>CM035161.1:127026469-128323772 GCA_020205615.1 Panax quinquefolius
CATTATGAACACGAGACATACTCGGAGGTAGTATGAAGTCTATAGGCTACATTTTCTACTCGGTCGAGAATTTGAAATGGACCGATAAATCGTGGATTGAGCTTTCCTCTCTTCCCAAATCTTGTAACTCCCTTCCATGGAGCAACTTCATGACAATACATGATCCCCTACATTAAATTCCACGTCCTTTCGATGAAGATCCGCATAACTCTTTTGTCGATCTTGTCTTGGTTTGTATATGTTGTCGAATCATTTGGATCTTTTCGGTGAGTAAATACGTACTAACTTCGGGTCCCAACA
The DNA here is from genome assembly GCA_020205615.1 of Panax quinquefolius. NCBI lineage: Eukaryota > Viridiplantae > Streptophyta > Magnoliopsida > Apiales > Araliaceae > Panax > Panax quinquefolius. Next base: position 127,026,770 of record CM035161.1, read on the forward strand.
ATGTTGCTTCACCCACCTCATCCCAACATATTGGAGAAGCGACATTTTCGTCCGTATAATGCTTGAATGGAGCCACACCTATACTTGCACGATAAGCTGTTGTTGTAGGAGAATTCCACCGATGGTAAATACTTATCCCAACTACCCTTGAAGTCTAGGACACGAGTCTTAATAGATCTTCAAGAGTTTGAATAGTCCTCTCGATTGTCGTCTGGTTTGGGGATGGTATTAGAACTAAATCGCATGAATCCGTGCCCGTAGCTTTTTTGCAAGCTAACCCCAAAATCTTGAAGTGAATCTTGGGTCGCGATCCGAAACTATGGATACTGGCATGCCGTGCAACTTCACAATCTCGTTTCACGTCACATACTAGCGAAGGCGTTCGAGGGAATAAGTCTCCATATCGGCAAAGAAATGAAAGCGGACTTGGTTAATCTATCACAATAACCCAAATAGCATTGATGCCTTGAGAAACCGTAGGAAGACCGTGAACGAAATCCATAGTAATGTGTTCCCACTTCCATTCAGGAATCTCAGTGGTTTAGCGGACCCTTAGGTACAATCTTCTCGCCTTTACGTTGCAAGTTAAACACATCGAGATAAACTTTGCAATCTCTCTTCGTATTGTTCCACCAAAATGTATGTCGAAGATCACGATACATTTTAGTACTTCGAGGATGGATTGCAAATGGCGTATTGTGTGCCTCCATCATAATCTTGTACTTCAAATCCAGTCGTTAGGAACCACAAAGTCTAGAGTGGACTCAAGTATTCCTTCTTCATCAATTCTCGCTTAGGAATAGCTCCTTCTTGTACTTTCTTCTTCATACGCATCATTTCACGAATTCGGTGGCTTGAAAGCGACCTTAACTTTTTCTATTAAAGTTGGCTCTGTCGTATACTTGACATCATCGCTTTTCGTTCTGCATATGATCTTCTACTCAACGCGTCGGCTACCACATTAAACTTTACCGGGATGGTATTGAATAGTGTGGTCGTAGTCTTTTCAATAGCTCGAGCCAGCGTCATTGCCGCGTGTTGAGTTCTTTTTGAGTGAAGAAATATTTAAGGCTTTTATGGTGCGAATATATCTCCACTTTCTCCCCATATAGATGGTGCCTCCATATTTTTAAGCGCATTTGCTACTTGACTCTAGATCATGAGTAGGATAATTCCTCTCATACTCTTTAAGTTGTCATGAGGCATAGGCTATGACTTTCCCACGTTGCATGAGAACACATCCTAACCCTTTGCACGAAGCATCATTGTAGATAACAAATCCATCCAAGAACAAATGGTATTGTTAGAGCGAGGTCTTAGAAATAAGTCTCTCTTAAGCTCTTGGAAACTTTTCGCGTTCTTCGCTCCAAACAAATTTTGTATCCTTAGGAGTTATTTGAGTTAATGGAGTAGCGATTAGAAAACCCTTCCACGAATCTCGATAATAACCATTTAAGCCTAAAAAGCTACGTCTTGATCCATGATGGCTTGGTTGCTCCGACTTTGTATTGCTTGATCTTCGTCGGATCGTGAGATACTCCGTGTTTCGACACCATGTGCCCAAGGAATGCTACTTCCTCGAGCGAACTCGCATTTCTTCAATTTGGCATATAGTTGGTTTTCACGAAGCCTTTGGAGTACCGACTTGAAATGGTGCTCATGATCTTCACACGGCTTTTGGAATATATGAGGATGTCAATGATAAAGACAACAACGAATTGATCCAAATATTCTTGAATACTCGGTTCATCGTATCCATGAAAGCGCGGGAGCATTAGTCAATCAAGAAAGACATGACTAAGAATTCATAATGCCCATCTACCCAGAGTTCGAAGGCGGTCTTTGGAATATCCTCGGTTCTAATCTTTGGTGATGATATCGAGCGAAGATCGATTTTTGAAAAAGCTGTGCCCCTACCTGTTGGTCAAACAAGTCATCAATACGAGGTAGAGGATACCTATTCTTGATGGTGACATGGTTGATTCTCGATAGTCGATACAAAGTCGCATACTCCGTCTTTCTTCTTTACAAATAAAGCAGAGCACCCCGAGGAGATGTCTTGGGGCAGAATGAAACCGATGTCCAACAATTCTGTGGTTGGACCTTTAACTCTGAAGTTCAATAGGAGCCATTCGATATGGGTTTCTAGAAATGGGCTTTGTGCAGGGTTTAAGATCAATAAAAATTCAACTTCACGTTACGGGGTGGGCGGGAAGTTCTTGAAATCGTCGAGGAAAGTCGATAACAACGGGAATATTATTCAAATTTGGCGTGTCTTTATTCAAATCCATAACATGGGCTAAGAAAGCTTGACATCCGTTTTTTAATAAGCGAATAGCTTTATGATTAGATATAGCGGTGATCGATTTTAATGGTTTAGTTGCTTGAATTAAATCAACGGGTTGGTTAGGAATATGAAAACTAATGACTTACGAAAACAATCAATTTTGGCATGATGAGTAGTTAACGATCAATCCCAAAATCACATCAAAAGCAAATATCTTTAAAGAGATAAAGGTCAACGAGGTAAGGTAATGGTGCCAACTTGAATCAAACAAGATTTATAAGCGGTGGATGTGATGAAAGTTTCTCTAGCGGAGTTTCCATGAGATAGTCAAAGTCTAATTTCTCGAGTCGAGTTTAAGCGTTGAGCACATGCGGGAGAGATAAATGAATGGGTAGCACCGGTATCAAGTAAGGTATAAACTTAGCATGAGAATTTATAAATAACTTACCGTGATCACCTCGTTTGGGTTCCTCGCATTATGACGATCACAACAAATGCTCTTCCGAAATCGTTGACTTTGACTTTTACGGGACGATCTTTTGAGTCACCAGTCCCCATTGAACTAGGTTTCATTCTTTGTCTGATCTCGGCGATATGTCCTTCCTTTCCACAATTATAGCATACTTTAATTTGTTGTGGGCGGTTTGGTGATATGTCCCTCTTTTCGCATTTGTAGCATATAATGGGTGGTCGTTCTCCTCCCTTAGAACCCGATTCTTCTTTGCCTTTGTCATCTTCACATAGTCGTTGTTAAATCTCCTCTTTTAAAATCTCCTCGACTTCGCTTCTTCTATTTTCATGGCCATGATTATTACCACAGTGGTAACCATTTTTGTCCGTCTGTTTCTTTCTCCATTGGTTATCATTATTACATTATTCTTTATCTACGAGTACGATCTGGTTGTGGTCCTCGATTGGCGTGTACTCGTTATCTCGCTCAATAATTGAGCCACATTTACAACATCTGAATAAAGAGAAAATTTATGAGAAATGAGATCTTGGCGTATCTTAGGGTTTCAAACCTCTAAGAAACATCCGCGTCATACGTTCCTCATTTCTCCACCAAATGAGGTCTGAACACGGATAACTCTGCAAACTTTGCCTCGTCTTGAGACACCGTCGTGTTGTTTTGTTCAATCGATGAACTCCACTTCCTTCGTATAACGAACACTTTCGGGAAAGTATTTGTCATTAAATAGCTCTGAAAGCGTCTCCCAAGACATCTTTGAGTGTGAGTGTTTGGATGGAGTACGCTTCATGAGACTCCACCGAGTGGTCTGCCTCGCCCACGGAACATAAAGGTGGCGAATGGAACCTTCTGTTCTCCGTGCATCCCAAGACATCGAATATCTTGGTAATTTGTTTGACCCGTGTTTCCGCCGTGATCGGATCGGCTTTCCCTTAAATTGCGGTGGTCCTGACTCTTTGAGCGCTTGTTTGTGACAACTGGTGAATTGCTATCATTTCTCTCTGTATTTTGAACACGAGTCTCCTCATCTAATTTTGCATGAAGCGCAAAAACTTCTAAACATCCCCTCGTTCATCATCTGCGCTCGATGGTGTTGTTCGCGGGAGGAACATTGCCCGACTGTTATGGTCGTTCTCCTCGTTGGTGAGTACAGGCATCTCCACGGTCTCATTTCCATTGTTAATATTCTCGTCGACATTCTCGAATCATTGTATAAACAAGGGTTAATTAAGGAAATCAATATATCACATAATATCCCTATATCTTGACCAACTAACAAATAAGCTTAGGTAGGACACACTAGCGAAGGATTTTTCGTCTCTCCCCTCTAGTTTCTATTCCCGATCTCGCCGGAGATCGTATCCTAAGCTCTCTACGATACCCAGTGTGGCGCCCCCAAAATAGGTATACATCACCTATTACAGAGTTGTCGATACATAGTACGAAACAACTACAACTTTATTATTACAACAAGTAAAAGCGTGAGTTTGAATACAAATATTATCTTACAGATAATATCTATACTCAAATAAATCCTCATCACATTTATTGATACATTATTTTACAAAAATGGTGAGGACTACTAAACAATCCTTTCTAAAACCTTCATTCCATACCCCGACTTGTACTCATTTATATTCTCGCCTCCACGAGAAAAATGGAACAAAAAGGAAAAGGGTGAGCTCAACTAGCTCGATAAAGAATATTATGACTAAGATAATATACAACAAATTATCGTTAGTCTTCAACGAGGAAAAATATAATAGAATACTGATAGACAACAAATTTTAAATCAATATTCGCAGCCATGAAATAATAATTCATTAGAAGAGTTAAGTAGAGAATGCAAACTACTATCTTACATGTATGAATTTAAAAGTTCATAAATATCTTTTATCCTGTAACATCAATCGATATACATACGGAATCAAATATTCATCTTTGCACTTCTGGGCGAAAGATATTCATCGATTAGTCGTATTCATTTAAACACACATTCATCTTTGCACTCACGGGCCAAAGATATTCTTGAGAAATCATTCATCTTTACTTCTGGGCCGAAAGATATTCTTAGAAATCATTCATCTTTGCACTCTGGGCCAAAGATATTCCATAATATCATCATTTAAGGCGAGGATGATGAAAATTTTTTTTTTAAAGAAAGCGAATCCGGTGAAACAAAATGACAAGGATTAAGGATTAAGGATTCGTACTTAGTTTTATCCGCGCCCAAAAATACCTCAAAAAATAATCGTAGTGGTGTAAAATTAAAGAATGATCAAAACATGGATCTGATCGAGTTAGTATCCGAATATATATTTTGACGAAAAGAAGAAATTTTATTTTTCGATGAATAGTATCTAGTATCGTGAATAGTCTTGAGTATCGTGAATAGTAACTCAAACACAAAAGATAGAAATTCCACAAAAACATCTTCACGCCTTCATGAATAGTTCTCGTGAATAGTAACTTCGTGAATAGTAACTCATGAATAGTAACTTCGTGAATAGTAACTCATGAATAGTAACCCATGAATAGTAACCCCAACATGAAAAAGTTTCAAATTTGATAAAATTTCGGATCAACATTTCGAAGTATAATGATATTGAAGAAATAATATCATTCTGAAAAAATAATATCCACTTACCTCGAAAAGCGGTACTTAGATTTGGAATAATATTTGAATGAACTTGCTTGCAAGTATATCAATACTCAAAGTATACTCAAAATACTCACAAGAAATCGCTCAAAATATCGAGAGAAAAATAGAGAAAACTTGATTTACGGTGTGATTTTCAATTCTAACCTAAGCACTTTTATTTATAGGAAAATCTTTAGAACACCAAAGCGAAAATTGAATATAATAATAATATTATTATCAAATTTCAAGCCCACCTCTAGACATTTGAAATCAGCTGATGTTGCACATGTTTAATGAGGGCCACAAAATATAAAAAACGTTTTATTAATAAAATAAATAAAACTTCCAAAAATCAATTATTTGGGAACTTGAACTTCAATAATTCATAATAAATAGCCCTTTTATCAGAAAATTCGAATCTGCTTGAGTTTTTTATAGGAAATTCAATTCTCTACAACTTCGCAGAAGAAAGTTTTCCAAATTCCAAATAGAAATTGGACCGAAATCCACAAACGCAGGCGATTTTACATTTATAATCAAATTTCGATCGATAAATGGGGTCCGCAGAGCGCATGTTTAACATGTTTTAAACATTTATTGCAACAAAAATACTCTTCCTCCTCGTATACTCATATATCCCACATTCGTTGTAAAAATATCACAGTTAATATATTATTAAAATAATATATTTAAATGAATTATTTTATCGAGAAAAAGATAAAATATTAATTTTCAACAATTGTCATTTTTAAAATTTTCTCCATCTATATCCACATAAAATCAATATTTTCCTCATCATATAAATCAATAATTAATTATTCACAAATAATATTCTGAGAATCACTGATATTGACAACCGAGGGCGGTTCAGGAAGAGGGGCTTTCGATAAAATTTCTTCTTCATGGCCTTGATTAGGTGACCAAACCTCTCCTTGAAGCGAACTTTCTAGACATTGCCAATAATTTTATCTAATAATATTATTAGGATAATATGAATTATTGCTTGATAATGAAAATCTTGTGTAATGACAATTATTGAAACAACGATGATATAAAATATCAATGACAATTATTAACTCGATAAAATCTTTGAGCGATAATTCTTTGTAACCATTATTGAGTAGTGCCTTCTACGTAAGAATCAATAATTGGTGCAATCTGGTGTAATATTTGCTTTCAACAACGGCGTATTAGTGTGTTTTAACCATAGGGTATTCAACGATGATTACTTGATAACAACTTCTGTAGTTATTTAAAAACAACTTATATTTGTCGTTTTCTTCATCCAATCGCTTTTAGTTATGGGGCCCACATTGGGCTTAGGTGGTAAATGCGAATATTCGGCCGTCACGAATATTCCACGACCAAACGAATATTCTAAAACAACAATGAATATTTTATAACCACTCACTTATTTTGAAATATTTGCGTATTTAACCCTTAACTATCCACATTAATCAAATCAACCCTTACTATTTCAAAATAATAAATAAAGGAAATTCCTTTTTATTTAAAAAATTTAGGGATCTTACATATAGCATATAATGGGTGGTCGATTCTCCTCCCGTAGAACCGATTCTTGGTAGAATTTTGTCGTCTTCATCATAATTGGTTGTTAAATCTCCTCTTTTTTAATCTCTCCTCGACTCGCTTCTTCTATTTTTATGGCCATGATTACCACCAAAGTGGTTACCATTTTGTCCGTCTTTTTCTTTCTCATTTGGTTATCGTTGTTTTGTTGTTGCTATCTCGGTATGATCTAATTGTGGTCCCTCGGTTGGTAGTCTTCGTTATCTTTCTAATAATTGAGCCGTATTTACAACATCTTAATAGAGAGAAAATTTATGAGAAATGAGATCTTGGCGTATCTTGGGGTTTGAACCTCTAAGAAACATCAGCGTTATCGTTCCTCATTCTCCACCAAATGAAGGTGCAAACACGGATAACTCTGCAAACTTTGCCTCGTCTTTGAGACACCGTCGTGTTGTTTTGTTCTAATCTGATGAACTCCACTTCCTTCGTAGCCGAACACTTTCGGAAAGTATTTGTCATTAAATAGTTCTGAAAGCGTCTCTAAGGCATCTTTGAGTGCGAAATTTGGATGGGTACGCTTCTGCAGACTCCACCGATGAAATGCCTCGCCATACGAGAACATAAAGGTGGCGAATGGAACCTTCTGTTCCTCCGAGCATCCCAAGACATCGAATATCTTGGTAATTTGCTTAACCCGTATTTCATGGTGATCGGATCGGCTTTCCCTTAAATTACGGTGGTCCCGACTCTTTGAAGCGCTTGGTTGTGACAACCCGTGAATTGCTATCATTTCCTCCTGTATTTTGAACACGAGTCTCCGCAAATGCGATTTTGCATGAGCGCAAAAGCTTCTTAACATCCCTCGTTCATCATCTGCTTTCGGTGGTGTTGTTCACGGGAGGAACATTGCCCGACTGTTACACGTTCTCCTCGTTGGTGAGTACGAGCGTCTCCACGGTCTCATTTCCATTGTTAATATTCTCGATTCGACATTCTCAAATCTTTGTCATAAAACAAGGGTTAATTAAGGAAATCAATATATCACATAATATTCCTATATCTTGACCAACTAACAAATAAGCTTAGGTAGGACACACTAGCGAAGGATTTACTCGTCTCTCCCCTAGATTCTATTCCCCGATATCGCCTTGGAGATCATATTCTAAGCTACGATACAACCGTGGCGCCCCCAAAATAGGTATACATCACCCATTACGAGGTTGTCGATACATAGATGCGAAACAACTACAACTTTATTATTACAACGGTAAAAGCTGTGAGTTTAAATCTGAGATATTGCCATCTAGACAATATCCGCACGCAAATAAATCCCCATCATAATTATTGATACATTATTTTACAAAATGGTGAGGGACTACTAAACAACTCTCTCTAGAACCTTCATTCCATACCGAGCTAGTACTTTCGCTACATTCTCGCCTCACGAGAGAAGAAAAATGGAACAACAAAGGAAAGGGTGAGCTCAACTAGCCCCAGTAAAGAATATTATGACTAAGATAATATACAACAAATTATCGTTAGTCTTCAGCAGGGAAAAATCTAATAGAATCTGATAGGCAACAAGTTTTAAATCAATATTCGCGTGAAAATAATAATTCATTAGAAGAGTTAAGTAGAGAATGCAAACTACTATCTTACATGTATGAATTTAAAAGTTCATCGTCTATCTTTTATCCTGTAATATCAATCAATATATATCTAGAATCAAATATTCATCTTTTTTTACTACTGAGCCCGAAGATATTCATCGATTAGTCATGTTCATCTAAACACTGTTCATCTTTGCACTACTGGCCAAAGATATTCATCGAAATCATTCATCTTTTTGCACTACTGGGCCAAAGATATTCAATAATATCATCATTTAAAAGGCGAGGATGATAAAAAATATTTTTAAAGAAAGCGAATCCGGTGAAACAAAATGATAAGGATTAAGGATTAAGGATTAGTACTTTGTTTTATCCATGTCCAAAAATACCTCAAAAATAATCATAGTGGTGTAAAATTCAAGAATGATCAAAACATGGATACAATCAAAGCTAGTATCCACTATAGATATTTTAGGCGAAAAGAAAATTTTCATTTTTAGATGAATAGTCTCAAGTATTACGTGAATAAGTCAAAGTATCGTGAATAAGTATAGTATACATGAATAGTAACTCAGAGCACCAAAAGTTCCAAATTTGATAAAACTTGAGATCAATATTTTGAGCATAATGATATTGAAGAAATAATATCATTACGAAAAAAATAAAAAATCCTTACCTCACAAAGCAGTACTTACAGTTGAAAAACAGGATATAATTTATGACTTGAACTTTTTAGTATAGCAATACTTAAAATATACTCAAAATACTCACAAGAATACGCTCGATAATATAGAGAGAAAACTTTGATTTACGGTGTAATTTTCAATTTAACCTAAACACCTATTTATAGAGAAAATCTTTAGAACACCAAAAGTAGAAAATTTAATATAATATTAATATATATAAAAAAATTTCTATGCACATTCTTATAAACTGAAATCAGCTCATTTCAACAACCAACCAAGCCCACAAACATATATAAGCGTTTTCTAATTTAAATTATTTTAAACTTTCAAAAATCAATTATTTGAGACTTGAACTTCAATAATTCATAATAAATAGCCCTTTTATCGAGAAAATTTGAATCTCACAAGTTTTTATAGAAAATCCAATTTTCTACAACTTGCAGAAGAAAGTTTTCCAAATTCCAAAGAAATTGGTAGAAATCCACAAAGCAGGCGATTTCACATTTATAATCAAATTTCGATCGATAAATGGGGTCCACCAACATGTTTAACATGTTTTAAACATTTATTGCAACAAAAAATACTCTTCCTCCTCGTATACTCATATATCCCACATTCGTTGTAAAAATATCACCATTATTATATTATTAAAATAATATATTTAAATGAATTATTTTATCGGAAAAAGATAAAATATTAATTTTCAACAATTGTCACATTAAAATTTTCTCCATCTATATCCACATAAAATCAATATTTTCCTCATTATATAAATCAATAATTAATTATTCACAAATAATATTACGAGAATCCTTTGTGGCGCCCCAAAATTAGGTATACGTCACCCATCTTGGGTCGCCACTTACATGGTACGTAAATTCAAATCTGACTTACTAACATAAGCGTGGTGTACAATACTTATTATAAAGCGTGAGTTTGAATACAAATATTGTCTACTAGATATTATACAAACTCAAAAGGAGTCCTCATTACAACTATTATCACCTTTATTTCACGAATAGTGAGGACTACTAATCTATCCTCGGACCATTACTAGTTCCCAGGCTAAGTCCCGGTATATGTTCTCATTTCCTAAATAGAGCGGTGAAAGAAAGGGTGAGCTCAACTAGACCCGATAAGAAATATTATGACTAAGATAATGCGAGAATAAATTATCATTAGCCTTCAACGATGTTAAAGCGATAAAATACAATGAACAACAAGTTTAAGCTGCGGTAAGGAATATGCGATCCATTAAAAAGTCGAGTAGAAAATAAAGTCTACTATCTTTTAGGTTTTAAAGGTTTTCATAAATTTTATCAATAAGACTCGGTTTAATGAATAAACCATAATATCTAATCATCCTTGTACCACGATTGAGGATTTTCATCAAATTATCAATGGTCATTGACTATCTACAAAGAATCACCCACAGTGTAATCATACCAAAATCTATCCATCAATTTGCATTACGAAGCCTTTGAGGACTTTTATCACAACATTTATAACAAGCCGTGATTATCTACGAATGATCCACTGGTCATAATCATACTAAGTTCATCTATGCACGTAAGCCAAAGATAACATAATATATCATGAGGATGATGACAATGACATAATAATTCAATAAAACAAGTTCAAGAATTATTTTATTAGGGAATTAATAACGTCAAATTGTCGACAAGATCTTTGTTTTGTAGAGTAAAATTCAAGAATGATCGGAAGAATATTTCCATGAAAGATCTTTGGATGAAACCTTGAATATCGAGGATATTCTACTAATTTCATGGAGTATAGAAGTCAAAGTTTTAACCAATTTGGGTATAATAAAGAATGGAATAACAAAAGAAATCACCGTGCATGCGATACTTGGCATAGAGCGAGTTATTCAACGAGAATAATAATAACGGAACCGGGTGGGTGAAATTCACAAGCAGGATGATCCAACAGAATAATAAATCTTTGAATAATAAACAATGGAACCGGTCAAAGGTGTAAAAACACATGAGCGAGGATATTCCAGCAGAATAATAAATGCGGAATAATAAGCAATGGAACCGGTCGGTGTAAAACACAGACGATGAGGATATTCCAGCGAGAATAATAAAGAATGGAATAATGAAGAAGATCACCAAGTATAGGGGATTTCAGCGTATCTGAGTTATTCAACCGAGAATAAATAAGAATGGAATAACATAAGGATTTCACCAAGTATAGGGTGTCTGGCGTATACGAGGTTATGTATAGGGTATACCACTTTTAGGAGTTATTCAACGAATAATAATGAATGGAATAATGAAGTTCTCTTCATGAATAAGAAAGAATAACACCCCTTACGAATGCAACAAATAATACCCCTCTAGTAAAAGACCTTTGGATATCAAAGTAGTGAAGTACAGAATACTCTTCTTCTTTCTCTCTATAGATTTTCTCTCTATAAGCCTCTCTATAATTTCTCTCTAGAGTTTCGGTGAATTCGTAAAGAAAATAATGAAGGAATGAGCTTATTTATAGGAAAATAGAATGCATAGTAATTAATCCATGAGCGGTCGGATTGATTTACTTTAATCTGACGGTCCATATTTAAAGAAAAATCTTTTAAATAAAATATCATATATTCTATTTATATAAAAACATTTTACTATGCAAACACTATGCAACACTATGCGATATGCAACCTTATGCGTAATAAAATATAATATATTACTATTTATAGAATAACTTTAATAAAGTATTACATTTTATATAAAAGATGTTTACGTTTTATTACGTTAATAATCTGAATAAAACAAAAGCGTCATTATCGCATTATAATAATTCATATTATTAATCGACAATAATAATGGAATCAAAGCGGGTGACTTCTCCGGCATAAGCATCGATAATCAATACCGGTGTCTTCTTATGCGACCACACGTATTCTTTGTACTTTTACTCTAAGAGTAGTTCAGCGGTATCAGCGGTAAAACTTCCGCCGTTATTTGATAAAATATTTTTCGTTTTCTCGATCAAACAATAATTACATTAATGGGGTCCTGATGATTGGTAGTTGTCACGAATATTCCCTGCTAAACCAAGAATATTCCCACCAATCGAATATAATATAACCACTTGCATACTTTTGCAAAATTTATAAATACTACCCACAACTATAATATTATCTCAAATTCAAACCATAATATTAAAAATTATTTCGACAAAATTTAAATCTTTATTGATAAAATTTGGGATCTCACAATCTCCCCCTCTTATGGAATTTAAGCCCTCGAAATTAGAATTACGTACTGGTATGATAAAGAGGTGAGGATACCTTGAATACCTTTATCGATGAAAACATTAAATTCATCTTTGCAATCCAACCAAAGATATTCATTAACAATTCATCTTTGCTTCTGGGCCGAAGATATCATTTATAAAACCAATAATCTTTGAGACGCGACTTAATAGTATCACGACCACGAATTATCCATGCACCCTGGCAAGGATATTCGTGTTTTCAATTATGGTTATGATTATCTTAGAACAATCCACGGTCGTAATCATACCAAGTCTATCAATGCACTACTGACTAAAGATGACTTTTACCACATCCATGAATTAATATTTCATTCTTTGAGACTAAATTTCGATAATTAATCCATATCATCGAATCATCCACGCACTACTGAACGATGATATTCATTAGTATCACGACCACGAATTATCCATGCACTACGACCAAAGATAATCGTGTATTCATTAATATCACGACCACAAATTATCCGTGCACTACGGCTTAAAGATAATCGTGTATTCATTAGTATCACGAATTATCCATTACTTCTGACCAAAGATAATCGTGTATTCATTAGTATCACGACCACAAATTATCCGTACACTACTACCAAAGATAATCGTGTATTCATTAGTATCACGACCATAAATTATCCATACCTTCTACGAAAGATAATCGTGTATTCATTAGTATCACGAACACAAATTATCCATGCACTACTACCAAAGATAATCGTGTATTCATTAGTATCACGACCACAAATTATCCATGCACTACTACCAAAGATAATCGTGTATTCATTAGTATCACGACCACAAATTATCCATACACTACTACCAAAGATAATCGTGTATTCATTAGTATCACGACCACAAATTATCCATGCACTACGACCGAAGATAATCGTGTTTTCAATTACGGTTATGATTATCTTAGAACAATCCACGGTCATAATCATACCAAGTCCATCTACTATTCACAGGCCACAGATGACTTTCAACATAATATAAGCGTGAGGATAATGATATAAAGAATCAATCAAATGAGATAAAGGATAAATATTAAACATTTATAATATAATTTATCCGAGATTCAAGAATATCCCCATGTTATCAATCACTTAATAATCTCATAATCTAATATCATTAATACTATAACAATATTTTAATCACTTCTTAAATTTATAAACAATTTATCTCAATTGTTTACGCTTTTACCATATAATGCATTTAATCATTCAAAATGCCATACTCATAAGATATCATCACCCATTATCAAATCCTCAAAAAAATATGCATATACTCTATATAGGATTCTCTAGCCATAAAACCTATTTTCAACTTTGTTACTTCACATAACATATTTAACTCATATGTTCGTAACTAAACTATTTTCATGAAAAATACCAAATCAGTCCCAAAAATATTTCTTTTTTGGAATTTAGCATAATATAGTCCCATAATGAAAATATATTTTTCTAAGAATTTTACAATTCATTTACTATTTTTCAAAATCAATTTCAATTAATTCCTTAAGAAATTAGCTACCTCAAGGATAACTCAAAAAATCCCCAAATCTTGGCGAGAATCTTACACATGTTAACATGAGCTTCAGTCTAAATTTCATGGTCATCGGAGTTATAGAACTTTCGGTTATAAGCGTTTTCCGTCGGGAAAAACCTAAATATTGAAATAGTCATAACTTGCTCATTTTAAGTCGAGAATGAGCTCATTTTTGGACAGGAGGTACTTTATACCATATACTTTCATGTCCCCAAAGGCCAGAATTTTTCTCATAATTTAAGTGGCCGAAACAGCCCCTCAAAAATCATGGCGCAACTTTTTTTGTTTTTTTGCAGCTTTGCACTCCTTTGCTAAAATCGGTCCACGAAAATCTACAACATCTTTTCATTGATTCCACTTGGATTAGTTAGGTAACTCATAGATCTAACTCTAGGACTTAACCACACTCAAAAATTTAAAATATAATAGGAGATTTGGTCAATTGAATTTCATGTTACGTTTTTCACCAAAATCTGGTTTTTAACTCCTTGTGATTTTTAAGAAACTTTCATGTTTTCACATACTAACTGTGAGACCCCATATTTTATCAATAAAGATTTAAATTTTGTCGAAATAATTTTTAATATTATGGTGTGAATTTGAGATAATATTATAGTTGTGGGTAGTATTTATAAATTTTGCAAAGTATGCAAGTTGTTATAAAATATTCGTTTGGTCGGGGAATATTCTTTTTGTTAGGGAATATTCGTACAACGGCTCAATCATTGGTGGACCCCACAACAGAATTATTGTCGGATTGAGAAAACGACAAAAATATTTTATAAAAATAACGGTGGAGGTGTTACCGTTAAAACTGTTGAACTACTTAAATTGGTAAAAAATACGATGTCTGGCATTGGTTGCATAGTAAGCACACGGTATTGATTATTGATGCTTACATGAGAAGTCACTCAATTTATGCTCAATTATTACTACTGATAATTCTTTGCATCATATCTCTTATATTATTGATTCAATTATCGCGATATATCATCATATAATATGTTATATTATTAATTGAGGCGACAGAGTTATAAATGATTAATAATTGTTGAAAGATTAAAAATGTGTTGATTAAAAATAAAATGATTTGTGGTAATGTTTATTCAATCCTTAATGTATATAAAAGAGTCATCATATGAGACGTTTGTGGTAAGTTTGATTATTTTATGGGGGCCCATATATGTTATTATCTAAAAGTCTCTTCGTCGATAGTAATTACCTTTGTGAATAGTAATTACCTTCGTCGATAGTATTTACCTTCGTCGATAGTAATTACCTTTATCAGACGTCCAAACCACTTGCCGTTTCACATTACAGTGCGTCGAACCACTTTTCTTTTCACATCACCAAATTAAATCGAGCCACTTGCCTTTTCACATGGTAGGTCTTTAAGCTAGAAATCTTCTATAAATAGAGGCCTAGTGCTTCATTATTTTCATTTAATTCATGAAACTCTAGAGAGAGAAACTATAGAGAAAGAAGAAAAGTATTCTGCTACTTCTTCACCTTGCCAATATTCAGGTTCTTCTAAGGTAGGGAATATTATTTGTTGTACCCGTAAGGGGTGTTATTCTTTCTTATTCATGAAGAGAAGCTGTTGTTATTCCATTGCTTATTATTCCGTTGGAATAACCTGTAAAAGTGGTATACCCTATACATAACCTGTATACGCGGCATACCCTATACTTGGTGAAATCCTTATATTATTCCATTCTTATTTATTACATTGGAATAAACTTTTGTATGCGGAATCCCCTATACTTGGTGATCTCTTACATTATTCCATTCTTTATTATTACATTGGAATATCACATGCGTGTGTTTTACAGGACACAGTTCCATTGTTTATTATTTCGCATTTATTATTACATTTGGAATATCACATCGTGTGTTTTACGGGACTGGTTCCATTGTTTATTATTCAAACATTTATTATTACATTGGATCATCCACATGCGATTGTGAATTTCACGACACGGTTAAGATTATTATTATTACATTGGAATAACTTTCATGCATCTGAAGCACCGCATGCGTGGTGATTTCTTTTGTTATTCCATTCTTTATTATACTCGGTTGGTTAAATCTTTGACTTCTATACTCCATGAAATTAGTGGAATATCCTTGATATTTGCGCTTCATCCAAAGATCTTTTCATGGAAATATTCTTACGATCATTCTTGAATTTTACTCTACAAAAGCAGTATCATTTTGACAATTTGGACGTTAATAATTCTGGATAAAATAATTCTTGAACTTGTTTTATTGAATTATTATGTCATCATCATCATCCTCATGTTATATTATGTTATCTTGAACTTACGTGTATAGATGAACTTAGTATGATTATGACCGAGGGGATCATTAAGGTATAATCATGGCTTGTTATAAATGATGTGATAAAAGTCGTCGGTGACACGTAATGCGATGATGGATAATTTTTGGTATGATTATGGCGGGGGTGATTCGGTATAGTCATGACCATTGATAATTTGATGAATATCCTTGGTCAGTAGTGCGGGGGTGATTCGATGATGTGGATTATTTATTAAAGTTGAGTCTCATTTATCAATTGATGAAAAACCTTTAAAACCTAAAGATAGTAGACTTTATTCTCTACTTGACTCTTTTAATGGATCGCTTATTCCCGCTGCAGTTAAACTTGTTGTCTATTGTATTTTATCGGTTTAACAACAATGTTGAGGCTAATGATAAATTATTCTGCATTATCTTAGTCATAATATTTTCTTCTTGGGCTAGTTGAGCTCACCCTTTTCTTTCTTTCGTTTCTCGTGAAATGAGAACATAATGGGACGAGTCGGGGAGCGGAGTAATGGTCCAGAGGATAGCATTAGTAGTCCTCACTATTACGTGAAAAATAGTGTGATAATAGTAGTAATGAGGACTCCTTTTGAGTTTGTATAATATCTAGTTGACAATATTTGTATTCAAACTCACGGTTTATGTCGTATTGCATACCGGCAGTTATATTAGTAAGTTGTATTTGAATTTATGTACCATGTAAGTGGCGACCAAGATGGGTGGCGTATACCTAATTTTAGGCGTCACGGTTGGTATCGAGCTTAGGATATGATCCCCGGCTAAGATGTGAGAATAGTACTAGGAGGAGGGAGGAGGGAATACCTTCGCTAGTATGACCTACCTAAGTTTATTTGGTATTTGATTGGTCACGGAGTATAGTGATAATATGTTGCATGTCAATTAACCCTTATTTTGTCGCGGTGTTTGGAAATGGCGGTGAAAATATTCACAATGGAGTGAATGTGACCGTTGTGACACCTTTAATCACTAATCGAGGTTAATGCGTGTCAAATGACGCCGAACAAATTAGAGATATCACGTAGTGAATGAAGAACTAATTGTTGCACCGAGAGCTAGTTGCTGGAGGTAGCGGTGAGAGTGAGGAAGAAGAGGAAGAAGAGGAACACGAGGAGAATTGGTTAGAAGAAGTTTATGATCAAAACTTAGAATTACAAAATCGTGTTCGTGAGCTAGAAGAACGGAGTTGAAGAGCGGCAAGCGGTCGTGGAACAAAGGGATACAACAATTCAAAATTGGGTTACCCGATATGTGATGCTCGAACAAAATCACGCTTTGGTAAGGTGTAAGATATTAAAGTTGGAATCGAGAATTTAAAAAATCAAAGATCATTTGAAAGAAGAAACAATCGAACGAAGGAGAATAGGCGATGCATGGGTAAAAATTTGCACAATCGCGTTGATAGTGTAGAAAAAGACGTCCGATCCAATAAAGCCAAAATAGATGAAATGGACTTTGCTTTTGACATGACAATTGGGAGAACCCAACATCGAATTGAATTACCCATGCATGGCGGTCAACCCGAATTCGATATGGATGGGAGAATAATGATTCAAATCATGGATCAGAATGTGAAGAAGCACTTAAGGGTGGAATGTACCTATAGTAAAGTCAAACTTCGGTAATTTAAGCGAGGCGTTTGTCGAGAAACCCGAACGAAGTTATTACGGGTAAATTAATTATAAATTATTACGAAGCCTATACTTTATTCAATACAAGTTCTACCCACTCTTTTATTCTACCTAGTTGTGTTCAATGTTTAAATTTGACTCCGGAAAAATTAGACTTTGATTTTTCTATTGAAACTTCGTTGGGAGAAACCTTCGTTACCTCCATCATTTATTAATCTTGTTGTTTCAAATAAACACTTTCACGATCTTATCTCTTTGTAAATACTTGCCTTTGAGGTAATTTTTGAAAATGATTGATTAACTACTCATTATTCTTTTTGTAAGGTTGTTAGCTTTCATATTCCTAACCAACACCGTTATCTTAATTCAAAGTAACCAAACCCTAAAGTTAATCACTTGTTATATCAAGCCATAAATAAAGAGCCCCGATCCTTTCGTTGTTGACTTCCTTGTGTGAAATGCAGAAGCCGGACTTTACGTAGGCGACGTCGTATTTGAAGATGGCAAGTTGATAGGTATCATTGTGAGGTCTTATCCGGGTTAAGGGTTAGAAGTCACGAGTTGGTATTAATGTGACGTCTTATCCAAGTCTTGGATGAGAGTAATAGATTTTGAATGATATTTATATCATTAATAAATTTCTTAGCGTATTCTTGAAGTCTTCTAGCCTACCCTAGAGCGTGAAATCAATTTTGTATTGACCCCGATCAAAAACTCATTTCTTAAACCCTCAAATATTTCTTCAATTAAAAGGATATGTTTACGTGGATTATGATGAAAGTCATAATAAAAGGATAGAACTGATGAAAATCATGGGTATATGAAGTGTTAGTAAATTTTAAGATGAGTTATGTTGGTTAGTATGTGAAAAACATGAAAGTTTCTTAGAAATCACAAAGAGTTGAAAATCGATTTTGGTGAAAAGCGTAACATGAAATTCAATTGACCATATCTCCTATTATATTTTGAATTTTTGAGTGTGGTCAAGTCCTAGAGTTAGATCTATGAGTTACCTAACTAATCTAAGTGGAATTACTGGAAAAGGTGTTGTAGATTTTTGTGTGGACTGATTTTAGCAAAGGAGTGCAAAGCTGCAAAAAGCGAAAAAAAGCTTTGCTGCCATGATTTTAGACAGGCTGTTTCGGCCACTTAAATTATGAGAAAAATTCTGGCCTTTTGGGACTTGAAGGTATATGGTATAAAGTACCTCCTGTCCAAAAATGAGCTCATTCGACTTAAAATGAGCAAGTTATGACTATTTCAATATTTAGGTTTTTAAAAAACGCTATAACTTAGGAGTTCTATAACTCAGATGACCATGAAATTTAAAGCTGGAAGCTCACGTTAACATGTGTAAGGTCCTGCCAAGATTTGGGAATTTTGGAGTTAAACTTGAGGTAGCTAATTTCTTAAGGAATTAATTAGAAATTAATTTTGAAAAATAGTAAATGAATTTTAAAAATTTAGAAAAATATATTTTCATTATGGGACTATATTATGCTAAAACCCAGAAAAGAAATATTTTTGGGACTGATTTGGTATTTTTCATGAAAATAGTTTAATTCTGAACATATGAGTTAAATATGTTATGTGAAGTATAAAAAAGTTGAAAATAAGATTTTATGGCTAGAGAATCCTATATAGAATATATGCATATTTTTTTTGATG
This sequence comes from Panax quinquefolius, assembly GCA_020205615.1. Taxonomy (NCBI): domain Eukaryota; kingdom Viridiplantae; phylum Streptophyta; class Magnoliopsida; order Apiales; family Araliaceae; genus Panax; species Panax quinquefolius. The sequence goes on from CM035161.1 coordinate 127,046,474, forward strand.
AGGATTTGATAATTGGTGATGATATCTTATGAGTATGGCATTTTGGATGATTAAATGCATTATATGGTAAAAGCGTAAACAATTGAGATAAATTGTTTATAAATTTAAGAAGTGATTAAAATATTGTTATAATATTAATGATATTAGATTATAAGATTATTAAGTGATTGATAACATGGGGATATTCTTGAATCTGGATAAATTATATTATAAATGTTTAATATTTATCCTTTATCTCATTTGATTGATTCTTTATATCGTTATCCTCATTGTTTATATTATGTTGAAAGTCATCGTGGCTCTGTAGTGCATAGATGGACTTGGTATGATTATGAATGAGGGATTGTTGGGTATAATCATATAGTAATTGAAAAAACACGATTATCTTTGGTAGTAGTGCATGGATAATTTGTGGTCGTGATCTTAATGAATACACGATTATCTTTAGTAGTAGTGCATGGATAATTTGTGGTCGTGATACTAATGAATACACGATTATCTTTGGTAGTAGTGCATGGATAATTTGTGGTCGTGATACTAATGAATACACGATTATCTTTGTGGTAGTAGTGCATGGATAATTTGTGGTGGTGATCTTAATGAATACACGATTATCTTTGGTAGTAGTGCATGGATAATTCGTGGTCGTGATACTAATGAATATCCTTGGCACGTAGTGCGAGGGGATGATTCGATGATATGGATTAATTATTGAAATGAGTCTCGACAATGAAATATTAATTCATGGATGTGGTAAAAGTCATCTTTAGTAGTAGTGCATTGATAGACTTAGTATGATTATGACCGAGGATTATTCGGTATAATCATGATCAGTAAATGAAAACACGAATATCCTTGGCCGTTGGTGCATGGATAATTCGTGGTCGTGATACTATTATTAAATTGCGTCAAAGCATTATTGGTTTTCTGATTGTATATCTTTGGCCCAGTGCAAAAGATGAATTGTGAATAAATATCTTTGGTAGGATTGCAAAGATGAATTTAATGTTTTCAACGATAAAGGTATTCAAGGTATCCTCACCTCTTTATCATACAGTACGTACTCTAATTTCGAGGGAGAAATTCCATAAGGAGGGAGATTGTGAGACCCATATTTTATCAATAAAGATTTAAATTTTGTGAAATAATTTTAATATTATGGTGTGAATTTGAGATAATATTATAGTTGTGGGTAGTATTTATAAATTTTGCAAAGTATGCAAGTTGTTATAAAATATTCGTTTTGGTCGGGAATATTCTTTTGTTAGGAATATTAAATACAACTACTCAATCATTGGTGGACCCTATAATGAATTATTATCGGATTGAGAAAAGCGACAAAATATTTTATAAAAATAACTACGGAGGTGTTAAGTTAAAACTATTGAACTACCCGGTGGTAAAAGTACGATGTCTGCGTGGTTGCATAAGTAGCACTACGGTATTGATTATTGATGCTTACGTGAGAAGTCACTCATTTATGCTTCGATTATTATCACGATAAAGAATTGCGATCATATCTCTTATATTATTGATTCAATTATTGTCACATTATCATACGTATAATATGTTATATTATTAATTGAGACGACAAGTTATAAATGATTAATAATTGTTGAAAGATTAAAAATGTGTTGATTAAAAATAAAATGATTTGTGGTAATGTTTATTCAATCCTTAATGTATATAAAGAGTCATTATGAGGCGTTTGTGGTAAGTTTGATTATTTTATGGGGGCCCATATGTTATTATCTAAGAGTCTCTTCGTCGATAGTAATTACCTTTGTGAATAGTAATTACCTTCATCGATAGTATTTACCTTCGTCGATAGTAATTACCTTTACCAGACGTCAAACCACTTGCCGTTTCACATTCTGAGCGTCGAACCACTTTTCTTTTCACATCACCGATTCGTCAAGCCACTTGCCTTTTCACATGGTAGGTGCTAAGCTAGAAATCTTCTATAAATAGAGGCCTAGTGCTTCATTATTTTCACAATTCACGAAACTCTAGAGAGAGAAACTATAGAGAGAAAGAAGAAAAGTATTACTCGCTACTTCACCTTGCCAATATTCAGTTCTTCTAAGGTAGGGAATATTATTTTTGTTGTACCCGTAAAGGTGTTATTCTTCTTATTCATGAAGAGAGCTGTTGTTATTCCATTGCTTATTATTACATTGGAATAACTTTTGTAAAAGTGGTATACCCTATACATAACTTTGTATATGTGGCATACCCTATACTTGGTGAAATCCTTATATTATTCCATTCTTATTTATTACATTGGAATAACTTTGTATCTGTGAATCCCTATACTTGGTGATCTCCTTACATTATTCCATTCTTTATTATTTACATTGGAATATCACATGCGTGTGTTTTACACGACACGGTTCCATTGTTTATTATTCCGCATTTATTATTACATTTGGAATATCACATCGTGTGTTTTACAGGACACGGTTCCATTGTTTATTATTCAGCATTTATTATTACTGTTGGATCATCCCTGCCGATTGTGAATTTCACGACACGGTTCCGTTATTATTATTCATTGGAATAACACATCATGCAAGGCACCGCATTCATGGTGATTTCTTTTGTTATTCCATTCTTTATTATACTCGGTTGGTTAAATCTTTGACTTATACTCCATGAAATTAGTGGAATATCCTTGATATTTGCGCTTCATCCGATATCTTTTCATGGAAATATTCTTCCGATCATTCTTGAATTTTACTCTACAAAAGCAGTATCATTACGACAATTTGGACGTTAATAATTCACGGATAAAATAATTCTTGAACTTGTTTTATTGAATTATTATGTCATTGTCATCATCCTCATGTTATATTATGTTATCTTGACTTACGTGTATAGATGAACTTAGTATGATTATGACCGAGGATCATTCGGTATAATCATGGCTTGTTATAAATGATGTGATAAAAGTCGTCGGTGACCTTGTAATGCGATGATGGATAATTTTGGTATGATTATGACCGGGGTGATTCGGTATAGTCATGACCATTGATAATTTGATGAATATCCTTGGTAAAAAAGTGCGGGGGTGATTCGATGATGTAGATTATTTATTAAAGGCGAGTCTCGGCCTATAATGAGTTGATGAAAAACCTTTTAAAACCTAAAAGATAGTAGACTTTATTCTCTACTTGACTCTTTTAATGGATTGCTTATTTCGGCTGCAGATTAAACTTGTTGTCTATTGTATTTTATCGGTTTAACTTCGTCAAGGCTAATGATAAATTATTACGCATTATCTTAGTCATAATATTTCTTCTTGGGCTAGTTGAGCTCACCCTTTCTTTCACCGTTCTCTTCGGGAAATGAGAACATAGCCGGGACGAGTCGGGAGCGGAGTAATGGTCGGAGGATAGCATTAGTAGTCCTCACTATTACGTGAAATAGTGTGATAATAGTAGTAATGAGGACTCCTTTTGAGTTTGTATAATATCTAGTAGACAATATTTGTATTCAAACTCACGGTTTATGTCATTATTGTACCACAGCGATTATATTAGTAAGTTGTATTTGAATTTATGTACCATGTAAGTGGCGACCCAAGATGGGTGGCGTATACCTAAATTTGGGGCGCGCCACACTAACCAACATAACTCATCATAACACTTACTAATACCACGATACCTATGATTTTCATTAGTCCAATGCTTTTATTATGACTTTCATCATAAACCACGTAAAGCTTATTCATTTTAGTTGAAGAAATATTTGAGGGTTTAAGAAATGGGTTTTATCTGGGGAATCAATACAAAATTCGATTTCACGCTCTAAGTAAGCTAAGAAGTCTTCAAGAATACGCCAGAAATTTATTAATAATAGAAATATCATTCAAAGCTGTGACTCTCTTCCGAGGCTTGGATAAGACGTCACATTAATACTCTTGTGACTTCTATCCCTTAACCTGGATAGCACCTCACAATGATACCTATCAACTTGCCATCTTCAATCACGGCGTCGCTACTGAAAAAGTCCAGCTTCGGTGAATTCCACACAAGGAAGTCAACAACGAAAGGATAATTTTATTCAGGTTCCTCGTCACGAGAAAAAAACGCTCTCTCTTAAACTACCGGCTTTGGTTTGTGCGGGGATGACCTTTGGTGCCTCCATCCTAGTTGAATTTGTCTTGATGAAACGACAAAATCGAGCTAAGTGACCTTCTCTTCCACAATTATAACATGCTTTGGACGGCATGGCGCAATTCGGACTGATGTGTCCCTCTCCTCCGCATTTGAAGCATATGATAGGTGGTCTTTCTCCTTCCTTAACAACGGGTGCTGGTGCTGACGTCTTTCCATCATTGTTGAATCTCTTTTTCTTGAAATGTCCATTCTTATTGTTTTGACCTTGATTACCACCGAAATGATAATTTCCCCCACGATGGTTATCGTTTTTCCGATGGTCGTTGCCACCGGTACGATTATTATTGTGTTGTTGGTCGTTACCTTTTGGATGTGCTGACTCATTATCGCGCTCCAATAACTGAGCCCTATTCACAATATCTGAATACAAACAAAGTTTATGAGAAATTAGGTATTGACGTATATCGGGTTTCAAACCTCTTAAAAACATTCGCGTCATTCGCTCCTCATTATCGACCAAATGGGATGCAAACCGAGATAATAACTCGCAAACTTAGCCTCATCATTGTGACACGATCATATTATTTTGCTCGACTTGATAAACTCCACCTCCTTCGTGTGACGAATAATTTCGGGAAAGTACTTGTCGTTGAACGACTCTTGGAACTTCTCCCAAGACATCTTGAGTATGTCGATGGGCAGTGCGTTTTTTCTGATTCCCACCAAGTAATCTTCCTCTTCACGCAACATAAAGGTGGCAAATAGAACCTTTTGCTCCTCTCGAGCATCCCAAGACATCAAATATCTTGGTGATCTGCTTTAACCACGTCTCGCCTTTAAGTGGTTCTCGCTTTCCAAAAACTCCGGTGGTCCCGGCTCCTTGAGCGCTTAACGGTGGACCGTGGTGGGTTGCCATTATTTTAGCATGCTTTATGAGCAGAGCCCTTTAAATGCGATGTTGCATGAATTCAAAAAACTCCTAAACGTACCATCGTTCGTCATTTGATCGGTGTTGTTGTTTACGGGAGGATTATCGCCATCCATCGTCGAACATTATCGATTATAGATCCGTGGAGACTCAGCGGTCTCTCGTGCTCCATTGCTTATCTCAACATTTCGGATGCCATTTTCAAATCGCCACAAAACAAGGGTTAATTAACATATCACATATTATCCCTATACTCGAATGACCAATTAAATACCAAATAAACTTAGGTAGGTCATACTAGCGAAGGTATTCCCGTCTCTCCCTCATAGTACTATTCTCACATCTTAGCAGGATCATATCCTAAGCTCGATACCAATTGTGGCGCCCCCAAAATTAGTTATCGTCACCCATCTTGGGTCGCCACTTACATGGTACATAAATTCAAATACAACTTACTAACATGGCGTGGTGTACAATCGACATAAACGTGAGTTTGAATACAAATATTGTCTACTAGATATTATACAAACTCAAAAGGAGTCCTCATTACAACTATTATCACACTATTTCACGGAATAGTGAGGACTACTAATGCTATCCTCCGGACCATTACTCTGGTTCCCTGAGACTCGTCCCGCCTATGTTCTCATTTCTCAAGAGAACGGTGAAAGAAAGGGTGAGCTCAACTAGCCCAAAGAAGAAATATTATGACTAAGATAATGCGAATAAATTATCATTAGCCTTCAACAAGTGTTAAAGCGATAAAATCTGATAGACAAACAAGTTTAAGCTGCGCAATGAATATGCAATCCATTAAAAGAGTCAAGTAGAAAATAAAAAAGTCTACTATCTTTAGGTTTTAAAAGGTTTTCATAAATTTTTATCACTAGGACTCGGTTTAATGAATAAACCACAATATCTAATCATCCCTGTACTTCACGGTCAAGGATTTTCATCAAATTATCAATGGTCATGACTATACCAAGAATCACCCCCGGTCATAATCATACCAAAAACTATTCATCATCCTTGCATTATGTGCCATTCGAGGACTTTTATCACATCATTTATAACAAGCCATGATTATACCGAATGATCCACGGTCATAATCATACTAAGTTCATCTATGCACGTAAGCCAAAGATAACATAATATATCATGAGGATGATGACAATGACATAATAATTCAATAAAACAAGTTCAAGAATTATTTTATCGAGGAATTAGTAACGTCAAATTGTCAACAAGATCTTGTTTTGTAGAGAGTAAAATTCAAGAATGATCAAGAGAATATTTCCATGAAAAGATATCTTTGGATGAAACGCAAATATCAAGGATATTCTACTAATTTCATGGAGTATATAAGTCAAAGTTTTAACCAATTTGGGTATAATAAAGAATGGAATAACAAAAGAAATCACCGTGCGTGCGGTGACGCGCATGAAGCGAGTTATTCAACAGAATAATAATAACGAAACGGTCGGTGAAATTCACAAGCGTGGATGATCCAATGAGAATAATAAATCTTTGAATAATAAACAATGGAACCGGTCAGGTGTAAAACACACGCATGTGATATATTCAATGAGAATAATAAATGCTGAATAATAAACAATGGAACTGTGTCCATTGTAAAACACACAAACAGGATATTCCAATGAATAATAAAGAATGGAATAATGAAGAAGATCACCAAGTATAGGGGATTCACAGATATCTGAGTTATTCCAATGAATAAATAAGAATGGAATAACATAAGGATTTCACCAAGTATAGGGTATCCGCATATACGAGTTACATTATAGGGTATACCACTTTTAAAAGTTATTCCAGCAGAATAATAATGAATGGAATAATGAAGTTCTCTTCATGAATAAGAAAGAATAACACCCACTTACGGTACAACAAATAATACCCCTTACCGTAAAAAGACCTTTGGATATCAAAGTAGTGAAGTACCAGAATACTCTTCTTCTTTCTCTCTCTATAGATTTTCTCTCTCTGTAGCTTCTCTCTATAATTTCTCTCTCTAGAGTTTCAAATGAATTCGTAAGAAAATAATGAAGGAATGAGCTTTATTTATAGGAAAATAGAATGCATAGTAATTAATCCATGAACGGTCAGCATTGATTTACTTTAATCTCGACGGTCCATATTTAAAGAAAAATCTTTTAAATAAAATATCATATATTCTATTTATATAAAAACATTTTACTATGCAAACACTATGCAACACTACGCTTATACTGATACACTATGCATAATAAAATATAATATATTCTATTTATAGAATAACTTTAATAAAGTATTACATTTTTATATAAAAAGATGTTTTCGTTTTATTACGTTAATAATACGAAAATAAACAAAACGTCATTATCATTATAATAATTCATATTATTAATCGACAATAATGGAATCAAGTAGGTGAACTTCTCACATAAGCATCGATAATAATCAATACAGTGTCTTCTTACTATGCAACCACACGTGACATCAGCACTTTTACTACCGAGGTAGTTCAACAAGATCAACGGTAAAACTTCCGTAGTTATTTCAATAAAATATTTTTGTCGTTTTCTCAATCAAACAATAATTACATTGTAGGGTCCACCAATGATTGAGTAGTTGTCATGCGAATATTCTCGCTAAACCGAATATTCCCCCACCAATCGAATATAATATAACCACTGCGTACTTTGCAAAATTTATAAATACTACCCACAACTATAATATTATCTCAAATTCACACCATAATATTAAAAATTATTTCGACAAAATTTAAATCTTTATTGATATAATCGGGATCTCACAATCACAAGATCTTGTTATCGGTAGTTCCAGGAAAAGAGGGCTTTCAATAAGAATTTCTCCTTCTTGGCCAAGCAATTAGGTGACCAAACCTCTCCTTGATGTAACTTTCTAGACATCGCTAATAATGTTATCTAATAATATTATTAGGATAATATGAATTATTGCTTCGATAATGAAAATACTTACGTGTAATGACAATTATTGAAACAACAAAGAATATAAAATATCAACGCAACAATTATTAAATCAATAAAATCTTTGACAGTAATTACATGTAATCATTATTGAAAAGTGCCTTTTTTACGTAAGAATCAATAATTGGTGCAATACTGGTGTCTTCTTGTGTTTTAACCACCAGAGTATTTTAACAATATTAACTTGGTAACAACTACGTAGTTATTTTTAAACAACTTATATTTGCCGTTTTCTTCATCCAATCGCTTTTTCAGTTATGGGCCCATTAAAAGACCGCAGGTCGTCATTATGAATATTACGACAATGAAGAATATTCTACGATCAAACGAATATTAAAACAACAATAAATATTTTATAACCACTTGCTTATTTTGAAATATTTATGTATTTTACCTATAACTATCCACATTAATCAAATCAACCCTACTTATTTCAAAATAATAAATAGAAAAAATTAAATTTCATTAATAATAAGTTGAGGTCTTATAATATAATAAATAGTTTTAAAAACACAAAATAAAAATTTCATGTATTTATCTTTTTATTCGTGTCCCTCAAAGTTTTTCATGTCCAAAAAATGCATGGGTTAACTCAATTTATCAAAAAAAAAAAGAAGAGGGAATCGAAGCATAGGTTATGGATAGAAGAAGGTATAGGGAGATAGGCAGGCAACAGGGGGTTGGGGTTGGGGTTGGGGTTGGGGGTTGGGGGGGAGGGGGAGAGGGGGGGCTCCTGTGCATTTATATCGGACTAACATCCGGTGCATTATGTTAATTTTTTTATTATTTTTTTAATCGTAATTATGAAAGAAAAAAAAAATAATAGAATAAATTTGAACAAAAAATTATAAAAGGAAATATATTTTTTATTATAAAAATACTGTAAACAGTGTTTACAGTGATGAAAAAAAAAGTGTGCCGGTCGTTAAGCAAACCGGACGCCCTCCCAATTAGCAGGGGGTTGGGGGGGCGTCCGGTGCATTTGTACCAGACTAACGTCCGGTGCACTGTGTTAATTTTTTTTTTTAACCACAATTATGAGAAAAAAAAAATAAAAAATAATAGAGCAAGTTTGAACAAAAAACTGTAAAAGAAAGTACATTTTTATTACAAAAAGTTTACAGTGTTTTTGTAATAAAAAATATACTTCCTTTTACAGTTTTTTTTTCAAACTTGCTCTATTATTTTTTATTTTTTTTTTCATAATTGTTGTTAAAAAAAAAAGGAAAAAAAAATGTACCAGACGTACTGGTCGTTAAGCGAACAGGCCTGCACCCCCCGATTAGTTGGGGTTGGGGGCGTCCGGTGCATGCATTATCTTAGGACTAACGTGCAGTGCATCGTGTTAATTTTTTTATTTTATTTTTTTAACCACAATTATGAAAAAAAAAATAAAAAATAATAGAATAAGTTTGAACAAAAAATTATAAAAGGAAGTACATTTTTTATTACCACTTTTTTTTATAATTTTTTGTTCAAACTTGCTCTATTATTTTATTTTTATTTTTCATAATTGTAATTAAAAAATATATATATATACCCGGACGTACCGGTCGTTAAGCGAACCGGACGGCCCCCAATTAGCAGGGGCAACAGAGAGGAAATGGTATACTTTGAATATTTATTGACAAAAACCACCTCATTCGTTCATTCATTCCTTTCCTTTTAAGGCACAAAAGAATCTTGTTCTAACCATTCATCTTAAAGCTGGAACTACATAGTTACTTTGATTATTATAAGGTTTGTCCCACGTTAGAAGCATGATGGGGCTAAGTGACAACAGTGTCGCACAAGCCAAAGTATATTTGTCTCTACCAACTTACCAAGGACAAAATTTTAGAACATTAATTAGTGAATATAGACATATTTTATTACCAAAAAGATTAACATAAAGTTAATCTTAATTAATTGACTAATATAGTATCGACACGACACGTAGGTAAGAGATAATCTTTGTTTTTGCATGTCAATATTGTATTGATCAACTGATTAACTTATCACGAAGTTAACTTCATAGTAACCGGATCATTTTATTACTCTTTCTCCCTACTCCCACCTCCACCTCCACCTCCCCCTGCACCCCCCATTTTAAACAAAAAATCACATATTTCCAATGATAACAAAAACAAAACAAAAAACAGTTTTATTGATATTAGTATAAGATGAAATAATATCCATTATAATTTTACTATTATGCTACTATTATTAACTAACAACTTATTACCTTAAGAGTAAAAAAAAAAATATAACTTTAATTTAGCAAAAAAAAAATTTAAGTTTAACATTTGCAAATGCAACAATTTTTATGAAATTATGGGTGCTTGCATTGAGTTGATGTCATAAATTTTAATTGGGCTCTTGCAAGCTTAAGTTTAAAATTTTTTGTTCTTCAGTATCACTTACAAAGCGTGGATTTCATGCGTAAGACCCCAACTTTTATGAATAAAGATTAATTTTTTTAAAAATATATTTTTGAATATTATGGTGTGGATTTGATATAATATTATAGTTGTGGGTAATATTTATAAATTTTGCAAAGTAAGCAAGTTGTTATAAAATATTCGATTGGTCGGAGAATATTCGTTTTTAACGAGAGAATATTAAATGCGATTACACAATTATTAAGTGGACCTCATTGGAATTCATTGTCGAATTAGAAAACGACAGAAATATCTTTTTATAAAAATAACGGTGAAAGTTTTATCGTTAACTGTTGAAATACCCGGTAGCAAAAGTACAGTAATACGCATGGTTGCATAGTAACACACGATATTGATTATTGATGCTTACGTGAGAAGTCACTCAGTTATACTCAATTATTGCTACAGTAATTGCTGCATAGTATCTCACGTTATTTGATTCAATTATTGTCACAATATTTTATATTATTAAATCAATAATTGAGATGACAAGTTATTAATATTATTATTTGCATTACTGACAATGTCTATAAAGTTTTGTCGAAGAAAGAGGTTTGGTCACCTAATTGCGCGTCAATTGGAAGAAATCCTTATCGAAAAGCCCCCTCTTTCCTATGAATGATCTGGTTGTTAATATTGCAAGTTATATTATTCATGAATAAATGTTGTTAAAAATATTGAGGGGAGTTTTATGAAGTATTTGTTGTAAATTTTATTTATTATTTGGACCCCCACTTATCCATTTTTCAAAATCGTTGGGAAAAGTTATCTCAGTTTTATTTTTTTAATATATATATTGTGACGCCCCCAAAATAGGTATACACAACACCCATTCTGAGTCGCCAAATACATGGTACAAAAAAAAGCAAACTACAACTTCAATAATACAAATGTCGTGTGAAATACGACAATATATCTTATGAGTTTAAATATAATATTGTCTTCAGACAATATCCATCTGCAAATAAATCCCCATCATAATTATTGATTCATTATTTTACAAAAATGGTGAGGACTACTAAACAACTCTCTCTAGAACCTTCATTCCATACCCCGACTAAGACTCTCGCTACATTCTCGCCTCCCGAGAAGAAAAAATGGAACAACAAGGAAAAGGGTGAGCTCAACTAGCCCGATAAAGAATATTATGACTAAGATAATATACAACAAATTATCGTTAGTCTTCAACGAGGAAAAAATCGATAGAATACAATAGACAACAAGTTTCGGATCAATATTCATGAATGAAATAATAATTCATAGAAGAGTTACGTAGAGAATGAAATCTACTATAATCTATGAATTTAACGATCCATCATCAATATTTTATCCTCGTAACATCAATCAATATACATCGGAATCAAACATTCATCTTTGCACTACTGTGCCAAAGATATTCATCGATTAAGTCATGTTCATTTAAACACTGCTCATCTTTGCACTTCTGAGCCAAAGATATTAATCAATCGATTCGTGTTCATCTCAACACTGCTCATCTTTGCTTTATAGGCCAAAGATATTCTTCGAAATCATTCATCTCGCACTACAGTGCCAAAGATATTCAATAATATCATCATTTAAGACCGAGGATGATGAAAAATATTTTTAAGAAAGCGAATCCAAAGTGAAACAAAATGACAAGGATTAAGGATTAAGGATTCGTATTGGTTTTATCCACGCACCAAAAATACCTCAAAATAATCATAGTGGTGTAAAATTCAAGAATGATCAAAACATGGATACAATCGAGTTAGTATCCGGAATAGATATTTTTAGACGAAAAGAAGAAATTTTATTTTTCTATGAATAAGATCAAGTATCACGTGAATAGTGTCAGTATCGTGAATAAAGGCCGATATCGTGAATAGTAACTCCGACACCAAAAGATAGAAATTTCACAAAAACATCTTCACGCTTCATGAATAGTACTCGTGAATAGTAACTCGTGAATAAGAACTCGCTGAATAAGTAACTCGTGAATAGTAACTCATGAATAGTAACTCATAAATAGTAACCCGACATGAAAAAGTTCCAAATTTGATAAAACTTCAGATCAACATTTCAAAGATAATGATATTGAAGAAATAATATCATTACAAAAAAATAATATCCCTTACCTCGAAAGATCGGTCTTTTAATTTAAAAACAGGATATAAAGGCTATGACTTGGACTTGCACAAGTATAGCAATACTCAAAGTATACTCAAAATACTCACAAGAATACGCCGATATATATATAGAGAAAACTTGATTTCGGTGTGATTTTCAATTCTAACCTAAGCACCCTATTTATAGGAAATCGCTAGAACACCAAAGTTAGAAAATTTAATAAATTAATATATATATATATATATCAAATTCATAACGCCAACCTTAGAATTCAGATCCTAGCATTTCCACATGCCACCTTCTAGAAAGAAATGATAAAAACGTTTTTCATAAAATAAATAATTAAAACTTACAAAAATTAATTATTTTGAGCTTCGTAACTTCAATAATTCATAATAAATAGCCCTTTCATCAGGAAATTTGAATCTCGCGAGTTTTTATAGGAAATTCAATTCTCTACAACTTTGCAGAAGAAAGTTTTTCCAAATTCCAAATAGAAATTGACCAAATCCACAAACCAAGGCGATTTTATTGTGCTATAATCAAATTTCATCAATAAATGGGGTCCACCGACATGTTTAACATGTTTTAAACATTTATTGCAACAAAAAATACTCTCCTCCTCAGTATACTCATATATCCCACATTCGTTGTAAAAATATCACCGTTAATATATTATTAAAATAATATATTTAAATGAATTATTTTATCGAAAAAGATAAAATATTTATTTTTCAACAATTGTCATTTTAAAAATTTCTCCATCTATATCCACATAAAATCAATATTTTCCTCATCATATAAATCAATAATTAATTATTCACAAATAATATTACTGAATCACAATATCGATAACTAGGCAGTTCCAGGAAGAGGGGCTTTCCAATAAGAATTTCTTCTTCTTGGCGCAGCAATGATTAGGTGACCAAACCTCTCCTGTATGTAACTTTCTAGACATTGCCAATAATGTTATCTAATAATATTATTCAGATAATATGAATTATTGCTTCGATAATGAAAGATATCGTGTAATGACAATTATTCAAACAACAAAGAATATAAAATATCAACGCAAAGAATTATTAACTCAATAAAATATGAGAATAAAGAATTATCGTAACCATTATTGAGTAGTGCCTTCTTACGTACGTAAGAATCAATAATTGGTGCAATGCCGGTGCTTCTTGTTCAACAACGCGTATTAGTGTGTTTTAACCACCGGGTATTCCAAAAGTATTAATTGAGTGAATAACTACGCCTGTTATTTAAAAACAACTTATATTTGTCGTTTTCTTCATCCAATCACTTTCAGTTATGGGGCCCACACATGGTCGCGTCGTCGCATTTAATATTCCCCGACAAAGATTTAATATTCCACGACCAAACGAATATTCCCGACGATAATGAATATTTTATAACCACTTGCTTAATTTGAAATATTTGCATATTTAACCCTTAACTATCCACATTAATCAAATCAACCCTTACTATTTCAAAATAATAAATAAAGGAAATTCCTTTTATTTAAAAAATTTGAGGGTCTTACATATATATATAATAAATTTTATTTTTATAAATAATAGAATATATTATATTTTATTACGCATAGTATTTAGATAATGTACGATAAGTAAAATCAAAATTTTCAAATGAATTATTAATGTATGCTCGTTAAGTAATTTTTTTTCTTCTTGTGCATCCAAATAGTATTTCGTTATTCTCCTATAATAAATAGTGTAATGATTGAGAATTTTATAATTAATTTCAAATATTTATGAATTAAGTAAATATTTTAATTAATTTATTCATGGAGATAAATAAATAATTGATAAAATTGTGGTGTATTGATTTAGTTAAGTGTGTATGTTAACTAAATTAATAAATGATAATTTTATTATTTGAAGTTTTAATTTAATGAAATAATTAAATTAAATAAATTCTTTAATATTTAAGGAAATGATTAAATTAAATAAAATGATATAGTAGTCCTCACTATTTTATAAAATAGTGTGATAATAATTATAATGAGTACTCCATTTGATTTTGGATATTGTCTAGAAGACAATATTCGTGTTAAAACTCTAAGCTACGCTTTTGTCGTATTGTATAAATTAAGTTTGTATTTGAATTTTGTCATATTGTATAAATTAAGTTTATATTTGAACTCTGTACCATGTATTTGGCGACTCAGAATGAGTGATGAATACCTATTTTGGGAGCGTCATACCAGAAAATGTCATATTTCATAAAAAAAAGCCATTTTCTACTAATAATAATATAAAATAATAATTTCAATTTTAAAATTTTTTCATTGTTATTTTCTTATTAAGTTATTATTACTAAACTAACAATTTATAATTTTCAATAAATAACAAAATTAACAAATTTAGTACTTTTAATTTAAAATATAATACATGAGATTTTTTTTTATGGGATAAGAAATATAAAATGATATTAAAATATTTGTTATTTTCATTTATATCATTGGTTCTATTTAGAACCCTTAACGCTACACTCTCTTTTTATCCCTTCCTCCTTTTTCTCTATGTTACTCTCTTTTTTTAACCTTTCCTCCTTCATCTCTGTGAGACCCCAGATTTTATCAATAAAGATTTAAATTTTGTCGAAATAATTTTTAATATTATGGTGTGAATTTGAGATAATATTATAGTTGTGGGTAGTATTTATAAATTTTGTAAAGTATGCAAGTGGTTATATTATATTCGATTGGTGGGGAATATTAGGGTTTAGCGAGGAATATTCAAACAACTACTCAATCATTGGTGGACCCTAATAATGTAATTATTGTCGGATTGAGAAAACGACAAAAATATTTTATTGAAATAACGGCGGAAGTTTTACCGTTGATCTTTGTTGAGAACTACTCGGTAGTAAAAGTACGATGAATCGTGTGGTTGCGATAAGAAGACACGCAATTGATTGATTATTGATATTTATGTGAGAAGTCGCTTCAAATTGATTCCATTATTCACGATTAATAATATGAATTATTATAGCGATAATGACGTTTTGTTTTATTCAGTATTATTAACGTAATAAAAGCGAAACATCTTTTATATAAAATGTAATACTTTATTAAAGTTATTCTATAAATAGAATATATTATATTTTATTACGCATAGTGTTGCATAGTGTTTGATAAATAGTGTTGCATAAAGTGTTCAGATAGTAAAATGTTTTTATATAAATAGAATATATGATATTTTATTTAAAAGATTTTCCTTTAAATATGGACCGCCGATTAAAGTAAATCAATCGGACCGTTCATGGATTAATTACTATGCATTCTATTTTCCTATAAATAAGCTCATTCCTTCATTATTTTCTTACAATTCCTTTGAAACTTTAGAGAGAGAAATTATAGAGAAAGCTATAGAGAGAAAATCTATAGAGAGAAAGAAGAAGAGTATTCGGTACTTCACTACTTTGATATCCAGTGTCTTTTACGATAAAGGGTATTATTTGTTGTACCTGTAAATGGGTGTTATTCTTTCTTATTCATGAAGAGAACTTCATTATTCCATTCATTATTATTCATTTGAATAACTTTTGTAAAAAGTGGTATACCCTATACATAACTCAGTATATATGCGTGATACCCTATACTTGGTGAAATCCTTATGTTATTCCATTCTTATTTATTACATTGGAATAACTTTGTGATCTGTGGAATCCCCTATACTTGGAGATCTTCTTACGTTATTCCATTCTTTATTATTACATTGGAATATCCATGCGTGTGTTTTACAGGACTGGTTTCATTGTTTATTATTCCGCATTTATTATTACATTGGAATATCGTATGCGTGTGTTTTACAGGACTGGTTCCATTGTTTATTATTCAACATTTATTATTCATTGGATCATCCTCGATTGTGTGAATTTCACACGACTGGTTCCGTTATTATTATTTCATTGGAATAACTCGCCTGTCGCGGCACCGCATTGCATGGTGATTTCTTTTGTTATTCCATTCTTTATTATACCCGGTTGGTTAAAACTTTGACTTTATACTCCATGAAATTAGTAGAATATCCTCGATATTTGCGTTTCATCCGATATCTTTTCATGGAAATATTCTTACGATCATTCTTGAATTTTACTCTACAAAAAAAAGATCTTGTTGACAATTTGGACGTTATTAATTCTCGGATAAAATAATTCTTGAACTTGTTTTATTGAATTATTATGTCATTGTCATCATCCTCATGATATATTATGTTATCTTTGGCTTACGTGCATAGATGAACTTAGTATGATTATGACCGAGGATCATTCGGTATAATCATGGCTTGTTATAAATGATGTGATAAAAGTTCTCGGTGGCTTTCGTAATGCGTTGATGGATAGTTTTTGGTATGATTATGACGGGGTGATTCGGTATAGTCAGTTGATTATTGATAATTTGATGAAAATCCTTCGACCGTAGTATGTGGATGATTAGATATTGTGGTTTATTCATTAAACCGAGTCTTAATGATAAAATTTATGAAAACCTTTTAAAACCTAAAAGATAGTAGACTTTATTTTCTACTTGACTTTTTTTAATGGATTGTATATTCACTGCAGATTAAACTGGTTGTCTATTGTATTTTATCGTATTTTATCGGGCTTAACATTGTCAAGGCTAATGATAATTTATTCGCATTATCTTAGTCATAATATTTCTTCTTGGGCTAATTTGAGCTCACCCTTTCTTTTTCATTCTCTTCGGAAATGAGAACATATTTGGACGAGTCTGGGAAGCGGAGTAATGGTCCGAGAGGATAGCATTAGTAGTCCTCACTATTCGTAAAATAGTGTGATAATAGTTGTAATGAGGACTCCTTTTGAGTTTGTATAATATCTAGTAGACAATATTTGTATTCAAACTCACGATTTATGTCGTATTACACGGCGCTTATATTAGTAAGTCAGTATTTGAATTTATGTACCATGTAAGTGGCGACCCAAGATGAGTGACGATACCTAATTTTGGGGGCGTCACGGTTGGTATCGAGCTTAGGATATGATCCCCGGCCGAGGTGTGAGATAAGAACTAGGAGGAGAGATGAGGAATTCCTTCGCTAGTATGACCTACTAAGTTTATTTGGTATTTAATTGGTGGTCGGAGTATAGGGATAATATGTGATATGTTAATTAACCCTTGTTTTGTGTGTGGTGTTTGAGAATGACATCCGAAAATGTTGAGATAAGCAATGAAGCACATGAGAGTGTTGATTCAAATTTCAAACAAAAGGTAACGACACCAACAACACGATAATAATCATCTTTGGTGGCAACCAATTATCGAACAATGATAACCATCGTGGGGAAATTATCATGCTAAGAATGGTAACCACTTTGGTGGTAATCATGGCAAAGATAATAGAAGTGGAAATTGCAAGAAGAGAAGGTCATTTAGCTCAATTTTGTTATGCACCAAAGTCAAGTCTAGTGGGACGGTGGCACCAAAGGTGGATATGGACAAAACAAAGTCGTTGGTTTTAGGAAGTGCATTTTTCATGACTTCTCAAAAGCGAGTAAAGTAAACCGAACGAAGTTAAGACGGGTTAGTTAATTATAAATTGCGAAGTCTATACCTTATAAAGATCTGGGTTCTACCCATTATTTTATCTCTTGCTTTGCGTTCAACGTTTAAATTTGACTCGGAAAATTAGACTTTGATTTATCTATTGAAACTTCGTTGGAAGAAACCTTCGTTACCTCCCACATTTATTAATCTTGTTGTTTCAAATAAACACTTTCACGATCTTATCTCTTTGAAAATACTTGCCTTTGAGGTAATTTTTTGAAAACGATTGATTAACTACTCATTATTCTTTTTATAAGGTTGTTAGCTTTCATATTCCTAACCAACTGTTATCTTAATTCAAAGTAACCAAACCTAAAGTTAATTTGTTATATCAAGCCATAAGTAAAGAGCCCCGATCCTTTCGTTGTTGACTTCCTTGTGTGGAATTCACGAAGCGGACTTTCTCGTAGGCGACGTCGTGATTGAAGATGGCAAGTTGATAGGTATCATTGTGAGGTCTTTATCCAAAGTTAAGGGATAGAAGTCACAAGAGGTATTAATGTGACGTCTTATCCAAGCCTTGGAAGAGAGTCCGATTTTGAATGATATTTCTATTATTAATAAATTTCTGGCGTATTCTTGAAGACTTCTTAGCCCACCCTAGAGCGTGAAATCGAATTTTGTATTGACCCCAAAGATAAAAACTCATTTCTTAAACCCTCAAATATTTCTTCAACTAAAAGGATCATTTACGAGGATTATGATGAAAGTCATAATAAAAGCATTGGACTAATGAAAATCATGGGTATATGAAGTATTAGTAAGTGT
Source organism: Panax quinquefolius (assembly GCA_020205615.1). Taxonomy (NCBI): domain Eukaryota; kingdom Viridiplantae; phylum Streptophyta; class Magnoliopsida; order Apiales; family Araliaceae; genus Panax; species Panax quinquefolius. The sequence continues at coordinate 127,065,424 of CM035161.1, forward strand.
TATGATGAGTTATGTTGGTTATTATGTGAAAACATGAAAGTTTCTTAGAAATCACAAAGAGTTGAAAATCAGATTTTGGTGAAAAACGTAACATGAAATTCAATTGACCATATCTCCTATTATATTTTGAATTTTTGAATGTGGTCAAGTTCTAGAGTTAGATCTATGAGTTACCTAACTAATCCAAGTGGAATCAATGAAAAATGTGTTGTAGATTTTCGTATGGATTGATTTTAGCAAAGGAGTGCAAAGCTGCAAAAAAAAACCGAAAAAGCTGCTGCCATGATTTTAGAGGGGCTGTTTCGGCCACTTAAACTATGAGAAAAATTCTGGCCTTTTGGGACATGAAAGTATATGGTATAAAGTACCTCCTGTCCAAAAATGAGCTCATTCTGACTTAAAATGAGCAAGTTATGACTATTTCAATATTTAGGTTTTTCCGACGAAAAACGCTATAACCAGAGTTCTATAACTCCGATGACCATGAAATTTAAACTGGAAGCTCACGTTAACATGTGTAAGGTCCTGCCAAGATTTGGGAATTTTGGAGTTAAACTTGGGGTAGCAAATTTTTAAGGAATTAATTAGAAATTGATTTTTTGAAAAATAGTAAATGAATTTTAAAATTTTGAGAAAAATATATTTTCATTATGGGACTATATTATGCTAAATCCCAGAAAAGAAATATTTTTGGGACTGATTTGGTATTTTTCATGAAAATAGTTTAGTTACGAACATATGAGTTAAATATGAGTATTTTTCTACTTGACTCTTTTAATGGATTACATATTCCGCTGCAGTTAAACTGGTTGTCAATTGTATTTTATCGGTTTAACATCTTTGTTGAAGGCTAATGATAATTTATTCTACATTATCTTAGTCATAATATTTCTTCTTTGGGCTAGTTGAAAGCTTTCACCTTTCTTTCACCTGTTCTCTTGTGAAATGAGAACATGCATTTTATTTAGAGTCGGGGGAGCGGAGTAATGGTCCGAGGATAAGCATTTGTAGTCCTCACTATTCTGTAAAATAGTGTGATAATAGTTGTAATGAGGACTCCTTTTGAGTTTGTATAATATCTAGTAGACAATATTTGTATTCAAACTCATGATTTATATCATATCAGTATAATGCAGTTATATTAGTAAGTTGTATTTGAATTTATGTACCATGTAAGTGGCGACCCAAGATGAGTGACGTATACCTAATTTTGGGGGCGTCACAATCTCTCTCCTTATCTGCTATAATGCCTCTATTTTTTGGGGGGTTTTTATTTTGAGAGGAATAAGGTAGAGAGAAAGTGAGAAATATATATACATTTTCTTTTCTTTTCTTTATTTGATCTCTTCTATCTCTTTTCTGTGTTCATCTTCTTTCTTTCTCAAATATTTAGAAGTCTTTACAAATGTGGTCAGACTTTGAATATGAGTATCTCTTCTTCTCAAGTTTGTCAAACTCTACCATTTAATAGAAATCTAAAAAATCTATGACTTTTTGAATATCAAAATATTTTTATAGATTTTGTAAAAGTCTCAAATCAATACCACCTAAGTTTTAAAGACATTACAAAAGTTGTAATTGAATATCAGTAAACTTTTATAAACTCTTTAAATGTATTGATTGAATAAAACAACAATTTTAAAATCTTTAAAAGTCTTTAAAAATCTTTAAAAGTCTTTAAAAATCTTTAAAAGTCTTTAAAAATCTTAATTAAATATACTCTCTTAAATTACTTTGTAATTTAAAAAATATATTTTATAATCACTGTATAAAATAAATTAAAAATAATTTTATTTAAAAATAACTCGTGTAGTAAAAGAGACAAACTACTTTTTTCCTAATGAGTTTGAAAGAAATAATGATTTATTAGTATATTTGTATGGAGTTCATTAAAATCACATTAATAATTATCTTAAACTTTCTCATCTCTTTTAATTTGTATTAAATTTTATATTTTAAACATCATTTCGAGGATAGAGAATAATTGCATTTCGAGGAGGAGAATAATTACTTTGGAAATTGGAGGTGACAATTAAATCAAATCAAATCAAGTAGTCCCTCTGTTTTAAATTATTTTATTTTTTTTTACATATTTTGTCATTTTATATAATTTAAGAGAATTAATTATTATCTTTTAAAATTATTCATCATAAAAAAATATCACAAATGAGATAAAATAAAATAAATATAAATGTTTAAAATATTATAAATAATTAATATTATATAATTATTTTATTAATTATTATACATAACTCTAAATCCCACATATGGATTAGCATTCAACATTTCTCTTATGAAAGTTATGGATTGGTCCCCCTTGTACCTAAACCATAAAAATATTGAATTGATCTTAATTTAAGGCAATTGAGTGCATTATTAAATATTTCATAAAGTTTATTCAAAATGCGACAGCTTGTCAGACACTTTGATTAGATTGAAGATGAGAATTGACATAAAGCAAGTGCCAAAACTGACGGCGTTAGCAATTTTATTTTATTTATTTTTTAAATATTTTGTAAATGTAATTGTTTTGACAAATAAAAAAATATATTCCCTATGCCCACTAAGAGAAGATGATCGATATACAATTTTCATTCATAATAATAAAAAATTAGTTTAAAAGATAAAGTATAAATAAGCCCTACTTAAACCAAGGGAGAGAATACAAAAAGTACAAGAAAAGTTAATAGATTGTACATTTTACGTTTAATACAATTTTCAATGAGATAATAATCTAATGATTAAGATTAGAATATAATTTCAGGTTAAAAATTGATATTTTTATATAATTTTTTGATTATATATATATATATATATATATATATACACATATACGGTCTTCAACGACAGTAAAAACCATCGCTATAGGATCCACAACGACGATTTTCATGTGAAAATATCAAAAAGTCATAGAAATATCAGTTTCCTTTCAGGTTCAATAAACACTCTTATATTACCTTTATTTCAAATTATAAGACTGTTGTTGATTTTTAAAAATCGATTTGAGATATTTTTAAATTATAAATTGAAATATTTTATTAAAATTATAAAACAATAAATATTACTTGTGAGTAATATTTTTAGGCACTTTATAATTATTATCATTGTATTAAATAAAATTTTAAAAATTCATATCAATTTTAAATTGATTTCAAAAAGTTAATTATAATTTTATATTTTAGAATGGAAGAAGTATTATATTTTTTGATTTGTGTGAGGCTAAATAATGAACTTGAAATGATCTCTCTCATCACAAGTAAGGAATTCTTGTAAGTGATGATGGTGTAAATAACATTCAAAGTTACTACATACTATTATATTATAATTATTTAATCGGGAGCGGTTAATATGAAGTTAATCAATACAGTATTGACACGCAGATAAAAAATAATTTATACATGCACATTTGTTATTACATGCACACGGTTCCAACGTTTTTCTTCTTCTTTTTTCTTATATGATCAAAAATTCTAGGACATTGAAATTGTAAATTGTTATAAAAGATGAAAAAAATGTAAAAAGTTATATTTGAAACGGTATTTTTTTCAAACAAATAACAAATAATTAGAAAAACGACATTTTCACATATAATTTTGATATTTTAACATGTGTTTCTCTCACATAAAGGCGGGACTCACTCTATTGTGAAAATATTAAAATTGAGCTATTCTATGTGGACATGATAATTATACACGAGTGCTTTATAATTTCACATATTTATATTTTTATCCCCAATATTCATATTCTAAAAGCAATACTCGTATCCTAGTACTATAATTTTAAATTTAAGAAATACCATCCTTTCCAACTTCTAAGGTTATTATTAATCTATTAAAAATCAATTTCAAACTTAAATTTGACACGAGTTCTTAGTTTTATTCTATACAATTATAAATATTATAAATTATTTAAAAAGTACTATTAGTTATAAGATTTATTATTTTAAAGGTTTAAAAGTATCATATCAATTTTTAATTTAAAAATATCTTAAATTGACTTTTTAAAATTAATATTAATATTATAATTCAGAACAAAATGAGTACTAAAGTATCGCATATTCTCATTTAATTATGGAAAATGATTTGTGTCGATTAAATTTATATCAAATATAGATTATGATTAAAATAATAAAATAAAATAATAATATGTGAATTCATTCTTTATACTCTCGTATCTCGTATATCTAGATATTTAATATTAATATAAATGCATCATCATATATAACAACATTCTTTAACTATTATCATTTTTCTTAATTATTAGAAAAATAAAAATAAAATAAACATTCTAATTCATATTCCTTTTACCAAGTAAAGGGTACCTTGGAAGTTAAATATACTACCTATGGCTATTAATGACAAAATACTAACAGCCACGTCGCCGTTAACGGTAAATTACTCTTACAACAATAGAAGAAGGAGAACAGGGGATTTTCCATTGAAACTCTATCTCTCTCTCTCTCTCTCTCCCTTTTTCTCTCAATTTCAGGGACTTTCCGTCTCATAGATCTCTTGATCTTCATCTGTTCGATCATCCTTCAAATTGGTGAGCTTATCTTACTCACCACTAATTTTCTCTTTCCTCAGCTTCTGTTTCCCACTATTTATTTACTATTTCTATTTCATTTTCGATTCTCTAAAAAACGGATATTGTTTTTGTTTATGCACATATGTATACACATTAGCCGTTAAAATTGATTATTTTGATGGGTTTTATGCTGATTGTAAGTTGGATGATCGAACCTTAGTTTCTGACTCAAAATTAGGGCTTTTCTTTGATTTATACAGGAGCCCCAAAATTGATATATTTCCATTAATATTATCAAGATTAATATTACAAGGTGACCCTTGCAAGCTCTGGATATCGTTAATGATAAAAAGGTAGGGTTTTGTTTTTATTTATGCATTTGTTGTAATTTTATTGAATATTTGGTGGTACAATAGTATGCTTGTGATAGTTATATCTTTACCAAATTTGATTGCATTCATTCAAATGGGTTTTGTTATCATCTGCTCGTTTCCAGATAAAAGCCACGGAACCTTTTGATAAACATAATCGTTAGGGTTAACAAAGGGTTAACAACGAAGAAGAAATAACGGAAATCCACATACTTAATATCAGTTCCTGTCAGTTTTTAATTTCACATTTGAAACTTTCAACTCCAACAAGTAATTTACTTTCTATGAAATGTAACAGTTTTGTTTATTTTGGCCTTATTTTTCTTCTCGTCACCAACAATTGCTAATTGGGAAAATGCTTCGCTAGTTTATCCGTAGTTTCATTAATTGTTTCCCTTTTTGGTACTTTAAGAGGTAATAGATTATGTTTGTGTAAAATTTGGTTTGTATCATTTTCAGAAGGTGATGATTAAAGTTTGGATGTTTAGGGTACATTTAGCAGCTGTTGGTTGGTTCGATTATGCTTCTTATTGTTAGTTTTTGTGGTTGAATTATTCTGAGGGCATGTGGTAAGGCAGTAATTTAGTTGGAAGAATAGCAAGAACAAAATGTATTAGTAATTTTTCACTTCTAGAAATATCTGCATCGTAGTGTTGTTGCTCATAACTATATCTAATCAGGTTAACAAATGGAAAAATAAATAAAAGTAATTTATAAATGTTCATTTTCATAATGTAGATGTACCTTCATCTCCTGAACTTAAAATATCAAATTAGATTGTTCAAACTCTGTGATAGGCATTTGTTTTAATAAGAAAATAGACATTTTCCTTTAGGCAGGTTTTAATCTTTGGTTTCTACTTCAATGATATACTTTTTTGCTTTATATTTTTTAAAGTCCTTCCAACCCGTATAGTTATTTGAAGCGGAAGTTTTAACTTTGTGAGGCGTGTCAGGAATATACTGTCCTATATACTAATAATTTGTGAATTCCTTCTTTATACTCTCTTATTTCATATATCTACGTAAGTAGATATTTAATATCAATATAAATTTATCATCATATATAACAACATTCTTTAACTATTATCCTCTTCCTTAATTATTAAAAAAACAAAAAATACATTCTAATTCATATTCCTTTTTCCAAGTAAAGGGTACCTTGGAAGTTAAATATACTACCGATGGCTATTAATGACAAAATACTAACAGCCACGTCGCCCGTTAACGGTAAATTACTCTTACAACAATAGAAGAGGGAGAACAGGGGATTTTCCATTGATACTCTCTTTCTCTCTTTTTCTTTTTCTTTTTCCTTTTCTCTCAATTTTAGGGATTTATCTGTCTCACAGATCTATTGATCTTCATCTGTTCGATCATCCTTCAAATTGGTGAGTTTATCGTTACTCACCACTAATTTTCTCTTTACTTACCTTTGTTTCCCACTATTTATCTTCTAATTTCTATTTCATTTTTGATTCTCTAAAAAACGAATATTGTTTTTGTTTATGCACATATTTATACACATTGGATGGGTTTTATGTTGATTGTAAGTTGGATGCTTGAACATTAATTTTTGACTCAAAATTAGGGCTTTTCTTTGATTTATACAGGAGCCCAAAAATTGATATACTTCCATTAATATTACAAGGTGACCCTTGCAATATTGTTAATGATAAAAAGGTAGGGTTTTGTTTTTATTTATGTATTTATTGAATATTTGGTGGTAGTATGCTTGTGATAGTTATATCTTTACCAAATTTGGTTGCATTCATTCTAAATGGGTTTTGTTATTTTCTGCTCATTTCCAGATAAAAGCCATGGAACGGAAATCCACATACTTAATATTAGTTCCTGTCAGTTTTTAATTCCACGTTTGAAACTTTCTACTCCAACAAGTAATTTACTTTCTATGAAATGTAACAATTTTGTTTATTTTGGCCTTATTTTTATTCTTGTCACCAACAATTGCTAATTGGGAAAATGATTTGCTTAGTTTACCTGTAGTTTCATTAATTGTTTCCCTTTTTGGTAATTTTAGAGGTAATAGATTATGTTTGTGTGAAATTTGGTTTGTATCATTTTCAAAAGGTGATGATTAAAGTTTGGATGCTTAGGGTACATTTAGCAGCTGTTGGTTTTGGTTTGATTATGCTTCTTATTGTTAATTTTTGTGGTTGGACTATTCTGAGGGCATGGGGTAAAACAACTACTCATAAGGTTTTGGGTGCAAGAGAGGTCTTGGGATCCATTCTTGCCTTGGGCATGGATGTTATTCAGCTAAAAACTAGCAAAAAAAGTAGTAATTTGGTTGGAAGGATAGCAAGAACAAAATGTATTAGTAATTTTTTCACTTCTAGAAATATCTGCATCATAGTGTTGTTACTCATAACTATATCTAATCAGGTTAACAAATGGAAAAAGAAATAAAAGCAATTTATAAATATTCATTTTCATAATGTAGATGTACCTTCATCTCCTGAACTTGAAATATCAAATTTAGATTGGCATTTGTTTTAATAAGAAAATAGACATTTTCCTTTAGGCCGGTTTTAATCTGTGGTTTTGTTTGTACTTCAGTGATATACTTTTGGCTTAAATATAAATTATTATCTTAAATTATTATCTTTTTTCTACTTCAGTGATTCACCTTTTAATTTTTTCAATTAGGTGATTAAACTTTCAATTTTTTCCACTTTTGTTCAATTGAAACTGCCATGTCACAATTCACAATTTGATGATGTGGCACAGACATGTGGCATTTTAGTTCTGATGTGTCAAAAAGAAATATTTTTTATTCAATTATTATCATTTTAATTAATTAAAAGGATAAAAACATAACAAAATATAACATCTACTAATTATTAAAAAGAAAATCAAAATTAACCAATCTCCTCTCTCTTATTCATCAGTGGGTTGAGACCCAATTCAATTCAACAATTAAAAGTGAAATGAATTTGGGGCAGAAGAGAAGAATTTGTGGAAGTGAGGTTTGAGGGTTTCACCAGACATGGATCTCTTCCCTAGAATGCGCAGGCCACAGGACATGACCCGCCACATCTTTCAATATCTGTCTGTTGATGTCTCGGAGGGTTTCATCGGAGATGGATTTCTTCGCTGGAATGCGCAGGCCACGAGACACGACCCGCCACATCTTGCTATGTTTCATTGAAACCCCCAGAGATTATGAACTCTTTACCTTGCATTTGAGTTGCCATTGAACTTCTTCAATTCAATTCAATTCCCTAGAGACCTGAGACTCAGAATAAAGTACAAAAACCAAAACAAACCCATAAATGTGAAAACTTATCAAACACCCAAAATTCACAGTAGTCTTCTTCAATTCTCTGTTTTTCTGGGTTGGTGAGTGTTTCTTGGGTAGTTGAGTGGATATATATGCTATTGAATTCATTAACTGAAGCTTGTATATATATACATGTGTGTGTGTGTGTATATACATATATTTTCATTGTTGAATTGAATTGTGTCTCAACCCATTGATGGAATAAGAGAGAGGAGATTGGTTAATTTGGTTTTACTTTTTAATAATGAGTACATGTTATGTTTTTTTATACGTTTATCCTTTTATTTAATTAAAATGATAATAATTAAATAAAAAATTATTTATTTTTGACACATCATAACTAAAATGCCACGTGTCTGTGCCACATCATCAATTTGTGACATGGCAATTCCAATTGAACGAAAGTAGAAAAAATTGAAAGTTTAATCACTTAATTAAAAAATTAAAAAGTGGATCACCGAAGTGGAAAAAGGGTAATAGTTTAGGATAGTAATTTATATTTAAGCCTATACTTTTTTGCTTTATATTTTCTAAAGTCATTCCAACCCGAAGAGTTATTTGAAGCAGAAGTTTGAACTTTGTGAGATGTGTCAGGAATATGCTGTCCTCCTAAAAGGTTCTAGTTGATGATCATTGTTTATTAGTGCAGCTCAGAACATACATTTATAATATACTATAGTTTCGTTGTTTCTCTACTGGTGGTTTTGCAGAGTAAATCTGTTTTTAAATTTTTTGATTCATCTCAAAGCAATATTGTTACTCCTATTTGTTTTCATCAGTACGTGCTTATTCTTGATTTTATGTATGGATTAATGAATATATTGATAAGCTTGTATTGTTTCTTGAGCTTCTTCTTTTTCCACTTGAACTCTTAGAAACATTATCCCATACTATTTCTTTTTATCTTTTAGTGGAGTTTGTATAAAGATTGATTGTATGGCTTCTTTACGGGATTATATAACTACTGATGGTTAAAATATGTACTTGGAGCATTTTCTCCCAAATTTGTAATAAATGAATTGTAGAACTATTAAATGATACCAAGATAAGGGGCTGGGCATCATCTGATTAGAATTTTTGTACATATCTACTATTTTTAGCTTGTATACTTGGAATATCTTAGATTCATAATAAATGAATTTGTAGTTTGGACTGCCTTCAGTTATCTTTGTAATAAATGAATATATGGATTTTTTTTTTGCTTCATTTGGGTATGTTATATGAACATATCTTGTTCTTAGTCAAACTATGTACATATTATATGATCATATCCTCAAATTTATAATAAATGAATTTTAGTTCAGATTTCCTTTCTTTTTTAATTATTTTTTTCTTAACCAGGATCTCGACGACTTTCTGTTCAACAATATGGGGCACCGGAATATGCGATACTCTGGTCCAATGATTGATATGGAAGTGGATCCACAAGACCAGGGTATTTTCCATCCTGAACCCTGCGTTCTTTATGGGAGCATACCTAATTTTCCACAGCCTAATATTCAGACAGTTTTGCCTGTACTAGGTAACAGTACTCATTTTGAGGTTCGTCATCTACCCGAGCATCATGGTGCGGCATCCTATGGGATGGCACAGTATAATGTTGTTCAGCATCAATATCCTGCCGGTAATATTGACTTGGCTGTTTCTCCATCATCCAACCATTATACAATGTATAACACTCCTTCATCTGGTACCAGAGTTTTTCCTGTCCAACTAAATCATGGGCCTCATGATCAGTTTCCATTATCTAGCAATCATGGAATTGTCGAAGTTTCCGCAAATAGTTATGGCAGAAACAATCACTTCATGGATGGCGCTGGAGGTTCATTCAAGAGAAAGAATGCTGAAGATCTCTCGAGAAATTTCCAGTACTGTTATGCTTCCGCAGGCTCCAGTTCTTCAGCTGCCCCTATGAGTGTAAGACCTATCGAGTCTGATGTTTCGTCAATGGACGCTGTATCTTTTGCAGTTCCTGATGGCAGAGGGAATGACATGCCATCTTTGATGGATGTTGGATCTCAACGAAGTGCGCGAAACAGATCTGGTGCTATTGGTGTGAATTCTCTGTTGCCACATAGTACTAACCATTTCATCCAAGGACATTATCCAGGTCAACCCTTTCAGGCGGCCGGTACTCCTTGGATGGATCAGCAGTTAAATAGTAATGCTGGTGATATTGGCACTTTGTCCTGGAATCAGCCACATGCTTTACCACCCTATCTGCATGGTAATTTCTTGAGCATTTTACACGAGTATATTTGGGTTATTTCCAATTTCGCTTTTCCTCATTGTGTCTTGGTTCTTGTTTATTTAGCTTATACTTGCTGATTTTCCCATATGACAGCTAAAAGAATTGTAAGTCAACATTATTTTGTTTCATGTTTGATATTTTTTTGAAAATTCTGGTGAGATGCTTTAATACAATTTGCTAGTGTAATGAGTGGAATAGCTTATATAACGGCTTGCATTGAAAGTTATATCAATACTAAGAAATGATGTAGTGAAGATAGTTAATTCGATATGGATTTAGTAGTAGTGGTTAAAGTCTCGAGCTGGTATACTTTTAAAAAATTCTTGAATAATAAATGTACAAAAATCAAAGCCATTCCTAAAATCAAGCTGTTTCCCCGAGTTATATTACTCTCTCTCTCTCTCTCTCTCTCTCTCTCTCTCTCTCTTACACATACTCATTCTCAGGGAGCTTCAATGGAGGTTGTATGGAGGCTGGTAACATGGGTATACAGGGATATCAAGTTGCAGCTAGCAATAGAAGTTCTGCAACTTTTGTACCACCTCCTCCCATACCCCAGGGGCACTTCAATCTTCATCATCCACCACCACCTATGCAAGGGGCCAGAGGCCACAATATTGACTTGAATTCTCAAGTAGCAACATCTTCACGCCGACTTTCAACAAGTAGCACCTCGCACACCAGTATGAATCCTTTCCAGGATTGTGGAGAAACAGGGTCTAGATTTGTAGGACCTGTTCCACCAACTGGCTTACGGATATACCGGCCTCATCGAAGGGAACTTATGATTGATGCAACTGCAAGGCAGCGCAACCTTCCTCACTTGAGAGTTCTGCCGGAAGATGTAATGTTTTCCCTATGTTTGATTGATTCTCATTTTAATTGGATTGGCTTTGTTTTGTTCGATATTTGAGTATATTGTTGTTTGTGATGATTTGGTGTTTCATTTAATACTCAAGATGCTGACTTTACTGATCTGTTTGACGTATGTAGGGAGTTGCCCTAATGGAGCTTTTGGACTATCATGAAATAGGTGATTCCATTGATCATCACCGAGATATGCGCTTGGATATAGATCACATGTCTTATGAGGTAACTTGAGTAGTTGCTCGTTCTTAATATTAAAAAGAAAACATTTTTGAAGTATACAGTCTGTTTGTGGAGTGTTTTTTTTCTTTCTCCTTTTCCTGTTATATTAGTTTTCTTCTTAATCTTGAGTTTCCAATCATTTAGTTGGTAGAGTAGTTCATTAACATTGTTTTAAACATTTATTGATGCTGCAAATTCTTGAAAATAATTTCATCTGTTTCGACGAATTCCTCTGTGGTTACTTCACAGTTTCATTTTTGAAATTCTATGCCAGGAGCTACTTGCACTAGGGGAACAGATTGGCAGTGTAGGCAGTGGCTTGTCAGAGGAAATTATTATAGATCATCTAAAATCAAGAACATTTGTTCCGTTCACATCTTGTGCTAATATGGAAGATACATCATCTGTGGATCAAGAACTTATATCCTGTGTCATATGCCAGGTATAGAGTTTGTCTCTTTTGGTTTCTCATTGTTTACTCGCATTTTCCCGTGAACATGACTTGACTTGTATGCAACTTCTTCTAGTTAGCATGCATTTAGGCAGTGGTCGAGTGCTTGTTATACTTGCCCGATATAGGACTTTGAGTCCCTTCTACAATGGGCAGTGATGTAGCATCAGTGTTTTATAACACGGTTTTAGGCACCCACCTAGGCGCCACTTGGGCTCTGCCCAACCTTGGCGAGTAGGTGCTAAGCTAGGCGCCTGCCTAGCCGTCCGAGGGTCTATTTTTGAAAGGTATGGGGCACGTGAGATAAGCGACCCCATGCTTGATACTCCCTTCTGAATGACGCGAGTTCTTGGTGAATGTTGTCTTTGTCATGTCTTCTCGAATTTTACAAATAGTCCTGATCCTTGATCCTGAAGTGATTTTCGGCATTTATAATTCATCACTATATCTTTGAATAAATGCACAAGTTATGTACTATAAGAAGCACCTTTCCTTACTTACCCACTCTATTGGTTTCCCTGTTGGGTTCGTATTTGCATGAACCCTAATATCATAGAGAATTTTTTCTTCACTAGTTGGCAATCATAAATCTATGTTAACTGCCGATCGATGATCATGTTGTCCCTCGTTCTCCTTCCCTGTTCTCCATGAGCAGCGGAGTCACGAAGTGCTTTTGAGAAATCTTTTGTGGAGAAATGTCCCACCCTGTCGCCTCCTTGGGAGCCGGGTATAGTTAACGCTCCTAATCAAGGACCCGACTCTCCCTCCTCGTCTTATGACTCGGACGATTCATCAACGATGTCCGATAACTATATTTTGCTGTTGATAGTGATAGTGTTTTTATTTAATTTCTTGTCTTTTATAGGCTGAATATAATGATCAAGAAATCATGGGAATTCTCAACTGTGGGCATGAGTATCATTTGGAATGCATAAAGAAATGGCTGCTTGTGAAGAATAGTTGTCCCATATGCAAATCTGCAGCATTGACCACAGAAAGGAAGGAGTCGTGAGAAGAAAAGTGAATGGGTTGGAGATCAACAGAAAACTTTTTAGCTTTGGCCTCTTTCTAATTATTTATATTTAAAGAGAGGGATTTTTTCAATGTGTTTAATTGAATGTAATCTAAATATAGATTTGTATTCACCCTATGATCGTCAACAACTGTCCAAAACAATATATTCGTTGGCCTCTTGTCCATCTCCCAAAGTTGTACAGACCCTCTCTTTTCGGTCAGTGGTGCATGATATTACCATGATGTTATTATGTATTAGTACATAAAATAGATTGTTAATATAACAATAATAAAATGTGAATATTCTTTGATTCTCGTCTATTCTGTGGGCTGTGGCATTAAATTCTTAGTCCCTCTCTTCCCCAAAAAGCGTTCCAAAGGTCATTAAATAATCTTAAAGTCAATTTTTTTTGTCTCCATTCTTTATGTCCAATGAGTAGGTGGTGTTGTTTGTATCATAAATGGAGGATTACTGGCAGCTGAGGTTGGTATTCATGCTTAATTTTGAGTGCTTTGTTGGATGGAAAGAATTAAATGCGTTGCATTGCTTTGAGGAAATAACACAATGTATAATCGAAGATTTGTAAGTTGATTGCTAGAGGAACTCTCATTTTATAGAACCAACATTCAACTACGCGTGGTATAAAATTCAAACCTAGCCCCAAAATGTAATGCCGTGCAACAAAATACAATACAAACTACAGATGTAACCAAATGAAACAATACAGATGGGAAAGGAAAAAAAACAAAATTTAGATAGATAATAGTACTGAAGAACTAGCCTTAGATATATGAAAAATTCTCATGATGCATTTCCTCGGTACTCCAAAATCAGCAATAAGCCTCGCAGATAATCTTAATCCATTCCAACTATTGAAACAGTAATAGGGAATAATTGGGACAAACCAGAGCTGCTAAGTGGAGTTCTTGAAAAGTTCAAATTATATATCACTCAACTATGGGCTTTACTTATGTAGTTAGACAGAGCAGCAACCAACTTTTTTCACTGCTGAAACATCATCCTTGCCAACATTGATGGTTTGCCCCTTAGGCAATGCTGCAGGATCATCCCCAATCTCAAGTGCTTTCCGGCTGACTACATGATATATTTGACTGAGAACTTCCGTGAATGCATTCTCAACATTCAACGACTCGAGGGCTGATGTCTCCATAAAGAAAGTGCTTTCTCTCAGCAAAGGCCTTCGCATCGTCAGTGGCAACAGCACGCAGGTGGACTTAAGTCAGCCTTGTTTCCCACCAGCATTATCACAATATTGGCATCTGTGTGGTCTCGCAGCTCTTTTAACCATCTCTCAACATTCTCAAACGTGACATGTCGGGTGACATCATAGACAACCAATGCACCAACTGCCCCTCGGTAGTATGCACTTGTGATTGCACGATATCTGAGACAAAGAAAATGGAATTATTAGTCTCAAATATCAAGTTTATAGGCTGATAATTGCAGTAAAAAGTCAATATCTTAAGACAGATGCACATCCAAAGATATCCAACCTTCAGCAGTAAGTCCAGTGTCAAAGACTGGAGTCAAGGACTTACCGGGTTAGCAAACTGCAAGTATTGCTAACAAACATTAACATATATAAGGAGAATCAAGCCCTAGCAGAAATTATTTACATTGATCAATAACCATCTAGTAAATGGTCTTACATATAAAATGGCAGAACTTTATAGAGCTAATATCAATATTCAGACCAAAAGTTGAACAAAAAAGGAGATTAAACAATGTAGAAGATATATATTGTTCAATAAACCAGTAGTGTCATTCAACCTCAATGTAGGACTTAACCTTTCTGAACTTATGATTTTGGTTTGTTTCATTTCAAGGTGAGTGTTCCAACAATTGTTCTTCCTCTAGTTGGTGGATAACTCAACTTCACTCTATAACAACCATATGTATGTTAGATTCACTCGTAATTGCAAAAGTCATAAATTGCTAACAAAACAAACAAAACTTTGCAAAAAAATCAAATGTTTGAGGAATCAGTTGCCATCTATGTTCATTTCAGTCCTAAACTAAAAGCAGAGACCTAATAGTGTAGGAATATTAGATTAATTAAAGGAAAGTAATATCAATTTGAGGAATTCATTTCTCAAGTTCTTTGTATCATTTCTCCCAAAGCTAACAATCAATGCACATATCCACAAATGTAAACAGACCCATAACATAGAAACACAATCCATGAAACGAAAACACTACAAATCTTAGATCTGAAATTCACCCAGCATTCCAAACAGAACTTCAAAGTAGAAACCTAAAACAAATGTTTTAAAAAATGAAACCTTTCTTGGCCAGCGGTGTCCCAAATCTGGGCCTTGACGATCTTATCATCGACGCGAATACTTCTGGTAGCGAATTCAACACCGATTGTAGATTTAGATTCCAAACTAAACTCGTTTTTAGTGAATCTGGAGAGAAGATTTGATTTTCCGACACCTGAATCTCCGATCAACACAACCTTGAAGAGATAATCGTAGTCATCGTCGGCTCTGTACGCCGCCATAGAAAGTTATAGGAAGTATCAAATTTCTGTCCGTTTGTTTTCAAAATTCAAACCCTTTTTCACTCTAACGACGAAACGAAATTAAGAGATATAGATGTAAATACATATAGTATGTATGCATGTATTTGAGAGAGAGAGAGAGAGAGAGAGAAGAAATGTGGAGTAGCTAACAGGGGGAAAAAGTAGGAAGACGAGGAACGGGGAGTATTGGAAGAAGTTGAAGAGAAATTGGGAAAAAAATAGCACATTAAATCATAAAAATAGTCGGTCACACGAGATATGAGACTACATTTAATTTAATTTAATTTAATATTCCCTCCATCGTCTTAAATTTCGAAATTGATTATTTCAACAAGTAGTCATAAGTCAGTCATGCATCAACTAGTACTATTATTTATTTGTTACCTACTCCATCTGTCGCTTATTTTAAAGAAATATTTTTGTTATTTAATAGTATAAGTTATTTGAAATTTTTTAATAAATATTAATAATTATTTAATTTTTAATATTACTCAAAATATTAAATATAATTTTGATTCTCTCACTAATTTTGTCTAATAAACAATATTTTTTTTCAATACAAAAACAATATGTATAATTGATATTATATTTAATACTATATAATTATTTTTTTAATATTTGTGCATAACTCTAAAAACAATGGAGGAGTATCTTTGTTGCTAATTTTCACAGCAATTCTAAAATATAAAACCTTTGTTATAAAAATAGTGTTATATGTCTAGAATATATTTTGTTTTTTGAATTTAAGAACCCTTGATATTTATTAAGTATTTGTTTACGTTTGACAGCTAAATGCATAAAAAATAATTATTTTTTTAACTCGATAGGTATCACCATCTCCTTGATATGTGTTGTGATATTGTGATAACAACTATTTTAAGGACTAGGATATTCTCCGTTTCAAATAAATAGAGATTTCGCTTTTAAAATGTGTTAAAATGTGATATTATGCTGACAGGAGAGAAATAATTTTAAATATAGACCATGAAATAAAATCTCTATTTATTTGAAATAGCAGGGGTGAGCATTCGGTTTTATCCGAACCGAATTAGCTTTTCGGTTATAACCGAATTAGTTATTCGGTTATTTGCAGGGGTGTGCAAGTAATTTATGTTTCTTATGTCTCCTACGTTGTTGGAAATGGAGGAGTCATTTATTAGATCTGTATTTGACTTTGCAAGTATCATTTCTCTGTATCTTTGTTTCTGCAGCTGGCCTAAATTGTGTCAAATTTGCGCACATCATTCACATTCTCCAGTATTCTGTAATAAAAAGCCTATTCACATTCTCTTCCTCCCACTATTGCTGTTAAAGTTATTCCTCTTGTAATTCTCTGCTCAATAATTATATTTCATTTGGGGTAAGATAAGAATAATTTGGGAATTGTTATTTCCACAAGGAATAATAATTGATATTTCCATAAAGTCTCACGACTTGCATGAATGTGAGTCTCATTTACTATTCATGCGAGGGGAACCTTGCGGAATTATCAATTCCCTTGTGGAAATATCAGTTCCCATCTGAAGTGGACCTACGTATTGTGTTCTTTGTTAGTGCAAAACTATTAGTTCACAGTGCATATAGAAGTAAACACAAATTGAAGTTATTATCACAAGCATGGTGCAAAATGTTGTGCCTTCATTTGGGTTCTGTTATTTCAAACTAAAAGATATAATGTTATGTGAATCTATCCATTCTTAAATACGAAATCAACAGTATTAGTTACAAAGATATGGCTGAATATTGATTGTTACTGCTGGAGGAAGTATTAACAAATGTTGACATTGAATTATAGTGTGCTCAAGTTAAAATATGTTTCAGTAGCATTTTTCAGTTTACCTTCGCATGCTATCAAGGTTTGGAGTCAGTCAGCACACTCGTTTGGTTGTTTAACTGATAATGCAATTTCGTATTAGATCACTTGCAACTAAGTTGATCTCCTATCTTTAACCTCGTACCATTAAAGAAAAGTTTATAAACAAACCGTGATGTATTTTGTATTTTGTATTTTGTTTATTTGTTATTTTAATTTGTAGAAAGACAACTTGGCATCAGGAAGCATGGTGGACTGTTAAATTACCCGCTCCAATAAGAATGGAAATGAAGGTCGAATCTACTATGCGTGCCCAAATGGAAAATGCGGTTTCTTGGGATGGTGCAAAGCTATAAATGAAGAAAAATCATCAGCAACTATTGAAACACAGCTGCCAAATAATTTCATTATGTATGATCCTACTATAATTGAAATTGAAATGAGACAAGAAATGAAATTATTGAAGAAATTAGTTTTTTTAATATGTTTGTTTGTTATTATAAAAAATTAGTTGTTTTTTGTTGGAAGTTGTAATGGAGGTGAAGTTGTGAAATAAATTGTAATTGGTTACATAAAAGACCATGAGAACTTGATTTTATCTAAATTGTACCATTACTAGTTTTGAACTTGATATTATCTGATTATACCATTATTTCTCAAATAAACATTTGTTACATAGCCTTGCCAACTCGACTGTGGTGCTTTGTGAAAATAATCCGGGGCAAAAGTATAATCTGCTTAAACAAAAATGATGTGTACTCTTAGTTTCTTACAGTAAACATATTGTATACAAGACGGAAGATTAACACTTACTTGGTGTATAGACTAGAAGGAACTTTAGCTATAAGAATTGTATGAATAAATTACAAGCATAAGCAACATCAGACAGTCTGCGAGAAAGTTTCTCTGTTATCTGCTGCAGTGTCTGAATCAGAATCTAATCTTCTAAAAACTAGCTTTTGCTGGGGAAGTTGGCCATTGGAAAATCTATTAACACTGTGTCATAACCAAAACTTCCTAGGAGTTGGACAGCAGCGTCAGTCACTTGGAGTTAAATTTTTCGATTTGCTATCCTCTTTTGCACTCGTTCCAACTGGGATACACAAAGATTACAAGAGCATAAGATTTTCATCTAAAAAGAAGACGGTACAAATTATGTAGAAGAATTATTTTAAACATTTAACTGGTGAAGCTTGAATGAAGAAATTTCAAGTGCTCCCCTCCATGATCATCCCTTCAGTCAAGTGCACATGCTGTTATCCATACAATACAAATTCAAAAAAAAAACAGCTTTAAAATAATGAATGCTTAGAGATGATGACTTAAATTTCTTGATCAGAAAATCTAGATGTTCATAATGGGAATATCGAAAAGAGTTTTACAATATTACCTTGTGATTTCCAAATTTCATCCATCACACTAGCAGTTAGACACCACATTAAATTTATGTTCCAACAAAACAAAATTTCTTTTTATATATTTGCTTTGACTCGGTTTACCTCATCAGAATAACCGCAAATATAACCAAAATGAGATTTGAAAATGCCACTTTTAAAAAATTTACTAATCAATTGCCACCCCATTTAGCAAACCCCACGTTGGTATATCAAACATTAAAATCAGGAAACTTTAACCAATATATACACACCAGTAAATATACATACATATAGGGAGCCGATCACAACACAGTGTCTCAAACTCGCCTACCACAACACACGGTTGTGGCAGGTAGTACTTCTTTTTTTAAAAAAAATCTGGGCTCTAGAATCTATAAATGGATGGTGTAGATACGGCGCCTCCAAGATCGGCATATCAAAATTACAGTTTGCTAGCTATTTCAGATTATATGCTTTAACACTGACTTGCATTTGGAAATATCATTCATCACCATGTCATTCAGTCATTTCATCATACAGGTAGTCCACATCAATTGATTTGGTCTCAAATCATTTGGGTCAACTCACATATTAACAATTTTAAAGAATTTGGAAACAAACCCACAATTATTTAGAACAATAATCAAACAGGACCAAAAAGATTGATTTTGACTGAGTTTGTTATCATACAAAACAGAACAAGAACATTTGATTAATAGGCTTTTTATTACAGAATACTGGAGAAAGTGAATGATGTGTGCAAATTTGACACAATTTAGGCCAGATGCAGAAACAAAGATACAGAGAAATGATACTTGCAAAGTCACATACAGATCTAATAAATGACTCCTCCATTTCCAACAACGTAGGAGACAAGAGAAACATAAATTACTTGCACAACTAGTCACTGATCATTGCAGAATTCTTGATTTAGTCATAGATTTTTCACCCAAAACAAGAATTTCAACCAAAACTCACAAGATTTTGCACAAATTTTAGGGTTTTGGGAATTTAGGCGTATAAGAGAGCAACGGTAGGAGGAGGAGGAGGAGGATACAAAATGGGAAGAAGATTACCTTGAAAGCCGGTGATTTTGATTCTCACTTTGTTGTAGGAGGAAGCTTGTTCCAGTATGAGCAAATCAGGAAATCGGCAAAGTAAGAGAGGCGTAAGAGAGAGAGAGAGAGTGTGCTTGGCAAAGTGAGATGATTTTTCTTTGTTCCGGTTTAAGCTTGTTTTTTTTTGTTCTCTTCCTCTCTCATACTGATGTGGCAAAGCCACATCAGCCGGTCGCCAAAACTGTCCCTAAACCAATGTCGCCATATAGAATTATTGTTTAAATAAATAGAGACTCCGTTTTATGATCCAAATTTAAAATGTGTTAAAATGTGATATTATGCTGACAGGAGAGAAATAATTTTAAATATAGACTATGAAATAAAATCTCTATTTATTTGAAATAGAGAAGATCCTTGTCCCGATTTACAAGTATTAAAAAGACGGGCCAAATGTGCATACACACAGTATAAGTAATTTTACCTAACATTAAGCAAGCAATTCTACATGTTATTCTGGAAAAAGCACACAAGTATATTCTCTTTCAGTAGTATAAAGTGTTATACCAGAAGAAGAGATTTTAATATGCAGTAATTCAAAAATATCATAAATGCATTTCTGGAAGGGATATATACTTATTTTGACCAAAAATGGAATAGTAACCTGATCTCCATGAGCAAAAACTCCGCCCGCCCGCCCGATACTAAATATTTGAAGCATTGAAGATCTTTTCTTCAAACCCCAGACAGTAAGCAAAATTTTGAAATATTGCAGTGGTGCCGTGGTGGTCGTAAATCTCTCATTCAAAAAGGATTATAAATAAATAAATAAATTCTTCTCCATTCAATGATTCTTCTTCTTAAACTTAAAATAGAAACCAACACAATTCTGCATGTGCATTTGCAGGTATGATAACATATCCCTATTCCTATCCTTCTCTAAACAATTGAAAGCCTTTGCAATATATTCAAAATCTCGTCCATAGAGATGAGATGCCGAGGCTGCTTTGTATGTTATAAGCTCCAAATCACCTGTTGACATTATGAAACCAGATATGGATAAAAGCTGATATAATTCACAAAATATTTTAATTGATTAAAATGAGAATATACAGATAAACTACAGCAATCTGCAATGAAGGCTTTATTGGAATGGACATTCCCTTTAGTAGCTGGATCGGTTTTTAAATTAAAAGAGTAAAAACTTAGTTTTGGAATTCCTATTATTCAATCTGCTTAATGTTTAACGATCAGATTTATAGAATCCTATGTGATACCGTTCGATGCAGAATAACTCGTGTGGGTCAAGGGGGGGAGACCTACCTAAGCTAATCAAGTCAAGTAAATACTGAAGCATACCCTATAGAGGTTAAACACCATCATTCTTTAATCACATTCTCATGGTATTATAAAAAAGATCCAACATAATCCATATACCAACTAAGCTGACTATAGAGCAGTCAAAAAGTAAGAGTTAACATGTGAAAAGATACCTGCTGCAATTTCTGACACAAGCATGTTCTGGCTGAAGTGACGAGTCAACCACCATCTGCAACGAAATCTCCAGTCCTTTCCCAGTACACCATTGGCAAATATACCAGGGTTCCTATTGAAATGGTTAGAATGCCTTTGCATGAGTTCACCGTCATTACCATCAAGACAAACTGACATTCGGTCTTCTTCGCACTGGGAAAGCTTTAGAAAACAAGAAGCAAACTCTTTCCATGTGTTGCATTCTGGATACGTAGCATCTAAATGCAAGGCTATCATTTCCAATAATTTCTCAGCGCTATAATCCCCTGTGATTTTTAAGACAACAGGAGTACATCATATATCCACATATTTCAAGTTCAAGGGAGATACTTCAATATATTGAAGTCATGATTCAAAACCATGTCGAAGACGCTTATATCTCTGCTTTGAAAGTGCCCTTTAACTGCTAAAGAATAATTTAGAAAAGCTAGACTTTATTGGATAAACTTTTTAAAAATTATACTCCCTCCGGGCCACAAAAAGAGTTCCATACGCAAAAGTCACAAACTTTAAAGATATATTTTAGTTCCATTCTTAGCCTTAAATTTACCACCAGTATGTATAGTAGTAATGACATCATAATAAAATTATGATAATCAGTGCTCTAAAAATCCCTGCCTAGTAGGGGTGAGCATGGTGCGGTTTGAAGTCCAAACCGCACCCGAAACCGCTTAGGTGCGGTTTGAAAAACTCAAAACCGCACACGAAACCGCTTGTGATTTGTGCGGTGCGGTTTTAATTGGTGCGGTTTCAGTTCCAAAACTAATTGAAACAACAAAAAAGTAGCATTCAATAAAATTTAACATAAAACTTACATCGAGCAATTAACTTAGTGACAGAGTTGGCAATGAGAATTATATCAAGCATAGAACCAAAGTTTCTTCTGCCAAACATGTCAAATTCACCATCAAATCATAGAACAGTGAGACACGTAAAATAGTTTTAGTTTATAATAAAAGAATGATGCTTTAAAACTAAAACATACGCTATATAAAACAACGGAGACCATATATTCGATAACAAGCAAGAAGGTTTATCTAGTTCTCCAAAAATTAACAATATATACTGGAGATAGAATGAAATTCTATCTTATATATTGCAGGGAGGACTTATAGAATATAATCCTAACTATACCTAATTTGAAAAATAATCTATTAAACTATTACTATAATAGTATTGACCTTAACCAATGCATCAAGTGCTCGAACCAACGAATTTGGCCCCTCAACTATAAGCCCCTCCAATAACGCATCAAACAAATTTGAAATTTCAAAACCCAATTACTTAATTTTTGACTCTATAACCTCTAACAATCTTCTTTCAATTGATGAAAAAATGACAATGCAAGACTGAGGCTTTCTCTAAGCGTGTTCAAGTTAAAAGTAACACATGGTGCGGTTTCGGTTTTATGTGTGCGGTTTTGGCTAGTAACCAAACCGGAACCGTAAATTTGGTTATTCAACTCACCTAAAACCGCCACATACGCCGGAACCATTGGTGCGGTTTCGGTTCCGATTTGGTTACTTGCTCCTAGGCGAGTCCTTTAGGGTCTAGGTTTGGTTGGGAGCCTTGACGAAATTATACCTCTACAGCATCAATTTAACAATGGCTTTGAAACTCTACAATACGTAAAATGAATTTGTTGAGCCTAAAAGGATTTTTTTTTTGGTACTTTTTCATGTAAAATTTTAAAAAATTACATCTATTATATGCTTTGTATAATATAACAAGCATATACAATAGACAAATAAATAAAATAATAAATGAGACCGCCTAAGAAAAGACCTAGTCTGCATAGGAAAATGCCTAGACACCACCTCCCGCCTAAGTCTGTCTAGCAATTTTTAGAACATTGTTGACAATAAACGTGAGAACACTGTTATTTTAAAGTAGTATCAATAGAAATGGACTCTTTTTAGAACAAAAAATATTGGTAAATCGGACACTTTTTGTTGAACTCTAAACGTGATATTGAATACATTAAAATCCATGCCATGTAGGACAAATTTAAGATGAAGAATTAACGAAAAATAAACTAGGATTTAAACTCCACGTTTAAACTAGTAGGATCTCTCAAGTGTTTCCACTCCACTAATCAACACCAAGATACTACATTATGAATAAAGTAATCAAACTTCAATATCAAAATTTTGTAGTCTAAATAACTAAAATACCCTTATTAATAATTCCTAACACTAATTGATATCCTAAATCCCCACTAATAAATAAAATACATAAATCACATCAACTACTTTTATATTAAACATAATAAAAACTCCAAATAATAAATATAAAATAAATATCTTCTTTGTTATGGACTTGGAGTCCCCATCATTCTCCTCTTGTTGGAGAAAACTTGACCTCGAATTCTATAATATGAGAGAACTCCTCTGCAATAACAGAATAACATTTTGAAACACCTTTGACAACATTATCACGAGGTACGACTCAAAAAAATTTGGAAAGAAAATTGATTAGAGCATCGCTTTCGTATTCAAAGGTGCTGAAAATAAACTTTCCGAAACAACGAAGTCAACTTGGATTGATCAACTTCTCGAATAGTCCTTTTCTCGATAACGAACAACTCAAAAACAACGTTAAATGTTTCCTCATTTAGTTCCCCATACATAATCTCTGGATCAACTTTTGGAACTTCAAAAATTTTCATGTACACGTCACAACTATGTGTAGCTCCAAAATTTAAAACATCCTCTTTTTCTTTCTCTTGCTCTGCTTGGAAATGTGCCCGCAAATCAATAAGGACTTCTTTTATGAAAGATATGTCATCTTTTAATAAAGAGATGTTATCTTGCATAGAAAAACATATAGAAATCACTTCATGTGTAGCCTTTTGAAGTTCTCTAGCTTTAACTTGTTGACATTTCTTTGCTTCAGCTTGTTGACGTTTCCTTGCTTCAGCTTTTCTTTGTTCATCTTGATATCAACGTTCCAATTTTTCAAGGTAATCTTGTGCATAAACCATATCCCACCTAAGCTCTTCCTGCTTGTATTTCAAATATCTATGACCACAGGAGACATTGGGAGTTTGGGACAATGGGCTATAAAATAAATAAATAAAACTTTTTTTTGATAACTTAAGGGCCTAACTAAAAAGAAAATAAAAAAACAGGGGCTAAAGTATGAATTCAGGAAGTGTAGGACCTGATTTAGAAAGGATGAAAGGGTATAAGTGAAAAATGTATAAACTACGGGGCTAAACTTTAAAAGGTAAAAAAAACTATAGGGGTATAAGCAGCAATTTTGGAAATATATTTATAAGATTAGGGTTACTTTCCTAGAGGCTAGACGCAGAGTAACAGACCCAGCAGTAGCACAACATAGCAGCAATAGCAAAACAACCACGCAGTAGCTTTCTTCTTCGATTTTCCAGCAGCCTTCTTCTTCTCTTCTTTTTTTTTTTTCCAGTGAACAACCTCGATGAACAGTACTTCGGCAACGAACAATACTCCGACAATGAAGAATAATTCCGTCAATGAACAATAATTTCGGTCGTGATTTTTTTTTAAAAGCCCGTGATCTCCCAAAAACTGAAAATTTAATGGAAAAACCTTGATCTCTAATACCAAAATGATGTAGGACATATTTGGGAAGAAGAATTAACGAAAAATATACTAGGATCTCAGCTCCACGTTTAAACTACTAGGATCTCTTAAGTGTATCTACTCCACGTATCAACACCAAGATAGATAAAATACATCTACAGTACGACACCTCTATGGTATGAATAAAGTAATCAAACTTCAATATCGAAATTTTGTAGTCTAAATAACTTGCGAGGATTACATCACTGTTTAAATAGACTCAAATCCTAATATTACTTGGAAAATAATAAAATACTAAACGACTAAAATACCCTTATTAATAATTCCTAATCACTAATTAATATCCTAAATGCCCAATAATAAATAAAATACATAAATCACATCAACTACTTTTATATTAAACATAATAAAAACTCCAAATAATAAATATAAAAATATCTCTTCTTTGTTTTTGACTTGGAGTCCCCATCACCATGCTTATGTATCCTATGATTCTTTTCTCCTTAAATTTGTGCCTGAATTAAAATTTTAACGATGACACCCAATGTGGATTAGAGGGCGTTCTATTTTGTAACACAAAGTCAGAGAGTTGCTAGAAACACCAAATTATTGACATTCAACGATATCTACCACGAAATCACTACTTCTTCTCTTTAACTTCATTTGCACTTTCTTTTTTGGTTGTGCCAAACTAGGCTCCCCTATTTATTTATTTATTTTTGACAAGTACATGCTACCTAAGAGCCAAAAAGGGGGCGAACTGAAGTACATGCACAATATACAATACCTAGGGAAATAAGTCACCTATGACCCAAGAAAAAGTCAAACCCTATACAAAAGATCCTCCCTAAAGGATACCTACACTAGGCTTGTAGCAAACGTTCCTGATAAGTCTATACAGATATTCCAAAAAGACTTTTATCAATTTTACCATTTACCCTTCGTCATAGACCATTCTGTAATTAGGGCGGATCCAAACAAGATGGTAGATATGAAACTTCAATAAAATAATCCAAAATTATCCAAGTTTCTTAAAATACATGTAGCAACAAAGGAAACAAGTTTAATTTTAAAAAAAATGAACCACATCAATAGGAAGAAAAGTAATAAATGGAGGCGTGCATAAAGTCCACCATGAAAAGACAGCCGGAAAACAATCATGGAAAACGACTTTCTATGGAGAAATGCAATACTTTAGTATTGCTTTCAGCATCAAACTCATGCAAAGTAACATTCGGTGTAGAAAAATTAGAAACTATAATCATCGTGACATTAAATACTTAATGACCATAAATTGGGATCAGCCTAGTATAAGTTTGCACCTCCTTACAAGAGACTATGGTGGAAGCTTCTATGTACATTGATGCAAATCATAACAAATTATGAGACATGGTTTTCGATTCAAACAGTGTGAAATGAAGGGTTTGAAAATACAATCATACCATTTTGATGCATGCTGAGAAGTCTTGTCAATGAGTGGCTACATGTTGGATCCTTCTTTAGAGCATCCTCGAAGCAAGTTGAAAGATTGACATGGTTGTTGCTATTGAAATGCTCCAACAGACTAGCTTTCAATCTGCACCACACAAAAATAAACAAAAAGCACGGGTAATTATATAATTGTCACGACGCCACGGCGAAAAGCGGCGATAGTTGACTGCCAGGACACCTAGACGATAAGGCGTCCGTCATGGCGAAATCGTTAAAAATGTACAATCTATACATTATTTGTTTTACTTCAAAAACATATTCGACAATAAAATTTAATATACATTAAAACTCAAAACATAATAGCTAACACTATGGAATACAATTAAAAACACAATTATATGAATACTTCACAATTAAAATTCAAAAATAAAACATTTTACATTGAAAACTAGTTGAACAAGTTAACAAACATTACGTAGAGAATAAAATATCAACCAAGGTAACAATCATCATATATTACAAGAATAATAAATAATAAAAATTACACCATATAACTAGTCCATGGGTTATGATGAGTCATTGGTACAAAATGACTTAAATCACTTGACTTGGGCCAACTACCAAGCCATAAGGCTTGGCGGCTAAGGTATTGCCTTGTTCTTCTCTAGCGCCAGGATACCTAGTCGTCGCCTACGCATAGAAAAAATAAAAACAAAACAAAACAAATCTGGAAGTGCACAATAAAACATAATCTTTAATATCAATCAGAAACATAATATTTGACTGTACGTTTGTCATAAAAGTGACAGAATATTTTCCTTCACAAAGGAGTTGGGAGAAACACTACGGCCACGTAGGAGAAATTTCTTCAATAATGGAAACAATAAAAAATTGCGGAACAAATATTATCTTCACTTATCTAATATATCAATAAACCGTCAAGAAGGAGTAAGTGGGAAAGAATCAATGGTTTTTTAGTGCACTATGCCAGCACAGAACAGCAACGTTGCCAAGCACCATCACCAGTATTGGCAACGCCATCGGCCATCACTGGCACCACCAACACCAGGCCTTATACAGAGCCACTGCCACAAATTTAACTAGTGAACTTCTAGCACAACTAGCAGGCTATATCGTTCCTCTATTCTTTCCTATGACCATCTCGTAGGATGAAACTATTAAATATCATCTATTGTTTACTTGAAAATAGTTTTTGTTCATTAAAATTTTGGAACAATTCTTCATCAACCTAACACAACAAAGTTTTGTTGCAACTTGCAAATGGACAATCACCTTAAAGGAAGTGCTGTGTCTGAACTGGTGACAAACTTTTCAACCTCATCTAGTGCTTCCTTGACTTGATCTCCGATCAGCAGCATCTGGCAAGGCAAACTTGTTTCAGTACCGAAAATGAGAATCAACACACAAAGAAAAGATTTTTTTTAAAAAAAAGGCAAGTCCCATGTAATGAATGGTAACCCCAACAAAATTACATTTTTTGAACAAGGCAAGTACAATATGGAATTTCATGCAAGAAAACCTCCTCAAATTAATATTATCATTTCACATTTAGTATTCATTAGCGATGGGAATTTAACTCTCAACCCCACCATTACAATTAGGATGCCATTCAAGCACTTATCACTATGCTATAACAGCATTGGAACCGCATTGAATCTGTATTCACAAGCCTTGAGGCTTTATTGCTCAAAGAGTAAGTGTAGATAGAAGAGAGATATTCAGACAAATATCTCGGACAAACAAGCTGATTGCATGACGGTAATTATTTGATTTTGAACACCCCTGTTAGTTATCGCACAAAAAAAACTCATTTAAAGCATATTATTTATAATCAAAGGACTGAAGGACTATCATTGCCCACATGGTAATAGCATGAACCAGTACCATTTTCTGTCACCCACAAGCGTACAGACATGATGTGCAGTACGATATATTGATCTATATTATAAGTTACAAGAATCTAGTTGGCAAATATTTACACACGAGGGCACACACTCGTGACAAACTTGTTTGAGGTTTTTTTTTTAATTAAGCAACTGATATTATCATAAAAGAGCATGATAAAACGAAACTTTTTGAGTGGTCTGTCTGTTTAGACAATAAGGGCCAAACATATAGATTAAAAATGAAACAACGTTGCTAATGGGGCTGTGAAAGTGATGCAGTGGCAAATATGATCGGTATTGATGGATGATGATGGTTAGGTGCGGTAAGCTAGAAAACTTGCAGGACCGAAAAAATAAACAAGTATTTGTTTCCTTGCAATACATAAAAAGGAACAAGAAGAAGAATAAGCACTGTACAGAATTTGAAATCATTTGCATTTTCTAAATAAAATTAACTTTAGTTACCTGTACCAAAGGAAGTAAGGCCTCATACATCAGAGGCATCGAATTAAGTGCAAGCCGTAAGTATTTTAGTGCACTCTTATAGGAATCATTGCGAATTTTCTTTTGGACATACATGAATTCGTCCAAATTTTTAGTTGAATTAAGAAACCGTAAAGGCAGCAACCATGGTTCCAGATCTGTATCGATAGCAAAAAGTAAAAGTTCAGTATTTAGTATATTCGTCATGAACTAAGTACAAGAAGTCTAACATAGATGGATACATCACAAATGGCTAAAAAGATCAAAACAGAAAGGAGATATTTGCTTATTAATATATATATATATATATATATATATATATATATATATATATGTCACTCCATGAAGAGCCAAAGCCTTTAGCAGTTGGTAAGCTTAGATTGATAACCATAATTATTAAAGGAACTGCCAAATGGACAAAACCAGACTCACTTGTAAAGCAATCTTGTGAAATACTTATCAGCTTGATCTTTCAAATCTAGGTGTGTGGGTTTAACAGGGCGGCTTGTTATTTCGTTGCTCATGTTGAATAACTGCTTAGATCTGAATATTCTATTAACTTTTAGGAGTTTTGACTATATTTCAGCCTTTCAGGTATTTGTGGTGTCAACTAGTTGTTACTATGATTGTTCCCTCTTGCTAATATAATTTGTTACTTGATCCGTTGTGAACTTCTCATCATTTGTAACAGATTACATTTTAAATATATTTCAGTTTTTCGGGTTATTAAAAAAAGAGTAAAATACACCGACACCCTCAATAGATAATCATAATAACACTCACCGGCCCTCTAATTTTTCAAGTAGCGGTCAATACCCCTCTGGTCAACAATACATAATATTCACTACCCTTAATATGGTTGACCAACTAATATCCACAAATATTTATAATATAATGTCCAAAACACCCTTCAAATTATAATGTTTAATATAGCCACTAAATATAAATTTGTATATTTTCATTTAACTTGACTGATTAATAAAATTATGAACTTGTGCATTAAATAACATAAATGTCAAAAATAACAATTCATTTTATCAAGAAAAGAAAAACATAAACTTTTTTCTAATTAAATTTCTCAAATATTAAAATTTACATAGTATACTTCATACATAATTTTTGTAATTAAAAAGTAAAATATTAATACACATAAAAAGTGCAAATTAACAACAAAATACAATTATAGTAATAAATATTATTACATTTTCTTTTATATAACATTACCATAAAACATCAACTATACACTAAAAAATGTAATCAAAATCATAAACATCCCAAATTTTACCATATAATCAAGATAAATTTAACATATGAAATCATAATATGATACTAAAAATCAAATAATAATTTTGTTGTTAAACACCAAAATTAAACTATCAACATACCCAATTCAATCTAATTACAACAGCTCCATTAATACTTTAATTTAAAATTCTTAATATGTGTACCATTTACCCAAAATATGTGCTAATTCAGCTAATTTTTTTTTATAAGTAACCAACAATATGAATGAGATGTTAATTTTTGGAACTAAAACTTTCAAGCGAAACCAATTTCAATTTTGACAGGAATTAGTCACGTGGGTAAGGTATGTCGATCAATGGAGGGTGTTTTTGAGAATTCCAATCACATCTTCTTTATCATCTTTTAAAACCATAGCTACCATCGTTGCCCTGCAACAACAGCACTAATGGTGGCACCAATGACTTCAATTGTGAAACAAATGGTTAACTTCCAACAGTACCCAAAGCACTATTCAAGAGTTTTTTATTTAATTTCCAGTAGAACCCAAGCACCATCCATAATCTCGTTATTGCCTGGCCAAGTGAACCAAACATTCAAGTTTAGTTAAAAGAATTGTTCTTACAAGCACCAGTCCGGCCATAATACTCTGCAACAGTGTTCCCATCCATGTCGTTCACTGATAATTTGGTAACGATTTATCTAAAGCCTAGGGGCGAGGACTAGTAAGTCTGACTCGATCAAGGAAAATGAACGATGGTCCCTATTGCTTCTTTGATTCTCAATTCGCCCTTGCTATCGCTGCCATCTCCGATGGTACTCGTGACATGCATAACAAACATGGCCAATTCCGGTCAAAATTGAAAACTGAATTCACAGGCAAGTTTTAGTTATAGAGATAGATATACTTGAGAATTAATGTCTCAAAACATTTTTTATTGGGGTTCACCTCCTAGAATGTAGAAAAGTTTGAGGTTTAAAATGCTTAAAGAACAGGTGTAGCGTCAAATATTTAATTAATAGACCAGTCGCTCAATGGTGTGTTATAGAACATATAACAAATAATAATTTGTTTTTCCTTTACGGATGAAACTTGAAAATGAAATTTTTTGCAGGGCAAGTGTCCTGCATTTTTGTGGTACACATAAGGACCCTTCTATGGCCTGACTTGGAGAGGATTGCTTGCAAAAAGATAAGAGAAGAAGGTAGAAGAATTAGGGTGATGAAATCAAGCATACATAGGGAGACAGAATAAGAGCCACAACCGTGACCTTCTAATTAAAATTTTCAAACATCATATTCCTACACTCCGTTACATCACTATACAGAGAACCACTAAAGCTTACATTAGCAAAAACTGACATGCACACTATTTTTAACTAATTACCTTCACATTTCATTTCAATATACATGGAATGAACTACCCACTTACAGCTATGCCACTAACCTTGACATAAAATAAAGATATGTGCAACTCACGTATTTTTATGACACAACAGGTGAAGTAAGAACTTAAATCACAAACAACTTGACATTGTCCTCACCCTAGATCAAAAATCATAGGAAGAACAACTTAAATGAAAGATAAAAGAGTATTATAAACTATACCATTTGTGAATTACTCATGCTAATGAGAATTCTAGAATCTCTTTAGAGCAACAAATATTATAAGAGAATGTAATGTAATTGCAAATCTCACCATGAGCATAGAAAATGGAAACATTCCCGGAAACAAAAGGCTCTTCACGTCCATCAGTTTCAGCAGAAACATAAAAACCTTGAGGCTCATAAATTTGGTGGGGAGTTTTTCTCTGCTGGTCAGCATCCATGGATACTTGTCGATGTTGATTTACAACTTCTTCCGATCCTATTTCTTTGTCAATCCTGACGGAGGTATTTGAATCACGTCGAATTGGGTAATTAGCTTCTTCAACTTCGTCTGCAACATAACCCTTAGAGTTCTCAATTGACATGTCAAATCTGGATTCCAACATCTCTGATTGATTGGGTGTATAAAACCCATCAAAGTCTATATCTGGGAACTCCTTCCGGATTGCAGTATACCACTCCCGACAAAATGTCAAGCCTACAACCAAATTTGAAATAGGGTCGGTCCTAAATTCACGTTCTTGCATGAGGCTGATAGAAAGAGCATTTCAATCAGTCAGGGAATAAGCCATCAAATTTTCATATACTAACTTGTCCTACACACTAGTACTCAAAAAGGTTTCTAACATTTACTGGCCAGAAACGTCACTCCTTCAAAAGGTTTAAAATATATACCCCTTTGTTCCACGAAAAGAGTGAAATTTGTCAAAAAAAATTGTTTCACAAAAAGAGTTCTCTTTTTCTTGATAGCAGTAGTATAGAATGACGGTATGACACAATTTCCTCAAGTTTGCCATTATAATTCTATTTATCATATCATTGCTACTAAACTAACAACTTATTATTTTTAAGGGTAAACATGGAACAAAAATAACAAACATAATATTTGCAAATCTTGCAAATGGGAATTTTTTTTTGTGGAACGAAGGGAGTATCAAAGAAAAGGTACCGAATATACATTGAAACCTCAATCTTCATCGTTTAGGTCCTTTGCTTTCTTACTTAGTTGGAAAAAACAAAAATTTTAAAAAACAAGCAAAAAAAATTTAATAATAAGACATGCAAATTCAGTAAAGAAGTTGCCTAGTATAACATTATGAAAATGGTTTATACATTCAGGAAATAGGAAGCAAGGATACCAACCATACCATATAACAGCCTGACGTGCATCTTCAATGTTCCCATGGGTAAGACAAAAGACGATGAACTCCAACTGAACCAAAAATCTATCCTGCCACATGATTAGAAGGTTTAAGAATATACTCAACACTTTAATTTTTCAGTAAAGGTGCATAACCATATTAACCCTTTCGGCACGGGCCTCTACCAAGACAACAATTTAGCATGTTTTATCAACCTGTCAGGGTAACCATTTGCCAACACAAGTTAATGTTGTTGTCTGTGACTTTGCATCTAGAGTACTTAAGTGTACATTCATGTGTTTGCAACTTTGCATATGTAGCTCTTCATGCTTCCATTTCGTTTATGTTATTATATTTTACTTATTTACGTAAATGTCATCTAAAAAACTTCTTTTCCATGTTCAATGCGGGTTTAAGTATGTCCAATATGTCAATTTAAAACTTTTCTTTAAAAAATAACAATACTAGCTTCAGATTGCCAAAAATGACCAATTTTCGTATACATATAAAGAAAATATAACTATTTTCAGTAGCTGACTGAAAAATAGTAGTCCAATGTACTTCCATGCAAGGAGCTAGAAAAAATTGATATAGCAATATCCCATTCATTTTTTTCCGATAATTGGCAATATCCCATTCATGCTAATAGTACTCCATATGAGACAGATATCAAAATATTTTGGTCCACAATGAGCAAAGGATAATAATAAAAAAAAAGGCACATCCAAACCAATAGCGACATGGCTTTCCTATTGAATTAGTTTTTATGTATAAAATTAATAGCCCACTTCCTTGACCAATATGTTATCAAAATTCTTAGTAGCACCATTACATTATTACGTTTTATATTATGCCCTGGCATATCAAATGAAAAAAAAGGGGATTTTTTCTTCCGAAACGCAAGGGCATAATGTAAACTGTTTTCACATTAAACATTTTCTCACTGCTTTTCCATTAGGTAATTTATCACTGTCCTTCAATTTTAAATTGAAGGTCCATAGACCTATCATTTTGCCATAACAAGAAAAAATGTTTAATGCTTTACCCAAATCTTAAAGAATGCAAATCAGGATTATTTTTTAGAAAATGTAAATCAGAAGCATAATAAACAAGTTATTGAGGGATACATCATAAAAATAACCTGAGCATTTAAACAAAATACATCTAATTATGTCTTGCACAAGAATGATTCTTCGAATTATACCTTTGTCTGCCAACCTCTTGTTGTTCCAATCTTTTTCATCCATGTTTCGAAGACATGCTGGAATTTCTTTGGATTTATAGATTTACCATTATTGTGCTTCAAAAGCTCCATAGTAGCCTACAATATTTTGGATATACATTACATAAGAATAGATATTAAGTGTGCTAATAGTACATAATATCATATGCATATGAATTGTGGGGGGAGCACACACCACTTAATTATGTATATTTAAGTTAATAGGGCATTTTTTGACTTATCAAAGAGAACTAATTACAGAAATAATAAAAATGAAGGCAAGCAACCCATCTTCATTTCTACTGTGTAAAAGGATTGCATTCTTCAATTTAAAGTAGGAAATTACGAGTATGAAAATCTAGATTTTTTCCTTTCCCTTACAATCTCCAAGTATCTTTGCAAGTTTTTGCTTTAGTTTGTACCATGAATACACACACAATTTTTTGTTTTGGGGCCAGAAGCGTTTGTGAATATATAAAATGCATGAGTATTATCTTTCCCAAAACCAGTTAAAGGACTAAAGAAAACACGTTACAACACTGATAAAGAATGCTTGTGCACCATCAGTACTCAGTATTCAATCCAACATCATAAACTTTATCATGCCCACTGTAAATCAGTACATACGTAGATCCAAATGGCAAGGTCCTCCGAATTTTCTATACCTCAAAATTTCAGTGTAAATCATCTGTCAAATTTATTTAAACCTCAAAATTTCAATGCAAATGCTCAAGTTGTAAAGTACTCTAAAAATAAGTGATTCTATCTTTTCTTTATCCAGTTACAAAATATATCTACTCAATAACATGTACTTAAGAGAGCAGGTATTACCAAATTTATCTCATAACCTATAAAGTTCAAATCATTAAACAAATGAAGATGCAAGCTCTTCAAAAAATCACAGGAGAGCATTAATAATTTGAAAATGATTTAGGGGTCAGTGATTAGCCAATACAACACCAAATAAATATCAAAAAATGAATAAATATAACAGCAGCTCAAAAACTTAAAAATTACAAAAGCTAATAAAGCAAATTAATAATGTGGGATAATATTCGTACCAAATACTTGGTTCGATTCTTGGAAACAGACTTTTCTTTGCAAGTCCCATTTAAAAGCACACTCAAAACACCACTAGCTTCATCCCAATTGTGCCGACGCATAAGTTTCCGCAAAAGGCATCTGAGTCTAATGCGATTTAACCACCGCAAGCTCTCGAATTCGGTATTTGAAGTACCTCTGCCTCGCTGTAAGGTATACGACGGCTTGGTCGCAGATAATATGATTCCCTTCAGAAGCCTGTTATTCGAGGCAAGGTCGGTATCGTTTTTTGCCTTTCTTGGAGTCTTTGATTTGCCCTTTTTGAGTTTGTTCGCCTCAATTTCTTCGTCTTCCATTGTTAATGGTTCTGACATTTTTTTACCAAGCTTGATGCGAGAGAAAGTTGATAATCGGGGAATGAAGGGGTTTAAGCCGCCGATGGAGGAGAGTGAAAAGCGCGAAAATTGATTACCTCTGAATGTCTCTGAAAACCACTCCCTCTGTTTCGCATAGCCTCTGTTTCGCATAGACCCAAATACTTGTTTGGTAAAAATTTGGTTGCCTCTGTAAGCGTCTATTTCGTTGAGATATGGAACCAAGTCTGGATCGAGGAGAGGAATATCTGAACTCTTTTTTACAGGAGTACCCTCACAAGTTCTTTGTTTTTTCTTCTTCTCTCTTCTGATGAAAGATCTGGGCGTGGACTTCCCGGTGACAATAAACCCCTCTTT
This sequence comes from Panax quinquefolius, assembly GCA_020205615.1. NCBI lineage: Eukaryota > Viridiplantae > Streptophyta > Magnoliopsida > Apiales > Araliaceae > Panax > Panax quinquefolius. The sequence continues at coordinate 127,101,123 of CM035161.1, forward strand.
CTCTATCTACAAAACCCTCCCCACAGAACCACCGTCGGAATAAATTCTGTCCATCACGATCTTGTACGGCGGGTGGTGAGGGGAACGATCTTGTACGCCGTGGTGGTGCTCCGTAGCTCGCCGGATTTTGGAGAAGTTATCGGTCGAGGCTAATTGAAGCTTTGTTTCTCTCCATATAGGTCTCTCCTTCCTCTGTATGACCTTCGGAAGTCCGTAACCCCCTTTCTCTCTGTGCTTACGTAATTATAATTATTTATGTAAAATGAAGTAAAATTATGTACTTAATTGAGTTATATTATGAACTAGGGTTAACCCGCATCGGACAGTACGAATCGTGTAATTATTTAATACTTAAAGATAAATTTAAATAAAAAATGTGAGTTATAATATTTAAAGAGTATATATTTGATAAAAATTAGAAAAATTCCTAAATATTTGTTGTAAATAAGAAAATTTCTAATCAAGATAGACATCCCACCTAAAAAATAAAGAAATCAAGAATTTTGCCATAAACTGTATCTACATGCTCATTATTTACAAATCGAGACTGGCAAGAAAAATGAATTTGTTAAGGAAACAACTAAAGCCAACATCAACATTCACTCAACAATAAAATTGACCTAGGCCAGTTAACTACATTTATTAAATTCGAAACAATCTCAATGCCAATGACCTTCATATTTTCTTTAAGCACATTTAAAAGCACTCATCCACACCTATATGTTATTGATTCCCTTCATTTAATTTGCAATTTTAGATGGAACATGGATTAATTAGTAAAACTAATTTAAGCACAATCAATCATACAAATGTGTCCACTGAATACCGGTCGCTGATACATTAACAGGTAAAAGCATTGTAGTGAGGAAATAGCATAATGATACCCACTTGCTTAAAAGGTTCATGTGTATCAAATTGGTTTGGAGCTCCTTTGTCTGATTAAAGAAAAAATAAAATAAAATAAGAACTTCAAAAATAATTGACCCAACCGCCAAAAGAGGTAAATTTGGTCAAACATATAGTCAAAAAAATCATCTGGGCCATCCAAAATTTGGAATAAAATTCACCGTTCATGGACACAGCTAGAATATATATATTGTAGCAACAAATTCAAAACAAAACTCTACAAATAATTATGTACTTTACCTTTTTACAACACCACAATAAGCAATACTGAAACTCATATTACAAAATGTATTAGAAAACAACTCAATTAACATCATAGAAGTCTTTGAGCTTCTCATGTTACCATTCTCTTATGATTTCGTTTATGAGTTCATCAACCACGTCAGGTCCACATCCTTTATAATGTCATACATTTCAACATATGTAAACATCACCTCATTCCACCCAAAGTCCCACATACGATTAACATTTGGATCTGTAATTTTGATGTTTCTCTCGAGCATTTTGAGCAAGTTTTCAGCAGCATCACTACATATTCAAACTACCAAAACAACCATCATTCCATACCCAAAATCATCATAACCATATATAATTAGTTAACTTTACAAAATACGGAACACAAAAAATACACACGCAAAAATTAATACATACTCAATCATCAACACATATCTAACCACCAAAACAGCAAGCTAGTCGCTACTAATTTTAAATTTTTTTGGCAAAGTTTCGCTTAAAAATAGACATCCAGACAAATCTAAACCAGCTTAAACAACATGTAATCATCCATACATATCCAAACCACCAAAAAAAACCATCATTTCATACCCAAAATCATCATATCATGCTGAAATTAATACATATTCAATCATCAACACATCCAACCACCAAAACATCAAGCTAGTAGCTACTAATTTCAAGAAATTTTGGTAAGAAGTTTCCTTTAAAATAGATATCCGGAAAAATCTAAACTCATTTAAAAACTTACAATCATCCATACATATTCAAACCACAAAAAATATCATTCCATACTCAAAATCATCATAACCATGCATAATTATCCAACTTTACAAAAGACGAAAAACAAAAATACATATATACAGAAAATAGAGAAACAACATGTTGAGCATAACCATTTACTTTACAGCTTACACCAAATATATTCTTTACAGCTTACACCAAGTATCCTTCAATATATACCTGAAAATATTTGGAATTCTAAAATTATCAAAATATGTGAGTAAAAATAAAATAATTGTAAATCTGAAACATAAGACTCCTTATTTTACCCTGAATTATCTAAAAAATAAATGAGGACACGTATTTGTGTGTAATGGGGGATGGGGGGGAATGATTTAGATTGATATAAGTAAGAATTAGAGAGATTGTAATAAATAATCAATTTATTTAGAAAAAGATATGGACTTACTGTAAGACCCTACTTTTTTTTAATAAAGATGATTTTTCTATAAATATCATTTTAAATATTATAGAATGAATTTGATATAATGTTATAGTTGTGGGTAATATTTATAAATTTTGTAAAGTATGCAAGTTGTTATATAATATTTGATTGGTGGGGAATATTCATTTTAATGAGGGAATATTAGATGACTCAAGACAATCATTAGTGGACCTCAAGAATGTAATTATTGCCGGATTGAGAAAACGACAAAAATATTTTATGAAAATAACGACACAAGTTTTACCGTTAACTCTGTTGAAACACACGGTGTTAAAAAAATGAGAATACACGCGTGGTTGCATAAGAAGACACAAGATTGATTATTGATGTTTACGTGAGAAGTCACCGCTTTTGTTCAATTATTGCTATAGTAATTGTTGCATAGATCTCACATTATTTGATTTAATTATTGATTTATATTTTATATATTATTAAATCAATAATTGAGATTTAATAAAGTTATTAATATTATTATTTGCAATATTAATGATGTCTGTAAGTTCATCAAGGAGAGGTTTGGTCACCTAATTGCATGCGCTAACAGGAGAAATCCTTTTTGGAAAGCCCCTCTTCACAGGAACGACACGGTCGATTAATATTGTGAATTATAATAATGATGATAAATGTTGTTAAAAATATTGAGAGGATTTTTATGAAGTATTTGATGTTATTATATGGACCCTCATTTACCCCATTTTTCAGAATAATCGATAAAAAATATTTAAAGGTGAAGCCCACATGTGGGGCCCATATGTGTTGAAAAACTTATTTTAGAAATGGGGGTGGGAGGGAGTTACATAAAGGGGAGGGAAATTATATATATAGGTATGAGATGTGTGTGTGTGTGTGTGTGTATATATATATATATATATATATATATATATATATAGAGAGAGAGAGAGAGAGAGATGAATGTGTTATGGGTGAGAGTGATGTGTGTGAGAGTGACTTGTTGGTGGATTTTAGTGTGTGAGTGTGTGTGTGCGGTGGAATGAAAATGGGGAGGGGGAATGAAACGTATAGAAAGGGTAATTAGTATTATATATATATATATATACGTTTATAACATGTGGGTTATATATATATATATATATATGTATTATATTTTGTCTTGTTTTATTCTTATTGGTTGAAGGTTTGAAAAATTGTATCTGTGGTTTATCAAAATTTTCATCCGTGATTTGCATAATTGTTGCATCCGTGAATTTCCTTACACAGTGCCCCTTCCATTTTCCTATAAATAGGATGCTTAGTTAGAATTGAAATCACACCAGAAATTCAGATAATTCTCTTCTATAATCTTGAGCGTATTTCTTTAGAGTTTTAAGAAGTTTTGAGCGTAGTGCAAGTTTTTCTTCAAGAATATCCTCGCCCTACCAGTTGGAATACTCTTCTTTTATTGTAAGGGGTATTATTTATTTCGTATTCATGAAGAGAACTTCTGTTATTCTATTCTTTATTATTATGTTAGAATAACCTGTCTATGCGAAGTACTGCATACATGGTGAAATTCTGTTGTTATTCCATTCCTTATTATTACATTTGAATAACTCGCATACATCAAGAGTAATCGCATACACGGTGAAATTTTGTTGTTATTTTATTCTTTATTTATTCATTTGGAATATCCCGTCATCTTAATTTCGCACGACACTGGTTCCATTCTTTATTATTCTTCTAGAATATCTTGTTGGCAGTGATTAGCCTCGACTGGTTCCGTTATTTATTATTCGTTAGAACATCCTATCGCAATGCGTTCACGCACTGACCGTTCCGTTATTTATTATTCGTTGGAATAAACGATTGAGTGTGGTCTATCGCATGCCCGGTGATTTCTTTTGTTATTCCATTTTTATTATACTCGGTTGGTTAAAGTTTTGGCTTTTATACTCCACGAAATTAGTGGAATATCATTGATATTCAAGCGCTTCATCTAAGATCTTTTCATGAAAATATTCTTTCGAGCATTCTTGAGTTTTACCCCCCACAAAGTAGTATCATGTTGACAATTTAGACGTTATTGGTTCTCGGATAAATTAATACTTGAACTTGTTTTATTGAATTCTTATATCATTGTCATCATTCTTATGTTTATATTATGTTGAAAGTCATCGTGTATTCGTAGTGCATAGATGGACTTGGTATGATTATGATGAGGATTATTCGGGTATAATCATGGTAGTAATGTTACAAATGATGTGGTAAAAGTTCTCATTGGTCCGTAGTGCATTGATGGGACGAGTTGTTGGCATGATCATGACCATTGATGAATACACGAATATCCTCGCCCCGTAGTGCATTGAATAATTTGTAGTTGTGATACTTAATGAATATCCTCGGCGTAGTAATGCGGGGATGATGTGGATTATATATTGTCGAGTCCCAACAATAAAAGTGATGAAAAACCTTTTAAATCACAAAAGATAGTAGATTTTATTCTTTACTTGACTCTTTTAATGGATTGCTTGTTTCGCTGCAGTTAAACTTGATGTTTGTTATATTTTATCAGTTTAACACTGTTGAAGGCTAATGATAATTTATTCTGCATTATCTTAGTCATAATATTTCTTACTGGGCTAGTTGAGCTCACCCTTTTGCTTTCATTGTTCTCTTGAGAAAATGAGAACGTAGCAGGGACTAGTCGGGGAATGGAGTGACGGTCCAGATGATAACATTAGTAGTCTTCACTATTCTATGAAATAGTGTATTAATAAATGTATTGAGGATTTATTTTGAGTTTGAATACTGTCTAGAAGATAATATTTGTATTAAAACTCACAGCTCATGTTGTATATTTAAGATTGTATTTGTATTCTGTACCATGTATTTGGCGATTCAGAATATGTGATGTATACCTATTTTGGGGGTGTCACAGTTGGTATCAAAGCTTAGGGATATGATCCTTGGCTGAAATGTGAGATAAGAACTAGGAGGGGAGAGACGGGGAATTCTTTCGCTAGTATGACCTACCTAAATTTATTTGTTATTTAATTGGTCGGTTAGAGTATAGGGATAATATGTGATATGTTAATTAACCCTTGTTTTGTGGTAGTATTTGAAAATGACATCCGAGAATGTTGAGAACATCAATGGAGCACAGGAGACCGTTAAGTCTCCACAGATCAATAATCAGGATAATGTGCATCAAGAAGGCGACAATCCTCAGGCAAACAACAACACTGACAAGATGATGAACGATGGAATGTTCAGAGGCTTTATGCAATTCATGCAACATCAGACAAGAGCGACTCCTGTCAAAAATGCAGGTGGAAACATTGGCAACTCTCGGACGGTCACTGCTAAGCAGTTCAAGGAGCTGGAGCAGGAGTTTTTGGAGAGCCAAAACCACTTAAGGCGGAGACGTGGATAAAGCAGATCAATAAGATATTTGATGTTTCAGATTCTAACTCTTGAGGTATAACCCTTGAGTGTTGAATACGATTCTTCTTATTCAAGATTTTAACACGTATCTCCTCAAATGTTAAATCATCCGCTATCTCGTCCGGTTCTAAATCAATAATGTGGTTCGGGTTGTCCACATATTTACGTAACATCGATACGTGATAAACGTTATGAACACGCAACATATTTGGCGGTAAAACGAGCCTATAAGCCACAGTTCCTACTCGATCTAAGATTTCAAATGGGCCAATTAAATCAAGGGTTTAGATTTCCTCTCTTCGTTGATTCTTGCTTCTATAATAACGCCCTCTTGAACCTTCTTCTTCACATTCATCAGATTTGGGTGTGTAGCTTGAGCGGCTTTAACTTGATCGATTAAAGTCGATTCTACTTGTATATTCGTTATATTCACGTGGGTTCGTATATTCGTACTTGTAATCGCATACGATCTTCTATTCAACACGTCAGCTACCACGTTTGCTTTTCCACGATGATATTGAATGGTACGATCGTAATCTTCAACTCGAGCCAACGCTTTCAGGCGATATTACGTTCATTTTAGTTGAAGAAATATTTGAGGGTTTTAGAAATGAGGTTTTCAGATCGGGGTCAATACAAAATTCGATTTCACGCTCTAGGTAGGCTAAGAAGTCTTCAAGAATACGTCAAGAAATTTATTAACGATAGAATTATCATTCAAAACTGTGACTCTCATCCAAGACTTGGATAACACGTCACATTGATACCTATCAACTTGCCATCATCATTCACAACGTCTCCTACGAAAAAGTCGGGCTTGCATTGCATTCCACACAAGGAAGTCAACAACGAAAGGATCGGGGCTCTTTACTTATGGCTTGATATGACAATGATTGACTTTAGTGGTTTGGTTACTTTGAATTCGCATAACAGATTGGTTAGGAGTATGAAAGATAACAACCTTACAAAAACATGATGAGTAGTTAACCAATCGATTCCTAAAATCACATCAAAGGCAAGTATTTTTAAAGAGATACGATCGACAGGTAACGTGAAAGTGTTGATTTGAATCAAACAAGATTTATAAATAGTAGAGGTAACGAAGGTTTCTCCCAACAGAGTTTCAACAGATAAATCAAAGTCTAATTTCTCCGGAGTCAAATTTAAACATTGAACACAACTAAGTGAAATAAAAGAGTGAGTAGAACCGGTATCGAATAAGGTATAAACTTCGCAAGGGTTTATGATTAGTTTACTCGTGATAACTTCATTTGGGTTCCTCACTTGTTGGGAAGTCATGACAACCGCTCTCCTTTGAACTACCCGGCTTTGACATGCGGGGTAGCATTTGGTGTCATCACTATCGTTGAATTGACTTTTCTATATAGGCATATTCCACCCTCAATCTGCTTCATTGTACTCGATTCATGATCTCGAATCATCAATCTTCGATCCATATCGAATTGAGATTGACCACTGCATGTGGTAATTCAAAACTTCGATGTTGGGTTCTTCCAATTCTTTGTCCCAAAAAAGAAATGTATATCATCTATTTTAGCATTTTGGATCGGACGTCTCTTCTACAATATCAACATGTCGCATGCGGCTTTTACCCACGCATCCTTCATTCTCTCTCTGCTCAGATTGTTTCTTCTTTCAAATTTGATCTTTGATATTTGAATTCTCAGATTCCAACTTTAATATTTTACACCGCCAAAGCGTGATTTTGTTCGAGCATCACATATCGGGTAACACAATTTTGAATTGTTGCATCCCTTTGCTCCACGACATCGCTTGCTGCTTCTTCAACTCGTTCTTCTAGCTCACTTAATACGATCTCGCAGATTCTACATTTTGATCAAAATTTCTTCTAATAAATTCTCCTCAGTTCCTCTTCCTCCTCACTCTCAAATTGCTACCTCTGTGACTAGCTATCGGGTGTAACTATTAATTCTTTCCTCACCACATGAATATCTCTAATTCCTTCTTCACTTTGATATTACATTATCCCGGTTGGTGATTAGAGGTGTCTCCACTGGCCTCATTCACTCCATTGTTGACATTTTCAAATTTGCCATTTTCAAAATCGCCACAAAACAAGGGTTAAATAACATATTTCATATTATCTCTATACTCTGACTGACCAATTAAATAACAAGTAAACTTAGGTAGGTCATGCTAGCGAAGGAATTCCCCGTCTCTCCCCTCCTAATTATTGTCTCACATCTTAGCCAGGGATCATATCCCTAAGCTTTGATACCAACTGTGACGCCCCCAAAATAGGTATACATCACCTATTCTGAGTCGCCAAATACATAGTACGGAATACAAATACAATCTTTAATATACAACAAGAAAGCTGTGAGTTTTAATACAAATACTATCTTCTAGACAATATCCACTCTCAGAATAAGTCCTCATTACATTATCACACTATTTAACAGAATAGTGAGGATTACTAAAACTATCATCTGGTTCATCACTCCGTTCCCTGACTCGTCCCAGCTATATTCTCAACTAGCCCAGTAAGAAATATTATGACTAAGATAATGCAGAATAAATTATCATTAGTCTTCAACAAAGTTAAACTGATAAAATATAATAGACATCGAGTTTAACTGTAGCGGATCAAGCAATCCATTAAAAGAGTCAAGTAGAGAATAAAATCTACTATCTTTTATGATTTAAAAAGTTTTTTTATCACTTTTATCGCTGAGACTCAGCTTAATAATAATCCACATTATCCCTGCACTACAGCCAAGGATATTCATTAGGGTCACGACCACAAATTATCCATGCACTACGGGCCAAGGATATTCGTGTACTCATCAATAGTCATGATCATGCCAACAACTGTCCATCAATGCACTACGGGCCAATGAGGACTTTTATCACATCATTTGTAACATTACGGTCATGATTACACCGAATAATCCCTAGTCATAATCATACCTAGTCCATCTATACACTACAGGCCACAGATGACTTTCAAAAAAATACAAACATGAGGATGATGACAATGATATAAGAGTTCAATAAAACAAGTTCACGAATTAATTTATTTAGGAACTAATAACGTCCAAATTGTCAACATGATACTGCTTTGTAGAGTAAAATTCAAGAATGCTTAGAAGAATATTACCATGAAAAATACTGGATGAAGCGCCTTGAAATATCAAGGATATTCCACTAATTTCATGGAGTATAGAAGTTAAAATTTTAACCAACCGTAGTATAATAACGAATGGAATAACAAAAGAAATCACCATGCACGCGATACTTGGCATAGAGCAGTTATTCCAATGTAATAATAATAACGGAACCAGTCGTGTGAAATTCACACCGCAATTGGGATGTCCCAATAGAATAATAAATGCGGAATAATAAATAATGGAACCAGTCCCACAGTAAAACGCATGCATGTGATATTCCGATAGAATAATAAATAAAGATGGAACCAGGTCAGGTGTAAAATACATGCATATGATATTCCAAAGAATAATAACAAAAGGCGGAACCAGTCCTGTGTAAAACATCTGATGTGATGTTCCAATGTAATAATAAAGACATAATAATATAAGAATGTCACCAAGTATAGGGTAGACCACATATACAGGTTATTCCAACAGAATAATAAGAAATGGAATAACAACAGTTCTCTTCATGAATAAGAAAGAATAACACCCCTTACAGTAAAAGAACTGGATATAAGAGTAGTGAAGTAACAAAAAAAACTCTTCTTCTTTCTCTCTATAATTTCTCTCTCTAGAGTTTCAGTGAATTCGTAAGAAAATAATGAAGGAATGAACCTCTATTTGTAGGAGAATGGAAGGGCATTGTTCATAGATGAAATAATTCTGCAGATTTATGTATCAAGGTTTTGATATCATACCAATGCAAATGTCAATCAACTAACCAATAGGATCCAAGCAAAAATAAAATATAAGACATATATATAAACACATGCTAAATAAATAAATAAATATATATATAATATATCTCCCACTTAATTTTTCTCCCCCGTAACCAACATCAATCCCCCACCCACCCAAAAATTAATTTCACTACACTCTTACACATCACTATCACACTACCACTTTTCCACCATTTTTCACTCACACACACATCACACACCTATCACTTTCACATATCATTTTCTCCCACCATACACTCAATACATACATATACTTCCATACGTATACTCTTCCATTTCCAAAATCATTTTACCAACACAAATGGGCCCCCACATGTGGGCCCCACCTTTATAAAAAATTTCTACCGAATATTTTGAAAAATGGGTAAATAGGGGTCCATAAAATAAGCAAATCTTTATAAAAATCACCTTAATAATTTTAACAACATTGAAAATACTTGCATTTGACGTAATTCTAGGGATTGATTGGTTAACTACTTATCATGCAAAAATTGATTGTTTTCGTAAGGTTGTTAGCTTTCATATTCCTAACCAATCCATTATGCGAATTCAAGCAACCAAACCATTAAAATCAATCACTGTCATCTCAAGCCATAAAGCTATTCGTTTATTGAAAAACGGATGTCAAGCTTTCTTAGCTCATGTCACGGATCTAAACAAAAATACGTCATTTTTGAATGATATTTCTATTGTTAATAAATTTCGACGTATTCTCAAGAACTTCCCGCCTATCCCAGGCGTGAAATTGAATTTTGTATCGACCTTGAACCGGTGACAAAACCTATTTCCAAAGCCTATATCGAATGGCTCTATTGAACTTCGTGGAGTTAAAGACCCAACCGCAGGAATTGTTAGACATCGGTTTCATTCGCCCCTAGTACTTCTCCTCGAGTGCTCCTGTTTATTCGTGAAGAAGAAAGATGGGAGTATGCGACTTTGTATTGATTATCGGGAGTTGAATCATGTCACCATCAAAAATAGGTACCCATTGTCACATATTAATGACCTATTTGACCAGTTGCAAGGCACCAAATTCTTTTCAAAGATTGATCTTCGTTAGGATATCACCAATTGAAGATTAGAACCGATGACATTCCAAAGACGACTTTCAGAACTCGATACGGGCATTATGAATTCCTAGTCATGTCTTTTGGATTGACTAATGCTCCTACTGCCTTCATGGATATGATGAACCGGGTATTCAAGGAATATTTGGATCACTTTGTGGTCGTCTTTATTAATGACATCCTCATATATTCCAAAAGCCGTGAAGATTATGAGCAACACTTGAGGCTGATACTCCAAAAGCTTCGTAAAAACAAGCTTTATGCTAAGTTAAAGAAATGCGAGTTCTGGCTTGAAGAAGTAGCATTCCTTGGGCACGTGGTATCAAGTCATGGAATATCTGTTGACCTGACAAAGATTGAAGCTATTCAAAGTTGGGAACAACCTAAATCAGTGACCGAAGTACGTAGCTTTCTCGGCTTAGCTGCTTATTATCGGAGATTCGTAGAAGGGTTTTCTCGAATCGCTACTCCATTAACTCAGCTGACTCGAAAAGATACAAAATTCGGTTGGAGTGAGGAATGCGAGAAGAGTTTTCAAGAACTCAACAGAGACTCATTTCAAAGACTGCTCGACAATACCATCCGCCTCGGAGGATTTGTCATCACAATGATGCTTCGGGTAAAGGGGTTAGGATGTGTTCTCATGCAACATGGGAAAGTCATAGCTTTATGACTCTCTAAGAACTCAAAGAATATGAGAGGAATTATCCTACTCATGATCTAAAGTTGGCAGTTGTTGTCTTCGCACTTAAAATTTGGAGGCATTACTTGTATGGGGAGAAAGTGGAGATCTTTACGGATCATAAAAGCCTCAAATATTTCTTCACTCAAAAGGAACTCAACATGCGACAACGACGTTGGCTTGAACTGTTGAAAGATTATGATCATACCATCTAATACCATCCTGGAAAAGCAAATGTGGTAGTTAACGCATTGAGTAGAAGATCATATGCGGGTACGAGTATGATATTGTCAACGCAAAGCCTATTTTGTGTGACTTATAAAGGATGAAGATAGAGTTAAAGACTCCAGGGACCCATGTGATGATGGCGAATATACGAGTAGAACCGACTTTAATCGATAGAGTTAAAGCTGCTCAAACTACAGACCTGGAGCTGATATGTATGAGGAAGAAAGTGCAAGAAGGTACTATGCCGGAAGCAAGAATCGATGAAGAAGGAATACTTCGAGTCAACTCCAGACTTTGTGTTCCTAACGATCCTGAGTTAAAGTATAAAATCATGATGGAGGCGCACAACACACCGTTTACAATCCATCTTGGGAGTACCAAAATGTATCATGATCTTCGACATACATTTTGGTGGAACAATATGAAGAGAGAGATAGCGGAATTCATCTCAAGGTGTTTAACTTGTCAACGAGTCAAGGCGGAACATCAAGTACCTAAGGGTCCATTGAAACCACTTGAAATTTCAGAATAGAAGTGGGAGCACATTACCATGGATTTCGTTACTGGTCTTCCCAAGGTTTCTCAAGGCATAGATGCAATTTGGGTCATTGTTGATAGATTGACCAAGTCTGCTCATTTCTTACCTATACGAGAAACTTATACACTTGAATATCTTGCTCGTATGTACATAAACGAGGTTGTAAGATTGCATGGTATGCCAGAATCCATAGTTTTTGATCGAGAACCAAGATTCACTTCACGATTTTGGGTTAGTCTGGAAAAAGCTATGGGTACGGATTTACGATTTAGTTCGGCATATCATTCTTAGACGGACGGACAATCAGAGAGGACTATTCAAACTTTTGAAGATTTATTAAGACTCTGTGTCCTTAACTTAAAGAGAAGTTGGGACAAGTTTTTACCATTGGTGGAGTTTTCCTACAACAACAGTTATCAAGCAAGTATTGGCATGGCTCCATTCGAAGCGTTGTATAGAAGAAAGTGTCGTTGTCCAGTATGCTGGGATGAGGTGGGTGAAGCAACGTTGTTGGGATCGGAGTTAGTACGTATGACTACGAAAAAGATACAAACGATCCGGCAATGTATAAAAACCTCACAAGATCGACAAAAAAGTTATGCTAATCTTCATCGAAAGGATGTGGAATTCGATAGTGGAGATCATGTGTTGTTACGTGTTGGTCCATGGAAAGGAGTTACGAGATTTGGAAAGAGAAGAAAGCTCAATCCTCGATTCATTGGCCCATTTTTAATCCTCGATCGAGTAGGAACTGTGGCATATAGACTCGCTTTACCGCCAAGTATGTCTCGTGTTCATAACATTTTTCATATATCCATGTTACGTAAATATGTGGAAGTCCTGAATCACATTATTGAGTTAGAACCGGACGAATAGTGGAAGATTTAACGTATGAAGAGGTTCCTGTTCAAATCTTGGATAAGAAGGAACATATTCTACGCTCCAGGGTTATACCTCAAGTCAAAGTTTTATGGAGAAACCATGATGTTGAGGAATTGACCTAGGAGTTAGAATATGAGATGAAATCAAGGTATCCTTACCTCTTCGACATACCAGGTATGTACCCTAATTTCGAGGGCGAAATTTCATAAGAAGGGGAGGTTGTAAGACCCCAATTTTTTTTAATAAAGATGATTTTTCTATAAATATCGTTTTTAAATATTATGGAATAAATTTGATATAATATTATAGTTGTGGGTAATATTTATAAATTTTGCAAAGTACGCAAGTTGTTATATAATATTTGATTGGTCGGGGAATATTTGTTTTAACAGGGAATATTCGAATAACGGCACAATCATTGGTGGACCCCACAATGTAATTATTGTCGTATTGAGAAAAGGACAAAATATTTTATGAAAATAACGACGTAAGTTTTACCGTTAATCGTTGAAACACACCGTGTTAAAAAAAGTACGTGAATACGCTGTGGTTCGTATAAGAAGACAATCGTATTGATTATTGATATTTACGTGAGAAGTCACTTAGTTTTGTTTAATTTGCTAAAGTAATTATTGTATAGTATCTCACATTATTTGATTTAATTATTGACGATATTTTATATATTATTAAATCAATAATTGAGACGACAAAGTTATTGATATTATTATTTGCAATATTAACGATGTCTAGAAATTCTGTCAAGGAGAGGTTTGATCACCTAATTGCGCGCCAATAGGGAGAAATCCTTATTGGAAAGCCTCCTCTTTCCTGGGAACGACCTGGTCGATTAATATTGTGAATTATAATAATGATGATAAATGTTGTTAAAAATATTGAGAGGATTTTTATGAAGTATTTGATGTTATTATATAGACCCCCATTTATCCATTTTTCAAAGTAATTGATAGAAATTATTTAAAGGTGGGGCCCACATGTGGGGGCCACATGTAGGACCCATATGTGTTGAAAAACTAATTTTAGAAATGGGGGAGGGAGGGAGTTACGTAAAGGGGATGAAAATTATATATATAGGTATGAGATGTGTGTGTGTGTGTATATATATATATATACATATATATATATATATATATATATGAATGTGATATGGGTGAGAGTGACTTGTTGGTGGATTTTAGTTTGTGAGTGTGTGTGTGTGGTGGAATGAAAATGGGGAGGGGGAATGAAACGTATAGAAAGGGTAATAAGTATTATATATATATATATTATATTATATTTTGTCTTGTTTTATTCTTATTGGTTGAAGGTTTGAAAAATTGTATCTGTGGTTTATCAAAAATTTTATCCGTGATTTGCATAATTGTTGCATCCTTGAATTTCCTTACACAGTGCCCCTTCCATTTTCCTATAAATAAGATGCTTAGTTAGAATTGAAATTACACCAGAAATTCAGAGAATCCTCTTCTATAATCTTGAGCGTATTTCTTTAGAGTTTTAAGAAGTTTTGAGCGTAGTGCAAGTTTTCTTCAAGAATATCCTCGCCCTACTAGTCAGAATACTCTTCTTTTACGGTAAGGGGTATTATTTATTTCGTATTCATGAAGAGAACTTCTGTTATTCCATTCTTTATTATTATTCGAATAACTCGCTCATGCCAAGTACCGCATACATGGTGAAATTTCGTTGTTATTCCATTCCTTATTATTCTCATTGGAATAACTCGCCACGCAAGTCTGCGTATATATGGTGAAATTCGTTGTTATTTCATTCTTTATTATTCATTGAATATCCCATCGGTCTTAATTTTACTTTGACCTAGTTCCGATTCTTTATTATTTTGTTGAATATCCGTCCGCAGCGTGATTACGCTCGACCGGTTCCGTTATTTATTATTATGTTAGAACATCCGTGCGTGCGCTTACGCATTTGATTCGTTCTATTATTTATTATTCTGTTGGAATAACCTGATTGTGTAGTCTATCGCATGCCTGGTGATTTTTTTTGTTATTCAATTTTTTATTATACTCAGTTGGTTAAAGTTTTGGCTTTTATACTCCCTGAAATTAGTGGAATATCCTTGATATTTGCGCTTCATCCAAAGATCTTTTCATGGAAATATTCTTCCGAGCATTCTTGAGTTTTACCCACAAAGCAAAGATCATGTTGACAATTTGGACGTTATTGGTTCCTGGATAAATTAATACTTGAACTTGTTTTATTGAATTCTTATATCATTGTCATTATCCTCATGTTTATATTATGTTGAAAGTCATTTGTGGCCAGTAGTGCATAGATGGACTTGATATGATTATGACTGAGGATTATTCTAAGATAATCATGGATAGTAATGTTACAAATGATGTTGTAAAAGTCCTCATTGGTAACGTAGTGCATTGATGGACAATTGTTGGCATGATCATGACCATCGATGAATACACGAATATCCTCGCCCGTAGTGCATGGATAATTTGTGGTTGTGATACTAATGAATATCCTTGGTCAGTAGTGCGAGGGGATGATGTGGATTATATATTGTCGAGTCCCAGTGATAAAAGTGATGAAAACCTTTAAATCATAAAAGATAGTAGATTTTATTCTCTACTGACTCTTTTAATGGATCGCTTGTTACCGCTAGATTAAACTTGATGTTTGTTATATTTTATCGGTTTAACATTGTTGAAGGCTAATGATAATTTATTCTCGCATTATCTTAGTCATAATATTTCTTCTTTGGGCTAGTTGAGCTCACCCTTTTGCTTTCATTATTCTCTTGTGAAATGAGAACGTAGCGAGGGGACTAATGGGAACGGAGAGCGACTCCCGGATGATAACATTAGTAGTCCTCACTATTCTATGAAATAGTGTATTAATAAATGTATTGAGGATTTATTTTGAGTTTGAATCTCGCTCTGAAGACAATATTTGTATTAAAACTCATGCCTCGTCATTGTATATTTAAGATTGTATTTTGTATTACGTACTCATGTATTTTGGCGACTTTCGAATAGGTGATATATACCTATTTTGGGGGTGTCACACTTACGATCAAATAAAGTTTTCTTAGTACCATTTCAACAAACGGTTCATTTGCTTAATGATTTAAATTATAAATCTGTATTGGTGGCAGTATAATGGTGTGTGAGTTTGATTTGTGAGTGTTTGATTGGTTACAGTTATGTGTGTGTATTTGTGCATATATTATGTGTGTTGTGTGTACGGAGACAATTTAGTTCATACTCATCATAATTACCACTCCTACATTATTATGATGAAATCTTGAACTCTGTGAGACAAAAAAAAATAATGAATAGTAAATAAGCGGGTAAAAAGATTAGATAAAAGGTAAGAAAATGATAATTAACAAAACTTATCATACGGTATTTTCTAAGTTATTAAAAAAAAGCAATAAGATATATTTAGAGAGAGTTAATCAGATGATAAATTTACACTACCAAATATAACAACATCATCCATTGGTCGATGATTGTGCAGTTGAAACGGTTGTAGCTACACAATAAATTTCATAAGCGATATATAATTAACATCAATTACAATGAAATTTCATACAATTAACATGAATTTAATCAAACATAATACATACACATCCAATTCCCAGAACCAAAATTAAGGAAAAAAGACGACCTAAATTAGCCTACAAATTTCACAAAATGAACACTCAATAATAACCAGCTCAACATCCATTCCATCCTAACATTCATAATTAAAAAATCTATTTCATCATAACTATAAACCTATTTCATAATAAAAATAAAAATAGCCAAATTAAAAGACACTCAAATGTATGTTGTTGTGTGTGTGCGTGCTATTGGTGTGGGAGAGAGAGAGAGAGATAGAGTGAGAACACAAATTTAAAACAAATCCAAACACCCAAATTTGTGTGTTTAAAACAAATTTTAAAACACACATTAAACACAAACATTCAAAAACTGAAGCTGTCGTCGACTTTAAATATTCTTTGTATTGATTATTTTATAAGAAAACTTTAAATATTCGGCAACTTCAGTTAAAGATTTCAAGCTATGATGAAGTAGATAATAATATAGAGGTTTTTTGGAAAGCATCAGAATGAATACTAAAAAAGTATCGATTTCAAACCTTCATACCACCAACCATAATCAGTTAAGTAAAACGACAGTCATTGACAAAGACTTTTAATACATAAGAAATTATTTCATTCAATGATATTTATTTTAGCTCACATTTCAAATTAAAGTATGTATACAAAGAAGTAATAAATTACTTAAAGTTAATTCTCATTTTTAAAACAAACTCCCAACAAATAATTCAAATTTAAAAGGAAAAACCCCAATCTAGCTGGGATGGGACCAAATCAAGAGTTTGGACATAAAGTTCATGTGGTGTAGGTTTCTTTCAAAAACTCATTACAGTTAAGCAAATGCTATGTAATTAGCTAAAGAAGCATAAAATAGGTTTTATTTCTATCATTTGTCCCACAATTTCAACAACCAATCAGGTAACAAAGCATGTACTGCTCGGAACAAAAAATATTTTTAAAACAAAAAATATTTTAAAACTATACCAATACAAAAATCGATCTTTACGTCTCAAATGTGAGAAATTGAACAAAACCCACAATTTCACCCCCCCCCAAAAAAAGTAAATAAGAGTTATTTCCGACATACAAATCCACACATATAGCTGAATAAATATCATAAAAATGAACTGAAACAGAGCAATCAAAAAGTGAGCTGTAAAAACCAACAATTGAATTTTTAAGGATAAATAAGAAAACTATGGTTCTCAGTATATATCAAATCAAGCTTCAAGATGTTGTTTAACATACCTTAGGAGTTTTGAAAGGATCATCGATCTGAAACATTGTGTCAAGGAAAAATATCCCGCCTTGATAATGCGTTCCTACAACAAAATTTGATGTAATTAGATTTTTACTTGGGGAAGTTAAATTTACAACAAACTTCTTGGAATGTAATCATGCCTTCCAAACTTCTTGGAATAAAAACACAGATCAGTTCATGGTAGCCTCAGCTAAGTCACAAAAACTTTTCAATTATGCCTTCAGCAATCGACCTAATAAACCATAATCAACAGTTCCAATTGCGAGAATATGGATTTATGTATATGATGATGGTTAAAACCTTGTTAGGGCAAAGCATGAAGTACTCTAGGAAAATGTACAACATTATTCTTTTATTTCATGATCTGATGTTTACATGTTGTTTAAGCTTCAATGTAAAACTCGATGTATGCTTTGGTAACTTAAATTGAAATAATAAAAACTTAAAACAGATTTGGTCATATTTTCTTAGAATCTTTATTAATTAATGTCTATTAAACGTGTGACAGTTTCAAACTTGAATTTTTTTAGCTAACCTTCAATATTGGAGGCAGAAGCTGGGCCGTTTGAGTTATTAGTATCATTTCACCAATCAAGTAATGAGTTTTAGTCACTAAGCCCAATTCTTTGGGTTAACCAACATAATATTTTGGCACATTAAATTTTTGTTAAGGCTAGATTTTCTGAAGAGGTTAGCCAAATTTGAAAATTTGGGATAAGCTGCTTGGAGCCAATGAAGCCAGTGCTTGGATTAAACTTGGGGTGTCCAAACCTTAATTTCAGGTCTAACAAAGATTCCATGCAAACTGAAGAATAATAATTAAAGAAACTTCCACACATCCTGAAAACATGATTAATTAAAAATGTCAATAATGGAAAATAGTCTTGCGGTTGCTACCACTTGCTAGCCCACACAATGTAATTTAGCCCACACACTTTTCCTCTCTCCTCCTCCTATTCCCATTGATTTGGCTAAATTTCCTTATCAATATTGATATATAAAGATTTGGAGAGTTTTAATTTTTTGATTATGATTCTCCTCTCATTGGTGTGCTTTGTTGAATAAATATGAAAATTTTCAAAATCTACTTTAACATCTGACTGATTTCAAAATTTTATTGTTCCATGAGTTATTTTCGGTTACCAAGTGTTTGAGTTACCAAGTGATTCATTGTTTAATGAAATCCCATTACAACGATTTTTTGGTTCCATGAAGTAGCAGGGGATTATTCCAAATTAGATTTGATTGCAATTTGTTAACAAAATGGTCGACAACCCCCATGCCCTCATCACCAAAACAGTCCACCTCTAAGCTTTCTTTGTCTTAAAGAAAACATGGAAAGCCTAATATAGATAACACATAATGTCATGATGAACATGGACTGATTTTGACATAGTGTACATGAATGAGTTTTATTTCTATCATATATATATCTGGATGACTTAATAGATAACATCTAGCAAACCGTCACCAAGCTACTTGGCTAGCATACAACACATCCCAAAACAGTCATTATACTTAGACATATAAAGGATATTATTCCTCACTATTATTTTGAGTTCCATACCAAATCTAAGGTAAACCCAAGTACAGGGTTTGGAACCAATAAACCCAAAACTTTAAAAGCATCAAGATTTACCTCTGCTACGTGAGTTGTTTTACAAAAAGAAATAGCAATGTTCATATTTTAGATTTTTGGATACTTCCCATTTCTATCACTTAATACAACCCTACAATCTTTCCCATATGTGCACAAAATATTTTCACTCAAATTAAATATTTTGTATTTTTACATTTGAAACAAAGAAGCCCTAAATTCCTAACTCCAACCAAAACCGTTTGCATGCAACAAATTAGGAGTGCCCTCAAACTTATTCTGTTTTGATAAATCAAAACATAAAACATAAAAATAAAAATAAAAAAATTACTTGCCAGAAGCACCTCTAAGAAAAAGAAAAAATCCAACTCAAAAAGTGTTGAAAAACTAAACACCTGTATCATATCAGCCCACAATGCCTTTTATCTAAATTTTCATTGACATTGTATCTAAAAGATGTTGAAATGAAAGTTTTAGCACCAAATACACTGTCGATATCAGTTTAAATATCACAAATTAGATACTTTGATTTTCATCTGGACTCTAATTTCAGTGCAGAGGGTGTAATTTTCTCTTTGTAGACCAACAAACTTAGGCATCAAAACTCAAAAGTAGTGCACATAAAGTTACTTGTACATCTTCAAATTATTCTCAACCTAAAGCACAAATATTCAACTACCTTAATGAAATCTAATTTGACACAACTTTTCAGCCCATCGACAAAAAAACTCTACTTCTAGAAAGAGAGTTCACCTTTTGTCCTAACATTTATTAACAAAGTATATATAAAGAAGTGCATATATAAAAATAGAATCTTGAACTCATATTTAAGAGTCCTAGCTTCCTTTTAGATATAAGGCATCTGATTTAACTACTAATGGACCAAATATTACACACATATATTCAGATAACACGTATACATGTGTGAGGATCCACTTACATCTAGAGTAAAATTTCGATTTCGAAAACTTTGACTAAATTTTTCATCTAACTCATATTTTGTGAAGGCAACCATTTGATCAATGGTTTGTCCCACCACTATCAACCTCATCAAATTTCAAATTGAACTTAGTTCAAGAGATAATATATTATGTTGAGATGTTCGGTTCTAGTAAAAGAACCATCTGTGAAAGGCCAAATTGGGACTATTTAGACAAAGAACGCCTTGCATAATGTAGCGGTGACCACTTCCACAAATGCATATGTTAGCAAAAGAAATGCTACAGTTCACGACATAAAACAGTTTAGGTGGATGTTCATAAAAAGATTTACTGGATTTGAAGTATTTTTATGGAATTTGATTGATCTCTTCAGCTGTAGGTTTTTAAGGGACATGACACATGCAGGTTATTTCAATGTTTTTCAGTCTTTGTAAGTAATCTTTTGCTCAAACCTCTTAGTAACAACATTTTATAGCTTAACATATTCTTTTGGCAGGAATCATCTTCTTTTTTTTTGGAGGGGTAATGAAATTTCATCTGTTATTCATATTTTTATACAACTATTATATTTAAAGGAAAATGAGGCATAGAAAGCAAGGCTTATAATAAGAGTAGATGAAGCCTTGGACTGTTGATGCAAGAAGCAAAACACTTCCTTTACTTGCTTAAAAGGCGTAACTAAACATTGAATGGGTGGACCATTATCCCTTCAATTTTATTTGAAAACCTCACTTTTTATTGTAAATTTTCAATATGGCACCTTCAACCATTTCCAGACCCTATTGATCTTTGCTATTAACTTAAAGAAGAAAAGGAGCAGAATATTAATTACCTCATCTGCCTCCACCATTACGGTCGTCGCTTCCACCATATCCTCTTCCCCCACTGCCACCATAACCCCTTCCCCCACTATCAATTCCTCCATAGCCTCCACCGATGGCACCATATCCTCCGCCTCCTCCACTTTCGCCATATCCACTACCGTGACTACCTCCGACTCCGTCTCCGTAACATCTGCCGCTTGGCGGTGGAGCAGATCCGTTGCCTTCGTGACCGCCAGACATGATCTAGGGCTAACGATGAAGAGGAAAAGGATTGGAAACACTCTAAAGTTACCTGGCTAGCATAGTGATTGGTTTCTCCCTGAAAATATGTGAGTCAAAATATGTGAGGAGAAGGATCGGAAAGACTCTAGCGGACTCTCTTTATCTTCCTCGCTGTCGCTGTGTATGCTACGGTTTTGGAAACTAATAGTATTAGTGAAGTTAACTGAGTTCAATCGATGGTTAGATTTATCCCAATATTTTGACGGTCCGGATGTTTTAATAGGTAAGCGGGAAAGTAAGTTTTTTTTAAACCCAGTTCTATTTTGTATAGGTAGATTGTATTGTTAAAATCGATAATTTTGAAAGTATAATTTATTTCATATATGTAAATATAATTATTTAGTAATATTTTTTTGTGTGAAGTTGATTCAAATATATATTTTTAAAATTAGATTTAATATTTAATTATATAATTAAAAATTTTGAGTAAATCTAATAATTTGATTGTTATGTTACAAGGTTAAAATCGTAAATTACTATTATTTAGATGTTTTAACAATTTCAATTACCAAACAGTTTTATAAGTTCAGATGCAATTTTATTCAAATGTTCTAATTTGTTAAGATATCGTAATCATTCAGATCTTAATTAGTAATTTTATCAAACACCACCTTAGTTTGGGTTCTGGTGTTTGGGTTTTTCGTTGGTACATTTTTCGAAATGCCAAAAAAAGCCTAAACTTTTTTCAAAAATTACACTTTAATTACTGAAAAGAAAAACAATAAATAAAACACTTGTTTTAATAGGGTTTAGGGGTTGTTTGTTTATGTCTGAATTGCTGAATTGGCTAGGCATTAAGTGCGTTTATTTTGAAAAAAAAAAATCATCTGAATGGCTGAATCGCAGTCATTCACACGATTTGTACTGAATGATTTAGTGTCATTTTTTGGATTAATGGGCTAATTGACGGCTGAATGAAGTTTTTTTTTACGATATTAACTATTATATTAAGTAATATTAAATATATTTATAAAAATTTTGAATTTTTTTTAAAGGAGTAAAATAATAAAAATGTGTTATTATTGTAAGACCCCAACTTTCATAAATAAAGATTAATTTTTTCTCGAAATATATTTTTGAATATTATGGTGTGGATTTGATATAAAGTTATAGTTGTGGGTAAAATTTATAAATTTTACAAAGTATGCAAGTTATTATAAAATATTCGATTGGTCGGGGAATATTCGTTTTAACAGGGAATATTCGTACGATGACACAATCATTGGTGGACCCCACAACAGAATTATTGTCGGAGTTAGAAAATGACAAAAATATCTTTTTATAAAAATAACTGCGAAAGTCTTACCGTTAACTGTTGAAATACCCGGTGATGAAAAGTACAGTAATACGCGTGGGTAGCACACTGTATTGATTATTGATGCTTACGTGAGAAGTCACTCACTTTTATTCAATTATTGCTACAGTAATTGATACACAGTATCTCACGTTATTTGATTCAACTATTGTTATAATATTTTATATATTATTAAATTAATAATTGAGATGATAAGTTATTCATATTATTATTTGCATAATTAACAATGTCTAGAAATTTCTGTCGAGAAAAGGGGTTTGGTTACCTAATTACGTGCCAATAGGGAGAAATCCTTATCGGAAAGCCCCCTATTTCCTAGGAACGATCTGGTTGTTAATATTACGAGTTATAATAATGATGAATAAATATTGTTAAAAAATATTGAGAGGATTTTTATGAAGTATTTGCGATAAATTTTACTTATTATTTGGACCCCACTTACCCATTTTTTAGAATAATCGGTAGAAAGTTATTCATTATAAGAGGTGGAGCCCACATGTGACGATGACATGAGTGGGGCCCACGTGTGTTGAAAAATGTTTTAGTGGGGGGGGGGGGGGGTGGTCACGTGAAAAATGAAATGGGATGGAAGGTTGTATATATATATATATATATTTTATAAGTTTTGTTTTTTTTTATAAAAAATAGAATATATTATATTTTATTATGCATAGTGTTTGCATGTAAAATTATACGAAAATCAGAAAATTTTCGTGAGTTGCAACTGTTCGTCCATGATTCTAAAATTCAAATAGCATCCTTTTCATTCTCCTATAAATAGGATGCTTAGTTAGAATTGAAAATCACACCAGAATCAGAGAATTCTTCTTCTATAATATTGAGCGTATTTCTTTTGAATTTTAGGAAGTTTTGAGTGTAAAAAATAGTGAAAGTTTTCTTCAAGAATATCCCCGCTATACCAGTTGAAATACTCTCATTTTTAAGGTAAGGGATATTATTTTTGTTCAATACTCGTAAGAAATATTATTTTCTTCCATACTCTGTAGTATGTAAGTAATATTATTTCATTTCAGATTCCGAATTCTATACTCATTTTGTTAAGCTTTGGCTTCTATACTCTATGAAATTAGTAGAATATTCTTGAAATTTGCGCTTCATCCAGTATCTTTTCATAAAAATATTATTCTGAGCATTCTTGATAAGTTTTAACTTTTTCATGCCGGAGTATTGTGACAACCGCAATTTTGTAATTTAAATTTAATATTTATTTGATTGAATAAATATTTTTCGATGAATTAATTATTAGATTAAATAATTAATTGATGAAGTTGTGATAGATTAATTTAATTATATGCGTTACATTTATTAATTTAATGTGGAGAATTTTTATTATTCGAAGTATGAGATTATGTGAGCTTATTGAATTAAAAGAAATATTTAATATGCTTAATGTTATTTTTTTTAATTAATTTAATTATTAATTAGAGATTTAATAATTTGATATTATTATTAAATGAGAAATTTAATTATGTGACTATGTACATTATTGAGAAATTATTATATTTTATTTAAATAAATTAAATAAGATATTGATTTATTTTATAAAGTAGCGTGACATTATTTAAACTATATGATAATGTTTTATTAAATTAAATGGTTTTTGAATTATTTTCTTGTTAGCCAAACATGTCACTAAGGGAGGTTATGGGCAGTTAACCCATGATTGGGTAACTGACCACCAATGCGTCAGTTCCTTTTCTATTTATCATACGTCTTCTTCTTTTCTATTATTCTTCTAAGTCCGATAAAAACATCACACAAAGAGAGTTTGAGAAAATTGTTGAGAGATTGCTTGGTGTTTGAGAATTATTGAGGAAGGCTTTAATTCATCTCCTATTATTTTATCTACGCTTGGGTAATCTCTTCAATCCAATTATTATTTTTACGTCTTTTAAAGTTTTCATGATTATGGCTTAAGTTTTCTGTTAAGTTTCTGTAGTTGGAAAGAGTAGGAATTATGTGATTATGTATTAATATAACATCATAGCATGTTTTAATATATATTATATGGGTTTCCATATCTTCAGTTTCATGAAATTATACAGTAAAAGATTTTAGAGTATGTGATATGGCCATATGGCCTTATACGTGATTTTTATATGTCAAATATAAATTAATTTGCAAAATTCACACATTGATATGATTATGCATGTTAAAATGAACAAAATGAAACTTGAATGGTTGGATTTGGCTTTATAACGAATCCGTAGCATTAAAATCCATGTTTTTGTTCAAGAACTTCAAGAACATCAAGAACAGTCCAATTTGCATGCTTTAATTCTGTGATTATGTGTTTTAATGGGTGAAAAACACTCCATAGATGTTAAGTATTGATTATGTATGAATTATAACATATGGGTATGTGTAATTTAGTGAAATTAGTGTTAAGAAGTGTTGATTTATTTGAATTTCGTGTTCTTCATGACTGGAAATTGAGTTCTGGGATTTCATGGCATTTCTAACTCCCAGTTCATTTTCATGCAGCCATCATTAAGTGTGTCCGTATGGCCAAGAAACCCGATCTGAAAAAAGTGAAATACATACCACTTAATGATTGTCCAGAAAATGCAAATTTTTAATGTTCAAGCATAGATATGTGATAGGAACTTAGTCTAATGATTATAAAGACTTGTTAGACCTATAATGAGATGTTAAAATAAATTCTTAACATGTCCATAACACAATTAAGTGTGGATTGAATGATCGAATGCATAATTAGTTTATTTTTCGTGAAGTCTTAATTTTACACTAAGTGTAATAATTGACTAAGTATAGTCATGAATTCGAGTTAAACAAAGAGTAAAGTTATGATGTTAGACGCGTTATTATCGGTGGTATTGTGAACGTAATTGGTATGTAGGATTTAATTCAAAGAACGAGTTTTATTAACGTGTAATCTACGCACGAGGCAAGTTTCTAAACCTTATCTTGTTACATTGAGCAAGTTTTCTAACTCTACATTTAAGTTGAGAAAGTTTCTAAACCTTATCTTGTTACATTGAGCAAGTTTCTAAACCTTATCTTGTTATATTGAGCAAGTTTCTTACCCTAAACTTTCGTTGAGCAAGTTTCCTAACCCTACTTGTTATCGTTATATAAGTTGATTAATTCATCTTTCGATATTGAGCAAATTCTCATTATTATTGATCAAGCCTGTCTTGTATATTAAAGTTTATTAATCTTCAAGCATGATGTTGTTATACAATAATTATTCTATTGTATACTTTTGAGATTTTATCCAAGTTAAATTATCTATTATTGTTAAACCTTGTTAGACTAGCGAACCCTTATTGATTCGACTAGTCCATAGTTGATGAGTGTTCTAAATTTCAGAACCCCTTGATGAATTATCCAAACCAAACTTCCTTTGGTGCGGACTCGAATGTCAAAACTGAGATGAACAACCCTGTATAAGGGATTATTTATGCTTTAGTGTTAAGATATTGTGCATGTGATGGTACTGAAATTTGATCCCCCAAATCACGAGAAGAAGAGTCCATAGTCTTATGACTGTTAAAGATTTCAAGTAAAAACACTTGACAACATAGGACATAGTTCAAGGTCTTATGACCCTCAGAATTTCTTTTGATTCTTGTTATTCATTCTTGATTCAAAAGTTGAGCTTTATATCAGAAGTTATTATTTCTCTCGCATGTTATTATTCATTTGTTATAATGTTATACTTCAGGCAATCATGCTCACTCTTGCATAATAATAACATTGCAGATTAAGAACGAAAAGAAGTAATTTAACCTTCCACTAAGTAAGGGCAAAGGCAAGCTTAGCAAGTAACGAAGACCGCTTAATTAATGTGGTTATGTGATGTAATTAGAATTGATGTTACTAAGACTTATTTGTTTATGTTTTTCCGACAGATGTTTTAAGGTTAGAGTAACTTTCGGGATTTATTTATTATTTAGTTGATGTAACCCCATAAAGGAGAGATTTATTATTTATTTCTATCTATCGCATGGTTTGCATTTATGTATGGGTAGATAGATAGATGATGTTTTATCTGATGAACACCAAATCTCGTGGAAATGGAAAGTACGGATTTGGGTGTGTCACTGAGTTAGTATCAAAGTCAGAAGCTATGAACCTTAGGTGGGGAACAACCTTAAGTAGTAGCCTTGTAGGAGATCGAGAACATAGTGATGGTAAACTCTTATCGAGTTCTAAGAAATGAATTTCTGAATTCATTGAAGATAATAAAAGACTTTATGTGCTTATGTGTTAATCTATGTGTTCGCTAGCACGGATTAGTAACTAAAACTTAAAATTTTATTGTCAGGATGTCTGATGTTGGAGAAGATAGTCGAGCTGGGGAGGAGGAACCCCGAGTACCTACGGAGGAGGAGCCCCGAGACATTCATGTCGTCAGGAAACAGCTGTTGCAAAGGGAGCCATCTCCATTGATCACTGTTGTTGGTCAGGAGCATGAGCCTGAGACTGATCCAAAGGAGGATCCTGAGGAAGAAGAGGAAGAAGAGGAGTTCCCACCGAACTCCATTGATGCTGAGATGTATGATGCACTTTATGATCGTAACATAGAGTTGCAGGACACTTTGTCGAGATCCGACCGGCCAGGCGGTTAGTCGAAGAGATTACTATTGAGCAGAGGGATAGAGAGATTGTGACTCTTCACACACATTTGGGAAACGTGGAGTGGGATCTGGTTCACGAGAAGGGTTAAACCGAGGACAAGTCCGCAGAGATAGAAAAGTTGAAGAAGGATCTGAAAGAGAGCTCCGAGAGGTTTGCCATAGCAGAGGAGGGCTGGGTACGAGAGTCACGTTGTGCTGATCTTGCAGAAGATGATTGTTGTGCGAAGAAGGCTAAACTTGAAGAGACGTACTCTACACTACAAAATGCAATGGATGCGGTCCAAGATCGAGTTAGGAAGTATCCAATCCAGTTTGAGGATCTACCATCATATATGTTAGATCGCAGAACGATGTCTCGCATCATGGAAGAGGAACGTAGCAAGGCTATCCAGCGCCTTAACAGACAGTGATAGTATTAGTTTAAATATGAAAACTATTTGATAGTTAATGATGAAAATTCCGATATGTTCATAAATAAAGGAATATTATGATGTTTTAAATCTTGTAGATTCCTTATCTCGGGATAATTGATGTAAATAGCAGTGATGCTATCTTATGATGTAAAGACTTTTGAATTTAATGAGAATGTCAAAGTTAATTTGAATTGATGTGTTAAGTGAGTTATGATTAAACGTTTTAGTTAAGTCTTAAATGTTTAAGAGATTGAATAAAAACCTAATAAGCGTATATTCTTAACAGAAATATGCCGCCTAGAAGAAGACAAAATCGTCAGCAAGCCCAAGAAGGGTCAACAAACAATAACAACGACGCCAATGCTAACTCCATTCAGCAATTGGTGAACCTTTTAGCTGGAGCACTTAATAATCAACCACAAGCTCCACCAAACACCTCGTTTAAGGACTTCAAGGCGGTGGGACCACCAGAGTTTAAGGGTTCTATAAACCCAATCGAGGCTCAGACCTGGGTTATGGAGATGGAGAAGGTGTTCGATGTTGCTAAAGTAAGGGAAGACCAGAAAATCGCGTTTGCGACGTTTATGCTGAACTCCGAAGCCAACTATTGGTGGCAGACAAATAAAGTGAGAGGAGGTGAAGGTGTAATATCCTGGGAGAGATTCAAAGAGATGTTTTTCGAGATGTATTTCCCGGCTAGTTCACAAAATCAGATGGAGGTTCAGTTTCTAGAGTTGAAACAGGGAAATATGTCAGTAGCTGATTATGCGGCAAGGTTTAATGAGTTGGCTAGGTTCGCCACGTACCAAGTACATACCAATGAGAGGAAGGCGAGACGATTTGAGCAGGGACTGATGCCCTGGTTGTATAGAAAAGTGTCAATGTTCCAATTGAACACTTTTGCTGGAGTGTTAGAGAAGGCTATACTTTCTGAGGGTGGAAGTGATGCAGTAACGAAGTATAATCAGGAGCAGAAGAAGAAGAAGAGTGAGAAGGAAGGTAATAACAAAGGGTGGGTGGGAGTAGCACTGGGGTAATCACAATCGTAAGAGGAAGTGGTCTAAAAATTCGCTTAGGAAGTCAATGCGGGGAGGCGTAAGAAGAAGATTGAACTGCGCCCAACCTGCGAAAAAACGCATTTGGGAGTTTGTATGAAAGGGAAGCGAGTGTGCTACAATTGTGGTCAGGAAGGCCACATAGCACCAAACTGTCCGAACCCAAAGAAGGGTCCCTGCTTCACATGTGGCTCAAAGGACCATCTTGCAAGAGATTGTCCTAAGAAGGGATCGGGAGGGACGAGTTCAGGAGGAAATAGAGGACCTGGAGAATTTGATGTTATTTTGGGTATGGATTGGTTATCCAATTATGGGGCAGTAATTGACTACCGGAAGAAGCGTGATAACCTTATGACTCGGCCAAAAGGTTGTTTTTATGGTAGCAAGTCGCTTGAGACAAGTGAGTTATCTAACGATGATGCGCAGGCGTAAGATTGTTAAAGGCAAGGCGTGTAGGATATCTAGCTTACATAGTCGATAGTCGTAAAGAGAATCCGAAAATAGATGAGATTCCCAGAGTGAAAGATTTATGCAGACGTATTTCCGGACGATTTTTAAGGACTTCCTCCGGATAATAAGTAGATTGAATTAAGTGATCGATTTGGAACCGTGAAGCGGCTCCAATATCGAAGGCACCATACCGAATGGCACCCAGAGAGATGAAAGAACCTGATGGTCCAACTACTAGAATTATCTTTGGACAAGAAGTATATTCAACCAAGCGTATCACCGTGGGGAGCACCGGTTTTATTTGTGAAGAAGAAGGACGAAACAATGCGACTCTATATAGACTACAAAGAACTGAATAAGGTCACGATTAAGAATAGGTATCCATTACCGTGAATCGACGACTTGTTCGATCAGTTAAAGGGAGCAAAATATTTTTCAAAGATAGATTTGAGAAGTGGTTATCATCAACTGAAGGTGAAACCAGAGGATGTACCGAAGACAACGTTTAGAACACGATACGGTCACTACGAATTTTTGGTAATGTCATTTGGTCTAACGAATGCTCTCGCAAAGATTTATGGGCTTAATGAATGGAGTGTTCAAGCCGTTTTTGGACAAATTCGTAGTGGTATTTATAGATGACATTTTGGTATATTCGAAAATCAAGGAAGAACACGAAGAGAATTTGAGGTTAACATTAGAGACATTGAGAAGAGAGAAGTTGTATGCTAAGTTTTTGAAATATGAATTCTGGATTGAAAGAGTACAATTTCTTGGACATGTGATTCATAGAGACGGAATTTCGGTGGATCCCTCCAAAGTCGAAGTCGTGATTAATCGGGATCACCAAGACGCCACGAAAGTAAGAAGTTTTCTTGGATTGGCGGGTTATTACGGTAAGATTTATTCAGATTTTTCCAAGATCGTAACTCCGTTGATTTAATTTGACTAGAAATCGCGAAATTTGTTTGGAAGGAGAAGTGTGAGGAAAACTTTAAGAATTAAAGAGGAGGTTGAGTTCAAAGACTGTGTTATCTCTTAGGATGACACAGAAATTTTGTGGTTTATAGTGATGCATCGCATAAAGGACTTGGGGTGTGTGCTTATGCAGAACGGCAGAAATATCGTGCAGATGCGTCATGACAACCGAAAAGATTATGAGAAGGGTATTTGACCCATGACTTGGAGTTAGTCGCAAGAGTTTTTGTTTTAAAAATTTGGAGGCACTATCTCTATGGGGAGAAGTGTGAAATATATCTGAGATCACAAGAGTAAAATATATTTTTACACGTAAAGACTTGAATATGCGCCAAAGAAGGTGGTTGGAGTTAATTAAGGACTACGATTGTGAGATTCTATACCATCCGGGTAAGGCAAATGTGGTGGCCGACGCCCTAAGTTGAAAAGGTCGGGAGAAATTGATGATGTTGACCGCTCAGGAGGAGCTAATTTTAGCAATGGAAAAGCTGAAATTGGAAGTGAAGTATCCTATGGAAATTGACGAGAAACTGTTCTAGATGCAAGCTGGTACAACTTTACTAGATAAAGTTAAGGAGGCTCAACTTCAGGACGAAGAACGTGATAAAGTGAAGAAGAAGATATCTGAAGGGACTGAACTAAGATTCAAAATAGACAGTGAGGGACTACTAAGATTTGAGAGCAGAATTTGGGTACCGCCAGTACCAGAGATTAAGGAAGAAATTTTGAGCCATTAGATGAGTCAAGTAGAGCATGATATCTACTATCTTCTATGATTTAAAAAGTTTATCATCAATTTTATCTTTGAGACTCAGCTTAATAAATAATCCACATCAGAGAATTATCCATGCACTACGGGCCAATAATATTCATTAGTATCACGTCCACGAATTATCCATGCACTACGGGCCAGTGAGGACTTTTACCACATAATTTGTAACATTACAAGTCATGATTATACCGAATAATTCTTGTCATAATCATACCAATCAACAATCCATCTATGCACTACGGGCCAAAGATAACTTTCATAACAATATAAACATGAGGATGATGACAATGATATAAGAATTCAATTAAATGAAAGCAAATGATAAATTTTAAAGATTTATAATTTAAATTATCCAGAATTCAAAAATGTCAAATTGTCAACATGATACTGCTTTGTGGAGTAAAATTCAAGAATAATATTATATCAAAAATGATTTGGACCGAAAAGAAATTAATTTTTGTCATAAATAATACTCTGGGTGAATAGTACTCGAGTGAATAGTATATCATGAATAGTACTTCGGAAATAGTATCATGTAAATAGTACTCCTGCATGAAATAGTTAAAACTTATCAAAAATGTTCAGAATAATATTTTCATGAAAAGATACTGGATGAAGCATAAATTTCAAGAATATTCTACTAATTTCATGGAGTATAAAAGCCAAAACTTTAATAAAATGAGTGTAGAATTCAGAATCTGAAACAAAATAATATTACTCACATACTACAGAGTATGAATGAAAATATTATTTTATACGAATATTGAACAAAAATATTATCCCTTACCTTAAAAAGAGAGTACTTCTGGCTGCAAGGGCGGAAATATTCTGGAAGAAAACTTATACTATTTTTTACGCTCAAAGCTTCCTAAAACTCGAAAGAAATACGCTCAATATTATAGAAGAAGAATTTTCTGATTCTGGTGTGATTTTCAATTCTAAACTAAGCATCCCATTTATAGGAGAATTGAAGGATACTATTTAAATTTTTTTCTCATGGACCAACAATGCAGAATCACAGATGTGCAAAAAATTTCTGCAAAATTTTCTAATTTTTAATATGCAACCATTATGTAGACACTATGTAAACACTATGCATAGTATCTCGTAGACAAATACATGGTACAGAATTCAAAATAGGTATACATCACCCATCTTGAGTCGCCAAATACATTGTACATAATTCAAATACAAACTTAATTAATACAACTGTCGTATAAAATACGACAAAATATAGCTGAGTTTTTACACGAATATTGTCTCATAGACAATATCCAAACTCAAATTCAATCCTCATTACATTTATTATCACACTAAATAGTGAGGACTACTAAAACAACCATCTCGGACCATTACTCTGTTCCCCGACTAGTCCCGACTACGTTCTCATTTCCTGAAGAGAACAATAAAAGCAAAAGGGTGAGCTCAACTAGCCCAGTAAGAAATATTATGACTAAGATAATGCAGAATAAATTATCGTTAGCCTTCAACAGTGTTAAACTGATAAAATACAATAAATATCAAGTTTAACTGCAGCGGAACAAACAATCCATTAGAAGAGTCAAGTAGAACATGATATCTACTATCTTCTATGATTTAAAAAGTTTATCATCAATTTTATCGCTGAGACTCATCTTAATAAATAAATCACATCATTGAATCATTCCTGCATTATGGGCCAAGGATATTCATGTAATCATCAATGGTCATGATCATACCAACAACTGTCCATCAATGCACTACGGACCAATGAAGACTTTTACCACATCATTTGTAATATTATAGGTCATGATTATACCGAATGATCCCTGATCATAATCATACCAAATAACAGTCCATCTATGCACTACGGGCCAAAAATAACTTTCATAACAATATAAGCATGATGATGATGACAATGATATAAGAATTCAATTAAATGAAAATAAATGATAAATTTTAAATATTTATAATTTAATTTATCCATAATTCAATAATGTCCAAATTGTCAACATGATACTGCTTTGTGGAGTAAAATTCAAGAATAATATTGTATCAAAAATAATTTGGACCGAAAAGAAATTAATTTTTATCATGAGTAGTACCCCGGGTGAATAGTAACTGAGTGAATAGTACCCCATGAATAGTACTTCAGGAATAGTACCCCGTGAATAGTACTTTGACATAAAAAAGTTAAAACATATCAAGAATGCTCAGAATAATATTTTCATGAAAAAATACTGGATGAAGCGCAAATTTCAAGGATATTCTACTAATTTTATGGAGTATAGAAGCAATACTGTAACAGAATGAGTGTAGAATTCTGAATCTGAAATGAGATAATATTACTTACATACTACAGAGTATGGAAGAATATATTTTTTCATACGAATATTGAACAAAAATAATATCCTTACCTTAAAAAGGAGAGTATTTCAACTGGTATAACGGTGATATTTTTGAAGAAAACTTTCAATATTTTCTACACTCAAAACTTCCTAAAACTCGAAAAAAATACACTCAATATTATAGAAGAAAAATATTTGATTCTTGTGTGATTTTTAATTCTAAACTAAGCATCTTATTTATAGGAGAATGAAAGGATACTATTTGAATTTAGAAAATCACGGACTGCACAGTGGACAATCACGGGTTGTAACTGATCGAGTGGAATTTTTTTATGATTTACTATACAAACACTATGCAGACACTATGTAAATACTATGCATAATAAAATATAATATATTCTATTTTTTATAAAAAATAAAACTTATTATAATATATATTTATATATAAACCAACCATCCGTGAATCTGCAATTCCCCCCTCCCAAAGTCATCCAATATGTGGGCCCCACCACATATTTCTTCTAACATGTGGGCCCCACCTTATATTATATATATATATACTGAATAACTTTCTACCGATTATTCTAAAAAATGGGTAAGTGGGGGTCCAAATAATAAGCAAAATTTACCACGAAAACTTCATAAAAAATCCCTCAATATATTTAACAACATTTATTAATCATTATTATAAATCGCAATATTAATAACCAGATCGTTCCCAGGAAAGAGGGGGCTTTCCGATAAGGATTTCTCCATATTGGCGCACAATTAGGTGACTAAACCCCTTTCCTCGACAGAACTTTCTAGACATTGTTAATTATGCAAATAATAATATTAATAACTTGTCATCTCAATTATTAATTTAATAATATAAAATATTGACAATAATTGAATCAAATAACATGAGATACTATGCAGCAATTACTGTAGCAATAATTGAGTATAACTGAGTGACTTCTTACGTAAGCATCAATAATCAATACCGCGTGCTACTATGCAACCACACGTATTACTGTACTTTTATTACCGGGTATTTCAATAGTTAAAGGTAAAACTTTCACCATTATTTTTATAAACGATATTTCTGTCGTTTTCTAACTCCGACAATAATTCCGTTATGGGGTCCACCAATGATTGTGCCGTTGTACGAATATTTCCTGTTAAAACGAATATTTTTAGACCAATCGGATATTTTATAACAACTTGCTTACTTCACAAAATTTATAAATATTACCCACAACTATAACATTATTTCAAATCCACACCATAATATTAAAAAAAATATATTTCAAGAAAAATTAATCTTGATTCATGAAAGTTGGGGTCTTATTGACATGACTAGGAATTCGTAATGCCCATACCGAGTTCTGAAAGTAGTCTTTGGAATGTCATTAGTTTTAATCTTTAACTGATGATATCCGGAACGAAGATCAATCTTTGAAAAAGAATTTGGCGCCTTGCAACTGGTCAAACAGGTCATCGATGCGAGGCAACGGGTACCTATTTTTGATGGTGACATAATTCAACTCCCAATAGTCAATACAAAGTCGCATACTTCCATCTTTCTTCTTTACGAATAGAACGGGAGCACCCCAAGGAGACGTATTAGGACGAATGAAACCTATGTCTAACAATTCCTGCAGTTGGGTCTTTAACTCATGAAGTTCAATAGGAGCCATTCGATATGGGACTTCGGAAATGAGTTTTGTACCGGGTTCAAGGTCGGTACAAAATTCAATTTTACGCTCTGGGGGTAGGCCAGGAAGTTCTTCAGGGAATACGTCAGGAAATTTATTAATAATAGAAATATCATTCAAATTTGACGTATTTTTGTTTAAATCCGTGACATGGGCTAAGAAAGCTTGACATCTATTTTTCAATAAACGAATAGCTTTATGGCTTGATATGACAGTGATTGACTTTAGTGGTTTGGTTGCTTGAATTTGCATAATAGGTTGGTTAAGAATATGAAAGCTAACAACCTTACGAAAACAATTAATTTTAGCATGATGATTAGTTAACCAATCAATCCCTAAAATCACATCAAATGCAAGTATTTTCAAAGAGATAAGATCGACAGGTAATGTGAGGGTGTCGGTTTGAATCAAACAAGACTTATAAACAGTGGATGTAATGAAGGTTTCTCCCAACAGAGTTTCAACAGATAAGTCAAAGTCTAATTTCTCCGGAGTTAAATTTAAACGTTGAGCGCAAGTAGGAGAAATAAAAGAATGGGTAGAACATGTATCAAATAAGGTATAGACTATGCTAGAATTTATGATTAACTTACCCGTGATGACCTCGTTCGGGTTCCTCACTTTTTGGGATGTCACGAAAAATGTTTTCCCTTGAAATACTGGCTTTAACTTGTCTGGGACGACTTTTAGTGTCTCCATCCCAGCTGGACTTGACTTTACTGCACGATAAAATCGGGCTAGGTGACCTTCTCTTCCATAATTATAACATGCTTTGGACTGCTGTGCATAATTTGAACTGATGTGTCCCTCCCCTTCGCATTTGTAACATATGATCGACGGTCGTTCTCCTTCCTTAACAACAGGTGTTGGTGCTGACGTCTTTCCATCATTATTGAATCTCCTCTTCTTAAATTTCCACTTCTATTATCTTGGCCATGATTACCACCGAAGTGGTTACCATTTCTGGCTTGTTGATTTCCTTCACGTTTGTTGTCACCGCTTCGATGACTGCTACCACTGGTATTATTATTTTGCCGGCTGCTCTCTCTTGGTTGGGTTGACTCATTATCGCTCTCTAATAACTGAGCCCTATTTACAACATCTGAATATAAACACAGTTTGTGAGAAATGAGGTATTGACGTATTTCGGGTTTCAAACCTAGCAAAAACATTCGCGTCATTCTCTCCTCATTATCAACTAAATGGGATGCAAACCGGGATAACTCGAAAAACTTAGCCTCATACTGTGACACGGTCATATTATTTTGCTCCAGCTTGATGAACTCTACCTCTTAAATGTGACGAATACTTCCGAGAAAGTACTTGTCGTTAAACAATTCTTGGAACTTCTCCTAAGACATCTTCAGTGCGGCAGGTTGAGTACGCTTTATAGATTTCCACCAGTAATCTGCCCTCTCCTCGCAATATGAAGGTGGAAAAGGGAACCTTTTCCTCCTTGGAGCATCCCAAAACATCAAATATCTTGGTGATTTGCTTTATCCACGTCTTCGCCTTAAGTGGTTCTGGCTTTCCTAAAAACTTTGGTGGTCCCAGCTCCTTGAACTGCTTAGCAGTGACCATCCGTGAGTTGCTAGTGTTTCCACCTGCATTTTGGATAGGAGTCTCTCTCACTTGATGTTGCATGAATTGCAGAAAGCCTCTGAACATCCCATCGTTCATCATTTGGTTGGTGTTGTTGTTCACCTGAGGATTATTGCCTTCCTGATGCACATTATCCTGGGTATTGATCAGTGGTGACTAAACGATCTCATGTGCTCCATTGCTTAACTCGACATATTCAGATTTCATTTTCAAACACAAAACAAGGGTTAATTGACATGCCACATATTATCCCTATATTCTGACCGACCAATTAAATAACAAATAAATGTAGGTAGGTCATACTAGCGAAGGATTTTCCCGTCTCTCCCCCTAGTTCTAGCCTTACATCTCAGCTAGGGATCATATCCCTAAGCTTTGATACCAACTGTGACGCCCCCAAAATAGGTATACATCACCCATTCTGAGTCGCCAAATACATGGTACAAAATTTAAATACAAACTTCTTTTATACAATACGACAAAAGCATAGCTGAGAGTTTTTACACGAATATTGTTTTCTAGACAATATCCAAACTCAAATGGAGTCCTCATTACATTTATTATCACACTATTTCATAGAATAGTGAGGACTACTATAACCACCATCACGGACTATCACTCCTTTTTCCTGACTAGTCCCGGGTACGTTTTCATTTCTTGAAAAGAACAATGAAAGCAAAAGGGTGAGCTCAACTAGCCTAGTAAGAAATACTATGACTAAGATAATGCAGAATAAGTTATCAATAGCCTTCAACATTGTTAAACTGATAAAATACAATAAACATTAAGTTTAACTGCAGTGGAACAAACAATTCAATTAGAAGAGTCAAGTAGAGCATGATATCTACTATCTTCTATGATTTAAAAAGTTTATCATGAATTTTATCATTGAGACTCAGCTTAATAAATAATCCACATCACTGAATTACCATGCACTACGGGCAAATGATATTCTTTAGTATCACGTCCACAAATTATCCATGCACTACGGGCCAAGGATATTCGTGTTATGACCAATGGTCATGCCAACAACTGTCCATGTAACGCCCCAAAAAATCGAACCTTTTGCAAATACTTTTATAATGAATAAAATAATATTACTTGTTATTATTATGTGTTAGTAAGATGAATGTCGTTCTATAACCTAAAAACGTCAGAAAGTCGTAGTATTTGGATTACGTGAATGAATTGAAGTGTTTGAATTTCCAAGACGAAAATAAAAGATTTCTGAAAATTTTTCTGAAAAACACTATTCATCAATTTCTGCTCGAAAATTATTTTTTAACTTCTGAGAAATACGTAACGGTAGAATATCGAAGTAAGATGGATTATGTAATAATAATTCATGTATGGAAAACGTAATTTTTCGCATGCGAACGTAATTCGAGAATGTTAGGAAAAATAAACCGTTAGGAGTTAATGTAATGATACGTATGTAATGTAAGAGGTAACGAATACAAGTATAATATGAAGTATTATACGAGTATGTACGGAGGATGTAAGACCCCGAATTTTATGAAATGAAAGTATTCAATTTTTTTATAATTATTATTTGATTTCGTAAATGGTTAAATTGATAAAAGGTTAAAGTTAAGGGTGATATGTGAAATTGTTTGCAAAGTATGCAAGTTGTTATAAAATATTCGTTTGGTCAGGGAATATTCTTTTTGTCAGGGAATATCCGTACGACGACACAATCATTTGTGGATCCCACAACGAAAGTATTGTCGTAGTTAGAAAACGACAGAATTATCTTTTTATAAAAATAACGGTGAAAGTGTTACCGTTAAAACTGTTGAACTACCCGGTAGTAAAAGTAAAAGAATATGTCTGGCGTGGTTGCATAGTAGCACAAGGTATTTATTATTGATGCTTCATAAGACT
The DNA here is from genome assembly GCA_020205615.1 of Panax quinquefolius. Lineage (NCBI taxonomy): Eukaryota > Viridiplantae > Streptophyta > Magnoliopsida > Apiales > Araliaceae > Panax > Panax quinquefolius. The sequence goes on from CM035161.1 coordinate 127,139,821, forward strand.
AAATTAAAATGAAGAAAAGAGGAAGGTATTATATTGTAATATTTGAGCCCCAAAACGTGCAATTATCGAAACTATATTTTCCTATAAATAGAAGCTCATTCTTCCTTCATTTCTCACCAATTCACTAAAGCTATAGAGCAATTATTATAGAGAGAAATTATAGAGAGAAAGAAGAAAAGAAGTCTGCTACCTCACAACTCCAGTATCCAGTCTTCTTCTGAGGTAAGGGGTATTATTCTTTCGTATTCATGAAGAGAGTTATTTTCTTTCAATACTCGTAAGGGTTGTTATTCCATTATTATTATGTTGGAATAACCTATCTGTGCGGTCTATGTGAAGTACCACATACATGGTGAAATTCTTCTGTTATTCCATTCTTTATTATTTCATTGGAATAACTCGCATGCATGCGATCTATCGCATGCCCGTGAATTCTGTTGTTATTCCATTCTTTATTATTACGTTGGAATATCCTCGCATGCGTCTTGATTACGCATGACCTCGGGTTCCGCTTCTTTATTATTACGTTGAATATCACTCGTCATGCGGATTACATACGACTGGTTCCATTCTTTATTATTCATTGGAATAACTCGTCTATGTGGATTACTGCATGCATGGTGAATGATCCTTCGATTCATTCTTTATTAAATTGTGGAAATGATCATTAACGTGGATTACCGCATGGCGGTGAAAATCCATTTGCGAGTTTCATATATTTTATTATACTCGCCTCGAGATATCATTTCTCTTGTACTCAAATATGGAATATCATTTTCTTTTGGTATTTTTTTTACGAGTTACTATTCACTTGAGTTATTATTCACCCGATTACTATTCACTCTGGTATTATTCACTTTCGGGTATTCGGGGTACTTTTAAATCTAGGAGTACTATTCACGAGTTACTATTCACAAAGTTACTATTCACCCGATTATTATTCACTCCAGTATCATTGACTCGGGTATTCGGGACACTTTTCGTGTTGGGGTACTATTCACCTGAAAAATATATTTTTTTTTCTGTTCAAATTATTTTTGGTACATGAATATTATTCTAGAATTTTACTCTACAAAGCAGTATCATGTTGACAATTTGGACGTTATTGATTTCTGGATAAATTAAATTATAAATCTTTAAAATTTATCCTTGAACTTGTTTTATTGAATTATTATGTCATTGTCATTATCCTCATGCTTATATTGTGATTAAAGTCATCTTTGGCTTACGTGCATAGATGGACTTGGTATGATTATGACCAGTGATTATTCGGTATAATTATGAACGTAATGTGACGAATGATATGGTAAAAGTCCTCATTGGCCTGTAGTTCATTGATGGACAAGTTTTGGTATGATTATGACAAGGGATTATTCGGTATAATCATGACCTTTGATGATTACATGAATATCCTTGGCCGTGGTGCAGGGATGATTCGATTTTATTTATTAAGCTGAGTCTCATCGATAAAGTTGATGAAAAACTTTTTAAATCATAGAAGATAGTAGATTTTATGCTCTACTTGACTCTTCTAATGGATTGCTTGTTTTCGCTGCAGTTGTTGATCTAAAACTTGTTGTCTATTGTATTCTATCAGTTGCTATACTGTTGAAGGCTAAGGATAATTTATTCTGCATTATCTTAGTCATAATATTTCTTACTGGGCTAGTTGAGCTCACCCTTTTTTTCATTGTTCTCTTCAGGAAATGAGAATATAGCTGGGATGAGTCGGGGAATGGAGTGATGGTCCAGGATAAATGGCTTTAGTAGTCCTCACTATTCTACGGAATAATGTGATAACAATTGTAACGAGGACACCATTGAGTGTGGATATTGTCTAGATGACAATATTCTTGTTTAAACTCTCAGCTATGTTTTGTCTTATTTTACACGACTGTTGTATAATTAAGTTTGTATTTGATTTATGTACCATTTATTTGGCGACTCAAGATGGGTGATATATACCTGTTTTGGGGGTGTCACAGAGGATGGAATAACGTATATTACGAATTAGTATACGAAAGAGAATACGAGTATAATACGTAGAGAATATGTAATAAGACTTTTAGCCAAATGGAATGGACTTATGGATTGTTAGCAATTTGTTGAGTCCAATAAGAATTGGATGTGCAAGCCCAAGTGTTTGTTAATGTAAAGCCAAAGTAAGGTAATACAAGCCCAAAGTTAAGTTAAGTTAATTAAATCCAAGCCCAAGTTAGGATCCATTGGGTTATAGTGACCCATGGGGCAACCCATGTTAATGTGGTTAATCTTGGTGACCAAGACATTTGAGTAATGACCAAGATATTAGTGTGATGACCAAGTATTTAATTTGGGAAGCAAGTTAACTTAATTAAGAAGTAATGAATAGTAAGGAGGTGCTTAAGGAGGTGGGATAACTTAAGGACTAAAATGCCCTCACTTTGGTTTTCCTATAAATAGCAAGCTTAGTATTTCATTATTTGTTTGTTCATTTTCATCCAACACAAACAACTTAAGTGTTACAGAGAATAAACACTTAAAAGTTAAACTTTCTTTGTTAGATTTTTAAGAAGACGAAAGCTAGTCATCAAAGGTAAATGATCTTATGATCTTACATCTTCCATCTCTACCATTGTAGGGTGATAAGAGAAGTGTAGCTTAATGAACATGTATGCTAAGAACTCATAAGAATTGGATAATCAATGGACTTAAGTCGTATAAGTCATGCATAAGTAATTTGAACCTAAATAAGTTATGAACTTATGATGGTCATATTTTAACTTGTATCATATTTACATAAATGAAGTTGATATGTTAATAAGATGTGAGAATGTTGATTAAAGGACTTGAATCAATAATAAGTCTTAAGAAATGAAATCTTGTAGTTTATAATTTGTTAAGTTATAAACTTATGAAGAATAAGCCATAACCTAACTTAAAAATAAGTTGTTGTAATGTGTAAGTTGAGATGTCTATAGGATGAATTGAATTCATTTAGAACGATGATTAAATCCTAAGTAACGAAATTTTGCTAGAATTCACACGATTGGACGATAATCGTCGAATTCGTGAAATTCTCAGAATGGAAGTCAGATTTTGTGTTTGAACTCGGAAACGTTAGTTTTCAATGGAGACAAGTCTTATTTGGCATTATAGAGTTACGGGCTCGAAAATGGCCGAATTCCGACTTAGAACGAAGAAACGAGCGTTGAACGTTCACGAACGTTTATCGTTTTCGTTAAAAATGAACCAATAGGTGGATTTTTAGTAAACGAAGTCAAAAATACAAAATTCTTGCATGAACACGTAGAGTATGTGATTTATGAGCTAATGGCTTTTGAATGAGACAATTCGAACTTAAAATGATCAAGTTTGGAGTTCGGGAAGTTCATTATGCAAATAAAAAATTTTCATTGTCGGTGCATGAAGCCAAGGGCGCAAATTTCAAGCATAATGGTGGCTCTGCAGTCACTGCAGTAATGCGATGCCTGAGACCTATTCAGAGTCACGTCATGGCACGTGACCGGTTTATTATATGTGAAATACAAGCACAAGGCCGGATGTTAGTATTTTAACTCGGCGCATGCAGCATGAAGTTGAAAAGTAGTGATTAGCCGCAACGCCAATCCCTAAGTTTGGTCGTGAAGAAGGTTTGCAAGTATAGAATGACTGGTAATAGATTAACAAAGAAGTAAAGATTAATTTTAACATTAGAAAGCATTGTTTAAACCTTAAGTATGATACTTTAAGGGTTAAAGATAATCAATCGAACATTAATGTAAGAACAATGTGAACTATATCGGCAAGCCGGAATTACTAGTAACAAATCTAATACAGAATTAGATTGAGAAGAAGTGTAAGATTCATTAGGAACCATGCATATCTATTCATGACCTAATGTGTTATGTGATGTGATTATCTACTGTAGAGACCTTAAGGACATAACGTGAACGTGTAATAACCGTAGCAGACGCTGAAGGCAACTATTCTAACCCTTGTTTCAGTTAATCTGAACAAGCTTTGTGGTTCATGTATTCTTATGCATGAATTGATGTATGATGAGGTCAAAGCCAATTCTTTCGGCTAGACTAAGATATGTTGGATTTCTTATAATCTATCAAAGTATGGTTAATGTTTTACCAAGCTATATTGGTGTGGTTTTCAAACGAAGACTGAGTATACTAAACATGTTTTGTTGTCAAAACGACAGGCACGTGAGGTTGCCACAACTTAAACGTACATACGTTTAATAAATGTAGTGTTGATCAACATAGAGTACTATAGGCTGATCACCTAGATGTGCTCCTAAGAAATGTCGGACTTACGGACTTTGTGCCGGGATGTCCTTTTCAATGAAAGTATGAAATGCTCAAGGTCTTGGACCGAAATTGATGTTTTACTGAATATTGTCATTGTAAAACGTTTTCAAAAAAAAGAAGTGCTATTTTGAATTATCGATAGTACTTCATAACTATTGTTCAGTTATTGAAGATATATGGTTTGTATGATTCGAGCATGTTGTTAAATGGAATTGTTGTACTTGCTAAGCTAGTTATGCTCACTCTTGCTTGAACCATATGAATGCAGCTAAGACTGAGCATCCTGAAGGATCCTCTAAAGATAAAGGAAATGCTAAGGCAGACCGTTGAACTGTCGATGTAATAGTATAGGTTTAATATTGTAATATATTTGATATTATGACAACAACAAATGTAATGGTTATAAAGAACCTGGGGAATGTTAATATTATTTTGAATATATAGAAGACATTCGTTCTTTTGAGGTTTTTCAATTGAATGCATGTGTGAATGGTAGTACCGTGTAGCACCATCTGTCAGGTCGGAAGATACCCGAATTTGGGGGCGTCACAGTCCATCAATGCACTACGGGCCAATGAGGACTTTTACCACATCATTTGTAACATTACAGGTCATGATTATACCGAATAATTCTGGTCATAATCATACCAATCAACAATCCATCTATGCACTACAGGCCAAAGATGACTTTCATAACAATATAATCATGAGGATGATGACAATGATATAAAAATTCAATTAAATGAAAGCAAATGATAAATTTTAAAGATTTATAATTTAATTTATCCAGAATTCAAAAATGTCCAAATTGTCAACATGATACTGCTTTGTGGAGTAAAATTCAAGAATAATATTGTATCAAAAATTATTTGGACCGAAAAAAATCAATTTTTGTCATAAATAGTACTCCGGGTGAATAGTACCCGAGTGAATAGTACTTTGGGAATAGTACTCCGTGAATAGTACTCCGACATGAAAAAGTTAAAACTTATCAAGAATGTTCAGGATAATATTTCCATGAAAAGATACTGGATGAAGCGCAAATTTTAAGGATATTCTACTAATTTTATGGAGTATAGAAGCCAAAACTTTAATAAAATGAGTGTAAAATTCAGAATCTGAAACAAAATATTATTACTCACATACTACAGAGTATGAAAGAAAATATTATTTCATACGAATATTGAACAAAAATAATATCTGTTACCTTAAAAAGAGAGTACTTCTAACTGGAAGGGCGGGAATATTCTTGAAGAAAGCTTATACTGTTTTCTACGCTCAAAGCTTCCTAAAACTCGAAAGAAATATGTGACGCCCCCAAAATAGGTCCACACAACCCATTCTGAGTCGCCAAATATATAGTACAGAAAATAACTACAACTACATTATTATAATTGTCGTGCAAAATACGACAACACATATGCTGTGAGTTTAAATACAAATATTGTCTTCTAGATAATATCCAAACTCAAATAAGTCCTCAATATAATTATTGATACACTATTATACAAAATAGTGAGGACTGCTAAAATAACTGTCTTGAATCATCACTCTATACCCCGACTAGTTCCCGTTATATTATCGTCTCCTTAGAAGAAAAATGGAATAAAAAGGAAAAGAATGAGCTCAACTAGCCCAGTAAAGAATATTATGACTAAGATAATGTAGAACAAATTATTCTTAGTCCTCAACAGGAAAAAATCTAATAGAATATAATAGACAACAAGTTTTAGATCAACAACTACAGTGGAAATAACAATTCATTAGAAGAGTTAAGTAGAGAATGAAGTCTACTATCTTCTATGATTTAAAAGTCCATCATTAATATTTTATCCCTGTAACATCAATCAATATACATCTTGAATCAAATATTCATCTTTGCACTACGGGCCAAAGATATTCATTTGTATCACCAGTTGGTCATGTTCATCTTAACATCTGTCCATCTTTGCAGTACGGGCCAAAGATATTCATCAGGTAATCATTCATCTTTGCACTACAAACCAAAGATATTCATCAAGTATCACCATTTAAGACTGAGGACGATGAAAAATATTTTAAAGAACGAATCTAGTGAGATAAAGGACACGATTAAGGATTCGTAATTTAGTTTATCCAAGTTCAAGAATACTCCATAACAATTAATTGTGGAGCAAAATTCAAGAATAAAATTCAAAACATAGATCCAATCAAAGATAGGAACCATAACAGATAACTTGGACATAGAAAAGAAAATTTAATTTTTCTATGAATAGTGTCGTATTCGTGAATAGTGTCGTATACGTGAATAGTAACCCCGACACGAAAAGGTAAAAATTTCACAAGAAAAATCATACTTTGTGAATCATAATCATGAATAGTACCGTATTTGTGAATAGTGCCGTATACGTGAATAGTAACCTTGACATGAAAAAGTAAAAATTTTATAATAAAATTCATACCAATATTTCGCGGTATAATGATATTGAAAGAAATAACATCATTTACGAAGAAAATAACATCCCTTACCTCAAAAGAATAACACTTATGACTGGAATATCGGATATAATACTGAAGAAAACTTGCACTGTATAGCAACACTCAAGATATCTAAATACTCACAAAAATACGCTCGATATTGTAGATAAAGAATTTTCTGATTCTGATGTGATTTTTATTTCTAACTAAACACCTTATTTATAGAAAAAGTGTGGCACACCAGGATTGACAAAATCCTTTTTACGCATCCATCTTTGAAAAAAAAATGAGCACACCACTTTTGAAAAAAAAATTCAGCACATTTCTCACCAACAAAGGACAAAAGTGGGTCCCACCCATGGTTTTAATAAAAATATTTATTTCTAAAACTTCAATAATTCATAATAAATAGTCCTTTTATTAGAAAAATACAAATTTTATGTCCATTTCATAGGAAATTTAATTCTCTACAACTTTATAGAAGAAATTATTTCCAAATTCCAAACAGAAAATGACCGAAATCTACATACGGATGATTTGTAATACCTCTATTTCGATTAAATACTGATAAAATACCTTAGCATTAATTCCTTCATTTATATCCATATAAAATAAATATTTTCTTATCATATAAATCAATAATTAATTATTCACAAATAATATTATAGAATCACAATAATGACAACCAGGTCGTTCCCAGGAAAGAATGGGGCTTTCCGATAAGGATTTCTCCTTACTGGCGCGCAATTAGGTGACCAAACCCCTTTCCTAGACAGAACTTCCTTAGACATTGCCAATAATGCTATCTAAAAATATTATTCAAATAATATGAATTATTGATCTGATAATGGGAAATACTGTGCAATGATAATTATTGAAACAACAATAATATAAAATATCAACGTAGCAATTATTGACTCAATAAAATAAAATATTGAACAGTAATTACTGTAACAATTATTGAGTATTGCCTTCTTACGTAAGAATCAATAATTCAAAAATACTGTGCAATACCGCAAAGTGCCATCTTTAGAACCACGCCAGACATCGTACTACTTTAACCACCAGGTATTCCAACAGTGTTAACGTTAACAACTACGCCGTTATTTATAAAAACTCATACTTGTCATTTTTTTCATCCGACAGTTATTCTTTTATGGGGCCCACAAATGACTGCGCCGTCGTATGAATATTTCCCAATAACAAGAATATTCCACAACCAAACGAATATTCTCCGACAATAATGAATATTTTATAACCACTTGATTATTTTGAAAATTTTGCACATTTCACCCATAACTAAAGTATTATATCAAATTAACACCTTATTATTCAAAATAATAATGAGAGGAAATTCTATTTTATTTAAAAAAAATTGGGGTCTTACAAAATATGCTCAATATTATAGAAGAAGAATTTTTTGATTTTGGTGTGATTTTCAATTCTAAGCTAAGCATTCTATTTATAAGAGAATAGAAGGATACTATTTAGAATTTTTCTCACGGACCAACAGTGCAGAATCATGGACGCGTAATTTTTTTTTTTGCAGACTTTTCTAATTTTTACTATGCAACCACTATGCATAATAAAATATAATATATTCTATTTTTTATATAAAATAAAACTTATTATAATATATATATAAATATATATAATAATAACAAATAACTCCCTCCATGACTTTGCAGGATCCCCCCCCCCCCATTTTTCCTCACGTGGGCCTCACTCGTGTCCCCACCTCGATTATATATATATATATATATATATATATATATATATATATATATCTTAGAATAACTTTCTACTGATTATTTTGAAAAATGGGTAAATGGGGTGCATATAATAAGCAAAATTTACAACAAATACTTCATAAAAATTCTCTCAATATTTTTAACAATATTTATTCATCATTATTATAACTCGCAATATTAACAACTAGATCGTTCCTAGGAAAGATGTGGCTTTCCGATAAGGATTTCTTCCTATTGACGCGCAATTAGATGACCAAACTCCTTTCCTCGACAGAACTTTCTAGACATTGTTAATTATGCAAATAATAATATGAATAACTTGTCATCTCAATTATTGATTTAATAATATAAAATATTACGCAGATGATATTGTGACAATAATATAATCAATAATGTGAGATACTATGCAGCAATTACTGTAGCAATAATTGAGTATAACTGAGTGACTTCTCACGTAAGTATCAATAATCAATACCGTGTGCTACTATGCAACCATGCGTATTACTATACTTTTATCACCGGGTATTTCAACAATTAACAGTAAAACTTTCGCCATTATTTTTATAAAAAGATATTTTTGTCGTTATCTAACTTCGACAATAATTCCGTTGTGGGGTCCACCAATGATTACGCCGTCGTACAAATATTCTCTGTTAAAACGAATATTTCCCTACCAATCGAATATTTTATGACAACTTGCCTACTTTGCAAAATTTATAAATATTACCCACAACTATAACATTATATCAAATCCACACCATATTATTAAAAAATATATTTTGAGAAAAATTAATCTTTATTAATGAAAGTTGGGGTCTTACATATACACACTGTTCATAGGATTTGAAAATGAGCTAAAGACAATCCTAATGGTCAAGACGTTGATGTCTCCAATAAGAGAAGAGACAATTGTGGTCGAAAAAGAGTTCAAATTGACCTTAGTCAAGTTCTTGATATTCCCTTACATCGACGAACAACTTTGATGTCACTTGCCGAAGCTTTGGGGGTAAGTTATACAACGTTATTTAGGCATATGCAGCGAGGTCTCCTTCGACGTCACTCTAATGCCATTAAACCACATCTAAAGGAAGAACATATGAGAGCTCCGTTGAAATTTTGCACCTCTATGCTAGACCGAAATAGTTTGCCTCATGAACCAAAATTTGTTGATATGTACAATATTTTGCATATCGCTGAGAAATGGTTCTACATGACCAAAAAGACTGAAACTTATTATCTACATCCCATGGAAGAAGATCCTTTGCGCACATGTCAGAGTAAGAACTACATTGGAAAAGTAATGTTTTTGGTTGCAATGGCTCATCCAAGATTTGACAATGAAGGAAAGGAAATATTTTTTGGAAAAATAGGAATTTTTCCCTTTGTTACTATGCAAGCAGCCAAGAGAAGAAGTAGAAATAGAGAAGTTGGGACTTTGGAGATAAAACCAATTACCTCAGTTAATAGAGAAAACATAAAATCTTTTTTGATTGAGAAAGTTATACCAAAGATTCATGAAATATGGCCATGAGAGGATTCAAGAAAAACCATTTTCATTCAACAATATAATGCAAAGACACATGTTGATTCAAGGGATGAAAAATTTCAAGTAGTAGCTTCAGAAAATGGTTTTGACATTCAATTGTTGTGTCAACCGGCGAACTCTCCAGATTTGAATATCCTGGATCTTGGGTTTTTCAATGCCATTCAATCGTTGCAATATAAGGTGTGTCTAAAAACTGTTGAGGAGCTTATTCATGCTGTTGAGAAGTCCTTTGATGAATATTATCCGAGAAAGGTGAACCATATTTTTTTAACTCTACAATTGTGCAGGGAAGAAATCATGAAAATTAGAGGATCTAACAAGTATAAGATCTAACACTTGATGAAAGGCGCATTGGAAAGAGAAGGTCGTCTCCCTACACAAATAACTTGTGATCCTACTTTAGTGCAAAATGTTATGAACTCAGTAGCATCTTAACAATTCTTTTCTATTTTTATTTGAACTTCAACAATATTTTTAATTTTACTTTCCTACTAAGATGTTTGAATCGAGTTTTTAGCTTCTTATCAATCAACGAGGTCTCTCCATTATTGAGCTCTGTTGTTTCTCAAATCAAGAGGTTGCACCAAATCATGTTTTTTGGGTGCCGTTATCGCAAACAAATGAGTACTTTTGATGTGTTTCTTGGATTCTCTTTCATTAAAAAAATCACCGATAAGCTTCATCTTCAGTTTAATCTAGTGACAAAAGTGGCGACCAACAACTTCTTTAACAAAACACAATTTTCACATCAATGGAACCAACGACAAAAGTAAAAAAAAAAAATCATCTTTTAAATTGAACATATCCCATAGTAATTCCCTAACAATCAAGATGACAAAATAATTCTTCTAGAGTTTCTTCTCTCCACCTGCAAATCTAAAAATACTTGGGAAGAATGATTTTCAACATTTCCAGTATTCCTTACTGAACCACCTTGTTGGCATGAAGTTCTCCCTCATCATAATAAAACTTATTCAAATTAAAGTCACGTTCGGAACTTGTTGCAGAATTTGGTGGAGCATTTTCTTGCTTCCCAACTTGGTGGAATGTAGAGTTAGAAGTGGGATGAAGAGGTTTTTGGTTGTTCATTTTTTGTGTGTGCTTATATTCAGTTCTACAACAACGTATTTAAATGAATAAAAAAGGTAATGGTCAAAGGTTAAGGTAATTAATGGGTTAATGGAACTTTGGTTGTATATGCGGTAAAATGGTTCATGGAATTGCATTTACTAAGCATATTAAATAGAGGGGTAAATTAGTAAAAATTAGTGCAATATTGCATAGAAATTCCAAAACGGCACTTATACAGAATAAAATTAAACTCCCTAAAACGTCATTTAATTAGGATAGGAAGGAGTATTAAAACTTATCCATGTAATTGATAATTAAAAAGTTAACATAAATATTCGCAATATGTCATTTTTCTTACACCAAAACTCTAGCTCAATTGGTGGACTAAGGTCCTAGGTTAGATCTTTAGAACTAGTCAAGATTAAGGGTGTAAACGAGTCGAACCGAGAGCTACTCAAATTTGACTCGAAATGATAAATTCTTACTCGAATTCAAATTGTATTTGAAAAATTCTACTCAGATTCAACTCGACTAGAGTATTTATTACTCGAATTCGATCCGACTCGACTCAAATATTTATTCAAACTACTCGCGAGCTTCAAATTCAAGCTCGAATTCTAGTCTCCACATAATAACTAGTTTTGTAATAAATATAATTATAAATTGAATTTGGTATTTTACTTAGAAATGAGAAAATATATTACTATTACACTTTATAAATATAAAATCACAATTAAAATTAAAAACAAAACAAAATAATAATTAATTATCCTAATTTTATTTAAATTTGTATATATTATAAGAGAATGTATCGAACATCTAATCGAATCTGTATTAACCGAGTATGTATCGAATCACAATCAAGAATTCAAGTAGTTTGAATCTTAAACGAGTCGAATATAACCTTGCTTAGATTCTACTCATATTTTTATTCAAACTATTTTTAATGCTCAGATTTGGATCATATTATTAACGAATCCGAGTCTTGCTCGTATTTTTTTGAGTCGAGCCCGAACAGTTTGGCTCGTTTACAGCCTTAGTCAAGATAGGGTGTGTGCGTGTTTAATTTTAGTTAAAAATTACCATAGCTGAGTCCTGAAGAAGGCAAGATAGCAAATGGATCCTCTATCCCTGTCAGAAAAGCCAACCAGGATGGTGCATTTGTACACTCTACCGGCTGAAAAGAATAAGACATGACTATCTCATGAGTAAAGCAGTACCCATGACGTCTAAAGGTGCCAATCGGTCTCAAATGTGTCATAAACCACGCATACAACAAAAAGACATTGCCTCTGAAAAACCCCATAGGATGGGTATGACAAAATGTGGCCGACCTCAAGGTCTCCGCCAATATCATGGGCAAGATAGTGCAACCCTCCCTAAGAGCATGAACTACCGTAATCAGGCCAATATCCAGATGGTCCATATATAGCGGCATGTACAAATAGGCCACGATGCACATCAATAGAATATCTACGTGGGCAACATGCCACTCATTCACCCTTAGTAATGGGGAAATCCCCTAAATATCGTAGATAGCTGTCCAGTGACCCAAATCGGTCTATCAAGAAATTAAAGGACACCACATGCCCTGAGGTAATCTCGTCCATGGTAACTCTGCGTCGTAAGCCCGTCAGGGTCATAAACTTCCGGCTCATATCACCGACAACCATCCTAGCGCAAGGCCGGTCCAAGGGCAAATCAGTGAGACACTCATACTCCTCCAATGTAGGAGTCAGCTCATGGATATTGAATCTAAAAACATGTCTCTCTGGTATCCAACAATATATCATGCCCTCTATAAAGCCTAACGGTACCTAGAACATCAGAAGGGTCATAGAATGCCTCAATAGCTAATCAACTATCACCCGATTTAGGGGAAACAAACTGTCATACCATGATCTAAGAGAAAAGGCTATCAATATGGGTAGGGTATGCTCAATCCGACTAACGATAGATGAAGACATCTGTAGAACAGTATCATAAGACCATCCAGGGGTCAATGCTAAACTTACCTTTGTGAATGCATATCCGTGACATAATGTATGCATCATGATGATAAATGACAATATAATGTAGGGAATAGAAAGTATGATACATACATTCCTAAATACATCATCATCTAATATATCATCTCTATATATAACTGAAAATAAAAAGTACAGGGAAATGGGGCACATCCGCCCAATATCTAACAGAGGCCTACTAAAAGAGATAACGAGAAATCTATCAGAAGAAATCAATGATGTCCACATCATCCAAATGATCCATCTGATGTAACTCCTTCTGAGTCACTGAATCTCTGCCAGAAGGGATGTCAGGTCGATAAAGAGGGGGATCTGCACTGGTGAAGCTATCAAAATATGGGCCACTTGAGGGCCAGCACCAGAGCTGAACGGATCGAAAGAATCTGCCTCTGATGGATCTCTGCCCAAATGCCGGATGAAAAAATGTGCCCGGTCTAACCACTGGGTCAAACTATCAATCTGAGCCAAATGAGTGGGCTCTCGATCGCAGGCAATCCAGTATGTCATCATAACATACCTAGGAACCATATCCCTCATAAACTATGTGGCGCGGGACTGAGCTCCAATGGTGCGAGAGAACCACCAGCGGTAGAAAGCCTCCTGAGTAAAATGCGCCCTTTAATAAAATGAAGCCATCTTAAACTCATCAGGGGAATCTCGGTGATCGGCTGAGATAAAGGCCAATGTCGCCTGGCAGGAGGAAAGAATGGAATGCAAATCTCCCCCGTGGTGCTCTTGATAGCACGTTCTCATAAATAGAGCTCCCAACCTCCATCAGTCAAGAGAAGAATCTGACGTGTGGATAATACATACTCGACCCCAGTCGGAAAGCCACCCTCAAAGCCTACTATCAAATGGTCCTTGGAGTAGAGAACCCATGTGATGACATCGGTTGTCAACAACTTCAACTGCAAACGAGAATGGGTAAACCCCTTTACTACAGGAACCTTTGCAAGAGTGGAGTGATGTCATCGCCATCCCCATGGATAGGTCTCCAGACCTAATGTAGTAACGGGACGAAGACAGGGAAGCCTCTCAAAGGCCTAAACTGAAAATGCAAAGACCAAATATCCTCAGTCATGAAAGCTAACAACTCGAGTGGGGGAAAATGAAAGATAATAAGAAAATACTCACCTGCAAAAATGGGAAAAAGCCTAGCCAAGCCTCTGTCATGCTCTCTGAGCATAGATGCATCCCTCTAAAGAAATAGACAAAGGTGAATGAGCCCCAATCAAAACCATTGATACGGGCCACATCACGAATGACGCTAACTAAAGCGAAAGAAACCGTCGAGGAGTTGTTCGCTAGGAAACAACCCCTGATGATGATCAAGAACAATCACCGAAGAATGCGATCTCTAACCCTTGGATCATCAGGTAAAGGCTCAGTCAAAGCCCCACTCGTGGCATCTACACTCAAGGGCCCAGAGTGAAAGGTCCGACCCTTGAGGGTCGTGGCAGGAACTGCCAAAAGGTTTCAAACGGAAGTAGAGGAAATGTCAGCCACCAAAGGAACTGACGCCCCTATAAAATCCAACCAAGTGATGAACCGCCAGTCCATTGGTGTCATCATTACCTCACAATCCAGTAAATGGAGAGACTGGGTCTGGTGGAACCAGCGGTCAGACAAAGCCCTCAGATAACCCCAAGGACAGCGACGGGGAGGAATGGAAAAGAAAGCTTGAAAGCCTCATGAATGGATGATCTCCCGATACCCTGGATGGAGGGACTGGTACAAAGAGTGAATGCTAAACTAGTTTCCCCTAGGCTGAGTAAAGCCGAGAACCTGCATCAAATTGTAAATCAAAATCAAAACCATTGTCCCAAAAGTGGGAAAAGAAAGATGAAAATGGCTATTACTGTGACGCCCCCAAAACATGTATACATCACCCATCTTAAGTCGCCAGATACATGGTACATAAATTCAAATACAACTTAATTATACAACAGTCGTGTAAAATATGATAAAACATAGCTGAGAGTTTAAACAAGAATATTGTCATCTAGACAATATCCACACTCAATGGTGTCGTCATTACAATTATTATCACATTATTCCGTAGAATAGTGAGGACTACTAAAGCCATTTATCCTGGACCAATACTCCATTCCCCGACTCGTCCCAGCTATATTCTCATTTCCTGAAGAGAACAATGAAAGAAAGGGTGAGCTCAACTAGCCCAGTAAAAATATTATGACTAAGATAATGCAGAATAAATTATCCTTAGCCTTCAACAGTATAACAACTGATAGAATACAATAGACAACAAGTTTTAGATCAACAACTACAGTGGGAATAAACAATCCATTAGAAGAGTCAAGAGAGCATAAAATCTACTATCTTCTATGATTTAAAAAGTTTTCATCAAATTTATCATTTGAGACTCGACAATAAATAAACCATATCATCGATTCTTCCTCAAGACTACGCGCCAAGGATATTCATTAAATCATCAATGGTCATGACTATCTTTGAATAATCCTCGGTCATAATCATACCAAAAGTCGTCCATCAACGCACTACGCAGACAATCGAGGACTTTCACCACATCATTCGTCACATTACGGTCATGATTATACCGAATAATCCTTGGTCATAATCATACCAAGTCCATCTATGCACGTAAGCCAAAGATGACTTTCATCACAATATAAGCATGAGGATGATGACAATGACATAATAATTCAATAAAACAAGTTCAATGATAAATTTTAAAGATTTATAATTTAATTTATCCGTAAATCAATAACGCCCAAATTGTCAACATGATATCGCTTTGGAGAAAATTCAAGAATAATATTCATGTACCAAAAATAATTTGGATGAAAAGAAATATATTTTCGGTGAATAGTACCCGTGAATAGTACCCAAACACGAAAAAGTGCCTCAAATACCGAGTGAATGATACTAGAGTGAATAGTAATCGGGTGAATAGTAACTCAGTAAATAGTACTACAGCACGAAAAAGTGCCCCAGTATACCGAAAGTGAATAATACTAGAGTGAATAAGAAAGGGTGAATAGTAACCCGTGAATAGTAACTCGTAAAAAAACCCAAAGAAAATGATATTCCATGAAAGTACAAAAGAAATGATATCGAGATGAGTATAATAGAATATACAAAATCGCAGAATTTAACCGCCATGCAGTAATCCACATGTATGCAGATCATTTCCATAATTTAATAAGGAATGAATACAAAGGATCATTCACCATGCATGCGGTAATCCACATGCAAAGTTATTCCAATGAATAATAAAGAATAGAATAATGTAAGAATTCACCACGTACGTGCGATAGATCATACATACAAGTTATTCCCAATGAGAATAATAAAGAATGGAACCGAAGTCATGCGTAATCCGCAGACAGAACCAGGATATTCTAATGTAATAATAAAGAATAGAATAAATGAAGAATTTCACCGTGTATGCAGTGCTTGGCGATAGATAGGTTATTCCAATATAATAATAAAGAATGGAATAACAGAAGAATTTCACCATGTATACGGAGTTCTGCGTATACTGAGTTATTCCAATGTAATAATAAGGAATGGAATAACAACAGTTCCCTTCATGAATACGAAAGATAATAATACCCTTACCTCGTAAAAAACTAGATCTTTGGAATAGTGAGGTAGCGAGACTTCTCTTCTTCTTTCTCTCTATAATTTCTCTCTATAATAATTGCTCTATAGCTTTAGCGAATTGGTGAGAAATGAAGGAATAATGAGCTTCTATTTATAGGAAAATATAGTTTCAATAATTGCACATTTTGGGGATCGAAATATTACAGTATAATACCTTCCCCTTTTTCTTCCTTTTTAATTTAGTCCTGCAAGTATTATCAAAATTGCACCACCTCCCCTAATAGTAAATCATGTGAATCAATAGTAAATCATGTCACTCAATAGTTCTAATCATGTGAAAATATGAATTACAGTATAGTACCTCCATCTATACCTCCATTTTTAACTTAGTCATGCAAGTATTATCAATCTTGCACCATCTCCCCTAATAGTAAATGAATGTGAATCAATAGTACCCACATGTGAACAAATAATTATAATATTGTGAATCAATAGCAATTAATTGCTCATTTATCCGGTTAATTACCCGATTGGTCAATATAACCTCTAGACATCAATTATTATCGAAATAAATATCGATTTTCACTAACACTAATAATTCCAACACAATGGAACTATCAATTTCATCTTTAATCGACACGAACTTATTCATAATTAATATTATAATTCATAATATTTAACAACCATGTCGTTCTTAGGAAAGAGGGGGCTTTCCGATAAAGATTTCTCCTTATTGGCGTGCAATTAGGTGACCAAACCTCTCTTTGACAGAACTTTTAGACATTGTCAATATTGCAAATAATAATATGAATAACTTTTCCGTCTCAATTATTGATTTAATAATATAACATATTATACAGATGATACTGTGACAATAATTGAATCAATAATATGAGAGATATGATCACGATAATTCTTGTAGTAATAATTGAGTATAACCTGAGTGACTTCTTACGTAAGCATCAATAATCAATACCGGTGTGCTACTACTTGTCAACAACGGCGTACATCGTATTTCTTTACTACCGAGTAGTTCAACAGTTTTAACGGTAACACTTTCGCCGTTATTTTTATAAAAAGATAATTTTTTCGTTTTCTTACTACGATAATACTTCCGTTGTGGGGTCCACCAATGATTGTGCCATCGTACATATATTCCCTGACAAAAAGAATATTATATAACAAGACTTGGACGTCACCAGCGAAAGGCTCGGGGCTCTTTACTTATGGCTTGATATGACAATGATTAGCTTTAGTGGTTTGGTTGCTTATAATAGGTTGGTTAGGAATATAATAGTTAACAACCTTACGAAAACAATCGATTTTGGCATGATGAGTAGTTAACCAATCGATTCCTAAAATCGCATCAAAGATAAATATTTTCAAAGAGATAAGATCGACAGGTAATGTGAAAGTGTCGATTTGAATCAAACAATATTTATAAACGGTGGAGGTAATGAAGGTTTCTCCCAATGGAGTTTCAATCGATAAGTCAAAGTTTAATTTCTCCAGAGTCAAATTTAAACGTTGAGCGCAAGCAAGAGAGATAAAAGAATGGGTAGAACTGGTGTCTAATCAGGTATAGACTTCGCAACATTCTCGGATGTTATTTTCAAATACTGCCACAAAACAAGGGTTAATTAACATATCACATATTATCCCTAAACTTTGACCGACCAATTAAATACCAAATAAACTTAGGTAGGTCATACTAGCGAAGAAATTCCCCGTCTCTCCCCTCCTTGTTCTTGTCTCACATCTCAACCAGAGATCATATCCCTAAGCTTTGATACCAACTGTGACACCCCCAAAACAGGTATGCATCACCCATTCTGAGTCGCCAAATACATGGTACAGAATACAAATACAATCTTAAATATACAACATGAGCTATGAGTTTTAATACAAATATTATCTTCTAGAAAGTATTCAAACTCAAAATAAGTCCTCAATACATTTATTATCACACTATTTCATAGAATAGCGAGGACTACTAATGCTATCATCTGGACCGTCACTCCGTTCTCCGACTAGAACCTGCTACGCTCTCAATTTCTAAAGAGAACAATGACAGCAAAAGGGTGAGCTCAACTAGCCCAGTAAGAAATATTATGGCTAAGATAATGCAGAATAAATTATCGTTAGCCTTCAACAGTGTTAAACTGATACAATATAACAAACATCAAGTTTAACTACAATGGAACAAGCAATCCATTAGAAGAGTCAAGTAGAGAATAAAATCTACTATCTTCTATGATTTAAAAGGTTTTTCATCACTTTTATCGCTGAGACTCGGCTTATTAAATAAACCACGTCATCCCTGCACTACGGCCAAGGATATTCATTAGTATCACGACCACAAATTATCCATGCACTACGGGCCAAGGATATTCGTGTTTTCATCAATGGTCATGATCATGCCAACAATCATCCATCAATGCACTACGGCCAATGAGGACTTTTACCACATCATTTGTAACATTACTATGCGTGACTATACCGAATAATCCTCGGTCATAATCATACCAAGTCCATCTACGCACTATGTGCCATGAGATGACTTTCAACATAATATAAACATGAGGATGATGACAATGACATAATAATTCAATAAAACAAGTTCAAGAATTAAATTTTAAAGATTTATAAGTTAATTTATCCTGAACTCAAAAATATCCAAATTGTCAACATGATACACTGCTTTGTGGAGTAAAATTCAATAATGCTCAGAAGAATATTTCCATGAAAAGATATTAGATGAAGTGCAAATATCCAGGATATTCTACTAATTTCATAAAATATAGAAGCCAAAACTTTAACCAACTGAGTATAATAGAATATATGATCTGCAAATGGATTTTTGCCCGTCATGCGGTAATCCACGTAGATAGATTATTTCCACAATTTAATAAGGAATGAATACAAAGGATCATTCACCATGCATGTGGTAATCCATATAGAAATGTTATTCTAACAGAATAATAAAGAATGGAATAACAGAATAATTCACCATGCATGCGATAGACCGCACAGACAGGTTATTCCCAACAGAATAATAAAGAATGGAACCAGTCAGCGTAGAAATCCACATGCACGAGGATATTCCAAATGAATAATAAAGAATAGAATAACAACGAAATTCACCGGATATGCGATAGATGCCTTGCAGTGAGTTATTCCAATGTAATAATAAATAATGGAACTAGGTCAATGCGTAATACGCATGCATGTGATATTCCAAACAGTAATAATAAAGAATGGAATAATAGAAGAATTTTACCATGTATGCGGTACTTCGCATAGATAAGTTATTCCAACAGAATAATAAATAGTGGAACCAAGTCATGTGTAATACGCACAGACGGGATATTCCAACAGAATAATAAAGAATGGAATAACAGAAGCTCTCTTCATGAAAATGAAAGAAATAATACCCCTTATCTTAGAATAAATCTGGATACTGGAATAGAGAGGTAGCAGACTTCTTTTCTTCTTTCTCTCTATAATTTCTCTCTATAATAATTGCTCTATAGCTTTAGTGAATTGGTGAGAAATGAAGGAAGAATGAGCTTTATTTATAGAAAATATAGTTTCGATAATTAGACGTTTTGGGGCTCAAAAATTACAAGATAATACCTCCAACTTTTTTCATTTTTAATTTAGTCCTGCAAGTATTATCAAACTTGCACCACCTCCCCTAATAGTAAATAATGTGAATCAATAGTTCAATCATGTCATTCAATAGTTATAATCATGTGAAAACACGAATAACAGCATAGTACCTCCATCTATACCTCCATCTTTAACTTAGTCATGCAAGTATTATCAATCTTGCACCAACTCCACTAATAGTACATGAATGTGAATCAATAGTACACACATGTGAATAAATAGTTATAATCATGTGAATTAATAGCAATTAATTCCTCATTTATCCGATTAATTACCCCATAACTTGCAGACATCAATTATTATCGAAATAAATGCCGATTTTCACTAACACTAATAATTCCAACACAATGGAACTATCAATTTCATCTTTAATCAACACGAACTTATTCATCATTAATATTATAACTCACAATATTTAACAACCGTGTCGTTCCTAGAAAGAGGGGCTTTCAGATAAGGATTTCTCCTTATCATGGCCGCAATTAGATGACCAAACCTCTCATCGATGTAACTTTGAGACATTGTAAATATTGAAATTTAATAATATGAATAACTTTGTCGTCTCAATTATTGATTTAATAATATATCATATTATATGGATGATCTTTTGTGACAATAATCGAATCAATAATATGAGAGATATGATGCAAAGAATTATTGTAGCAATAATTAAGTATAACTGAGTGACTTTCACGTAAGCATCAATAACCAATATTGTGTGCTTACTTGTGAAACCACGCCAGACATCTTGTATTTCTTTACTTAGGGTAGTTCAATAGTTTTAACGGTAACACTTCCGTTGTTATTTTTATAAAAGATAATTACGCTGCGTTTTCTTACTACGACAATACTTCCATCATGGGGTCCACTAATGATTGTCCGTCGTCATCTGAATATTCCTGTTAAAACGAATATTCCCCGACCAATCGAATATTATATAACCACTTGCTTACTTTACAAAATTTGTAAATATTACCCATAATTATAACATTATATTATATCCACATCATAATATTAAAAAATATTTCGAGAGAAATTAATCTTTATTCATAAAAGTTGGGGTCTTACAGCACCCGCAAGGCATAATCGACCGGATTGGCACCCCCCTTGGGCGGGCATATTGCGCACACACACGCACTAAGGTTTTTCGACCGAAAGTCCAAGAACCAAGCTTGGCCTAGCCCAATCTCTTAGCCGTCCTCATGTGCGCGAGCCCATCCCTTTTACACAACCAAGTTACTAAACCCAAGCCAACACTTACTAATATACACAAAGAATATTTTCAAAATAGATGATATGGGACTTTGTCAAAACTATAGATTTTGGAGCATTACCAACAATCCCCCACATGATCCAAAATTATCAAAGAGACAAAAATTAAAAAGAAGTGAGAAAAGCAATGGATTTTAGATACATGAAGTCGATACCTTGTGGGTTTGAATCAACACTTAGTGGAACAAGCTCATGATTGTAGATTATAGGTGAACTACATTCTTGAACCTATTATCTATGATATAATCATTTGAACTAGCATACATATCTAAAAATCCCGAATTCACACAAGTCCGCAGTTGGGCGTGTTCTAGGCCATGCGCCATATCCCAGATTTTTATAAAGGCTCTAGAGAGTTTGCCAAAGACTCTCATAGGAAGCGGACTACACTTCCACCTTTATATAGGTGAACCCATCAAGTGTATACTGACATACACCACCCTTTAGGGCTATGAGTTTCATTAAGAATCTAAATGATTCATCCTATCACAATTTGTCGAGAAGCACCACATACACTGTGAGGAGAAATATAAATAATTGTAGTGCTTTAATTAAATAATTACATGACTTGTTGTTACCCATTGAACCCAATTCATGGGATCTCCAATCACATGGTTGGGTTTCCATCATATAATATTTACTCAAGATGTTGGCAATAGTCCTATCCCTCTGGATGCTTCTTCGACTACTTTTTTACTCAATCCCTTAGTAAGCGGATCCGCTAGGTTTTTTTCAGACCTTACAAATTCCATGGATATAACCCCATTACTGATCAGTCCTCGTACAATATTATGCCTCAAGAGAATATGTCTCTGTTTTCCATTATAAACATAGTTCATTGCCCTGCCAATAGCTGCTTGAGAATCATAATGCAGAGAAATAGAAGGAATTGGCTTATACCACAATGGTATATCAGCCAATAAATTCCTTATCCACTCTGCTTTTGTACCTTCCAATTCTAAAGCAATAAATTCAGATTCCATAGTAGATCTAGCAGTACAAGTTTGTTTAGCAGATTTCCAAGAAATAGCTCCTCCACCTAAAGTAAACACATAACCACTAGTGGAGTTTGTTTCATCATTATCAGATACCCAATTAGCATCACAATATCCTTCTAAAACACTAGGATGACCAGTAAAATGTACACCTACATTAACTGTTCCTTTTAAATACCTCATTAGTCGTGACAATGCATTCCAAAGATCTTGTGCAGGATTATATGTATATCTGCTAAGTCTACTAATGGCATATGCAATATCAGGTCGAGTACAGTTCATTAAATACATTACACTACCAATGATTCTAGCATATTTAATTTGTGCAATACCATTCCCTTTATCTTTCTTTAAATGCACACTAGAGTCATAATGGGTTCCTAATGGCTCTTCATTAAAGAAATTAAATTTCTTAAGAATATTTCCCACGTAATGAGACTGTGATAAAACTAAACTATTTTCATGTTTATTTATTTTCATGCCAAGAATCAAATCCGCTTCTCCTAAATCTTTCATGTCAAATTTAGAAGATAAAAAATCTTTAGTAGTTTTCACAACTTTCTCATTAGTACCAAATATCAGCAAGTCATCCACATATAAATAAATAATCACACCACAATTTCTATTGAATCTACTATAGACACAACTATCAGATTCATTTGTCATAAAATTATTAGACAAGAGAGTTTTATTAAATTTGTCATTCCATTGTTTTGGCGCTTGTTTCAAACCATACAAAGATTTTACAAGTCTACACACTTTATGTTATTCACCTGGAACAACAAAACCTTCAGGTTGACACATATATATTTCTTCATTTAACTCTCCATTCAAAAAGGCAGTTTTAACGTCCATTTGGTGGATTATCAATTTATGAATAGAAGCTAAAGCAATTAAAATTCTTATAGTTGCTAATTTAGTTGCTGGTGAGTAAGTGTCAAAATAATCAAAACCTTCTTTTTGAGTAAACTCTTTTGCTACAAGTCTTGCCTTAAATTTATCAACAGACCCACCAGCTTTTAAATTCTTTTTAAACACCCATTTACATCCAATAGGTTTACATCCTCTAGGCAAATTAATTAGTTCCCATGTATGGTTAGACATAATAGAATCTAGTTCACTATTAATAGCATCCTTCCAAAAATTTGCATCAATAGATTTCATTGCTTCTTCATAAGATTTAGGGTTATCTTCAGTTATAAAAGTAGTTATAAAATCTGGACCAAAAGTTTTCTCAAAACATTGCCTTTTACTTCTAGTAGATGCAGGTACATGCTCTTTATCTTTCTTTTTAACATTTTCACTAGAAGAAGGATTGCCCTCATCTCTTATTTTCATTGGAAATATATTTTCAAAAAATCCTGCATCTTTTGTTTCCAAAATTGATTTTTTTTATAATTATTAGTTGCATCTTTAATTACCAAAAATCTATAAGCAACACTATTAGAAGCATATCCAATAAAAATGCAATCCATTATTTTAGGTCCAATTTTATTCCTTTTAAATTTAAGATAGCTACTTGTAGCTAGTAGACACCCCCACACTTTAAGATACCCCAAATTAGGTGCATGTTTCTTCCATAAATGATATGCTGTAGAGTCTATCTTTTTATGTGGAACTCTATTTAAAATATGATTTGCAGAAAGGCAAGATTCTCCCCACATATTAGAAGGTAAACAAGAACTAATTAACATAGCATTCATCATATCTTTAAGTGTTCTATTTTTTCTTTCTGCAACTCCATTGGACTGTGGAGAATAAGGAGGAGAAGTTTCATGTATAATTTCATTTAGTTCACAAAATTTTTTAAGACTTCCTGAATCATATTCACCTCCACGATCAGACCTAAGTCTTTTAATTTTTCTTTCTAACTGTTTTCAACTTCAGCTTATATTTAATAACATTTTTTCTGCTTTATCTTTAGAAGAAAGTAGATAAATTCGAGTATATCTAGACATATCATCCACAAAAGAAATATAATATTTCTTACCACCTCTACTCGAAGTATTTTTAAAAACAGCTAGATCACTGTGATTTAACTCAAGTAGTTCAGTTTGTCTTTCAACACTTTTAAAAGGTTTCTTAGCATATTTTGCTTCTACACAAATTTTACATTTATTAAACTCGGTATTTGCAAGATTATGTTTATGTTCAAGTTGTCTCAATTTTTTAATAGAAACAACATTTACATGTCCTAATCTAGCATGCCACATATCCAAAAATTCAACAATATAAACAAAAGAAGCATTCTTATTATTCAATTCAGCAGAAGCATCAAGTACAAATAAACCCCCATTACAAAAACCTTTCCTAACAAATTCCCCATTACGAGTAAGTACAAGTTTATCAGACTCAAACACAAGTTTAATCCCAACTTTGTTCAACAAAGACCCGGACACAAGATTTCTACGAATATCGGGCACATGAAGTACATCTTATAGGGCAATTGTTTTCCCGGAAGTTAATTTTAGTAAGACTTTTCCTTTTCCCGCAACATTGGTGGCTCGAGAATCCCCCATAAAAACTTTTTCTCCATTAGTCACATTTTCGTAGTTGAGAACTACGTCTCTATTCGCCAAGAAATGTGTACAAGGGCCCAGATATCTACTACCCATTCCGTGAAGTTGTCAACAAGGTTTACTTTCGAGACAACAACAACAATAATGTCATCGGATTTAACTAAGTTCGCTTAGGACTTAGGCTGAGAGTTATTATTTTTATTATCTTACCCCTTGCGAAAGTGACACTTCATAGCAATATGGCTAGGTTTGCCGTATACGAAGCAAGGACCTTTAGTGAAAGGTTTCTGAATTTGATTAGAATTATTGAACCTATTATCCTTTCTTCCCATTGATTTTTGATTTTTCCCTTTGTGGTTTTTGGACTGATAGTTTTGGCTCTTCCATTGTGGCTTTTGTTCTATAAGATTAGCTTTTACAGTATGAGTTGGAATTACGTCTCCCCTTTTTTAGCCCTGTTTTGTTCTTCAATATGGATGTGTGCATCTAATTCCTGCATAGTGAAATCTTTAGTTTCATGTTTAAGATTCATCATATTATCTTTCCACGAGGGTGGTAATTTTTCGATGAGTACAACAACTTGAAAATTCTCACATATTTTCATTCCTTCCCCAATAACTTCCCCCACAATTGTTTGGTATGTATGAACTTGATCTATTACTGATTTTCCATCTTGCATCTTCAAATCTAGAAATCTCCATTCAACATATTTCTTAAGTCCAGAGTTTCCAACATCATATTTAGATTTTAAAGCTTCCCAAATCTTCTTAGCACTTTCATACGGATAATATATCTTAAACAATGAATTAGACAAGTAGTGCAACAAGTATCTATGACATGTACGATTATCCTTAACATAATCTCCTTTTGTAGACTTATCAACATCCAATTTTTCAACAATTTCAGAAGTATCAAAAACAACAATAACAGGAGCATCCATGTATAACATGTGACGCCCTCAAAACAGGTATACATCACCCATCTTGAGTCGCCAAATAAAATTCAAATACAACTTAATTATACAACAGTCGTGTAAAATATACGATAAAACATAGCTGAGAGTTTAAACAAGAATATTGTCTTCTAGACAATATCCTTTCTTAATGGAGTCCTTATTACATTTATTGTCACACTATTTCACAGAATAGTGAGGACTACAAAAACAACCATCTGGACCGTCAATCCGTTTTCCCGACTCATCCAAGCTATATTCTCATTTCCTGAAGAGAACAGTGAAAGAAAGGGTGAGCTCAACTAGCCCAATAAGAAATATTATGACTAAGATAATGCAGAAAAATTATCCTTAGCCTTCAATAGTATAACAACTAATAGAATACAACAGACAACAAGTTTTAGATTAACAACTGCATCGGAATAAGCAATCCATTAGAAGAGTCAAGTAGAGCATAAAATCTACTATCTTCTATGATTTAAAAAGTTTTTCATCAACTTTATCGTTGAGACTCAGCTTAATATATAAAATCGAATCATCCCGGCACCACGGCCAAGGATATTCATGTAATCATCAATGGTCATGATTATACCAAACAATCTCTGGTCATAATCATACCAATAACTGTCCATTAATGAACTACAGGTCAATGAGGACTTTTACCTCATCATTCATCAAATTACGATCATGATTATACTGAATAATCCCTGGTCATAATCATACCAAGTCCATCTATGCACGTAAGCCAAAGATGACTTTCACCACAATAGAAGCATGAGGATGATGACAATGACATAATAATTCAATAAAACAAGTTCAAGGATAAATTTTAAAGATTTATAATTTAATTTATCCAAAAATCAATAAGCGTCAAATTGTCGACATGACATCGCTTTGTGGAGTAAAATTCAAGAATGCTCAAAAGAATATTTCCATGAAAAGATCATTGGATGAAGCCTTAAATATCCGGGATATTCTACTAATTTCATGGAGTATAGAAGCCAAAACTTTAACCAACCGATTATAATAGAATATATGAAGCTGCAAATGGATTTTCGCACGCCATGCAGTAATCCACGTAGGCGGATCATTTCCACAATTTAATAAGGAATGAATACAAAGGATCATTCACCGTAAATGCAGTAATCCACATAGATAGGTTATTCCAGCGAGAATAATAAAGAATGGAATAATGAAGAATTCACCGTGCATGCGATAGGCCGCATGAATAGGTTATTCCAATGTAATAATAAAGAATGGAACGATTCGAGCGTAATCCGCACAAATGCAGGATATTTTAACGAGTAATAATAAAGAAAGCGAAACGAAGTGCATACATAATCCGTGATGTAGACAAGATATTCCAACGTAATAATAAAGAATGAAATAACAACGAGAATTCACCGGGCATGCGATAGACAACAACACGCATAACGAGTTATTCCAACGAGAATAATAAAGAATGGAATAATAGAAGAATTTACGAGCGCATGCGATATAAGCATGATGAGCGAGGTTATTCTAAAGAATAATAAAGAATGGAACAAAGTTATGCGTAATCCGCATGCATGGATATTCAACGAGAATAATAAAGAAACGGAACGGTGTCATGTAATCCGCATGCATGGGATATTCCAACGAGAATAATAAAAAGCGGAACCAGTCACGCGTAATCCGATGCATGGGATATTCCAATGAATAATGAAGAATGTAATAACAACAGAGAATTCACGGTGCATGCGATGTAATCAACACGCAGAAAAGTTATTCCAACGAGAATAATAAAGAATGGAATAACAAAAAAATTTCACCATGTATGCAGAGTACAGCATGTAAAAGTTATTCCAACATAATAATAAAGAATGGAATAACAACCCTTATGAGTATTAAAAAAAATAACTCTCTTCATGAATACGAAAGAATAATACCCCTTACGACTTTTGAACAAAAATAATATTCCTACGAATATTGAACGATGAGGATATTTCTTACGAATATTGAACGAAAATAATATTCACACGAATACGAAAAATAATATCTCTTCAGAATATGAAATAAATAATACCCCTTACCTTAGAAGAAATCTGGATACTAGAATAGTGAGGTAGCAGACATTTCTTCTTCTTTCTCTCTATAATTTCTCTATAATAATTGCTCTATAGCTTTAGTGAATTGGTGAGAAATAAAGGAAGAACGAGCTTCTATTTATAGGAAAATATAGTTTCGATAATTGCACATTTTGGGGCTTGAAATATTACAGTATAATACCTTCCTCTTTTTCTTCATTTTTAATTTAGTCATCCAAGTATTGTCAAACTTGCACCACCTCCCCTAATAGTAAATCATGTGAATCAATAGTTCTAGATATGTGAAAATACGAATTACAGTATAGTACCCCCATCTATACCTCCATTTTTAACTTAGTCATGCAAGTATTATCAATCTTGCACCAACTCCCCTAATAGTAAATGAATGTGAATCAATAGTACACACATGTGAACAAATAGTTATAATCCTGTAAATCAATAGCAAGTAATTGCTCATTTATCTGGTTAATTACCCGATTGGTCAATATAACCTCCAGACATCAATTGTTATCGAAATAAATGTCAATTTTCACTAACACTAATAATTCCAACACGATGGAACTATTAATTTCATCTTTAATCAACACGAACTTATTCATCATTAATATTATAATTCACAATATTTAACAACCAGGTCGTTCCTAGGAAAGAGGGGGATTTTCGATAAGGATTTCTCCTTATTGGTGCCCAATTAGGTGACCAAACCTCTCCTTGACAGAACTTCTAGACATTGTCAATATTACAAATAATAATATAACATATTATACAGATGATATTGTGACAATAATTGAATCAATAATATGAGAGATATGATGCAACAATTACTGTAGTAATAATTGAGTATAACTGAGTGGCTTCTTACGTAAGCATCAATAATCAATACCGTGTGCTACTTATGCAACCACGCCGTACATTTGTACTTTTTACTAAGGGTAATTCAACAGTTTTAAGCAGTAACACTTTCGTCGTTATTTTTATAAAAGATAATTACATCGCTTTTAACTACAACAATACTTCTGTCATGGGGTCCACAAATGATTGTGTCGTCGTACGGATATTCCTCGATAAAAAGAATATTCTCCGACCAATCGAATATTATATAACAACTTGCATACTTTGCAAAATTTATAAATATTACCCACAACTATAACATTATATCAAAATCACACCATAATATTCAAAAAAAAATATTTCGAGAAATTTAAATCTTTATTCATAAAATTTGGGGTCTCACAGTCTCCCCTCCTTATGAAATTTCGCCCTCGAAATTTACGTACGTACCTGGTATGCCGAAAATGTGAGGATACCTTGACTTCATTTTAGATTCTAACTCTTGAGGTATAACCTTTGAGTGTTGAATACGATCCTTCTTATCCAAGATTTTAACACGTATCTCATCATACGTTAAATCTTCTGCTATCCCGTCTAGTTCTAATTCAATAATGTGTTTCGGGTCGTCCACATATTTACGTAACATCGATACGTGAAAAATATTATGAACACGCGACATACTTGGCGGTAAAGCGAGTCTATAGGCCATAGTTCCTACTCGATCGAGGATTTTAAATGGGCCAATTAAATCGAGGGTTGAGATTTCCTCTTTTCGTCAATTCTTGCTTCTAGAATAACGCCCTCTTGAACCTTCTTCTTCACATTCATCAGCTCTGGGTGTGTATCTTGAGCAGCCTTTAACTTTATCGATTAAAATCGATTCTACTCGTATATTTGATATCACCACGTGGGTCCCTAGAGTCTTTAACTCTATCTTCATCATTTGTAAGTTATAATAAATGGGTTTTTGTGTTAACAACGTCACACTCGTAAACGCATACGATCTTCTACTCAACGCGTCAGCTACCACGTTCGCTCTTCCACGATGATATTGAATGGTATAGTCGTAATCTTCAACAGCTCGAGCCAACATCTTTGGCGCATAATACGTTCGTTTTGGTTGAATAAATATTTAAGGGTTTTAGAAATGGATTTTGTACTGGGGTCAATACAAAATTTGATTTCACGCTCTAGGGGTAGGCTAAGAAGTTCTTCGAGAATACGTTAGGAAATTTATCAACGATAGAAATATCATTTAAAAACTGTGACTCTCATCCAAGACTTGGATAGCACATGAAATGAAGGTTTCTCCTAACGGAGTTTCAACTGATAAGTCAAAGTCTAATTTCTCCATAGTCAAATTTAAACGTTGAGCGCGAGCAAGAGAGATAAAAGAATGGGTAGAACCGGTATCTAATAAGGTATAGACTTCGCAAAAATTTATAATTAACTAACATGTGCTAACTTCGTTCGGGTTACTCGCTTTTTGAGAAGTCACAAAAAACGCTCTTCCTAAAACCACCGACTTTGTTTTGTCCGTATCCGCCTTTGGTATCACCATCCCAGCTGGAGTTGACTTTGCTACAGGACAAAATCGAGCTATGTGACCGTCTTTTCCACAAATAAAATATACCTTGGAAGGCTGTGAACAGTTTGGACTTATGTGTCCCTCCTCTCCGCATCTATAGCATCTAACTGGCGGTCGTTCTCCTCCCCTAGAATTTGTTGCTGGTGTTGGTGCTACTGCTGACGTCTTCCCATCATCGTTAAATCTTCTCTTCTTGAATTTTCCACTTCTATTATCTTGGCCATGATTACCACCGTAGTGGTTACCATTCTTGACATAATAATTTCCCCCACGATGGTTATCATTGTTTCAATGGTCGTTGCCACCGGTACGATTATTATCGTGTTGTTCATCGTTGCCTTTTGGTTGTGCTGACTCATTATCGCGCTCTAATAACTGAGCCCTATTCACAACATCTAAATATAAACAAAGTTTGTGAGAAATGAGGTATTGACGTATATCGGGTTTCAAACCTCTTAGAAACATTCGCGTCATTCGCTCCTCATTATCGACCAAATGGGATGCAAACTGGGATAACTCCGTAAATTTAGCCTCATATTGCAACACGGTCATATTATTTTGCTCCAACTTGATGAATTCCACCTCCTTCATGTGACGAATACTTTCGAGAAAGTACTTGTCATTGAACAGTTCTTGGAACTTCTCCCAAGACATCTTGAGTGCGTCAGGCTGGGTACGTTTTACAGATTCGAACCAGTAATCTGCCTCTTCACGCAACATAAAGGTGGCGAAGGGAACCTTTTGCTCCTCGGAGCATCCCAAAACAT
The DNA here is from genome assembly GCA_020205615.1 of Panax quinquefolius. Lineage (NCBI taxonomy): Eukaryota > Viridiplantae > Streptophyta > Magnoliopsida > Apiales > Araliaceae > Panax > Panax quinquefolius. The sequence goes on from CM035161.1 coordinate 127,171,245, forward strand.
CAAATATCTTGGTGATCTATTTTAACCACGTCTCCGCCTTAAGTGGTTCTGGCTTTCCCAAAAACTCCAGCGGTCCCAGCTCCTTGAACTGCTTAGCAGTGACCATCCGAGAGTTGCCAGTGTTTCCACCTGAATTTTGAATAGGAGTCTCTCTCGCCTGATGTTGCATGAATTGCATAAAGCCTCTAAACATCCCATCGTTCATCATTTGATCGGTGTTGTTATTTAACTGGGGATTATTGTCTTCATGTTACACATTATCCTGAGTATTGATCGTTGGTGACTCAACGGTCTCATGTGCTTCATTGCTTATCTCGACATTTTCAGATGCCATTTTCAAACACTGTCACAAAACAAGGGTTAATTAACATATCACATATTATCCCTATACTCTGACCGACCAATTAAATACCAAATAAACTTAGGTAGGTCATACTAGCGAAGGAAGTCCCCGTCTCTCCCCTCCTAGTTCTTATCTCACATCTCAGCCAGGGATCATATCCCTAAGCTTTGATACCAACTGTGACACCCCCAGAACAGGTATACATCACCCATCTTGAGTCACCAGATATATGGTACATAAATTCAAATACAACTTAATTATACAACAGTCATGTAAAATACGACAAAACATAGCTGAGAGTTTAAACAAGAATATTGTCATCTAGACAATATCCACACTCAATGGTGTCCTCATTACAATTATTATCACATTATTCCATAGAATAGTTAGGACTACTAAAGCCATTTATCCTATACCATCACTCCATTTCCCGACTCGTCCCAGCTATATTCTCATTTCCTGAAGAGAACAATGAAAGAAAGGGTGAGCTCAACTAGCCCAGTAAGAAATATTATGACTAAGATAATGCAGAATAAATTATCCTTAGCCTTCAACAGTATAACAACTGATACAATACAATAGACAACAAGTTTTAGATCAACAACTGCAGAAGAAATAAGCAATCCATTAGAAGAGTCAAGTAGAGCATAAAATCTACTATCTTCTATGATTTAAAAAGTTTTTCATCAACTTTATCACTGAGACTCAGTTTAATAAATATACCATATCATTGATTCTTTCCTGCACTACGGGCCAAGGATATTAATTAAATCATTAATGGTCATGACTATACCGAATAATCCCTGGTCATAATCATACCAAAAACTGTCCATCAATGCACTACAGGCCACTGAGGACTTTCACCACATCATTCGTCACATTACGGTCATGATTATACCGAATAATCCCTGGTCATAATCATACCAAGTCCATCTATGCACGTAAGCCAAAGATAACTTTCATCATAATATAAGCATGAGGATGATGACAATGACATAATAATTCAATAAAACAAGTTTAAGGATAAGTTTTAAAGATTTATAATTTAATTTATCCAGAAATCAATAACGTCCAAATTGTCAACATTATACTGCTTTGTGGAGTAAAATTCAAGAATAATATTCATGTACCAAAAATAATTTGGACAGAAAAGAAATATATTTTTTGGGTTAATAGTACCCCGTGAATAATACCCCAACACGAAAAGTGCCTCAAATACCCGAGTGAATGATACTAGAGTGAATAGTAATCGAGTGATTAGTAACTCATGAATAGTAACTCGTGAATAGTACTCCAGCACGAAAAGTGCCCCGAATACCCGAGTGAATAATACTAGAGTGAATAGTAACTGGGTGAATAGTAACCCGTGAATAGTAACTCGTAAAAAAAATACCAAAAAATGATATTCCATGACGAGTACAAAAGAAATGATATCCCAGATGAGTATAATAGAATATATGAAACTGTAAATAGAATTTCACCCGCCATGCGGTAATCCACGTAGACAGATCATTTCCACAATTTAATAAGGAATGAATACAAAGGATCATTCACCATGCATGCAGTAATCCACATGTACATGTTATTCCAATGAATAATAAAGAATGGAATAATGAAGAATTCACCATGCATCGATAGGCCGCGCGAGACAAGTTATTCCCAATGTAATAATAAGGAATGGAACGAGGTCATGCGTAATCCGCATACAGATGGGATATTCCAATGTAATAATAAAGAATGGAATAATGAGAAGAATTTCACCATGTATGCAGACTTGGCATATACATATTATTCAACATAATAATAAAGAATGGAATAAGAAGAAGAATTTCACCACGTATACTGTGAGTGGTGTATACTGAGTTATTCCAATGAATAATAAGGAATGGAATAACAATAGCTTTCTTCATGAATCTGAAGAAATAATACCCCTTACCTCGTAAGAAAACCGGATCTTTGGAATAGTGAGGTAGCAGTGAGTTCTCTTCATCTTCTCTCTATAATAATTGCTCTATAGCTTTAGTGAATTGGTGAGAAATGAAGGAAGAATGAGCTTATTTATAGAAAATATAGTTTCAATAATTGCACATTTTGGGGCTCGAAATATTACAGTATAATACCTTCCCCTTTTTCTTCCTTTTTAATTTAGTCCTGCAAGTATTATCAAACTTTCACCACGAATAGTAAATCATGTGACTCAATAGTTCTAATCATGTAAAAATACAAATTACAGTATAGTACCTCCATATATACCTCCATTTTTAACTTAGTCATGCAAGTATTATCAATCTTGCACCATCTCCCCTAATAGTAAATGAATGTGAATCAATAGTACCCACATGTGAACAAATAGTTATAATCATGTGAATCAATAGCAATTAATTGCTAATTTATCCGGTTAATTACCCGATTGGTCAATATAACCTCCAGACATCAATTATTATCAAAATAAATGTCGATTTTTACTAACACTAATAATCCCAACACAATGGAACTATCAATTTCATCTTTAATCGACACGAACTTATTCATCATTAATATTAATATTTAACAACCAGGTCGTTCTCAGGAAAGAGGGGGCTTTTCGATAAGGATTTCTCCTTATTGGCGCGCAATTAGGTGACCAAACCTCTCACTGACAGAACTTCTAGACATTGTCAATATTGTAAATAATAATATAAATAACTTTGCCATCTCAATTATTGATTTAATAATATAACATATTATACAGATGATACTGTGACAATAATTGAATCAATAATATAGAGAGATATGATGCAAGAATTATCGTAGCAATAATTGAGTATAAGCGAGTGACTTCTTACGTAAGCATCAATAATCAATACCGTAATGCTACTTATGCAACCACGCAGCGTACATTGTACTTTTACTACCAAAGTAGTTTAACAGTTTTAACGGTAACACTTTCGTCATTATTTTTATAAAAAGATAATTTCGTTTTCTTACTACGAAAATACTTCTGTTGTAAGGTCCACCAATGATTGTGTCGTTGTACAGATATTCCCCGACAAAAAGAATATTATATAACAACTTTCTTACCTTGCAAAATTTATAAATATTACCCACAACTATAACATTATATTAAATCCACACCATGATATTCAAAAAAAACATTTCAAAAAATATAAATCTTTATTCATAAAATTTGGGGCCTCACAATTACCTCGTTCGCATGGAGGTAGATTGAGGGATGACGACTCAAATCATCTAGAAGATCTAGAACAGTCACGTTAATAGCTAGAAGCTCCTGACAGGGAATGGAAGAAGAAGGAACAGGATCCACGATCACTACAAGAAAAAGGCCTAATAGCGACCGCACATGCGGTCGCTGATATTAGTAATAGCGACCGACATCTGTGACCGTGAAGTAATCTAGTCTCTATTTAATATTATCGACCGGATGCGGTCGCTGACCGGTCGCTAGAACAAATTTGCCTCCCAAAATTTGGCAGAAAATGTTGGCGCGAAGGTTTTATGCGACCACTTAACATCAACGACCGCATGTGGTCGCTGATAAGTCCATGTCATTAAAAATCAGCGACCGCATGCGATCGCTGATGGCGGTCGCTGATCAAACTTAATCTATTCAGTCTCAGGCACTTGTTCGACAAAGCAGATGGTGAAGGAAAAAAAAGAAAAGGGAGCTCAGAATAGAGAGAAGAGGGAGAAAGGGGGAGAAGAGAAGAAGGAGAAGAAGAAGAAGCTGAGACCGCACCACCGGCCAGCCACCGATCAGCCGCCGCCACCACCAAGTACTGGTATGTATTTTTATTCTTGAATGTGGTGTGTAATTGCTTTGATGTAAAGACCTAATTTTTATTCTTGAATTTTGATGTGTAATTGCTTTTATCTTGATTTGTTCATCTTTCAATATTTCATGGTCAGTCTTTATTTTGAAAGAAATCTAGAACATGAAATTGATATTTTCTTTTATAAAATGATTATGGATTCATTGCTCGATGCCCCTGGTTTATTTCAAGTGTTAAGTAAAGTTATAGTATACTTTAATCGCTATGTAAATAGATAGGACTTGATCGGTCTTGGATTCAATGTGGCTATCCCTCGCTATAAAGGAAAGATGCGAGACGGTGGCTTTCCTCAATCTTCTTAAGTGGAATATCAATAAATCCTTGTTGCATATAATTCTTTCAAGATTAGAACCCACAATGCAAAATCTATTTCTCGATCCATGCAAAATTAAAGCTTATATATGAATGCACTTTACTTCTTTTCTATATATGTGAAGTTCAAAAATCATTGTATACTAATCCGTAAATCAAAGCAACTCTTACGGACATTTTTGTTTTTTTAAATTGGGGAAGCCCGAACAAAAAGTTTAGATAATTATTTTATGTTGCTATATATGATTGACAAATTTATATCGTCATGTAGATACATGAGATGAGAAAGAATAAGAAAAGGACTCGCACATTATCCCTTATAGGTTCTAATTATATAGTTGTTGGGCCATAATCCTTTTCCTTATTGGGCCAAACTTAATGGGCTCCTCCCTTGGATCATGTTACTCTTGTCCTAGTTGGTCCGAATGATTTGGGCCCAGTTATTTGATCATTTCATTGGGTCCTTTCGCTTGGATCCGGTCGTTTGGGTCATTTCTATTATTTGGGCTTAGTCATTGAACTGGCCCATTACACAAATTGTCACTTAATCCAACTTTGACCGGTAATCATTATGCCAAATGATAGTTGACTACTATGTCTGCCACCTTTCTGCATGGCATTAATGAGGATGGGACTCAGATGACCGGCGGTGGCAAATAGTGGTAGCAGGTGAGGAAGTAGGCTACATACTTAATTTGAAATGACCGGGAGTGGGGAAAAGTGTCGGGGAGATGATGAGTGGCACGGTAAACCAGGATTGGAGTATGTATGGGGCTAAGATCACATAAGAGGGTAAGTAACAAAACATTATATACATTCATATTATTATTCTCTCTCAGACATTAGACATTATTTTCTCAACATTGTTGACCTTATGATCGCCGATACTGACTCTCACGCCGGAGCTATCCCCCGACGGTCAGGCCGTCAAGCTTTTGGTGTTGACTTGTTGAACTGTGCAGGATATCGGACGCGTCTTGGTGATTGGGACGTGGAGAAAGATCTTAGCGTTAACATTGGCGTTAGAAGGAGGGGCTGAGTTCTAGTGTCCTGAGTATTTTTCAATCACAGACTGTGTTTGTTCTACATCAGTATTCATGATAAAGAGTAGAACACCTACACCCGAAGGGCAGCCGAGGGCTGCAAGTGAATCGACACCACGAGTGTCTGTCAAGGATCGTTTGGGACCGGCAATAAGTGTTCATGCTAGCACAACGTCCAAACGATCACCTGAAGATTTTCGGTCGAAGGCGGTGGGCAAGGCTAAGCGTAGGCTAGTCTTCCCGACGGAGAAAGGGTCTGGCCATGGTCGGAAACGAGTAGAAGGCACCTCGCCTAGAACTCGATACCGAGATGACCAAGACGAAAAAGCTTCACGACTGGCTAAGATGGCAGATGAAGCGGATAGAGCTATGGAAGTACTCGTGAAACAGCGACAGGATATAGCTGAGCAGATGGCTCGGATAGCAGAGTTGAGGGATGAAGAGTCCAGTTATGATCAGTCCGAAGAGCGAGGGCACCGAAGTGGGAAAGAACCTGTTCATTCAGGACGAGAATCTCGGGGCCGAAATAGAGAAAGAAGAAAATCTCGAAGCCCTACCCCTCAAAGATCGAAGAGGGCACATCACCCTGTCGATTCTAAGGAGCAAGGTCGGAAAGAACGAAGAGGTCGATCCAGAGATCACACTCCTGAGACCACAAAGAAAGCACTTGTTGTTGCACATTCTCGCCATAGTGCCCGAGTTCAGAGACGAAGTATATCTGGGGATCGTACTCCCGAGAGTCTACTGAGGGTACACCACCCTGTGGACACTCGCCATCGTAAAAGTCCTTCTAGAGTTGAAGGCTCTATTGTAAGAAACCGGTCCACTCAGAAGAAGAGGGAGTCACCGGAAAAAGAAGCATCATCTCAACCAGAAGGTGTGGAGTATCTGGTTAAAGAGTTAAAAGAACTTCGGAAGCAGCTTGCCGAAGTACAAAAAATGAAGGATACTTCGGGAAAGAAGGCATCCCCTTTTTTCGCGGAAATTCTTAAAGAAAAAGCTGACCCCACCAAGAAGTTGCCCCATATCGAGAGTTATGATGGATCGGGGATCCTATGACCTGATCAAAGCGTTCAATCGATCGATGGATTATTATGACTTTAGCGATGCTGCTAAGTGTCATACTTTTGTCACAACGCTCAGAAAGGATGCCCGGCAGTGGATGGGGACTTTGCCCTTGGATTCAATTTCATCTTGGGCAGACATGTGCAGTAAATTTCATGCTCGCTTCGGGAGCAATAAAAGAAGGGGAAACCAACTGGTTCGTTGGCTCAGGTTCGACAGTTTTCGAATGAGTCTTTGGGCCAATATGTGAAGCGGTTCAAGTGAAAGCGATCGCCAAGTGATGGACTGAACGATCTACAAGCCGTTGGACTGTTTCAGAATGGGTTAGATCTGGTCAAATCAGAGAAGTTGGTGAAGAAGTTAATGTTTCATCACCCGAAGAGTCTCGCTGAAGCCTTTGACAAAGCTGAAGGCTATATCGTGGTGGAGGAAGCCATGGGACGACCTTAAACGCCCTCCTTCGCACCGGCCAAAAGGAGACAGATCGGGACAGAACCGATAGAGACCAGAAAAAGAATGAAGGGAATAAAGACCGCTACGAAGGCGGGTCGAAGAAATATAACAATTGGAGACAGGGTGGAGGACGTTCGTCCGCTCCAGCCCAGAGAGTGAATAGGACGTACTACACAAAGACTCAACATGCATGTGGTCATTGTCTTGGATCGATTAAGGATCAACCTATCTTGAGCCACCTCGAGATAACATTAAGCCCTAAAAGGAATTTCGTAAGTATTGTGATTACCAACAAGCTTGAGTCGCGATCTGAACGATCGTGCTAGTTTGAAGGACTTTATTGAAAGAAAGGTACAAGGTGGGGCTTTAATTCAGTATGTGGCTGCCAGAACTATTCAACAAAGCGAGACAGGGGGGCTGTTCCAAAGAAATTTCAACCAGTTCAAAGAAGCGTTGCTAACTCCGTAGCGACTGCAAGGCATGTGATAGATGTCATCACTCGGGGTACTTCTGGCAAACTCGTTGGAAAGAAGTGCCGAAGTTACTTGGATTCGGTCATGTCAGTGGCGAGTACCCTCCCGAAGACTAACAGACCTTATTCGAGTACGGTAATCTCCTTTACTGATGAAGATTACCCTTCGGAAGTCATCGAACCGCGCGAAGGATCATTGGTGCTGACTGCGCAAGTGGGTTCGGTGGATATGAAGCGAATGATGGTAGATAATGGGTCTTCTGTAGATATTCTGTATGCCCACGCTTATCAGAGGATGCACCTAGATGGGCGAAAGATGGAGATAAGATAGGAGGCTCCTTTATATGGTTTTAGTAACGACCCGGTCAAGGTGGCTGGAACCATTGAACTACCAGTCATCTTCGGAACGGCCCCCCAACAGGTAGAAATTATTTGCAAATTTTATGTTGTGTATGTAGATTCTGCTTATAATGCTATTTTGGGAAGGCCTACTTTAATTGCTTTGCAAGCTGTGACCTCAATTCCTCATTTCAAAATCAAATTTCCTACGGCTCATGGGGTTGGCGAGGTGAAAGGGGATTTGGATCTGGCCAGAAGGTGTTATAGGAACGCTGTGATCACTTCGGGAGTGGGAGTATCGAAGCAGAAGCAGACCATGGCGATAGAGATCGAACCCTTCACAGAGAGTAGTTCCGAACCGTTGGTCATGCCAGCTGAAGAAACGGAGGAGATAGAGCTCATCCCGGGCAAAGCGAACAAGTCGGTGAAAATAGGTTCGGGTCTGCCGGAACCTCTCCGGACGAACCTCATGGAGCTCCTGCAATGCTATGTTGACATTTTCGCATGGGAACCTCAGGATATGCCAGGAGTAAGCAGGGATATCGCTGAGCATCGGTTGGAGGTGGACCCGTCAAAGAAACCAGTCCGACAGAAGAGGAGGATCTTCGCACCTGAACGTCAGCGAATCATTGATGAAGAGATTGCAAAGCTGTTGGCAGCTGACTTCATCTTCGAGATCGACTACCCACAATGGATGGCGAATGTGGTGCTGGTCCAAAAGAAAAATGGTAAATGGCGAGTCTGCATCGACTACACCGATCTAAATAAAGCTTGTCCAAAGGATTTCTACCCGCTACCCCACATCGACCAACTCATCGATGCCACTTCGGGGTATGCTTTGTTAAGTTTCATGGACGCAGTCTCTGGATATCATCAAATTTCTATGTGTAAAGAGGATATACCGAAGACGGCGTTCATTACGCATCGTTCGGTATATGCCTATAAGAAAATTGACTTTCGGCCTCATCAATGCCGGAGCCACATACCAGAGGATGATGAACCATGTCTTCAGATATCAGCTAGGCAGGAATGTGGAGGTGTACGTGGACGACATGATTGTCAAAAGCATGTTGGTGCATAAACATCTGGATGATTTAGAAGAATGCTTTCAGACAATTCGTCATCACAATTTGAGATTGAACCCCACTAAGTGCACCTTCTGGCCCAGGAGGCGGCAAGTTTCGGGTTATCTTGTCGTCGAGAGAGGAATTGAAGCCAATCCGAGAGAAGATTCAAGCGATCCTAAAACATGAAGACTCCTCGGTCATTTAAAGATGTTCAACGTCGACGGGAAGGATTGCGACTTTAAGGAGGTTCATGTCCGTGCCTGCAGAAAGATGTTTGCCGTTCTTTGATACATTGAAAGGGTCAAGAATGTAAAGACGTTTCAATGGACTTTGAGTGTGAGGACGCCTTCGAGAGCATCAAGTCCTACTTATCTTGGCGCCTTTGTTGGTGAAGCCCGCTCTCTTTGAACCCCTATATTTATACTTAGCAGCTAGTTCGTTGGCAGTGGGAGCGGTTTTGGTGCGTGAAGTTGGGGGGTAAGCAACACCCGGTTTATTATGTAAGCCATGTCCTTCGGGATGTTGAAACAAGGTACCCGAACATTAAAAAGTTTGCTTTTGCTTTAATAACTGCTAGTCGAAAGCTTAGGCAATACTTCCGTGGTAGATTGGTAATAGTATACATGATCAACCTTTGAAGAAGATTATGGGCAAACCTGAGGTATCGGGAGATTAGCTGCATGGACGATGGAGTTGTCCCAATTTTTCATTGAATATCATCCTCGAACCGCCATCAAAGGGCAAGCCTTGGCTGATTTTGTGGTTGAATGCTCGCTTTTACGAAGTCGATGAAGTTGTGGCGGTGAAGGATCGACGAGCGATTCGCTTCTTCAAAGAAAAAGAGTTCGTGGGCGTTGTATGCAGATGGGTCTTCTACCACGGACGTCGTGTGGAGCGAGGATTATTCGACGAGTCCGGGAGGATTCAAGGTGCAAAGTGAGCCATCGATTTCAGTTCAAAGTGACAAACAACGAAGCTAAGTATGAGGTGGTACTTGCAGGGTTACGATTGACAAAGAGTCTTGAAGTGCAAAGAATAATCATCTTTAGTGATTCTCAGTTAGTTGTTAAGCAACTTTCTGGGGAATACGAAGCTCGAGGCCCAAAAATGATCAAATACCTAGCAGAATTGAAGGAACAACTTTAATATTTCCAATCCTACGAGTTTCAGGGAGTCGAGCGTAATAACAATTCAATTGCTGATGCACTCTCAAAATTAGCCACTACGGATGATAACATCTTTGATGGGTCGGTTTACTTAGAAATTTTGCAACATCCTAGTGTCCATCATGAATCGGTGATGTGCATTAACCGAACCAACTGCTGGTTGACCCCATATATAGAGTATCTGACAGATGGCGTCTTACCTTCGGATCGGATGCTCGCCAAGAAAATCAAGTATAAGAGTGCTAATTTTATTCTGATTGATGGGGATCTGTTCCGAAGGGCTTTCTCATCTCCACTACTGAAATGCCTCACTCCATCTGAAGCTGAATATGCTCTCCGAGAAGTACATGAAGGCATCTGTGGTGACCATATGGCAGCTAAGTCATTAGCCTATAAAGTACTTCGACAAGGGTATTACTGGCCTACCATCTTCAAAGAAGCGACTGAATACGTCAAGAAGTGCGAGAAGTGTCAACTCAACAAATCCGATCTCATTATCGACCACCGGAAGAGCTATACTCGATCTTATCTCCTATACCCTTCATTTCTGGAGGGTTGATATATCGGTCCACTACCTAGAAGGCAAAAGGTCAAGTCAGTTTTGTTATAGTTGCCATCGACTATATGACCAAGTGGGTAGAAGCAAAGCCACTTAGGTTAATAACAGAACAGGAATGCTTGAAATTTTTGAAAGAATCAGTAGTATTTCGTTTCGGGATTCCTAAGGTGGTAATATCGGACAATGGACGTCAGTTTGTGGGATCGAAATTTGAAGCATTTTTGAAAGGACTGGGGATTCAGCACAGAAAAACTTCAGTGGCTCATCCTCAGTCAAATGGACAAGTTGAAGTGACCAACAGAACGCTGCTGAATGGGATCAAACACAGATTGGACGAAGCCAAGGGCAGATGGCCAGAGGAGCTACTTAGTGTGTTATGGGCTTATCGAACTACTCCGAGGACTACAACGGGGGATTCACCTTTCAGATTGGCCTATGGTACTGATGCCTTAGTCCCAGTTGAAATTGGATCTCCAAGTCTTCGGGTCAGTCAATTCAGAGAGATCTACAATGAGGAAGGGCTTAAGGCCAATCTTGATTTGCTTGAGGAAGTAAGAGAAACAGCCTTAATCAAATTGGCAGCCTATCAGCGAAGAGTGGCCAAGTATTATAACAAGGGGGTAAAGTTTCGAAGGTTCGAAGTAGGAGATTTTGTCCTCGAGAAGTCAAGCATCTACACCTTAGAATCTGGGAAAGGCGATGCCAAACTGGGAAGGACCGTATGAAATCCTTTGAAGGCGTCAAGCCGGGACTTATCGGTTGAAGGCATTAGGACGGTCAACAATTAAGAATACTTGCACGCTTTTGGCGAAAGCTTAGGAAATACTTTTAGTAAAAATGATGTTAAAGACATGGAAGTCCGTAAATATTTATGCCATCATCAATAAAAGTTCCCTTTTTCTCGAACAAATCTTGTCTTTATTCTTTGATCGGTTCAATGGTGTTAGGAGGTTCGGGTGGACTCACGACCATTCGATGGTAGCCTTTTTCGAGTGGTCCTTATGAGTTTGTCGGGCCCTTCGTGGTAGGCAAACGCGTCATTGGTGTTAGGAGGTTCGGTGGACTCGCCGACCATTCGATGGTAGCTTTTTGGGTAGTGGTCCTTATGAGTTTGTCAGGCCCTTCGTGGTAGGCAAACGTCATTGGTGTTAGGAGGTTCGGGTGGACTCGCTGACCATTCGATGGTAGCCTTTTCGGCAAGTGGTCCTTATGAGTTTGTCAGGCCCTTCGTGGTAGGAAAACGTCATTGGTGTTAGGAGGTTCGGGTGGACTCGCTGACCATTCGATGGTAGCCTTTTCGGAAGGTGGTTCTTATGAGTTTGTCAGGCCCTTCGTGGTAGGCAAACGTCATTGGTGTTAGGAGGTTCGGGTGGACTCTCTGACCATTCGATGGTAGCCTTTTCGGCAGGTGGTCCTTAAGACCTTGTCAGGCCCTTCGTGGTAGGCAAGTGTCATCCTTAAGACGTTGTCAGGCCCTGCGTGGTAGGCAATTGTCGACACATTAGACCTTGTCAGGCCCTTCGTGGTAGGCAAGTGTCATCCTTTAGACTTTGTCAGGCCCTTCGTGGTAGGCAAATGACATCTCTTGGTTCTGTTAGACCTTTCGGGGTAAGAAAATTCCTAATGAAGCAGATCTATCTCACACTTCGGTAACTAATAAGTATCCCTTTACTTTATTACCTAAAATTTTTCTAAGTGTCAAGTTCAGAATGCCTCATTCTTTAACTTCATCTTATCTGTTATATGACATGTTTAGTTGTTAATTAACAGTTCGAGTTCAGTCCATGAAAGAGTTTGTGCATCTTTCTAGTTAAATTAATATTGGAGTATTGACAGAAGGTAAATGCACCGAAGTTATAAGGGATGAAACCACCTTTCATTGATATTCAATCTAATTACAATATTAGATAATTTTTTACAAGTTCTATAAATTAAAGAAAGAAAAATAACAGAAATCTTCATAAATATTCTCTAATGAAATCAAGGAAAAACAATAGCATCGACTTTCAGCGCCATCTTAAATATCCGAAGAGTCGAGCAAGGATGGATCCGCGTTGGTCGCAATCAACTTCTCCTTGCCACGACTCTCGCAGAGCTCGTAACTCTCGAATATATCTTCATTATCTCCCCATTGATCTCATCCAGAAGTTTCGATACTCTTCATGATTTGTTTTCGAAGGTCATCGGTTAGAGGAGGCCCAAGGTCCCGAAGAGCCTTGAGTTCTCGGATTTCTTCTTCAAGCTTTTGCCGTTTATTCAGATGACGAGTCTCTGCCAACTCTAATTTTTGGATGGTCTTGGTCAGGAGTTTAGCATCAGCCTTTAATTCCTTGATCTTCTCCATCCTTATCTCGCTCCTCTGAACCAAGTCAACATTCATTTTGATGATTTCCTCATGCTGTGTTTTGGATGACTTTATTTCTTCATTGGAGGCCTTCACATCTCCCTTGGCTTGGGCTAACTCTTTTTGAAGCCCTTCATTTGTATGAAGAATGCATTCGCGTTGAGTCTTTTCCCTAGCCAAGGCAGGCTTCAGAAGGGCATTCTCCTTCCTCAGAGCCCCTTCCTCGATTGACCGAGAGACCTTTGACGACCTACGAACAACATTTGCCTATGCATGTCCAATATTATTTAATCAATTCTCAGATGTATAAGTATGAAGATAAATTCGGAAATAAAGGAGAAAACCGTTTACCTTCGCCAAATAGCTCATGCCTTCGCTGAGTAAATCTCCGTTCGAACTGTTCCCGAATTGATGATCATCGGTTTCACGAACGAAGGCGTTGAACAGTTGAAAGGAAAAATGGGCATTCAATCGGGGCCACATGGTCGGAGAGGCCATGGCGTCTCGCCGAATTAATAAATCGTTTGTCTTGGAGGAGAAGGCGGGGGTTGATTGCGAACTGGCGAGGAGTCCACATGTATGGTTTCAGGAGAAGGAGACCGAGCAGGAGTGGGTTCGGGGGTCGTCGAAGGTGCAGAAGATGAACCGGGGTGGCTGTCTGATAGATGTTTCCTTTTTCGGGATGGAGTGGGGACAGATCCGGTCGGTTCATCATCAGGCACTTGGATTTCTATGGGGATTATCGGAGGGATGACAGCCGAAGACGAGGGAACTCGGAGCTCTTTGGCAGTCAGGGGGGTTATCTTCGTCCTTATTTTCTTTACACGAAGAACCTTGGCCCGATCGTGCAAAGGAATGTCGACCAGACTCCTCCTCACTGGGGTAGGTTCAGAAGGTGCAGGATTGGGGTTGGTTGATGGGAATGTTTGTGGGGTTGCTTCGGGAAGTGTTTCCGGATCATTTTCGGGGTTTGTTTCCGGTTGGGTGGATTTGGATTTTTTGGCGGATCTTTTTTCTTGGTGGGTCCGAGGATTCTTCGGGTATGTTGGGCTCATCGGTCTGGGGTTCATCATTTTGAAGAGAGGTGGTTGGTGGATCGGTGGCAGGGGAATCAATCCGGGAAGATTCTTCAGTCAGGTGCTCTTCGCTCGCATTCGTATTCTCCCATGCCTAAAAATCTTCCAGGTCTTTCACTTCCGAAGAAGTTGGTTTGATCAGAGACACTGCAAAAAACCATGTATCAGAACCCGTATCACTTATATATCTCAAAAATTATGTTACAAAGTTATTCGAAACTTACATTTGTGGTCATATAGCCGAAGCTTGTTTGGTCGAAGTGTAAAACTCCATTCTTTTGGAGGATCTTCTTCAAAAAAGTCGCCATCTCCCCACACGCGCTCTTGGAGATGTCTCCAAAGTCGCCAGAGACCCGATCGAGAGGTAGTCAATCTGAAGAGAAGAGATTTTGGTCCCGTGACAAAAATCACTTCTCGTGCCAACCCTTGTTGCTGGAAGGAGTATCCATCAGGGGTCTCCTCTCAAATCTGGTGTTGGGTCGGGGGGACTGCTTACTCAACATTTTGAAGCCTCGTTCTCGAGACCTTCCGGCAGAGAAGAGGGTGAAGAAGATGTCAACGGAGGGAGAAATCCCTAATTCATGACAGAAGGCAATGAATGCCAGGATATGGATGTAGGAATTGGGCACTAACTGAGCAAAGCCCACTCCTATGAACCCTAGGAGGGTAACGACAAAAGCATGGAGAGGTAGGCGAACCCCTTTTTCCAGAAAGGTGACTGGCATGGCGACCCAACCGTCTGGTCGCTGGTACATACGCTCTTCAGGAGCAGGAGCCCTTATGGCATACATGTCAGGAATCTGATAACGAGTCCGGATGATACGTATCTCAGATTCCGTGACGGAGGAAGGGATGTTGGCATGGGGAAACTGCTCAGATCCTTGAAAAAAGTCGGAAGTCGATGCGAGAGGGATCGAGGTAGATTCCCCCATGGTTGTTGAAGATTGGGGTTGGAACTCGAACCCTCTTGGTTAGGGTTTGGGTTGGGAGGCGGTACTAACAGAGTCACGTGAAGGGGAGAGTTTTGGCTAGAGTTCACAAATCACCATTGTTGGGAATTCAGTAAAAGCAGAGGAAGAAGTTCTCTGAGAGAGAAGAAAGCTCAAAGGTTCAAATTTCAAATTTAGGGTAAAATCGCCGAATTGGTAAAGTTTACCTTTTATCTTGTGATTTACATGGTAATCGAGGGCGGCACATTTAATTCACAAAGAATGATGATGAATGGGAAGAGTTTTCATCCGTTTTTGGGTCTAAATATCTTCACCTGAGTGGGCTTGCGTCTATTGGGCCTCCCATTTCTATTTCTGATATCAATTTGGACCGATTTTGTTGGACTTTGGTGAGTTTCAGTTTGGACTGCCATGTAGTTTCAAGTTGCATATTCATTTCAAGCCTCAAACGACAGAAACAATGAGGGAAAGGTACCTCGAAAGCATTCAATCTGAGGAATTGCAAGCGCTTCCATAAAACCCAATTTATGGACGTGTGAAATCAGCGGAGGAAGATGCATGGTATCGCAAACCTCCTGTTAAATAGATGTGTCAGTAAGAAACAAAAGATAAAAACTAGAATTAGTTATACCCCATAAAGATTTATCAGCATGTATAGGATCGGGTATGAAGTCGTGTCCAAGTGTATGCATCTTCATCAAAGGAGCCATCCCAGCAGTATCTCCATAGTCATATGTATACACCCCTTTTGTTAACGAAGGGCATGCTGCAGGTTCAACTGCTCGTATAAGAGGGTTAATTTTCCCAGCAAGCTTCTATCGGATGAAAGGGAAAGCAAGCCCTGCAAAGTTTGACCCACCCCCAGTACATCCGATAATAACATCTGGAGTCTCCCAATAGTCTCCATCTGCTTTATACATTCCTCACCTATAACAGTCTGATGTAACAAAACATGGTTGAGTACGCTCCCTAGACAATAATTGGTATCTAGGTAATCATTTAACCAAAGTTTTATGATATAATGATTAAAATGTGTTACTAAAGTCAAAATGCATTTGTAAGTCAGGTAAACCAAAAAATAATTGGGGAAGTTAAATGACATCATTTAATTCAAGCCCCGTAGTAAATCAGGCAGCCAAAAACTTTGTAACACTACCCACTTGATAGAATGAATATTGGCACTCGGGATTATGATGACAATTACTAATCATAACTTACTTCGCAATTGAGACCAAACAGGCTACATGCAAAAGCCAGTGAACTCCTCCATAAATTACTTGAACTTTGATATAAATTATAATATCTAAATTAAAAGAATATAAATTATAGGGTCAACAAGATATAAATTACTTGAACTTTGATGGAGATATTTAATTGTTTTGGTCTTAGTATATTGGGAATTTGTATATTTCTCTTGGTCTGTGTCTTGGGTGCCTAGAAATTACCATATATGTATGCCGTCGTGCATGTGGCTAGTCCATATTATAGGGGAGACTCTGGAATTTTTTTTTATTAGTCGGGTAATTGCGAACATTTATAATATTAACGAGCTCTTTATGTTCTTACTAGTATTCTCAAGTTATATGCTTATAATTACTAGCTAGTATGCTCAAGGCATATGCTTACAAGTATGCTTAAGTCATATGATTACAAGTATGTTCAAGTCATATGCTTACAAGTATGCAAGTATGCTTAAGTCACATGCTTACAAGTATGCTCAAGTCATATATATGGTTACAAGTACGCTTAAGTCATATGCTTACAAGTATGCTTAAATGTTAATCATATGCTTACAAGTATGCTCAAGTCATATGCGTACAAGTATGCTTAAATGTTAATCATATACTTACAAGTATGCTCAAGTCATAT
Source organism: Panax quinquefolius (assembly GCA_020205615.1). Lineage (NCBI taxonomy): Eukaryota > Viridiplantae > Streptophyta > Magnoliopsida > Apiales > Araliaceae > Panax > Panax quinquefolius. The sequence goes on from CM035161.1 coordinate 127,188,133, forward strand.
GGTTACAAGTATGCTCAAGTCATATGCTTACAAGTATGCTTAAATATTAATCATATGCATGCTTACAAGTATGCTCAAGTCATATGGTTACAAGTATGCTTAAGTCATATGTTAACATTTATAATGTTGTCAACATAGGTACCGTGGAATCATGGACCTCTATTAGCATCAGTAGTTGGATGGCACGACGAAAGTCAAGTGCCCAGATAGTGCTACAATTTGAATTTTAGAGATTTGGTTGCCAAGTGTTTTGGAGTATGCATATAGTCACGGAATGTATGAATGGTCGATCCGCAGATCGATGTCCATGTTTGAAGTGTAAGAATGTAAATTATGGACAGAGACGTGGTAAACTATCATTTACTTTTTTTCGGGTTCATGAAAATTACGAAGAATGTTGGTGGGCACATGGGCGAGAGAGAAGAGATGGTGGCATCACGTAAGTATACAATTCGAGGCAAAGAGTACTCATCGTATGAATGAAATAGTTCATATATTGTAGGGCCAGATTTTGATTGGGAACAAGGCAGAGAGCAACCTATGAATTCTGATGCCAAAGACTTCTTTAAGTTGTTAGACGAGGGTAGCGAGCCATTGTGGCATGGTTTCACCAAACACACTACATTGTCTGCAGTGGCGACATTACTTAACATCAAGGTCGATCACAACATGAGCCATGAGTGTTTTTGAGTCGCTTCTTCAAGGCCATTAAGAATATGTTCACTGACGGTGAGAAATTACCTGATAACTATTACTTTTGTAAGAAAATGGTGAAGAAGTTGGGTCTTGGTTACCAAAAGATCGATGCATGTCCCAACGATTGCATGTTGTTTTATAAGGAAAATGAACAGATGACAAGGTGCACGTTTTGCAGTTATGATCGGTTTAGGCCTAATAAAGAGGGTGTGACTACAAAAAAATCAAGTATACCGTTTAAGATTCTAAGGTATTTTCCAATAACACATCGGCTAAAAAGATTGTACATGTCTTCAAGAACAGCTGAACATATGAGTTGGCATGCGAAATTTCTAGCTAAAGATGGAGAACTAAATCATCCCGCAGATGGGCAGGCTTGGAAAGATTTTAACTTAGCACATCTTCGATTTGCATTGGAACCTAGAAATGTGAGGCTTGGATTGTCCACCGATGGTTTCAACCCGTTTGGCTACTCAGCTGTTCCGTACTCATGTTGGTCTGTGATTGTTACTCCGTACAACTTGCCTCCATGGATGTGTATAAAACAACCATACTTGTTTCTTTCACTCGTGGTTCCTGATCCTAAGAGTCCTGAAAAGAACTTAGATGTTTACTTGAGATCTCTTATAGATGAGTTGAAGGTATTGTGGGAGGATGGAGTACAGACTTGGGATGTTGCAACGAAAACAAATTTCAACCAAGACAGCGGTTATGTGGACTATAAGTGACTTCCCAACTTATGGTATGTTAGATGGATGGAGTACACACGGGAAGTTGGCTTGTCCGTATTGTATGGAGCATACAAAGTCTTTCAATCTATCAAAAGGTCAAAAGCCTTGTTGGTTTGACTGTCATCGTCGGTTCTTGCCGGTAGATCACCCATTTCGAAGAAATAGAGAACACTTCAGGTAAGGGAAAGTAGACAATGATATGCCTTCACCGCGATTGTCGGGAACAGAGATGCGAGATCGTGTGATGAGATTGCCGATTATCCCATTTGGTAAAATTGATGCCACAAACATAATCAATGGGTTTGGCGAATCTCATAACTGGGTTCAAAGAAGCATCTTTTGGGAACTGCCTTATTGGTCTACAAATTTGATTCGTAATAATCTAGATGTGATATATGCATATTGAGAAGAATGTGTTTGACAATGTGTTTAACACCGTGATGAAAGTTACGGGGAAGACAAAAGATAATGATAAGGCACGTTTGGACATGAAAGATATTTGTAAGCGTCCTGGATTAGAACTTTATGAATCTCCTAATGGTAAGATTGTCAAACCGCATACAAGGTACACATTGTCCAAAAAGCAAGTTGAAGATGTGTGCATATGGGTTAAGTCTCTAAAACTACCAGATGAATATGCGTCGAACATTACAAGGTGTGTTACGGGTGGGAAATTGCAAGGGATGAAGAGTCATGACTGTCATGTGTTCATGGAGAGACTCATGCTTATAGCATTTCGGGATCTACTTGATAAACCAATATAGGATGCTTTGACGGATCTTAGTCGTTTCTTCAAAGACTTATGTTCAAAAACATTAAATGAGAAGGACATGTCTGTACTTGAGAAGAACATCATAGAGATCACGTGTAAATTGGAAAAAATATTCCCACCTGGTTTTTTTGACTCCATGGAGCATTTGCAAATCCATCTTCCCTATGAAGCTCATGTTAGGAGTCTAGTTCAATATAGATGGATGTACCCTTTCGAGAGGGTGATGGGAAACCTTAAAAGGAAGGTAAAGAATAGAGCTTATGTCGAGGGGTCGATATGTAAGGCATACAGTTTCGATGAGATATCTACGTTTGTCTCAGACTATTTTCTGGACGAAGTCTTGACAAAGGCCAATCGAGTATCGAGACATGACGATGGGGGAAATGTTGAACTAAATGGTCTACTCTCTGTATTTGGTCTATCAGGCCGCACTTATGGAAAAGGGAAATGCATATTCCTCCCTAAGCAAGAATTACATACTGCACATACTTACATTCTTCTCAATTGCGAAGAGATTGACGAATTTGTGAGGTACACGTGTAAACTTGATAATTTATCTTTTAAGTTGAAAATTTATTCTAATATGTTAATGTTTATAACATTGTATAGATTGTAAGATGACGAGTTAAAAGTGAAGCATCCCGGCATAACTAATAAAGATATTCAAATCAATCGTGATAAAAAATTTGCACTTTGGCTAAATGATAAAGTAAGTTCAATTTCTGAAAATAACATATATATATATATATACTCCATATTAACTATGACTTCATTTAATAAGATGGAGTTTTTGTAGGCTTTGACTGAGGGATCAACGATTCCGGCTAATGTACAAGTCCTAGCTATGGGATCAGACAGGGACCAAGTCAACCACAATGGTTACAAAATAAATGGTTGTGAATTTTATACAAAGGCATATGGGCGCGGTAAAAGAACAACGAACTCTGGAGTGTGTGTCCAAGAAGATTGTTACAATGAGCTTGGTCGTGCCTTTTATGGGGAGTTGGAGGAAATTATAGAGTTGTCGTACAAGGGCACGTACGGGGGTCATATTCACTTGTTCAAGTGTCGTTGGTTTGATTCAGAAAAAGGGATACGTGTTAACAGACATGGAATCGTCGATATTGACCTCCATAGGTCTGCGTACTCCAACGAACCATTTGTTTTACTAACTCAAACAGTACAAGTATACTACACTCCTAGTCCTGTTAGGAAAAGGGATAGACCGCCTACAGATTGGCAAGTTGTAATTCATACTCCCGCGCGTAGTCGTGTAGAAGTAGTTGATGGGGAGATTTACTAAGAGCAGATGCTTCATATTCAAACTATAATAAATGTGGAGGATGACAATGAAGTAATCCAGTTAGATAGTGGAGATGAACCACATGAATTAGATCATGAGTTAATACTTCTGTCAGATGACATTGATACTGAGGAGGAAGAGTTATTGACTAAATCTGACACTGAATCTGAAGCAGATGATGGCTATGAACCTGCAATACGTATACAAGATGATTCTGAATCAGACATTAATTGACACTTGAATTTTCTGAAATGTATGTTTAGCATTACATGTTTTTTATATCATTGTCATGTTTATGTACTTAACTATTTACAGCCATACTTGTGTTTATTGTCATTTTATATTCATATATATAAATGAAATGTATGTTTAGAATTACATGTTTTTTATATCACTGTCATGTTTATTGTCATTTTATATATTCATATATATATGTGTAATCAAATATAACTCATAATAACATTTTGAAATTTGTAATATATGAGATGGCTTTCAAGCAGTGAGAAAAAGTGCGGCTTGGGTAGGGGCCTAATCATGTGCCCAATGCCCTACTAATCCGGATGATCGGATTCTTATTCGATTTCGCCCTCCTCGAATAACGACGTCGTCCACATCATTTATATATAAGCATTTTAATTCCATTTATACAAGATATATATATATATATATATATATATATATATAACTTAGATGTAAATTGCTTTAATATATCTACTTATCGTTGATGTAAATTATTGTATATTATAGTGATTTTTCAGTAATAAGATCGTCAAGTGCATATTACAGCTCTGTTTACAGAATTGGCCGACACCTGTGATTACATGGGCAAGCACACTTATCACCCACAAGGATGCTGTTTGGGCTGAGTTTCAGGTATGTTTTTTTAATTATGACAGGCCAATATAATATTATAATGATAATTGTTTAGTAATGTTATTATTGTTATTTTATTTGTAGAAAAGGTATAGATGGGAGGACGCGCATGCTTCAGTGATACAAATATTATTCTAGCAGAAGTGTGCGGTCCGCACCAAAGATAATTTGAATAAAGAATGACAAAAATCCCTTCACAATGCATCGATCGACCATCCAGGCCAGGGAGAGGATTACATACACGAGCATAGCCCCTGGTGGTGCACTCAGTCCATATGGGCTGAGATGTGTGCCCAATGGAAAGCTGAGAGTTGGGTGAAAAGATGAAAGACTGCCTCCACAAATAGATCCTCGAGTGTACCCGATGGCGAAAAGGCTAAGAACATACAAGGGCGGTAAGATTTCACGATTACAAAGATATCAACGCCTTTGCACGATGCGTATTTACAAGTTTTAATATGTTTACAATCATGAATTATAGAAAATATATCACATTTTTACTTAGTAATATTGGCCTATTTTTTGTATAGGAGTCTCAATCTCAAGGTCAGCCTATCCATTGGCTGGAAGTGTACGTGGCCACCCGTGATGGTTCCACCGATGCTATCCAGATAAGCGGTAATAAGTTTTAACAACTTGATCTTGTTTATCAATGCTTACAGAATTTATTTTTAACTATTTAATTGTTAACATGATGACATGATACTTATTAGCGTTTATTGAATGAGCGTTATCCTGAAGGCACTCCACGTCCGCCAATTGATCAAGATTTATGGGAGAGGGCGTTTGTTGTGAAGAAGAACTACATTAAAGGTCAAGGACAACGACAGCGCCCATCCTTGATGGCTCAAGTGACTCTGCTACCTAGTCTTCACAAATATCGAGTCATCCAAATTGTTCATACTCCAAATTGGACCGTGTGAGAGCTATATGTCGAGATCGAGATCTTCTAAAGATCTTTGGGCGGGCATCTGGCTTTTACTCCACGATGAGTTAGGCGATGCAAGATGATGGCAGTTAGCAACAACAATGAACACAACATAGGGATGACGATGAAGTAATCAATTTATTGTATATTATTGTAATATACCATTAATATTAACATAGTTAGTATATATTTATAACTTGTTTTATTATTTTGTTAATTACAGGGTGATCAAGGAGAAACTAATCAAGACGTTGATGCTTGACGATCGATACAGCTCTGTTTTGTAGTTCTTTGAGAATTTTGTACTTTTATATTCATTCATGTTACTTAAACTTTAGATTTGTTTATATTTATTCAATTCATATTGGTTTAAAGGTTTATATAGTTTATATACTAGTTTGGTGTATGTGTCGGTGGATGATTGATGTTTACATTGTTGTGAAAAATGTTTATATTGTTGTGACTATGTGTTGGGATAAAGCAGGTACAAAATAGGTATGTGTTTTTGGGAATTCGCTAAACAAAAAAATCGGTTTCGCTTTTTTTCAAATCGTGACAAAGATGCTATCCATCGATATTCATTAGCGACTGCTAAGCTTTGAGGGTATCAGCGACCGCATGCGGTCGCTAATAGCAATCGCTGACATCTGGACCACGTCAGCCTTTGGCTCTGAGCCATGCTGACTCAGCTTAGCTACCGAAATGACAAATTCGATCGCTAATTGCAGTCGCTGATGTGCACATCAGCGACCAGATTTTATGCGACGACTATCAGCGACTGGAGTCGATCGCTAATAGGTATTTGCGACCGACAGTGGTCGCTGATACGCGGTCGCTGATAGACCATTTTCTTGTAGTGGATAGGAACATCCTCCTCTTCGTCCACGACATCCGGCCTCTCAACCCTGATAGGGCGAATAACTGACTCAGTCAACCTGCGAGGTTGTCGGGCTGGACGAGGCTGAGGAAGATCAGAAGCTTTCTTCCTCACACCTACGGAGGCCCTACGAGATCGACCCGGCTGATCTGGATCCATAATATGAGCAAAGTCTCCAAATCACCTTAAAAAGGGTGAGGTAAGTTCTAAACTTGAAGCTTATTAAATTTAAATCATTGCTTCATGCATCATCTAAGTCCTAATACATGCATTAACATGCATCCACAATAAAGTTAAAATTACATGTTCATTAAATGCCCGAACTCGTGAATTTTTTTTGCCAGTCTCTTTTGTAAAATGGATTGTCCACATGCACATAGGCATGACTAGGTGGCTATTCAGTAGCACACCAACCCAAAATCATGAACATCTCATATGTATGAAAAAACATCAAAATTAAATCCACCATGGCAGCTAAATTACCATGAGTGCTTTATTTAAAAACCTGTGCTCATTTGTCCTCAAATAAGATGAATAAACTAGTAAAAAAGGATGCCAAATGACTGTCTCAAAAGTCAATTTTTTTACATTAATACGTTCAGCATAGTAAAATGTGAGCATTTACAAAGTTGAATAATTTTTATCAAGTCATATAAGCATGCATATTCAGAATACTATGTTTAGAAGCATTTTATATGAAATCTAAAGTTCTAACGGTCAAAACTTGAAAAAAAACATGTAAACGTTACCAGAGTAGTGCAGAACGTTTGTATGGTGACGAATTTTACAAAAAACAGCCCAAACTCAGTAGATTTGAATAGGAAATTTTGAATTTTTATATTGTTCAATCTGAAAATAACTTGTGAAACCTGCAACCACCCAAGTTGGCCCCCACCCCCTCCGGCTCGATCAAATTTGAGTTACAACGGAGTACTCAGAAGTTGAAAAGTCAAATCAGGGATAAAGGTGCTACACGATTAAGCGGAAAGGGCCTGAAACCCTGATTTTCGATACCAAACTTCATATCTACATGTAAGTCATTGGTATTAACCCGAATATGGGGTTCAGGAAGCCGATGATAGAGGTTATTGAAGACGACCCTTGTCGAAACATTGGGAAAGTTCGGTGTTATGAACCATGGGTATTGAGTGCAATCAAAATGTCCAGATTTGTTTCAGGTTATAATTCGTCAGAAAGATATCCTCAGCAAAGATATTAGGCATGTCTGATATTATAAATTGTTAGCGAAAACTCCAGCGTAGCATCGGGAATGGTCTGGTGATGTAAGCCGTTGAAAGCTACTTCAACGAAGGTCAAAATGATTGACAATGTAAACCGTTGGCGACAACTCCAGCGTAGCATTGGGAATGGTTTGGTGATGTAAGTCGTTGAAAACTATTTCAACGAAGGTCAGAATGATTGATAATGTATACCGTTGGCGACAACTCCATCGTAGCATCGGGTATGGTCCGGTGATGTAAGCCTTTGAAAACTACTTCAAAGAAGGTCAGAATGATTGACAGTGTAAACCATTGGCGACAACTCCAGAGTTACATCGGGAATGGTCCGGTGATGTAAGCCGTTGAAAACTAATTCAACGAAGGTTAGAATGTTTGACATTACAAACCATTGGCGACAACTCCAGTGTAGCATCAGAAATAGTCTAGTGATGTAAGCCGTTGAAAATTACTTCAACGAAGATCAGAGTATCTGATATTACAAACCGTTGGCGACAACTCCTTGGCTTGTAGTGCAGGGATGATTCGATGTGAGATCCCGAATTTTATGAAATAAAAGTATTCAACTTTTTTATTTTGGTAAATAGTTAAATTGATAAAAGTTTAAAGGTAAGGGTGATATTTGAAAATTTTACAAAGTAAACAAGTTGTTATAAATTATTCTTTTTATCGGGGAATATTCGTACGACGGCACAATCATTGGTGGATCCCACAACGGAAGTATTGTCATAGTTAGAAAACGACAGAATTATCTTTTTATAAAAATAACGACGAAAGTTTTACCGTTAAACTGTTGAACTACCCGTTAATAAAAGTACAGTAATACGCGTGGTTGCATAGTAGCACACGATATTGATTATTGATGCTTACGTAAGAAGTCACTCAGTTATACTTAATTATTGCTACAGTAATTGATGCATAATATCTCTCATATTATTAATTCATTTATTGTCATAGTATCATCTGCATAATATTTTATATTATTAAATCAATAATTGAGACGACAAAGTTATTCATATTATTATTTGCATTATTGGCGATGTCTAGAAAATTTTGTCGAGGAAAGGGGTTTGGTTACCTAATTGCGCGCCAATAGAGAGAAACCCTTTTGCTTTCATTGTCCTCTTCAGGAAATGAGAACGTAGCTGGGACTAGTCGGGGAACGGAGTGACGGTCCAGATGATAGCATTAGTAGTCCTCACTATTCTATGAAATAGTGTGATAATAAATGTATTGAGGACTCCATTTGAGTTGAATACTGTCTTGAAGACAATATTCATATTAAAACTCTCAGTTTATGTTTTGTCGTATGTCACACGACAGTTGTATTATTAAGTTATATTTGAATTTTGTGCCATGTATTTGGCGATTCAAGATGGATGATGTATACCTATTTTGGGGGCGTCACAGCGACAGACCGAACATATAGCGACAGACCGAATCATCGCCAGGTTTGTCGCTAAAGGGATGTGAGCAAGGTATGTTAGATATAAGGGTGAGCTTAAGATCCGGATAGTATATATATATATATATATATATATATATATATATATATATATATTAACTTTTCTTGTATTTAAATATCTCATTTTTAACTGCTCATTCAATGTAAATCCATAATATTTAAATCTATGAACTAGATTTATCTAAATATAATCATATCTAAATTTTAACCGGTTGAACTGGAACCGTTAAGCTAAAATAGCTAAGATTTATTTAATTCTAGTTTTTTTTAAAAAATATTAAGCAGTCACGTGACCCTAGATCTGTATCTAGAGGGAACAAAAAGCTTGGATATGCGCATGTAGGGATTTAACTGATGAATCCTTTGTTTTGCGTCGTTTAGATTAAATATCTATTTTATTTCAGTATCCTCGTTATGTAGTATATTAATATGATATTATGTGAGCCTAGGAGCAACGGGATCTAAGATCCAGTTGACGGATCTAGATCTGGTTCCCATGATAGACTTTTTTCAGCTGTACAGTTTGCTTGTAAATCATATTTGTGGTGTTTGGACATCTTTCGATGGCTTTCATGCCCATGAGGAGCCCGACACTTATAAGTATATTATTTTGTCGAAGATGCTTCGCATCTCGAGAATAAAACCAAATCAAGCTGAATACAGGATAAAATAGAAGTATCAAAGGCCTCAATTACTATGTGAGCATAAGGGTTTGAAAACCTGTTTTTAAAACATCATTGCTATATATATTGCTTAAAATTAAACTTTTAGACAAGTCAAACCCTTTGTATATAGGTGCAAACGAGGCATAACACTACTTCCAAATAATGCACTTAGGCCCAATTAACCACACACACACATTTCAAATAAATTAGGGAATTGAAAAGACGCGGTAATCGTGTTTTCACGGAAGTCGAGGGGTGTCTAACACCTTTCCCTCGCTTAATCAAACCCCCGAACTCTATGAATCTCGATTTCCAAGTCCTGTTAAATAGAGTCCAATAATTAGGCCTTTGTGTAAACCTTTTCAAATTCGGTTGAGTCAGTAAAACCATTTCACTACTACCAACTAGCGACTCTGAATTTTCAAATCATCAACATTTTGTGTTGGACTCTTTTCAAACTCGCCCTTTCAAACAAAATTCAAGACATATAAAACATAAAGGTTAGAAAGGCTAAAAGAGGAATTTTAAAAAAAAAAAAAATTCCCAACGTCGATATGTAGGATATTTGAAGGATGTGTATCATAATTTTGTAGCGAACGTGCCAGGCAAGTTTCCTAACTTTTGCTTACACTTTAATATTAAGCAAAGTTTTTTAACTCGTACCATTCCTTTGTACTTGTACGAATCTTCTATGTAAATGCAAGATTTCTAATTTCTCTTAGAAAGAATTACTTTGATAGTTAATACTTGTTCATCGTAAATCATTACAGCTCTATATCCTAAACAAAGTTATTGAATTGTGATTTATTCATGTGAAGTTATTCGAGATGATATATTATTAAATTCCTGATTATTTATCGAACCCATTTGATTCGGCTAGTCCTTAGTCGATGAACGTTCTAAAAATTCTAGAATTATTTCTGAAGTCATTCAAAATTGAATTATTTTGGTGCGGATTCCTGTAATGAAGTTGAGATGAACAAACCTATTTCAAGGGAAAATGTTATCGAAAACTATAATTCCGAGCTACGCAATAGAGATAATATGTTTGTGCACAATATATAGTATGAAGGGATGATCACCCGGAGTACGAGGAAAGTTGGTCCATAGTTTTTTTACTGTTAAAGGTTACAGTAGAAATACTTGTAAACCTAGGACATGGTTTGTGATCTTGTGACCCTCGGTATATACATCTGAAATCAACATTTATAGTTTAAATTAAAAATTGATTATCTCATTGAATTCTCAAGTTCCTGATTAATTAATGATCTGTTCCAATATTACACTTTCTATTAAGCTAAAGATTAAAATATTATTTCTTTCATAAGTCATTTGTTGTATATCATTATACTTGTGGGCAATTTGATTGCTCACCCTTGCATAAACATTTCAGCTAAGGTTAAAGAACCTGAGAAGCCTTCTTCAAGCAAAGGCAATGGAAAGATGCAGGAGTAGAGAACTTCTAGTCCATATTTCTTTATGATGAATTATGTAATGAACTTATTTATTTTTTCACCAATAAGATGTAATAGTAAATGTTAGATGACCTGGGATACGCTTATGTAAGTAATCTTTTAATAAGGCTTATTATATGTGATGTTTATTATCCTATCCAATGAGTAGTTTAGATGTTGTATGTGTTGGATCGTGAGCACCGAATCTGTGGGTTGAAGTACCTAGATTAGGGGGCGGGTCATTCTCCACAAACATGACACTTACCCTTTCTTTTATTAGGATCAGGTTTTTTTATATTTTTGTCCAGGATGCTTGAACTTATTATTATCTCTTTTAACTCCAAGTCCTTTCCCTTTAAATGATCTTGTCTCCAAATAGTTTACACTCTACAATCCTTGAATCAAATTCTTAGCATCACATTTTTGGGCCTCCTCCTCAATACGCAAATGCTTCTGAATTTGATCAAGTTTTAGACAAGACAATTTTAAGAACCCTCAACTTGTCAACAATAACCTGTAGCTCATGCACTTGCTCCAAATTAGGTTTATTATCAATCATTTTAAGATCAAAATATTTAGAAACTAAATATTTATTTGTACCTGCTTCCTCAGCTTTATATTTGAATTTCAAAGCCTCCCATAACTCTCTTGGTAACTGAATGTTGTTGTAGAAATCTTAGTGATGATCCGAAAGTATGTTGAGGATATGTCCACGAGTAACCTCCTCATCTTCATTCTTCTTCATTCTCTATTCCTTCAGTGCTTCAATTGTATCAATGTCTGGTTGCTGACTGATCTTCTGCTGTTTTGGGATCTTTTAAAATAGGTTAAAAGTTAGGATCCAGTACATACACAATCTTTAAAATTGTGAGTAGAAATTTAAGTTTATCTTGCTAACGACTGAAATTGTTTTCGTCAAAAGCGATCGAGCTTGACAAAATCCTGGTTCATATTTTGAATGGCTCTGTATCCATATCGATAAACACATTAAGATTGAATAAAATAGACACAAAACAATTGGAACAAGGAATTTTCATGGGTAGTTCATGTCCTTAAGGTGTTTATTGTCCCTTACCAAAATGGTTTGCTAAAAGCTACTGACAATATACCTCCATGATATATGTCAAGCCTATATATTCAAAGTGATAACAACTCACTAATAAATCTTTATATTTGCTGCTTTGTAAAGGTTGATGAGAATTAGAAGACAAATGACTGCTTAGTTCCGAAATTGAGAAAAACTGAACTGTGTATAAAGCATCAGTTTAAAAAAATAAATTATGTAATTATCACACATCAATTTATGATAGTTTTAAACTCTTTTGTATCCATAGTGATTAAACACAAAATTGTTTAACCATACCATAAATGAGGTCCATTAATATGGTTCGAGCTTTATCTAAAAAGATAGGTTCATTGCTCGGGCGAGACTCCTAGCGACGATGCGTACGTGTAAAGTGTAAAGTGCAAAGTGCACCTAAAGTGCCAATGCAACTTTGCGACGTGAACCTGCACCTGGGACGCAGGACACGGGCACGTCATCATAATTAACCAGATCCAAGCCTTTCCTTTAGTACCACAAGTGAATTAAACTATTCCACTTATACTTATAAAATATTAAATAGTTTTATTCCTTCTCAATGTGGGACTTAAAAAAAATAGTTTTTTAAACAAAATGAACCGTTTCATATATCTCACTTTGGATACAATTAAAATACAATATATAATTCCTACTTGAACTATATATTGCTATCTCTTAATCTTCTTGTAGTAGACTATCAAATGCACTTTTAATTTAATTTAAATTTAATCAATTAATGGGTCTAAATTAATCCCAAAATTGATCAAAACTCATAAAAGAAAAGGTGCAATTATTAGTTTTTAGTGCATCAACACCAAAATTTGGTAGTCGCTTGACGAAAAATGACTTAACATGATTATAGTTAGTTTTATGATACATAACTAGAATAATTTATATTGCTTTCACTATATGAACATTTATTAACTTATTATGCTTAAATTTATTTGTAAAATATTCGTACGTATCGTGTTTTATTATTAATAAGTTCTTAGTTTTTAATTATTACTCAACTTCTTGTGTTAAATGATAAATTAAATGTACAATTACTAAACATGTGTTTAGCAAGAATATATAAAAAGATTTTGTGATGACCGTTTCGGTCGACATTCTTATTCATTAAGTAATGTTGACGGCGACTATTGCCGTCAGCATTAACATCAAGAATTACCGACTATCGCCGTTAGCATTAACATAAAGAATTAGTAAAAGTACAGTAATACGCGTGGTTGCATAGTAGCATGCGGTATTGATTATTAATGCTTATGTGAGAAGTCACTCAGTTTGATTCAATTATTGTCGATATTTTATATGTTATTAAATTAATAATTGAGATGACGAAGTTGTTAATATTATTATTTGCATTATTAACGATGTCTAGAAGTTCTGCCAAGGTGAGGTTTGGTCACCTAATTGCGGCATGATAGGGAGAAATCTTTATCGAAAGCCCCTCTTTCCGGGAACGACATTGGTCGATTAATAGTGTGAATAATAATAATGATGATGAAGTTTTGTTTTATTCGTATTATTAACGTAATAAAAGCGTAAAACTTTTTATATAAAACAAAATACTTTTATAAAGTTATTCGTTTTATTAAGGCTAATAGTAAAATCTTTTATATAAAAGCAGAATACTTTTATAAAGTTATCATTTTATTAGATAATAATTAGAATATATTATATTTTATTATGCATAGTGCTTGTGAGACCCCAGATTTTATCAATAAAGATTTAAATTTAGTCGAAATAATTTTAATATTATAGTGTGAATTTGAGATAATATTATAGTTGTGGGTAGTATTTATAAATTTTGTAAAGTATCGCAAGTGGTTATATTATATTCGATTGGGTGGGGAATATTCGGTTTAGCGAGGGAATATTCGCACAACTACTCAATCATTGGTGGACTCCACAATGTAATTATTATCGGATTGAGAAAAGCGACACAAAATATTTTATTGAAATAACTATGAAGTTTTACCGTAGTTCTTGTTGAACTACTTAGTAGTAAAAATACGATACGTGTGGTTGCATAAGTAGACACGATATTGATTATTAATGCTTATGTGAGAAGTCACTCGGTTTGATTCCATTATTATTGAATAATAATATGAATTATTATAGCGATAATGACTTTGTTTTATTCAGTATTATTAACGTAATAAAAGCGTAAACATCTTTTTATATAAAATAGAATACTTTATTAAAGTTATTCTATAAATAGAATATATTATATTTTATTATGCATAGTGTTGCATAGTGTTTTTGCATAGTGTTTTTGCATAGTATTGCATAGTGTTTGCATAGTAAAATGTTTTATATAGATAGAATATATTATATTTTATTTAAAAGATTTTTCTTTAAATATGGACCGTCCAGATTAAAGTAAATCAATCTGAGATAGTTCATGGATTAGTTACTTATGCATTCCATTTTCCTATAAATGAAGCTCATTCCTTCATTATTTTTTACGAATTCATTGAAACTCTAGAGAGAGAAATTATAGAGAGAAAGCTATAGAGAAAATTATAGAAAGAAGAAGAGTATTTTGCTACTTCACTACTTCTATATTAGGTTCTTTTTACTAGTGAAGGGTGTTATTCTTTCTTCTTGAAGAGAACTTACATTATTCCATTCACTATTATTACATTGGAATAACTTTGTAAAAGTGATATACCCTATACATAACCTTGTATATGCGCAGCATATCCTATACTTGGTGAAATCCTTATGTTATTCCATTTTATTTATTACATTGGAATAACTTTTGTACGACTGTGGTTTACCCTATACTTGGTGACATTCTTCTATTATTCTCGTTGGAACATCACATGCATGTGTTTTACACCTTAGGACTGGTTCCATTTTTTATTATTCATTGGAACATCCATGCGTGTGTTTTACACAGGACTGGTTCCGCTTTTATCATTACATTGGAATATCCTATCGTGTGTTTTACACCCGGATCCGGTTCCATCTTTATCATTTCTGTTGGAACATCCGCTTGATTGTGAATTTCACCGACACCGTTCCGTTATTATTATTCTACGTTGGAATAACTTTGTCATGCGGGCACCGCATGCATGGTGATTTCTTTTGTTATTCCATTCTTTATTATACCCGGTTGGTTAAAACTTGGACTTTATACTCCATGAAATTAGTAGAATATTCTTGATATTTGCGTTTCATCAAGATATCTTTCATGGAAATATTCTTCCCGATCATTCTTGAATTTTACTCTACACAAACAAAGATCTTGTTGACAATTTTAGGCGTTATTAATTCTGGATAAAATAATTCTTGAACTTGTTTTATTGAATTATTATGTCATTGTCATCATCCTCATGTTATATTATGTTATCTTTCGCTTACGTGCGTAGATGAACTTAGTATGATTATGACCGAGGATCATTTCATTTATAATCATGACTTGATATAAATGATGTGACAAAAGTCCTCGGTGGCACTTTGTAATGCGTTGATGGATAGTTTTGGTATGATTATGACCGGGGGTGATTCGGTATAGTCATGACCATTGATAATTTGATGAAAATCCTTGACCGTGGTAATGCGAGGATGATTAGATGTGGTGGTTTATTTATTAAAGTGAGTCTCAAATGATAAAAATTGATGAAAACCTTTTTAAAACCTAAAAGATAGTAGACTTTATTCTCTACTTGACTCTTTAAATGGATTGCTAATTCCGCTGCAGTTAAACTAATTGTCTATTGTATTTTATCAGTTTAATACTGTTGAAGGCTAATGATAATTTATTCTGCATTATCTTAGTCATAATATTTCTTACTGGGCTAGTTGAGCTCACCCTTTCTTTCACTGTTCTCTTCAAGAAATGAGAACATAGCTGGGATGAATCGGGGAACGAAGTAATGGTCCAGAGGATAGCATTAGTAGTCCTCACTATTCTGTGAAATAGTGTGATAATAGCTGTAATGAGGACTCCTTTTGAGTTTGTATAATATCTAGTAGACAATATTTGTATTCAAACTCACAGTTTATGTCGTATTGTACACGACAGTTATATTAGTAAGTTGTATTTGAATTTATGTACCATGTAAGTGGCGACCCAAGATGGGTGACGTATACCTAATTTTGGGGGCGTCACAGTGCTTGCATAGTATTTGCATAGAAAAATCTTTTTAAAAGTTATTCGTTTTATTAGATTATAAATAGAATATATTATATTTTATTTAAAAGATTTTGCTTTAAATATGGCCCGTCCGATTAAAGTAAATCAATCTAGACCGTTCATGGATTGGTTACTATTCATTCCATTCTTCTATAAATAGAAGCTCATTCCTTCATTATTTCTTACGAATTCACTTAAACTCTAGAGAGAGAAACTATAGAGAGAAAGAAGAAAAGTATTCTGCTACTTCACTACTCCGATATCAAGTTTTTTTTACGGTAATGGGTATTATTTCTTTTGAATTCATGAAGAGAACTTCTATTATTCCATCTTTATTATTCTGTTAGAATAACTCAGATATCTGCCAAGCTACCCTATACTTGGTGAAATTCTTCTGTATTCCATTCTTTATTATTCTGTTGGAATATCATGTATGTGCTTAGTCCGGACCTGGTTCCATCTTTATTATTTTGTTGGAACATCCTGTTGGTGTGAATTTTACCTGACCTAGTTCTGTCATTTAGTATTCTGTTGGAATAACCTGTCTATGTGAAGTACCGCATGCATGGTAATTTATATTGTATTCCATTCTTTATTATTCATTGGAATATCCACATACAGCGTATTACATTTGACTTCGGTTAGATTATTTATTATTACGATGGAATAACTTTGCATACATGTGAAGTACCGCATGCATGGTGATTTCTTTTGTTATTTCATTCTTTATTATACTCAGTTGGTTAAAGTTTTAACTTATACACTCCATGAAATTAGTGGAATATTCTTGATATTTGCGCTTCATCCAGTATCTTTTCATGGAAATATTCTTCTGAGCATTCTTGAATTTTACTTTACAAAGAAGTATCATGTTGACAATTTGTACGTTATTAGTTCCTGAATAAATTAATTCTTGAACTTGTTTTATTGAATTCTTATATTATTGTCATCGTCCTCATGTTTATATTATTTTTGAAAGTCATCTGTGACCTGTAGTGCATAGATGGACTTGGTATGATTATTACCAGGGATTATTCAGTGTAATCATGACCGTAATGTTACAAATGATGTGGTAAAAGTCTTCATTGGCCCAAAGTACATTGATGAACAGTTGTTGGCATGATCATGACCATTGATGAATACACAAATATCCTTGGCCCGTAGTGCATGGATAAATTATGGTCGTGACCCTAATGAATATCCTTGGCCGTAGTACAGGAATGATGTGGATTATTTATTAAGCTGAGTCTTAGCGATAAAAGTGATGAAAAACCTTTTTAAATCATAAAAGATAGTAGATTTTATTCTCTACTTGACTCTTTTAATGGATCAGATGTTCGTTCTTGTTAAACTTGATGTCTATTGTATTTTATCAGTTTAACACTGTTGAGGACTAATGATAATTTATTCTGCATTATCTTAGTCATAATATTTCTTACTGGGCTAGTTGAGCTCACCCTTTCTTTCACTATTCTCTTCAGGAAATGAGAACGTAGCCGGGACTAATCGGAGAACGGAGTGATGGTTCGAGATGGTGTCTTAGTAGTCCTCACTATTCTGTTAAATAGTGTGATAATAAATGTAATGAGAACTAAATTGAGTGTGGATATTGTCTAGATGACAATATTTATATTAAAACTCACAGCATGTATTTTGTCGTATTTTACCCGACTGTTGTATAATCAAGTTGTATTTGAATTTAGTACCATGTATTTGGCGACTCAAGATGGGTGATGTATACCAATTTTGGGGGCATCACAGTTAGCATCAAAGCTTATGGATATGATCCCTGGCTATGATGTGAGATAAGAACTAGGAGGGGAGATATGGGGAATTCCTTCGCTAGTATGACCTACCTAAGTTTATTTGGTATTTAATTGGTCGGTCAGAGTATAGGGATAATATGTGATATGTTAATTAACCCTTGTTTTGTGGCAGTATTTGAAAATGGCATCCGAGAATATTGAGAACATCAATGGAGCACAGGAGACCGTTGAGTATCCACAGATCAATAATCAGGATAATGTGCATCAGGAAGGCGACAATCCTAATGCAAACAACAACACTGACCAAATGATGAACGATAGAATGTTTCGAGGCTTCATGCAATTCATGCAACATTAGGCGAGAGCGGCTCCTGTCCAAAATGCAGGTGGAAACACTGGCAACTCTCGAACGGTCACCGCTAAACAGTTCAAGGAGCTGGGAACACCGAAGTTTTTTGGAGAGCCAAAACCACTTAAGGCGGAGACGTGGATAAAGCAGATCAACAAGATATTTGATGTCTTGGGTTGCTCCGAGGAGCAAAAGGTTCCCTTTTCCACTTTCATGTTGCGGGCAGAAGCAGATTACTGGTGGGAATCTGTAAAGCGTACTCAACCTGCCGCATTGAAGATGTCTTGGGAGAAGTTCCAAGAACAATTTAACAAAAAGTACTTTCCCGAAAGTATTCGTCACATGAAAGAGGTAGAGATCATTAAACTCGAACAAAACAACATGATCCAGGTCACAAGACGCGAAACCAAGTTTGCCGAAATTTGTCCGGTTTGCGTCCCATTTGGTTGATAATGAGGAGAGAATGACGCGAATATTTCTAAGAGGTTTGAAACCAGAGATACGTCAATATCTTATCTCTCATAAACTGTGTTTGTATTCAGATGTTGTTAATAGGGCTCAGTTATTGGAGTGCGATAATGAGTCAACCCAACCAAAAATAGAAAACCGACAAAATGATAATATAAAGGATGATAGCGATCGTCGAAGCGGTGACAATAAGCGTGGAGGGAATCAACATGCCAGAAATGGTAACCACTTCGGTGGTAATCATGGCCAAAACAATAAGAATGAACATTTCAAGAAAAGAAGATTCAACAATGATGGAAAGACGTCAGCATCAGCACCTATCGTTAAGGAAGGAGAACGACCACCTATCATATGCTTCAAATGTGGAGGGGAGGGACACATCAGTCTAAACTGTGTGATGCCCTCCAAAGCATGTTACAATTGTGGAAGAGAAGGACACCTGGCCCGATTTTGTCATACACCGAAGACAAGTCTAGCTGGGATGGAGACAGCAAAGGCCGTCCTAGACAAGATAAAACCGGTTGTTCAAGGGAGAGCGTTTGTCGTGACCTCCCAGAAAGAAAGGAACCCGAACGAGATCATCACGGGTAAGCTTATTATAAATTCTAGTGAAGTATATACCTTATTTGATACCGGTTCTACCCATTCTTTTATTTCTCCTACTTGCGCTGAACGTTTAAATTTGACTCCGGAGAAATTAGACTTTGACTTATCTGTTGAAACTCCGTTGGGAGAAACCTTCATTACATCCACTGTTTATAAGTCTTGTTTGGTTCTAATCGGTACCCTCACATTACCTGTCGACCTTATTTCATTGAAAATACTTGCATTTGACGTAATTCTAGGGATTGATTGGTTAACTACTCATCATGTAAAAATTGATTATTTTCGTAAGGTTGTTAGCTTTAATATTCCTAATCAACCTATTATGCGAATTCAAGCAACCAAACCATTAAAATCAATCACTATCATCTCAAGCCATAAAGCTATTCGTTTATTGAAAAATAGATGTCAAGATTTCTTAGCTCATGTCACGGATCTAAACAAAAATACGTCAGTTTTGAATGATATTTCTATTGTTAATGAATTTCCTAACGTATTCCCTGAAGAACTTCCTGGCCTACCCCCAGAGCGTGAAATTGAATTTTGTATCGACCTACGTCCACGTATTCATCTTATTTCTTTGAAAATACTTGCATTTGATGTGATTTTAGGGATTGATTGGTTAACTACTCATCATGCAAAAATTGATTACTTTCGTAAGGTTGTTAGCTATCATATTCCTAACCAACCTATTATGCGAATTCAAGCAACCAAACCATTAAAATCAATCACTAACATCTAAAGCCATAAAGCTATTCGTTTATTGAAAAACGGATGTCAAGCTTTCTTAGCTCATGTCACGGATTTAAACAAAAATACGTCAGTTTTGAATGATATTTCTATTGTTAATAAATTTCCTGACGTATTCCCTAAAGAACTTCCTGGCCTACCCCCAGAGCGTGAAATTGAATTTTGTATCGACCTTGAACCCGGTACAAAACCCATTTCCAAATCCCCATATCGAATGGCTTCTATTGAACTTCAGGAGTTAATGAACCAACTATAGAAATTGTTAGAC
Organism: Panax quinquefolius; assembly: GCA_020205615.1. Taxonomy (NCBI): domain Eukaryota; kingdom Viridiplantae; phylum Streptophyta; class Magnoliopsida; order Apiales; family Araliaceae; genus Panax; species Panax quinquefolius. The sequence goes on from CM035161.1 coordinate 127,208,564, forward strand.
ATCGGTTTCATTCGTCCTAGTACGTCTCCTTGGGGTGCTCCTGTTCTATTCGTGAAGAAGAAAGATGGGAGTATGCGACTTTGTATTGATTATCGGGAGTTAAACCATGTCACTATTAAAAATAGATATCCATTGCCTCACATTGATGACCTGTTTGACCAGTTGCAAGGCGCCAAATTCTTTTCAAAGATTGATCTTCGTTCCGGATATCACCAATTGAAGATTAGAACCGATGACATTCCAAAGACGGCTTTCAGAACTCGGTACGGGCATTATGAATTCCTAGTCATGTCTTTTGGATTGACTAATGCTCTTGCTGCCTTCATGGACATGATGACCCGAGTATTCAAGGAATATTTGGATCACTTTGTGGTCGTCTTTATTGATGACATCCTTATATATTCCAAAAGCCGTGAAGATCATGAGCAACACTTGAGGCTGATACTCCAAAAGCTTCGTGAAAATAAGCTTTATGCCAAGTTAAAGAAATGTGAGTTCTGGCTTGAGGAAATAGCATTCCTTGGGCACGTAGTATCAGGTCATGAAATATCTATTGACCCAACAAAGATTGAAGCTATTCAAAGCTGGGAGCAACCTAAATTAGTGACCGAAGTATGTAGCTTTCTCGGCTTAGCTGGTTATTATCGGAGATTCGTAGAAGGGTTTTCTCGAATCACTACTCCCTTAACTCAGCTGACTCGGAAATATACAAAATTCGGTTGGAACGAGGAATGTGAGAAGAGTTTTCAAGAACTCAAAAGAAGACTCATTTTAGCACATGTTCTGACAATACCATCTGGCTCGGAGGGATTTGTCATCTACAGTGATGCTTTAGGCAAGGGGTTAGGATGTGTTCTCATGTAACATGGGAAAATAATAGTCTATGCCTCTTGACAACTCAAAGAATATGAGAGGAATTATCATACTCATGATCTAGAGTTGGCAGTTGTTGTCTTCGCACTTAAAATTTGGAGGCATTACTTGTATGGGGAGAAAGTGGAGATCTTTACGGATCATAAAAGCCTCAAATATTTCTTCAATCAAAAGGAACTCAACATGCGACAGCGACGTTGGCTTGAACTGTTGAAAGATTATGATCATACCATCCAATACCATCCTGGAAAAGCAAACGTGGTAGCTGACGCATTGAGTAAAAGATCATATGCGGGTACAAGTGCGATATTGTCAATGCAAAGGCCCATCTTGAATGACTTGCAAATGATGGAGATAGAATTAAAGACTCCAGAGACCCATGTGATGCTGGCGAATATATGAGTAGAACCGACTTTAATCGATAAAGTTAAAGCTGCTCAAGCTACAGACCTGGAGCTGATGCATATGAGGAAGAAAGTACAAGAAGGTGCTATGCCGGAAGTAAGAATCGATGAAGAAGGAATACGTCGAGTCAACTCCAGACTTTGTGTTCCTAACGACCCTGATTTAAAGAATAAAATCATGATGGAGGCGCACAACATACCGTTTGCAATCCATCCTGGGAGTACCAAAATGTATCGTGATCTTCGTCATACATTTTGGTGGAGCAATATGAAGAGAGAGATAGCGCTGTTTATCTCAAGGTGTCTAACTTATCAACGAGTCAAAGTGGAGCATCAAGTACCAAAAGTTCCATTGCAACCACTTGAAATTCCTGAATGAAAGTGGGAGCACATTACTATGGATTTCGTTACTAGTCTTCCCAAGGTTTCTCAAGGCATAGATGCAATTTGGGTCATTGTTGATAGATTGACCAAGTCTGCTCAATTCTTACCAATACGAGAAACTTATACACTTGAACGTCTTTTCAGTATGTACACATAAAGGAGATGTAGAAGATCGCATGGTATGCCAAGATCCATAGTTTCGATCGAGACACAAGATTCACTTCATGATTTTGGGTTAGTTTGCAAAAAGCTATGGGCATGATTTACGATTTAGTTCGCTTATCATCCTCCGGACGGACGGACAATCGAGAGGTCTATTCAAACTCTTGAAGATTTATTAAGACTTTGTGTCCTTGACTTCAAGGGAAGTTGGGACAAGTTCTTACCATTGGTGGAGTTTTCCTACAACAACAATTATCAATCAAGTATTGGCATGGCTCCATTCGAGGCGTTGTATAGAAGAAAGTGTCGTTCTCCAGTATGCTGGGATGAGGTGGGTGAAGCAACGTTGTTGGGACCGGAGTTGGTACGTATGACTACGGAAAATATTCAAACGATCCGACAACGTATAAAAACCTCACAAGACCGACAAAAGAGTTATGTTGATCTTCATCAAAAGGACGTGGAATTCGATATTAGAGATCATGTGTTGTTACTTGTTGCTCCATAGAAAGGAGTTACGAGATTTGGAAAGAGAGGAAAGCTCAATCCTCGATTCATTGGCCCATTTTTAATCCTCGGTCGAGTAGGGACTGTAACCTATAGACTTGCTTTACCGCCAAGTATGTCTCGTGTTCATAACATTTTTCATATATCCATGTTACGTAAATATGTGAAAGACCCGACCCATATTATTGAGTTAGAACCGAACGAAATAGCGGAAGATTTAACGTATGAAGAGGTTCCTGTTCAAATCTTGGATAAGAAGGAACATATTCTACACTCCAAGGTTATACCTCAAGTCAAAGTGTTATGGAGGAACCACGATGTTGAGGAAATGACACAGGAGTTAGAATCTGAAATGAAATCAAGGTATCCTTACCTCTTCGACATACCAGGTACGTACCCTAATTTCGAGGGCGAAATTTCATAAGAAATGGAGATTGTAAGACCCCAACTTTTATGAATAAAAATGAATTTTCTATAAATATCATTTTTGAATATTATGGAATAAATATGATATAATGTTATAGTTGTGGGTAATATTTATAAATTTTGCAAAGTACACAAGTTGTTATATAATATTCGATTGGTCAGGGAATATTAAATGACGACAAGACAATCATTGGTGGACCCATGAGGTAATTATCATTCGGATTGAGAAAACGACAAAAATATTTTTATGAAAATAACGGCGGAAGTTTTACCATTGATACTATTGAACTACTCGGTAGTAAAAGTACAGTAATACGTGTGGTTGCATAGTATCACACGGTATTGATTATTAATGCTTATGTGAGAAGTCACTCAGTTTGATTCAATTATTGTCGATATTTTATATGTTATTAAATCAATAATTGAGATGACGAAGTTGTTAATATTATTTTTTGCATTATTAACGATATCTAGAAGTTCTGCCAATGAGAGGTTTGTTCACCTAATTGCGCGCCAATAGGGAGAAATTCTTATTGGAAAGTCCCCTCATTCCTGAGAACGACCTGGTCGATTAATAGTGTGAATAATAATAATGATGATGACGTTTTGTTTTATTCGTATTATTAACATAATAAAATAGAATTTTTTTTTATATAAAACAGAATACTTTTATAAACTTATTCGTTTTATTAGGCTAATAGTAAAATCTTTTTATATAAAACAGAATACTTTTATAAAGTTATCATTTTATTGATAATAATTAGAATATATTATATTTCATTACGCATAGTGTTTTGCATAAGCTTTGCAGATAGTATTTGCATAGTAAAATCTTTTTAAAAGTTATTCATTTTATTAGATTATAAATAGAATATATTATATTTTATTTAAAAGATTTTGCTTTAAATATGGACCGTCCGATTAATGTAAATCAATATGGACCGTTCATAGATTGGTTACTATTCATTCCATTCTTCTATAACTAGAAGCTCATTCCTTCATTATTTCTTATGAATTCACTGAAACTCTAGAGAGAGAAATTATAGAGAGAAAGAAGAAAAGTATTTCGCTACTTCTTTATCTCGATATCAAGTTTCTTTTTACGGAAGAGGTATTATTTCTTTTGTATTCATGAAGAGAACTTCTATTATTCCATCTTTATTATTCGTTGGAATAACTTTGTATATGTGGGCTACCCTATACTTGGTAAAATTCTTACGTATTCCATTCTTTATTATTACGTTGGAATATTCGTCGGATGGCGGTTTTTACTGGGACACGGTTCCGTCTTTTATTATTTTGTTGGAACATCCCGTTGGTGTGAATTTCACCTAACTTTGGTTCCGTCATTTAGTATTTCGTTGGAATAACTTGTTCATCACAATACCGCATGCATGGTGATTTTATTGTATTCCATTCTTTTATTATTCGTTGAATATCCCGTCGGTCGTATGACATACACTTCGACTGATTCCGTTATTTATTATTACGATGGAATAACTTTGTATATCGCAAGCACCGCATGCATGGTGATTTCTTTTGTTATTCCATTCTTTATTATACTCGGTTAGTTAAAGTTTTGACTTTTACACTCCATTATATTAGTGGAATATTCTTGATATTTCAAGGCTTCATCCGGTAAGATTTTTCATGAAAATATTCTTACGAGTATTCTTGAATTTTACTTTACAAAGAAGTATCATGTTGACAATTTGGACGTTATTAGTTCCTAAATAAATTAATTCTTGAACTTGTTTTATTGAATTCTTATATTATTGTCATAAATCCTCATGTTTATATTATTTTTTGAAAGTCATCCATGACTGTAGTGCATAGATGGACTTGGTATGATGATTATTACCGAGGATTATTCAATTGTAATCATGGTAGTAATGTTACAAATGATGTGGTAAAAGTCCTCATTGGCGAAGTGCATTGATGGGACAGATTGTTGGCATGATCATAACCATTGATGAATACACAAATATCCTTGGCCCGTAGTGCATAGATAATTTATGGTCGTGACCACTAATGAATATCTTTGGTAGTAAAAGGGGAATGATGTGGATTATTTATTTGTGAGTCTCAAATGATAAAAGTGATGAAAAACCTTTTAAATCATAAAAGATAGTAGATTTTATTCTCTACTTGAGTCTTTTAATGGATTGCATGTTCATTCACAATAAAACTTGATGTCTATTGTATTTTATCGGTTTAATGATTGTTGAGGACTAATGATAATTTATTCGCATTATCTTAGTCATAATATTTCTTCTTTGGGCTAGTTGAGCTCACCCTTTCTTTCACTATTCTCTTCATGAAATAAGAACGCACAGGAGACCGTTGAGTCTCCACAGATCAATAATCAGGATAATGTGCATCAAAAAGGCGACAATCCTAATGCAAACAACAACACTGACCAAATGATAAACGATAGAATGTTTTGAGGCTTCATGCAATTCATGCAACATTAGGCGAGAGCGGCTCCTGTCCAAAATACAGGTGGAAACACTGGTAACTCTCGGACGGTCACCGCCAAACAGTTCAAGGAGCTGGGACCACCGAAGTTTTTTGGAGAGCCAAAACCACTTAAAGGTGAGCGTGGATAAAGCAGATCAACAAGATATTTGATGTCTTGGGTTGCTCCGAGGAGCAAAAGGTTCCCTTTTCCACTTTCATGTTGCGGGCAGAAGCAGATTACTGGTGGGAATCTGTAAAACGTACTCAATCTGCCGCACTGAAGATGTCTTGGGAGAAGTTCCAAGAACAAATTAACAACAAGTACTTTCCCGAAAGTATTCGTCACATAAAAGAGGTAGAGTTCATTAAACTGGAACAAAACAACATAACCGTGTCACAGTACGAAGCCAAGTTTGTCGAGCTGTCCCGGTTTGCGTCCCATTTGGTTGATAATGAGGAGAGAATGACGCGAATGTTTCTAAGAGGTTTAAAACCAGAGATACGTCAATATCTTATCTCTCATAAAGCGTGTTTGTATTCGAGATGTTGTTAATAGGGCTCGATTATTGGAGTGCGATAATGAGTCAACCTGACCAAAAGAGAGCAAAATTTAAAAAATGATAATACCGGTGATACTTGATCATCGAAGCGGTGACAATAAGCGTGGAGGGAATCAACATGCCAGAAATGGTAACCACTTTGGTGGTAATCATGGCCAAAACAATAAGAATGGACATTTCAAGAAAAGAAGATTCAACAATAATGGAATGATTTCTTGATGAATATCTTTGGCCCGTAGTGCAAAGATGAACAGGTGTTGAGATGAACATGACCGACTGATTAATATCTTTAGCCTGTAGTACAAAGATGACTATTTGATTCAAGATGTATATTGATTGATGTTACAGGGATAAAATATCGATGATGAACTTTTAAATTCATAGATGATAGTAGATTTCATTCTCTACTTAACTCTTCTAATGAATTATTATTTCCGCTGCGAATATTGATCTGAACATTGTTGTCTATTATATTCTATCAGATTTTTCCCTGTTGAGGACTAACGATAATTTGTTGTACATTATCTTACTCATAACATTTTTTACTGGGCTAATTGAGCTCACCCTTTTCCTTTTTGTTCCATTTTTTTTCTTAGGAGGCAAGAATATAGCGGGAACTAGTCGGGGTGGGGAGTGATGGTTCAAGATAGTTGTTTTAGTAGTCCTCACTATTTTGTAAAATAGTGTATCAATAATTATAATGAAGACTTTATTTGAGTGTGGATATTGTCTAGAAGATAATATTTGTATTTAAACTCACAGTTTATGTGTTGTCGTATTTTGCACGACAATTGTATTAATGAAGTTGTAGTTATTTCTGTACCATGTATTTGGTGACTCAGAATAGGTTGGGTGGATTGGACCTATTTTGGGCGCGTCACAGTTGGTATCAGAGCTTAGGGATATGGTCTCTGGTGGAGATAGAGGAATAGAACTAGGAGGGGAGAGACGAGTAAATCCTTCGCTAGTATGTCCTACCTAAGCTTATTGTTGGTTGGTCAGAGTATAGGGATATTATGTGATATGTTAATTTTTTTAATTAACCCTTATTTTATGGCAGTATTTAAGAATGGAAACTGAGAATGTTAACAGTGGAGTAAATGAGACCGTGGAGACACCTTTACTCACCAATCAGGAGAACGTGCAACAGGAAGACAATGTTCCTCTTATAAACAACACCCGATCGACGATGAAGCAGCGGGATGTTTAGAAGCTTTTTGCAGTTCATGCAAAATCAGACGAGGGAGACTCGTGTACAAAATACAGGTGGAAATGATAGCAACGCACGGTTTGTCACAGCCAAGTAGTTCAAAGAGTTGGGACGACCAGAATTCTGGGGAAAGTCGGATCCGATTAAGGCAGAGACGTGGGTCAAGCAAATTACCAAGATATTCGATGTCTTGGGATGCACGGAGGAACATAAGGTTCCATTCGCCACTTTTATGTTCCGTAATGAGGCAAATTATTGGTGAAAATTTGTGAAGCGTACCCAGCCAGCCGCACTCAACATGTCTTGGGAAACATTTCAGAAACTGTTCAATGACAAGTACTTTCCTGAAAGTATTCGTCATATGAAGGAGGTAGAGTATATTAGACTAGAACAGAATAACATGACGGTGTCCCAGTACGAGGCGAAGTTCGCGGAGTTATCCAGGTTTGTACCTCATTTGGTGGAGAATGAGGAACGTATGACGCGGATGTTTCTGAGAGGTTTGAAACTCGAAATTCGTCAATACCTCATTTCTCATAAATTTTCTCTATATTCAGATGTTGTGAACAAGACTCAATTATTAGAGCGAGATAATGAGTCTGTTCAACCAGGCGACCAACAACTCGATGATAATCGTACCGGTGGCAACGGTCATCGGAACAATGATAACCATCGTGGAGGAAATTATCATGCCAAAAATGGTAACCACTTCTGTGGTAATCATGGCCAAGATAATAGAAGAAATAATTCAAGTGAAAATTTCAAGAAGAGAAGATTTAACGATGACGGGAAGACGACGGCAGCAGCACCTGTTGTTAAGGAAGGAGAACGACCGTTGGTCGTATGTTACAAATGTGGAGGGGAAGGACACATCAGTCCAAACTGTACGCAGCAGTCCAAAGCGTGTTTTAATTATAGAAGAGAAGGTCACCTAGTCTGATTTTGTCGTGCAACGAAATCAAGTCCAGCTGGGACGGTGGCACCAAAGGCGGATATAGACAAAACAAAGTTGGTGCTTTCAGGAAGAACATTTTTCGTGACTTCTCAAAAAGTGAGTAACCCAAACGAAGTTAGCACGGGTTAGTTAATTATAAATTTTTGCAAAGTCTATAACTTATTAGATACCAGTTCTACCCATTCTTGTATCTCTCTTGCTTGCGCTCAACGTTTAAATTTGACCCCAGAGAAATTAGACTTTGACTTATTGGTTGACACTCGGTTAGGAGAAACCTTCGTTATCTCCACTGTTTAAAAATCTTGCTGATTCAAATCGACACTTTCACGTTACGTGTCGATCTTATCTCTTTGAAAATACTTGCCTTTGATGTAATTTTAGGAATCGATTGGTTAACTACTTATCATACTTTTCATAAGGTTGTTAGCTTTCATATTCTTAACCAACTGTTGTTGCTTGAATTCAAGCAACAAACCACTAAAGTTAATCACTTTGTTATATCAAGCCATAAGTAAAGAGCCACGATCCTTTCGTTGTTGACTTCCTTGTGTGTAATGACCGAAGCGAGACTTTTCGTAAGCGGCGTCGTGAATAGCGTTGGCAAGTTGATAGGTATCGATGTGACGTCTTATCCAAGTCTTGGATGAGAGTCACAGTTTTGAATAATATTTCTATTGTTAATAAATTTCCTTATGTATTCTTGAAGACTTCTTAGCCTAACCCTAGAGCGTGAAATCGAATTTTGTATTGACCCTAGTACAAAACCCATTTATTCAACCCTTAAATATTTCTTCAACCAAAACGAACGTATAATGCACCAAAGAAGTTGGCTCGAGCTGTTGAAGATTACGATTATACCATTTAATGTCATCGTGGAAGAGCGAACGTGGTAGCTGACGCGTTGAGTAGAAGATCGTATGTATTTATGAGTGCAATGTTGCTAACACAAAAACCCATTTCGTATAACTTACAAATGATGAAGATAGAGTTAAAGACTCTAGGGACCCACGTGAAGATAACAAATATATGATTAGAATCGACTTTAATCAATAAAGTTAAAGCCGCTCAAACTACACACCTGGAGCTGATGAAAATGAAGAAGAAGGTTCAAGAGGGCGTTATTCTAGAAGCAAGAGTCGATGAAGAGAGGAAATCTCAACCCTAGATTTAATTGGCCCATTTGAAATCCTCGATCGAGTAGCAACTGTGGCCTATAGACTCGTTTTACCGCCAAGTGTGTTGCGTGTTCATAACGTTTTTTACGTATCGATGTTACGTAAATATGTGGACGACCCGAACCACATTATTGAATTAAAACTAGACGAGATAGTAGAAGATTTAACGTATGAGGAGATACGTGTTAAAATCTTGGATAAGAAGGATCGTATTCAACACTCAAAGGTTATACCTCAAGATTTAGAATCTGACGAAGTGTCCTCATTTGTTCGGCATACCAGGTACGTAAGTAAATTTCGAGGGCGAAATTTCATAAGGAGGGGAGATTGTAAAATCCTAAATTTTACGAATAAAGATTTAATTTTCTTAAAATATTTATTTCAAAATTATGGTGTGAATTTGAGATAATGTTATAGTTGTGGGTAATATTTAGAAATTTTGAAAAGTATGCAAGTTGTTATATAATATTCGATTGATCGGAAATATTCTTTTTGTCGGGGAATATCCAAATGCGGCCAGTACAATCATTAGTGGACCCTAGCAACGGACTTATTGTCGGATTGAGAAGGCGATAAAAATATTTTATGAAAATAACGGCGGAAGTTTTACTATTAACTATTTGAAACACCGGTGTTAAAAAATGCGATGTCTGGCGTGGTTGCATAGTAGCTGCGGTATTGATTATTGATTCTTACGTGAGAAGTCACTCGGTTTTGTTCAATTATTGCTACACGATAATTGTTGCATAGTATCTCGCGTTATTTGATTGATTATTATTCGATATTTTATATATTATTAAATCAATAATTGAGATAACAAAGTTATTAATATTATTATTCGCAATATTAACGATATCTAGAAGTTCTGTCAAGGAGAGGTTTGGTCACCTAATTGCGTGCCAATAGGTAGAAATCCTTATTGGAAAGCACCTTCTTTCCTAGGAACGACCTGGTCGATTAATAGTGTGAATTATAATAATGATGATGAGTTTTGTTTTATTAATATTATAAATGTAATAAAATAGAAAACTTTTTATATAAAACATAATACTTTTTATAAAGTTTTGTTTTATTTGATTATAAATAGAATATAATATATTTTATTATGCATAGTATTTGTATAGTGCCTGCATAGTATTTGCATAGTAAAATCTTTTTATATAAAGCAGAATACTTTTATAAAGTTATTTATTTTATTAGATTATAAATAGAATATATTATATTTTATTATCATAGTGTCTGCATAGTAAAATCTTTTATATAAAATAGAATACTTTTATAAAGTTATTTGTTTTATTAGATTTTAAATAATATATATATATATATTATAAATAGAATATATTATATTTTATTGCATAGTATCCTTTCCATTCTCCTATAAATAGGATGCTTAGTTAGAATTGAAAACACACCGAGAAATTGAGAGAATTCTTCTTCTACATAATCTTGGCGTATTTCTTTAGAGTTTAAGAAAGCTTTGGCGTAGAAAATAATATAAGTTTTCTTGAGAATATCATCGCCTCTACTACCGATTGGACTACTCTTCTTTCTAAGGTAAGGGTATTATTTCTTTTCGTATTCATGAAGAGAGCTTTTGTTATTCCATTCTTTATTATTATGATGAATATAACTCATATACATCACATATCTGCATACATGGTGAAATTCATCTATTATTCCATTCTTTATTATTACATTGGAATAACACATTCTGCTTGATCTATCGCATGCACGATGAATTTTGTTGTTATTCCATTCCTTATTATTTTGTTGGAATATCACATCATGCGGATTATGTCATGACCTAGTTCCATCCTTTATTATTCTGTTGAAATAGCATATGCATGCGATTATGTTATCACGTGCTGGTGAATTACGTTGTTATTCCATTCCTTATTATTACATTTGAACATCATCACATGCATGCGGATTACGCATGACTGGTTTAATTCTTTATTATTCTGTTGAAATATCATGTCTGTGTGGATTACGCATGACTGGTTCCATTCTTTATTATTTACATTGGGAATAACACATGCATGCGATCTATCGCATGCACAAGTGTGAATGATACTTTGTATTCATTCCTTATTAACTTGTGAAAATGATCTATCTACTTGGATTACCGCATGGCGAGGGAAAATCTATTTACAGTTTCATATATTCTATTATACTCAATGGGTTAAAGTTTTGGCTTCTATACTCCATGAAATTAGTAGAATATCACGGATATTTCTTGCGCTTCATCCAGTATCTTTTCATGAAAATATTCTTACGAGCATTCTTGAATTTTTTACTCCAAAGCGATTATCATGTTTTACAATTTGGGCGTAATTGATTTGGGATAAATTAACTTATAAATCATTATAATTTATTCTTGAACTTGTTTTATTGAATTATTATGTCATTGTCATCATCCTCATGCTTATATTGTGATGAAAGTCATCTTTGGCTTACGTGCATAGATGGACTTGGTATGATTATGTCCAGGGATCATTCGGTATAATCATGATATGTATGTTATAAATGATGTGGTAAAAGTCCTCAGTGGCCTGTAGTTCATTGATGGACAATTTTTGGTATGATTATGAACAGGGATTATTCGGTATAGTCATGACCATTGATGATTTAATGAATATCATTGGCCTGTAGTGCGGGGATGACTTCGATGATGTGGTTTATTTATTAAATTTGAGTCTCGTGATAAAAATTGATGAAAACATTTTAAATCATAGAAGATAGTAGATATTATACTCTCTTGACTCTTACAATGGATTGTTTATTCATTCTTGATTAAACTTGATATCTATTGTATTTTATCGGTTTAACATTGTTGAAGGCTAATGATAATTTATCTGCATTATCTTAGTCATAATTTTTCTTCTTGGGCTAGTTGAGCTCACTTTCTTTTTTGCTTTCATTGTTCTCTTGAGGAAAAGAGAGCGTGGTAGGACTAGTCGGGGAGCGGGTGATGGTGCGAGATGGTGTTATAGTAGTCCTCACTATACATAAAATAGTTTGACATTAAATGTAATGAGGACTCTATTTGAGAGTGGATATTATGCAGAAGGCAATATTCTGTTTAAACTCGAGTTATGTTTTGTCGTATATTACGACGTTTGTATAATTAAGTTTGTATTTGTATTTTTGTACCATGTATTTGGCGACTCAAGATGGGTGATGTATACCTTTTTTTGGGGCGTCACATTTTTACTAGAGAGAAAAACAATAAAGAAACTTATTATAAGTAACGGACATCATAAATACTTACTATTATATTAAAAAGAATATACAGATTTGTTTTCATATCTAAATTCCAAGCCACTAGCTTAAATATTATGTTTATTTTAATAGTACATATGACGCCCCCAAAATAGGTATACATCACCCATCTTGAGTCGCCAAATACATGGTACAGAATACAAATACAAACTTAATTATACAACCGTCGTGTAATATACGACAAAACATAAGCGAGAGTTTAAACAAGAATGTTGCCTTTCAGGACAATATCCACTCTCAAATAGAGTCCTCATTACATTTATTGTCACACTATTTTATAGAATAGTGAGGACTACTAATACACCATCTCGGACCATCACTCCGTTCCCCGACTAGTTCCGGCTATGTTCTCATTTCCTAAAGAGAACAATGAAAGCAAAAGGGTGAGCTCAACTAGCCAGTAAAAAATATTATGACTAAGATAATGCAGAATAAATTATCATTAGTCTTCAACAATGTTAAACCGATAAAATACAATAGACATCAAGTTTAAGCTGCTTGTGAATAAGCAATCCATTAGAAGAGTCAATTAGAGCATGATATCTACTATCTTCTATGATTTAAAATGTTTTCATCAATCTTTATCATTTGAGACTCGACTTAATAAATAAACCACATCATTGAGTCATCCACACACTACGTGCCAAGGATATTCATTAAATCATCGATGGTCATGACTATACCGAATAATCCTCGGTCATAATCATACCAAAAAGCGCCCATCAACGCACTATGTGCCACTGAGGACTTTACCACATCATTTATAACATTACAGGTCATGATTATACCGAATAATCCCTGGTCAATATCATACCAAGTCCATCTATGCACGTAAGCCAAAGATGACTTTCATCACAATATAAGCATGAGGATGATGATAATTGTGAGACCCCGAATTTTATGAAATAAAAGTATTCAATTTTTTATTTATTTTGGTGAATAGTTAAATTGATAAAAGTTTAAAGTTAAGGGTGACATTTGAAAATTTTTCAAAGTAAGTAAGTTGTTATAAAATAATCGGTGGTAAAATACGCGTGGTTACATAGTATCACACGGTATTGATTATTATTGCTTACGTGAGAAGTCATTCAGTTTGATTCAATTATTGTCGATATTTTATATATTATTAAATCAATAATTGAGATAACAAAGTTATTAATATTATTATTTGCAATATTAACGATGTCTAGAAGTTACGCGAGGAGAGGTTTGGTCACCTAATTTATGCGCTTATTAATAAGGAGAAATCCTTATTAGAAAGCCTCCTCTTTCTGGAGCGACACAGTCGATTAATAGTGTGAATTATAATAATGATAATGAAGTTTTGTTTTATTAATATTATTAATGTAATAAAAGCAGTAAAAGTTTTTATATATAAAGCAGAATACTTTTATAAAGTTATTCATTTTATTAGACTATAAATAGAATATATTATATTATAATATGCATAGTATTTTGCATAGTAAAATCTTTTATATAAAAAAAATACTTTTATAAAGTTATTTGTTTTATTAGACAATAATTAGAATATATTATATTTTATTATACATAGTATTTGCATAGTGCCTGTATAGTATTTTTATAGTAAAATCTTTTTATATAAACCAGAATACTTTTATAAAGTTATTCATTTTATTATATTATAAATAGAATATATTATATTTTATTTAAAAGATTTTGTTTTATTAGAATATTTTATTAAATCAATCTGGACCGTCCGTTTAAAAGTGAATCATTCTGGACCGTTCATGAATTAGTTACTATTCAATCCATTCTTCTATAAATAGAAGCTCATTCCTTCATTATTTCTTACGAATTCACTGAAACTCTAGAGAGAAAAATTGTAGAGAGAATTCTTCTTCTATAATCTTGAGCGTATTTTTTTAGAGTTTAAGAAAGCTTTGAGCGTAGTATAAGTTTTCTTCAAGTATATCCTCGCCCTACCCGTCGGAGTACTCTTCTTCTAAGGTAAGGGATATTATTTGTTGTACTCGTAAGGGGTATTATTTCTTTCATATTCATGAAGATAACTTCTGTTATTCCATTTTTTTTATTCTGTTGGAATAAAATGTATACGCGGGCTACCCTATACTTGGTGAAATTCTTCTGTTGTTCCATTCTTTATCATTATGTTGGAATAACTTTTGTACACGCTGAAATCCGCATACACGCACGTGGTGAAATTCTTACGTTATTCTATTCTTTATCATTCTGTTGGAATATCCACTAAGCAAGGACGTATTACCGACTGGTTCCATTAATTATTATTCTGTTGGAATAACGATGCGTGCGATGCGATCTATCGCATGCATGGTGAATTCTGTTGTTATTCTATTATTTATTATTCTTTTGGAATATCCTATCGGTTAATTTACCGACACTGGTTTCATTCTTTATTATTCGCCGGAATATCACGTCGGCGTTTACGCGTGACTGGTTCCATTATTTATTATTCATTGGAATAACACATGTCATGCGATTCTATAGCATGCATGGTGAATTCTATTGTTATTCCATTCTTTATTATTCATTGGAATATCACAGCCGGTGCGGATACGCTCGACTCGGTTTAAGATTCTTTATTATTCATTGAGAATAACACGTCTATGCATGCGATCTATCGCATGCATGGTGAATTCTTCTATTATTCCATTCTTTATTATTTTGTTGGAATAACCTATATATGTGGATTACCACATGCATGGTGAATGATCCTTTATATTCATTTCTTATTAAATTGTGAAATGATCTATTTACGTGGATTATGATGAAAGTTATAATAAAAGCATTGGACTGATAAAACTCATGGATATATATAGTATTAGTAAGTGTTATGATGAGTTATGTTGGTTATTATGTGAAAACATGAAAGTTTCTTAGAAATCACAAAGGGTTGAAAATCAGATTTTGGTGAAAATGGAATATGAAATTCAATTGACCATATCTCCTATTATATTTTGAATTTTTTAGTGTGGTCAAATTTTACAGTTAGATCTATGAGTTTTCTAACATATCTAGGTGGAATCACTGGAAAAGGTGTTATAGATTTTCGTGTGGACTGATTTTAGCAAACGAGTCAAAAGCTGCAAATTATGAAAAAGCTACTGCCCATAAATTTAAAAGGGCATTTTCGGCCACTTATTTTGTGAGAAAAATTCTGGCCTTTTGAGACATGAAAATATATGGTATAAAGTACCTCCTGTTCAAAAATGAGCTCATTCCGACTTAAAATGAGCAAGTTATGACCATTTCAATATTTAGGTTTTTTCGACGAAAAATGCTATAACCGGAGTTCTATAACTCCGATGACCATGAAATTTAAACTGGAAGATCATGTTAACATGTGTAAGATCCTGCCAAGATTTAGGAATTTCTGGAGTTAAACTTGAGGTAGTTAATTTCTTAAGGAATTAATTAGAAATTGATTTATGAAAAATAGTAAATGAATTTTAAAAATTCCGAGAAAAATATATGTTCAATATGGGACTATATTCTGCTAAATCCCAGAAAAGAAATATTTTTGGGACTGATTTGGTATTTTTTATGAAAATGCACTAGTTATGAGTATATGAGTTAAATATGTTATGTGAAGTTGAAAATTGATAAATAGGATTTTATGGCTTGGGAATTCTATATAGGGTATATGCAGATTTTTGATGAGGGATTTGATCATGGTGATGAAATCTTATGAGTATGGCATTTTTGAATGATTAAATGCATTATTTGGTAAAGTGTAAATAATTGAAATAAATTGTTTATAAGTTTAAGAAGTGATTAAAATATTGTTATAATATTAATGATATTAGATTATGAGATTATTAAGTGATTGATAACATTAGGATATTCTTGAACCCTGGATAATTTATATTATAAATTTTTAATATTTATCCTTTATCTCATTTGATTGATTCTTTATATCGTTGTCATAATCCTCATGCTTATATTGTGTTGAAAGTCATCTGTGACTTACGTGCATAGATGGGCTTAGAATTTCACCCGCCATGCGGTAATCCACGTAGATAGATCATTTCCACAATTTAATAAGGAATGAATACGAAGGATCATTCACCATGCATGCGGTAATCCACATAGATAGGTTATTCCAACAGAATAATAAAGAATGGAATAATAAAAGAATTCACCAGGCATGGGATAGATCGCACAGACAGGTTATTCCTAACAGAATAATAAAGAATGGAACAAGGTCATGCGTAATCCGCACAGACAGGATATTCCAACAGAATAATAAAGAATGGAATCAGGTTATGCGTAATTCGCACAGACAGTGTAAGACTCCAAATTATTATTAAAATTTAATTTCCTCTATTTATTATGTTGAAATAGTAAGGGTTGATTTGATTAATGTGGTGAGTTATGGGTAAAATGCGCAATTATTTCAAACAAGCAAGTGGTTTTAAAATATTCATTTTATCGAAGAATATTCATTTGGTCGTGGAATATTCTTACTGTCGGGGAATATTAAATGCAATGACAAGCAACCTTGTGGCCCCATAACTAAAAAGCGATTGGAGGAAGAAAGCAGCAAGAATAAGTTGTTTATAAATAATGGCGTAGTTATTTACAGATTAATCTTGTTGGAATACCGGTGGTTAAAACACAAGATGACATGATATTGCACCAATTATTGATTCTTACGTAAGAAGGCACTACTCAATAATTGTTACATAGAATTACTGGTTCAAGATTTTATTTTATTGATTCAATAATTATTACGTTGATATTTTATATTCTTGTTGTTTCAATAATTGTCACTACACAATATTTTCCATTATCGAGACAATAATTCATATTATCGAATAATATTATTAGATAACATTATTGGTAATGTCTAGAAAGTTACATCTAAGGAGAGGTTTTGGTCATCTAATCATGCCAAAGAAGGAGAAATCATTATTGGAAAGCCCCTCTTTCCGGAGGAATTGTACGGTTGTCGTGATTGTGATTACGTAATATTATTTGTGAATAATTAATTATTGATTTATATGATGAGAAAAATATTAATTTTATGTGGATATAGATGGAGAAAATTTTAATGTGACAATTGTTGAAAATTAATATTTTATCTTTTTCTGATAAAATAATTCATTTAAATATATTATTTTAATAATATAATAATGGTGATATTTTTACAATGAATGTGGGATATATGAGTATATGAGGAGGAAGAGTATTTTTGTGGCATTAAATGATTAACACATGTTTTGTGTGTCGGTGGACCCCATTTCTTGACTGAAATTTGATTATCGCCTGTAAAATCGCCTGTTTGTGGATTTCGGTCAATTTTTGTTTGGAATTTGAAAAAACTTTCTTCTGCAAAGTTGTAGAGAATGAAATTTCCTATGGAAAGGACATGTGGTTCAAATTTTTCTGACAAAAGGGCTATTTATTGTGAATTATTGAAGTTCCGAAGTTCCGAAATAATTGATTTTTGAAAGTTTTAATTATTTTTTTAAAGAAAAACATTTTTTACATTTTGTGGTCTCATTAAACATGTGATAAGTTGCTGAATTTAGATTCTTGGTGTGCTAAGGAAATTTGTATAAATATATTATTATTTTATTAAATTTTCTACTTTTGTGTTCTAAACATTTTCCTATAAATAGGGTGCTTAGGTTAGAATTGAAAATCACACCACGGCCCAAGTTTTCTCTCTATTTTCTCTCGATATATTGAGCGTATTCTTGTGAGTATTTTGATACCTTGAGTGTTCTTTATCTACGGCAAGTTTCCTTCAAAGACTATATCTAGTATTCCGTCGAATCTACTGTCTTTTCGAGGTAAAGGGATATTTTTTTAAAATGATATTATTTCTTTCAATATCATTATCTAGGAATATTGGTAAGATTTTTCTTGTTAAATTTCGATCTTTTTATGTCATAGTTACTTATTCACGAGTTCTTATTCACGAGTTACTTATTCACGAGTACTTCTGAGCGTGATAATTTTTCTTGTGAAATTCTTGTCTTTTTAGTGTGGGGAGTTCTTATTCACGATACTGGCCTTTATTCACGTATACATCACTATTCATGAATACGGCACTATTCATAGAAAATTAAATTTTCATTTTTTGTCCAAGATATCTAATATGGATACTAGCTTTGAATGTATCCATGTTTTGATCATTCTTGAATTTTACTTCACTATGATTATTTATGAAGTATTTTTGAACTCGGTTTGGTTAAAGTACGAATCCTTGATATTTATTCTTTTGTTTCACTGGATTCGTTTCCTTTAAAATATTTTTCGTCATCCTCAGTCCTAAATGATGATATTATTGAATATCTTTGGCCTGTAGTGCAAAGATTAATGATTTTATGATAAATATCTTTGGCCCGTAGTGCAAAGATGAACAGGTGTTGAGATGAATATGACCGACTGATAAATATCTTTGGCCTGTAGTGCAAAGATGTACAGGTGTTGAGATAAATATGACCAACTGATGAATATCTTTGGCCTGTAGTGCAAAGATGAATATTGATTGATGTTACAGGGATAAAATATTGATGATGGATTTTTAAATTCATAGATGATAGTAGATTTCATTCTCTACTTAACTCTTCTAATGAATTGTTGTTTTCGCTGCAGTTGTTGATCTAAAACTTGTTGTCTGTTGTATTCTATCAGATTTTTCCCTGTTGAAGACTAACGATAATTTGTTGTACATTATCTTAGTCATAATATTCTTTACTGGGCTAGTTGAGCTCACCTTTTTCCTTTTTGTTCCATTTTTCTTCTCAGGAGGCGAGAATATAGCGGGAACTAGTGGGGTGTGGAGTGATGGTTCAAGATAGTTTGTTTTAGCAGTCCTCACTATTCTATAGAATAGTGTATCAATAATTGTAATGAGGACTTTATTTGGGTAAGGATATTGTCTAGAAGACAATATTTGTATTTAAACTCACAATACATATGTTGTCGTATTTTGCACGACAAATGTATTAATAAAGTTGTAGTTGTTTCTGTACCATGTATTTGGCGACTCAAAATGGGTTGGATGGAATGGACCTATTTTGGGAGCGTCACAAACAGGATGTTCCAACAAAATAATAAAGAATGAAACTGTGTCATGCAGAATCCGCATGCAGACGGGATGTTCCAAATGTAATAATAAAGAATAGAATAACAATGAATTCACTGTGCATGCGATGATCAAGACAGATAGGTTATTCAAATGAGAATAATAAAGAATGGAATAATGAAGAATTTCACCATGTATGCGGTATCAGAGCATGACAAAAGTTATTCCAACATAATAATAAAGAATGGAATAACAACTCTTACGAGTATTGAAAGAAAATAACTCTCTTCATGAATACGAAAGAATAATACCCCTTACCTTAGAAGAAACTGGATATTAGAATAGTGAAGTAGCAGACTTCTCTGCTTATTTCTTTCTATAATTTCTCTCTATAATAATTGCTCTAAAGCTTTAGTGAATTGGTGAGAAATGAAGGAAGAACGAGCTTCTATTTATAGAAAAATATAGTTTCGATAATTGCATGTTTTGGGGCTCGAAATATTATAGTATAATACCTTCCTCTTTTTCTTCATTTTTAATTTAGTCCTGCAAGTAATATCAAACTTGCACCACCTCCCCTAATAGTAAATAATGTGAATCAATAGTAAATCATGTGAATCTATAGTTATAATCATGTAAAAATATGAATTATAGTATAGTACCTCCATTTATACCTCCATTTTTAACTTAATCATGTAAGTATTATCAATCTTGCACCAACTCCCCTAATAGTACAAGAATGTGAATCAATAGTACACACATGTGAACAAATAGTTATAATCATGTGAATTAATAGCAATTAATTGCTCATTTATCCGATTAATTACCCGACTGGTCAATATAACTTCCAGACATTAATTAATATCGAAATAAATGTCGATTTCCACTAACACTAATAATTCCAACACAATGGAACTATCAATTTCATCTTTAATCAACACGAACTTATTCATCATTAATATTATAACTCACAATATTTAAAACCGGTCATTCCCGTGAAAAGGGGCTTTTCGATAAGGATTTCTCCTTATTGGCGCGCAATTAGATGATCAAACCTCTCCTTGACAGAACTTCTAGACATTGTAAATATTGTAATTTAATAATATAAATAATTTTGTCGTCTCAATTATTAATTTAATAATATAACATATTATGCAGATGATACTATGACAATAATCGAATCAATAATATGAGAGATATGATGCATCAATTACTGTAGCAATAATTGAGTATAACTGAGTGACTTCTCACGTAAGCATCAATAACCAATATCGTGTGCTACAATGCAACCACGCGTATTATTGTACTTTTACTACCGGATAGTTCAACAGTTTTAACGGTAACACTTTCGCCGTTATTTTTATAAAAAGATAACTATGTCGTTTTCTAACTACGACAATACTTCCGTTGTGGGGTCCACCAATGATTGTGCCATTGTACGAATATTCTCTATTAAAATGAATATTCCCCGACCAATCGAATATTATAACCACTTGCTTACTTTGAAATTTTTTTAAATATTATCCACGACTATAACATTATATCAAATCCACACCATAATATTCAAAAATATATTTCGAGAAAATTATTCTTTATTCATAAAAGTTGGGGTTTTACAACCTCCCCTTCTTATGAAATTTAGTACTCGAAATTAGGGTGCGTACCTGGTATGTCGAAGAAGTGAGGATACCTTGATTTCATTTCAGATTCTAATTCCCAGGTCATTTCCTCAACATCGTTGTTTCTCCACAAAACTTTGACTTGAGGTATAACTTTAGAGCGTAAAATATGATCCTTTTATCCAAGATTTTAACAGGTACCTCTTCATACGTTAAATCTTCCTCTATCTCATCTGGTTCTAATTCAATAATGTGGTTCGGGTCTTTCACATATTTACGTAACATAAATATGTGGAAAAAGTTATGAACACGAGACATACTTGGCAGTAAGACGAGTCTATAGGCCACAGTTCCTACTCGTTCGAGGATTATAAATGGGCCAATGAATCGAGGATTGAGCTTTTCACTCTTTCCAAATCTTGTAACTCCTTTCCATGGAGCAACACGTAACAACACATGATCTCCAATATTGAATTCCACGTCCTTTCGATGAAGATCAGCATAACTCTTTTGTTGATCTTGTGAGGTTTTTATACGTTGTCGGATCGTTTGAATCTTTTTCGTAGTCATACGTACCAAATCTGGTCCCAACAACGTTGCTTCACCCACCTCATCCCAGCATACTGGAGAACGACACTTTTCTTCCATACAACGCCTCAAATGGAGCCATGCCAATACTTGCTTGATAACTGTTGTTGTAGAAAAACTCCACCAATGGTAAGAACTTGTCCCAACTTCCCTTGAAGTCAAGGACACAGAGTCTTAATAAATCTTCAAGAGTTTGAATAGCCCTTTCCGACTGCCCATTAGTTTGAGGATGATATGCCGAACTAAATCGTAAATTCGTGCCCATAGCTTTTTGCAAACTAACCCAAAATCTTGAATTGAATCTTGGGTCTCGATTAGAAACTATGGATACTGGCATACCATGCAATCTTACTATCTCGCTTATGTACATACTAGCAAGACGTTCAAATGTAAAAGTTTCTCGTATCGGTACGAAATGAGCAGACTTGGTCAATCTATCAACAATGACCCAAATCGCATCTATGCCTTGAGAAACCTTGGGAAGACCAGTAACGAAATCCATGGTAATGTGCTCCCACTTCCATTCTAGAATTTCAAGTGGTTGCAATGGACCTTTTGTAAATTGATGCTCCGCCTTGACTCGTTGACAAGTTAGACACGTTGAGATAAACCCCGCTATCTCTCTCTTCATATTCCTCCACCAAAATGTATGTCGGAGATCACGATACATTTTGGTGCTCCCTGGATGGATTGCAAACGGTGTGTTGTGCGCCTCCATCATAATTTTATACTTCAAGTCAGAATCGTTAGGAACACAAAGTCTGGAGTTGACTCGAAGTATTCCTTCTTCATCGATTCTTGCTTCCGGAATAACACCTTCTTGCACTTTTTTCTTCATACGCATCAGCTCCAGGTCTATAGCTTGAGCAGCTTTAACTTTATCAATTAAAGTCGGTTCCACTCATATATTTGTCATCATCACATGGGTCCCTGGAGTCTTTAACTCTATTTCCATCCTTTCCAAGTCATACAAAATGGGCCTTTGCGTTGACAATATTGCACTCGCACTGCGCGTATGATCTGATCTTCTACTCAATGCGTCAGCTACTACGTTCGTTTTTCCAGGATGGTATTGGATGGTATGATCATAATCTTTCAACAACTCAAGCCATCGTCGTTGCCGCATGCTGAGTTCCTTTTGAGTGAAGAAATATTTGAGGCTTTTATGATCCGTATAGATCTCCACCTTCTCTCCATAGTGGTAATGCCTCCAAATCTTAAGCGCAAAAATGACTGCTGCCAACTCTAGATCATGAGTAGGATAATTCCTCTCATATTCTTTGAGTTGTCGAGAGGCATAGGCTATGACTTTTCCATGTTGCATGAGAACACATCCTTACTCTTTGCCTGAAGCATCACTGTAGATGACAAATCCCTCTGAGCCAGATGGTATTGTCAGAACATGTGCTGAAATGAGTCTTCTCTTGAGTTCTTGAAAACTCTTCTCACATTCCTCGTTCCAACCGAATTTTGTATCTTTTCGAGTCAGCTGAGTTAATGGAGTAGCGATTCGAGAAAATTCTTCCACGAATCTCCGATAATAACCAGCTAAGCCGAGAAAGCTACGTACTTCGGTCACTGACTTAGGTTGCTCCCAACTTTGAATTGCTTCAATCTTTGCTGGGTCAAAAAATATTCCATGATTTGATATTACGTGCCCAAGTAATGCAACTTCCTCAAGCCATAACTCACATTTCTTCAACTTGGCATAAAGCTTGTTTTCACGAAGCTTTTGAAGTATCAGCCTCAAGTGTTGCTCATGGTCTTCATAGGTTTCGGTGTATATGAGGATGTCATCAATAAAGACGACCACAAAGTGATCCAAATATTCCTTGAATACTCGGTTCATCATGTCCATGAAGGCAGCAGGAGCATTAGTCAATCCAAAAGATATGACTAGAATTCGTAATGCCGCATCGAAGTTCGAAGCGATCTTTGGAATGTCATCGTTTTAATCTTCAATCGATGATATCAAGGAACTAAGATCAATCTTTGAAAAGAATTTGGCTCTTGCAATCGCTTTCAAACAGTCATCAATGCGAGGCAACGGGTACCTATTTTTGATGGTGACATGATTTAACTCCCGATAATCAATACAAAGTCGCATACTTCCATCTTTCTTCTTCACGAATAGAACAGGAGCACCCCAAGGAGACGTACTAGGACGAATGAAACCAATGTCTAATAATTCCTGTAGTTGGGTTTTTAACTCCTGAAGTTCAATAGGAGTCATTCGATATGGGGCTTTGGAAATGGATTTTGTACCGGATTCAAGGTCGATACAAAATTCAATTTCATGCTCTTGGGGTATGACAGGAAGTTCTTCAGGGAATACGTTAGAAAATTTATTAACAATAGAAATATCATTCAAATCTGACGTATTTTTATTTAAATCCGTGACATGGGCTAAAAAATCTTGACATCCGTTTTTCAGTAAACGAATAGCTATATAACTTGATATGACAGTGATTGATTTTAGTGGTTTGGTTGCTTGAATTCGCATAATAGGTTGGTTAGGAATATGAAAGCTAACAACCTTACGAAAATAATCGATTTTAGCATGATGAGTAGTTAACCAATCAATCCCTAAAATCACATCAAATGCAAGTATTTTCAAGGAAATAAGATCGACGGAGTACGCGTATGCGATTCCGATTTGAATCAAACAAGACTTATAAACCGTGGATGTAATGAAGGTTTCTCCCAACAGAGTTTCAATAGATAAGTCAAAGTCTAATTTCTCCGGAGTCAAATTTAAACGTTGAGCGCAAGTAGGAGAAATAAAGGAATGGGTAGAACCGGTATCAAATAAAGTATAAACTTCACTAGAGTTTATGATTAGCTTACCCGTGATCACCTCGTTCGGATTTCTCACTTTTTGGGAGGTTACGACAAACGCTCTCCCTTGAACTACCGGTTTTGTCTTGTTTGGGACACCCTTTGATGCCTCCATCCCAGCTGGACTTGACTTTGGTGTACGACAAAATCGAGCTAGGTGACCTTCTTTTCCACAATTGTAACATGCTTTGATCGCATCGTGCGGTTTGGACTTATGTGTCCTTGCCTCCACATTTGTAACATCTGACCGGGTGGTCGTTCTCCTTCCTTAACAATAGGTCTTTGGTCCGACGTCTTTCCATCATTATTGAATCTCCTCTTCTTGAAATGTCCACTCTTATTGTCATGGTCATGATTACCACCGAAGTGATTACCATTTCTGGCATGTTGATTCCCTCTACGTTTGTTGTCACCGCTTCAATGACTGCTACCACTGCTATTATCGACTTGCCGGCTGCTCTTTCTTGGTTGGGTTGACTCATTATCGCGCTCTAATAACTGAGCCCTATTCACAACATCTGAATACAAACACAGTTTATGAGAGATAAGGTATTGACGTATCTCGTGTTTTAAACCTCTTAGAAACATCCGCGTCATTCTGTCCTCATTATCAACCAAGTGGGACGAAAATCGAGACAACTCGGCAAACTTAGCTTCGTACTGTGCCACGGTCATATTGTTTTGCTCAAGCTTGATGAACTCTACCTCCTTCATATGACGAATACTTTCAGAAAAGTACTTGTCGTTGAACAGTTCTTGGAACTTCTCCCAAGACATCTTCAGTGCGGCAGGTTGAGTACGCTTTACAGATTCCCACCAGTAATCTGCCTCTGCTCGCAACATGAAGGTGGCAAAGGGAACCTTTTGCTCCTCGGAGCATCCCAAGACATCAAATATCTTGTTGATTTGCTTTATCCACGTCTCCGCCTTAAGTGGTTTTGGCTCTCCAAAAAACTCTGGTGGTCCCAGCTCCTTGAACTGCTTAGCGGTGACCGTCCGAGAGTTAACAGTGTTTCCACCTCCATTTTGGACAGGAGCCGCCTTCGCCTGATGTTGCATGAATTGCATAAAACCTCTGAACATCCCATCGTTCATCATTTGATCGTTGTTGTTTACCTGAGGATTATTGTCTTCCTGTTGCACATTATCCTGGGTATTAATCTGTGGTGACTCAACGATCTCATGTGCTTCATTGCTTATCTCAACATTTTCGGATGTCATTTTCAAATACTGCCACAAAACAAGGGTTAATTATCATATCACATATTATCCCTATACTCTGACCAACCAATTAAATACCAAATAAACTTAGGTAGGTCATACTAGCGAAGGAATTCCCTCTCTCCTCCTAGTTCTTGTCTCACATCTCAAACCTAGGATCATATCCCTAAGCTTTGATACCAACCGTGATGCCCCCAAAATAGGTATACATCACCCATCTTGAGTCTCCAAATACATGGTACGTAATACAAATACAAACTTAATTATACAACCGCCGTGTAATATACGACAAAACATAAGCGAAAGTTTAAGCAGAATGTTGCCTTCGCATAATATCCACTCTCAAATAGAGTCCTCATTACATTTATTGTCACACTATTTTATAGAATAGTGAGGACTACTAATACACCATCTCGGACCATCACTCCGCTCCCCGATTTAGTCCCGCCACGTTCTCATTTCAAGAGAACAATGAAAGCAAAAGGTGAGCTCAACTAGCAGGTAAGAAGAAATATTATGACTAAGATAATGCAGAATAAATTATCATTAGTTTTCAACAATGTTAAACTGATAAAATACAATAGACATCAATTTTAACTGCAACGGAATAAGCAATCCATTAGAAGAGTCAAGTAAGCATAAAATCTACTATTTTCTATGATTTAAAAAGTTTTCATCAATTTTATCATTTGAGACTCGACTTAATAAATAAACCACATCATCGAAGTCATCCACATACTACAGACGATGATATTCATTAAATCATTAATGGTCATGACTATACCGAATAATCCGTGATCATAATCATACCAAAAAGCGCCCATCAATGCACTATGAGCCCATCGAGGACTTTTACCACATCATTTATAACATTACAGGTCATGATTATACCGAATAATCCATGGTCATAATCATACCTAGTCCATCTATGCACGTAAGCCAAAGATGACTTTCATCACAATATAAGCATGAGGATGATGACAATGACATAATAATTCAATAAAACAAGTTCAAGGATAAATTTTAAAGATTTAAAATTTTAGTTTATCCAGAAATCAATAACGTCCAAATTGTCAACAGGATACTTCTTTATGGAGTAAAATTCAAGAATGCTTAGAAGAATATTCCCTTGAAAAGATATTGGATGAAGCGCAAATATCCAGGATATTCTACTAATTTCATTGAGTATAGAAGCCAATACTTTAACCAAGCGAGTATAATAGAATATATGAAGCGCAAATGGATTTTTACGCGCCATACGGTAATCCACGTGAGCAGATCATTTCCACAATTTAATAAGGAATGAATCTGAAGGATCATTCACCATGCATCTGGTAATCCACATAGGCGAGTTATTCCAGCCGTAATAATAAAGAATGAAATAACGGAAGAATTCACCGGGCATGCGATAAGTCGCATGCATGAGTTATTCCCAGCAGAATAATAAAGAATGGAACCGGTCATGCGTAATCCGCACTTGCATACGATATTCCAATGTAATAATAAAGAATGGAACGGCGTGGCGCCCCCAAAATAGGTATACATCACCCATCTTGAGTCGCCAAATACATGGTACATAAATCAAATACAACTTAATTATACAAACCGTCAGTATAAAATAACGACAAAACATAAATTGAGAGTTTAAACAAGAATATTGCCTTCAGACAATATCCAATCTCAATGGAGCCCTCATAGGCGATTATACAAACTCAAATTGGTCCTCATTATATTTATTATCACACTATTTATGAGAATAGTGAGGACTACTAATCTTATCATCCGGATCATCAATTCGTTCCCCGACTCGTCCCGGCCTATATTCTCATTTCTGAAGAGAACAATGAAGGAAAAGGGTGAGCTCAACTAGCCCGAAGAAGAAATATTATGACTAAAATAATGCGAGAATAAATTATCATTAGTCTTCAACAATGTTAAACAGATAAAATACAATAGACATCAAGTTTAACTGCAGCGGAACAAGTAATCCATTAAAAGAGTCAAGTAGAGAATAAAATCTACTATCTTTTATGATTTAAAAAGGTTTTTCATCACTTTAATCTCTGAGACTCAGCTTAATAAATAATCCACATCATCAAATCATCCCTGCACTACAGGCCAAGGATATTCTTTAGTATCACGACCACGAATTATCCATGCACTACGGGCTAAAGATAATCATGTTTTTATCAACGATCCTGATCATGCCATAAAACAATTCATCTTTGCACCCTTGGCTGAAGAGAATCCATAGCCATAATCATACCAAAAACTGTCCATCAATGCACTACGGGCCAATGAGGACTTTTTCCACATCATTTGTAACATTACGGTCATAATTATACCGAATAATCCCTGGCATAATCATACCAAGTCCATCTATGCACTACAGGCCACAGATGACTTTCAACATAATATAAACATGAGGATGATGACAATGACATAATAATTCAATAAAAACAAGTTCAAGAATTAATTTATCCAGGAACTAATAACGTCCAAATTGTCAACATGATACTTCTTTGTAGAGTAAAATTCAAGAATGCTCAGAAGAATATTTCCATGAAAAGATACTGGATAAAGCGCAAATATCAAGGATATTCCACTAATTTCATGGAGTATAGAAGTTAAAACTTTAACCAAATGAGTATAATAAAGAATAAAATAACAAAAGAAATCACCAGGCATGCGATAGACCACACGCAGAAAAGTTATTCCAATAGAATAATAAATAACGGAACCAGTCATGCAGAACGCATGAGCATGTGATATTAAATGAGAATAATAAAGAATGGAATAGAACAGAATTCACCACGATATGGTAATCTACGTAAACGAGTTATTCCAATGAGAATAATAAAGAATGGAATAACAAAAGGATTCACCACGCATGCGATAGATGCGCATGAAAAGTTATTCCCAATGAATAATAAATAAAGGAACCGGTAAATGCGTAAATGCACGCAGACGAGGATATTTGACGAATAATAAATAATGAAATAACAAATGAATTCACCGTAAATGCGATAGGTATCGCACGAGATAGGTTATTCCAACAGAATAATAAATAATGAGAACAAAGTCGGCGTAAATTCGCTTACCGGCTGAGGATGTTCCAAGAATAATAAAGAATACAACATAATAATAAAGAATGGAATAATGAGAAGAATTTTACCATGCATGCAGATTTGGCGTGTACAAAGTTATTCAACATAATAATAAAGAATGGAATAACAGAAGTTCTCTTCATGAATACAAAAATAATAATACCCCTTACCTTATAAAGAAGAGTACTCTGACGGGTAGGGCGGGAATGTACTTGAAGAAAACTTGCACTACGCTCAAAGCTTTCTAAAACTCTAAAGAAATACGCTCAAGATTATAGAAGAAGAATTCTCTCTACTGTTTCTCTCTCTAGAGTTTCAATTGAATTAAAAGAAGAAAATGAAGGAATGAGCTTCTATTTATAGGAGAATGGATTGAATAGTAACTAATTCATGAGCGGTCCAGATTGATTCACTTTTAAACGGACGGTCCATATAGATTTAATAAAATATTCTAATAAAATAAAATCTTTTTAAATAAAATAAAATATATTCTATTTATAATCTAATAAAACTAATAACTTTATAAAAGTATTATATTTTATATAAAAAGATTTTACTATGCAAACACTTACGCAGAGCACTATGCAAAATACTATGCATAATAAAATATAATATATTCTAATTATTGTCTAATAAAATAAATAACTTTATAAAAGTATTATGTTTTTTATATAAAAGATTTTACTATACAAAACACTACGCATAATAGAATATAATATATTCTATTTATAGTCTAATAAAACGTAATAACTTTATAAAAGTATTACATTTTTATATAAAAAACTTTTCGTTTTATTACATTAATAATACTAATAAAATAAAACTTCATCATCATTATTATAATTCACACTATTAATCGACTGTGGTCGTTCCAGGAAAGAGGGGCTTTCAATAAGTATTTCTCCCTATGGTAGCATGATTAGGTGACCAAACCTCTCATTCGCGAACTTACAGACATCGTTAATATTGAAAATAATAATATTAATAACTCTGTCATCTCGGTTATTGATTTAATAATATATAAAATATTGACAATAATGGAATCAAATAACGTGAGATACTATACAACAATTACTATAGCAATAATTGTAAAAAATTGAGTGACTTCTCACGTAAGCATCAATAATCAATATTGTGTGCTACTATGCAACCACGCGTATTACTATACTTTTACTACCGAGTAGTTCAACAGTTTTATTCAGTAAAACTTCCGTAGTTATTTTCATAAAAATATTTTTATCGTTTTCTCAATCAAATGATAATTACATTGTGGGGTCCACCAATGATTGTGTTGTCGTACGAATATTCCCCGATACAAAGAATATTCCCCGACCAATCGAATATAATATAATAACTTGCATACTTTGCAAAATTTATAAATATTACCCACAACTACAACATTATATTAAATCCACGCCATAATATTCAAAAAATATTTTGAGAAATTTAAATCTTTATTCATAAAATTTGAGATTTTACAACCAGGTCATGCGTAATTCGCACATGGAACTAGGTCATGCGTAATCCGCACAGACAGGATGTTCCAACAGAATAATAAAGAATGGAATAACAACAGAATTCACCAGGCATGCGATGAATCAAGATGCAGAAAAGTTATTCCAACAGAATAATAAAGAATGGAATAATGAAGAATTTCACCATGTATGCGGTACTTGGCATGATGTATAAAAGTTATTCCAATATAATAATAAAGAATGGAATAACAACTCTTACGAGTATTGAAAGAAAATAACTCTCTTCATGAATACGAAAGAATAATACCCATTACCTTAGAAGAAACTGGATATTGGAATAGTGAGGTAGCAG
This sequence comes from Panax quinquefolius, assembly GCA_020205615.1. Lineage (NCBI taxonomy): Eukaryota > Viridiplantae > Streptophyta > Magnoliopsida > Apiales > Araliaceae > Panax > Panax quinquefolius. The sequence goes on from CM035161.1 coordinate 127,239,201, forward strand.
ACTTCTCTACTTCTTTCTCTCTATAATTTCTCTCTATAATAATTGCTCTAAAGCTTTAGTGAATTGGTGAGAAATGAAGGAAGAATGAGCTTCTATTTATAGAAAAATATAGTTTCAATAATTGCACGTTTTGGGGCTCGAAATATTACAGTATAATACCTTCTTTTTTTTCATTTTTAATTTAGTCCTGCAAGTATTATCAAACTTGCACCACCTCCCCTAATAGTAAATAATGTGAATCAATAGTTCAATCATGTGAATCTATAGTTATAATCATGTGAAAATACGAATTACAGTATAGTACCTCCATCTATACCTCCATTTTTAAATTAGTCATGCAAGTATTATCAATCTGCACCAACTCCCCTAATAGTACAAGAATGTGAATCAATAGTACACATATGTGAACAAATAGTTATAATCATGTGAATTAATAGCAATTAATTGCTCATTTATCAGATTAATTACCCGACTGGTCAATATAACTTTCAGACATCAATTAATATCGAAATAAATGTCAATTTTCACTAACACTAATAATTCCAACACAATGAAACTATCAATTTCATCTTTAATCAACACGAACTTATTCATCATTAATATTATAACTCGCAATATTTAACAACCAGGTCGTTCCCAAGAAAGAGGGGGCTTTCCGATAAGGATTTCTCCTTATCGACGCCGCAATTAGATGACTCAAACCTCTCCTCGATGAACTTCTAGACATTGTAAATATTGCAATTTAATAATATAAAACTTTGTCGCCTCTCAATTATTGATTTAATAATATAACATATTATGCGAGATGATCTTGTGACAATAATCGAATCAATAATATGAGAGATATGATGCGATAATTATTGTAGTAATAATTGAGTATAAGCGAGTGACTTCTCACGTAAGCATCAATAACCAATATCGTGCTTATTACTTATGCAATCACGGCGTATTCGTACTTTTACTATCGGGTAGTTCAACGGTTTTAACGAAGAACACTTTCGTAGTTATTTTTATAAAAGATAACTATGTCGTTTTCTAACTACGACAATACTTTCGTTAATGGGGTCCACCAATGATTGTGCAGTCGTCATCGAATATTCTCTCGTTAAAACTAATATTCTCCAGAACCAATCGAATATTATATAACCACTTCTTTACTTTTGCAAAATTTTTAAATATTACCCACAACTATAACATTATATCAAATCCACACCATACTATTCAAAAAAATATATTTCAAAAAATTATTCTTTATTCATAAAAGTTGGAGTTCTTACTGAGACGGTATATTTTTGAATAATAAAAAGGTGACATTTCTATGAGGGTAATGATACTTTTATATAATTTTTTGACATTTTCAAGATATATGACCTATTTTTTAATTAAATTAATATTAACATTTGATTAAAAAATAAATTTCACATGCGAAAATATAAAAATAAAATGCTATGAAAATATACTTTTTCATGGAAATATTAATCGTACAATAACCCCCCCCCCCCCCCCCCAAAAAAAATAGTTTTTACCGCAATGTCTACGGAGCACTCTATACTTTTTTTTTTGTTCAAAAGTACCCTTAACGTTATATTTTTTGGGTTGCTCATGCCCCTGTCGTTAACAGAAGATAAACGAGGTTAAAATTGGCTGATGTGGCAGACACGTGGAGGCTTAAAGGGAGAATGTTCAAAAATACCCCTGACACATGTAAATATGTCATTTAATGAAAACAAAAAATACTAAAATTCAAAATAAAAAAAACATAACATATTTACATCATTTAATCAAAATACTAAAATTCAAATTATTTTGTTAACTAATCAAAACAACTAATTAAATAAAACAAGTTGTATAACATATTTACATCATTTAATCAAAATACTAAAATTCAAAACATAACATATTTACATCAAATACTAATTAAAAAAATACTAAAATACTAATTTAAAAAATACTAAAATACTAAAAAAATCAAATCAAAAATAATAAAATAATAAAATTCAAATTACATCATTAAAATACTAAAATCATAATACTAAATACTAATTGATATAAAATTTTTAAATTACTAAAATAATTTTAAAATAACATTTTTAATATTTTTAATATCAAAAATTAACGCTTTTTTTTAAAAAAAATTAAAATATTTTTATATATTTATATCAAAAAATATTAACGTTTTAATATTAACTTCATATCGAGAAAAATTTAATATTTTTAAAAATTAACGTTTTTAATATCAAAAATATTAATAAAATATCAACGCTTTTTAATATAAAAAATATTAACATTTTTAATATTTTAATATAAAAAATTAACATTTTTTTAAAAATTTAAAAATTTTAATATTTTTATATCAAAAATATATTAACGTTTTAATATTAACCTCATATCAAAAAATTTAATATTTTAAAAATATTAACATTTTTAATATAAAAAATATTAATAAAATATTAACGCTTTTTTAATATAAAATAATATTAACATTTTTTAATATTTTTAATATCAAAAAATTAACATTTTTTAAATTAAATAATTTTAATATTTTTATATAAAAAATATTAACGTTTTAATATTAATCTCATATCAAAAACTTTTAATATTTTTAAAATATTAACATTTTTTAATATAAAAAATATTAATAAAATATTAACATTTTTAATATAAAAAAGTATTAACGTTTTTTTAAAAAAATAAAATATTTTAATATTTAAGTATTTTGATTAAATGATGTAAAATATGTTATATAATTTATTTTATTTAATTAATTGTTTTGATTAGTTAATAAAATAATTTGAATTTTAGTATTTTGATTAAATAATGTAAATATGTTATGTTTTGTTTATTTTGAATTTTAATATTTTTTGTTTTGATTAAATGATATATTTACATTTGTCAGGGATATTTTTGAACATTCTTCTTTTTAAGTTCTCCACGGGCACATATATATATAGTAACGTCAATTTAATTTAATTTTCATTTGTCTTACATTAATTATGAGGGGACACGAACGACTCAAAAAATGTAACAAAGGATATTTTTGGATAAAAAAATAAGTATAGAGTGTTCGGTAGCGGAAAAATAAGGCTATTTTTTAACCTTCTCCCCCTCGTTATGGTAATTACTTTCCAGTCCGGTGTCCAAGCCTGGGAAAAGGAAGTTCCCCATCTTCCGGACGTTTCTCTCACCGCCACACCGTTTCATAGTTATCCATATTCATAAATAGTATCACACTATCACTGCAGAACAGCTAGCTCAATAAGCTGATCATGGAGAACAAGTCCAATACTTCATCTAGTCCCAATTTTCCGGAAGATTTGGAGTACCTGCCCGGATTCGGTAACCACTTCTCGTCGGAGGCGATCGCCGGAGCTCTCCCAAAGGGTCAGAACAGCCCTCTTGTCTGTCCATTTGGTCTCTACGCCGAGCAAATCTCCGGCACCTCGTTTACCGCTCCTCGCAAGATCAATCAGCGAAGGTTCGTACTTCGTATTGCTTGTAGTTTTAATTTCTGTCTATTAATTTTATTTTATTTTAAGGTGATGGGTTTGGTTTTTGATTCGTTTAGTTGGTTGTACCGGATCAAGCCATCGGTTACTCATGAACCGTTTAAACCTAGAGTTCCGAATCACGGGAAGCTTGTGAGTGAATTTAATCAGTCCAACAGTTCTGCTACTCCAACTCAACTGCGGTGGAAACCTGTTGAGATTCCCGATGCACCCACTGATTTTATTGATGGAATGTACACTGTTTGTGGAGCTGGCAGCTCATATCTTCGACATGGTTATGCAATTCACATGTAATTTTTTTTGCCTCTTAGTACTTTACTGCTTGCATTAGGGTGTCTTCTTAATTGTGCGCTGATAACCATGTGTCAGTCTAATGCATATTCATTTGCTTTCTTCGATGGGTTTGGGGAAATAATTTAATTTATGTTGGCAATTGTTCAAGTTTGAAGTTGCAAGCAGCATGCTTTTTCCTAATAGTTATGTATTTATTTATTTAATTTTGCTTTGGTGTGTTCTGGATGCACCTCAAACTTTGAAACTGATATTTTTAGATTTTGTATCATAGGAAAGTAGATCAGATAAGGTTAGGAAGAATACCATATGCTATCTATATTAATTAAAATGTTGATAAGACTATCACATAGTATGATCTTATTTAGAAAACCATGCAAAATGCCATGAGTTAGCCATAACGACTGCACATTTAAATTGTAACTGAGACTAGCATAAATATATCTTTTAGACCGCATTCAGGTCATAAGGGTTGGAGTTCCTGCAAGAATTACTGCTAAAGAGCAGTGGCGGAGGCAGATTTTTTTTAAGGTGGGAAGATTTATAAGCATCAAGGTGGTCAAAATTTGACGTTGGTGCATATTGTTTTCTATCAAAATCGTGATGAGAAAATTTCCATATATATATGCACTTTTATCTTTCTTAGCAGCACTATTTCTTTCTCCCAAAATCATGGTGGGAAATTAAGCACCTTGTAAAATGACTAGATCTTCCCCTGCTGAAGAGAACACAAAAACTATGGATATTAAACTATGTCTTATTGCTCTCTTAAAATAGATTTGGATTTTGTCATGAAAATTGTGATACCTGTGCTTTCTGATAAAGAAGTCCTTGTCAATCTAGGTACACTGCCAACAAATCAATGGACAATTGTGCTTTCTGCAATGCTGATGGTGATTTTCTTATAGTGCCTCAAAAAGGAAGTAAGTATTAGTTATACTCCCCCCGTTCTCAAAAGGGCGAGTTAAAGTATAATTTTTTTTGTCCTCAAAAGGATGACGGTAATGATAAGTATGTCATTTAGTGGGGTCCATTAGTATAAAAAATAAAAGGACTCCTCATTTTATGTAATCTTGTGAGGTCATTAAGGATAAATTTGGAACTTTTTTATTTTTCTTTCCTCCACTATAAAATGTGTGAAAAATGTAAGTAGCTCACTCTTTTGAGGATGAAGAGAGTATGTTTTTAAGGTTCATAGCCAAAGCACTTTTTAAGCCTTCAAATGTATGCACACTTAACTTATTAGCTGAAAGAGTTTTGATGTATGACATATAATCATTCTTTTGATCTGTGTTCGCTACTTCACTGCGACTCTTGTAAAGTCTTGATCATGTGAGAGATTACAACTTGACGTGCTTAGTTTGCATCATTAAGAGTGAAACAAAATTTCTCCTTCACTATGGATTTGTATTGAAAGTGATCCATGATATGATATTACGCAAATGAATGTTTAAACATTCCTGTGGATCTTTAAGTTCTACAGAATAGAATTCCATTCCGTTGCCCAAGGATCAATAACTGTTTTGTTCTCTATTATGACGCATTGTTATAACTCCAGACAGCTACTTCCATGACATTTGTTGGAGTTCTACAAGAGTTCACGATTACCCCGACCAGTTCTTGGTAGATTAAGTACTTCCACGTCATTTTCCTGAAAGCACATATGATTCACACAAACCGTTGTCCCTTCTTTTTGATTAAAATTGTGGTGTAACTCTTGAGGCATTGTATCAAATATTGTATATTATCCGAAAACTTCTTACCTATCCATTACACTGGTTGTGTAGAGCTGTGGATCACTACTGAATGCGGAAGTCTGCAAGTGTCTCCTGGTGAAGTAGTTGTTTTGCCTCAAGGATTCCGTTTTGCTGTTAACCTGCCAGATGGTCCATCACGTGGTTATGTTTCTGAGGTTTTTGGTACCCATTTTCAGCTTCCCGACCTTGGTCCAATAGGTATTTAACTTTAACCAATGGTGTGAGCACAAGTGATTGCATAATTTCCAATGTTTTCTAAGAGTTTATCATTAACTCATGTTACTTATCTAACTGGTTATTCTATTCACGGTAGGTGCTAATGGTCTTGCTGATCCCAGGGATTTCCTTGTTCCCACAGCTTGGTTTGAAGAGAGAGTTCGTCCACGTTTCACCATTGTACAAAAGTATGGTGGCGAGCTCTTTACTGCAAAACAAGATTTCTCTCCATTCAATGTGGTTGCTTGGCATGGTAATTATGTCCCTTATAAGGTGGGTTTCCGTTTTTGATTTCAATTCTCATTGAGATAAATGATACTTTTTTTTTTCTCCATACAGTTCCCTCTATTATTTATTTATCTATTTTACTTCATTTCTATTTTTGTTAAGAAACAGGATAAAGTAACATTTAACATCTCCCTATACCTGATATATTATTTCTTATTGCTTGCAGTATGACCTAAGTAAGTTCTGCCCTTATAATACTGTCTTGGTGGATCACGGAGATCCGTCGATAAATACGGGTAGGTATTATCTATTAGGATTCCATTGTGCTGGGGATTTTTTATTATTAATTATTCATGTTTAACATGTCTTGGACTGGTTTTATTGGTTACATCAAATGCAGTACTGACAGCACCAACTGATAAACCTGGTGTGGCATTACTTGATTTTGTCATTTTCCCTCCACGATGGTTGGTTGCAGAACATACTTTCCGACCTCCATATTACCACCGCAATTGTATGAGTGAATTTATGGGTCTGATTTATGGAGGATACGAGGTAAAGTTTTTGTATATGCGAACATAATGACTTTGGCACTAACTTTATGAAAGCATTTTTGTGATCTAAAATCGCTCATGACTTTAAACTGTTTTTTCCTTTGTGTGTCTTATTATCACTTCTCTTTTCTCTCTCTTCTGGTTTGGGTGGGGTGGGGTGGGGTGGGGTGGGGTGGGCATAAAAAGCCTCCTTGTTATAATTATTTTATTCTTGCAATTAATTTCCTCTGTATTTTTTTTTCATATTATAATGGTTGCTTCTGATAGAGAATTAAGGAGTCTTTCTATATTTTCCTTGCTACAAGAGATTTTATTGCCTCAATGGTTGCATCACTCCTAGACTTTATATGAGATGAACGCTAGATTTCACATCAGTATAATGGACACATAAGAAAGTTTAGAATACGATTCCTTATATCTTGGAAAAAGAAAGCAATTTCATATTGTGTTAAGTGGAATATATAAATGTCAAATGATCATAGCGTCACTGGCTGGCGTCAATTTCCATCCACTTAAAAATTTTGAATTATCCTATTCTGGTTCACGCTACAATAGGAACTTAGGCAGTTCATTTCATCATTGGGTTTCATTAATTACTGCTTAAACATCCTAACAAATGAAGTGCTTTCTCTTTACAATCTGTAGTTGGCTTTAGGTAGGCTCATTCTCTTCTAATCTAAACTGCTAGCAGCACTACTACTTAATACTTAAGGATGAGAAACGTTAGACACAGGAAATTTGTACTTTGTAATATATATTTTCAGTACTGGTTTTTCTAAAACACAGATTTACATGTTTCCAGGCCAAAGTTGATGGGTTTCTCCCAGGTGGCGCGAGCCTGCACAGCTGTATGACTCCCCATGGTCCTGATACGAAAACATTTGAGGTAAGCCTAAGCCTTTGTTCATGAATAGTCTATGGTAAATCTCCCGTCAGAAGTGGTTGACTGTTTGTTCTAGGTCATCAACCGCTGGTTTACTTTTAATACATATATTAATAGACACATTTCTAATTGATTACAGGCTACGGTTTCACTTGGCAACGAAGTAGGTCCTCAGAGAATAGCAAATACCATGGCCTTCATGTTTGAATCTAGTCTAATACCCCGAATCTGCACATGGGCTCTTGAGTCTCCATATATGGATAGTGATTATTACCAGTGTTGGATTGGCTTGAGGTCCCATTTTAAGCATGAAGCTGCAAACGGTGAAAGCAAAGAATTACCAAATGCACACACCGAAAATGGAACTATACTGGTTTGACAATTATGCACTTCACTAGTATCAACAGGCAAAGGTCTTACCTACAATAATATTGATCTGCATGTACATCCTAGAACAAGTGTGTGTATGTATATATATATATGATGCATATGTGATAATAAAATCACCTCCTGGTTCTTGTCCGTCAATAATCCCATGTGATAATAAAAGCTCCTCCTGGTTCCTGTCAGTTAATAGTGTCGTGCACATTTACCCTGCACGCTCCATGGCGACCAGTTTTGGGTTTCCTCTTCACTCTTTAAAAGATCGTAGTCTCGTTCACATTTACCCTGCACGCTCCATGGCCACCAGTTTTGGGTTTCCTCCTCTTCAGTGGAGAGTCAGGTAACAATCAGATTTAGAACCTCCAGCATCAGTAGGAGTTAGGAGGTTTGGTGCGTTTATTTATACTATAGGCCATATCTCAAAAACAAAACCCTCCTTTTCCTTCAATTCTTCTCACTTATTTATATGCTGGCCATTTTCTAGCTAGATGGGGTGCAAGGTTTCCCTCTCCTCCTCTATTACTCTCTCTCTCTCTCTCTATATATATATATATATTGTTATAAAATTATAACATATATATTTATGGATGTCTAGATTTATATTTAATTGTAATGCTCTTTGTTATTTTAGAACTCCCAAGTTCATTAAGTAACTCCCATGTTCATTAAGTTTTAAACTCATGACTTTTGAGTTTTGAAACTTCCAAGTCCATGTATCTATAAATAAGAGCATGAGCATTGTAATAGATGATGATGGATATATGAAAATATTATGAGACATGCCTCTTTTCTCTAATCATTTTGTTCTTAATTTTAGTAATCTTTTATAACACGTTATCGCATTTAATTGCTTCTCACATTCATCTTGAAGATAATCATATTTGATTTGAAGGAGAAGGTATGTTTATCAATTATATATATATGGATACACAAATTTTTTAGTATAACATTTGCATGTTATTCCATTCATAATCTATTATTAGAGTTTGTTGTTCTTGATTCTAGCATGCTAAATGGTATCATACTCATATGTAAGTCATCATCATCACACCACCCTCAAGTTGTCTTATTATACGGTGAAATATCTAACCTCAATTATTATGCGAGGTGTTTATTTTTATAGAAGTGTATTGTAATTTTGCATTTCTTCCAATCTAAATAAATCAAAAAGGATTCGATAAAATACATGATGTTTTAGTTCTTTTTAGTTCATGTACTAAAATAATCTTTTGATATATTTCTAATGATTTTGATATATTTCCTTTTGGTATGTATGGTAGCATATTTGATATATTTCTAATGATTTTGATATATTTCCTTTTGGCATGCATGATAGCATATTTGATATATTTCTAATAACCTTTTGATAAATTTTTGTATGAAGTTACAATGACAAATATGCTTAGTAGTATTGATTTGTTATCTTTAGTGGAAAATTTTAGTTTCGTGTTTTCTTGCATTTCTATAAATTGTTTCATTACAATAAAATCGAACATATATAATTATTTAATTTGATGGGGAATATGTTTAGTTATTTAATATTTAAATCTTATAAATTTGAATTTGTTGCCCTTGATTTATATCGAAGCAAGAGTTATTTGTAATGGAATCTTGATCTTTGAGATTCATATAAAGGCAAAGAACATTGGAGATACAATTATAGTTGACAATCATGCATCCACGTAGGATCATGCAAAATTAATAATTTTATTCGCTATCATCTCCATGAAAAATTAAAAGTTGAGTACATAACAAAGAAAAGACTCACTTGTCTTATGAAATGATTTAAAGGAGAAATTTTAAAAGCTCATTATAATTGGTTGCTTTTGAAGTTGCAAGATTTTAAAAGTGTTGAGTGAAAAACACCGATGAAGACATGTTTAGAAAATATTTATTATATTTCATGCCTCGAATATGCTCGCAGCTGACAATATCGAGATATGCAAGTTTACAAAATATTTCCTGAAGCGATAAAGGAAACTATGTTTCCAGAAGTGAAATTATGTCTTCTAGTAGCTGTACAAAATAATGAGTTTTGCTGAAAAACCAACAATCTCGCTCGACCGATTCTATTACATTCCCTGAAGTGAATGGAACTTCATTTGATAATCATAGAGGAAATTATGATTGTGATAGTGGACGTGAAAGGAACAATCAATATAGAAAATGAATGTACTTGTCGTACTCCTAAATATTTGGTATATAAATTTGTACCAAGACTCCATAAAAGAAACGGAAATGGAATTGAAATAAATTTTATTGTTCATAATGATCCTGAAGATCCCATGAATTATTTTGACTTTTCAAATGGAGTGGATATAACTAATTTTGATATCTATGGTTTCCTTGATGATATGTTGATAGAGATGTTCATACCAATTAATTATTTTATTTCATTATATTATGACATTATAATAAGTATTTTTTGTTTTATTTATATTTCAAGTAATAAAGTTAAATTTATGTTTTGCATGTATGAAGTTTTATGGGCGAAGCTCATCAAACTTAATTAAAGGCTCTAGAAGAGCGATTATTCATCAAACATAATTGAAAGCTCTCAGAAGAGTGATTATTCATCAAACTTAATTAAAGTCTTTGGAAGAAGCGATTATAATATTGTCAAAAGGCACAAAACTTTGTATTGATGATTCTTAATATTCTTACGAGGCAAGCGTAAATTTGCTCGATTTTAAGGATATACGTTATAATGGTTATCATATTGAAACCAACATTGAAGATAGTAAAGTAATTTCTTTATATTACTTCAATACTATCTAGACGTAAGCTCATATTAGAAAAGCGTATATTTTCTCTTCTAGGATATATTATACAAAATGAGAATAGTTGAAACAAATGTTGTAATACACCGTAAGTGTATAATACACCGAAGTGTTAGGATCCAAAAGGTTTTTATGATTTGGCATGATCATATTGATCATTCGGGATCGATAATGTTGCGTTGAATTATTGAAAACTCCCATTAATGAAACAATCTTCCCACCATTAGGGGAGAAAAGTTGTTGCTCAAAGCACGACATTAGATCGTTGCACGAAGCACGACGGAGATTAATTGGAATGTTTCGTTGCTTAAAGTACGGACGTGAGATCGTTGCACGAAGCACGACGGAGATTAATTGGAATGTTTCAACGTTATTTAATCTCGATTCTCATACAAATCAATATGAACTAGAAGTTCAAAGGATTATTCATTTGCAATGAATTGCAAATCAATTACGTAATTATTCACCAGATAATAAGAAAAGTGTGATATCTCACATTTTAGCCGCTAATACTCTAGAAGAGATTGAAGTCCTCGTAGGACAATCGATTAATCAAAGAAAGAAATTGAATCAAAATCACACTTGAAACATGGAAGAATGATCGGTGTTAAAGATAAAATTTCCCAGAAGAAGAAAGTACAAGAAAAACAAGTTGCAGCCTATAAAGAGGCTATACCCATAAAATAGGCTACAAAAGTTATTGATTTATCCAAAACTTATGAACAAAAATATCTTGTAAATAAAACTCCTGAAGAGTTATCTCCTGAAGAGGATGAGTTATCCCTTGAAGAGGATCAGGTACCTGAAAATAACGAGATCTCGATACATTATGTATATACAGGAGACAAATATATTAGATAGAAATAAAATTGTTGTCGACAACATATTTTTATATAAAGTTGTTCTTGATATTACCAGAAGTAATGATCATGAATATGAACCACAAATTGTTGATGAATGTAGAAATATTTGGCCAATGTGAAAAAAGGCGATTCAAGTAGAACTCAATTCACAAAGTAAACATGAAATTTTTGGACCGAGAGGGTAACACACGAAGGTGTAATGCAGTTAGATACAAATGGGTATTTATGCGAAATAAGAAAATGAAATTATATGGTACAAAGCGCGATTTGTAGCACAAGGTTTCTCGCAGAGACACGGTATTAATTATGGAGAAACATATGTTCTCGTAATGGGACGCAATTATATTCAAATTTTTAATTAGCTTGGTAGCAAAAGAAAATTTGGATATGCGATTAATGAATGTCATACAACATATCGTATGAATCATTAGATAATAATCATATATACATAAAAATCACGAAGGATATAAAATGCCTGAAGCATATAATTCTAAATCTCGAAGTATGTATTCTATTAAGTTACAAAGATCTTTATATAAGTTAAAGCAATCCAGATGCATATTGTGGTATAATCGCCTGAGTGAATATCTTTTGAATGAAGGATTTGAGAATAATCTAATTTGTGCATGCATTTTTATCAAAAGATCATAATATGAATTTGCTATTATTACTGTATTTATTGATGAAAGATCTTGATCCAGAAGAGTTGACAAAAATAACAAATTTGAGATGAAAGACATTGGTAAGACAAATTTTTGTCTTGGCCTACAAATTGAGCTATGGAATTCTTGTTCATCAATCAACATACACAGAAAAAGTCCCGAAGTAACTTTACATGGATAATGTTAATCCTTTAAGTACTCCAATGATAGATTGGTCACTTGATATCAAGAAAGATCCGTTTTGATCACAAGAAAATAATGACAAAATTCTTGGTCCTGAAGTACCATATCCTTGTAGAATTGGTGCTTTGATATATATTACAAATTTTTCATGACTTGATATAGCATTTGCAGTTAACTTACAAGCAATATGGATCAAAACCACAGTTAGTTGGATCTCGCTAATGCGAGAGATTATCACAATTTATGAAGTAAGTTGTGAATGTATTTAGTTGAGATCGATAATTCAACATATTTGTGTGAACTGTGGATTATCATTAATCATAAATAGTCCAACGATATTATATGAAGATAATGTAAACAGATCACTCAAATTAGAGGATGCTTTATATATCATGGGTGATAGAACCAAGCATATTGCACCAAAATTATTTTGAGCCCCAGAAGAATGGCGATATTGATATCAAGCATATATGATCATGTGATAATTTGGTTGATAGATTCATTAAGTCATTACCAACTATGATTTTGAAGAAGATTGTGCACAATATTGGCATATTTTGACTTAATGATATTTTTACCATGAATAATGGAAATTCTATGTACTTATGAAGGGGAGTAAAAAGGATATGTGCTGATTGTACTCTTTTTCCTTCGCTAAGGTTTTTTTTCCCACTGGGTTTTCCTTTGCAAGGTTTTAATGAGGCAATCTCAAGGCACTAGAAGTTATACAAGAATATTGTACTCTTTTCTTTAGCCAAATTTTTTTCCCACTGGGTTTTTATTTGGTAAGGTTTTTAACGAGGCATATTCTTAGAAAATTACTATAAAAGGACTCCATCCATTCTGTATGAAGACAATCTCGCATGTATAGCTCAATTAAAGGGAGGATACATCAAAGGAGATAAGAAAACATATCTCACCAAAATTTTTTTCACGCATTGACCTTGATAAGTGTGGTGACATTGAACAATCTAGCAGATTTGTTCAGTAAGGCATTATCAACTACAATGTTTGAAGGATTGCGTCGCAATATTGGAATGCAAAAGCTAGAGGACTTAATGATACATTCATGAGGGGGAGCTTATACGCACTGCACTCTTTTTCCCTTAACCAATGTTTTTTTCCCATTGGGTTTTTACTGGTAAGGTTTTTAATGAGGCGATTTTTATGCGTATGGTTATCTGATAGTACATCCAAGGGGAGTGTTATAAAATTATAACATATATATTTATGGATGTCTAGATTTATATTTAATTGTAATGCTCTTTGGTATTTTAGAACTCCCAAGTTCATTAAGTAACTCCCATGTTCATTAAGTTTTAAACTCATGACTTTTGAGTTTTGAAACTTCCAAGTCCATGTATCTATAAATAAGAGCATGAGCATTGTAATAGATGATGATGGATATATGAAAATATTATGAGACATGCCTCTTTTCTCTAATCATTTTGTTCTTAATTTTTAGTAATCTTTTATAACATATATATATATATATATATCTATAGCTTGTTGTTTTATTTTGCTGGGTCGAGTTTAATTTTGTCCACTGATAATTATCTGTTACGATTTTTATGATGTTATTGTCGGATTCGTATCTGAGTTTTTGTAATTGTCTTTCTGTGTTAATCAAAATATACTATTAAGGGTTTGAATCAATTCACATATGGAGTTGGTTACTCTCGATATTATGTTTTTTCTGTTTTACCTTTTTCAAGAAAATCAAATGGAATTGGAAAGGTTTCAGCTTTTTAATGTTTTTGTGTTGTTTTGTTTTACAATTCAACAATATACTCCTATATTTTGAGTTTGAAAATAATTCCATGACTATCTTCAAACATATCTGGGAAGAAATTATTCGCTAGCTAGGTTTTTTCGTTCGATTTGGGGAGAGCTAGTCTTGATCGATGAATTGAATTTTTTTTGTACTGATATATGTTTGTTTTATTTTAATTAAAAATGTTAAATTAAGTTTTGACCATTTTGCCCTTTATTTAAACAGATTTGTTTATATAATGAATAAAAAATAGTTTTTTTTGCCACATAAGCTTCTTAAGGCTCCACACAATTAGTCACGTCAGCAATTTCAGACGTGGTGGGTTCAATTTGTTGTAATTGAAAAAAATTGATAGTTTAATCATCTAATTGACAAAATTAAAAGGTGGACCACCAAAGTGGAATATGGCCTATAGTTTAGGATACTAATTCATATTTAAGCCTACTATGTCAAGTATTTATAGAAAGCCTTTCAAATTTTAGAATACATGTTCTTTCTCCTTGTAAGAATTTCTATTCTAGTTTGCAAAAATGAGAAGACTTGACACTCTGTGACACTATTTGCAAGTACATAATTTCAATTTAGAAGATATACCTGCCAACTTCAATACAAAAATCAACATAAACTTTTGAAATATATATCATTTTCTTTTTAAAAGTAGAAGTCAATTATGTAAAAAGGCAATTGATAAAAGGGTAGTACTATTTTTACATATTTTTTGATATTTTATATGGTTTTTTTTATATGAATGTGAGATATGTTTTGTATCTTTAGTAATGTAAGAGAATTATGTAGAAATATTAAAAATACATGTAAAAAAAAAGAAATTTATAAATTATTCCAAAGCGTTTCATGTCAGTATTCAAAAAAATAAAAAATAAATACAAATATTTTCATCAATTAGAAGAGGAAAAAATAAGTACAAATATTTTTCAATTTCCCTGAAAAGAAATTTATAAATTATTCTAAAGCGTTTCATGTCATGTCAGTATTCAAAATAAAAATTTTACAAAATAAAGCGTTTCATGTCAGTATTCCTTTGCTCCTAAAATAAAAGTTTGATTTTTCTTAAAATAAAATTTGCATTAAAGGTGTTTTATATATATATATATATATATATATATATATATATAGTAGATAATTATTCATTTAATGCTAAATTTTTTTATATATGAAAATATGTATGTTAATATCTGAAAATATCAAACCAAAATAATAATTAATGGAGTACTCTCTTTTTAAAATGGAAGGACAACTATATATCTTAAAATTTATTACAATATATAGATTTTTAAGTTACTTAACACTAACTAATCAAGTTAAATAATTTCAATTTAATATTAGCAATTTACTTTAATGAATTAATATTATTTTTTAAGGTAGAAAATGACATATAATTAACCATTGTCTTTTTATAAAATATAAGGTAGAGCACAAATGCACAATGACAAATAAGCCTTTCATTTGAAAATTACCTCCATGCTCCATCGGTCAAAGTGATTTCGGTTCGGGAACCCACCAGACCAGGGGAAACAAAAAGAGAGAGAAACGTGAATATTAGCAAACTATTGGGGTGTTAGTAGAGTTAGATAAAACTTAAGGGGGGTCAGTGGAATTACCTCACAGAATCAATCCCGACTGCAAAAAGCTCCCCTCCCCCTTACGCAGGCCACGGCTAATAAGTCCCAATGCCCTGAGCTCGTCCTTATTCTCTCAATACAAAACCTTCTCAAAACCCTAGCTCTGCTTCATTATCCTCATTCACCTTTCATTCTTCTCAAACCTCTCAGCTGTTATATATACATATATACATACATATATATTTATATATATAGCTTTGCTTAATTTTGGTCCTGTCTTCAATGGCGGAAGCTTCCAAAAGTTTAAACGATGTCGATAAGCTCTACGAGTACGGAGGACGGCTCAATGAGGCGACTGACAAGTCACAGGTCAGTTTTCAACTTCACCGTGTTTTTCTTCTTTATATATCTAGGGTTTAACCAATATTTAGAAAAAAAGTTATATGATTGATTTTTTATTTATGTTTGAAATTTTGAAACAGAATGTAAAAGATTATAAGGGAATAATTGAAGCAGCTGGAGGCAGTGTAAAAGCTAAACAATTGGCTGCTCAGCTTATTCCAAGATTCTTTAAGCACTTCCCAACTCTCTATGTACAAGCCATTGATCAGCATTTTAATCTCTGCGAAGATGAGGAGCTTGGGGTTTGTAGCTCCCTGCCTGTTTATTTTACTTAAATACTTTGTTTCATGTTTATTTTATGTAATCATGTCAATATAGTGTCTTTGTTGATAAATTTAAGTATCTATTTGGCTAAATAAAGCATAGATATCGATAGAGATTATTAATATGCTGGTGTTTCATTATTATGCGTTAGTTCAATACTTTTGGTAATCTCCTATCTTATTAGTATGTGCAATTATAAGATTTTACTTCTAAAAACCAAAGCTAGGATAGGAACTTAAGTGAACTCTCACTTTTGGAGGTACTGGAAAGAACTTGAACTCTGGTTTTTGGAATTAGGACAGATGGAATGATTGAAAGATAATTTAAATTTTGGTTTTTGTCCATTGACTTAGGTGCGTGTACAAGCTATTCGTGGACTTCCACTTTTCTGCAAGGATACTCCGGAATATCTTTCTAAGATTGTTGATGTGCTAGGTCAGCTCCTCCCAGCAGGTAATATGTGTTCATTGTTTAAACTGTGTTTCTTTATTATTTAATCTTTTATTTTGATATTTATTATATTTTATTCCAGGTGAAAATGTGGAGCGTGACGCAGTTCATAAAGCTCTTATGTCTTTGTTGCGACAGGATGTAAAGAGTAAGTCTTTTTCTATGATGATTGGAAGCTTGCGGATTCTAAACTTTTATTTATTATTGGACTATATTAAGCTCTAGCCTCCAGGATTCATACGTATATCTATGTTGGAGAATCATATAAATCTGTGTTATACTGAATTTATTGTTACAGCAATACATTTTTATACAATGCATGTGTTAAAAATTTAATGTTGAAATTGCAGTAGATTGCATAGAATTCTAGTTAGAGTTTTCAGGATGCAACATGCATTGTTTAGGTATTTCCTTATTTTTCGTTACAACTTCAATTCATCAACTGCATATCTTTGATATTGAGGTATAACAGGTTACATAAAATTGTAGGGATGGTATGATACCATGCAACGTGTATAATATATGAGTTTAATTTGATTCATTTCTTTATATGGAATATTTTTAGCTTATGGCAGTTTGCATACAATTATTATATTGGGAGTGTTTCCAAAGGCACACATACAATAAGAATAAGTTGAATGATACTGCTGGCATGAACATATGATTTAGGAGTTGCTGCTGCTGTTGCCATTGAGCCAGCGATGCAATTCTGATATCCAAAGATCTCTTTGGAATTACCAGGGGATTTGCTTCAAGGAAGTCTTGGATTGAGTTTGGTGTTTCTGTAAAAGTTTGTAGGATGGGATATGCTCATGTGTGTCTCCTGGTGGGACATCTAAACTGAATATTTGGCATTAGAGCATATGGTGGTGTTGAGCTATCTATTTTATTCTGATATGAAATTAGAATAACAGTTACTTATGACAGAATTAAAGTAATCTTTCTATATCTTACTTGCTACAAGAGGTTATATTGCACCAATGGTTTTATCACTCTTAGACGTTATATAAGAACTTTTTTGGACAAAGGCTCTAAATTTTGAAGATAACCTATTACTCTTAACTGCTAGCATCCTTAATACTTTAGGGTGCAAAACTGTAGTCATAGGAATTTGGTCGACATCAAAATAGAACTGATTGAAAATAGCGCCTTCTTCTCCTGCTGAGAGTTTGTATGATACATTTTTCAGTTCCAATTTGGGACACATTACTAAATCTTGAAGGTTCTCCTGCCACCCTGGATAGGTGAGGTGTACTTTTCAATTTCTGACCAGGTCAGGGATTAATGTATGAGAAAAGTGCATTACCTTTCATAATTTGTTGATTGAGGGTTTTTTATGAGGGGTGAATGAGGTACATAGTCAACATTTTACAGTGTTTTCCAAGTGGTTGTACTTAGATTTGGACACATGACATCAAAGTTGTCACCTCAAGCTTTTGCTTTTACCTGATCTACATTATGATTCTCGTAAGTCATGAGTCATGTTGTACTTGTGGGATACCTTATTATATTTGTGCGGTATGTGTTTCTGCTGCAGCTTCTATAACAGTTCTATTTAAGCATGTTGGAAGTGCTGAGGAGCCTGGCAGTGATGAAAGCATTCGTGAAAAGGTTTTATGCTTTATCAGAGATAAGGTGAGATGATTTCAAATATTTTATTCGCGCGCATACATTTTTTGCTATAAGTTGAAGTATAACCGATGATATTTTAAAGGTATTTCCACTTAAGGCGGAATTGCTGAAGCCACAGGAGGAAATGGAGAGGCACATAACTGATTTGGTGAAAAAGGTATGTTATATATACCTTTATTTTTCGTACCTCTGCTGCTTGTTATACATGCCAAACTCTTGTGCAAATCTTTTTCTTCGGTTTTTCAGTGCCTATATTTTCAGACATGAGTATTGTTGAATATTTTTGACAATTTGTTTGCTTGCGATTGTAGAGTTTGCAAGATGTAACGGGGGCAGAGTTTAAGATGTTCATGGACTTCTTGAGAAGCATGAGCTTATTTGGACAGACTGCTCCAGCAGAGCGTATCCAAGAGCTTGTTGAAATTATTGAAGGACAGGCCGACCTAGATGCACAATTTGATGTAAGTGCTTCCTTTCTTATTCTGTACATGTCACTCTAGTGGTATTTCATTTTAATAATTGGTCACTACAGCCACAGTGGTAGAAGTTGATATCATGACGTCATTGTATGATTAGTTCTGTGAGCAGTACTTGGATATTTTTGAAGTTTTTATTTTGGGGTTCAGGTTGAGGGATTTGATGGGGAGGTGACTGGGCATGTCAAATAGAGCTATTTCAAATAACTTTAGATCTGATTGTGAGCTATCTGAAGGCCTCATAATGTAGGATACTGAAGTAATAAAAGTAGGAGGAAAGAAGAAAACTCTAGGTATCTCACCTAGATACCATAGGCATCAAACTTAGGGTTTTGAATTGCATGACACAATCCCTAGTAAAGCTCTTAAAGTTCTCAAGTTTCAATAGCATATACAATGTTCTAAAAGGCGCTAGGCGGGATTTTTTATTTTAAGCCAATTTTAATATTTTATTTTACATTTATCCAAACAAAACAATAATATAAAGCAAAACAATCTATAATAAAAATATTAAAGGCATTTGCTTAAAGTTCAAACACATCCATACTACTAATGTCAAAGTTCAAACACAAACATGCAATTGTTCAAAGTTCAAACATATTTTTAATGTATTAGTTTTATTCATAAACATGATTGCTATTAAATAATAAAATTTAAAATTTTACAAATTTAATTCAATATTAAAACTTAAGAAACTAAACATAAATTTAAGAATTATATTGAATTAAACTAAATATTACAAATGTATCATCATTTATATAATTTGAAGTTGGTACAAGTTCAAAAAATTACAACTATAATAAAATTATCCATTTTGACTTGATATTGTTCACTTCTTGTTGTGATTTGATATGCTACAACATGTATTATGAATATGGTAAATCATTAGAAAAATAAATATATCAAGATCTGATTTGGGTAGTTATTAAAATAAAAAAAACCTCTTCACTTGGGCCCCCGCCTAATTTCCTAGGGCGATTTTTTTTCCGCCTTGGGCCTAGCTGAGGCGCCAGGGGGCAGGGGGCCTAGCGCCTAGGCGAGGCACCAAGGGGGGCTTAGGGGCGCCAAGGGGGGCCTAGGTGGGGATTTTTAGAACACTGAGCATATAGGCAGTCCTAGTTCTTTTAGTTTGCTTTTAAGAAAATAATTTCTAAACTTTTTTAGTACTTTGGACTCATTTTAGGAAATTATTCACTGAACACAAAAAGTTTAACTAGAAACTTATTAAGTGCATACGACAAGATCTAATAACCCATGAACTAATAAAGTAACAACCATGACTCAAGTACAACTGATATCCAGTAAATGTTGAACATACCCTCATCTGCATAAACATAATAAACAGTATTTTAGTCTGACCAACAAATTGAACCTATGCATAAACATTTAAATAGACTCTTTGAAACATAGAAAGGTGACCTGGGAATGTCCCAAATGTCCATCTTGAAGTTGAGCCAATTTCCTAAGTTCCTAAATGATTTTAATTTCCTTACTCTTATAACTGTCAAATGGTTTAAATATGTTATAGGTAACTTGTTAATCTAATGGTTTTCAAAGAGATAAATGAGGAACTATTAATATAAGAACAACTCTCGACTTAACTCAGGACTTAGGAGATTGTATTGAAAAAGTACCCTTCGTTTTGTTTAGAGTGTCATGGTTCGTGTGGCACAGAGTTTGAGGAAAAACCTGCTTGTTCCTTTTATAGTCCTGTACAAATTGTATGGATTTCTAATATATTGTGGGGAGCACATATATTTTCCAAAGGACAATTTTGTCCATTTGTAGTGATGTTGCATAGGTTATAAATAGTAACAATCATATTGGATCATCCAGAAAGAATTGCATGACAATAAATGCAGGATGGAGGCAGTATTTCTTTAGTGGGAATACATTTGATTAGTTTGAATGTAAATCTGTAGAATCTATGGTGTGCTAACCATTTTGTTGTAGTTAGACCATAAAAAATTGTTTCTCTGGCAATTGTATTTGTACTTTTCAATCTTGCAATATAACTCCCCTTCCTGTTATAGGTTTCAGATGGTGATCACATTGACAGATTATTATCCTGCCTGTATATGGCCCTTCCTCTTTTTAAGGTATTAAATTTATTTGTGATTGATATTGTCTTGGTGTATTGTGTTGTGTTTTTGTGATTCATGTATTTAACCAAGTTCTATTTTTTACTAGAGGGGTGCATCAAGCAGCAAGTTCATCAACTATTTGATCAAACACATCATACCTGTTTTTGACATGGTAATGCTTATTTCACAATGTAACCAATCTGATCCATTTTAATTTTCTGACTATATTTGTAGCTCCATAGTAATTATATTTAAATACAGTTTACTGAACATGACAGATTTTCTAATTTAATTTAATGAATATAGTTTATCCGTAGCTTGGTTCAGAGTTTTCTCAATAACATTTGTTACATTTGGAATTTCATCAAATAATGTCTCAGGTCCAAGATCAGTTATCATCACCTTTATACTTTTTCTTTTTATCAAATGTATAATATGTTCCTGTAGTTTGGTAAGTTAATTTAATATGCTTCTTGTTGAATAGTTGAACTGCACATTATTTGGTTGCTCAAGCAGTATCTGTTGAGGTTTGGGTGGGTTATTCTGGTTAATGTCTTTTTGAGACCTCATTAGATCATGTTGTTCCAATTCTATTTTCCTGTATCTCTCTTTCTTGTTTTAATTACTAAGTTTGAATGATCTAATATGATTTGTATGTTTACTCCTTTCAGTTTCCTGAAGAAAGGAAAGGGGACTTGCTCAAAAACCTTGCAGAATGTTCACATCATGTAGCGCCACAGGAATGCCGTCAGCTTCTTCCATCTGTTGTTCAACTTCTAAAGGTATCTCGTACATAAAGGCTGTTTGATTATTTAATACGGAATACTGTAAGTACATCATTGAACAAGTTTTGTCTCAACTAATTGAGCAACTATTTGCTCACAGTTAACCACAATGCTATTGGTGCCAATAGTTTATGTGCATTCCTCAATATTCATATTTTCTGTCATGTATAGAACCTTTACCTATTAGCTAAACAGCTTCTAACTACATGCTTTGGAAACCTTTTCTTGATTCCCCCCCTACAAGTTTGAATACTTGTGTATGGCTCTTTGTTTACATTTTCTAGTCTTGCGTTTCTTGTCAGAAAACAATGGTTCGGAAAAAGCTTGAGGAGATGAATTTTACTTTTATTGAGTGCTTGCTGTACGCCTTTCACCATCTAGCTCACAAGGTAAGGAAATTATTGTTTTTTATTTGGCCCAATGGCTTTGTGTGAATCATACCTTATATATGTCTCCGTCTTTGATTTTTGTAGGCTCCTAATGCCACAAATAGTCTATGTGGCTACAAGATTGTCACTGGCCAACCGTCGGACAGGCTTGGGGAAGATTTCTCAGAGTTCTATAAAGACTTTAATGAAAGGTTCTTCATAAAATTAACTTTTTTCGTCTATAAACAAACCCTAGTTCTTTATTAGTCAAGACGAAGAAAAATCTTATGCTGGAACTTGGCTTTTTTAGTTGTCAAGGCATATAAAACAGTTTAGGTTTCATTCCGAGTAAAGTTTAATAAATCATTATTTTTTTGAAAATTGTGCACTTTCAAATTCTATTGGAGTTACCCCTCCATTTCTTTCTTTCACCTGGCTGTAAGTTGACCCAGTGAAATTTCAAATCTTGTGTTTGGAGGTATCTAAAGTGTTGGTTTAGTAGTAGTGCAATTGAGGACCAGAATCCCAGTTCTCATCCACATATCTTGTTTAATATTGGTTTTCGAGTAAGACACTTTTGAGAGATTTGGTGATTAGTTACGTGGCTAGCACTTGTAGCCTGTAGGCTACAAGTGCAATGATGGAAATGAAGAAGTCGTGCCTATTTGTGAATATAAAAAACTTTACAGAAGGAATTACGTATAATATAAATAATTTTAGTAATACAAGCAAAAATCAGTAATGAGTAATGACAATAATGGTAATAGTTATAATTGTAAATTTCATGTTGATGAGCAAGAAGAATCCAAATACCGAGCATTTCCGATTGTTCACATTCAAAACATCTGAAGATATTGACATTATTGCACGTCTTTTGCTTCCTAAAGTAATAAATAGGCAGCTTATGGTTGCTGATGATTCAGGTTGAGCACCATTGAGGATTTAACTAGAGCTATGATGAAGAAACTAACCCAAGGGATGGCAGAGCACAACAAGGCGATGGCAGCTGCTAAAACAGATGAAGAAAAAAACGTCGTTGTGGGTTTTCCCTGCTCTTACCCTTTTCATTTTGAGCTGATATGAACTCTTGTTTAGTGACATCATTTGTAATTTCCTGATTATAATGGGTCTACAATCTGCAGAAGACACAGAAACAGAGAGCTACCACTGGTCTTCGTAGCTGCAACAACATACTGGCAATGACTCAGGTCCATGCTTTTTTCCAATGCTTTCTATCCATGTTTGTGCGTGCTTTTCTTGTTTGTCTAACATTCTTTATAATTCAGTCATTGCATTTAAAATTACCCGTGTTCATTGGGGATCAAAAAATAAACTTGTCATGGAAAGAAGCTCCTAAACCTTCGGCTCCAACAACTGCTGCTGTTACTGGGTATGAGATACATCAACCTTCTAGTTTTTCAGATGTTATTATCATAATTGTTAATAATACGGTCCTTGTGAATGCAGTCAGAAACGTGCTGCTGCTTCCACTGCTGGTAATGGTTCTAGCACTAATGCAAACAAAAAGGGTCGTGGAGCAGGTCTGGTACAAAACCAACTTGTACACAGAGCACTAGAAGGTTTAAATGATGGTGGGAGAACTGGTAGTGGGGGAAGAGGCAGGGGATGGTGGGGACGTGGAAGAGGGAGAGGCAATCGTTACTAGCGTGATTCGCTTCTAACCGAGCTTTGTACAATTGAGAGAGATTAGTTTATGTATTTGTTGTACTCTATATTGGCTTATCTTTTAGGGCACTAACAATTAAACATGAAGCTGTAGCGATACTAGTTTTAGGCCAACAGAATCACTTTTAGATTTTTATCAAACTTAATTGACTTGACCAGAATTTAGCGATACCTCTGCTTAGACTACAATGCTAATGACTACAGATGGATAGATTTGGTCCCATCGTGCCTGCAATTTTTACTTCTCATGCTATTTACCACTGAAATAATGTGCTGACTTTCCAGTTGATTACTGACTAGACACGAGGATATGCTTGGTAACTAATAATACTTTTATCGGCAAAATTTCACGGTCTTGGTTGATTTAAAAGTTGGCATGATCTTTTAGGAGGATGTATGCTTGGTGTGAATTGCGATAATACGAACTAGACATATTATTAATTACATTTCTTAATTTTTATGTTATTTATTTATATTTCTTAATTTTTTATGTATTTTTAACGTCAATTAGAAAGGGAGGGAGAGAGAGAGAGAGAGTATGTTTAAAGTTTTAACTAACATTTCAATCTTTTTATTTGAACTGCATTCTGTTTCCCCAAAAAGATGCGTTTAAACAAACATTAATTAAAGATACCACCCAACCATCCATTAGGTTGGGGTGGTATCTTGTTTTTTTTATGAGAATTGATATTTTTATATGTATTTTTAATATTTTCATATAGTGCTTGGTCATATAAGTATACAATTTTCTAGTACTCACGATAGAAATGATTATAACTAGATTAATTTTAATCCGAGGAGGCTCTGAATTGGTCGACAGACAGAAAGAAAGTGGATGCAAAACATTTCATTGTAGTAAAAATGAAATTTTGGTACTTTTGTGCTGATTCTTTGTACGGTGTGTTGGTGTTATTAATTTAATTTAACCCTTCTCTTTTAGGGGTATAAGTCGAGTCGAGTAGTTCGGTATTCGATTCGAGATCGGTTCGAAAATATGATCCAAAGCTCGAATTCGAAGTTGATTCGAGTCGAATTTAATCTATATTCGTTTTCTGTTTAATGATACACGAGTCGAATTCGAGTATACCAGTGCTAGCTCAGATTAGGGTTTGATTTTTTCATTTTTTTCTCGAACCATACTCGATATCTGCTTGATGGATCATATTCGAACTGATCCACATTTGTATCAATCTTTATAATTTATAAAGTGTTGTATTAAATTGTGTAAACTTGTACTCGAATAAATCAATGAATTGATTGTCAATTTGTATTACATTCTTTGTAATTTCTTTACATAAATAAAAGCAAAAAACTTTTATATATAAACATTAGTTCAATAATCAATTTAGTATGTAATGGTTTAGTATTAAGTGAAATGGTTCATATTCGAAACTCGATTTGAAGGCTCATGAGTAAATCGTTTTGTAAAAGTCGAATACTTACGAGCTGAGTAAGTTCGAGTAATAATTCGAGTCGAATATGGCGCAAAATTAAAAATTCCCTATCGAATCCGAGTCAAATTCGAGCTGAATTTTTTTGAGTCGAACCGAATTTAAACATTAGGGTGTTCGCTGATATTCGACTTATTTATACCTTCCCTTCCCTCCCCTCAAATTAGAAAAACTAGTTGATAGCCCGTGCAAGGCTAGTAGTTTGAATAATGGATTTAATAAGTTGTCTGATATTCATGTCAAAAAAGAGCTCTAAATACACAATTCAATTAGTTACTTGACAACTTGGAGAGACATAAGTGTCATTTAGTTAGCTTTAAAATTATGTAAATTAATTGAATTATAGTAGCATAAAATTAAGAGTGACAAGTTCCATCAACAACATTCATAAAACAATACAATTGGAAACAACAATCAACACACAATAAATATAAATCAAGAAGTAAAACTATGTATAATTCAGTAATTAATTTTATCCGTAATTGTCTTCGCTAATCTGCTCTAATTTCTGGAAGCATTCCACATTTTGAGACCCCCGTGACGACGATTCTTTCAAATTGAGCTGACCATAACCTGCATTTAGAAGTATAAAGTCCGTTCTTCACGATTGAATTAAAAATTATAGAACTGACAATTGAAACCTTCAAAAGGAAAAAAAAAACTTCCCAGAATTTTAACTCACATACAACTAATCACATAGACACACTCGATCATGTTTCATATCTTCTCAATTAATGTAACCTAAGGAGCTGTAGTTAGTGAGATTCAGTAGTCACCATATGATATGTACTAATTATAATATAGTTGTCATTTTGCTGGCAAACTAAACAGAATACCAGAACTCAAGGAACTACATTCAAGGAGTATAACAACACTACCCTTTATAAAATGTTGTTGTGGAATATGAATTGATCACAATATAATTGTCATGCTGCAGTCAGACTAACAAAATTTTAAAACTCCAGAAACAACACATATCTTAAGAAGAATATGCTCCACTATTGGGTTTAGGGCTGTAAACGAGCCAACACAGTTCAGGCTCGACTCGAAAAAATACGAGCGAGACTCAGATTTGTTAATAATATGATCCAAATCTGAGCATTAAAAATAGTTCGAATAAAAATATGAGCAGAATCAGAGCAAGTTTATACTCGACTCGTTTAAGATTCAAACTACTCGAATTTTTGATTGTGATTCGATACATACTCGATTAATACATATTCGATTAGATGTTCGATATATTCTCTTATAATATATACAAATTTAAATCAAATTAAGATAATTAGTTATTATTATTATTATTTTTTAATTTTAATTGTGATTTTATATTTGTAAAATGTAATAATAAATATATTTTCTCATTTTTAAGTAAAATAACAAATTCAATTTATAATTGTATTTATTATAAAACTAGTTATTATGTGGAGACTCGAATTCGAGCTTAAATTTGAAGATCGCGAGTAGTTTGAATAAATATTCGAGTCGAGTCGGATCGAATTCGAGTACTAAATATTCGAGTCGAATCTGAGTAGAATTTTTCAAATATAATTCGAATTCAAGTACGAATTTATCATTTCGAGTCGAATTCGAGTAGCTTTCTGTTCGTTCCGGTTCGACTCGTTTACACCCTTAATTGGGTTTGCCTGCTACGTCTACATCATATTCACTAAGACAAAAAAAAAACTTAAACATGCCATGTCTTGTTTGTACGTTAGTTATCTATCATGTTTATTTTTCCTAATCACGCAAGAGATAGACGTAGAGGCTAAAAACTGTTAAAAAAAATTAAAACGTAAGTACTACATGCATACATATCAGCAGCTGAGCACTAACAAAATTTTATAGTTATATGCATTAGGTTGAAGTAATCCCATGAGCAAAAAGTATTTCAAACAAACAAAAGTAAATTATGAAGAAAGTATTGCATTGGAAAATGAATAAGCATTCAAGAATTTCAAAGAACTTAGAATCTAGAATGGTACATGAGAACTTGCAATAACTCAACTTAAATATCTGTCAACTATTGACACATTTGTCATGCATCTTAATTTAACTTTTCTAAAAAAAATCAAATAGAAATATCCATATGTTTCCATCTTGATCATTGCCTAACAAAATACAATCAAAGATTGTTTATTAGTATACATTTTAGGTATTATGAAATACCAAGGTATATTCTTTTTTGGCATTCTATCAAACATGTAACGTGCACTTTTCTTTGTTGCTTTCCCTACTGTTTCATTTTCTTGCTTCTTTTCCTAATATGGAGTAGTAACCAAATTAAGGAAAATAGATTCTTTAATTTTAGAATATTTTCTCTTAGCAAGGACACACATTTAGCAATATTATAAGGCAACTTTTGGCTTTCGAACCTACTGCTAGAGAACATAAAAACAGAACACAACCAAAATCTAAGCCTAACACAAAGAGCAAAAGGACCCAATTTAACTATGCCTATCAACATTCAAAACCCCATCCCTAACCAATTTGACAGACCTCATGTTATTCACTCAAAAATGGCTAACAACAATAACTGTAATTAATGAGTAAATCAGGGAAAGATGATTGGCTCTATCAGATATTTTTGGAACTCTAGATACACCCACCCACATTCACATATTCAGCCACACATACATAAAACGATATGAAATGAGGAGTTACAGAAAACTACACCATTTAGCCAGAGTAAAAGTGACAATTGGATAAAATTTTAAAAAGCGTATCAGGTTTTAAATTAGTGATTTATAGATTTCAAAAATAACCACGACTAAAACTGTACGGGCCGATGCATACAAATATTTTTCAAGACAGATACATAGTTCATCAATAGTCAATCTTTTACAGATTATATCTTGTTTGTACGGTAGTTATCCATCATGTTTATTTTTCTTAATCACGCAAGAGATAAACGTAGAGGCTAAAAATTGCTAAACAAATTACAACTTAAGTACTACATGCATACATATCAGCAGCTGAACACTAACAAAATTTTATAGTTATATGCATTAGGTTGAAGTAATCCCATGAGCAAAAAGTATTTCAAACAATCAAAAGAAAATTATGAAAAAAGTAATGCATTACAAAATGAATAAGCTTTCAAGAATCTCAAAGAACTTAGAATCTAGAATGGTACATGAGAACTTGTAATAACTCAACTAAAATAACTGTCAACTATTAACAAATTTATCATGCATCTTTAACTTTTCTCAAAAAAAATCAAATAAAAAGATCCATATGTTTCCATCTTGATCATTGCCTAACAAAATACAATCAAAGATTGTTTATTAGTATACATTTTAGGTATTATGAAATACCAAGATAAATTCTTTTTTGACATTCTATCAAACATGTAACGTGCACTTTTCTTTGTTGCTTTCCCTACTGTTTCATTTTCTTGCTTCTTTTCCTAATATGGAGTAGTAACTAAATTAAGGAAAATAGATTCTTTAATTTTAGAATCTTTTCTCTTAGCAAGGACACACATTTAGCAATATTATAAGGCAACTTTTGACTTTCGAACCTACTGCTAGAGAACATAAAAACAGAACACAACCAAAATCTGAGCCTAACACAAAGAGCAAAAGGACCCAATTTAACTATGCCTATCAACATTCAAAACCCCATCCCTAACCAATTGACAGGCCTCATGTTATTCACGGGTAAAATGCAAATGTGACCACTGAACTTTAGGGGTTTTTGGGTAGTGAGCCCTTTTCTTTTGGTCAACGCATTTTAAGCCATTTTCTATTAAAAAATTTGGACTTCGAGCCCCTGTTGCCAGATATGCGTTGACTTGCTCACGTGGTGCCTACGTGGCACACGTGGTATATCTGACGTGGGTATTTTTATTTTTTATTTTACATGTGGCATATATGACGTGGCTGTTATTAGACTTGAACCAAAAAATTTGTTGCTGCTCAGATTCGATCTCCAGATCTCCAACTTGAAACTTCAACCCAATGACCATCCGAGCACCACGAGTTAGCTGTTTTATTTTTGCAAGGATTATGATTTATAACTGAACAAAGAATTTTCCCCAAATTAAAACAAAACCAATTTTCTTAGATCTCCTATCTCAGTCTCTATTTCATTTCTTTCGATCTTCATCTGTCGCTTTCTCTGAACCTCTCACATGCACAAAGGAAAACCTAGGGTTTCTTACTTTCGTCAAATTTGGGGTTTGTACCGGTCATTCTTTAGCTAATTAAAGGGTCTGAAAGTACTCTGTGGTGAGGAAATGGTGTAAGTGTCTCGAAATCTGACTTTATTTCCCTTTTATCTGTCGCCTCTTTATGTCCCTTTATCTGTCTATTGTGCACCCTTTATTTACCTTCACATGTCTATTGTCGTTCCCCTTCTCTTGTCTGTTGTCATTATAAATATAAAAATCAACTTGTCTGTTGTCTATTGCTGTTTGTTATTTTGTTATTAACTTGTTGTGGTCCTTATGTTGTCTGTGAACTGTCTTTTTGTTCCCTAGTCAAACATTTTATTTTACTGTAGATTATTGTTAGTGGAACTCCACCCAAGATTTGTCTTCTGGAATTTCTAGTTTTTTTATGATTGTGCCAAATTTGTTTCACATACTGATGTATTTATTGGGATCACTTCTCAATTCTTTTGCTTGAATTTCTAATAGCTAACTTCTATGAAAGTTGGACTGCACCTTAAATCACCTGATATTTCAATGTGACATGGGGGTTTATTTGGGTAAATCGCCTGATAATAGAGAATATATTTTTTAATTCATGTTTATTGTTTTTTTATTGTAGAAACTTGGAAGTGGAACTCCACCATGGGGGTTTATTTGGGTTACATCCTGTTTTTCATTATGATTATGGGAGAATTGATAACTTTCAAATCCCTTATTTTGAATTGAATTTTGAGAAACTGAAGACAATGTTTGAGGGTTTTGGGTACAATGATGTAATTGGTTTATATTACAAAATGCCTGGAACTTTCAAATGTGGGCAATTTAAAAATCTTGCAAATGATGATGACCTAAATATGATGTTAGATGAAGTTGTAGATTATAAACATGTTGAGATTTATCTTGAGCATGATTGTGAAGGGGGTAAACAGACTAAACAGGCTACATATGCTAAACATGCTAAACATGCTACTAATGCTAGGAATAGGGATAAACAGGCTAAACAGGTGGGTTTGTTAATTGATATTAGTCATGATAGTGATGTGGTAATGGAAGAAAATAACTATAAGGACTCAAGTTCTTCTAGTGATAGTGATATGCTTGATGAGGAGGAAGAAGAAATGTTTCTAACTGACGATGAAGAAATAATTGAGGCAAGAAAAAAACTAGAGAATATAAAGAACAGAAAAAGAAAGTAAAACAACCAACTGTTGAGGGTGGCAATACTGTTGAAGGTGAGAATACTGTTGAGGGTAAAAATTCTGCAGAAGACCAAGGAAGTGAGAGTGATGATGACTATTCTAATGAAAGTGAAACAGATAGTGGGGATACTGAAGATTATGACTCTGATCAAGTAGAAAATGACAGCCCTGAGGAAGTTGACTCTGAGGATGATACACTTGTGTGGAGGTAAAACCATTTCCCTGTATATAACCCCAACACCAAAATCATGGGGACAAACTTAGAGTTGGGTATGTTATTTGTAAACAAGAAAGAATTCAAGAGTGCAGTTGTTAATTGGTCATTAACAAAAGGTTTTGATTTAAAATTTGTGAAAAGTGAAAAACATAGAGTTAGAGGGAGGTGTGTGAATAACAAAAATTGTCCTGTGAAAGTATGGGGAAGTAAAGTTCAGTTTCAACCAACTTTTCAACTTAGATCAATGAGGAAAAGACACAAATGTTCAAAGACTTTGGTCAATAGGCAGGCTAATGCTAAGTGGCTTGCAAAGAATTTGAATACAAAACTTAAAGAATTCAGGAATTGGAGACTGATTGATATCCAGTCTTATGTGAAAATGACCTTTCTAGTTTTTGTGTCAATTGACAAATGTTATAGGGCTAGACAATTTGCTTTGCAAGAGTTGATGGTGAACATGAAAGAACATTATGCCAAGTTGCATGGATATATCGATGAGTTAAGAAGATCAAATCCTGGGATTACAACTGACTTGTACCAAGTATTTCATTTAGGCGCACCTGAATTTAGAAGACTTTATATTGGATTTAAGGCTTTTGGAGTTGGCATGCTAGCTAGTTGTAGGAAAGTAATTGGACTGGATGGTTGCTTTCTAAAAGGCTGTTGCGGTGGGCAGCTCTTAAGTGCAATAGCTAGAGATGGAAACAACCAAATGTTTTCTCTTGGGCAGTTGTAGAGGGAGAAAATAGAGACTCATGGGATTGGTTTCTAGGCTTGCTCAAAGATGACCTGAACTTAGAAGATGGTGAAGGGTGGACATTCATTAGTGATCAACAAAAGGTAAATATCAACTACTTATTTGTTATACATGTTATACTTCAATTTTAGGGTTAATACTAATACATGTGATGTGCTAACATATTGTTCTGTGTTTGTATTGCAGGGATTAGAGGGTGCATTAGCTACACTATTTCCTTACTCAGAAACCAGAAATTGTGCAAGGCATATTTATGCCAATCTGAGAAAGAGGTATAGGGGTATAGCTTTGAAAAAAACCTTTTGGAGGGCTGCAAAATCTACAAATACCATTGATTTTGAGGATGAGATGGCTAAAATTAAGGAGTTAGATGAAGGAGCTTATGATTTCTTGATGGGTAGGACTCCTAGGAAATGGTGTAAGGCATTTTTCAAGATTGATACAAAGTGTTACATAATGGACAACAACCTATGTGAGTGTTTCAATGGATATATAATTCAATCAAGAGGAAAGCCATTGATTGAATTATTAGAAGATATCAGACAACTCTTAATGACCAGACTACAACAAAAAAGAGATATAGCCATGAAAAAGAAATGGGACATTTGTCCAAGACCAAAAATTTTTTTGGATAAGAACATTGAGGACTGCTGCTAGTATGTTGTGCTATACAATGGAGATTTGCAGTTTGAGGTAACATCTAGGATTGCAGCTGATGGGTACACAGTGGATTTACAACTTCACACATGTGCTTGTAAGGCTTGGGATCTCAGTGGAATTCTTTGTCCACCTGCATGTGCAGCTATGTTCTACATGAGGTACAATCCCCAAGATTATGTGTCACACTGGTTTAAAGCACAAACATATGTGAGAGCATATTCAGAAATGTTGAGGGTGGTTAGAGGGGAGAGATTTTGGCCAA
Source organism: Panax quinquefolius (assembly GCA_020205615.1). Lineage (NCBI taxonomy): Eukaryota > Viridiplantae > Streptophyta > Magnoliopsida > Apiales > Araliaceae > Panax > Panax quinquefolius. The sequence continues at coordinate 127,271,708 of CM035161.1, forward strand.
GAGTAAATGTGACCCCACCATTACCTCCTCCATTAAAGACACTAAGAGGAAGGCCACAAAATATGAGGAGGAGGGAGATGCACGAGGAGTCAACTGCTGCAAGTCAAAACAACCACAAACAAAACAAGTCATACAAATTGTCTAGGAAAGGTACAATCATGGTATGTAGTACCTGCAAGACAGCTGGCCACAATCGTCTTACATACAAGTTACCTACACAAACAACACAATAAAATATAAGTAAAATTGATTTCAAATGACTGGAATGTATAATGATGGTTTGAAATGACTTATTTTTTGGTATAATTTTGCAGGAACAAGTTGAACAATATAAGGGAGAAAGTGGCAATAAGAGAAAACAAAGAATGAAAGGCGAAAAAGACAAGGTAATTGATTTCAACTGTCAACTATCTATGTAATAAATATTATGTCATCATCAAAGCCTTTGTATCATCATGATTTTTCTAATTTTGCAGGAACAAGAAGCACAAAATAAGGGAGAAATTGGGAAGAAGAGAAAACAGACTACCAATAAGGAACAAGACAAGGTTATTTTAATAGATTTCAGTTGTTTGGTTTTATAATTAAATGTTATTACTAGTGGGGGCTTGATTGTTTGGTTTTATAGTTAAATGTGGCAGACAAAAATATCAAGGGTGCAGTTGTAAAAGAAAAACTACCAATTAGGAGAAATCCTACACGAAGAGAATGGGTACCTCTTGGTTTTGGCTGTTTCATTTCCCCAAACACTGGCAACACTTACATTTCAGTAAGTTGATGTTCTATATTGTATTTTTTCAGTATAAAGAATAAGCAGTATTGATTTATGGTTTTAGCTGTGTAAAATAACTATGTTGTTTTATGTAGAGCACACCTGGGAAATGTTACTTAGCTGGAGCTGTCCCAAAGACTGTACCAGTTCCACCTAGTAGAAATGAGAAGGGAAAAGAAAGGGCAAAGACAACTACACATAATCCACCAAGGGGAAAGACAAGTACTGCACATAAGGCGACAAAATTGATGTCTGGAGCTATAAGGATGACAACTGCACTTGATGGAGAAACTGAAACAAAGGATCGTTTGATGGCTCAAGCCTTGTATAACAGCTTCAAGGAGACTAGAGTGGTAGGAAGAATAGAGTGCGAGGGCCAGTCAAGTGGAGTGACAAATAAGTTGAACAAGACTGGTGGAACTCAAGAAAGTGTGAACAAGGATTAGAAAATGAAGATCTAGTAATTTATATCATCCTTTTGTAGTCGACTTTTTATGGTATTTTGGTGTTTTTATTATTGCAAACACAAAACTGATAGTCTGGCTAAATTTTGGGTGTTTGTAAACCTGACTAAGAAGGTTTTTTTGGTCTTTGGTTTCCTCATGATAGTTGTTCTAGGGATGTTTGTAATTATGTTAATTTAAATGTGTGGTTGAATCAACTGATTTCACATGGCAGTTAATAATATTATTGTTGCAGGAACTCTATTTTTTTTAAGTGTGGTCAACCAATCTATTTCTGTTTTGGTGTTTGGTATCTTAGGTGTAATTGATTTTGTATCCCATAGGGAATATAATCATAAATATGATTTTGTGTAATCTTATTTTGTGTGTTGTATCCTAGGTGTTTGGTATATAACTGTACTTATATCCTAGGTGTTGCTGCCTGCTATATAACTGTACTTATATCCTAGGTGTTTGGTATACTGTTTGTGTAATTGTTGTATCTAATTTTGTGTGTTGTGTGTTGTATTATTGATAGCAGTGTGTGGTGGCAAACACTTTGCACCCCTTTTAACTTCACTCTGATACATGAATTTACCCTTGTGTTTACCACACTTCAATTCACCACCATTCTCACCACCATTGTAAGACCCCAACTTATTATAAATGAAATTGAATTTCCTCTATTTATTATTTTGAAATAGTAAGGGTTGATTTGATTAATGTGGTTAGTTATGGGTAAAATGCGCAAATATTTTAAATAAGCAAGTGGTTATAAAATATTCATTGTTGTCGGGGAATATTCGTTTGGTCGTGGAATATTCTTGTTGTCGGGGAATATTCGTACGATGGTGCAGCCTTGTGTGGGCCCCATAACGGAAAGCGATTGGATGAAGAAAACGACAAGTATAAGTTGTTGTTACCATTAATACTGTTGAAATACTCGGTGGTTAAAACACAGTAGCACGCGGTATTGCACCAATTATTGATTCTTACGTAAGAAGGCACTACTCAATAATTGTTACAGTAGTTATTGTTCAATATTTTATTTTATTGATTCAATAATTGCTGCGTTGATATTTTATATTACTGTTGTTTCAATAATTGTCATTACACAGTATTTTCCATTATCAGATCAATAATTCATATTATTTGAATAATATTATTAGATAGCAGTATTAAAAATGTCTAGAAAGTTACATCAAGGAGAGGTTTGGTCACCTAATTGCGTGCGATGAAGGAGAAATCCTTATTGGAAAGCCCCTCTTTCTCAGGAGCAGTGCAGTTGTTGATATTGTGATTCTGTAATATTATTTGTGAATAATTAATTATTGATTTATATGATAAGGAAAATATTTATTTTATGTAGATAAAGATGGAGAAAATTTTAATGTGACAATTGTTGAAAAATTGATATTTTATCTTTTCTGATAAAATAATTCATTTAAATATATTATTATATTTTAATAATATAATAATGGTGATATTTTTACAGTGAATGTGGGATATATGAATAAATGAGGAGGAAGAATATTTTTATTACAATAAATGTTAAAAATATGTTAAACATGTCGGTGAGCCCATTTCTTGACTGAAATTTGATTATAGCCTGTAAAATCGTCCGTATGTGGATTTCGGTCAATTTCTGTTTGGAATTTGGAAAAACTTTCTTTTCAAAGTTGTAGAGAATTAAATTTTCTATGGAATGGACTTAAGATTTGAATTTTTCTGATAAAAGGGCTATTTATTATGAATTATTGAAATTCTGAAGTTCCAGAATAATGATTTTTTTTAAAGTTTTAAATTTTTTTAAAAGAAAAACATTTTTGATATGTTTGGTGGGCCCCACTGGTTGTTGAAATGGCTGAATTCAGTTATTCAAGGCGGGTATAGGAATTTAAATAAATAATATTAATATTTTATTAAATTTTCTACTTTGGTGTTCTAAGCAATTTCCTATAAATAGGGTGCTTAGGTTAGAATTGAAAATCACACCAGAAACAAGTTCTCTCTCTCTTTCTCTCTCTATATTAACGAGCGTATTCTTGTGAGTATTTTTATACTTTGAGTGTTGCTATACGGTGCAAGAACCCTTCAACACTATATCTAGTATTCCAGTCAAAAGTATTGTCTTTTCGAGGTAAGGGATATTATTTAAAAAAAAAAATGATATTATGCCGAAATATTGGTAATATTTTTCTTGTAAAATTCTTATTTTTTTAGTGTCGGGGTTACTATTCACGTATACGATACTATTCACGAATACGGCACTATTCACAGAAAAATTAAATTTTTGTTTTTTGTCTAAAATATCTATTATGGATACTAGCTTTGATTGTATCCATGTTTTGGTCTTCAGTATTGAATTTTACTTCACAATGGTTATTTATGAAGTATTTTTGAACTTGGACTGTTTAAAGTACGAATCCTTAATATTTGTTTTCTTTTGTTTCACTGGATTCGTTTTCTTTAAAATATTTTTCATCATTCTCAGTCCTAAATGATGATATTACTGAATATCTTTAGCCTGTAGTGCAAAGATGGTTGATTTTCTTATGAATATCTTTGGCCGTAGTGCAAAGATGTACAAGTGTTGAGATGAACATGACCAATTAATGAATATCTTTGGTCTGTAGTGCAAAGATGAATATTTGATTCAAGATATATATTAATTGATGTTACAGGGATAAAATATTGATGATGAACTTTTAAATTCATAGATAATAGTAGATTTCATTCTCTACGTAACTCTTCTATGAATTATTATTTTCGCTGCGAATATTGATCTGAAACTTGTTGTCTATTATATTCTATCAGATTTTTTCCTGTTGAAGACTAACGATAGTTTGTTCTATATTATCTTAGTCATAATATTCTTTACTGGGCTAGTTGAACTCACCCTTTTCCTTTTTGTTCCATTTTTCTTCTCAAGAGGCGAGAATGTAGCAAGTACTAGTCGGGGTATGAAATGAAGGTTCTAGGAAGTTGTTTTTGAAGTCCTCACTATTTGGTAAAATAGTGTATCAATAATTGTAATGAGGACTTATTTGAGTATGGATATTGTCTAGATGACAATATTTGTATTTAAACTCTCAGTTTATGTGTTGTCGTATTTTGCACGACAATTATATTAATAAAGTTGTAGTTATTTCTGTACTATGTATTTTGGTGACTCGGAATGGGTATTGTATACCTATTTTGGGGGCGTCACAACCATGCTCGGACAAAACATACAAGAAACAAAACAGAACAAAGTAAACAAGTTGAACAGAGATTCCGACTCCAATACAGCAAACAAAACAGAACATAACTTTCTCCAAACATCATTAGTGTATATTAAACAAACAGAGCTTTCTCCATACATCATTTGTCTATATATATCAATTTTTCCAGACATCAAAGCAAGTTGAACAAAGATTCCTCCAATTACACAAATTACTAAAACAGAGTTTTTAACATGCTCAAACACAAAACAAAAAGCACCCCAATTACAAGTATCAACCACTTCTCCCTAGTTTGTAAATTTCTTATTTCTTCTTTTGAACACTTCAAATCATTCTTCAATTTGACTTTCTTTTTTTTCATTTTTGATACTTTCACTTCCAAGTCATGAGCTTTCTCCTTCATCATCTGTAGGTCAATTTCAACGCTCCTCAAATTTAATAGACCCAAAGAATTCTCAGCATCTTCTAACATGTGGATGGAGTCAATCCATTGAAAAAAGCCACAAAATGTTTGCATCTGTAGAAAATTAAATTAATAATTACCACGACTGTATATAAAATTTCTTCAATTTTATATCAGAGTAAATACAAGTACTTATACCATAATTTGAACAACCATAAAATTTTGTCCCTACATTGATGCCCTTTGACGATGTACAAATTCTTGCTCGTATCCTACAGCCACAATACCTTGGTGATGAAATCCCACTGACTTCAGTGGATATTGAACTGTTCCCAACCTTTTGGTAGCTACTTTCTTTAAGTTGCTTTCCCCTTTTCACTACTCACAAATTTTTGAGATGAAAGGCTGCGAAATATGAGAGCGAACGATCGAGATAGAGAGAGGAGACAAGGTAATGAAGATCGAAATAAATGAAATAGAGACTGAGACAGGAGATCTAAGAAAAGGGGTTTTGTTTTAATTTGGGGGAAATTCTTTGTTCATTGTTCAGTTATAAATCATAATCCTTGAGAAAATAAAACATCTAACCCGTGGTGCTCGGATGGTCATTGGGTTGAAGTTTCAAGTTGGAGGTCTAGAGATCGAATCTGAGCAGCAACAAATTTTTTGGTTCAAGTCTAATAACAGCCACGTCATATATGCCACATATAAATAAAAAATAAAAATACCCACGTCAGATATGCCACGTGTGCCGGCGTAGCGCCACGCGGAAGCAAGTCAACGATATCGCAATGAGGGCTTGAAGTCCAAATTTTTTAATAGAAAAGGGCTTAAAATGCGTTGACCAAAAGAAAAGGGCTCAATACCCAAAAACCCCTAAAGTTCAGTGGTCACATTTGCATTTTACCATGTTATTCACTCAAAAATGGCTAACAACAATAACTGTAATTAATTGTTTCTATTTAACATACCAATTTATACCTATCACCACATCAATTCCCAAAAGTATATCCCAAAAATTTGTTTTCAAACCATTTCATGATTCTTTTTCACTTTCTAGCGGTTTTCCAACCCATCAAACCTAAAAAATAAAAATAAAATAAATTTTTAATAAATAAATAAAATAAATAAACAGATTGTGTATACAATTCACAGAATGAAGTTTAAAAAATATTATCAATTCACAAAATTGAAGAGCTTAATACGTATATCTGTACATGGATGCATTTTTTTTACACACGAAAAATATAAAAAAATAAATATAAATTCAAATTTTCAGTTCAATTGGGAATGAAAGATAATAAAAACTAAAAGTTTATAAAAATCAAAGTAATCGACACACCTTAAATGTTATCGCCGCCATGAAGCTACCCCTCCACATGGACGCAAGTTCTGATTGGCAAAATCCTTCATTTTTGAGTGTTTCGCCATTCTTGGAGATCAAGAGTTTGCAGAGGTGTGAAAATATGGCTTTTATAAGATGAGAGGAAGTGAAAAGGCAGGGTGAGAAGAGAGAGTTATAGATTCAATGTACATGACACATAAGAAGAAGAGAAGAGAAGAGACATGATGTAGGAGAAGAGATTTGAGAGAAAAGGGATGAGAAATGACCTGATGAGACTGAATTTAACTGGGGGGAGAGGAAGCGTGAATGAAAGAACTTGCAACAGTACAACAGAATAATTCCCCAAAAATAAAACAAAAGTTACAATAAAGTAACCATCATATCATCACACAACAAAAGTTACAATAGAGTAACCATCATATCATCATAAAACAAAACCATAGCTAAACTAATGGGCTAGTCCAATGTTTGATTGTTTCAGTATCAACACTCCCCTCCCCCAAAGTCCCAATCAGCAAATGTGAATAGATTGCACAATACTCAACAATAACAACATAACCAACAAAACGAACACAAATAGGTTGAGATATTTCTCTAGTAAGTGTTTGCTCTCATATATAAGTAAATTGATGAGAATCCAGAAAGATACCTGAACAAAACCCTCAATTGTAGTTGCATTCACAGGAAGATGTGGATTTGTATAATCCCTGTAGGACAAAACAAATGATTACACAATGCATAATACAGATAACTGGTATTATGAACTTACAAACAACAAATAGAAATAAGGCCTTATCCCCTTAAAACAAAAAAAGTCAATTTCAAAGCTGTTATAAAAAGAAAGAAAATCATATTTGATGCGGAATGTAGAAAGAAATGAAAACACAAATCATGAATGAGCAATCAGGGAAAGATGATTGGCTCTATCAGATATTTTTGGAACTCTAGATACACCCACCCACATTCACATATTCAGCCACACATACATAAAACGATATGAAATGAGGAGTTACAGAAAACTACACCATTTAGCCAGAGTAAAAGTGACAACTGGATAAAATTTTAAAAAGCGTATCAGGTTTTAAATTAGTGATTTATAGATTTCAAAAATAACCACGACTAAAACTGTACGGGCCGATGCATACAAATATTTTTCAAGACAGATACATAGTTCACCAATAGTCAATCTTTTACAGATTATATCTTGTTTGTACGGTAGTTATCCATCATGTTTATTTTTCTTAATCACGCAAGAGATAGACGTAGAGGCTAAAAATTGCTAAACAAATTACAACTTAAGTACTACATGCATACATATCAGCAGCTGAACACTAACAACATTTTATAGTTATATGCATTAGGTTAAAGTAATCCCATGAGCAAAAAGTATTTCAAACAATCAAAAGAAAATTATGAAAAAAGTAATGCATTACAAAATGAATAAGCTTTCAAGAATCTCAAAGAACTTAGAATCTAGAATGGTACATGAGAACTTGTAATAACTCAACTGAAATAACTGTTAACTATTAACAAATTTATCACGCATCTTTAACTTTTCTCAAAAAAAATCAAATAAAAAGATCCATATGTTTCCATCTTGATCATTGCCTAACAAAATACAATCAAAGATTGTTTATTAGTATACATTTTAGGTATTATGAAATACCAAGATAAATTCTTTTTTGACATTCTATCAAACATGTAACGTGCACTTTTCTTTGTTGCTTTCCCTACTGTTTCATTTTCTTGCTTCTTTTCCTAATATGGAGTAGTAACCAAATTAAGGAAAATAGATTCTTTAATTTTAGAATCTTTTCTCTTAGCAAGGACACACATTTAGCAATATTATAAGGCAACTTTTGGCTTTCGAACCTACTGCTAGAGAACATAAAAACAGAACACAACCAAAATCTAAGCCTAACACAAAGAGCAAAAGGACCCAATTTAACTATGCCTATCAACATTCAAAACCCCATCCCTAACCAATTTGACAGACCTCTTGTTATTCACTCAAAAATGGCTAACAACAATAACTGTAATTAATTGTTTCTATTTAACACTACAAAAAAATCAATCATTGCCGACGGGCTCTGCCGTCTCCAATGACCCTATGGCCGTCGGCAATGAGGTCATTGGCGACGGGACATGCCATTGCCCCTACCGTCGCCCCTTAGGTCGTCGCCCTTGGCTCCCGTCGCTCGCCGTTAGGAACTACGTCATTGCCGACGGGGTCATTGCCGATGGCATGCCGTCGACAATATGTCATTAGCGACGGCTACAGTGACGGACAGATCGTCGGTAATAACCATACTTTAATTTTAATAATTCAGTCATTGCCGACGGCCACGCCGTCGCCAATGAGTGTACACCCCGTCGCCAATGACCTCTTTTTAATATACTTCTGGATTTGTCGCTATAAGTCATTGCCGACAGCACCCCGTCGCCAATGACCCACTTTAAAAAAAATTATTAAAATTGTAAAATTCCCCTGTTCATTTACATATACATTGTACCTGTTATAAACTAAAGAAAAACAAATAATGACAATGTACCCATATCAATAACAATCATATCTTTTACTATCAACAATCAATATAATTAGATACCAAACTCAAGTCTGTACAACTCAAAAGCTAAATATATACATGAAAGTCAAAATATAAATATAAGCTAACTACTGCCCAAGATCAGGAATCTCTGTGTCATCGTCTCCGGTCCCATCATTGGTCCCACCTCCGGTCCCATCGCCAGTCCCATCCTCCATAGTCTCATCAGCATAAGCCTGACGATCATCACCATCTCCTCCACGGGCATCGCCTGTGCCGCAATCTCCACCCCCACGAGTCTTATCAACAAGACCCTACAAAATTAAAATATTAATAATGAATTCCAAAATAGAGCATATTTAAATTATTTTAGTTTGTGTTCTACAAGTGTTGACGAGTTTTGCAATTTGGGCGATAACTCGGTCACCGTATGTCGGAATTGAGTCCCGTAAGTTTTAACGCGTGTCTAATACCCACGCGGTGCTATGTGTGTGTTTGCGTGGAGTTCGGACGACCGATGTGGGTTTTGGGCTCTTTTTTGACTTTTTGCCTAAGTGTTAGCGAGTTTTGCACACTAGGCGATAACTCGGTCTTCGTATGTCAGAATCGAGTCCCGTAAGTTGTAACACGTGTCTAATACCTACACGGTGATATGTGTGTGTTTGCATGGCGTTCGGACGGCCGATGCATTTTTTGACCTCTTTTTCGGCTTTTTGCCTAAGTGTTGGTGAGTTTTGTAATTTGGGCGATAACTCGGTCTCCGTATATCAGAATCGAGTTCCATAAGTTGTAACGCGTGTCTAATACCTACGCGGTCCTATGTGTATGTTTGCATGGCATTCGGACGGCCGATGCGGGTTTTGAGCTCTTTTTTGACTTTTTGCCTAAGTGTTGGCGAGTTTTGCAAACTAGGCGATAACTCGATCTCCGTATGTCGGAATCGAGTTTCGTAAGTTGTAACGCGAGTCTAATACCTACGTGGTGCTATGTGTGTGTTTGCGTGGTGTTCAGACTGCTGATGCAAGTTTTGAGCTCTTTTTCGGCTTTTTGCCTAAGTGTTGGCGAGTTTTGCAAACTAGGCGATAACTCGGTCTCCGTATGTCAGAATCGAGTCTCTTAAGTTCTAATGCGTGTCAAATATCCATTCTCGACGACACTTAATACTGACGGTAAAGGCCGTCACCTATGGCCTTTTCCCACGCCGGCCAAAAAATTCCCACCAAATTTAGGCCCGGGAAGGGTCATTCTTGACGGGCTCAATTGGCGACGGCTATGCCGTCGATAATGAGGTTATTGGCGACGGGGATACTGCCGTCGCTAATGATACCGTCGCCAATGACCTGTTTTTTTGTAGTGATACCAATTTATACCTATCACCACATCAATTCCTAAAAGTATATCTCAAAGACTTGTTTTCAAACTATTTAATGATTCTTTTTCACTTTCTAGCGATTTTCCAACCCATCAAACTAAAAAATAAAAATAAAATACATTTTTAATAAATAAATAAAATATATAAATAGATTGTATATACAATTCATAGAATGAAGTGGAAAAAATGTTATCAATTCACAAAAGTGAAGAGCAATGGTGAAAATATGGCTTTTATAAGATGAGAGGAAGTGAAAAGGCAGGGTGAGAAGAGAGAGTTACAGATTCAATGTACATGACACATAAAAAGAAGAGAAGAGACATGAGGTAGGAGAAGAGATTTGAGAGAAAAGGGATGAGAAGTGATCTGATGAGACTGAATTTAACTAGGGGGTAGGGAATTGAAAGAAGCGAGAGAAGGGGAACATGTATATAGAAGTGAAATAGGGGTGAGGGTAGTGAAGAAGAGGAAGAAGAAGTGGAAGAATTGGGAATCTGAAGAGAGGAACGATTTTGTCGATAAGGCTTGATTCCAATTTAGCGTGAGTTTTTCCAATTGAGCGAGTTAACTCCTAATTGATTTCAAATTGAGTGATTTAACTCAACCAATTATACAATTTAAATGATCAGATGTGATGCCTTTATAGATAAGTATTGATGTGTATACAATTCACAGAATGAAGTTAAAAAAATATTATCAATTCACAAAATTGAAGAGCTTAATATGTATATCTGTATATGGATGCATTTTTTTCACACACGAAAAATATAAATTCAAATTTTCAGTTCAATTGGGAATGAAAGATAATAAAAACTAAAAGTTTATAAAAATCAAAGTAATCGACACACCTTAAATGTTATCGCCGCCGTGAAGCTACCCCTCTACAACATGGACGCAAGTCCTAATTGGCACACTCCTTCACTTTTGAGTGTTTCGTCATTCTTGGAGATCAAGGGTTTGTAGAGGTGTGAAAATATGGCTTTTATAAGATGAGAGGAAGTGAAAAGGCAGGGTGAGAAGAGAGAGTTACAGATTCAATGTACATGACACATAAAAAGAAGAGAAGAGACATGAGGTAGGAGAAGAGATTTGAGAGAAAAGGGATGAGAAGTGATCAGATGAGACTGAATTTAACTGTGGGGTGGGTGTAAGACCCCAAATTATTAATAAATGAAATTTATTTTCCTCTATTTATTATTTTGAAATAGTAAGGGTCGATTTGATTAATGTGGATAGTTATGGGTAAAATACGTAAATATTTCGAATAAGCAAGTGGTTATAAAATATTCATTATTGTCGGTGAATATTCGTTTGGTCGTGGAATATTAAATCTTTTGTGGGAATATTAAATGCGATGACACGATCTTTTTGTGGGCCCCATAACGGAAAGCGAAAACGACAAATATAAGTTGTTTATAAATAACGGCGTAGTTATTCACAATTAATACTATTGGAATACATGTTGGTTAAAACACACTAATAATACGCGTTGTTGAGCAAGAAGCATTGCGGTATTGCACCAATTATTGATTCTTACGTAAGAAGACACTACTCAATAATTGTTACGATAATTACTATTCAAATATTTTATTTTATTGATTCAATAATTCTTTGCATTGATATTTTATATTACTGTTGTTTCAATAAATTGTCATTACATAGTATTTTCCATTATCGAAGCAATAATTCATATTATCTGAATAATATTATTAGATAACATTATTGGCAATGTCTAGAAAGTTCTGTCTAAGAAGAGGTTTGGTCACCTAATTGCGCGCCAGTAAGGAGAGATCCTTATTGGAAAGCCCCTCTTTCCTAGGAACGGCCTGGTTGCCAATACTGTGATTCTGTAATATTATTTATGAATAATTAATTATTGATTTATATGATGAGGAAAATATTGATTTTATGTGGATATAGATGGAGAAAATTTTTAATGTGACAATTGTTGAAAATTAATATTTTATCTTTTTCTGATAAAATAATTCATTTAAATATATTATTTTAATAATATATTAACGGTGATATTTTTACAACGAATGTGGGATATATGAGTATCTGAGGAAGAAGAGTATTTTTGTTGCAATAAATGTTTAAAACATGTTAAACATGTCGGTGGACCTCATTTATTGGTGAAATTTGATTATACTTTGTAAAATCGTCTGTTTGTGGATTTCGGTCAATTTATGTTTGGAATTTGGAAAAACTTTCTTACGCAAAGTTGTAGAGAATTGAATTTCCTATAAAACTCTCGAGATTGAATTTTCCGATAAAAGGGCTATTTATTATGAATTATTGAAGTTTGAGTTTCAAATAATTGATTTTGGGAGTTTTAATTAATTATTTTGAGAAAAACGTTTTTGGTGAGTTTGTGAACCTCATTTAACATGTGCTAAATTTGAAATCAGATTTCAAAGGTGGGCTAAGGAATTTTGTTTATAAATAATATTATTATATTCAATTTTCTACTTTTGGTGTTCTAAAGATTTTCTATAAATAGGGTGTTTAGGTTAGAATTTAAAATCACACGTAAGCTGAAGTTTTCTCTCTATATTATCGGCGTATTCTTGTGAGTATTTTGAGTATACTTTGAGTATTTCTATCTGAGTGCAAGTTCAAGTCATAGCTTTATATCAGGTGTTTCATTTAAATCTTGTCTTTCGAGGTAAGGGATGTTATTTTATTCGAAAATGATATTATTTCTTCAATATCATTATCTTTGAAATATTGGTTGGAACTTTTTATCAAATTTGGAACTTTTTCATATCGGGGTTACTATTTATGAGTTTCTTATTCACGAGTTACTATTCATGAGTTCTTATTCACGAGTTCTTATTCATGAGTTACTATTCACGAAAGTACTATTCATGAGCGTGAAGATGTTTTTTGTGGAATTTCTATCTTTTGGTGTCGAGAGTTCTTATTCACGTATACGACATAATTATTCACGATATATCTGAGACTATTCATGAATACGACCTTTATTCAGAAAAATAAAATTTTTCTTTTTCGTCTAAAATATCTATTCGGATACTAGCTTTGATTGTATCCATGTTTTGATCATTCTTGAATTTTACACCCCTATGATTATTTTTGAGGTATTTTTGGACGTGGATAAAACAAAGTACGAATCCTTAATCCTTAATCCTTGTCATTTTGTTTCTTTGGATTCGTTTCTTTAAAAATATTTTCATCATCTTGATCTTAAATGATGATATTATGGAATATCTTTGGCTGTAGTGCAAAGATGAATAATTTCGATGAATATCTTTGGCACAGTAGTGCAAAGATGATGAGCAGTGTTGAGATGAACATGACCGATGATGAATATCTTTGGCACGTAGTGCAAAAGATGAATATTTGATTCGAGATATATATTGATTGATGTTACTGGGGATAAAATATCGACGATGAACTTTTAAATTCATATATAGAAGATAGTAGTTTGCATTCTCTACTTAACTCTTCTAATGAATTGTTGTTTCATTGCAGATTGTTGATTTAAAAGCTGGTTGTCTATTGTATCTATTAGATTTTTCCCGTTGAAGACTAACGATAATTTGTTGTATATTATCTTAGTCATAATATTCTTCTCTTTGGGCTAGTTGAGCTCACCATTTTCCTTGTTGTTCCATTTTTCTTCTCGGGAGGCGAGAATGTAGCGAAGTCTTAGTCGGGGTATGGAATGAAGGTTCTAGAGAGTTGTTTAGTAGTCCTCATCATTTTGTAAAATAATGTATCAATAATTATGATGGGGATTTATTTGCGTGTGGATATTTTCTAGATGGCAATATCTGTATTTAAACTTACAGTTTATATGTTGTAATAATAATGTTGTAGTTATTTCTGTACCATGTATTTGGCGACTCAGAATGGGTTGGATGGAATGGACCTATTTTGGGGGCGTCACAGTTGGTATCAGAGCCATAAGTAAAGAGCCTCGAGCCTCTATCTGGTGACTTCTGTTGATGGGGATGCAAAGCGGACTCTCCGTAGGGGACGCCTGATTCTGCGGTGGCAAACCGATAGGTATATCTTTGGTGAGGTCTTGACACGTGTTGGTGTCGAGTCGCGGTTGGTATCGAGCTTAGGGATATGATCTCTGTCGGAGATCGGGGAATAGAACTAGGAGGGAGAGCGAGTAAATCCTTCGCTAGTGTGTCTACCTAAGCTTATTTGTTAGTTGGTCGGTATATAGGGATATTATGTGATATATTGATTTCCTTAATTAACCCTTGTTTTATGACTTTATTTGAGAATGTTGGTGACAATATTAACAATGGAAATGAGGACCGTGGAGACGCTTTGTACTCACCAACGAGGAGAAGCGTCGCGCAACAGTGGCAATGTTCCTCTGTGAACAACACCACTTGGCGAGATGGTGAATGAGGGATGTTTAGAAGCTTTTTGCGATTCATGCAAAATCGAATAAGGAGACTCGTGTTCAAAATCTGAGGAGAAATGATAGCAATTCACGGGTGGTCACCGCCTTGGCGATTCAAAGAGTTGGGACCACTAGAATTGCGGGAAGCGGATCCGATTAAAGGCGGAGGCGTGGGTCAAACAAATTACCAAGATATTCGATGTCTTGGGATGCACGGAGGAACGAAAGTTCCATTCGCTACTTTTATGTTAAAGTGGCGGCGATTCATTGGTGGGAATCGTGAAGCGTACCCATCCGGTATTGCTTTCAACATGTCGTGGGAGACATTTGAAGCAGTTCAATGACAAGTACTTCCTTGAAAGTATTCGTCGTATATGAAGGAAGTGGAGTTTATTAGGTGGAGCGAGAATAAATGGCGGTGTCCCGAAGACGAGGCGAAGTTCAGCGGAGTTATCGAGTTGCACCTCATTTGGTGGAGAATTAGGGAATTATGGCGCGGATGTTTCGAGAGGTTTGAAACCCGGCATACGTCAAGATCTCATTTCTCATAAATTTTCTCTCTATTCGGATGTTGTCAGCGGGGCTCGGTTGTTAGAAGCGAGATAACGAGTACGTTTCAACCGAGGGACCATAACCGAGGATCATCTAGAAGATAGTAGTCAACAAAATAACGATAACCAACGGAGAAAGAAGAAGAATCTGAGACAAAGCGGTAACCACTACGGTGGTAATCGTGGCCATGAAAATAGAAGAAGCGAGTCGGGAGGAGATTTTAAAAGAGGAGATTCAACAACGACCATGTGAAGCGTCGGCGCTTGATGTAAGCTGGTCCAAGGAGGAGAAAGACCACCGGTCGTATGTTACAAATCTTGGGGAGAGGGACATATCACCCAAAGCGCCTAGCAGTTAAAGGTATGCTATAATTATGGAAAAGAAGGACATATCGCTCGAGATTATACGATATCGAAACCGATCCAGTGGGAATGGTGACTCAAAAGGATGTCCCGGAAAAGTCAAAGTCAAGCGGTTCACGGAAGAGCGTTTGTCGTGGACCGATCAAAATGCGAGGAACCGACGAAGTTAGCATGGGTTAGTTAATTATAAATTCTTGCGAAGTTTATACCTTACTAGATAACGGTTCTACCCATTCTTTTATCTCTCTTGTTTGCGCTCAACGTTTGAACTTGACTACGGAGAAATTAAACTTTGACCTATCTGTGGAGACTCCATTAGGAGAAACTTTCATTACATCCGTTGTTTAAAAATCTTGCTTGATTGAGGGTTGGCACTATCACATTACCTTTTAACCTTATTTCTATAGAGATATTTGCTTTTGATGTGATTTTAAGGTTAACTACTCATCATCTAAAAATTGATTACTTTCGTAAGGTTGTTAGTTTTCATATTCCTAAGCAACCTGTTATTCGAATTCAAGCAATCAAACCATTGTAGTCAAACATTTTCATATCAAGCCATGAAGTCATTCGTTTATTACGGATGTCAAGTTTTCTTAGTCCATGTTATGGATTTGAATAAAGACACGTCAGATTTGAATAATATTCCTGTTGTTATTGATTTTTCCTGACGTATTTCCTGAAGAATTTCTTGGTTTACTCCCAAAGACTGATATTAAATTTTGTATCGACTTTGAACCCGGTACAAAACTCATTTCTAAAATCTCATATTGAATGGCTCCTATTGAACTTCAGGAGTTAAAAATTCAACTATAGAATTTGGTACCTGAGCCTTTATCTGGTGACTTCCTTTGTGGAATGCACTGCAAGCCGATTCTCTCGTAGGGGACACCATATTCGATGCGATAGTAAAAGCGATAGGTGTCATTGTAACGTCATATCCAAGGTTGGGATATGAGTCACGATTGAGAACAACCTAAGTCAGTAATCGAAATATGTAGCTTTCAGGCTTAGTTGGATATTATCGAAGATTCGTTGAAGGATATTCTCGAATCGCTATTCCATTAACGGTGACTCGTAGAGATACAAAATTCGAATGGAGCAAAGAATGTGGGAAGAGCTTGAAGAACTCAAGAGGAGACTCATTTCAAAGATATGTTTTGACCATGCCATCCCGGAAAAGCGAACGTGGTAGGCGGCGTGTTGAGTAGAAGATCGATACAATACGAGTACGATATTGTCAAAGACTCATTTCAGTATAATTTACAAATAATAGAGATGGAGATGAAAACTCTAGTTACCCACGTGATGATATCTGAGTATAATCGACTTTAATCGATAAAAGTTAAAGTCGCATTCAAGCTATGGCGGCGGATGATGAATTTGAAGAAGGAGGTGTGCAAGAAGTTGTTATTTCAAAAGCG
The DNA here is from genome assembly GCA_020205615.1 of Panax quinquefolius. Taxonomy (NCBI): domain Eukaryota; kingdom Viridiplantae; phylum Streptophyta; class Magnoliopsida; order Apiales; family Araliaceae; genus Panax; species Panax quinquefolius. The sequence continues at coordinate 127,288,535 of CM035161.1, forward strand.
AGAGAATCGGTGAGGTGAGGAAAGCTCAAACCTTCGATTTATTAATCCATTTGAAATTCTCGATCGAATAAGGCGTGGCCTATAGACTCGTTTTACCGCCAAGTATGGCGTGTTCATAGCGTTTTTCACGTATCGATGTTACGTAAATATGTGGACGACCGAACTACGTCATTGAGTTAGAACCGGACGAGATAGCCCGTAAGAAGACTTAACGTATGAAGAGGTACTGTCAAGATTTTGGATAGGAAGGAGCATGTCCTACGTCACGAAGGTCATACCACAAGTTAAAGTTTTGTGGAGAAACCATGCTATTGAGGAAATGACACGGGAGTTGGAAAGCGGAAATGAAAGCGAGGTATTCTCATCTTTTGAAACACAGTGCGTACGTCAATTTCGAGGACGAAATTTCATAAGGAGGGAGGTTGTAAGACCCCAAATTATTAATAAATGAAATCTATTTTCCTCTATTTATTATTTTGAAATAGTAAGGGTCGATTTGATTAATGTGGATAGTTATGGGTAAAAATCGCAAATATTTGAATAAGCAAGTGGTTATAAAATATTCATTATTGTTTGGGAATATTCGTTTGGTCGTGGAATATTAAATCTGTCGGGGAATATTAAATGAATGACTACGATCTTTTATGGGCCCCCATAACGGAAAGCGAAAACGACAAATATAAGTTGTTTATAAATAACGGCGTAGTTGTTACCGTTAATACTGTTGGAATACATGTTGGTTAAAACACACTAATACGCGTTGTTGAACAGTAGCACACGGTATTGCACCAATTATTGATTCTTACGTAAGAAGACACTACTCAATAATTGTTACAGTAATTACTATTCAGTATTTTATTTTATTGATTCAATAATTCTGCATTGATATTTTATATTACCGTTGTTTGATAAATTGTCATTACATAGTATTTTCCATTATCGAAGCAATAATTCATATTATCTGAATAATATTATTAGATAACATTATTGGCAATGTCTAGAAAGTTCATCTAAGGAGAGGTTTGGTCACTAATTGCTTGCGCCAAGATGAGAGAGATCCTTATTGGAAAGCCCCTCTTTCTGAGGAGCTACTGGTTGCCGATCTTGTGATTCTGTAATATTATTTGTGAATAATTAATTATTGATTTATATGATGAGGAAAATATTGATTTTATGTGGATATAGATGGAGAAATTTTTAATGTGACAATTGTTAAAAATTAATATTTTATCTTTTTACGATAAAATAATTCATTTAAATATATTATTTTAATAATATATTAACGGTGATATTTTACAACGAATGTGGGATATATGAGTATACGAGGAGGAAGAGTATTTTTGTTGCAATAAATGTTTAAAACATGTTTAACATGTCGGTGGACCCCATTTATTGGTTGAAATTTGATTATAACTTTGTAAAATCGTCTGGTTTGTGGATTTGGTCAATTTATGTTTGAATTTGGAAAAACTTTCTTACGGAAAGTTGTAGAGAATTAATTTCCTATAAAAACTCTTGAGATTCGAATTTTTACGATAAAAGGGCTATTTATTATGAATTATTGAAGTTTTGGAGTTCCAAAATAATTGATTTTTGGGAGTTTTAATTAATTATTTTGAGAAAAACGTTTTTGGTGAGTTTGTGAACCTCATTTAACATGTCTATGGTGAAATCAGATTTCAAAGGTGGGCTAAGGAATTTTATTTATAAATAATATTATTATATTCAATTTTCTACTTTGGTGTTCTAAGCATTTTCCTATAAATAGGGTGCTTGGGTTAGAATTGAAAATCACACGTAAATGAAGTTTTTCTCTCTATATTATCGGCGTATTCTTGTGAGTATTTTGAGTATACTTTGAGTATTACTATACGGTGCAAGTTCAAGTCATAGCCTATATCAAGGTGTTTCAACTAAATCTTGTCTTTCGAGGTAAGGGATGTTATTTTATTCGAAAATGATATTATTTCTTCAATATCATTGTGACGCCCCCAAAATAGGTATACATCACCCATTCTGAGTTGTCAATACATAGTGCGAAACAACTACAACTTTATTATTACAACAAGAAAGCGTGAGTTTAAATACAAATATTATCTTCAGGCAATATCTATACTCAAATAAATCCTCATCACATTTATTGATACATTATTTTACAAAATGGTGAGGACTACTAAACAATCCTTTCTAAAACCTTCATTCCATACCCCTCGACTGCTGTACTGTTTATATTCTCGCCTCACGAGAAGAATGGAACAAAAAGGAAAAGGGTGAGCTCAACTAGCTTCGATAAAGAATATTATGACTAAGATAATATACAACAAATTATCGTTAGTCTTCAACGAGGAAAAATTTAATAGAATCTGATAGACAATAAATTTTAAATCAATATTCATGGTGAAAATAATAATTCATTAGAAGAGTTAAGTAGAGAATGCAAACTACTATCTTCTATGTATGAATTTAAAAGTTCATCGTCTATCTTTTATCCCGTAACAACAATCCATAAACATACGGAATCAAATATTCATCTTTGCACTACAGGCCAAAGATATTCATCAGTTGGTCATGTTCATTTAAACACCTGTTCATCTTTGCACTACAGGCCAAAGATATTAATCAGTCGGTCATGTTCATCTCAACACCTGTTCATCTTTGCACTACAGGCCAAAGATATTCTTCAGAAATCATTCATCTTTGCACTACAGGCCAAAGATATTCAATAATATCATCATTTAAGACTGAGGATGATGAAAATATTTTTAAAGAAAGCGAATCCGATTGAAACAAAATGACAAGGATTAAGGATTAAGGATTCGTACTTTGTTTTATCCATGTTCAAAAATACCTCAAAATAATCATAGTGGTGTAAAATTCAAGAATGATCAAAACATGGATACAATCAGAGCTAGTATCCAGAATAGATGTTTTGGACAAAAAGAAGAAATTTTATTTTTCGGTGAATAGTCAAGCGTATCGTGAATAGTCTGAGTATCGTGAATAGTCTTCAGATATCGTGAATAAGTGTCGTATACGTGAATAGTAAATCCGACACCAAAAGATAGAAATTCCACAAAAACATCTTCACGCTTCATGAATAGTACTACGTGAATAGTAACTCATGAATAGTAACTTGTGAATAGTAACTCATGAATAGTAACCCGAGCATGAAAAAGTTCCAAATTTGATAAAAAGTTCCAACCGATATTTGAAGATAATGATATTGAAGAAATAATATCATTTGAGAGAAAAAAATAACATCCCTTACCTCAAAGAATCAAGATGCTTGAATGAAAGGTCGGAAGTGATCTTTGAATGAAACTTATCTTGAAGCAACAACTCTCAAAATATCTAAATACTCACAAAATACGCTCAATAATATAGAGAGAAAAGAGAAAGCTTATGTTTACGGTGTGATTTTCAATTCTAACTTAGTCCTCTATTTATAGGAAAATGTTAACCCTAGCAAAAGCGGACTTGACCTCGCTACACGATGGCTTTACTCGCTACTATTGCCACCCACCACATTTGAAATAAAATTCAGCACATTTCTTCACCAACCACAAGTGGGGCCCACTCAATTCTAGAATTTTCCACCAAAATCATTTATAAACCTAATTTCTGAATCAGTCACCTCTTAAAATTCATAACAAATCATTCGTTCATTTTTAACGGTTCAAAATTTGTGGACATATACTCAACTTATGTATGTATAACATATCCAAAAATTACAACGATCCAACGGTCGGATTAAAAATTATAACTCATGCAATATATCGTAAAAATACTGATTTGATTTTTAATACCTCCATTCCAACAAAATTACTGATAAAACACCTCAACATTAAATCATTCAATTATAACCACATAAAATAAATAAATCCATCATTTATATCCACATCAAATAAATATTTTCTTATCATATAAATCAATAATTAATTATTCACAAATAATATTACTGAGAATCACAATTATAATGACCGGTAGTTCCTGGGAAAGAGGGGGCTTTCAGATAAGATTTCTCTCTTCTTCTTTGGCGCAATTAGGTGACCAAACCTCTCCTTCGACAGAACTTTCTAGACATTGCAATAATAATGCTATCTAATAATATTATTTAAATAATATGAATTATTGATCCGATAATGGAGATAATGTGCGGTGACAATTATTGAACAACAATAATATAAAATATCAACGCAAACAATTATTGAATCAATAAAATAAAATATTGAGCAAAGTAACTCTTTGTGAAAATTATTGAGTAGTGTCTTCTTACGTAAGGATCAATAATTCAACAATCATGCAATATCTGGTGTCTTCTTTGTGCGACACGCCGCGTATTCTTGTATTTTAACCACCGGGTATTCCAACGATCTTAGCAGTAACAACTACTATGTTATTTTTAACCAACTTATATTTGTCGTTTTCTTCATCCAATAAGCTTTCCAGTTATGGGGCCCACACATGGTTTGCTGCGAGTAAATACGAATATTCCTGAGCGATGCTGAATATTCCACGACCAAACGAATATTCCCAAACAACAATGAATATTTTATAACTACTTGCTTATTTTGAAATATTTGCGTATTTAACCCCTAACTATCCACATTAATCAAATCAACCCTTACTATTTCAAAATAATAAATAGAGAAAATTAAATTTCATTAATAATAAGTTGGGGTCTTACAACCTCCCTCCTTATGAAATTTCGTCCTCGAAGTTGACGACGTACACTGGTGTTTCAAAAGATGAGGATACCTCGCTTTCATTTCATTTCCAATTCGGTCATTTCCTCTATAGCATGATTCCTCCACAAAACTTTAACTTGTGGTATGACCTTTCTTGGCGTGGGACATGCTCCTTCCTATCCAAAATCTTGACAGTACCTCCTCATACGTTAAGTCTTGGCTATCTCGTGGGTTCTAACTTCTATAACGTGGTTGGGTCTTTCACATATTCTGAAATGCGGATATATGAAACACATTATGAACACGAGACATACTTGGAGGTAACGCAAGTCTATAGGCTACATTTCCTACTACTCGGTCCAAGAATTTGAAATGGACCGATAAATCGTGGATTGAGCTTTCCTCTCTTCCCAAATCTTGTAACTCCCTTCCATGGAGCAACTCGTAATAATACATGATCCCTACACTAAATTCCACGTCCTTTCGATGAAGATCCGCATAACTCTTTTGTCGATCTTGTGCTTGGTTTGTATCGTTGTCGAATCATTTGGATCATTTCGGTGAGTAAATACGTCTTAACTTTCGGGTCCCAATAATGTTGCTTCACCCACCTCATCCCAACATATTGGAGAAGCGACATTTTCGTCCATATAATGCTTCAAATGGAGCTACACCTATACTTGCACGATAAGCTGTTGTTGTAGGAGAATTCTACCAATGGTAAATACTTATCCTAAGCGCCTTGAAGTCTAGGACACGAGTCTTAATAAATCTTCAAGAGTTTGAATAGTCCTCTCGATTGTCCGTCTGGTTTGGGGATGGTATCGAACTAAATCGCAAATCCGTGCCCATAGCTTTTTGCAAGCTAACCCAAAATCTTGAAGTGAATCTTGGGTCACGATCCGAAACTATGGATACTGGGCATGCCATGCAACCTCACAATCTCATTTACGTACATACTAACAAGATGTTCAAGGAATAAGTCTCCGTATCGGCAAGAAATGAGCGAGACTTGGTTAATCTATCAACAATAACCCAAATAACATTGATGCCTTGAGAAACCGTAGGAAGACCCGTGCTTAAATCCATGGTAATGTGTTCCCACTTCCATTTAGGAATCTCAAGTGGTTGCAACGGACCCTTAGGTACTAAATGCTCGCCTTTACACGTTGACAAGTTAAACACATTGAGATAAACTTTGCAATCTCTCTCTCTTCGTATTGTTCCACCAAAATGTATGTCGAAGATCACGATACATTTTAGTACTTCCGAGGATGGATTGCAAATGGTGTATTGTGTGCCTCCATCATAATCTTGTACTTCAAATCGAGTCGTTAGGAACACAAAGTGCAGAGTGGACTCAAGTATTCCTTCTTCATCAATTCTCGCTTAGGAATAGCTCCTTCTTGTACTTACTTTCTTTGTAAGACCGAAATTTTTTAAATAAAAAGGAATTTCCTTTATTTATTATTTTGAAATAGTAAGGGTTGATTTGATTAATGTGGATAGTTAAGGGTTAAATCGCAAATATTTCAAAATAAGCAAGTGGTTATAAAATATTCATTGTTGTCGGGGAATATTCGTTTGGTCGTGGAATATTAAATCTTTGTCGGGGAATATTAAATGCAACCAAGTAGACCATGTGTGGGCCCCATAACGGAAAGCGATTTGATGAGGAAAGCGACAAATATAAGTTGGTTAAAAATAACTTGGCGTAGTTATTCTGAATTAAAGGCATTGGAATACCCGATTGTTAAAATACGATGTCTGGCGTGGTTGCTGATGCAGCTGCGGTATTACAGTATTGTTGAATTATTGATCCTTACGTGAAGGCACTACTCAATAATTTTTCACGGTGAATTCTTATTCGATATTTTATTTTATTGATTCGATAATTCTTTGCGTTGATATTTTATATTATTGTTGTTCGATAATTGTCACTTTGCACATTATCTCCATTATCGGATCAATAATTCATATTATTTGAATAATATTATTAGATAACATTATTGGCAATGTCTAGAAAGTTACATCTAAGGAGAGGTTTGGTCACCTAATTGCGGCGCCGATGAAGAGAGATCCTTATCGGAAAGCCCCCCTGCTCACAGGAGCGGCTGGTTATCATAATTGTGATTACGTAATATTATTTGTGAATAATTAATTATTGATTCATATGATAAAGAAAAATTTATTTTATGTGGATATAAATGATGGATTTATTTATGTGGTTATAAATGAAGAAATTATTATTGAGGTGTTTTATCAGTATTTTATCGGATTGGAGGTATTAAAAATTAAATCAGGGGTTTTGAGATATATTGCGGGGTTATAATTTTTAATCCGTAGTTGGATGGTGGTAATTTTGGGTATGTTATACATACATAAGTTGAGTATATGTCCACAAATTTTGAGCAGAATTAAAAATGCACGAATGATTTGTTGTGAATTTTAAGAGGTGTCGAATTAGGAAATTAGGTTTATAATTGATTTTGGTGGAAAATTCTAGAATTGAGTGGGCCCCACTTGTGGTTGGTGAAGAAATGTGCTGAATTTTATTTCAAATGTGGTGGGTGGCAATAGTAGCGAGTAAAAGCCATCGGTGTGGCGAGTCGAGTTTGCTTGACGTGGCTAACATTTTCTATAAATAGAGGGCTAAGTTAGAATTGAAAATCACACGAAACAAAGTTTTCTTTCTTTCTCTCTCTATATATTATTGGCGTATTTTGTGAGTATTTAGATACTTTGAGAGTTCTTTATTGATCTACAAGTTTCATTCAAACATCACTTGAGCCTTTCCTTAGAAATCTTGATTCTTTGAGGTAAGGGATATTATTTTTTCGTAATGATATTATTTCTTGATATCATTATCTTTGAAATGTTGATCTGAAGTTTTATCAAATTTGGAACTTTTTCATGTGGGGTTACTATTCATGAGTTCTTATTCACGAGTTCTTATTCATGAGTTTCTTATTCACGATTCTTATTCACGAGTCTTACTTATTAAGTAAGCGTGAAAATATTTTTTTTTGTGGAATTTCTATCTTTTGGTGTGAGATTACTATTCACGTATATGGCCTTTATTCGATATCTGACACTTATTCACGTATCTGGCCACTATTCATAGAAAAATAAAATTTCTTCTTTTCGTCCAAAATATCTATTACGGATACTAGCTTTGATTGTATCCATGTTTTGATCATTCTTGAATTTTACACCACTATGATTATTTTTGAGGTATTGTTGGACATGGATAAAACAAAGTACGAATCATTAATCCTTAATCTTTGTCATTTTGTTTCCTTTGGATTCGTTCTTTAAAAATATTTTCATCATCCTCGGTCTTAAATGATGATATTATTGAATATCTTTGGCTTTTGTAGTGCAAAGATGAATGATTCTGAAGAATATCTTTGGCTTTGTAGTGCAAAGATGAGCAGTGTTTAAATGAACATGGATTGGTGATGAATATCTTTGGCCTTTAGTGCAAAGATGAGCAGTGTTGTTGAGATGAGCATAATAGATTGATGAATATCTTTGGCTGTAGTGCAAAGATGAATATTTGATTTGAGATGAATATGATTGATTGATATTCTGAGGATAAAATATTGATGATGGAATTTATTAAATTCATAGATTATAGTAGATTTCATTCTCTACGTAACTTTTCTATGAATTATTATTTCATTGCGAATATTGATCTGAAACTTGTTGTCTATTGTATTCTATTATAAATTTTTCCTGTTGAAGACTAACGATAATTTGTTGTATATTATCTTAGTCATAATATTCTTCTTGAGCTAGTTGAGCTCACCCTTTTCCTTTTGTTCCATTCTTCTCGGGGAGGCGAGAATATAGCGCGAGTGCAGTCGGGGGTATGGAATGAAGGTTTTAGAAAGAATTGTTTAGTAGTCCTCACCATTTTTGTAAAATAATGTATCAATAAATGTGATGAGGTTTTATTTGAGTATAAATATTATGCAGAAGATAATATTTGTATTTAAACTCACAGATTTCTTGTTGTAATAATAAAGTTGTAGTTGTTTACATACCATGTATTGACAACTCGAATGGGTGATGTATACTATTTTGGGGGCGTCGCGGTTGGTATCGAGCTTAGGGATATGATCTCTGGCGGAGATCGGGGAATAGAACTAGGAGGGAGGCAGAGTAAATCCTTGTTAGTGTGTCCTACTAAGCTTATTTGTTAGTTAGTCGTATATAGGGATATTATGTGATATATTGATTTCCTTAATTAACCCTTGTTTTATGGCGGTATTTGAGAATGTCGTGAGAATATTAATGATGGAGTAAATGAGGCCAGTGGAGATGCTGTCTTTACCAGCGAGGAGAGCGAGCAGCAGTGGCAATGTTCTCTCTGTGAAACAACACCATTGAAGCGAGATGATGAGCGAGGGGATGTTTAGAAGCTTTTGCGATTCATGCAAAAATCGGACGAGGAGACTTCGTGTTCAAAATCTGAGGAGAAATGATAGCAATTCACGGGTTGTCACCCAAGCGATTCAAAGAGTTGGGGACCACGAATTTAAGGAAAACGAGATCCGATCATGGCGGAAACATGGGTCAAACAAATTACCAAGATATTCGATGTCTTGGGATGCGGAGAACAGAAGGTTCCATTCGCCACCTTTATGTTCCGTGGCGAGGCGGACTCTTGGTGGGAGATGCGTGAAGCGTACCCATCCGGTACTTTTCGGCGTATGTCTTGGGAGGCGTTTGAGACTATTTAATGACAAATACTTTCACGAAAGTGTTCGCTATATGAAGGAAGTGGAGTTCATCAGATTAGAGCAAAACAACATGGCGGTGTCTCGATGCGAGGCAAAGTTTGCGAGTTATCGGTTTGCACCTCATTTGGTGGAGAATAAGGAGCATTATGGCGGATGTTTCTTAGAGGTTTGAAACCCGGCGTCGTCGATATCTCATTTCTCATAAACTTTCTCTTTATTCGGATGTTGTAAATGAGGCTCAATTATTAGGCGAGATACTTGAATGCGGTCGTTGAGGACCCAAACGAGGATCGTATCGGAGATAGCGATCAGCAGAATAATGATAACTGCGGAGAAAAGAAAGAGACAGATGAGAAATGGTAACCACTCTGGTGGTAATCATAGTCGTGAAAAGCAGAAGAAGCGAGTCGGGAGGAGATTTTAAAAGAGGAGATTTAACAACGACTATGTGAAGGCGACAATCTGCGTGACAAGCTGGTTCTAAGGGGAGAAACGACCACCGGTCATATCTACAAATGCGGAAAAGAGGGACATATCGGTCAAGCGCCCACATGTGATTCAAGGTATGCTATAGTTGTGGAAAGGAAGGACATATCGCTCGAGATTATGCTGAGCGAAACCTAGTTCGGTGGGGACGGTGACTCAAAATTTATCCCCGAAAAGTCAAAGTCAGCGATTAGGGAAGGCGTTTGTTGTATTTGGTCATGTCGAGGAACCAAACGAGGTGATCACGGGTAAGCTATTTATAAATTCTTGCGAAGTTTATACCTTACTTGATCTTGGTCTTTACCCATTCATTTATCTCTCTCTGCTTGTGCTCAGCGTTTAAACTTGACTCAGGAGAAATTAGACTTTGACTATCTGTGGAAACTCCATTGGGAGAAACTTTCATCACATCCAACATTTATAAATCTTGTTTGATTCAAGTTGGCACCATTACCTTACACATTGACCTTATCTCTTTAAAGATACTTGCTTTTGATGTGATTTTAGGGATTGATTGGTTAACTACTCATTATGCCAAAATTGATTGTTTTCGTAAGGTTGTTAGTTTTCATATTCTAACTTGACTGTTATGCGAATTCAAACAACTAAACCATTAAAATCAATCTTTATCATATCTAATCATAAAGCTATTCGTTTATTGAAAAGCGGATGTCAAGCTTTCTTAGCCCATGTTATGGATTTGAATAAAGACACGTCAAATTTGAATAATATTCTGTTGTTATTGACTTTCTGGCGTATTTCTGAAGAACTTCCGGTCTACCCCGAGCGTGAAGTTGAATTCTTTATTGATCTTGAACTGGTACAAAGCCCATTTCTAAAACCCCATATCGAATGGCTCTATTAAACTTGAGGAGTTAAAGGTCCACTTCGAGGAATTGTTGGACATCGATTTCATTTAAATCTAGTACATCTCCTTGGGGTGCTCTGTTTTATTTGTAAAGAAGAAAAGGCGGGAGTATCGACTTTGTATTATTATCGGGGAATTGAACCATGTCACCATCGAGAATAGGTATCCTCTACCTCGTATTGATGACTTGTTTGACCCGATTCTGAAGGGCACAATTCTTTTCAAAAATTGATCTTCGATTACGGATATCATCGGTGAAGATTAGGCGAGGATATTCAAAAGGCGCCTTGAGAACTTCGGTATGGGCATTATGAAATTTTTTTAGTCATGTCTTTCGGACTAACTAATGCTCCTGCTGACTTTCATGGATATGATGAGCCAAGTATTCAAGGAATATTTGGATCGATTCGTTGTTGTCTTTATTGATGACATCCTTATATATTCCAAAAGTCGTGAAGATCATGAGCACCATTTGAAATTTGGTACTCAAAGGCTTCGTGAAAACAAACTATATGCCAAATTGAAGAAATGCGAGTTACGGCTGGAGGAAGTAGCATTCCTTGGGCGCGTGGTGTCAAAACATGGAGTATCTGTTGATCCGTGAAGATTGAAGCAATACAAAGTTGGGAACAGCAAAAGTCGGTGGTTGAAATCACGTAGCTTTTGGGCTTATTTGGTTATTATCGGAGATTCGTGGAAGGTTTTCTCGAATCGCTACTCCATTAACTTCGGCTAACTCGGAAGGATACAAAATTCGTTTGGAGTGAAGAATGCGAGAAGAGTTTCCAAGAGCTTAAGAGGAGACTTATTTATTTTGTTCTAACAATACCATCTGGTTCGGATGGATTTGTTATCTCTGATGATGCTTGAGGCAAAAGGTTAGGATGTGTTTCTCATGCAGCGTGGGAAAGTCATAGCCTTTATGCCTCATGACAACTTAAAGAGTATGAGAGGAATTATCCTACTCATGATCTAGAGTTAGCGGTGATCGTTCAGCATTTAAAGATATGGAGGCACTATCTATATGGGGAGAAAGTGGAGATATATTCGGACCATAAAAGCCTTAAATATTTCTTCACTCGAAAAAGAACTCGACATGCTGGCGTGACGTTGGCTCGAACTATTGAAGACTACGACCACACTTATTGATACCATCACGGAAAAAGCGAGCGTGGTGGTGGCGCGTTGAGTAGAAGATCATATGCGAGGAGCGAGTGCGATGATGTCAAGTATACGCATAGAGCCGACTTTAATAGAAAAAGTTAAGGTTGCTCGAGCCCGCAGGCCGGGTGATCGTATGAAGAAGAAAATCTGAAGGAGCTATTAGGGCGAGAATTGATGAAGAAGGAATACTTGAGTCCACTCTAGACTTTGTGTTCTAACGACTACGATTTGAAGTACAAGATTATGATGGAGGCACACAATACACCATTTGCAATCCATCACGGAAGTCTTAAAATGTATCGTGATCTTGACATACATTTTGGTGGAACAATATGAAGAGAGAGATTGCAAAGTTTATCTCGATGTGTTTAACTTGTCGGCGTGTAAAGGCGGAGCATCTAGTACCTAAGGGTCTTTTGCAACCACTTGAGATTAGGAATGGAAGTGGGAACACATTACCATGGATTTAGATTTACGGGTCTTCCTACGGTTTCTCAAGGCATCAATCTTTATTTGGGTTATTGTTGATAGATTAACCAAATCTGCTCATTTCTTTGCCGTCACGGAGACTTATTCCTTGAGCGTCTTGCTAGTATATACGTAAATGAGATTGTGAGGTTGCATGGCATACTGTATCCATAGTTTTGGATCGTGACCCAAGATTCACTTCAAGATTTTGGGTTAGCTTGCAAAAAGCTATGAGCGCAGTTTGCGATTTAGTTGGCATACCATCCCCAAGCAGACGGACAATCGAGAGGACTATTCAAACTCTTGAAGATTTATTAAGACTACGTGTCCTAGACTTCAAAGGCGGTTAGGATAAGTATTTACCATTGGTGGAATTCTCCTACTGACAACAGATTATCGAGCAAGTATAGGTGTGGCTCCATTGAAGCATTATATGGGCCGAAAATGTCGTTCTCGATATGTTGGGATGAGGTGGGTGAAGCAACATTGTTGGGACAGGAGTTAAATGCGTATATGACTACAAGAAAAGATCCAAATGATTCGACAGCGTATACAAAAGCGGCATAAGATCGACAAAAGAGTTATGCGGATCTTCATCGAAAGGGCGTGGAATTTAATGTAGGGGATCATGTATTGTTGCGAGTTGCTCCATGGAAGGAGTTACAAGATTTGGGAAGAGAGGAAAGCTCGATCCACGATTTATTGGTCCATTTCAAATTCTTGTGAGAGTAGGAAATGTAGCCTATAGACTTGCGTTACCTCAAAAGTATGTCTCGTGTTCATAATGTGTTTCAAATATCGTACTTAAGTAAATATGTGAAAGACCGAACCACGTTATTGAGTTAAAAGCCGGACGAGAGAATAATAGAAGACTTAGCGTATGAGGAGGTACTGTCAAGATCTTGGATAGGAAGGAGCATGTCCTACTATGAAAAGGTTATACCACAAGTTAAAGTTTTGTAGAGGAATCATGCTATAGAGGAAATGACACGGGAATTGAAAGCGGAAATGAAAGAGAGGTATCCTCACCTTTTGAAACACGAGTCGTCGTCGATTTCGAGGACGAAATTTCATAAGGAGGGGGAGGTTGTAAGACCGAAATTTTTTAAATAAAAGGAATTTCCTTTATTTATTATTTTGAAATAGTAAGGGTTGATTTGATTAATGTGGATAGTTAAGGGTTAAATCATAAATATTTCAAAATAAGCAAGTGGTTATAAAATATTCATTTTTGTGGGGAATATTCGTTTGGTCGTGGAATATTAAATCTTTGTCGGGGAATATTAAATGCGATGGTAGTGACCATGTGTGGGGCCCATGTGAAAGCGATTTGATGAGGAAAGCGACAAATATAAGTTGGTTAAAAATAACAGGCGTAGTTATTCTAATTAAATTTGTTGGAATACGGTGGTTAAAAATCTGATGTCTGGCGTGGTTGCTTGCGATGACACTGCGGTATTACAGTATTGTTGAATTATTGATCCTTACGTGAAGGCCTTTACTCGATAATTTTTCACGGTGAATTCTTGTTGATATTTTATTTTATTGATTGATAATTCTTTGTGTTGATATTTTATATTATTGTTGTTCGATAATTGTCCTTTGCACATTATCTCCATTATCGGATCAATAATTCATATTATTTGAATAATATTATTAGATAACATTATTGGCAATGTCTAGAAAGTTACATAAGGAGAGGTTTGGTCACCTAATTGCTGGCGCCCGATGAGGAGAGATCCTTATTGGAAAGCCCCTCTTTCACAGGAGCGGCTGGTTGTCATAATTGTGATTACGTAATATTATTTGTGAATAATTAATTATTGATTCATATGATAAAGAAAAATTTATTTTATGTGGATATAAATGATGGATTTATTTATGTGGTTATAAATGAAGAAATTATTATTGAGGTGTTTTATCGGTATTTTATTGGATTGGAGGTATTAAAAATTAAATCGGGGGTTTTGAGATATATTTTGGGGTTATAATTTTTAATCAAATAGTTGGATGGTGGTAATTTTTGGGTATGTTATACATACATAAGTTGAGTATATGTCCACAAATTTTGAGCGAATTAAAAATGCACGAATGATTTGTTGTGAATTTTAAGAGGTGTCGATTCGGAAATTAGGTTTATAATTGATTTTGGTGGAAAATTCTAGAATTGAGTGGGCCCCACTTGTGGTTGGTGAAGAAATGTTTGAATTTTATTTCAAATGTGGTGGGTGGCAATAGTAGCGGGTAAAAGCCATCGGTGTGGTCGAAAGTGCGCTTGGTGGGCTAACATTTTTCTATAAATAGAGGGCTAAGTTAGAATTGAAAATCACACGAAACAAAGTTTTCTTTCTTTCTCTCTCTATATTATTGGCGTATTTTGTGAGTATTTAGATACTTTGAGAGTTCTTTGTTTGATACAAGTTTCATTGACATCACTTGAGCCTTTCCTTAGAAATCTTGATTCTTTGAGGTAAGGGATATTATTTTTTTCGTAATAATATTATTTCTTGATATCATTATCTTTGAAATGTTGATCTGAAGTTTTATCAAATTTGGAACTTTTTCATGTCGGGGTTACTATTCATGAGTTCTTATTCACGAGTTCTTATTCATGAGTTCTTATTCATGAGTTCTTATTCACATTCTTATTCAGTCTTATTAAATGAAGCGTGAAAATGTTTTTTGTGGAATTTCTATCTTTTGGTGTGGGAGTTACTATTCACGTATATGGCACTTTATTCACGTATCTGACCTTTATTCACGTATCACGGCACTTATTCATAGAAAAATAAAATTTCTTCTTTTCGTCCAAAATATCTATTACGGATACTAGCTTTGATTGTATCCGTGTTTTGATCATTCTTGAATTTTACACCACTATGATTATTTTTGAGGTATTGTTGGACATGGATAAAACAAAGTACGAATCATTAATCCTTAATCCTTGTCATTTTGTTTCTTTGGATTCGTTCTTTAAAAATATTTTCATCATCCTCGGTCTTAAATGATGATATTATTGAATATCTTTGGCTGTGTAGTGCAAAGATGAATGATTCTGAAGAATATCTTTGGCTGTAGTGCAAAGATGAGCAGTGTTTAAATGAACATAATGAAGTGATGAATATCTTTGGCCTTTAGTGCAAAGATGAGCAGTGTTGAGATGAGCATGATGCCGATTGATGAATATCTTTGGCACTGTAGTGCAAAGATGAATATTTGATTTGAGATGAATATTGATTGATGTTACTGAGGATAAAATATTGATGATGAATTTATTAAATTCATAGATTATAGTAGATTTCATTCTCTACGTAACTCTTCTATGAATTATTATTTCATTGCGAATATTGATCTGAAACTTGTTGTCTATTGTTTTCTATTAAATTTTTCCTGTTGAAGACTAACGATAATTTGTTGTATATTATCTTAGTCATAATATTCTTCTTGAGCTAGTTGAGCTCACCCTTTTCCTTTTGTTCCATTCTTCTCGGGAGGCGAGAATATAGCGAAGTGCAGTCGAGGGGTATGGAATGAAGGTTTTAGAAAGAATTGTTTAGTAGTCCTCACCATTTTTTGTAAAATAATGTATCGATAAATGTGATGAGGTTTTATTTGAGTATAAATATTATCTAGAAGATAATATTTGTATTTAAACTCACAGATTTCTTGTTGTAATAATAAAGTTGTAGTTGTTTACATACCATGTATTGTGAATTTCGGAATGGGTGATGTATACTATTTTGGGGCGTCCACATTCTTCTTCATCGCATCATTTAATCCTGGGATTGGCTGGAAAGCAACCTTAACTTTTTCTATTAAAGTTGGCTTTTTCTTAACTTTTTTATTAAAGTTGGCTCTGTCGTATACTTGACATCATCGCACTCGTTCCGCGATATGATCTTCTACTCAATGCGTTAAACTACCACGTTCGTTTTACCGGGATGGTATTGAATAGTGTGGTCGTAGTCTTTCAATAGTTAGAGCCAACGTCATTTGCTAGCATGTTGAGTTCTTTTTGAGTGAAGAAATATTTAAGGCTTTTATGGTGCGATATATCTCCACTTTCTCCCCATATAGATAGTGCCTCTATATCTTTAGCAGAACGCATTGCTTGACTAACTCTAGATCATGAGTAGGATAATTCCTCTCATACTCTTTAAGTTGTCGTGAGGCATAGGCTATGACTTTCCCACGTTGCATGAGAACACATCTTAACCCTTTGCACGAAGCATCATTTGTAGATAACAAATCCATCCAAGAACCGGATGGTATTGTTAGAACAGTCTTAGAAATAAGTCTCCTCTTAAACTCTTGGAAACTTTTCTCGCATTCTTCGCTCCAAAGCGAATTTTGTATCCTTAGAGTTAATTTGAGTTAATGGAGTAGCGATTCGAGAAAACCCTTCCACGAATCTCCGATAATAACCATTTAAGCCCAAAAGCTACGATTACTTGATCACCGACTTGGTTGCTCAACTTTGTATTGCTTCAATCTTTGCGGATCAACGGATACTCCATGTTTTGACACCGCGTGCCCAAGGAATGCTACTTCCTCAAGCGAACTCGTATTTCTTCAATTTGGCATATAGTTTGTTTTCACGAAGCCTTTGGAGTACCGACTTCAAATGGTGCTCATGATCTTCACGACTTTTGGAATATATAAGGATGTCATCAATAAAGACAACAACAAACCGATCCAAATATTCCTTGAATACTCGGTTCATCATATCCATGAAAGCCGCGAGGAGCATTAGTTAGTCCGAAAGACATGACTAAGAATTCATAATGCCCATACGGAGTTACGAAGGCGGTCTTTGGAATATCCTCGATTCTAATCTTGGTGATGATATCGAGCGAAGATCGATTTTGAAAAGAATTGCCCCTTGCTTATTTGGTCAAACAAGTCATCAATACGAGGTGAGGATACCTATTCTTGATGGTGACATGGTTCGATTCAGATAGTCAATACAAAGTCGCATACTCCCGTCTTTCTTCTTTACAAATAAAGCAGGAGCACCCCGAGGAGATGTACTGGGAACGAATGAAATCGATGTCCAACAATTCTGTAGTTGGACCTTTAACTCACGAAGTTTAATAGGAGCCATTCGATATGGGGTTTTAGAAATGGGCTTTGTACCGAGTTCAAGATCAATAAAGAATTCAACTTCACGTTACGGGGTAGGCCGAAGGAAGTTCTTGAAAATCGTTAGGAAAGTCAATAACAACGGGAATATTATTCAAATTTGGCGTGTCTTTATTCAAATCCATAACATGGGCTAAGAAAGCTTGACATCCGTTTTTCAATAAGCGAATAGCTTTATGATTAGATATATGCGGTGATTGATTTTAATGGTTTAGTTGCTTGAATCCGTACAACGGGTTGGTTAGGAATATGAAAACTAATGACCTTACGAAAACAATCAATTTTGGCATAATGAGTAGTTAACCAATCAATCCCTAAAATCACATCAAAAGCAAGTATCTTTAAAGAGATAAGGTCAGCGAGGTAAGGTAATGGTGCCAACTTGAATCAAACAAGATTTATAAGCGATTGGATGTGATGAAAGTTTCTCTAACGGAATTTCCACGAGATAGGTCAAAGTCTAATTTCTCGAGTCGAGTTTAAGCGTTGAGCACATGCGGGAGAGATAAATGAATGGGTATACCGGTATCAAGTAAGGTATAAACTTTGCAAGAATTTATAAATAGCTTACCCGTGATCACCTCGTTTGGGTTCCTCGCATTATGACCCGATCACAACAAACGCTCTTCCGGAATTGTTGACTTTGACTTTTACGGGACGATCTTTTGAGTCACCGCCCCATTGAACTAGGTTTTCATTCTGCGTACAATCTCAGCGATATGTCCTTCCTTTCCACAATTATAGCATACCTTGAAGCTGTTGTGGGCGGTTTGGTGATATGTCCCTCTTTTCGCATTTGTAGCATATAATGGGGTGGTCGTTCTCCTCCCCTTAGAACCGATTCTTTTAAGACCTTTGTCGTCTTCACATGGTTAGTTTGTTAAATCTCCACTTTTTAAATCTCCTCGACTCGCTTCTATACGCTTTTTCATGACCATGATTACCACCGAGTGGTTACCATTTCTCCGTCTGTTTCTTTCTCATTGAGTTATCATTATACATTGATCGCTATCTACAGTGCGATCTGGTTATGGTCCTCGGTTGATTGTACTCGTTATCTCGCTCTAATAATTGAGCCATTTACAACATCTCGAATAAAGAGAAAGTTTATGAGAAATGAGATCTTGGCGTATGCTGGGTTTCAAACCTCTAAGAAACATCCGCGTCATACGTTCCTCATTCTCCACCAAATGAGGTGCAAACTGGATAACTCTGCAAACTTTGCCTCGTCTTTGAGACACCGTCATGTTGTTTTGCTCTAATCGATGAACTCCACTTCCTTCATATGACGAATACTTTCGGGAAAGTATTTGTCATTAAATAATCTCTCAAGCGTCTCCCAAGACATCTTTGAGTGCAATTTGAATGGAGTACGCTTCACGCAGACTCCCCACCGATAGTCTGCCTAGCCACGGAACATAAAGGTGGCGAATGGAACCTTCTGTTCTCCGTGCATCCCAAGACATCGAATATCTTGGTAATTTGCTTGACCCATGTTTCCGCCATGATCGGATCGGCTTTCCTTAAATACGGTGGTCCTGACTCTTTGAGCTGCTTGCATTGTGACAACTGGTGAATTGCTATCATTTCCTCCTGTATTTTGAACACGAGTCTCCTAAATGCGATTTTGCATAAACAAAGAAAACTTCTAAACATCCCCTCGTTCATCATCGCTTCAATGGTGTTGTTGTTGGGAGGAACATTACCCTGACTGTTGTTGCGTTCTCCTCGTTGGTGAAAATACGAGGCGTCTCCACGGTCTCATTTCCATTGTTAATATTCTAAGTCGACATTCTCAAATCTCATCATAAAATAAGGGTTAATTAAGGAAATCAATATATCACATAATATCCCTATATCTTGACCAACTAACAAATAAGCTTAGGTAGGACACCTTAGCGAAGGATTTACTAGTCTCTCCTCCTAGTTCTATTCCCGATCTCCTTGAGAGATCATATCCTAAGCTCGATACCATTTATGGCGCCCCAAAATAGGTATACATCACCCATTACGAGTTGTCAATACATAGTGCGAAACAACTACAACTTTATTATTACAACAAGAAAGCTGTGAGTTTAAATACAAATATTATCTTCAGACAATATCTCGTACTCAAATAAATCCTCATCACATTTATTGATACATTATTTTACAAAATGGTGAGGACTACTAAACAATCCTTTCTAAAACCTTCATTCCATACCCAGAGCTCGTACTCATTTATATTCTCGCCTCACGAGAAGAATGGAACAAAAGGAAAAGGGTGAGCTCAACTAGCTCGATAAAGAATATTATGACTAAGATAATATACAACAAATTATCGTTAGTCTTCAACGAGGAAAAATTTAATAGAATCTGATAGACAACAAATTTTAAATCAATATTCGCGGTGAAATAATAATTCATTAGAAGAGTTAAGTAGAGAATGCAAACTACTATCTTACATGTATGAATTTAAAAGTTCATCGCTCATCTTTTATCCTGTAACAACAATCCATAAACATCTGGAATCAAATATTCATCTTTGCACTACTGCCAAAGATATTCATCGATTAGTCATGTTCATTTAAACACTGTTCATCTTTGCACTACGGGCCAAAGATATTAATCGATCGGTCATGTTCATCTCAACACTTGTTCATCATCTTTGCTGAGGCCAAAGATATTCTTCAAAAATCATTCATCTTTGCACTTTCTGGGCAAAGATATTCAATAATATCATCATTTAAGGCGAGGATGATGAAAAATATTTTAAAGAAAGCGAATCCGATTGAAACAAAATGACAAGGATTAAGGATTAAGGATTCGTACTTTGTTTTATCCATGTTCAAAAATACCTCAAAATAATCATAGTGGTGTAAAATTCAAGAATGATCAAAACATGGATACAATCAAAGCTAGTATCCGAATAGATGTTTTGGACAAAAGAAGAAATTTTATTTTTAAATTGAATAGTGTCAGATATCGTGAATAAGGTCAGTATCATTGAATAAAGATGTAAATATCATGAATAGTAAATCCGACACCAAAAGATAGAAATTCCACAAAAACATCTTCACGCTTCATGAATAGTACTCGTGAATAGTAACTCATGAATAGTAACTTGTGAATAGTAACTCATGAATAAGTAACCCGACATGAAAAAGTTCCAAATTTGATAAAAGTTCCAACCGATATTTCAAAGATAATGATATTGAAGAAATAATATCATTTGAGAAGAAAATAACATCCCTTACCTCAAAGAATCGATTGCTTGAATGAAAGGTCGAAGTGATCTTTGAATGAAACTTATCTTGAATAAACAACTCTCAAAATATCTAAATACTCACAAAATACGCTCAATAATATAGAGAGAGAAGAGAAAGCTTATGTTTACGGTGTGATTTTCAATTCTAACTTAGTCCTCTATTTATAGGAAAATGTTAGCGTAAAAGCAGACTTGACAACTTTACGATGGCTTTACCGCTACTATTGCCACCCACCACATTTGAAATAAAATTCAGCACATTTCTTCACCAACCACAAGTGGGGCCCACTCAATTCTAGAATTTTCCACCAAAATCAATTATAAACCTAATTTCCGAATCAGTCACCTCTTAAAATTCATAACAAATCATTCGTTCATTTTTAACGGTTCAAAATTTGTGGACATATACTCAACTTATGTATGTATAACATATCCAAAAATTACAACGATCCAGCGGTCGGATTAAAAAATTATAACTCACATAATATATCGTAAAAATACTGATTTGATTTTTAATACCTCCATTCCAACAAAATTACTGATAAAACACCTCAACATTAAATCATTCAATTATAACCACATAAAATAAATAAATCCATCATTTATATCCACATCAAATAAATATTTTCTTATCATATAAATCAATAATTAATTATTCACAAATAATATTACTGAGAATCACAATTATGATGACAAAGTAGTTCCGGAAAGAGGGGCTTTCAGATAAGGATTTCTCTTCTTGGCGCCATGCAATTAAGTGACCAAACCTCTCCTTGTGAACTTTCTAGACATTGCCAATAATGCTATCTAATAATATTATTTAAATAATATGAATTATTGATCGATAATGGAGATAATGTATGCGGTGACAATTATTGAACAACAATAATATAAAATATCAACGCTTGAGCAATTATTGAATCAATAAAATAAAATATTGAGCGAGAACTCTTGTGAAAATTATTGAGTAGTGTCTTCTTACGTAAGGATCAATAATTCAACAACTGCAATCACGTAGTGCTTCTTTGTGCGACCACGCGTATTCATCGTATTTTAACCATAGGGTATTCCAACGGTCTTAACTTGGTAATAACTACGCTAGATTATTTTTAACCAACTTATATTTGTCGTTTTCTTCATCCAATCGCTTTCAGTTATGGGGCCCCACATGCATTTATGTCGAATATTCGCCGCACGAATATTCCACGACCAAACGAATATTCCCAAACAACAATGAATATTTTATAACTACTTGCTTATTTTGAAATATTTGCGTATTTAACCCCTAACTATCCACATTAATCAAATCAACCCTTACTATTTCAAAATAATAAATAGAAAATTAAATTTCATTAATAATAAGTTGGGGTCTTACAACCTCCCTCCTTATGAAATTTTCGTCCTCGAAGTTGACGACGTGCACAGTGTTTGAAAAGATGAGGATACCTCGCTTTCATTTTTCATTTCCAATTCCTGGTCATTTCTCTATAGCATGATTCCTCCACAAAACTTTAACTTGTGGTATGACCTTTCTTAGCGTAGGACATGCTCCTTCCTATCCAAAATCTTTGACAGTACCTCCTCATACGTTAAGTCTTTCTATTATCTCGTCGGTTCTAACTCTATAACGTGGTTGGGTCTTTCACATATTTCTAATATGAGATATGTGAAACACATTATGAACACGAGACATACTTGGAGGTAACGCATGTCTATAGGCTACATTTCTACTCGGTCAAGAATTTGAAATGGACCAATAAATCGTGGATTGAGCTTTCCTCTCTTCCCAAATCTTGTAACTCCCTTCCATGGAGCAACTCGTAATAATACATGATCCCCTACACTAAATTCCACGTCCTTTCGATGAAGATCCGCATAACTCTTTTGTCGATCTTGTGCTTGGTTTGTATCGTTGTCGAATCATTTGGATCTTTTCGGTAGTCATCATACGTCTTAACTCGGGTCCCAACAATGTTGCTTCACCCACCTCATCCCAACATATTGGAGAACGACATTTTCGTCCATATAATGCTTCAAATGGAGCTACACACTATACTTGCACGATAAGCTGTTGTTGTAGGAGAATTCTACCAATGGTAAATACTTATCCTAAGCGCCCTTGAAGTCTAGGACACGAGTCTTAATAAATCTTCAAGAGTTTGAATAGTCTCTCTCGATTGTCCGTCTGGTTTGGGGATGGTATGCTTAGAACTAAATCGTAAATCCGTGCCCATAGCTTTTTGCAAGCTAACCCAAAATCTTGAAGTGAATCTTGGGTCACGATCCGAAACTATGGATACTGGGCATGCCATGCAACCTCACAATCTCATTTACGTACATACTAGCAAGGCGTTCAAGGAATAAGTCTCCGTATCGGCAAGAAATGAAAGCAGACTTGGTTAATCTATCAACAATAACCCAAATAGCATTGATGCCTTGAGAAACCGTAGGAAGACCCGTGAACGAAATCCATGGTAATGTGTTCCCACTTCCATTAGGAATCTCAAGTGGTTGCAAGCGGACCCTTAGGTAATAAATGCTCCGCCTTTACACGTTGACAAGTTAAACACATTGAGATAAACTTTGCAATCTCTCTCTTCATATTGTTCCACCAAAATGTATGTCGAAGATCACGATACATTTTAGTACTTCCGAGGATGGATTGCAAATGGTGTATTGTGTGCCTCCATCATAATCTTGTACTTCAAATCAGTCGTTAGGAACACAAAGTCTAGAGTGGACTCAAGTATTCCTTCTTCATCAATTCTCGCTTAGGAATAGCTCCTTCTTGTACTTTCTTCTTACATACGCATCATTTCAAGATTGCGGTGGCTCGAAAGCAACCTTAACTTTTTCTATTAAAGTTGGCTCTGTCGTATACTTGACATCATCGCACTCGTTCGCATATGATCTTCTACTCAATGCGTCACTACCACGTTCGCTTACCGGGATGGTATTGAATAGTGTGGTCGTAGTCTTTCAATAGTTAGAGCCAACGTCATTGCTTAGCATGTTGAGTTCTTTTTGAGTGAAGAAATATTTAAGGCTTTTATGGTGCGAATATATCTCCACTTTCTCCCCATATAGATAGTGCCTCTATATCTTTAAGCAGCTTATTCACGCTAACTCTAGATCATGAGTAGGATAATTCCTCTCATACTCTTTAAGTTGTCGCGAGGCATAAAGCTATGACTTTCCCACGTTGCATGAGAACACATCCTAACCCTTTGCACTGAAGCATCGTTGTAGATAACAAATCCATCCGAACCGGATGGTATTGTTAGAGCAGTCTTAGAAATAAGTCTCTCTCTTAAGCTCTTGGAAACTTTTCTCGCATTCTTCGCTCCAAACGAATTTTGTATCCTTTAGGAGTTATTTGAGTTAATGGAGTAGGGATTCGAGAAAACCCTTCCACGAATCTCGATAATAACCAATTAAGCCCAAAAAGCTACGTACTTGATCCACCGACTTCGGTTGCTCCAACTTTGTATTGCTTCAATCTTTCTTAGAATCAACAGATACTCCATGTTTCGACACCACGTGCCCGAGGAATGCTACTTCCTCAAGCCGTAACTCGTATTTCTTCAATTTGGCATATAGTTTGTTTTCACGAAGCCTTTGGAGTACCGACTTCAAATGGTGCTCATGATCTTCACGACTTTTGGAATATATAAGGATGTCATCAATAAAGACAACAACAACCCGATCCAAATATTCCTTGAATACTCGGTTCATCATATCCATGAAAGCCGCAGGAGCATTAGTTAGTCCGAAAGACATGACTAAGAATTCATAATGCCCATCTTCGAGTTCGAAGGCGGTCTTTGGAATATCCTCGATTCTAATCTTCATTTGATGATATCCGAAGCGAAGATCAATTTTTGAAAAGAATTGTGCCCTTGCAATCTTGGTCAAACAAGTCATCAATACGAGGTAGAGGATACCTATTCTTGATGGTGACATGGTTCAATTCCCGATAGTCAATACAAAAGTCGCATACTCCGTCTTTCTTCTTTACAAATAAAAGCAGAGCACCCCAAGGAGATGTCTTGGGGCCGAATGAAATCGATGTCCAACAATTCTCGTAGTTGGACCTTTAACTCTGAAGTTTAATAGGAGCCATTCGATATGGGGTTTTAGAAATGGGCTTTGTACCAGTTCAAGATCAATAAAGAATTCAACTTCACGCGTTCGGGGTAGGCAGGGAAGTTCTTCAAGAAATACGTCAGAAAGTCAATAACAACAGGGAATATTATTCAAATTTGACGTGTCTTTATTCAAATCCATAACATGGGCTAAGAAAGCTTGACATCCGTTTTTCAATAAACGAATAGCTTTACTGATAAAACACCTCAACATTAAATCATTCAATTATAACCACATAAAATAAATAAATCCATCATTTATATCCACATCAAATAAATATTTTCTTATCATATAAATCAATAATTAATTATTCACAAATAATATTACGAATCACAATTATGACAACCGGTAGTTTCGAGAGAAGGGGCTTTCAGATAAGGATTTCTCTCTTCTTGGCGCCGCAATTAGGTGACCAAACCTCTCCTTGTGAGAACTTTCTAGACATTGCCAATAATGCTATCTAATAATATTATTTAAATAATATGAATTATTGATCGATAATGGAGATAATAATGCGTGACAATTATTGAACAACAATAATATAAAATATCAACGCAGCAATTATTGAATCAATAAAATAAAATATTGAGCAAGAATTCTTGTGAAAATTATTGAGTAGTGCCTTCTTACGTAAGGATCAATAATTCAACAATCTTTCATGCAATCACAAGTGTACTCTTTGTCTGCAACCATGCGTATTCTTGTATTTTAACCAACGGGTATTCCAACAGTCTTAAGCAGAATAACTACTCTAGATTATTTTTAACCAACTTATATTATGTCGTTTTCTTCATCCAATCGCTTTCAGTTATGGGGCCCACACATGGTCGCTGGCCGTAAATACGAATATTCCCACAACAAGTCACGAATATTCCACGACCAAACGAATATTCCCAAACAACAATGAATATTTTATAACTACTTGCTTATTTTAAAATATTTGCGTATTTAACCCCTAACTATCCACATTAATCAAATCAACCCTTACTATTTCAAAATAATAAATAGAGAAAATTAAATTTCATTAATAATAAGTTGGGGTCTTCAATCATTATCTTTGAAATATTGGTTGGAACTTTTTATCAAATTTGGAACTTTTTCATGTTAGGGGTTCTTATTCATGAGTTCTTATTCACGAGTTACTATTCATGAGTTCTTATTCACGAGTTACTATTCATGAGTTACTATTCACGAGTTCTTATTCACGAGTACTATTCATGAAGCGAAGATGTTTTTTTTTGTAGAATTTCTATCTTTTGGTGTCAGAATTCTTATTCACGTATCGACCTTTATTCACGATATCTGAGACTTTATACATGAATCGACGACTATTCATAGAAAAATAAAAATTTTCTTTTCGTCTAAAATATCTATGCGGATACTAGCTTTGATTGTATCCATGTTTTGATCATTCTTGAATTTTACACCCATATGATTATTTTTGAGGTATTTTTGGACGTGGATAAAAACAAAGTACGAATCCTTAATCCTTAATCCTTATCATTTTGTTTTCTTTGGATTCGTTTCTTTAAAATATTTTCATCATCTTGATCTTAAATGATGATATTATGGAATATCTTTACTGTAGTGCAAAGATGAATAATTCGATGAATATCTTTGGCCGTAGTGCAAAGATGAGCAGTGTTGAGATGAACACGAATGATGATGAATATCTTTGGCTGTAGTGCAAAGATGAATATTTGATTCTAGATATATATTGATTGATGTTACTGGGGATAAAATATCGACGATGAACTTTTAAATTCATATATAGAAGATAGTAGTTTGCATTCTCTACTTAACTCTTCTAATGAATGAATTGTTGTTTCATTGCAGATTGTTGATTTAAAAGCTGTTGTCTATTGTATTCTATTAGATTTTTCCTGTTGAAGACTAACGATAATTTGTTGTATATTATCTTAGTCATAATATTCTTTTCTTGGGCTAGTTGAGCTCACCCTTTTTCTTGTTGTTCCATTTTTCTTCTCAAGAGGCGAGAATGTGGCGAGTCTTAGTGGGGTATGGAATGAAGGTTCTAGAGAGAGTTGTTTAGTAGTCCTCACCATTTTTGTAAAATAATGTATCAATAATTATGATGGGGATTTATTTGCGTGTGGATATTGTCTAGATGGCAATATCTGTATTTAAACTCACAGTTTATATGTTGTAATAATAATGTTGTAGTTATTTCTGTACCATGTATTTGGTGACTCAG
This sequence comes from Panax quinquefolius, assembly GCA_020205615.1. NCBI lineage: Eukaryota > Viridiplantae > Streptophyta > Magnoliopsida > Apiales > Araliaceae > Panax > Panax quinquefolius. Next base: position 127,315,707 of record CM035161.1, read on the forward strand.
AATGGGTTGGATGGAATGGACCTATTTTGGGGGCGTCACAGTGGGGGGTGGGTGGGGAATTGAAAGAAGCGAGAGAAAGAGAACATGTATATAGAAGTGAAATAGGGGTGAGGGTAGTGAAGAAGAGGAAGAAGAAGTGGAAGAATTGGGAATCTAAAGAGAGGAACGATTTTGTCGATAAGGCTCGATTCCAATTTAGCGTGAGTTTTTCCAATTGAGCAAGTTAACTCCTAATTGATTTCAAATTGAGTGAGTTAACTCAACCAATTATACAATTTAAATGATTAGCTGTGATGCCTTTATATATAAGTATTGATGTGTATACAATTCACAGAATGAAGTTGAAAAAATATTATCAATTCACAAAATTGAAGAGCTTAATATGTATATCTGTACATGGATGCATTTTTTTCACACACGAAAAATATAAATTCAAATTTTCAGTTCAATTGGGAATGAAAGATAATAAAAACTAAAAGTTTATAAAAATCAAAGTAATCGACACACCTTAAATGTTATCGCCGCCGTGAGGCTACCCCTCCACAACATGGACACAAGTCCTAATTGGCACACTCCTTCACTTTTGAGTGTTTCGTCATTCTTGGAGATCAAGGGTTTGTAGAGGTGTGAAAAAGGATAAATAACTTTTTGGTAAATGTACTAGGGTTCGGTTTTCATTGTGGTTACAGAAACTTTTTTTGTTACAATCGAATAACTGTACTCTCAAAAACTTACCAAATAGTAATTCCTTATGATTTTCGTCCAAAAATCAGACGGAAGTGCTGAGTTGGCGATTTGACTCCGTTTTTTTGCTGATATGTATATGGTTTTGCCATGTGTATCATTATGTGTCAAGCACATGCTCATAGATATTAAGAATAATTGTATCTTAATAATAATTTTAAAATAATAATAATAAAAATAATATTATTAAGAATAATAAAAATAATAATAATATTAAGAATAATAATAACAACAATAATAATAATTTTTAATTAATAAAAATAATAATTACAAAATAATAATAATAATTTCACAATAATAATTTTCTATATGTCTATTTCACAATATTATTATTACAATTACTATTATTTTATACCATTTGGAATCCAAGGGTCACTGCAGTTTTAGTTTCTGGATCTAAAAATATTTCCGTATCTCATTTGTCATTTTTTTTATTACAAAAAAGGAGTTTAATTTATGTTAATATTAATATAAAATAACACTGTGTACTAAAATTTATTATCATAATTTCATTATCTTGATAGATCACAAATAAATTAAACACGAAACAAACTGACTTCTGCCTCCTCTAAAATTTATTATCATAATTTCTTTAGGTTGCACTCCTGTTTGCTGCATGTGACAAAGTTTGTCATGTACTCACCCTTGTCAAAAGCTAAAATTAATTTTATAGAACCTCGTCTAAATCACAAAATTTACTTTGGTCATCTTTTTATTATTTTTTTAGACTATATTTATTATTTATGTGAGAAGGAAGTTGTGAATTATTATTTTTATTTGTGAAAATATTAATAAAAAGCAGACAAGTCTCATTTCGAAACGTAGGTTGAACTTGCTTTCATATATTAATACATGACCACTTGATTCATTGGTATAACTAACTAACTTGTATTGATATAAAAGTCGATGGTTCAAATCTTATTAACAAGTTCAGAAATCAGAAGGCAGCAACTTGCGATGAAGATTTTATTGAACCCCTTTACACATTAGAGACACACACAGCTCGCTCCAATAGAATGGCCTAATTAATTACTTCATAAATTCTCCCTTTATAAAAAGTTATTAAAACCAAGAAGCTAGCTTTTATTTTAGACATTAAGAAGCTAACACCTGTTTATAAATTTCATTTGGAATTAAACTCATATTTTTATATATTAAAATAATATTAGAAGTGGAACTCACTCGCTATTCATCGAGAGAGATCATGTAAAAATATTAATTCCCTTTCATCTTGGAGTCGAGAAAGGGACACGAATGTAAAGTACGCACATTTACTTGCATAACAGATTGATTGATGGAGTCAGATAACTACGTATTCTATTTCTGTCTGGGGTTTTCATTATAAATAAATAAATAAAAATAGTCCTATATATACCCCCTCCTGTCTTTGTACGGTAGGTAGGTATATATATATTCAGAATTTTTTGGGATCCCAATTTTTTTAATTTAAAAAAAACATATTTCTAATCAAGATAGACAGTAAGATATTTTTTGCAAGGTGTTAACTTCCTACTGACTCGTACACTTGCAATCGGAATAGTGCACATGCAATGCAAGTCAAAAAAAAATAAAAAAATTAAGCACTAGTAGGGGAATATCTCGATTAAGATTGCAAATCAATAATCAAATGTTAATGAGTTTAGTTTTGGCTCCAAATTAGCTTTGATTTCGAGATTTTTCTTCAAGACTCTCCTGCTATTTAGTATTTACAGTGCCGCCATCGAATTGCTATTTTCATATATAATTTTATTTCTAATCTTTTTATAAAACCTTATTTGTATGAATGTCTGGTCACACCCTTATTAAATTTTCTTATATGCACACTGTGCTAATCAACTCTTATTACCCAGTAACACTGATCAACCTTTTAGTCAAAACCCAGTAAAATCAACTCTTATTACCCAGTTAAATCGGTTGAACCGGTTATTCAACTCTTATATATTACCCAGTAAAATCGGTTGACTACCTGTCGAATAGGTGGTTTTAATTATTTTTAATATTTTTTGTGCTAATTTTTTTTAATATTAAAAATAATCACTTTTAGTAATATTGTAACTTAACTTTATTATGTTTTAGTTCATAAAAAATGAATTTTTTTAAATTTTTATTAATTATTAATAATATATTTTTATATATTAATGACGTCACCGAGTCAATAATGGATTGACCATTGGTTGAACCAGTGATTCATCCACCCGATATTTTTTTTGGTTCGATGACCGATTCAAATCTGAAAACTTTGTAATAAGATCTTAGTTTAGTGATTAAAATTGAGATAATGTGACTTTTAAGTCTCAAATTTGACTCTCATTCAGTGAATTTATTTTTCATTTATATAAAGTGTGTTTCTTCACTTCAAAAAAAAAAAAAAAAGACCTAAGCCAGTCAGTGCTAAAGGTACATGACTAGAACATTGTAGGGTGACATTTGATCACGCTAATGGATTATTTAAATTTTTTTATGGCATGGGGTTGGCTGATAAAAGGAAAAGAAATGGTAATATCATCAACGATGTGGATGGGGTAGGGAGTGTTTTTCAATGTCCATATGATCAATGAATCACAAAATAATATTCTAATATAGACAATGTTGTACTCACCCAACTATAACTTAACTTTTGTCTTACAAAAAGATGATGACTTGTGTGTAAGATATATAATTTTGTCCTACAAAAAATGACTCAAAAATATTATTTTATATATATTAAATAAAGACTAGTTCACTAATATTTGAAGAACAAATACATAAATTAATTCCCTAATCACCATTGGTTCACCTCAGCAGTTCTACTTTAAAATTTTTAATTTGCATGAAAAGGGTACTAAGTCATTTTGTTGGAACAGAAAGAAATAATATATATATATATATATATATATAGGATCAGGTCCGGACTCCCGGACCTGATTAAAATACGGAATTTTTTTATTTTTTTATTTGTTTTTTTAAAAAAAAATAACACTACTAAAAAAACAAGAATACGTGACGGAACTTTGTGACAGTTTTTAAAAACAATCACAAAAGATAGTAATTTGTGATGGACTTTTTAAGCAATCACAAAATAATAGTATATATGATGGCTCTTAGTGATGACTAATCTTGTCATCAATGTATTATAATTGTGATGACCATGTCAATCACACTAATTTTTTCACGCAAAATAAATTTTTTTTTTGTAATGCACTAAGTCATCACTTATAGATATACCCTTTTCGTGATTGCATTTAAGCTATCACTAATATTTTAATATAAGAAATAATCAAAACAATATTTTATGACGGTCGTGACAATCATTAAAGAAGATAGATTTTTGTGACGACTTTTATTTGCAATTACAAAAAGAAGGTATTTTGTGATGGAATTTTCAAGCTATCACAAAATCATAAAATATATGATTACTCTTAGTGATGACTAATTTTATCATCATCATAGAGTATTTGTGACTGCCATTGCAATCACCAAATTTTATGTATAAGTAATTTTTTTTAGTAAGTCAACTCACATATGTTTTTTTTTATATTTTGTTTTAAAATTATAATCATGATCTGGACTTTGGTGTAGTGATAATACTCGTTATTTAGTTTGCAAATGGGAGAGGGTTCAAATCCTACAAGTATCATTTGATACAATTAATATAGATACAATTAATACAGTGAAATAAATTATACGTAAATAGAGATTCACGTTCTTAAATTTGATCGCTAAAGTCTTATTTTTTTTGTGATGACTTTAACAATCACAATAGATTACATGTTAATGTAATTGTATTAATCATCACAAAAGCACTAAGCGTTTGCGTGATTGCCAAAACCATCACGTAAAACCTTTCATTATGGGCGCATACAAGATGGTCATTGTGATGCTTAAAGCCATCACATAAACCTTTCGTGATGGTTTTCTTACTTTTTGTGATGGATTTTGGCCATCACAAATGACCATTTTTTTGGTAGTGTAACTAAAAAAAAGTTTAATATTTTATGGAACTTGAATTTTTCCACAATACAGTGTTTTGGGTGTGATTTGGATACATAAAACAAAATAGAGTGCATGCACTGACACATTTAGCTATCTGAAACATGTTTTGTTATATGTATCCAAATCACACCCAAAACACTGTATTATATATGGAAAAATTTCAGTTCCATAAAACATTAAACTTTTTTATAGTTGTTTTTAAAAAAAATAAAAAAAAAAGGTTCATATTTTAGTACCATGCGGGAATCCGGATCTGATCCAGACTCTATATAATATATATATATATATATATATAGAGAGAGAGAGAGAGAGAGAGAGTGGGAGAGAGAAAAATTAAGTTTTTGTGTGTGAGAGATCATGAAGGTACATAACATGCATTTGAAACTTTTTTCGCTAATCATTATTAGTGTCCCTCCTAAGTAGTACTTTCATTCATTAAACAAAACAAACATGGATGCAAGCTAATAACATGATGAGATGAGATGAGATGAGATGAGATGAGATGATGATGATGATGATGATGGATTGGAAACCACAAAGAAACTTGTGAGTTAAGAGATAGATAGAGAGAGAAGCAAAAGGGACATAATATGCCCTCCATGTGAGTCTGATTTGGGGACAAAGCAAACAAAGGTGGGGGCTTACAAGCACTTCACATGGGTAGAGGCTTAGAGGAACAATTGGACATGCATGATATGATTCTACTACCTATAATTATATAATATAGCTCCTCCCTTCCCTTTCCTCACAGCTCATCATCATATATAAATAATTATTTGGATATGGTTATAATAAAGTTAATTTTATGGTGAATTAGTCAATTAATTAATATAGAGTTGACACGTCTGCGTGTCGACATTGTATTGATTAATTGACCAAAGTTAACTTCATGTTAACCACTCTCTAATTAATTACTTCCTCTGTTCCATAATAATTGACTTTTTAGGAAAAAAAGTATTTTAATTTATTTATCGTTTACAATTTTTTGGGATAATGAATTTTTTACTTTCCTATATCACTCTTAATTTCTCTTATTATCCCAAGAAATTCTCTTTTGTATTATTAGTTTTTTACTTTCCATATAAGGGTAGTGTTGAAATTTTATACAAATTTTAGCTATTAAATGATAATATTAAATGACATTTTTAATCTATGTGCATGAAGTTAAAACGACTATTATTATGAAATGGAGAGAGTAATTAATACCTCTAGACTATGTTTGTTTATAAGGATTATATTTGGGATTGAACTATTAATCCCAAGTCTTGTTTATTTTTAAAAATAGACTTGTGACAATTAGTTCCGGAATAATAAAATGACTTAAATGGGGACTATTTAATAACATGTCCAACTAGGTATTATAATTCCTACCATTTGGGATTAAAAATTTGTGGACAAAATTAATTTTTAACTTTGTTTAAAAAGACCGATGTATCTTATCATAACTATCTATACTTAAACTAATAAAAATATAATATCTTAAAGTTATAATCCATGAGAATATAATCTCAAAATTATAATTTTTATAAACAAAAATAATCTTAAAAAAACTTATCTCTAATATGTAATGTTTGCTAATTCTTATTTTGATGAGAGAAGCGACTCAACCTTTAAACTGAACATTATATAATATTCTACCGTAAAAAACAAGTCTTACTATTACACTAGTCTTATTGATTTAACATCAAAATTCAAGAATAAAAGTAATTTTTAAAAAAATAAGATGATGAAAAATAATATATAGTGAATATTTATTTTGATTTTTTTGATTATCAATTACGTAATATATTTCATAACCGAAACAAATTTATCAAAATACATAAACACACTCAAATAATTATATATATAGACAAAGGTGCAAAAATACCCTTGATGTTTATTCTAAATTCTCACTTATACCCTAAATTATTTTTTTTTCCAAAAGTATCTTTAACATTAAAAAAACGTAGCTCAAATATACCCCTAATTGTTAAAAAAAATGATATCTAAAGAAACAGATGTTAGTTTATTTTTGATGTGGCTGACTCGTGACAATATTTACTGATGTGACATCTGATGTGTATAAAAATAATATTTTACGTATATTTTATAATTTATTTATTATGTGTATTTTATTATTAAGTTTTATTTATTAATAATTTTATTAAGTAAAAATGATTATGTAGATTGATATTTTTTTTAAGTAACTATATTTTATGTTCTTTTCAGACTTATTTTTTAAGTAATTATCACATCAATCTTTAGTGAAGTAAGTTTTTTTTTTTTTGTTCTCTAATTATTTCTTTTGCTTCTTTCAGGTTTCAATGTTGTGAACCACCACCACCACTACCACTATACAACACCAACAAAATTCAGATCTGGTAACATATACCACCATGCATGATCCACCAACAAAATTCAAATCCATCACCATCCACCACCGTTCACTGTCGCCTCTCAAAATCACGCCATCAACAGATCCACTACCACCACCACCACGCGATCCACCTGATCTACCACTACCTACACCTATCGTTAAAGGCGTTAGCACAACCTACCTTCGTTAGCACCACTCACCACAACACCACCATAACTCAAATCGAAAAAATAAAAGAAAAGACGATGGAAAGAAGTCACCCACCGAAAAAAATCATCACTACCATCACCCACAATAGGATAAACCAGAACACAATAACAACAATTTTAACAAGGCAAGCAAATGAAATAAAACAAAATCAACTACTCAAAGAAAATCATGAAAATAAATCAAATTTAAAAGAACCTCAAATAGCAGCAAAATCCTAACACATAAATCAATAAATATATTGTCACCAACAAGCCCAAACGCTTGTTGCAATTGTTCCTAACCAACACCAACAATCACCGAAGTCGTTTCATATCACACCAACATCTGCTCGCGAAAGCAAAAAGAAAAAGAACAAAAAAGAGAATGGGGATGAAAAATAACAAGAGGGGGAAGACTGAAAATGAAAGTATGCTTGTAGATTTGATTGTAGGCGTCTTCACTCGTTGCCGATGGTGCAGATGATTTATTTTGTGTTAATCTTTCTATTTTTTTTCTTTTGTTGCTATCTATTATAATTTATATTATTAATATTATTTTACTCTTTCACTTACATAAATGATAAAAGAAAATTAATTTAGAAAATAATTCACTTTTTACATACAAGTGTTAATATTATCACGTGTCAGTTATATCAAAAATAAATTAACGTTTGTTTATCTAGCTGTCATTTTTTTAACAAGAGAAATATATTTGAGCTACTTAACGTGAGAGGTACTTTTTAGAAAAATAATAATTTAGAATATAAGTGATATTTCAGAGTAAATATCAGGTGCATTTTTGTATTTTACCTTATTTTCGTATCTTTACCTTTGAGTGTGTGTAGAGAGAGAGAGAGAGGGGTAACCCTATGTATGGAGAGATTATAATAAGGAAGAGCCGTAGAAAAGGGTCACATCAGCACGTGGTGGCTGATTCCTCCAGTTAATAAACTACCCCCTCCCAATTAACTTTTTTGTGAAACCGTTGAGACGACTCCCTCTCTCTCATCCTCCAATCTTCTTCTTCTTCTTCTTCTTCTTCTTCCCACAGCTGTTGCTAGCTGTCCTAATCCCTCCTCCCATGTGACCCACCTCCCCCTAAACCTCTGCCCCTTCTAATAATCTACTCCATATATATATATATATATATATATATATATATATATTTATATGTATGTATGATAGTGAGAGAAAGTTAGAAGAAGAAGCTATTGTTATCATCATTTTATAACTGTTAAGTTTCACAAATATATCTCTCATTCCCTAGCTCAAATCTCTCAATATTTACAAAAAATTAATTACTTAGCTTTGATTTTGGTATATATAGCTTGGTATCCATTTAGTTAATTATTAGAATTCTCTAATTTTTGTATAATTAATTTGAATTCCCTTGGGTGTTTATGCATGGCACAATTACCACCCAAAGCTCCAACCATGACCCATCATCAGAATTGGCCTTCATTTACCAATTACCATCAAATGATGCCAATGCAGCCACCCTCCACCGCCGCTCAACCACCGTTTTGGGTGGACGAATTCCTCGACTTCTCCGCTTCCCGGCGGAACTCTCACCGGCGCTCGGTCAGCGACCCAATTGCCTTTGCGGAAGTTCAATTTGGGGATGATTGCAGCAATAACCACAACAATAACAGCATAGGGTTTGAACGTTTGGACGATGAGCAGCTCTGCTCTATGTTTTCGGACGAAGTCCCGCCGGCGGTTCCATCCTCGTCTAATCCGTCAACGAATGATCCCTCCACACCGTCAGCTCAAAAGAGCAAAAATGAGGAGAAGCTAGCAATGCAGCCAAAGAAAGAGCCCGGAGAGGTGGAAAGTGAATGTCAACCGGAAACACAATCCACCCCGCCGTCCGGTAAAGATTCCGGCGAAACCATCATTTCCGATCCCAAGAGGGTTAAAAGGTAGGCAATTTTGACTATTTTACCCATATCTTAAAATCCTTAACGCTATGTTTGGCAACTGAATTAATATCAAGCTTTTAAATATGAATTAAAAGCAAATTAAATATTTATAATTTTTTCATGATCTCCCTTATTTTTTATTTTTGTTACGTAATGAGAAATTTGAAAGTTTAAATCTTAATTATCTTTTAATTATACATAATTATATTTCCTACTCATTAAATTACTTGATCAAAATTGCGAATTAATTTAAGATAACTCATTAACTAATAAAATTTTCATTTTTGTGTTATAATTTAATTATCAGAATTTTAGCCAATCGGCAATCAGCTCAGAGATCAAGAGTGAGAAAACTACAATATATTTCAGAACTCGAACGCAGCGTAACGTCATTACAGGTACATGCATAATATATATAAACAAAAATATATGTACATAAATGTAGTTATGACGATAATTTTTGAATTATAACTATATGAATTGTTGTTATAGTTCAAAAATTAGATTAACTTCTTAATGTAATTCAGCATTTGTATATATACATATCATTCATACACACACACACATATATATATATATATATATATATATAGTATTATTTAATTAATTTGTATGCATGATTATTGATATTTTCTTTAAATATTTAGTTATATATATACATACATACATATATATATATATACATACATATATACTTGGTACATACGTAAATTAATTTTGGGTCTCACTTAATTAATTAATTCTGATTATAATTAATTTAAATGAAGACTGAGGTATCGGCATTGTCACCAAGGGTTGCATTTTTAGACCATCAAAGGTTGATTCTCAACGTGGACAATAGCGCTCTTAAACAACGGATTGCTGCTTTGGCTCAAGACAAGCTTTTCAAAGATGGTACGTACGTAAGATCTTGCTAGCTACCTACCTTCAAATTTAATTTTAAATTTAAATTTTAATATAAAGAAGCACACCAATTTGATTTGCATTGGGAGACTGGGACTGCTGAACTCCCGTTTTCTCGAATTATAATATTAGTGATACGATCAATTAATGTTTTCATGCATCTATAGTTTATATATAATTAATTAACCAACTTATATATTAGGTTTATTAATTTTTACAATCCCCAAACACATTACACATACATGCATTCACGTAGGTTAAGGAAAATGATTAGTAAGATATATATATATATATATATATATATATATATATATATATATATATATATATATTTATGTAGTATTTAATTATACATATAATGACAATTTTTAAAATTTCATAAGAATAAATATATATAACGGGTGAACCATCGTTATAGTTCAAAGAAATCGTTGTCATATACGACTGTGTATTACACAATTATATATATACATTGTTTTCATATATATATATATATATATATATATATATATATGTTGACTAGACACGTACAGATGTATTTCAATATATAAAATTTATAATAATTATAACGTATCATCTATAATGATAGATCAACATATATTGACTTACGACAGATTCAACCTATACCATGTAATCTAATACAAACCCTACTTACTTAACTCGGCAAAGCAAACTTTGTGCGGTTAATACCTCAATTTGATTCTTGAAAAAAGTTTTTTAATTGATTACAACTAATATATCGGTTGATTAATTAATTTGATGTTGAAATAATTAAATAAACATGGTAGCCCATCAAGAAGCATTGAAGAAGGAGATTGAAAGATTAAGAAAAGTATATCATGAACAGAGTCTCAAGAAAATAGACAACAACGTTAACGGCGCCATCAATGCACCACCACCGGCCGCCGCCACTAACCACCATCAACAACAACATTAGCCTATATATGATTGGGGTTGTGGCGCATATTCTGCTAACCTGCGCACTCACGTGATGTGTTCTTTGGTTAGGACTTTTAGATGCATGGACCTCACATACGAGCTTAGAAGATTGATGCTTGAGACGGAGACTGTTGGAATGGGGTAGAGATAACATGGCTTTACTGTATTATTCCGATCCTAATTATTTGGTACAGATTTAGAGGGAAATGGGTTTAATTTTGTTTCGGTTTTTGTTATAATTTGAAATTTAATTAATTTGTGGGGAGGGGGAGGGGGAGCAAAAGATAGTGGATTTGTTAATGGAGAGTGTGGGCTTGTTTATAATTTGTATTGGGATGCATGAAAGGAAGTGGGGGAGAATTTGTCAGGGTGGGTAGGGTAAGGATAGTGCTAATGTCTGATTCCATCTTTTCCTTTCTTCAATTCTTTCTTTCTTTTCTTTTCCTTTGGGTTTGGGGGTAAGTATTGATGTATGACTTTTTTATTTGATTATTTCAATTGTAAAAAAGCAAAAAAATAAAATAAAATGAAAAGTTTATGAGTAGTAGTGTAAAAGATGCATGCATGCATCAAATGTTCTCTGTAATTTTTATTTATTAAATTTGTAGATTGTGAATCAAGTAATTAAAGATAATAAATATAATTTTTAATTATAATACATTCATGTCACCTAGATTTTTTCTTAAAAAATCAATCAATTCAAGCATTATATGTAATAAATAGCAGTCTATAGTGTAAACCACACGTTTTGTGAGTCGGTATCTGTTGAAAAATATAGCAGTATTAACAAGATCAATTGACGAATAAAATTGAAATAAAATTAGAATAATTTATCTGGTATACGAAGAAAGTCGAGGTGTAACAAAGTTATTGTCCCAAAAAGTGATTCCGCCCTCACTTGTTATAAACCGTCGGTACAGTTGAGCTTCACGGCATTCACCCTCCAGGATTCAACGGCGAAACCTTCAATTACGTGTACTCGCAGAAGAAGGCTGTGGACTTGTCTTTGTGAATTGCCCAATTAACAGATTATAAGAACAGATATTTAGATATAAGATGAAGTATGTATAACACTGTGTTGTTGTGTGTATCTATCTGAAGCACATAATCAAATTTTATAGGAAGAAGAATTGAAGAAGAAGAACGTTAAACTGAAGAACGTTGGGAAAATAAATATTGTTTACGTTAATATGAACGTTGGATGAAAAACGCAAATAAGGTTTACATTGGAAAAGCGTTACTGATGAAAAAACGGTTAGGGTATTAAATTGGCTTAGTATAAAAAGAAATAAAACAGTAGGGATTTAAGCAAAATAGTGGGCTACCTGGGTGCACCTGTGACGCCCCCAAAACAGGTATACATCACCCATTCTGAGTCGCCAAATACATGGTACAGAATACAAATACAATCTTAAATATCTGACATGAAGCTATGAGTTTTAATACAAATATTGTCTTACAGGCGATGATTCAAACTCAAAATAAGTCCTCAATACATTTATTATCAAACTATTTCATAGAATAGTGAGGACTACTAATGCTATCATCCGGACCGTCACTCCATTTTCCACTAGTCCTCGCTACGTTCTCATTTCACGAGAAGAGAACAATGAAAGCAAAAGGGTGAGCTCAACTAGCCCAAGAAGAAATATTATGGCTAAGATAATGCGAGAATAAATTATCGTTAGCCTTCAACAGGTTAAAGCGATCTGATATAACAAACATCAAGTTTAAGCTGCGGTGAACAAGTAATCCATTAGAAGAGTCGAATAGAGAATAAAATCTACTATCTTCTATGATTTAAAAGGTTTTTCATCACTTTTATATTTGAGACTCGATTTTATTAAATAAATCACGCGTCATCCCTGCACTACTGACCGAGGATATTCATTAGTATCACGACCACAAATTATCCATGCACTACGGGCCGAGGATATTCAGTATTTTCTTGATGGTCGTGATCATTCCAACAAGCGTCATCATCAATGCAATACACGGCCGATGAGGACTTTTATCACATCTTTTGTAACATCATGGTTACGATTATATCTTAGAATAATCTTTGGTCATAATCATATCAAGTCCATCTACGCTTTATAGGCCACATATGACTTTCAACATAATATAAACATGAGGATGATGATGATGACATAATAATTGATAAAACAAGTTCAAGAATTAAATTTTAAAGATTTATAAGTTAATTTATCCTAAACTCAAAAACGTCCAAATTGTCGACATGATCTTTGCTTTGTGGAGTAAAATTCAAGAATGCTCGGAAGAATATTTCCATAAAAGATATTGGATGAAGTGCAAATATCCGGGATATTCTACTAATTTCATGGAGTATAGAAGCAAAACTTTAACCAACTGAGTATAATAGAATATATGAAATTGCGAATGGATTTTTAGCGCCGTGCGGTAATCCACATAAACGAGATCATTTCCACAATTTAATAAGAATGAATCTGAAAGGATCATTCACCATGCGTGTGGTAATCCACATAGGCAGAGTTATTCTAACGAGAATAATAAAGAATGGAATATGAAGAATTCACCATACATGCGATAGGCGCATGCAGACGGGTTATTCCCAGCGCGAATAATAAAGAATGGAACGAGTGTCATGCGAAATTACGCGCATGCATGGGATATTCAATGAATAATAAAGAATGGAATAACAACGAAATTCACGGGCATGCGATAGGCCAAATGCAGGCGAGGTTATTCCAACGAATAATAAATAATGGAACGTAAATGCGTAATCTGGCGCGTAGGCGGGATATTTCAACGAGAATAATAAAGAATGGAATAATGAAGAATTTCACCGTGTATGCGGTACTTAGCGACAGACAAGTTATTCAACAAAATAATAAATAGTAGAATGTCCGAATTAAATGCGTAATATCTCTATGCATGACGGGATATTCAACGAGAATAATAAAGAATGGAAATGAAGCTCTCTTCATGAAAATGAAAGAAATAATACCCCTTACCTTAGAATAAAAAAAGTGGATCTTTGGAATAGAGAGAGGTATGAGACTTCTTCTTCTTTCTCTCTATAATAATTGCTCTTATAGCTTTAGTGAATTGGTGAGAAATGAAGGAAGAATAAGCTTCTATTATATAGAAAATATAGTTTCGATAATTACACGTTTTGGGGCTCGAAAAATTACGATCAATACCTCAACTTTTCTTTCATTTTTAATTTAGTCCTGCAAGTCTTATCAAACTTGCACCACCTCCCTAATAGTAAATAATGTGAATCAATAGTTCGATCATGTGATTGATAGTTGTAATCATGTGAAAATATGAATAACGATTATAGTACCTCCATCTTTAACTTAGTCATGCAAGTATTAATAATAACTTTGTCGTCTTAATTATGGATTTAATAATATAACATATTATACAAATGATATTGTGACAATAATCGAATCAATAATATGAGAGAGATATGATGCATCAATTCATCGTAATAATAATTAAGTATAAGCGAGTGACTTCTCACGTAAGCATCGATAACCAATCCAGGTGTACTACGCAACTTATGCGACCAGCGCGTATTCTTGTACTTTTACTACCGGGTAGTTCAACAGTTTTAACGGTAACACTTCCGCCGTTATTTTTATAAAAAGATAATTTTATCGTTTTCTTACTACGACAATACTTCCGTTGTGGGGTCCACCAATGATTGTGCCATCGTACGAATATTCCCTGTTAAAACGAATATTTCCCGACCAATCGAATATTATATAACCACTTGTTTACTTTGCAAAATTTGTAAATATTACCCATAACTATAACATATATTATATCCACACCATAATATTAAAAAAAATATTTCGAGAGAAATTAATCTTTATTCATAAAAGTTGGGGTCTTACAACCTCCCCTTCTTATGAAATTTAGTCCTCGAAATTAGGGTGCGTACCTGGTATGTCGAAGAAGTGAGGATACCTTGATTTCATTTCAGATTCTAACTCCCAGGTCATTTCCTCAACATCATGATTTCTCCACAAAATTTTGACTTGAGGTATAACTTTAGAGCGTAGAATATGATCCCTCTTATCCAAGATTTTAATAGGTACCTCTTCATACGTTAAATCTTCCGCTATCTCGTCCGGTTCTAATTCGATAATGTGGTCCGGGTCTTTCACATATTTACGTAACATAGATATGTGAAAAACGTTATGAACACGAGACATACTTGGCGGTAATGCGAGTTTATAGGCCACAGATCCTACTCGATCGAGGATTAAAAATGGGTCAATGAATCGAGGATTAAGCTTTCCTCTCTTTCCAAATCTTTTAACTCCTTTCCATGGAGCAACACGTAACAACACATGATCTCCAATTTTGAATTCCACGTCCTTTCGATGAAGATCAACATAACTCTTTTGTCAATCTTGTGAGATTTTTATACGTTGTCGGATCGTTTAAATCTTTTAGAGAGTCATACATTACTAAATCCGGTCCCAACAACGTTGCTTCACCCACCTCATCCCAACATCTTTGGAGAGCGACACTTTCTTCCATACAACGCCTCAAATGAAGCCATGCTAATACTTTCTTGATAACTATTGTTGTAGGAAAACTCCACTGATGATAAAACTTGTCACAACTTCCCTTGAAGTCGAGGACACGAGTCTTAATAAATCCTCGAGAGTTTGAATAGTCCTCTACGATTATCCGTCCTGGTTTGAGGGATGATCGCCGAACTAAATCGTAAATCCACCGCCCATAGCTTTATGCAAACTAACCCAAAATCTTGAAGTGAATCTTGGGTCTCGATCGAAACTATGGATACTGGCATACCATGCAATCTTACAATCTCGTTTATGTACATACTAGCAAGACGTTCAAGTGTATAAGTTTCTCGTATCAGTAAGAAATGAGCAAACTTGGTCAATCTATCAACAATGACCCAAATAGCATCTATGCCTTGTTCTACCTTGGGAAGACCAGTAACGAAATCCATGGTAATGTGCTCCCACTTTCATTCTGGAATTTCAAGTGGTTGCAATGGACCCTTTTGGTACTTGATGCTTCGCCTTGACTCGTTGACAAGTTAGACACCTTGAGATAAACAACGCTATCTCTCTCTTGATATTGCTCCACCAAAATGTATGACGAAGATCACGATACATTTTGGTACTCCCAGGATGGATTGCAAACGGTGTGTTGTGCGCCTCCATCATGATTTTATACTTCAAGTCAGAATCGTTAGGAACACAAAGTTTTGATTTGACTCGAAGTATTCCTTCTTCATCGATTCTTGCTTCTAGAATAGCACCTTCTTGTACTTTCTTCCTCATACGTATCAGCTCCAGGTCTGTAGCTTGAGTAGCTTTAACTTTATCGATTAAAGTCAGTTCCACTCGTATATTCTCCATCATCACATGGGTCCCTGGTGTCTTTAACTCTATTTCCATCCTTTCCAAGTCATACACAATGGGCCTTTGCGTTGACAATAATGCACTCGTGCCCGCATATGATCTTTCTACTCAATGCATAAATACCTCTTACGTTTGCTTTTCCGGGATGGTATTGGATGGTATGATCATAATCTTTCAACAGCTCAAGCCAACGTCGTTCGTTTGCGTGTTGAGTTCCTTTTGAGTGAAGAAATATTTGAGGCTTTTATGATCCGTATAGATCTCCACCTTCTCTCCATACAGGTAATGCCTCCAAATCTTAAGCAAAAAAGCAAATGACGACTCTAAATCATGAGTAAGATCTCATATTCTTTGAATTGCCGAGAGGCATAGGCTATGACTTTCTCATGTTGCATGAGAACACATCCTAACCCTTTGCCCAAAGCTTCACTGTAGATGACAAATCCCTCTGAGCCAGGTGGTATTGCCAAAATAGGTGCTGAAATAAGTCTCCTCTTGAGTTCTTGAAATTAACTCTTCTCACATTCTTCGCTCCAACCGAACTTTGTATCTTTCTGAGTCAGCTGAGTTAATGGAGTAGCGATTCGAGAAAACCCTTCTACGAATCTCCGATAATAACGCGATACTTGAAATCGATTTAGGTTGCTCCCGACTTTGAATAACTTCAATCTTTCTTTGGGTCAACGGATATTTCATGATTCGATACTATGTGCCCAAGGAATGCTATTTCCTCGAAGCGAACTCACATTTCTTTAACTTGGCATAAAGCTTATTTTCACGAAGCTTTTGGAGTATCAGCCTCAAGTGTTGCTCATGATCTTCACGGCTTTTGAAATATATAAGGATGTCATCAATAAAGACGACCACAAAGTGATCCAAATATTCTTTGAATACTCGGGTCATCATGTCCATCCATGAAAGGCGGTAGGAGCATTAGCCGATCAAAAAGACATGACTAGGAATTCATAATGCCGATCTGGGGAGTTAAAGCCGTCTTTGGAATGTCATCGGTTCTAATATTCAATTGGTGATATCCGGGAACGAAGATCGATCTTTGAAAAGAATTTGGGCGCCTTACTGTTGGTTAAACAGTCATCGATGCGAGGCAATGGATATCTATTTTGATAGTGACATGGTTTAACTCCCGATAATCAATACAAAGTCGCATACTCCCATCTTTCTTCTTCACGAATAGAGCAGGAGCACCCCGAGGAGGCGTCTAGGGACGAATGAAACCGATGTCTAATAATTCCTGCGGTTGGGTCATTTAACTCACGAAGTTGATAGAAGCCATTCGATATGGGGATTTGGAAATGGGTTTTGTATCGGGTTCAAGGTCGATACAAAATTCAATTTCACGCTCTGGGGTAGGCCGGGAAGTTCTTGGGAATACGTCAGGAAATTTATTAACAATAGAAATATCATTCAAAACTGACGTATTTTTGTTTAAATCCGTGACATGAGCTAAGAAAGCTTGACATCCGTTTTTCAATAAACGAATAGCTTTATGGTTTTAGATGTTAGTGATTGATTTTAATGGTTTGGTTACTTGAATTGGCATAATAGGTTGGTTAGGAATATGAAAGCTAACAACCTTACGAAAATAATCAATTTTTGCATGATGAGTAGTTAACCAATCAATCCCTAAAATCACATCAAATGCAAGTATTTTCAATGAAATAAGATCAGCGAAGTACGCAGCGGTTTGCCGATTTGAACTAAACAAGACTTATAAGCGAGTGGATGTAATGAAGGTTTCTCCCAAGCGGAGTTTCAACAGATAAGTCAAAGTCTAATTTCTTGAGTCAAATTTAAGCGTTGGTGTAAGTTGGAGAAATAAAAGAATGGGTAGAACCGGCATCAAATAAGATATAGACTTCGCTAGAGTTTATGATAAGCTTACCCGTGATGACCTCGTTCGGGTTGCTTGCTTTCTGGGAGGTCACAACAAACGCTCTCCCTTGAACTACCGGCTTTGACTTTTCTGGGATGGCCTTTGGTGCCTCCATCCCAGCTAAACTTGTCTTCCCTGAACGACAAAATCGAGCTAGGTGACCTTCTCTTCCACAATTGTAACATATTTTGGACTGCTGCGTACATTTTGGACTGATATGTCCCTCCCCTCCGTATTTGAAGCATATGATAGGTGGTCGTTCTCCTTCTTTAACAACGGGTGCTGATGCTGACGTCTTTCCATAATTGTTGAATCTCCTCTTCTTGAAATGTCCATTCTTATTGTTTTGGCCATGATTACCACAGAAGTGGTTACCATTTTCGGCATGTTGATTCCCCACGCTTATTGTCACCGCTTCGATGGATCGCTATCCTTTGGTAGTATTATCATTTTTAAATTTTGCTCTCTTTTGGTTGGGTTGACTCATTATCGCGCTCCAATAAGCGAGCCCTATTAACTTGTCGAATACAAACACACAGGTTTATGAGAGATAAGATATTGGCGTATCTCGGGTTTCAAATCTCTTAGAAACATTCACGTCATTCTCTCCTCATTATCAACCAAATGGGACTAATAGGGACAACTCGGCAAACTTAGCTTCATACTGCGACACGGTCATATTGTTTTACTCAAGTTTGATGAACTCTACCTCTTTCATGTGACGAATATTTTCGGGAAAGTACTTGTCGTTGAACAGTTCTTGGAACTTCTACCAAGACATCTTGATGCGGCGAGTTGAGAGTGCGCTTTCTGATTCCCACCGATGTCGCCTCTGCGCATGACATGAAGGTGGCAAAGGAACCTTTTGCTCCTCGAGCATCCCAAGACATCAAATATCTTGTTGATCCGCTTTATCCACGTCACGCGCCTTAAGTGGTTTTGGCTCTCCAAAAACTCCGGTGGTACCGGCTCCTTGAAGCTGTTTAGTAGTGGCCGTCAGAGAGTTGCGGTGTTTCCACCTGCATTTTTGAATGAGCTGCTCTCGCGCGATGTTGCATGAATTGCATAAAGCCTCTGAACATTCCATCGTTCATCATTTGGTCGATGTGTTATCGTTTGCATGAGGATTTTCGCCTTCACGATGCACATTATCACGATTATTGATCTGTGGAGACTCAGCGGTCTCTCTGTGCTCCATTCTTATTTTCAACATTCTCGGATGTCATTTTCAAATCTTGCCACAAAATAAGGGTTAATTAACATATCATATATTATCCCTATACTCTGACCGAACAATTAAATACCAAATAAACTTAAGTAGGTCATACTAGCGAAGAAATTCCCCATCTCTCCCCTCCTTGTTCTTGTCTCACATCTAAACCAGAGATCATATCCCTAAGCTTTGATACCAGTTGTGGCGCCCCAAAAAGCGGTATACATCACCCATTACGAGTCGCCAAATACATGTAGTGCAGAATACAAATACAATCTTAAATATAAAACATGAAAGCTATGAGTTTTAATACAAATATTATCTTCTAGACAGTATTCAAACTCAAAATAAGTCCTCAATACATTTATTATCACACTATTTCATAGAATAGTGAGGCCTACTAATCTTTATCATACGAATAGTCACTCCGTTCCCCGACTAGAACCTCGCTACGTTCTCATTTTACAGAAGAGAACAATGAAAGCAAAAAGGTGAGCTCAACTAGCCCGAGAAGAAATATTATGGCTAAGATAATGCGAGAATAAATTATCGTTAGCCTTCAACGATGTTAAAGCGATCTGATATAACAAACATCAAGTTTAACTACAACGGAACAAGCAATCCATTAGAAGAGTCAAGTAGAGAATAAAATCTACTATCTTCTATGATTTAAAAGGTTTTTCATCACTTTTATCCGCTGAGACTCAGCTTATTAAATAAACCACGTCATCCCTGCACTACGGCCAAGGATATTCATTAGTATCACGACCACAAATTATCCATACACTCTGGGCCGAGGATATTCGTGTTTTCATCGATGGTCATGATCATGCCAACAAATCATCCATCAATGCAATATGAGCCCGATGAGGACTTTTACCACATCATTTGTAACATTACGGTCATGATTATCTAGAATAATCCACGAGTCATAATCATACCAAGTCCATCTACGCACTACTGTGCCACGAGATGACTTTCAACATAATATAAACATGAAGATGATGATAATGACATAATAATTCAATAAAACAAGTTCAAGAATTAAATTTTAAAGATTTATAAGTTAATTTATCACGAACTCAAAAATATCAAATTATCAACATGATACTGACTTTGTGGAGTAAAATTCAATAATGCTCGGAAGAATATTTCCATGAAAAGATATTAGATGAAGCTTAAATATCCAGGGATATTCTACTAATTTCATGAAATATAGAAGCCAAAACTTTAACAAATGAGTATAATAGAATATATGATCTGCAAATGGATTTTTCGCGTCATGCGGTAATCGCGTGAGATGATTATTTCCATAATTTAATAAGGAATGAATCTGAAAGGATCATTCACCACCGCATGTGGTAATCCATATAGAAATGTTATTCAATGAATAATAAAGAATGGAATAATGAAGAATTCACCGTGCATGCGATAGGCCGCATGCATAACGAGTTATTCCCAACGAGAATAATAAAGAATGGAACGAATGTAAATGCGAAATCCACCGAGACGAGGATATTCAGCGAATAATAAAGAATAGAATAACAACAGAATTCACGGGCATGCGATAGGCCGCGCATACGCGAGTTATTCCAACAGAATAATAAATAATGGAACGGTAAATGCGTATCACGCATGAGACGGGATATTCAATGAGAATAATAAAGTATGAAATAATAGAAGAATTTTACCGTGTATGCGGTACTTGCATAGATAAAGTTATTCAATGAGAATAATAAATAGTGGAACCGAATTAAATGCGTAATAAGCACGAGACAGGATATTCCAAATAGAATAATAAAGAATGGAATATGAAGCTCTCTTCATGAAAATGAAAAAATAATACCCCCTTATCTTAGAATAAAGTGGATCTTTGGAAATAGAGGTAGTGAGACTTTTTTTTTCTTCTTTTCTCTATAATTTCTCTCTATAATAATTGCTCTATAGCTTTAATGAATTGGTGAGAAATGAAGGAATAATGAGCTTATTTATAGAAAAATATAGTTTCGATAATTGCACATTTTGGGGCTCAAAAATTATAGTATAATACCTCCGACTTTTCTTTCATTTTTAATTTAGTCCTGCAAGTATTATCAAACTTGCACCACCTCCCCTAATAGTAAATAATGTGAATCAATAGTTCGATCATGTCATTCGATAGTTATAATCATGTGAAAATATGAATAATATGAGATAGTACCTCCATCTATACCTCTATCTTTAACTTAGTCATGCAAGTATTATCAATCTTGCACCAACTCCCCTAATAGTACATGAATGTGAATCAATAGTACACGTGTGAATAAATAGTTATAATCATGTGAATTAATAGCAATTAATTCCTCATTTATCTATTAATTACCCCATAACTTGCAGACATCAATTATTATCGAAATAAATGTCGATTTTCACTAACACTAATAATTCCAACCTGATGGAACTATCAATTTCATCTTTAATCAACACGAATTTATTCATCATTAATATTATAACTCACAATATTTAACAACGAGTCGTTCCGAGAAGAGAGGGGCTTTTCGATAAGGATTTCTCCTTATTGGCGCATGATTAGATGACCAAACCTCTCTCGATGAGAACTTGAGACATTGTAAATATTGCAATTTAATAATATGAATAACTTTGTCGTCTCAATTATTGATTTAATAATATATAATATTATGACGGATGATCTTGTGACAATAATCGAATCAATAATATGAGAGATATGATCAAAGCAATTATTGTAGCAATAATTAAGTATAATTGAGTGACTTCTCACGTAAGCATCGATAACCAATCTGGCGTGTGCTACTTATGCGACCACGCGTACATCGAACTTTACTACTAGGGTAGTTCAGCGGTTTTAACGGTAACACTTCCGCCGTTATTTTTATAAAAAGATAATTACATCGTTTTCTTACTACGACAATACTTCCGTAATGGGGTCCACTAATGATTGTCTTAGTCATCGAATATTCCTGTTAAAGCGAATATTCCCACCAATCGAATATTATATAACCACTTGCTTACTTTACAAAATTTATAAATATTACCCATAGTTATAACATTATATTATATCCACATCATAATATTAAAAAATATATTTTGAGAGAAATTAATCTTTATTCATAAAAGTTGGGGTCTTACAGCACCCGCAATGCATAATCGACCGGATTGGCACCCCCCTTGCGCGGGCATATTGCACACACACACGCACTAAGGTTTTTCGACTGAAAGTCCAAGAACCAAGCTTAGCCTAGCCCAATCCCTTAGTCGTCCTCATGTGCGCGAGCCCATCCCTTTTACACAACCAAGTTACTAAACCCAAGCCAACACTTACTAATATACACAAAGAATATTTTCAAAATAGATGATATGAGACTTTGTCAAAACTATAAATTTTGGAGCATTACCAACAATCCCCCACATGATCCAAAATTATCAAAGAGACAAAAATTAAAAAGAAGTGAGAAAAATAATGGATTTTAGATACATAAAGTCGATACCTTGTGGGTTTGAATCAACACTTAGTGGAACAAGCTCATGATTGTAAATTATAGGTGAACTATATTCTTGAACCTATTATCTATGATACAATCATTTGAACTAGCATACATATCTAAAAATCCTGAATTCACACAAGTCTGCGGTTGGGCGCGTTCTAGGCCATGCGCCATATCCCAGATTTTTATAAAGGCTCTAGAGAGTTTGCCAAAGACTCTCATAGGAAGCGGACTACACTTCCACCTTTATATAGGTGAACCCATCAAGTGTATACTGACATACACCACCCTTTAGGGCTATGAGTTTCATTAAGAATCTAAATGATTCATCCTATCATAATTTGTCAGTAAGCACCACATACACACAGGGAGAAATATAAATAATTGTAGTACTTTAATTAAATAATTACATGACTTGTTGTTACCCATTGAACCCAATTCATGGGATCTCCAATCACATGGGTTGGGTTTCCATCATATAATATTTACTCAAGATGTTGGCAATAGTCTTATCCCTCTGGATGCTTCTTCGACTACTTTTTTACTCAATACCTTAGTAAGCGGATCCGCTAGGTTCTTTTCAGACCTTACAAATTCCATGGATATAACCCCATTACTGATCAGTCCTCGTACAATATTATGCCTCAAGCGAATATGTCTCTGTTTTCCATTATAAACATAGTTCATTGCCCTGCCAATAACTGCTTGAGAATCATAATGTAGAGAAATAGAAGGAATTAGCTTATACCACAATGGTATATCAGCCAATAAATTCCTTATCCACTCTGCTTTTGTACCTTCCAATTCTAAAGTAATAAATTCAGATTCCATAGTAGATCTAGCATGATCAAGTTTGTTTAGCGATTTCAAGAAATGACTCCTCCACCTAAAGTAAACACATAACCACTAGTGGAGTTTGTTTCATCATTATCAGATACCCAATTAGCATCACAATATCCTTCTAAAACACTAGGATGACCAGTAAAATGTACACCTACATTAATTGTTCCTTTTAAATACCTCATTAGTCGTGACAATGCATTCCAAAGATCTTGTGAAGGATTATGTGTATATCTGCTAAGTCTACTAATGGCATATGCAATATCAGGTCGAGTACAGTTCATTAAATACATTAAACTACCAATGATTCTAGCATATTCAATTTGTGCAATACCATTCCCTTTATTTTTCTTTAAATGCACACTAGAGTCATAATGGGTTCCTAATGGCTCTTCATTAAAGAAATTAAATTTCTTAAGAATATTTTCCACGTAATGAGACTGTGATAAAACTAAACCATTTTCATGTTTATTTATTTTCATGCCAAGAATCAAATCCGCTTCTCCTAAATCTTTTATGTCAAATTTAGAAGATAAAAAATCTTTAGTAGTTTTCACAACTTTCTCATTGGTACCAAATATCAGCAAGTCATCCACATATAAATAAATAATCACACCACAATTTCTATTGAATCTACTATAGACACAACTGTCAGATTCATTTGTCATAAAATTATTAGACAAGAGAGTTTTATTAAATTTATCATTCCATTGTTTTGGCGCTTGTTTCAAACCATACAAAGATTTTACAAGTCTACAAACTTTATGTTATTCACCTGGAACAACAAAACCTTCAGGTTGACACATATATATTTCTTCATTTAACTCTCCATTCAAAAAGGCAGTTTTAACGTCCATTTGATGGATTATCAATGTATGAATAGAAGCCAAAGCAATTAAAATTCTTATAGTTGCTAATTTAATTGCTGGTGAGTAAGTGTCAAAATAATCAAAACCTTCTTTTTGAGTAAACTCTTTTGTTACAAGTCTTGCCTTAAATTTATCAATAGACCCATCAGCTTTTAAATTCTTTTTAAACACCTATTTATATCCAATAGGTTTACATCCTCTAGGCAAATTAATTAGTTCCCATGTATGGTTAGACATAATAGAATCTAGTTCACTATTAATAGCATCCTTCCAAAAATTTGCATCAATAGATTTCATTGCTTCTTCATAAGATTTAGGGTCATCTTCAGTTATAAAAATAGTTATAAAATCTGGACCAAAAGTTTTCTCAAAATATTGCCTTTTACTTCTAGTAGATGCAGGTACATGCTCTTTATCTTTCTTTTTAACATGTTCACTGGAAGAAGGATTGCCCTCATCTCTTATTTTCATTGGAAATATATTTTCAAAAAATTCTGCATCTTTTGTTTCCAAAATTGATTATTTTTTATAATTATTAGTTGCATCTTTAATTACCAAAAATCTATAAGCAACACTATTAGAAGCATATCCAATAAAAATGCAATCCATTATTTTAGGTCCAATTTTATTCCTTTTAAATTTTCGGTATAGCTATCTTGTGTGACACCCCCCACACTTTAAGATATCCCAAATTAGGTGCATGTTTCTTCCATAAATGATATGGTGTAGAGTCTATCTTTTTATGTGGAACTCTATTTAAAATATGATTTGCAGAAAGGCAAGCTTCTCCCCACATATTAGAAGGTAAACAAGAACTAATTAACATAGCATTCATCATATCTTTAAGTGTTCTATTTTTTCTTTCTGCAACTCCATTGGACTGTGGAGAATAAGGAGGAGAAGTTTCATGTGTAATTTCATTTAGTTCACAAAAATTTTTAAGACTTCCTGAATCATATTCACCTCCACGATCAGATCTAAGTCTTTTAATTTTTCTTTCTAACTGTTTTCAACTTCAGCTTTATATTTAATAACATTTTTTCTGCTTTATCTTTAGAAGAAAGTAGATAAATTCGAGTATATCTAGATATATCATCCACAAAAAATATATAATATTTCTTACCACCTCTACTCGAAATTTTTTTAAAAACAGCTAGATCACTGTGATTTAACTCAAGTAGTTCAGTTTGTCTTTCAACACTTTTAAAAGGTTTCTTAGCATATTTTGCTTCTACACAAATTTTACATTTATTAAACTCGGTATTTGCAAGATTATGTATATGTTCAAGTTGTCTCAATTTTTTAATAGAAACAACGTTTACATGTCCTAATCTAGCATGCCACATATCCAAAGATTCAACAAAATAAACAAAAGAAGCATTCTTATTATTCAATTCAGCAGAAGCATCAAGTACAAATAAACCCCCATTACAAAAACCTTTCCTAACAAATTCCCCATTACGAGTAAGTACAAGTTTATCAGACTCAAACACAAGTTTAATCCCAACTTTGTTCAACAAAGACCAGGACACAAGATTTTCTACGAATATCAGCACTACGAAGTACATCTTATAGGCAATTGTTTTCCGGAAGTTAATTTTAGTAAGACTTTTCCTTTTCCCGCAACATTGGTGGCTCGAGAATCCCCCATAAATACTTTTTCTCCATTAGTCACATTTTCGTAGTTGAGAACTACGTCTCTATTCGCGCAAATGTGTCTAGTGGCCCCGGTATCTACTACCCATTACGCGACATACTTGACGGTAAAGCGAGTCTATAGGCCACAGTTCCTACTCGGTCGAGGATTTTAAATGGGCCAATTAAATCGAGGGTTGAGATTTCTTCTCTTCGTCGATTCTTGCTTCTAGAATAACGCCTCTTGAACCTTCTTCATTCACATTTCAGGGTGTGTATCTTGGCGACCTTTAACTTTATCGATTAAAATCGATTCTACTCGTATATTTGATATCACCACGTGGGTCCCTAGAGTCTTTAACTCTATCTTCATCATTTGTAAGTTATACGAAATGGGTTTTTGTGTTAACGTCACACTCGTAAACGCATACGATCTTCTACTCAACGCGTCTACCTACCGTTCGCTTCTTCCACGATGATATTGAATGGTATAGTCGTAATCTTCAACGGCTCGAGCCAACGTCTTTGGCGCATAATACGTTCGTTTTGGTTGAAGAAATATTTAAGGGTTTTAGAAATGAATTTTGAACTGGGGTCAATAAAAAATTTGATTTCACGCTCTAGGGGTAGGCTAAGAAGTTCTTCAAGAATACGTCAGGAAATTTATCAACGATAGAAATATCATTTAAAAACTGTGACTCTCATCCAAGACTTGGATAG
This sequence comes from Panax quinquefolius, assembly GCA_020205615.1. Classification (NCBI taxonomy): domain Eukaryota; kingdom Viridiplantae; phylum Streptophyta; class Magnoliopsida; order Apiales; family Araliaceae; genus Panax; species Panax quinquefolius. The sequence goes on from CM035161.1 coordinate 127,342,804, forward strand.
TACATGAAATGAAGGTTTCTCCTAACGGAGTTTCAACCGATAAGTCAAAGTCTAATTTCTCCATTGTCAAATTTAAACGTTGAGCGCGAGCAAGAGAGATAAAAGAATGGGTAGAACCGGTATCTAATAAGGTATAGACTTCGCAAAAAATTATAATTAACTAACATGTGCTAACTTCGTTCGGGTTACTCGCTTTTTGAGAAGTCACAAAAAACGCTATTCCTGAAGCCACCGACTTTGTTTTGTCCGTATCCGCCTTTGGTACCAATTGCTCCATTGGAGTTGACTTTCTTCTGAGGGACAAAATCGAGCTATGTGACCGTCTTTTCCACAACTAAAACATACCTTGGAAGGCTGTGAACAGTTTGGACTTATGTGTCCCTCCTCTCCGCATCTATAGCATCTAACTGGCGGTCGTTCTCCTCCCCTAGAATTTGTTCTTTGGTGTTGGTCTTTGCTTACGCGTCTTCCCATCATCGTTAAATCTTCTCTTCTTGAATTTTCCACTTCTATTATCTTGGTCATGATTACCACCGTAGTGGTTACCATTCTTGACATAATAATTTCCCCAACGATGGTTATCATTGTTCCGATGGTCGTTGTCACCGGTACGATTATTATCGTATTGTTGATCGTTGCCTTTTGGTTGTGCTGACTCATTATCGCGCTCTAATAACTGAGCCCTATTTACAACATCTGAATATAAACAAAGTTTGTGAGAAATGAGGTATTGACGTATATCGGGTTTCAAACCTCTTAGAAACATTCGCGTCATTCGCTCCTCATTATCGACCAAATGGGATGCAAACCGGGATAACTCCGCAAATTTAGCCTCATATTGTAACACGGTCATATTATTTTGCTCCAACTTGATGAATTCCACCTCCTTCATGTGACGAATACTTTCGAGAAAGTACTTGTCGTTGAACAACTCTTGAAACTTCTCCCAAGACATCTTGAGTCGCCAGTTGAGTCGCTTCTGATTCCCACCGATGAATCGCCTCTTCACGCAACATAAAGGTGACAAAGGGAACCTTTTGCTCCTCGGAGCATCCCAAGACATCAAATATTTTGGTGATCTGCTTTAACCATGTCTCCGCTTCAAGTGGTTCTGGCTTTCCCAAAATCTCTGGCGGTCCCAGCTCCTTGAACTGCTTAGCGGTGACCAGCTGTGGGTTGCCAGTGTTTCCACCTGCATTTTGAACAGGAGTCTCTCTCACCTGATGTTGTATAAATTGCATAAAACCTCTGAACATCCCATCGTTCATCATCTGATTAGTGTTGTTGTTTACCTGAGGATTATTGTCTTCATTGCACATTATCTCGGGTATTGATCGTCAGTGACTCAGCGGTTTTGGTGCTTCATTCTTTGATCTCAACATTTTGGATGCCATTTTCAAAATCATCACAAAATAAAGGTTAATTGACATATCACATATTATCCCTATACTCTGACCGACCAATTAAATACCAAATAAATTTAGGTAGGTCATACTAGCGAAGGACTTCCCCGTCTCTCCCCTCCTAGTTCTTGTCTCACATCTCAGCCAAGGATCATATCCCTAAACTTTGATACCAACTGTGACGCCCCCAAAACAGGTATACATCACCCATCTTGAGTCGCCAAATAAAATTCAAATACAACTTAATTATACAACAGTCGTGTAAAATATACGACAAAACATAGCTGAGAGTTTAAACAAGAATATTGTCTTCTAGACAATATCCACTCTCAATGGAGTACTCATTACATTTATTATCACACTATTTCACAGAATAATGAGGACTACTAAAACAACCATCTGGACCGTCAATTCGTTTCCCCGACTCGTCCCAGCTATATTCTCATTTCCTGAAAAGAACAGTGAAAGAAAGGGTGAGCTTAACTAGCCCAGTAAAAAATATTATGACTAAGATAATACAAAATAAATTATCCTTAGCCTTCAACAGTATAACAACTGATAGAATACAACAGACAAAAAGTTTTAGATCAACAACTGCAACGGAATAAGCAATCCATTAGAAGAGTCAAGTAGAGCATAAAATCTACTATCTTCTATGATTTAAAAAATTTTTCATTAACTTTATCGTTGAGACTCAGCTTAATAAATAAAATCGAATCATCCTTGCACCACGGACAAGCATATTCATGAAATCATCAATGGTTATGATTATACCAAACAATCCCTGGTCATAATCATACCAACAACTGTCCATCAATGAACTACAGGCTAATGAGGACTTTTACCACATCATTCGTCATATTACGGTCATGATTATACCGAATAATCTCTGGTCATAATCATACCAAGTCCATCTATGCACGTAAGCCAAAGATGCCTTTCATCACAATATAAGCATGATGATGATGACAATGACATAATAATTCAATAAAACAAGTTCAAGGATAAATTTTAAAGATTTATAATTAAATTTATCCAGAAATCAATAACGTCCAAATTGTCAACATGATACTGCTTTGTGGAGTAAAATTCAAGAATGCTCAGAAGAATATTTCCATGAAGCGCAAATATCCAGAATATTTTACTAATTTCATGGAGTATAGAAGTCAAAATTTTAACCAACTGAGTATAATAGAATATATGAAACTGCAAATGGATTTTCGCGCCGTGCGGTAATCCACGCAAGCATGATCATTTTCACAATTTAATAAGGAATGAATAAGAAGGATCATTCACCGTGCATGCGGTAATCCACATAGGCAGAGTTATTCAATGAATAATAAAGAATGGAATAATGAAGAATTCACCGTGCATGCGATAATCGCATGTGAGCGAGTTATTCCAGCAGAATAATAAAGAATGGAATCGAAGTCATGCGTAATCCTTACATGCATGGATATTCCAATGAGAATAATAAAAAACGAAAACGGTCGTCAAATACGTAATCCGCATGACGGAGGATATTCCAAGCAGAATAATGAAGAATGAAATAACAACAAAATTCACCGGGCATGCGATAGATTACAAAGACAAACATGTTATTCCAATGAGAATAATAAAGAATGGAATAACAAAAGAATTTCACGTGTATGCGGTACTTGGCATGTAGGCGAGTTATTCCAACATAATAATAAAGAATGGAATAGCAACCCTTATGAGTATTGAAAAAAAATAACTCTCTTCATGAATACGAAAGAATAATACCCCTTACGATTTTTGAATAAAAATAATATTCCTACGAATATTGAAGGATGATGATATTCCTTACGAATATTGAACGAAAATAATATTCATATTCATACGAAAAATAATATCTCTTCAGAATATGAAATAAATAATACCCCTTACCTTAGAAGAAAACTGGATACTAGAATAGTGAGGTAGCAGACTTTTCTTCTTTTTTCTCTCTATAATTTCTCTATAATAATTGCTCTATAGCTTTAGTGAATTGGTGAGAAATAAAGGAAGAATGAGCTTCTATTTATAGAAAAATATAGTTTCGATAATTGCACATTTTGGGGCTCGAAATATTACAGTATAATACATTCCTCTTTTTCTTCATTTTTAATTTAGTGATTCAAATATTATCAAACTTGCACCACCTCCCCTAATAGTAAATCATGTGAATCAATAGTTCTAGACATGTGAAAATACGAATTACAGTATAGTACCTCCATCTATACTTTCATTTTTAACTTAGTCATGCAAGTATTATCAATCTTGCACCAAATCCCCTAATAGTAAATGAATGAGAATCAATAGTACACTCATGTGAACAAATAGTTATAATCATGTGAATCAATAGCAATTAATTGCTCATTTATCCGGTTAATTACCCGATTTGTCAATATAACCTCCACACATCAATTATTATCGAAATAAATGTCGATTTTCACTAACACTAATAATTTCAACACGATGGAACTATCAATTTCATCTTTAATCAACACGAACTTATTCATCATTAATATAATAATTCACAATATTTAACAACCAGGTCGTTCTCAGGAAAGAGGAGAATTTTCGATAAGGATTTTTCCTTATTGGCGCGCAATTAAGTGACCAAACCTCTCATTGACAGAACTTCTAGACATTGTCAATATTGCAAATAATAATATGAATAACTTTATCATCTCAATTATTGATTTAATAATATAAAATATTATACTGAGATAATCTTTGTGACAATAATTGAATCAATAATATGAGAGATATGATGTAGCAATTATTGTAGCAATAATTGAGTATAAGCCGAAAGTGACTTCTTACGTAAGCATCAATAATTAATACCGGTGTACTACGCAACTTATGCCAGACATCGTATTCTTTGTACTTTTATTTAGGGTAGTTCAGCGGTTTTAACGGTAACACTTTCGCCATTATTTTTATAAAAGATAATTACGTAGTTTTTTAACTACGACAATACTTCCGTTGTGGGATCCACCAATGATTGTGGTCGTAGATGCGGATATTCTCCAACAAAAAGAATATTCCCCACCAATCGAATATTATATAACAACTTGCATACTTTGCAAAATTTATAAATATTACCCACAACTATAACATTATATCAAATCCACACCATAATATTCAAAAAAAATATTTCGAGAAATTTAAATCTTTATTCATAAAATTTGGGGTCTCACATAACACATTCCAAATTCATGGTTTTTAAATAAAACAGTATATCTTCAGACCATCGCTTAAAATTAGTACCATCACTGTGTTGTTGTGTGTATCTATCTGAAGCATATAATCAGTTTTTATAGGAAGAAGAAGAAGAAAAACGTTAAACTGAAGAACGTTGGTAAAATAAATATTGTTTACGTTAATATGAACGTTGGATGAAAAACGCAAATAAGGTTTACGTTGGAAAAGCGTTACTGATGAAAAAATGGCTAGGGTATTAAATTGGCTTAGTATAAAAAGAAATAAAACATTAGGGATTTAAGCAAAACAGTGGGCTACCTTGGTGCACCCGCAAGGCATAATCGACCGGATTGACACCCCCTACACATGGCAGGCGTATTACTTGGCACAAGACACACACTAAGGTTTTTAATAGAAAATCCAAGAACCAAGCTTGGCCAAGCCCAATCCCTTAGCCGTCCTCATGTGCGTGACACCATCCCTTTTACACAATCAAGATACTAAACCCAAGCCAATACTTACTAATATACACAAAGAATGTTTTCAAAATAGATGATATGGGACTTTGTCAAAACTATAAATTTTGGAACATTACCAACAGTATCTACAAATGTTTCTTCCTTTTTTTTCTTTTCTTTTCCCCCTCCCCTCCCTTTCCCCTTTCCCCTTTCCCCTTTCCCCTTTCCCTTTCCTTTTTTATACTAAAAACGTAATAATAACAAATGAATTATTTTTAAAGCATTCAACTCAAAGTAATTGATTATATTTGGAGCAACCTACCAAATTTATATTTATAATGGTTATGGTAATGTTTTTTTTTATAACCAACACTACTACAATGTAATAAATCTAAATATATATTTCAATTATATATAGAATTATATTTGTTTGTAAAGATTATAATCTCGAAATTATAATAAATGAATTATAATCTCAAGACTATTACGCCATAGATCAGGATCCACTGTGAGGATTTCTCTGTGAGAATCTTGTGAGGGTTTTGTTGTGGGATTGACAACACATCAAAAAGGAGATCCAATGGCTCACAACTATTTTTTTTTGTCTGTATATCAAAACGACGTCGTTTTGATAGGAATTTTTTTTTACAAGTTGACAAAAAATTAGAAGCCACCAAATACCGTTTATTTTTACATATAATTATTTTAAATTTCCTAATTATTCTGTATATGATTTTTTTATATTTAATAACTTAGCTTGCTATTAATTAATATTAGGATAACTACAAACTTGGCTAAAAAAATGAATAAATATATCGGTTATAATTATCGTTAATGTTTTCAATGTGGCTTTAGTTATTTTTCGATTTATTATTTTTTTGTTTGTTTATTTATATTATTATTATTTATTATTATTATTATTATTTATATTTATCTATTCCATAAAAAGAATTTATTTTAGACCTTTATTATTTACATATTCTTTTATATCTTTTTTTATTATTAATAATCGTTTTACTTTACTTCTCTTAATCCACTGCTCAACGTAGACAATCACCATCACAATTCAAATACTATTTTAAATGTATTTTTTTTACTTTACTTCATTTGTTTGGTAAAAGTAAACTGCGTTTGGTGACTTTCAATTTTCTGTAAATTTGTAAAAAAAATTCCTATCAAAACGACGTCGTCGTTTTGATACATAGACAAAAAAAAAGAGTTGTGAGCCATCGGATCTCTTTTTTAATGTGTTGTCAATCCCACAACAAAACTCACACAAGATCATCAAAGAGAAATCCTGATAGAGGATCCGGATCCTTAAGCCATTTAATTTATAATCATTAGACTAATAGTCTCAAGTTTAAATAGTCTAAAATCTAAATTTGAAAATAAACAAGACACTTGTGTTATGTTTATTTGTAAGGATTATAATCTCGAGATTATAATCTATTGAATTATAATTTCAAGATTATTGATCATATGATTATAATCCCGAGATTATAATTATAATCTCAAGACTATATTAAGTCATTTTATAATCCATAGACTAATAGTCTCAAGTCTAAATTGAAAAACAAACAAGACATTTGAGATTAATATTCTTATCCCAAATATAATAATTGCAAACAAACATATATAACCTTGAGATTAATATTCTTATCTCAAATATAATTCTTACAAACAAAAATAGTCGGGACTTATGAGAGCATATGAAAAGGGTCAAGAGGAGAAATTAACCTCAGTAAAGAAAGATACATTTACTATTATACTATCACTTTAACATTATATTCTCAAGACTGATACATTTTAAATTATCAACAATATATTATTTTTTTAAAAAAAATCGTATACACATATTCCTCCGAGTTCGATTTGGACATGAGTCTAATTATGTAAATAAGCACATTTAAAGGGGGTGAATAGGTGTAAATGCCAAAAGTAATCTATATTGTTCAATTTTTAAATTTTTCTCCTATAAATTATAATCAGACATGTAATCCTGTCTGTTTTAGTATATGTTCATCGTTAGTTGTAATCGGACAGGATACCCTATCTGTTTTAGTGTATCTTTAAGCACAACAATAAACTAAATATGCAAAAAAAACATGCAAATTAAAGAAAAAGAGAATAACAAAAATCACACCAAGATTTTTACATGGTTCAGTCCCTAACCTCTAGTCTAGTGGCCTACATCCACGTCCAATATCAAATGGTATTAATGGAGACTCTTTTTATTAATTTTAAAACTCAGTTAAATACAATAAAAAGAACAAATGCACTGAATGGCTGAATCGGCCAGTCATTCAGTGCTAATTAGGAGTGAGCATGGTGCGGTTTGAAGCCCAAGCCGTATAGGTGCGGTTTGACAAATCTAAAACCTCACACGAAACCACTTGTGATTGGTGCGATGCGGTTTTAATTAGTGCGGTTTCGGTTACAAAACCAATTGAAACAACAAAAAAGTCTAAGCCTTCAATACAATTTAACACAGATCTCACATCGAGCAATTAACTTAGTGATAGAGTCGGCAATGAGAATTATATCAAGTATAGAAACAAAGCTCCTTCTACCAAACATGTCAAATTCACCATCAAATCATAGAACAGTGAGACACATAAAATAATTTTAGTTTATAATAAAGGAATGATGATTTAAAACTAAAACATACGCTATATAAAACAACAGAGACCATATATTCGGTATCAAGTAAGAAGATTTATCTAGTTCCCCAAAAATTAAAAGTATATACCGGAGATAGAATGAAATTCTATCTTATATATTGCAGGGAGGACTTATAGAATATAATCTTAATTGTACCTAATTTGAAAAATAATCTATTAGACTATTACTACTATAGCATAGACCTTAACCAATGCATCAAGTGCTCGAACTAACGAATTTAGCCCCTCAATTATAAGCCCCTCCAGTAACTCATCAAACAAATTCGAATTTCTAAAATCCAAATGCTTAATTTTTGACTCTATAACCTCTAACCATCTTATTTCAATTGGTGAAAAAATGACAATGCAAGACTAGGGTTTTCTCTGATCAAGTGAAAAATAACTTTAGAATTTACTAGAGATAATACATACATACACACACATGGTGCGATTTCGGTTTTATGCGTGCGGTTTTGGCTAGTAACCAAATCGAAATCGTAAATTTGGTTATTCAACCCATCTAAAACCACCACATACGCCGAAACCGTTGACGTGCGATTTTAATTGGCGCGGCTCGTGCGATTTTTTGTGCGATTTCGGTTCCAATTTGGTTACTTGCTCAGCGCTAGTGCTAATCAAACAGTCCCTAAATCACTTAATAAAAGAAAAAAAAAGAAACATCTTGGATAACGGATATAATATAAACTCTAAAACATCAACCAATCCAAGCAAAAACTTAAATAGCTAAAATAAAGGAGAGAATAACTCTAATCCCAGTCAATAGTTTGATTAAAGGAGTAAAAGAAGAGATATGATAAGATTTAATATATACCAACTTGATATATAAGTATTTATTTTTAATATATTTTGATGATAACAATAATTGAGAAATAGAGTAATTAAACTAGAATCCTCTCTATAAGTTTTATTTGTTTCTCAAATCTTATTTAATTGAACCAAAAATGTTTTCTAAAAATATTTTCTCAGTTAAACTAATATTTACCTAACTTTGATAATCTAAGATCAAATGTTAAAAATATTATTTCACAAAATAATATTTCTCTAAGGCAATGAGTATTCCTATTTCATTTCAAAAATTATTTTAAAAAAAGGGCAAAAAATTTTGTGTGCATTCATGTATATGTATATACATTCGTGCTTAAAATGGTTATGGGCTTATATGATTTATGTGCATGTGTGTATGTATCTGTGAGGTTAATGTGAAGGAGTTGCTTGCATTAAATGATATTTTTGGTAAAAGAAAAAGGGTCACTTATTTTGGGACAATTCCCACATGCCTATATGATGGTAAGAGCATTCACAACAGTTTTCTTATTTTTATCTCTATTCTACAGTGTTATTGGGTCATTCTACAAAATAGGGATTCAATTTTTTCACTATGTATCTAACAGGTTACTTATATTGATTCCTTAAATAATAAAATTTAAAATTTAAAATTTAAAAGTTCCAACAGTCAAAATATTAAATTAATAATAATCTTATAATTTATAATTAAAAGAGAGTATTTATTAATTATATTCCTTTGTAAAATAATTTTTATTTTATTTTAAATTTTAAGTAATTTATGGAGTGATTATTAAAAGGATTGTAGTTGTAAATGTACATAAAATCAATATTAAAATTTAAAAAGTTAATTTGTGATATTTTTAAATTTAAATTTAATATGATTCATTTAAATTTTAAAATAATAAATTTTATAATTAATAGTACTTTTATAATATTTATAATTATATTGACATAAATTAAATAAATTTATATCAATTTTAAATTTGAATAAGTTTGAATTTTTTTTTTTTTTAAATTCAATATTAAGTTTATAATTTGAAAATGTTGTTAAAAAATGTCAAGATGTGTATGATTGATGAGTTGTCCACTTAAATGAGGGTGTGAAATGTCATTTTTTATATATAGAGAACGGTCTTTTAATTCTCTCACACTAGGAGTAAAATCCTATATAAAGATTAAAATAGAGAGTCAAATAAGGATAAAAAAACTGTTGGATAATGATTTATTGATGTATTTTTCAAAATTAGGGATAGAGAGTTGATTAGAGAAAATGTTGTTAATGCTCTAAGATAGTTGAAAAATCAAAAAGCATTTAGCTCATGAAATGCAAAGAAGTCAAACTTTTATCAAAGGCCAAAATTCTTAAAAATTCGAAAGACATGCTGAGAGGGCAATCTTTGTGATCTGATATTTCTAAATTGATCCGAACCTTACATTTTAATCAAATGATTTTAATCCTTTGATTTCTCAAAATAACCATTTTGCCTCAAGCTTAAAAATTCTATAAATAAGAAGTATTTCTTACATTTTCAACTTACCAATTCAAAGCTTACTCTTTACCTACATTCTTTCTAAAGCTTTAATCTCTCTTTGTTACTTCTAAACTCTGATTATTTGAAAAAGAGAAAATTGGTCACAAGTATTCAGATAATTGTTTAAATTGCTTAATTAAATTGTCTCTTACTTGTTTATTGCTATAGATATAATAATATACATTGTTCTACACAATTATATATATATATATATATATATATATATTAGGGCTGATAAAATATGGTTATGAGTTAATTTTGATTTTCAAAATATAGTTATGGTTCCATTTAAGAACTAAAACCATGTTAACCATTTTTAATATGAGTTGTGTGGGTTGGACCTATATTGTTATGGTTCAAAACAATATTAACCATTTTAAGATATTTTGACTTTTAAATAGAACTTTTGAAAAATGAAATTGTGACCGTCACAATTAAATTAATTAAGTAATAATATGATATAAAATTATTAATATAAATAATAAAATTTTAAAAACTATACTAATAAAATTTTAAATTGAAATTATTAATAACCTTCCATATTTAAATAATTTTTCAAAATTATTATTAACCTGCTAATAGAAAGGTTGGAATTCAAAATACACCATAGTATAATTCTATGAATGTTGTTTAAATATTGAAACATATTTATAATTCTTTTGTAACTAGAAGAATACAAAATTTTGACTGCAAAATACAAAAATTTAGTTTCAAAGTCTACCTTCTAAAATTTTTATTCTATTATTTATAATAAATACATTCTAGTTCTAGTTAACGTTAGGAACATATCTGAAAAATTAAAGTTTTTCTTATCGGCATTTTAAAAATGCATTTCTAAATTTGAAATCATTTCATAATCTAAATATTAATCAAATGTTATTCTTTGTGACAACCTGCAATGTGCACCGTCCCAAGCCAACTCCAAATATTCAAATATCATGACTCCTTACTACAATTTAAAAGATATGAACATAGTAGGTTTCCCAACCCCCCACCCCTCTGTTTGTCTCCACTTATTTATTTTTAACGTGTGTTTGAAAAACACCCGTAAGAAAGGAGCAAACTATATTTGTATAATTTGTATATGAGAAAAGAATTTTTCAATTTGAATCGGAATGAAAATGGGTTGAAAAATAGTTAACCAGTTCAGAACTATATTTGTTTTAAAAAATATGGGTCCAAACTTTAATCGACCTGAATAAATAAAAATAGTTACCCAACCTATTTGATTTCAGTTAATATGGTTTGACCAAACAGTTAACTAACTATATTATCAGGTCTAATATATATATATATATATATATATATATATATATATATGGAGAATGATCCATAGCATCTATATACTATAGAGTAAATAGTAACATATAGCATCTTAACCCTTCGTTTTGTTTCTGGATGGCTGAGATTAGGAGCGTCCGCTAGAATTTTAGCGGACGTAATTAATCAAATTATTACACACTTTTGCCCCCACAGACTAAACAATAACAAATCAGCTGAATGATTATATACATCCGGTAGTTGCACTAGCGGACGGAGGGTATGATTGGGTAATTTCTACTACAGCACGAATTGGGTAATTCCTACTACAGCAAATCGGCAACAAGCATTCTGCTTCGCGAATTGGGTAATTTCTACTACAGCAAATCGGCAAGTAATGGCATAAAGGATCATGAAACAATATAAACAATTGCAACAATCAACGTAAAAATAAAATAAGAAGAAAACCTGTTTCTCCATATCAAGAAAGAGAGCAGCAAGGTGATCCAAACGTGACGAGGATGAATACGACGACAAATTAAACGGATACTGGAATGAAGAAGAAAACAGAGAGGCGGTATTGGTATTGGTTCTGGGCGGTGAGAAACGAACAGGGGAAGTAGAAGAACAACGAATCCTCTTGGAAACAGGTGGCGATAATGATGATGGGGTATTATCTTCGAAAAAATTTGATCTTTTCACGCACACTATGGCCGACATGTTGAGTTTTCTCTCTCCTCTACCTACTTTTTCTCAGCGATCGATTCGCTTCCTCCTCCCCTTTATCTCTCATGCAGCAATCGATCGATTCATCTATTTTCAACCATATATCTATCTAATCCCAACAATTCCAGAACAAAATCTAATCTCTGTCTATATATCTATTTCTATGAGAATCATCCCCCAATTAAATCGATGAAGATATGCGAGTATATGAACACCTAGGTTTTCTTTTCTTAACTTTCTATTTCTCTCCTTTGAGAACAGAAAACCTAGGGGGGGTTATCTCTCTGTTTCTGTATAGCAATCCATTGAATCTTTCCTTCTCTCTCTCGTGCTGGTTAGTCCACTCCTTTTTTGGCAACAGTGGTTTAGTCTGTGGGGCAAAAGTGTCTAATAATTTGATTAATTACGTTACGGTAGTATCACAGTCCTAATCTCAGTCATCCAAAGACAAAACGAAGGGTTAAGATGCTATATATCACTTTTTAATCCATAGCATATAGATGATATGGATATATATATATATATATATATATATATATATATATATATATATATATATATATATATATTATCTATTTATTATTTATATAAATATATAAATAAAATAGACACATACTTGACGAACCCCGAAATACTTCTCATAGAGAACTATTCGGCTTGTCTTGAAAATTCAAATTATCTATCGAAAATATTTATATAAGTATTTCTTATATTTATTATTTATATAAATATCGTAAAGTAGATTATACTTGATCGATCCCGAAATACTTCTCATAGAGAACTATTCGGCTTGTCTAGAAAGTCAAGTGGTCTATCAAAAATATTTATATAAATATTGTATATATCCATTATTTATATAAATATTATAGATTAACACTTGATCGGTTCCGAAATACATTTTATAGAGAACTATTCGGCTTGTCCTGAAAACTCAAGTAATTTATCGAAAATATTTATATAAATATACAAGTGTAAAAAATATAAATTTGGTCAGTACATAGACACCGAAACAATCTGAATTTGTTTACCCTTGAATATATGATAGCGTGAATTATTCAGATGGTCTTTAAAATCTTAAGTGGTCTCCTTTATATATTATTCACATAATAGATAAAATATTTTTATATATTCTCTGAGTTAAACAAATATATTTGTTATATCAAGTATTGCTTAATTGATTTACTTTATATACTTGATATCTGTCATTACAAATTATTTGAGCATAAATTCATTCATAATATCTCGAAAGTAAATTTATATTTTAAAATTCATAGAAAAACACTCTTTATTATAAAGAATAAATAATTCTTTATAAACTTCCATTAAACTTTATATCCGCTTATTCGAAAGTACTATTTGACATGCACTTAAATTTATTTATCTACTTAATCAAGAAACATTTTTACACAAATATAAAAGTTTTTAAACTTTTATAACTTAGTCAAAATTCACATCTGCTTAACAAGACGCAAATTGTTATATAAAAGTAATTGAACTTTTTGATCTTTAATTTTTATCTGTTTATTTAAGAAGCATCAACTTGTGCTAAATTTTATCTGCTTATTTTAGAAGCACATCATTGTAAAATCTTTTGTAAAAAGAGAAAAAGGGCAAAGTTAGTTTATTTTATGTACTTGTGAGAAAAATGAGTAATTCTTCAATCAAGACCAGTCGTAGAGATGTCAGCTGGGAGTTGGGTCTCTAGTGAACTTGTGAGGTGAGAAAAAGGCTGTTGTTTCAAGACCAGAGCATAAAATAGAATTGAACTCAAAAGAAGGTACAACTAAGCTTGAGGAAGGAGTTGAGAGCTTGCTGTCCAAGATAGGTAGTTGTGAAAAATTGAAAGTTTGTCTATAAAACTTTGTAAAGGTTTCATTGCCTGTTAAAGGAGTATTTAGTACTGATAGTAATAGGATCTCAACTCCTGGAGAGGAGCTTGAGATTGGACGTATCAACATACCAGGAATGTATGTCGTTAACCAGACAAATTTATGTGCATTGTGTTATTAAATTTTTATTGTATTGCATATTAATTTCTAACACTACAAATTAATTAGCTAAAAATTCAAAAATGCCAAATATAAATTTGTAATTTATAATAATCTATTCAACCCCCTTCTAGATTATTATCGGACTTTCACAACTCTTAAATTTTTTTATAAAACTCATTTTCAATTTAAAATTATATATCAATACATATTCTAAATAAGATGTATAAAAATCGATTTCCCAGAAAAACATTGTCTAGCCATTTAAATCTTGTGAGTCAAAGATACTACCATGCAATCCTGAGTATTTCCTTAAAAACTTTGGTCCAATAGTAAGATTACTATAGGACTGATAAATCAATTTGGGCTAGGGATGTTAGCCGAGCAGAGTAGCTCGATACTCGACTCGAGATCTGTTTAAAAATATGATCCAAAGCTCGAATTCGAAGTTGATTCGAGTCGAATATGATCCATACTCATTTTCTGTTTAATGATACACGAGTCGAATTCGAGTATACCAGTATTCGCTCAGATTAGGGTTCGAGTATTTCATTTTTTCTCAAATCATACTCGATACCTGTTTAATGGATCATATTCGAATACTGGTCTGATCCATACTAACAAGCTAAATATGTGATATTTGTATCAATCTTTATAATTTATAAAGTGTAGTATTAAATTGTGTAAGCTTGTACTTGAATAAATCAGTGAATTAATTGTCAATTCGTATTACATTCTTTGTAATTTCTTTACATAAATAAAAATAAAAGACTTTTATATATAAACATTAGTTCAATAATCAATTTAGTATATAGTGGTTCAGTATTAAGTGAAATGGTTCATATTCGAAACTCGATTTGAAGGCTCGTACGTAACTCGTTTTGTAGACGAGTCGAGTACTTACGAGCCGAGTAATGATCCGAGTCAAATCTGGCGCAAAATTAAAAATTCCTTATCGAATTCGAGCTCAATTTTTTCGAGTCGAGCCAAATCTGAGTATTAGAGTGTTCGCTGAGATTTGACTCGTTTTTACCCCTAATTTGGGTCAGCCAAGAAATCAACTAATAATCGCCCAAACAAATTAAACAATTCCATTACACGAACCCAAATACATTGTCATTATTAAAATCATAAAAAATATAAACCAACAATGGGTCATGACACAATCAATAATTCTCTTCATTTTTAATTAAGCTTGCTCTGCGAACATGAAAACATGACTTAATCGGTCCTAGTAACTTTGTGGAAAATGGGAGGAAATTCTCAAACGGGTAGAACGGAACACCTACAAGAAAGATTAGGCAGTTAAGCGTATAAGTTTAGAGAAGAGAAGAATGAATAGCATGATCGATTTGAATGATTAAACAAGCTCAGTACTATTGTACTTTGAATGTCTAAACATGACCACAACTATCATGAACATGGTAGTAAATGCATATGCTGATGGGTGTCCCTTTTATATTTGGGCATTTCACTAAATAATAATGAAAGTTATTCCGTGCTATAGATCTTGGTAGTTTCATTCAACTTTCCTTGTTATTAATTGTTCAGTGGACTACTATTAGTGGGAATAAATAATCCCAAACTTGATTTACTTCATGGCCCCCTGTGCTGAAAGCTGGAAAAGCCCAGCCTCAAGCCTAACCTGAGCCTGGTTTTGGCTAAAGCTTGAAAACCTGCCCTGAAAACTTGAAAGTCTGGCAATGATAGCTAGCCAGGAACATTTCTGAAAAGTCAAATTGCACTTAAAACATGAATATAGTTAGTTTGTACTATTAAATGCAAGCTGATTCTAGCATTCCAAAATGCAAATTTCTACTTTGGTTTGCACAAATGAAACATAATATCTATACATTTCATGTGTCTATAGCTAATAGTTACTAGTCATTGAACTGAAGCTAATTAGCTATTTTCAAACTAATTATTAATTAGTGTATAGGTTTCATATATACTATGAAAATCTGTTTACATACTTCAAAACCTTGCCATTTGACAAGGTTAAACACTAGCCCAGTGGTCTGTTGTAGCAAGATGATTTGAAGGACTTTCTACATTGCTGACTGTGCTCGACAATTGCCTCCTTCGGTGCCTGTATTTCTTGCTTACGGCCAACAGCATTGCATAAATGCTTCTCTGTTCATTCACAGAGTTGTGATCATCATTTACTTCGAACATGCTAACAGTGACATAAATGGAAAGACCAATTGTGGATGTGCCTCCTGTTAACGCGAAAAGTACCCAAAAACTGTGACTAGAAGTATCATTATAAAGCACTTGCCCATCAACACACTTCTCATTCCCAATCATTCTGCTCTCTATATCTTTAAGCTCTCCACTTTCGGATACGTTTAGCAGTGCCCCGTTTATATCAGCAAGCAATGGATAACCCTTTCGAAATGCCTGAAATTAATAACAAAACAAGAAGGTTTTTGAGGGAGTTTTCTTAATGAAACATTTAGGAGCTATAAAGGGTTCTACTAAAGAGCAAAATGAAAGGAGAAAACTGACTTACAAATCCAAAACCTCCTACTTTAAATGTTACTCCAGCTCTCATGACACTTCTGAAGTATCTAGCAACGAATAATTTAGCAGAAGGAACCACAAGAAAAATTGCATTAATTTCTCCGCTTTGAAGGGATTGAACATACACATCCATTGAGTAATACTTCTTGACCTTATCTGCTTCAAAATGTAGTACATTTTGCATGTAGCTTGCGACAAAGGATCCCCTACAATATCCAACTTACGAATTCATTTTCTTCAGTGTCTCAACATCAGATATTCTTGGTACAAGCCTCTGGGTAGTAAGCATGCTGGCAAGGCTAGCCGTATAGCTTTGTGTGATAATTAGTGCCACAAATAGCCACATTACCATTGCCACCCGCGACAAATTTCTATGAAGTTTTTCCCCTGAAAATAAATGTGCAGAAATAATCAAATTCTAGTGTTAGCACTTACCATCATAAAGACTTTATAAGCTTGAAAATACCATGCAAGGAGAAGAGTGTGGTAAAGGCTAACCAAAGAAGGGTTCCAATTTGATTCCACACAGACCCCTTGAGTTCTTGCGAGTAATTAACCACCCCTACAAGTCCCCACGTGGCTTTAGTGAACGGCTCCATAAATAACCATGCTTTGTTTGGCATTTTTGATTGAATTAGCACTATCATCTCCAATCCTGATTCAGAATAGGGTTGTGTGAAATCTGCATGCCTCGTTCAATTAGCTATAAAATAGTTATATCACCAGCTGCTGCATCAAAATTCTGTACCAACAAGTAGAAAATTCCAAGTAACCAATTACTTATATTTCATAAAACTCACAAAAAAGAATAAGTAGAAATTCTCACCTCCAAATAGACTTGCTCCACTAGAGCATCATATGTGCCATCAAATGGAAAAAACTCATATGGCATATGATAAGTGAGCCATGGTTGCTTCAAAGACTTCAATAGAAAATCCAGAATAACAAAGTTTCTTAGTTCGAGGATTGAATTCAATTTTCACAAATTGGTTAAACACTGATCCAGTAGGCACACCCACTCTGAGGGGCTTGACACTTGTAGAAAGAGTATTTAGTCCCCCAGGCATAAATACTTGCCCCAACTTTTGCATAGAAGAGTTATAAATAGTTTTCCCATGATCAATAGTCTCCGAAAAGCCTAATCCTTCAGACCAAAATGCATTATAACTCTTTCCGATCACATTTACAATCTGAAAGAATATGAGCTGCAGCTAATTTTCTGCCTTTGAAATGAACTTTACCACTCAAGCCATTGAAATCAATTTGTGAGACTTTTTCCAGCAATTTTTCTCCTTGACTATCCTCGTCGCTTCATTTAATGCCAAAGCCAAAACCCATGTGGCATCATAGGCCTGCACAGCGAAAATCCCAGGCTCAATAATATCTTCCTCAGGATACTCTCTGCTGAATTTTACCCGAAACCTTTTCTGGAAATCTCGAAAATTGTGGACTATTTTCAGGGACATAGGTTTGAACTCCTAGAATTCCTTGCATTGATGAAATGGTGGAATCATTGATGGAATGGAGAAAATCTGTAATTCTGTTTGTAGTGATCCGTGCATAACCACTTGTCATCATTTCCATTTTCTTTGCACTATCAAATAAATGAACAGCCAATGCCAAAGATGTATGAACCAAAAAGACTCTACATTGCTCCTTTTTAAGCCCTATGAGTTCCTCATAAAATGAAGAAGAATTAAAAGGTGAAAATGGTATGATACTATTTATTTCTGCACCTACTTCGCGAAGGGCATTAGTCAGAAGAGGGATAACATTGTTTGAGGTCGAATCATTATCCTCCTCGTATAAAAGAGTAAGACAATTCTGTCCCCAAGACTGCAAAATAGAAGCCACAGCTTTCATTTGTGGGGATTGGTTTGGAGAGGATTTGAACAAGGAGCCCATTTTGGAGTAGAATCAGAAAGAGAGAGTATAGGGACATGAGCTTGGCTACCGATATCTGCAACTAAATATGCTTCTTCCCATTTGTGCAGTCCCAAAATGGGTTTCACTTTCACTTGCCCTGTATCAATAAGATCTCTAGCTGCATTCCACAAAAGTTCATTACAAATTATGGCCTATATTTTCAAAAAACAAAACAAAGATATTTTTCGCCTTTGGTGTTGAAAGTAGCTAGGCCAAGAGCTGCGTTTGCTTTTAGAATTTCTTATGTGCAATTAAACCAAAACTCTGATTGTTCTTGGAGTTGAAATCATCTAATGCCATTTCCATTGCTACTTTCGCCTCTTTACCAACTCGAGATGTTTCATCTACAATAGCACCTATGATGCCATTCACATGGTTTTTTTGGGTCATAGCCATCTTTCCCCAGAGGAGGAGATAGGAAAATACATTCATTAGAACCTTTTTGGATGAACTAATGCCTAGTGATCAGAGCTTTCTATATTCTTCCCTTGGAAATATGAAAATTATAAAGATTTTCTAGTCGAAATTCTAGTAATTAAATTCTGAATTGTGGTACTAGTCTTAGTCTAGGTTGGTAAAATCCATTTGCATGACCATTTCAATCTCCATTTTGATTGGACTTTCAACTTTGTCGAAACATAAAAAGACTAGTGATTTTTCTTGATTCCTAGACTTGCATACCAATTCCAAGACACTGAAATTTCTATAAATTGATAGAAGTACATACACAGAAAATGAATGCAATGTCCATGAAGCAAACTGCATGCAAAAGACAAACCCCAAAGATTCAATGCTTCAATTTGGGAAAATGCTCAATTTAATAGGTCCTTTTTTTTTTTTTTTTTGCTTTGTGAGTATTTGCCCAAACATATGATTAAATCTCAAGATATGGGTTTCAGAATATGGAAGTTGATTGATGAGTCTTTTTTTTAGTTCAGAAAAAGAGTCGTATGCTTTTTAATGGCAATTTTAAAAAATACATTATCATCATAATTTATTATACTATCACCATTATTAAACTAACAATCACTCTTTTCATTCTACAAAAGGAGTCGCATTTGTAAGAGAAAAATTGTTTTCCAAAAAGAGAATAAAGAGTATTCATTTTATATTCTAAATGACATATATAATATATTCAAATTTGTCATCGTAATTTTATTAATATGTTATCATCACTATTTAACCAACATTTTCTATTTTAACAGATAAATAAGAAACAAAATACAAATTAATATTTATAAAATTTACAAATGATATTTTCTTATGAAATGGAATAAGTAACACTTTTAGGGAATTGGAAATTTTATAAATAAAGACATTTTTTTGTGTGGGAGAAGGGAGTATTAAAAATGCAACACTGCAATTGACTCAACCCTAATTACTTAATTTTCGATATAATCCCAAGTATCAAATATAACTTTGGTTCTTTTAATTATTTTTACCTAATAAATAACACTCTCTTTTTTCAATACAAAGACAATATAGACAATTGATATTATATTTAATGTTATACGATCATTTCTCTAATATTTGTGCACAACTCTAAAACGACTTATATTAAGTGACAGAGGGAATACTATTTAGCCATAAGGAATAGTCGAACTTGTTAGTTGAACCATCTTGTTATAAACAAATAATATTGAGCAAAAGTAATTTTTATTATTATTACTTGCAGAGTACATAATTCTGTTTATACAACTACAATAACTGATATTGACAGCGGTAATTAGCATTACATCAGCAATAACAAAATACTACCTAACTGAATTACAACATGTGTTTAAATTAATTTAGCTATTTACAATTTAGCCCAAATCATCCTTAACATCTATCCCCCCTCAAGTTGTGTGTGGAAATAAATTGTAAACACCCAACTTGGAAAGGAAAAAATGGAGTTTGTCACTAGGCAATGCTTTGGTAAAGATAAGCAGGTTGTTGAGCAGTAGGTAAGTAGGTTGTAGTAAAGATTCCTTGCTTGAGTTTGTCTCTCACAATATGACAGTCAATTTCAATATGTTTAGTCCTTTCATGAAAAACTGGATTAGCACCAATGTGAAGAGCAGATTTGTTATCACAAAAGAGTTGAACAGGAATGAGATTAGGAACTTGAAGATCTTTTAGAAGAGCAAGCAACCATTGAACCTCACAAACAGTATTTGCCATGGACCTACATTCAGATTCGGCAGGAGACCTGGACTGAGTAAATTGTTTCTTACACTTCCAAGAAATAAGAGTCACCAAGCTTAACACAATAACATGTGAGAGATTTCCTTGTCGCACCACATGATCCCCAATCAGCAACACAGAAAGTAGCAAGTGTTAAAGGACTAGTAGCTGAGAAGAAAAGCCCTTGCCCCGGTGCTGTTTTAATATATCTTACTAATTTTAAGGCAGCATCCATGTGGGTTTGCAAAGGATTTTGCATGTACTGACTCAAGATATGGACTGCATAAGTAAGATCTGGTCTAGTAATAGTAAGATAGATGAGTCTACCAACCAATCTCCTGTAAATACTAGAAGTACTAGATATGACTAAACCTTTAAGTTTACTGAGATTGTGATGTTGTTCAATAGGAACCTTAGAAGGTTTAGCTCCTAATAAACCTACATCTGTGATAATATCCAAGCCATGTTTTCTAGGTGCTGTTTAAGGCCATAAAGAGACTTTTTTAATTTGCAGACCAGTGGAATGGAAAAACTGTTAGTAGTGGATTGAAATCCCGGAGGTAGAGTCATATAGACCTCTTCATCTAAATCTCCTTGTAAGAAAGCATTGGTAATATCCATTTGAAATAATTTCCAACCTTTAATAGCAGCTAAAGTTAACAAAGGCAACAACCTTCCTATTGAAATATAAACAGATAATATTGAGCAAAAATAATTTTTATTATTATTACTTGCAGAGTACATAATCCTATTTATACAACTATAATTATGAACTATAACTAATATTGGCAGTTGTAATTACCATTACATCAGCAATAACAAAGTACTACCTAACCGAATTACAACATGTGTTTAAATTAAATTAGCTATTTACAATTTAGCCCAAATTATCCTTAATACATCTCCTTGTATTGAATTTGTTTACTTTTAGTTAATGAAATGAAATAGTCCCTCCTATAATATATGACGTTTTAGAGTCATGCATGAGAATTAAAAAATGATTAGATAATATTAAATATAATATTAATTGTCTATAATATCCTTACTTTTCTATTTATTACCATATTTATCTCATAATCTCTCTCTTATCTCTAACATTTTTCATGAGTAATAATTTTGGAAAGATTGTAATTAATTCTCTTAAATTATATAAAATAAAAAATAATTTAGAACAAATAAAATCATTTAAAATGTCATATATATAATAGAGACGCGGGGGTAGTTAATTTCATAAATTAGTTATTGTATACGTTAAGGAAGTATAGAATTAGATCTAGGGTCCTTTACATAAGTATACAACAAATAGAAAGTAATTACAAGAAAAGTGCATCAACTAAATAATTATAAAAATAGTGTAATTAGGACTCATATTACAAAAATAGTACAAACCTAAAATCAAGGATAACTAAAATTCAAATTCAAATCTTTTGGATCTAACAACAATTTCAAATCCATAATTCAAAATTCAAATCAAAATGAGGAAATAAAAAATAAAAAATTATGAAGGAGTTATTGTACATCATCCTCCTCCCCCCGCCTCCTGCTTCATTAGCTTATATATCATGGCATGCATGCTTGCATGCATTGCCATGCCATTAGCCATGATGCATGGGATTCTTTATTCTGAATTTTTTGACGATTTGGTTACCAACAAAAATTAAAATGTTTACCTTTATACGAAGTTTGGCTACCAACTGCATCACATTTAAAATAAAAATGGTAATCAAATAAAATTGAATTAGTTACTTTATCGAAAAGTTTGGTAACCAACTGTATGAAGTTTGGTTACCAACTGCATCACATTCAAAATAAATAGGTAATCAAATAAAATTGAATTGGTTACCTTATCGGAATGTTTGGCTACCAACTACATGACTGTTCGGTTACCAACGTATGACTGTTTGGTTACCGGTGGAGGTGGAGAATGAACCGGTGGAAGTGGGCGACGGAGGGAGGAGAAAGGGGGCGGGAGGAGAGGGATGGTGGAGGGTGTGGGGTGTGGGGTGTGGGGTGGGGGGGGGAGAAAGGGGCGGATGGAAGGGGAGGCGGGGGGGAGGCGGTGGGGCGGGAGGAGGAGGGAGGTGGGGGAAGGGGAAGGGAGAGGGGGCGGAGGGAGGGTAGGTGGGGGGGGGGGGGGATGGGGAAAACAGTGTGAGGCGGAGGGAGGAGAAAGGAGGGGCGGGAGAGCGGAGCTGGGGAATGTGAGCTGGAGGGAGGGGAGGGGTGGGGGAGGAGGAGGGAGGCGGGAGGCGGGAGGCGGGAGGTTGGAGGGGTTGGAGGAGGAGGAGGAGGGGAGGGAGGGAGGGAGGGAGGGAGGGAGGAGGAGAATAGAATCAAAAATGGAGTAGGAGAAAACGTGGGAGAGATGGAGGAGAAAATCTTGGCCATAATTAAAGGGATAAGATTGCACTCTTTTTGTAATTAAATATTGCATATGCATTAATTTTGTAAATATTTTATTTATGTACTTTTTTTGTATTATTTTATTAAAATATACTATTATATGTAATTGTTCCTTAGATCTAACACAAGTGGCCCTAACCCGGCCAGCCCAACCCACTCATGAAAACGTGGGTTTTGAAATTTTTATTTTTAAATCCAATAAAACATGTCTTTTCGTCTCAGTCCAAAGCAACCTCACCCATGAGTGGCTCAAATTAGCCCAACTCATTCTTTAATAGCAATCCAAAATTAATTTATTTCACCAACTTTATCCAATATAACACTACTCTCAAGTTAAGAGTCTAATACAAGTCTTCTAAGAATTTAAAAGCAAGTAAATAAACTCTCTGTCTCTCACTTGTTTTATTCAAATCAATTATTTCTAGTCTCTTGATTTAACAAGGGAGTAGACTATTTAATCTGAGGATTAATAATGGGATTATAATTTATGGATTATAAT
Source organism: Panax quinquefolius (assembly GCA_020205615.1). Lineage (NCBI taxonomy): Eukaryota > Viridiplantae > Streptophyta > Magnoliopsida > Apiales > Araliaceae > Panax > Panax quinquefolius. The sequence goes on from CM035161.1 coordinate 127,366,365, forward strand.
TCTTACAAACAAACATGATCTTAAAAGAAATGACGATCTTAAAGGTCTCAATTTTTTGATCTCACAAATTGATTATGTATAAGTTGATCTCACAAAAGAAGAAAGAAGAAATTGATTTTTCATGCCCAAAGCTTGTGTGTAATTTTTATTATTATTAAGCCATGAGGGTCATGAAGGAGGAAGAGCATGGAATAACTTCCGACTAGAATAAAATGAATCATTCAAATCTCCATTCCATTCCTTGAATCCAAACGCAGTATTTCACAAATAAAAATGCATAAACAGTTTTCCTGAGATTCTTCCCCCAACAACCAAGTGCTTACCGGTTGTGTTGCCTGCTAGGGGTATGAAGAGTGACTTAGCAGCAAGATAGATTTGAAGAATTTCAAGGAAAAAGAAAAGAGTATTAATCTGGGTGCTTATTACAAACTTTCCAAAACAAAACAAATAGGAAAATGATTTACATGATGGAGTTGGATTAACTCAAAGACAATCCAATCTACTAGAACCGAACTCGAACTTGTTCGCGAACGCCTAGTCATATGTAACATAACTCGAACAAATATTACAAACTTTTTTCACAAGATTTGAAGGGTCCCATGTCAACAATACATAACATAGAATAGGAGATGAGGATGAGGATGAGGATGTGACATAAAATGAACGACAACCAACAAATTAAAAACACAGCGGGAGAAAGAAGATACACTTCAAAATAGGACTTGCAGACTGCAGTATCCAGATTTGATTCTGATAAAAGAATTTCTTTTGTGAGAAAGACAATAAGAAAGCAACACATTCAAATTGCCTCAACTTGACTTTAAAAGTCAATAATGCTATTATACTTATTTTGGAACTATTCAAACACCACGTAACCACTTTTCAACGCAAGCCAATCGTATGTACTTACCTACTTGTCAACAACAATCAACTAAACAAGAACATAAAGCTCTCCAACGATGCACGCAGCAAATGAGTAAAGGAATACAACCAAATTTCTCAATTTGATTAATCAGATTCCTCCTCTTCATTAAGCTCAGTGAAGTCTTCTATGACATTAGGCATATCAGTTTGCTTGCTCATAGCATGCATTTCATCGATCTCGATACGTAACAACGGGTCACAAACGATTCTATTTTCCAGCAGTATTTTCGGGCAACCTGAAAGAAGAAATAATTTCATTCAGATTTCAGAGGATGAGACTGCCAGTAGAATATGGAAGTTACCAAGTAAGGGAAATATGTATATGAATACCTGTCATAGGACATTGGGCATGCCCTTTTTTGTTCCTTATGAATTGTATGATAACCTTCTTGTCATATATATGCTTGCAGTCCAAACTGCTCCAGGGCGGTAGAAAAGTGATTTAAGAATTTAAGAGAAACCAAGGGTTAAGGAAACAAGGAAAGAGCAGTAACATCAATAAATGTCCCAAGCTTGCTATACAGTCGTAAACAATCAACTCAGCTATTGGTGATGTAGGTCATACAACGATCCTGAACTTTTAGACTGTTTGGAATTTGGAAAATGCAGAAGGAAAGTATAAGAAAAAACAAATTAAATGTAAAAAGGAAAGGTAATAAAAAAAACTATCATAGTCACCATAAGTCTAATGATTTATACTTGTAGAAAAAATTTCAAGTATATTGTTAACATAAACTGTAATTGAAGGTTCATAAAGCACAAAAGAATTTAGATTTCACATCCTTTCTCTTTATTCTTCCTAGAGTTTTTAAGATTCCAAACCTAGCCTTATAGGTTCTTTACTTTGTAGAAATTTGCATGAATGAATGAAAAATCTAACTAAAAGAAACCTCATTTTTTCAAATACAAATAGAAATACAAAACTAGTTATAATAAAACACAGATCTACCATTGACCCCCTTATAGCTAGCTTACTAGGTAGGTAGGCGCTCTTGATATTTGGCAAGCATTGATTATGAGAAGATTGGAATTAAGAAGACTAAATTCTCATACAAATGAATAGACTGACTGACGTGTTATTTTTACTAGAATTTCAATGGATTTAAATTCCCATCATAAAACATCATTGGTCAGCAATGAATTTTGTTTCGGCGAGGTACTTCTCTGTGTAATTAAATCATCACAGAACAAAAACTTTAACCCTAGTCAAAGCACCAGAGCCCTCATTTGCATCCTCATCAAGACTCTTAAGCCTACCGATAAAGAAATTTTTAGCAATGACACTATGTCCAAAACCTGCTACAGCTGTCTTGGTTTAAATTCAAACAAGATTATATGAAACAACGCAAAATCATCTAGATATTCTCCCAGGCAAGCCGTCTGAAGAAACTAATATGAGAATTGCTCATTCACTTGGAACTTTTTGAGTGATAGTCTTGACATGAATATAATAATTCATAGTTTAGAAAATGCACAGACCCGCTCTTAAAAAGGCTGAAAGTGTTTTAGGAAATTGTGACTGTACCTTCGAACTGGATCTGACAATTCAGTGACAGGCTTTCCGCTAAGCGGGCATTTGGTATTCAGAAGGTTGCACTGTGTACTGGTCACTACAATATCCTCTTGCTCTTCACCTGGCATTGGTTGTCCTGCATGATGAACATTCTGCAGAAAGACGAGGAGAACATCAAACTAGAAATTTAACTTCCAAAGATAATATAAAAATAACTTCAGTAATAACAGAAGGTTGGTACACAGAAAGCTCACACAGTTAGAAGTAGGCTGTTATTAATTACAATCTCAATAATTTTTTTACAAAACATTCTCAAAAATAGATCAACAAGGCCAATCAGTATTCTTACTCTTTCTTTTGAAATTGACTTCAAAGGATTAAATAAGCAAGTCCTTTTCAACAAAAAACCACGAAGTTGTACAATACCTACTCATTGGAATGTATAATGGCCCACCCATGCACCTAATACTGGACATTGTTTTAATTGAACCTGTTATTTCTTTGCAAGCTGATAATGATTTTCCACAAAGTGGAGGTGACGAAACGTATAACTTGTACAAATCTTTCCGTTTTCCAAGTTGATCCGACCCATTCATTCGTAGAGCTATTTGCTTGATCGCAGACATTTCTTGAACTCAATAAAATATTAAGCAGTCAGGAATCTAATGACACGCCCACATTGCTGTAATGTCTCCACAAGCCTTCTGGACTTGAGCAGGAGACTAAGTTGGAGTCACTCCCATTGCCATAAACAACTTGAGATAAGCTTCAAATGAGTTAATTATTTTTGTAACATTTTACCCTAGAAATATATTCACTTGAAAAAAACAAACCAAGACCTAATTTAATGGCATGCTCTTCTAACAGCCCATACATGACATGTCAATACCTGATAAAATCATGCCAATAGTCATAAGTCCCACTTCCAACTAGATTAATATAGATTGCAAATCACCTACAGCATAAGCTAGCACTTATTTTCTTCAAGAGTTTCTGTGAAGTTCACACTGTGTTTGTGAGTTTGGGAACAAAAAAGAAAGGGAGAGAAATTAAAACTTCTGACAGAAAAGACAGAGAGAAAGTAAAGTAACTTTATTTCCCAAGAAGTCGGTATTTCTGCACATTTCATCATCACTAGGATTATACAAAATGTCTTTTAAGTACAGAGCAAAGCATTAAAACTCTGGTACAATTTAAGTAACTTTATATCTTAGTAAATCCAACACATTTCAAACAAAATATACTAGACAAGACATTGAACTAAAATTGCCGGCTGTAAATCGCATTATACACTTCAGCCACAAGTAGAAAAATGAACCAAAAAGATACTTCCTCCATTCCAAAATTAGAGATAAGTTTTTACTTTAATTTGCGAAATCCTAAAATTGAAAATTGAGACGAATTTATTTGATCTTTGTACAAACTACAAACAATTATAACTATTGTAAACTAACTGGAAGGTACTACTAATTACCATAGCTGTTACATTCAAAATTTAATAAACATTCATATCAATGTTGAATTTTAGGATTCACAAATTGAATTAAAAAGCCAAAATGTATCACTAATTTTGGACTAAGGGGGGTATTATACAAGAAAACTACTAGCAACAGAAGGAGGGAGGAGGGAGGAGGGAGGAGGGAGGAGGGAGGAGGGGGGCAAGGGCAGTGGCAGAGGATATCAAATAAAGCAATACAAGAATGATATATGGGAGGCCTTAGTTTTTAAACCAATCAAAACACGAATCTTCTTTTCATAAATCTAGTAGAGAAGTCATACCCAGATAGCTGCAGTAAACTGACGAAATAAGGGATCATTTTGTGGAACAAGTGATGAACTAGCTTTCAACTTCGCAATTTCATCATCAAACAACTTCTTAAAATCTGTTGGCTGTGTTAGAATCATTAAAGCCCGAATAATAGTTTGAAAATGGAAAGTAATCGTTTTTAAGCATAACATATTGCATTCACCGCTTCTCCAGGCTGGTACTCATTCCCAACCGATTCAATTGCTGAGGAAAAATGCATACAATCTTCAGAAGCTTCCAACAACTGAATAAAACCAGCTTCCAGTTCCTTCACCTGCAACAACATTCACGTTAATTTATGTAATAAGTGGAAAACTTAGTGTTCGTTGTCGCCTAAAATAAGGTGTTATTACTTTGAAATAAATATATTTCATCTCATATATGAAAAGGCAGGGCACATTGTCAAAAGCAATTACCAATTAGGGTTATCAGCCAAAATTTTGAGCTAGCCTAAAATGTCAAAAAAATAAGCTTTATGACATCTTCAAATATGAAACAACCTTATAAAAGTTGAATAAAAATTGTCTTTAAAATTCCAGCAATCAAATGCAACGGCACTTTCAAACTTGCTATGATAATTGATAAGATAAAACCAGGGTTTTATTTTATTTTAGGATTATATAAGGAAAAATTTATTGCAGAAAGAACAAGAGGTCCTCATAGAAATAGAATTAAAAGTAGATGAAAACAATACAAGTCCTCAATAGAGGATTTCCCTCTTAACTCGGTAAGGTAAAAAAACTGTCCAGATTTCTAAAAGGGACGGTCTTTAACAAATGCAGATAGGGATTTTTAAAGAAAAGGTTTCATTCTCGCTATTAACTATTTAAATTTTATACTTCCACTGAACCTGAAAAGAAGATTAACAGAAACTCTAGTTAAGGTTTCATAATTCAAAACTAGAAAACCACATGGAACTTTAAAAACTAAGGCTAATAGAAATTTTCAAAGTATGGACAACTGCCTAATTGGCTTTAACATTAGTGTTGGGACATGATTATTTGGGCCCGGATAATTTGGTGGGCCATGATCCAGTTTGGGCAATTAGAGAACTTGAAGGAATCCGAGATTCCTAACTATACTTGATTATTAACTCCTAAGGAAAGTGTCAGGATAGAATACGACTTCTTTCCTTTAAGGATATTCAGTTCGATCCCATTAAGGAATTGACCTAATGAGGAATCATATTTCCATATGGGGAAGGGCATGTCGAGGAGGTGTGAATTGTGATCATTATATATACAAGGCTATACTTAGGTTCTCAGGTACACGCAATTCATTATTATTTTCAAGCATTAAATACCTCCATTGTTAAAACTTATTCAATCTGTACTTATTATAACACCAGAGTCATCCCCCAACGGCCCAAGACGTCAAGCTTCTTCGTGTGATTTCGTTTCTGTGCATGATTGGACATGCTATTGGTGATTGAGGCGTGTGGACGAATCTTGGCGTTAACATTGACGCTAGAAGGAAGGCGTTTAGTGTTAGAAGTTTTCAATCACACAAAGGAATTTGATCAGGAATAATGGCGACAAGTAAGACGGTCTCCGGAAACGGAAAATCGACTGCCAACCCATTTGCTCAGCCTAAGGGTTCAGTCAAAGTCAAATTGGGGCTATCGAAAGAAATCTTGGATAGGCTCGGGCCCCACAGTCATTCAGTGGGTCAAAAAAAATACTCAAACGACTGCAGTAAAACGTCGGTTGTTCTCAACGGCAAGAAAGGCAAAGGGACATGAGGGTCGCGTCGAGGATATCCCATCTCGAACGCGTACCCAAGATAATCGAGACTCCATGCGAGACAGCCGGGACACCAGGCAGTTTATCTTGGCTAAAAAGGTTTAGGAGAATGAGGTTGCTGCCGAAGCCCTCCATCTTCAGCGAAAGCAGTTTGATGCATAGTTGGCATTGTTGAATGGGGAGGAGGTCTCTTCTACACACAATCGTCGTCGGGAAGCATCGTCCAGAAACCAATCCAAGACACATCGTTCGGACGGTTCTTGGCAGGAAAGGAGCAGGCGCTGAAGCTGAAGCCGCTCTCAGGAGAGGAGTAGGCATAAAAGCCGCTCGCAGGACAGGAACAGGCGCAGGAGCCGCTCTCATGAGGGAAGAGTGAAGGCAGAGGAAGGATCGAACGGAGAAGGGGAGAAGGCGAGAAGCCTCTCCAGAACCCAGAGAACAAAATAGGCGAGAGTTATCCCCTGGAAGAAATGAGACCGAGGCACTTGCCTGGAGACTGGCAGAGTTAGAGAAGAGACTTGCAGCCCCCAATCAGGAGGAGATTCCGATTGACCTAACGTCACCATTCTCTCTAGAGATAGATCAGGGCCGATCCGAACAAAAAATCCCCATACATGGAGAGTTATAATGGAACAGGAGATCCATATGAGCATAGTCAGACATATGAACGACTGATGAAGTACTATGACTATTATGACACCTACTTTGAGGAAGGAGGCTCGACAGTGGATGACATGGTTAAAGCCGAACTCAATCTTGTCATTGAAGGAGCTCTGTGACCAGTTCCGTAGTCGCTTCGGGAGTAACAAGAGGGGTAAGCCAACTGGTTCTCTAGTCCAGATCCGACAATATTCCGATGAGACCCTCAGCCAGTATGTGAAGAGATTCCGAGAGCCTGTCGAATAGGTAAGGCACTTGGATGGTCATCTGGCCCTCGGATATTTCCAAGCAAGATTAAACATGGTGAGGTCCCGGAAATTGGTGAAGAATTTAATGTTCAACATCCCGAAGGATTTGTCTGAGGCCTATGATAGAGAAGAGGAGTTCATCGTGATCGAGGAGGCCATGGGAAGTCTGAAACCGAACGCAGTGGAGAAACCAAGGGATCGGGACAGAAACAACAATCCCAGGCCAGACAATAACAACAAAACAGACAACCAGAAGGACTATAATAATGGGGGTTCGGGAGGAGGCTAACCACACTTCCCGTCCCGAAAAGTCAATAAAGTGTTCACCCCACTCAATACTGATCGGGCTATTATATTGGAGTAAATAAAGGATAAGTCGTTCTTTGAACCTTGTCCAGACAACATCCGTCCAGAGAGGGGGAACCAAAACAACTATTGTGAGTGCCATCAGGTTGCCGGACACACCATCGACGCTTGCAAGAACTTGAAAAAGTTGATTGAGAAGAATGTTTAGAGTGGTGAGCTGGTCTAGTATGTTGCAGGGCAAGAAGGTATGGGAACAAGGCAGAATAACACTCATAGCCTACCCCCCTCAACCACAACCTGAACCTGACAGGGAAAAAGAGACGCGGGGTGCAAGATTCGATTATGACAATATCTGAACAACCTGCCAGGAGGGATCGGTTATACCCTGCCTTGGTAATTTCTTTCACCGATAAGGACTACCCATCGGAACCCATTGAGCCACACGAAGGGGCATTGGCAATCACTGCACAGGTAGGATCAATGAATATGAGGCGGATTATGATCGCTAACGGCTCTTCGGTCGATATATTGTACGCCCATGCATACCAGAGACTGGACTTGGAGAACAGGAAGATGGAGGTCGGGTAGGAACCTCCACTCTATAGGTTCAGTAATGATCCGGATCATGTAGTAGGGACCATCAAGTTGTCAGTCATCTTCGGAACGACTTCTCAGTAGGTGGAAATCAATATCAGATTTTTTGTAGTCCATGTGGATTCATCGTATAATGTCATTCTGGGCCGACTGACATTGACGACATTGCAGGCTGTAACTTCAATTCTCCATTTTAAATTAAAATTCCCTACACCGAACGGGGTTGGCGAGGTCAAAGGAGATTTGGTTATAGCCAGAAGGTGTTACCGGAATTCACTGTATCATTTGGAGTCGAAGTCAACAAGCAGAGGCAGACAATGGCGATCGAGGTAAAACCGTTTACCGAATGGAATGGAGTACAGAACACCTTGCCTTACCTGACGAAGAGACGGAGGATATTGAGCTAGTCCCAGGGAAGTAGGATAAAACAGTCAAGATTGGCACATGGTTGCTTCGAGTGTATGCGGATAATTTTTCTTGGGTGCTCAAAGACATACCCGAAATTGCCAAATCTGTTGTTGTGCACAAGTTGAACGTAGACCTTGCCAGGAAACCAGTTCGGCAAAAGAGGAGAATCTTCTCCCCGGAGAGGCAGAAGATTATAGATGACGAGGTGGCCAATTTTATATTTGAAATAGATTATCCAAAGTGGTTTGCGAATGTGGTTCTAGTTCAAAAGCAGAACGGGAAGTGGAGGATTTGCATCGACTATACGGATTTGATATGCATATTTTAGTTTCATGGATGCCTTTTCAGGATACAACCAGATTTCGATTCATAAGGAAGATATCTCGAAGACAGCTTTTATCACGGATCGGGTAATCTATGCTTACAGGAAGATGACATTTGGACTTTTGAATACCGGTGCTACCTATCAAAGAATGATGAATTACGTGTTTCGGAAGCAAATGAGCCGAAGCATGGAGGTGTATGTGGACGACATAATCGTCAAAAGCTTGTCAGTTCGGGAACATTTGGATGATCTGGAGGACTGCTTCCAGACTGTTCGACATTATAACATCAGGTTGAACCTGACGAAGTGCACTTTTGGCCTCAGTTCGGGGAAATTTTTGGGTTATCTAGTAAATAAGAGAGGAATAGAGACCAACCCAGAAAAGATCAAGGCTATTCTGGATATGAAATCTCCCCAATCGTTCAAAGATGTTCAGCATTTGACAGGTCGGATTGCGCCATTGAGGAGATTCATGTCCAAATCAGCAGAAAGGTGCCTACCGTTTTTTGACACACTAAAGGGACCGAAGAACGAAAAAAGTTTTCGATGGACTTTGAAGTGCGAATATGTTTTTACAAGGAATCAAAAAGTATTTATCTTCAGCACCTCTGCTGATGAAACCGGTCCCTTCAGAATCTTTATATTTGTTCTTGGCGGCTAGATCATTGGCAATGTGAGCAATGTTGATTCGGGAGATCGAAGGAAAACAATTCCTTGTTTACTATGTTAACCATACTCTTCGGGATGCAGAGACCAAATATCCGAATTTGGAGAAGTTTGCGTATGCTCTAACAATAGCCAGCAAGAAGCTTCGACATTATTTTCAGGGTCGAGTGATCGTGGTGTATACAGGTCAATCGTTAAAGAAGATTATGAATAAACCCGACATATTGAGCCAACTTGCTGCTTGGGCTATGGAATTGACTCAATTTATTTTGGAGTACCATCCTCGGACGGCGATTAAAGGTTAGCCCTTAACCGACTTCGTAGTGGAGTGTTCTTTTTCCGAAGCCGACTTTGCTGATGAACCAGAGGTGGTGGGTTCGGTCTCGGATATACAATCAGTTCAAGCCTTATAGACTTAGTACATGGATGGATCGACGACCTCGGATGTCAGTGGTGCAGGGGTAATATTAACAAGTTCAGAGGGGTTTAAAGTACAACATGTTATTCGCTTCGGGTTTAAAGCGACAAATAATGAAGCCAAATATGAAGCAATTTTGACGGATTTACGGCTGGCAAAGAGTCTTTGAGGTACATTGGTTTGTCATCTTCAGTGACTCGCAGTCAGTGATCAAACAAATTTCAGGGGAGTTTAAGGCTCGGGGGTCAATGATGACGAAGTACCTAGCCGAAGTCAGTAATGGGCTGCATTTCTTCAGTTTCTATACTTATCAGGGAGTTGATAAGTCGAACAACACAGTTGCGAATGTATTGGCCAGGCTAGCTACGACGGATGCGAGCTTTTTCAGTGGGTCAGTTTATTTGGAGGTTCTTGATGCTCTGAGCGTCCAGAAGTCAGAAGTCTTGGTATTAGAACGATCGAATTGCTGGCTCATGCCTTACTTGAATTATCTAGCAGATGGCATGTTACCTTTGGACCGGATATTAGCAAAGAAAATTAAGTACAGGAGCTTGAACATCATACTTATTGATGGGGATCTATATCGATGAGCATTATTTTCCCCTCTGCTGAAGTGTTTGCTCCCGTCCGAAGCTGAGTACGCACTTCGTATGCACTTCGGGAAGTTCATGAAGGTATCTATGGGAGCTAAGACGTTGGCTTATAAGGTGCTTCGACAGGGTTATTACTGGCCAACAATCTTCCAAGAGGCAAAGGAGTATGTGCAAAAGTGTCCTAAATGCCAGTTGAATAGTCCTATTCCTCATTAGCCGCCCAGAGAGTTGTTCTGGGTTTTATCCCCGATCCCATTTGCAGTTTGGGGAATCGATCTTTTGGGTCCACTACCGAAGGCTAAAGGGCAAGTCAGCTTTGTTGTGGTGGCTATTGATTATATGACTAAGTGAGTTGAGGCTAAACCACTTCGAACCACCACCGAACAGAAGTGTCTTAAATTTCTAAAGTTGTTCGCAGTCTTTCGATTCGGAATTCCCATGATGCTGGTATTGGACAATGGCAGACAATTTGTAAGGTTAAAGTTCGAAGAGTTTTTAAGGGATTTGGGAATCCAGCATCGGAAGACATCGGTTGCCCTTGATGAGGGTGTCATTCCTTGTTGCTGGATGGAGTCTTAATGCAAGTGGTTTTTCCCGGACGAAGGTTTAGTTGTCGTAAACCCGGTTCCTTACATCGGGTTATGTTGTACAATGCAAAAAAGAAGTCCAATCCTGGGGTGATCTTCAGCTCTTGACAAAAGGCGATGAATGAAATCATATAAATATACGAGTTCGGCACCAGTTGTGCAAACCCGGTTCCGATGAGCCCAAGAAAAGAGGAGATGAATTCGTGCAGGGAAAATCGGATGTCGTATTTAAGGGCATAAAGAGGGATGGCCACCCAATCTCTCTTTGGGCGCCGGTACATCCTCTCGTGAAGATCGGGGGCTCGGATGGAGTATTCATTTGGTATCTGGAACTGTTTTCGAATAGCATCCAGTTGTGAGCTCTGTACGGAGGATGGGGTGTTAACATGAGTGTAGGCTTTGTTTGATACAAATTCTTTTCGGATTTGAATCTCAACGAGTTCGGTTGGGGTGTTGACAGGAGTTTCGATGGTGGTTGACACTGCAATATCGACCGGGATTAGATCGTCAGTCGCAATAGAGGTGATTGGGGCAGATGAAGATGAAGTGTTTGAAGCTGCCATTAGAGAATAAGGAGGAATAATCGGAGAACTTTTTGTTAGAAGTATGGATTTGCAGAGAGAAGGGAAATGTTGCGCAGAGCTCTTAGTTGATTTTGAAAAGGTAAATATGTAGAGTAGCGGTTGTTTTTGGGGAAAAAGGCTTTTGAAATGACTGACTTTTCAACTTCTCAGTTACTTGAATACGACGCATTAATTTGGCTGAAATGATGGCGAACGTGGATGTGATGTAGGGGCCCAGTAATAAGTGTTGAGTACATTACCGAGGTATCTAATTTTGGGCTTGGAATATTCTGATTTATTATGTAATTATTGGGCTTTTAATGAGCACTCTTTCATTAAAATGTCTCATTATAATAGAAGACTGGGAGGCAATATTGAGGCATGATTATTTGGGTCCGGATGATTCGGTGGGTTATGATCCACGTGGAGGAAGTCTCTGCGTAAGAACCTGTTTGGGCAATTAGAGAATTTTAAGGAATCCGAGATTCCTAACTATACTTGATTTCTAACTCCTAAGGAAAGTGTCAGGATAGAATCCGACTTCCTTCCTTTAAGGAGATTCAATTCAATCCCATTAAAAAATTTGACTTAATGAGGAATCCTATTTCCATATGGGGAAAGGCATGTTGAGGAGGTGTGAGCACTATAAGTACAAGGTTATACTTTGGTTCTCAAGTACACACAATTCATTATTATTTTTGAGCAATAAATATCTCCATTGTTAAACTTTCTTCGGCCTGTACTTTTTCTCACGCCGGACACCAGAGTTATCCCCCGACAGCCCATGTCGTCAAGCTGACGTTAACAATTAGCTTGTCCAAATTAGGTAATTGGATTTGGTTTAGCAAAATTACTACCCTAAAAATAGAGTCTGGGAGCTCATCATGAAAATTATCTATGAATGAATACAATCATTTAAAAAATGGGTGTTCAGTTCAATTCAGCATCTTCAGAGCTCATCTTATTTTCTAAGAGCTATAGTTACATTCATTTAGATGAAGAAATAGCTGATAGAAGCATCCTCAAGTAGAGCCAGTAATGGAACTATGAAAACACATTCTAACCAATCAACCATTAAAAATTAAAAACTAGGGATTATGAGTTAACATACCAATTGAGATTGATTATCTCCCTCTAAATCAATCGCGATATCCTTCATCATATTCATACCTTTTCGAATTTCCTGAAACAAAACGGTCAGAATTAAATAAACCCGCTATTATCTGGTGGTCTGAACGAAGATTTAATCAGACTTAGGGACTGAAAGAAGAGTGAAATTACTCCGATGAGAGATTGATTATCAGAGTAAAGCGTCGTAGCGGCAGTTTTGATTCTGGCGCCACCGCCATTTACGCGGGTAGCGGAGGTTGATGCCATATCAACTCTTTTGGTCGGTAAACGGGGGAAGGGGAGAGTGGGTTTATACTTTATAGCCCGGGCGGATAATGGACCGAATGTTGGTGTCATGTGGTGGAGGGAAAACACGAAGACGAAAATTATGTTTCATGGTTGTGTATATATTATAAGTATATTAAATTTTAACTCATATATATATATATATATATATATATATATAGGGAATTTCTTCCATAAGAATGGGGTTCTTTATACAGATATCAAGAATAATTTTTGGATTTAACCAAGTGCGAATTTGCACTAGACATTATAAAAAAAAAAAAAAAATTCCAACCGTAAGAGCCTCTTAAACAAAAAAAAAAAAAAAAAAAAAATCCCAACTGTAAGAGCCTCTACCTACACAAAAAAAAAAAAAAAAAAAAAAAAAATGTCAACCAGTAAAAAGCCTCTTACTTAACTTAAAAAAAAAAAAAAAATCCATAGAAATGTTTGTTTTTATAAAACAAATGTTTTATTTTTGTTATAAAATATAGCAAATGTTTGTTTATTTTATAAAAATGTTTTTATTTTTGTTATAAAATATATTATAAAAACATTTGTTATAAAATATTTGTTTTTATAAAACATTTTTTTTTTATTTTTACCAAAATATTTGTTTTATAAAACATTTTTTTTTATTTTCTAGTACCATATGGTTGGAATTTTTTTTTTTTTTTTTTTTTTATACAAGTTTGCATTCGTCTTACGTCGTAAAAAAAGGGTTGTTAAGATAAAGATCTGTAAAGAACTGGTTCTTTGTGGATGGAGACCCATATATATATATATATATATTAAATTTTAATTTGTAATACATTTTTATTTAAAATTTATTTTTTTATATTTTAAAATTAATATTTAATCGTATATTTTAAACAAAATGAGTATTATTTTTATACTATCTAGCTCTGTTTCATAAAAATAATTTCATTTACAAATTTTATAATATTAAGACTTTATTCTTGGTCCAAGTTTATTCCTAAAATAATAAGCGGTTAATTTAATAATTTATAGTGTAGCAATAAATTTATAATGACAAAATTAGAAGGTTGTGTGATTTAAATTACTATTATTAAATAATAAACTTTATTAATTTTTTATTATAAATTAAAAATAATATTCTTGTTGTGGAAAAATTGGGTCTCAAAAGTCAAAAGTCTTTTGGTGTAACAACTCACAATTGATTTCCCTCTCTTATTTTTTTTTTCTCTTCACTAATAACGTACATAACATAAAGTCGTAGAAAATGATCCCACAGGGACATCAAATGTGAAATGGACATGATGATAACCGAAGTAAATGAGAAAATAATAATAATAATAATAATAATAATAATGTTACTATCACATAAAATAGTTCACATACACTCGTATATATATTATATATATTGGTATAGTTTATACGACTGCTTCTCGCATACGATGAGTAAATATCGATATGCGTGAATTAAGTGTGTGTGAAATATGCGAAACGATTTTTATGTGATAGTAGATTTATTGAAGAAAATGTGCGACGCACAAAATAGGTATACATCACCCATCTTGAAAAGTGCCAAATACGTACAGATTAAATTCAAATTCAACTTGATTATACAATCGTCCGTAAAATACTTAATACAAAATACGTCTTATGAGTTTTAATACAAATATCATCATCTGTATAATATCCACACTCAATTTAGTAGTCATCATTATATTTATTATCACACTATTTAATGAATTGTGAGGACTACTAAAACACTATCTCGGACCATCACTTCGTTTTTCGTCTACATTCTCATTTCACGAAGAAACGGTGAAAGAAAGGGAAATTTCAACTAATTTCAAAGAAGAAATATTATGACTAAGATAATGCAGAATAAATTATCATTAGTCGCCAACAAGTGTTCCTAACGACTCTAATTTGAAGTACAAGATTATGATGGAGGCAACACAACACGCCATTTGCAATCCATCGGAAGTACTTAAAATGTATCGTGATCTTGACATACATTTTGGTGGAAGCGAATATGAAGAGAGATTCAAAGTTTATCTCGATGTGTTTAACGCTTAACTAACGTAAAAAGGCGAAGCATCTTGTACCTAAGGGTCAGATTGCAACCACTTGAGATTCCGGAATGGAAGTGGGAACACATTACTATGGATTTCACGTTCTGGTCTTCCTACGGTTTTCAAGGCATCAATCTTATTTGGGTTATTGTTGATAGATTAACCAAGTCCGCGTTTTCATTTTTGCCGATCACGGAAACTTATTCCTTGAACGTCTTTTCTCAGTATGACGTAAATGAGATTGTGAGATTGCATGGCATGCCAAAGATCCATAGTTTTAGATCGTGACCCAAGATTCACTTCATGATTTTGGGTTAGCTTGCAAAAAAGCTATATGGCACGGATTTGATTGATTTGGTTGTATACCATCCTCAAGCGGATGAAGCAATCGAAAGGACTACTCAAACTCTTGAAGATATATTAAAACTCGTGTGTCTAGATTTCAAAGGAAGTTGGGATAAAATACTTGCCATTGGTGGAATTCTCATACAACAATAGTTATTAAACAAATATAGGCATGGTTCCATTCAAGCATTATATGGGACGAAAATGTCGTTCCCCAATATGTTGGGATGAGGTGGGTAAAGCAACATTGTTGGGACCGAAAGTTAAGACGTATATGACTAATGATTCGACAACGATACAAACCAAGCACAAGATCGACAAAAGAGTTATGCGGATCTTCATTGAAAGGACGTGGAATTTAATGTGAGGGATCATGTATTGTTCATGAGAGTTGCTCCGTGGAAGGGTGTTAAAAGATTTGGAAAGAGGAAAGCTCAATCCACAATTTATTGGTCCATTTCAAATTCTTGACCGAAAGTAGGAAATGTAGCCTATAGACTTGCGTTACATCTCGAGTATGTCTCGTGTTCATAATGTGTTTCACATATCATCGTACTTACGTAAATATGTGAAAGACCCGAACCACGTTATTGAGTTAGAACCAGACGAGATGGCAGAAGACTTAACGTATGAGGAGGTACTGTCAAGATCTTGGATAGGAAGGAGCATGTCCTACGCCAAGAAAGGTCATACCACAAGTTAAAGTTTTGTGGAGGAATCATGCTATAGAGGAAATGACCAGGAATTGGAAAGCGGAAATGAAAGCGAGGTATCCTCACCTTTTCAAACACTGTGAGTAATCGTCGACGTCAATTTCGAGGACGAAATTTCATAAGGAGGGAGGTTGTAAGACCCAGAAATTTTTAAATAAAAAGGAATTTCCTTTATTTATTATTTTGAAATAGTAAGGGTTGATTTGATTAATGTGGATAGTTAAGGGTTAAATACGCAAATATTTCAAAATAATGAGTGGTTATAAAATATTCATTATCGTCGGAGAATATTCGTTTGGTCGGTGGAATATTAAGATCTGCGTCGAGGGAATATTCGCATTTACTGGTAGCGACCATGTGTGGGCTCCATAACTGAAAGCGATTGGATGAAGAAAACGACAAATATAAGTTATTTTTAAATAACGGCGTGAGTTATTACAATTAATCTTGTTGGAATACCCGGTGGTTAAAACACACTAATACGCGTTGTTGAAAAGAAGACACCAGATTGCACCAATTATTGATTCTACGTGAAGAAGGCACTACTCAATAATGGTTACAGTAATTCTCGCTCAAAGATATTTTATCGAGTTAATAATTCTTTGCGTTGATATTTTATATCTTTGTTGTTTTGATAATTGTCATTACACGAAGATTTTTCATTATCGAAGCAATAATTCATATTATCTGAATAATATTATTAGATAACATTATTGGCAATGTCTAGAAAGTTACGCTCTAAGGAGAGGTTTGGTCACCTAATCATTGCGCCAAGAAGAAGAAATTCTTATGGAAAGCCCCTCTTTCCAGGAACTATGCGGTTGTCAATATTGTGATTCTCGTAATATTATTTGTGAATAATTAATTATTAATTTATATGATGAGGAAAATATTGATTTTATGTGGATATAGATGGAGAAAATTTTAAAATGACAATTGTTGAAAATTAATATTTTATCTTTTTTACGATAAAATAATTCATTTAAATATATTAATTTAATAATATATTAACGGTGATATTTTTACAACGAATGTGGGATATATGAGTATACGAGGAGGAAGAGTATTTTTGTTGCAATAAATGTTTAAAACATGTTAAACATGTCGGTGGACCCCATTTATTGACTGAAATTTGATTATAGCCTGTAAAATCGCCCGTTTGTGGATTTCGGTCAATTTCTATTTGGAATTTGGAAAAACTTTCTTCTGCAAAGTTGTAGAGAATTGAATTTCCTATAAAAAAACTCGTGAGATTCGAATTTTCTGATGAAAGGGCTATTTATTATGAATTATTGAAGTTCAAGTTCAAATAATTAATTTTGAAGTTTTAAATATTTTAATAAGAAAATGTTTTTTTTAAGTTAGGCAAGGTGAGTCACTCTTGGTGGCTGATGATTTGAATCAGATTTTGGTGCGCGAGGAATTTAATAAATATATATTAATATTTTATTAAATTTTCGCTTTTGTGTTCTAAGAATTTCTATAAATAGGGTCTTGGGTTAGAATTGAAAATCACACCGTAAATCAAGTTTTCTCTCTATATTATCGAGCGTATTCTTGTGAGTATTTTGAGTATACTTTGAGTATTGCTATATCTGATGCAAGTCCAAGTCATAGCTTTATATCCGGTGTTTCAAATTAAATCTTGATCTTTCGAGGTAAGGGATGTTATTTTCTTCTCAAATGATATTATTTCTTCAATATCATTATCTTTGAAATATTGGTTGGAACTTTTTATCAAATTTGGAACTTTTTCATATGGGGTTACTTATTCATGAGTTCTTATTCACGAGTTCTTATTCATGAGTTCTTATTCACGATTCTTATTCACGAGTACTATTTCACGTAAGCGTGAAGATGTTTTTGTGGAATTTCTATCTTTTGGTGTCTGAGTTACTTATTCACGATATCAAGACTATTCACGATACTCAAGACTATTCACGATACTGATCTTATTCAATAGAAAAATAAAATTTCTTCTTTTCGTCAAAACATCTATTCGGATACTAACTCGATCAGATCCATGTTTTGATCATTCTTGAATTTTACACCACTATGATTATTTTTGAGGTATTTTTGGACATGGATAAAACCAAGTACGAATCCTTAATCCTTAATCCTTGTCATTTTGTTTCACTTTGAATTCGCTTTAAAAAAAATTTTTCATCATCCTCGGTCTTAAATGATGATATTATGGAATATCTTTGGCTGTCAGAAAGTGCAAAGATGAATGATTTCTTAAGAATATCTTTGGCACAGTAGTGCAAAGATGAATGATTTTGAAGAATATCTTTGGCCGTAGTCAAGATGATGAGCAGTGTTTAAATGAACATGAATTAATGATGAATATCTTTGGCACAGAAGCAAAGATGAATATTTGATTCCGATGCATATTGATTGATGTTACAGGATAAAATATTGATGATGGATTCGTTAAATTCATAGATTATAGTAGATTTCATTCTCTACGTAACTCTTCTATGAATTATTATTTCATTGCGAATATTGATCTCGAAACTTGTTGTCTATCAGATTCTATCGATTTTTCCTGTTGAAGACTAACGATAATTTGTTGTATATTATCTTAGTCATAATATTCTTTTCTTGGGCTAGTTGAGCTCACCCTTTTCCTTGTTGTTCCATTTTTCTTCTCGGGAGGCGAGAATGTAGCGAGTCTTAGTGGGGTATGGAATGAAGGTTCTAGAGAGAGTTGTTTAGTAGTCCTCACCATTTTGTAAAATAATGAATCAATAATTATGATGGGGATTTATTTGCGTGTGGATATTGTCTAGAAGACAATATTATATTTAAACTCACAAGATATATTGTCGTATTTCACACGACATTTGTATTATTGAAGTTGTAGTTTGCTTTTGTACCATGTATTTGGCGACTCAGAATGGGTGTTGTGTATACCTATTTTGGGGCGCCACGGTTGTATATCGAGCTTAGGGATATGATCTCTGGCGGAGATCGGGGAATTAAACTAGGAGGGAGAGCGAGTAAATCCTTATTTAGTGTGTCCTACCTAAGCTTATTTGTTAGTTGGTCAAGATATAGGGATATTATGTGATATATTGATTTCTTAATTAACCCTTGTTTTATGACAAAGATTTGAGAATGTCGATCGAGAATATTTACAATGGAAATGAGACCGTGGAGATGCTCGTACTCACCAACGAGGAGAAGCGCAACAAGTGGCAATGTTCCTCCCGTGAACAACACCACTGAAAGCGGATGATGAACGAGGGATGTTTAGAAGCTTTTGCGAGTTCATGCAAAAATCGACGAGGAGACTCGTGTTCAAAATATGAGGAGAAATGATAGCAATTCACGGGTGGTCACACCCAGCGATTCAAAGAGTTGGGACCACCGAGTGGGAAAGCCGGATCCGATTAAGGCGGAGACGTGGGTCAAACAAATTACCAAGATATTCGATGTCTTGGGATGCACGGAGGAACAGAAAGTTCCATTCGCCGCCTTTATGTTCCGTGGGGCGGAGACATCGGTGGGAATCGAAGGCGTACTCCATCCACCGCACTCAAAGACGTGGGAGGCGTTTCAGAAGCAGATTCAATGACAAGTACTTCCACGAAAGTATTCGTCGTATGAAGGAAGTGGAGTTTATTAGACTAAGCGAGAATAACATGACGGTGTCCCAAAGACGAGGCGAAGTTCGTGGAGTTATCGGTGTTTGCACCTCATTTGGTGGAGAATGAGGAACGATGACGCGGATGTTTACGAGAGGTTTGAAACCCGACATACGCCAAAGATCTCATTTCTCATAAATTTTTCTCTATTAGGATGTTGTCAGCGAGGCTCGGTTGTTAGAAGCGAGATAACGAGTATGTTCAACCGAGGGACCATAACCGAGGATCATACCAAGATAGCGATCATAAGAATAACGATAACCGGCGGAGAAAGAAGAATCTGAGACAAAGCGGTAACCACGGTGGTAATCGTGGCCATGAAAATAGAAGAAGCGAGTCGGGAGGAGATTTTAAAAAGAGGAGATTCAACAACGACCATGTGAAGACGTCAGCGCCAGTAGCAACTAGTTTTAAGGGAGGAGAACGACCACCGGTCGTATGTTACAAATGCGGGAAAGAGGGACATATCAGCCCAAACTGCCCACAACAGTTTAAGGTATGCTATAATTGTGGAAAAGAAGGACATATCGCTCGAGATTGTACGATATCGAAACCCAGTCCAGTGGGAATGGTGACTCAAAAGGATGTCCCGAAAAAGTCAAAGTTAACGGTTCTTGGAAGAAGCGTTTTGTCGTGGCCGGTCAAAATGCAAGGAACCCGAACGAAGTTAGCGGGTTAGTTAATTATAAATTTCTTGCGAAGTATATACCTTACTAGATCTCTGGTTCTACCCATTCTTTTATCTCTCTTGCTTTGCGTTCAACGTTTGAACTTGACTACGGAGAAATTAAACTTTGACCTATCTGTGGAGACTCCATTAGGAGAAAATTTCATTACATCCGTTATTTAAAAATCTTGCTTGATTCAAGTTGGCACTATCACATTACCTGTTAACCTTATTTTTATAGAGATATTTGTTTTTGATGTGATTTTAAGGTTAACTACTCATCATGCCGAAATTGATTATTTTCGTAAGGTTGTTAGTTTTCATATTCCTAAGCAACTCGTTATTCAATTCAAGCAATCAAACCATTGTAGTCAAACATTTTCATATCAAGCCATGAAGTCATTCGTTTATTACGGATGTCAAATTTTCTTAGTCCATGTTATGGATTTGAATAAAGACACGCCGATTTGAATAATATTCTGTTGTTATTGATTTTCCCGACGTATTTCTGAAGAATTTCTTGGTTTACTCCCAAAAGTTCGATATTAAATTTTGTATCGACTTTGAACCCAGACAAAACTCATTTCTAAAATCTCACATCGAATGGCTCCTATTGAACTTCGTGAGTTAAAAATTCAACTATAGAATTTGGTACTGAGCCTTTATCTTGTGACTTCCTTTGTGGAATTCACTAAGCCGAACTCTCTGTAGGGACGTCATATTCGATGCGATAGTAAATCGATAGGTGTCATTGTGACGTGCTTATCCAAGATTGGGATATGAGTCACGGTTGAGAGCAACCTAAGTCAAGAATCGAAATACGTAGCTTTCAGGCTTAGTTGGTTATTATCGGAGATTCGTTGAAGGATATTCTCGAATCACTATTCCTTAACGCGGTGACTCGTAGAGATACAAAATTCGAATGGAGCAAGGAATGTGGGAAGAGCTTCAAGAACTCAAGAGGAGACTCATTTCAAAGACATGTTCGATCGTCTACGCCATCCTGGAAAAGCGAACGTGGTAGCCGACGCGATGAGTAGAAGATCATATCTTTGGAACGAAAAGCGATGATGTCAAGTATACGATAGAGCCAACTTTAATAGAAAAAGTTAAGATTGCTCAAGCCACCAACTTCGGAGTCGATGCGTATGAAGAAGAAAGTACAAGAAGGAGCTATTTAGGGGCGAGAATTGATGAAGAAGGAATACTTGAGTCCACTCTAGACCTTGTGTTCCTAACGACTCTAATTTGAAGTACAAGATTATGATGGAGGCACACAACACGCCATTTGCAATCCATCTCGAAGTACTAAAATGTATCGTGATCTTGACATACATTTTGGTGGAGCAATATGAAGAGAGAGATTGCAAAGTTTATCTCGATGTGTTTAACTTGCTTAACGTGTAAAGGCGGAGCATCTTGTACCTAAGGGTCCGTTGCAACCACTTGAGATTCCGGAATGGAAGTGGGAACACATTACTATGGATTTCGTTACGGGTCTTCCTACGGTTTCTCAAGGCATCAATGCTATTTGGGTTATTGTTGATAGATTAACCAAGTCTCGCGTTTCATTTCTTGCCGATCACGGAGACTTATTCCCTTGAACGTCTTTCTCGTATGTACGTAAATGAGATTGTGAGATTGCATGGCATGCCAGTATCCATAGTTTTAGATCGTGACCCAAGATTCACTTCATGATTTTGGGTTAGCTTGCAAAAAGCTATGGGCACGGATTTACGATTCAGTTTGGCATACCATCCTCAAACGGATGGGCAATCAGAAAGGACTACTCAAACTCTTGAAGATATATTAAAACTCTGTGTCCTAGATTTCAAAGGAAGTTGGGATAAGTACTTGCCATTGGTGGAATTCTCATACAACAATAGTTATTAAACAAATATAGGCATGGTTCCATTCGAAGCATTATATGGACGAAAATGTCGTTCCCCAATATGTTGGGATGAGGTGGGTAAAGCAACATTGTTGGGACCCGAGTTAGTACGTATGACTAATGATTCGACAACGTATACAAACGGCACAAGATCGACAAAAGAGTTATGCGGATCTTCATTGAAAGGACGTGGAATTTAATGTAGGGGATCATGTATTGTTGCGAGTTGCTCCATGGAAGGGTGTTAAAAGATTTGGGAAGAGAGGAAAGCTCAATCCACAATTTATTGGTCCATTTCAAATTCTTGACCGAGTAGGAAATGTAGCCTATAGACTTGCGTTACCTCTCGAGTATGTCTCGTGTTCATAATGTGTTTCACATATCCGTACTTCAGTAAATATGTGAAAGACCCGAACCACGTTATTGAAGTTAGAACCGACGAGATAGCCAAGACTTAACGTGTGAGGAGGTACTGTCAAGATCTTGGATAGGAAGGAGCATGTCCTACGCAAGAAAGGTCATACCACAAGTTAAAGTTTTGTGGAGGAATCATGCTTATAGAGGAAATGACTGGGAATTGGAAAGCGGAAATGAAAGCGAGGTATCCTCACCTTTTCGAAACACCAAGACGTCGACGCCAATTTCGAGGATTTAAATTTCATAAGGAGGGAGGTTGTAAGACCAGAAATTTTTAAATAAAAAGGAATTTCCTTTATTTATTATTTTGAAATAGTAAGGGTTGATTTGATTAATGTGGATAGTTAAGGGTTAAATACGCAAATATTTCAAAATAAGCAAGTGGTTATAAAATATTCATTATCGTCGGAGAATATTCGTTTGGTCGTGGAATATTAAATGCTTTGTCGAGAGAATATTAAATGCGATTTACCAGCAGCGACCATGTGTGGGCTCCATAACTGAAAAGCGATTGGATGAAGAAAACGACAAATATAAGTTGTTTTTAAATAGCAGCGTAGTTATTACAGTTATTATCTTGTTGGAATACCCAGGTGGTTTAAAACACACTAATACGGCGTTGTTGAAAGAAGCAATACCAGTATTGCACCAATTATTGATTCTACGAAGAAGGCACTACTCAATAATGGTTCTGATAATTCTTGTCGAAGTATTTTATTGAGTTAATAATTGTTTGCGTTGATATTTTATATTGTTTGTTGTTTCAATAATTGTCATTACACAGTATTTTTCTTTATCGAAGCAATAATTCATATTATCTGAATAATATTATTAGATAACATTATTGGCAATGTCTAGAAAGTTCATCTAAGGAGAGGTTTGGTCACCTAATTGCGGCGCCTTGAATGAAGAAATTCTTATTGGAAAGCCCTCTTCTTTCTGGAAGGCTATGCGGTTGTCGATATTGTGATTCTCAGTAATATTATTTGTGAATAATTAATTATTAATTTATATGATGAGGAAAATATTGATTTTATGTGGATATAGATGGAGAAAATTTTTAAAATGACAATTGTTGAAAATTAATATTTTATCTTTTTCTGATAAAATAATTCATTTAAATATATTAATTTAATAATATATTAACGGTGATATTTTTACAACGAATGTGGGATATATGAGTATACGAGGAGGAAGAGTATTTTTGTTGCAATAAATGTTTAAAACATGTTAAACATGTAAATTGGACCCCATTTATTGATTGAAATTTGATTATAATTTAAAAATCTGCGTTTGTGGATTTCGGTCAATTTCTATTTGGAATTTGGAAAAACTTTCTTCTGCAAAGTTGTAGAGAATTGAATTTCCTATAAAAACTCGCGAGATTCGAATTTTCTGATGAAAGGGCTATTTATTATGAATTATTGAAGTTCAAAGCTTCAAATAATTAATTTTTGAAGTTTTAAATATTTTTAATAAGAAAAATATTTTTTTAAGTTAGGCAAGGTGAGTCACTCTTGGTGGCTGATGATTTGAATCAGATTTTGGTGCGAGGAATTTAATAAATATATATTAATATTTTATTAAATTTTTCGCTTTCAAGTGTTCTAAGCAATTTCTATAAATAGGGTCTTGGGTTAGAATTGAAAATCACACCGTAAATCAAGTTTTCTCTCTCTATATTATCGAGCGTATTCTTGTGAGTATTTTGAGTATACTTTGAGTATTGCTATACTGGTGCAAGTCCAAGTCATAGCTTTATATCCAGGTGTTTCAAATTTAGTAAATCTTGATCTTTCGAGGTAAGGGATGTTATTTTCTTCTCAAATGATATTATTTCTTCAATATCATTATCTTTGAAATATTGGTTGGAACTTTTATCAAATTTGGAACTTTTTCATGTCGGGGTTACTTATTCATGAGTTACTATTCACGAAAGTTCTTATTCACGAGTTACTATTCACGCAGTACTACTATTATTAAGCGTGAAGATGTTTTTGTGGAATTTCTATCTTTTGGTGTCTGAGTTATTTATTCACGATATTCGGACTATTCACGATATCTAACACTATTCACGTATACAGATTATTCAATAGAAAAATAAAATTTCTTCTTTTCGTCAAAACATCTATTCCGGATACTAACTCGATCAGTATCCATGTTTTGATCATTCTTCAATTTTACACCACTATGATTATTTTTGAGGTATTTTGGACATGGATAAAACCAAGTACGAATCCTTAATCCTTAATCCTTGTCATTTTGTTTCTTTGGATTCGTTTCTTTAAAAAAAATATTTTTCATCATCCTCGGTCTTAAATGATGATATTATGGAATATCTTTGGCCAGTAGTGAAAAGATGAATGATTTCTTAAGAATATCTTTGGCTCAGTAGTGCAAAAGATGAATGATTTCTGAAGAATATTCTTTGGCCGTAGTGCAAAGATGAAGCAGTGTTTAAATGAATATGACCCGGTGATGAATATCTTTGGCCCGTAGTGCAAAGATGAATATTTGATTCGAGATGCATATTGATTGATGTTCTGAGGATAAAATATTGATGATGGATCGTTAAATTCATAGATTATAGTAGATTTCATTCTCACGTAACTCTTCTATGAATTATTATTTCACGCGAATATTGATCTCAAAACTTGTTGCCTATTGTATTCTATCGATTTTCCTCGTTGAAGACTAACGATAATTTGTTGTATATTATCTTAGTCATAATATTCTTTCTTCGGGCTAGTTGAGCTCACCCTTTTCCTTGTTGTTCCATTTTTCTTCTCTCGGGAGGCGAGAATGTAGATGAAAGTACTAATCGGGGTATGGAATGAAGGTTACAGAGAGAGTTGTTTAGTAGTCCTCACCATTTTTATAAAATAATGAATCAATAATTATGATGGGGATTTATTTTTGCGTGTGGATATTATCAGAAGACAATATTATATTTAAACTCATTAAGATATATTGTCGTATTTCACACGACATTTGTATTATTGAAGTTGTAGTTTTGCTTTTGCACTCATGTATTTGGCATTTCGAGAATGGGTGTTGTATATACTATTTTTGGGGGCGTCATTGATTAACTAATAAAACGAATAACTTTATAAAAGTATACATTTTTATATAAAAGTTTTTCGCTTTTATTACGTTAATAATACTGAATAAAACAAAACGTCGTTATCGTTATTATTATTCACACTATTAATCGACCGAATGTCGCTCCTAAGGAAAGAGGGCTTTCAATAAGAATTTTTCCCTATTATGGTAGCAATTAGGTGACCAAACCTCTCCTGGTAGAACTTACAGACATCGTTAATAATGCAAATAATAATATTAATAACTTCGCTATCTCAATTATTGATTTAATAAGATATAAAATATCGATAATAATTGAATCAAACCGAGTGACTTCTCACATAAGAATTAATAATCAATACTGGTGCGCTACTACGCAACCACGCCAGTATTATTGACTTTTTACTACCGAAAGTAGTTCAACAAGATCAACCAGTAAAACTTCCATTTGTTATTTTCATAAAAATATTTTTGTCGATTTCTCAATCCGATAATAATTACATTAATGGGGTCCACCAATGAGTGTGTCGTCGTACGAATATTCCCTGATCAATCGAATATTATATAACAACTTGCATACTTTGCAAAATTTATAAATATTACCCACAACTATAACATTATATCAAATTTATTACATAATATTCAAAATGATATTTATAGAAAATTTATTTTATTTATAAAAGTTGGGGTCTTACAAAAAATTTAAAAATTAATTTTTTATTTGTGAAAATATTAATTCTTAAAAAAATATTGTTAGTTTTTCCGCTAAAACAATTTTATTTGTAAAAATCATAAATTTGAAAAATATGGTTTTGTTCTTTAAACTTAAATTTGTTGGATGTATAATTTAAAATCTATTATTTCACAAAAAGAATCTCATTCATAAAATAAATAAAAAATCATTTCACAAAAAAGTCTTCATTAATTTTATAATTAATTAGTAATATTAACACAATGATTTTAAATTGAACATCATAATTTTACTATGATGTCACTAATCACTACTTGGCTACCAACTTAATTATTTTTTCTTAAAATATTATGTTTATTTCTATGTTTATATATGAGTAAAGATATGAACAAACGAAAAGAAGAAAATACACACAAACTAACATATATATGAACAAACAGTCGAAACATTTGAGTAAAGTGGGAATTAAATTCAATGGCATATTTAAATTGTTGGAGGTTCTAGAACTTAATTGATGAGTTTGACGGGAACTAAAACTTTCAAAATTAGCATGCGAAAATGATTGGGAAAAAAAAGATATTTTCAATCAACAATTAAGCTCTATATATATATATATATACTCCCTCCATTTTTTAATATAGATCGTTTTATAGTTAACAGAGTACAAGAGAAAAACAAAAAGTTTCAGAAATGATAGGATATAGCGACGGTTTGGTTACAGATTTGATTTTTTTTTTTTTAATGTCTCCTAAATAATTTATAAGATTTATTGGAACTGAAATTTTTACAGAAAAAGGTGTTTTGTATGTCATTTGGATACATGTAAAAAATATGCATGTATCCAAATGACATCCAAAACACTTTTTTTCTGTAAAAATTTCAGTTCCAATAAATCTTATAAATTATTTGAGACATTAAAAAAAAAATAATAATAATCAATCGGTCGCCATGTCCGGTCGCCCCAGAATTACTCTTAAGGAAATGATTATAAAACATTAAATATACTATCAATTGTCTATATTGCCTTTGTATTGGAAAAAGGAAATTGTTATTTATTGGACAAAAAATAGTAGGAGAACCAAAGTTATATTTATTACTTGGGGTAATATTAAAAACTAAGCAATTAATGCTTATTTGAAAATCTCAAACAATTTATATTTAAGAACAAAAATATTTCTCTAAAACGACTTATATTAAGTAACGGAGGGAGTATATGATATATCCATCAAGTTGCTCAATTAAACAACTTTTGAGTCGGTTTGTCTATATATATCCCCTAAAGTCACAGTCATTGAGTCATATATCAACACTTCGTTTCGAAGCGGCATGGTGTTTTGACTATAGTGGGGCCTATTCAATTATAAATTCATGAAAATAATTAATTACATAATCATATTCTCGTGTTGAGAAATTAATTAATGAGGTAGAAATATATTAAGATCAGAGAGAGATGAAAAAACACAATTAAGAATGATGTTCAGCCGCAAATTAAAGCTCAAAAACCAAAAGGGCCACATCATGCATGTCCAATTAGTCTCTTTTACAATAAAGTAATGCTAGTTAAGATAACTAGACATAATTATAATACAATTTTGTAGAAACAACTTATGTAGCTAGACATAAATCTAGTATTTTTTTTTTTATTAACAATGTTGTTTCTTATAGAAAGGCATAAAACTTACTTCTACTTTTTTTTGCGTATGAAAGAAAAAATTAGAGACCTCATACATGCATATAATATTTAAGTCGATCTTCCTCAAAAAGTTCAAGTCACTTATCTAAATGATAACATGATTGTGGTTGTCACTGTAAAAATAACACAAACAAATTTTAAAAAAAATTCCTTGATCGATTGGGTAGATCAAGAAAACAGCAGTTGCAGCTGAATAGACAAAGTTATATATATATATATATATATATATATATATATATATATATATATATATATATATTCTTGGTCAAAACTCATCACAGCTCTCTCTCACTTGTGCTGAATATGCAAAACAATTATTTCCCCTGAACGGAAATTTATGGAGTGTATTATACAACCAATCTAAACTATATATTAAGGTCAGAGGTACAATAACATATATTTACATATGTAAATTTGAATATCTCGGACAAAAACAAGGTATATATGCTAGCTCTTTCCAGAAAATAGTCTTCTGATTCATTGGAAGTAAATATAATTAAGGAGTATATTTTTTTTCATTTCCACACGAAAATTCTGAGCAAACATAACATAAAATTCACTTTCCTTACACACGAACTATATAAGTTAATTAACTTGATTCACACATAAAAGTATCCTGACCTTTTATATAGTACAGAAGTTAACTAATACAAGTACCTTATTGTATAAATAAGATTCTCAATGGATGGATGGATGGAGTTTCTAGCTCCTAATATATATATATATATATATATATATATATATATATATATATCAACACATGCACTTTACTTCCATTAATTAGTACCCATCAAACAAGCATAAAGATCCTCAACTCTTAAGACCTGATCATGATCATTCATCCAATTAGAACCGATGATTTGATCCTGACCGTTCAAGCTTGAGCTCCCTGCTTCATTATCACAATTATTACTAGACAAAGAATTAGAAACAGAACCAAGAGGTTGGTGTACTTGTGAATATTGAACTTGTAGTTGTTTGAAATTAGCAATTTCAGCTTGTGACTTTTGCAGCTCCACTCGAATGCGTTGAACCTCTTTCTCAAGCTGCCTTTTTTGGGCTAATGCAGCCTCTAGCCGCGTATGAAGCGCGCTATAATCCAACTCCAGGCTCTGATTCTTCCACCTGGCGCGCTTGTTTTGGTACCAAATGGCTATTTGTCTGGGAGGAATGTCTAGTTGATGCGCAAGCTGGAGTTTTCGCTCCGGATCCAGCCGGTTATTGGCGTTGAAGCTTGCCTCTAGGAGCCTTGCTTGTTCTTGAGTTAGCCTCTTCTTCTTGTTGTTTTTTGAGGAGGAGTGCCTTTGGTTTTGGGACGACTTGAAGTTATTCATCATCATATATATGTGTTGAATATATGAGATGAGATTATGTGTGAAATGAAATGATGCATGTTAATTTATATATATATATATATATATATACACACACACGCCGGAATTGGAGGGGGCAAAAGTTATTTTGGGGTTTTTGTGTTTTTTTTAAATTAGAGTTTGGAGTTTCGTGGCGGGGGCGGCTGACTTCATATATTCGTGCATGAGCATGGTGTTCACGTGGGAAGGGTCCTACTCATGCAAATATGTACGAGTATGATTAATTTAATTAAATTTGGGGAACATTCAAATATATATTATTGGACCTTATCTCTTATAGGATTAGGAAAGCTAAACAATTATACAGAAGTATATGAGCTTTGAAGGAGCATGAATTTGGACATCTTTTGGTTGCTCCACTATATTAGATGATTAACTTTAATTTATGGCTTCTCAATTCTGATAACATATATAAGTGGAACATGATATATAACCTACCAGATTTGATTTAACTTTCTTATGATATATGTTAACGCCAAGATCTTTCTCCACGTTCCAATCACCAAGACGCGTCCAATATCTTGCACAGTTCAACAAGTCAACACCAAAAGTTTGTGAACGGCCGTCGTCGAGGATAGCTCGGTGTGAGAGTCGATGTCATCGATCATGAGCTAATAAATGGAGAGAAAATAATATCTAACGCCGAGAGAGAATAATTATATGATTGTGTGTGTAATGTTTTGTTATTTACCTCCTTTGTAATCCTAGCCCCATCGTCTTCAATCCTTTGCCATCGCCACCCATCACCTCCTCGACACCTTTTCCCCACTCTCATGGTCATTTGGTAGAAAGTATGTGAAATTTCTTTCCTCACCGCTCTTCTGCTCACTCTTTTGGCACCATCATTATCCTAGATCTCATCCTCATTAATGCAATGCAGAAAAGGTGGCAGACATAGTAGTCAACTATTATTTGCATAATGACACTTGCACAAAGTCAAGAAGTTGGGTTAAGTGATAAATTTGTATAATCAACGATTCGATAGTAGCCAAATAACGAAAAATGACCGGATCCAACCGAAAGGACCCAACGAAATAATCAAGTAATTGGTACCCAAATCATTCGGACCAACCAAGACAAGAAATAATATAATCCAAGGAGAACCCATTAAGCCCCTAATAATAAGAAAAAGGATTATGGTACAAATATATATATATATATATATATATATATATATATATATATATATATAGTGCATTTAATTAATTCATTTAATTCTAATCTAATTTCTAGTTCTTTCAAGAATTGTTGAAGTCTTATTCTTAATTAGTAAAGACTTCTGATTTAATTAATTATTAATGCATCTTTAATTTTGGGCACCTTTATCCAATTTGAGTGAACCTGATAGATTTGTGATTCTACTACGTACATACATGCAGTCCCTTTCTTGAATTCTGAAAGAAAGTAACAATACAAAGAATCAAAGTCTTAGAATGCACCCTATGTATATGTTTGGTTGTCGTCCAATGTTTTACTAGAAAATCATCCAATTTAGCTGTCACACTATCGTCATCCAAGTGTTGCATCTGATCAGGGCAGGCCCTAAACTTAGACCACCATCTCTGCTAGAGAATCAGAAACAAATAATATTATATCTTTACTGTGGCTAAACATATTTAAGAATCTTATTTGTCCAAATACAACTTAATTGTGTGTAATTTTTTTTAACCCCAAACGCAAGTTTAATAATATGTGGGTCTTTTCTTAATTCGTTTCTATTTCATATATTTATATACATCCATATATATTTATTAACAACATAAATTAATCGTAGTTTAACTCAAATTTCATTTACATATATATAATTTGGACTCGAGTTTTCACAATATATAGAACTGTATATGTTGATGGATGCGTCCTACCTACTAGAGACTTATCTTGATTCTTTATACTCCCATATGGATCTTCTGTAATTTATGTCAAATAATTAAGAAAATAAGTTTTATATACATATGGAAAAAGGTGTACAGCTGTGCAAATTCTAAATGCATGTATACAGTTTACGATCGTAGAGTTAAATCACTATACAAATTCTAGCTACAATCGTAGAGTAATTAATCACTTTACTACCAAAGAAACGTAGGAATCCTCAGATCGTAGAAAGAAGCTTACTCTACAATCGTAGATATATATCGTTTAGGAGATGCATAATCATTATAGTTCCATTAACCCTTATATATATATATATATATATATATATATATATATATATATATTGGTCGCTTATAAGAAGGTAGCTAGAGAGGAAGCATCCTTGAGTAGTTGCAAATGTAGTAATTGCATTGATTTTTATTGTTGAAGAAACTTGACCACCACTTAATTCCATTTGTACAATAGTAGTAGTAGTAACGTCAGAGTTTTCGTACGGCCACCGATGCATATATGGAAGATTGCATTGAAGTCAAACAATAAGTCAACAACATCTAGAATATTTCACACAAGTTGATTTATCATCTAGATATGTATGTATTCAGCTAGAAATCAAAGCAATAAGCAAAATGTTGATTTTCAATTCCACTTTCTTTATTTGAGGGTGACAAATTAATTTGGTGTATATATTCTTTTTTATGTTCATACCAGTATCAGAATTTTTCCTACTTATAATATTTGTTGTTGAGGGAGAATTGGGAGAATTAACACATACATATTTAAAACTCAACTTAATTTAATAAAAAAAAAATTACTAGATCTTGAGCTCGTTAATTCACGTATAATATGAAGTCTTCACTCTTTATTATTATTATTATTATTATTATTATTATTATTGATGCCATTACTTCAAATATATTAAATGTCGTTTGGAAGGGTACTCGGTGGCCACACTTAAGCATAGTATTTTCATAATTGAAATCTTTGTTCATGCATCTCCCATATATCAGAGGGATGTATATATTATAATACTGCAAAAAAGTATTCAGGTCTCATACATTATTTAACTTTTGATAGTAACATATATACTAAATCAGACTACATTCAAGTTAATTAATTTCCAAGAGAATGTCAAGTCTCAAATTGAACCCAAATATTTTGTCGAGCTAAGAGGGTTATTAAATTAGCCTCTGATTTCTGCCTTCATATTTATTCATCAACTGCAGCCCTGGGCTCTGCATCATTTACTGTGAATATAGTAGGTCCACATAGATATAGGAGAGATTACTACTAATAATTAATTAATACGAGTAATAATTATTTAATTTAGATGGCCAAAGTTTCTTATACGATTCATGTATTCGGTGCCAACAACATATATTTTTTTTAAATATATGATATATGTTGGGACGTAATTATTTTGGATCTGAATTATATAGTAGGTCAAAATTTACGAGATATTTAATTCCACGTAAAAACTTATTTAGACAGTTGAATATTTTAAAGAATCAAAGATTTCTTAATAAAATTCAATTTATGACTCATAAGAAAAGTGTCAGGATATGATTCGACTTCCTTTCCTTGAGGATATTCTATTTGTTCTCATTAATATATCTTACCATTAGGGATCCTAAGTTTATCTGAGATGTAGTGAGGCGGGGGGTCCGGGGTCTACGACCCCTGTCATGAAAATTTTTTTATGTACTAGGGAGGTCCAATTTGAAATTCGGGGGAAGTCAAGGGGTTTGAGGTCTTGTTGAGAAGAAGAAGGAAGGGAAGAAAAAAAAAGTAATTTTTTTATAACTTAGATTGGGTTGTTTGATTTGTTTGAATCCAAATTAGCCCGCAAAAAAAAAAATATTTCTCATATAGTCATGTTCGTATGTATTTTTTCTAAAAGTCATGATGGCCCATTAAGCCACTAAAGTCAACATATTACATATGTGATATTACCAATAACAAAACTGCCACCACAAAGACAACATGAAAATATGGTGGAGCGTTTAGAAAAGGGTGATATTTCCACAGGAAGAGGTTTGAACAGTTTTTGTTCTGAACATAATATTAGCATCCCTAATATGGAAGATAATGTTCCAGGTCGCCTTCGTTGCAAACACACGTACTTTCACCACTTTCGAGTTGAGATATTTTGTCAGGTATTCAATTATTTTTCTCTATTTATACTTCTAATTATGTTTTTGAATATAGAAGTAATTTTATTTTATATTTTTTAGGTTGATGATCGTATTAGTCAAGAGATGGATAATCGTTTCACTGAGACGAACACGGAATTGCTCTTGTGCATAGCATGTCTTGATCCTAAGAATTCGTTCTCCAATTTTAGTTTTTCAAAGTTAGTTCGACTTGCAGAACTATATCCACAAGACTTTTCAATGGATGATCGAATGGAGCTTAAAGAACAACTAAAGATGTGGATTTCTGAAATGAGAGGAAATGCAAGATTTTCTAAACTAGAAAATGTCGGAGAACTTGCAACTAATATGGTTGAAGTGGGATATCACACTACTTTTCATTTAGTATATCTTCTTATCAAGTTGGCTTTAGTTTTTTTCGTCATTGCGACTACTTTAGTGTGGAGCAGTATTTTCTGCGATGAATATTGTTAAGACAAATTTCTTGCAACAAGATGGGAGATGACTTTTCGTCTAATCGTTTGGTGTCTTTATGTCGAGAGAGATATTTTTAGGCGATTGATAATGAAGTGATTATCCAACATTTGAGAATATGAGAACTCATGAGGTTGGATTTACGCGCTTCTACGATCCGAACTCAAGAAGAGAGAGACTCGTCGTTCTAATCAAGATACTTCTGGGTTCAACGATCAACAATGTGTTTCAATTTGTAATTGATTTTTTTTGTTTCAATTGAATTTGAGTAACTAATTGAAATGTTAAATTACTTGTGATTTAGGATTATGATTTTGTTGAATGTTGAATTATTTGTAATTTAGGAATATGGAAAAAAAAAATCAATAAACTAAGAGGCCGTCGAAAAAAAAATTACATGCATAATCCGGACCCCACTGTTGAAATCCTCTGGCTCCGCCACTGTACGGAGAGAAGGTATGATCACTATAAATATAAGGATGCACCCTAATTCCAAGGGACATACAATATTACTTATCTTACAGCACTAGAAGTCTAGAACATTAATTAAACCTTTAAACCCTATTCAACTTGTACTTCTTCTTGCACCGGAGCTATCTCCGACGGCCCAAACTGTTAAATTTTTGGTCCAAGTTGTCAAGTTTTTTTTGTGTGACCTCGATTTGGAGCGCTTTGGTGACGCGTAGACGAATCTTAATATATGGTGATACGATAAATATGGATGGGAGTGTATGCAGAAATTAAAGTCTGATCATTCTTAATTTTATAAATTTGATGTATATATATATATATATATATATATATATATATTATAATTTAACAAAAAACTTTTACCATACACAGAAAAATTCATATTTTTATATTCAATTCTCTTAAAGTTTTAATCTTATATGTATCGGGCAACATTCTAGGAAGTTACTGGAATGCGTAAAGCTTCATTTTAAATTTTATGCCTATATTAGCTGATCAGTTCAAATTCTAAAGCTCCAGATATTTTTTATATATATAATAATTTATCAGCACTTTTCATCATCTCATTTAATTTTTAAAAATTTTCTTAATCAATTTAAAAAATTCTAAAATTAATATGTATTTATTTGATTTCGATTAGTACAAGTACACACCATATAATATTATAAACTACTTGAAAGGTATTTATTAAATAAAAAAAATTATAATTTCAAAAATTGAAATAAAATTCCATCACAATTTAAATTTTCAAACGTTGCAAACTCATTAATTAGGATTAATCCCTTTAATTTCTAAATTGGGTTTCCATAGGAAGAAAATTATTTAAAATGTCTGAGCAGTTAATCAATCCACTGTCAAGCGGCGGCTGAGTTGATAAGTGCCTCAGTTTTGACCTCCGGCTATTAATTCAACCATTTAATTAAAGATGTGCCGCTTGGAACTTCCCCTTCATCAAACATATAATATTACAAGTTGAGTCCGAAGAAAATGATTGTGCTGAATAATTAAACACTAGCACCCGGTGGCAGGGGCGGACCCTGCCATTGTCGCGTCATTGTATTAATTAATTATTATTAATTAAGTTAATAATAATAATAATAAATTTATTAAATATAAATTTCAATTAAAAATACGTAAAACTCATTATAATGACGCGACAAATTTTTTTGTCGTTCTCTTACACAATTCTTCCCTCCCGTCTCACGATTCTTTATCTGTGTTTTAGTATTTGAGTAATATTATGAACATAAATTATATAATAAAAAATAGAGAGGAACTTATCGTGGAATGTTTTAAATATTTTTATTGATAAATAATATATGCGTATAAATTATTGTGGAATGTACATCTGTCTCTGCTCAGTGACACGCGTTTTGCGTATAAATTATGTGGGGTAAAATAAAATTTTAAAAATTAAAAAGAAAGATAAATAAAATTAATATTAAAATGACAAAACAGAATTATAATTAAATTTAGGCTTAAATATAATTTACCACTATGAATTATAGGTCATATTTCACTTCGGTGATCCACCTTTTAATTTTGTCAATTAAATTATTGAATTATTAATTTTTTTCAATTTCAATAAATTGAGTCTGTCACTTCAAAAATTGCTTATGTGGCTATCTGGGTGGAGCATAAGGCAGCTGATGTGGGTAAAAAAAATAATTTTTTATGTTTTGATTAAACAAATTTGATATAATAAAGGGTAAAATTGTGACGCCCCCAAAATAGGTATACACAACTAGGGGTGCTCATCGGTAAAAAAACCGAATTAGTGCAGAAAAAAATTGAGCCCCAGATCGATCCAAATTATCGAAAAAATAAGAATCAAAGCCGTCATCAATTATCGGTTCAAGCACAAAATCGAGATCGATTTTTTTGGTTCGATTTTCGATTTATCTAGCATGCATGGTGATATATATAATTATTAATAAATAATAATAATTAAATAATTTTTTTTAATATATTAACACATTTTTTTTAAAACTAAGAAAAAGAAATCATATACAATTATATATCAATTGTTGTTGTAGACTTGTAGATTGTAGTTGGCTGCTTGTTATATCAATTGAAATTGTTGTTGATTTTTGAATAGAAGTCTATTGTCTACTGTCTATTCTTATATCAATTGAAATCATATACGTCTTGTAGTTGGCTTGGCTTCTTGTTGTTTACGTAGGACCACACGTATCTTACGTGGAAGTGCATGGTTGGCTCATAATAAATTAAAATTTAAATGAGAGAGAGGAGGGGTGTGGGGTCAGGAGTGTGACAGTGACGTTTTAATGAAAAAGGCTATTGTCTAATTGTTTACTGTTGGCTAAGGCTTGTCTACTGTCTATTGTTTATTGTTGGCTTGTTGTTGTTTATTGTTGGCTTGTTGTTGGTTTAATAGCTTTGCTCGTTTTAATACATTTTGATTTTTTTGGGATATTTTGGTTCGTACCGAATTCAAAAAGTCTAGTACCGCTATCGAAATCGGAAAAAAAACTGAAAAAACGATACCGAAAAAATCAGTACCGTCGATTTCGGTACCAACCGGTTCGGTAAAAAATCAAATTTTTTTATCACCCCTATACAACCCATTCTGAGTTGCCAAATACATGGTACATAACTCAAATACAGACTTAATTTATACAATTATCAATTGTCGTGTAAAATACGATAAAACGTAAGCTGAGAGTTTTAACACGAATATTGTCTTGTAGATAATATCTAAACTCAAATGAAATCCTCATTACAATTATTATCACACTATTTTATAAAATAGAGAGGACTACTATAGCAACCATCTTGGACTGTCACTTCTTTCCCCGACTAGTCTCAGCTATATTCTCATTTCCTAAAGAAAATAATGAAATAAAAGGGTAAGCTCAACTAGCCCAGTAAAGAATATTATGACTAAGATAATGTAGAATAAATTATCCTTAAACTTTAATAGTTTAAAACTGATAGAATACAATAGATAACAAGTTTAACTGCAGCGGAACAAGAAATTCATTAGAAGAGTCAAGTAGAGCATGATGTCTACTATTTTCTATAATTTAAAAGTTCATCATCAATATTTTATCTCTGCAACACAATTCAATAAATAATCCACATCACTGAATTATCCATGCACTACGTGTGACGCCCCCAAAAATAGGTACAACCGACCCATTCTGAGTCGCCAGATATCACTCTATAAAAATCAAATACAACTTCATTTATCTGTTGTTAATCGTAAATGCAGTAGACGACAACAGATAAGTCATGAGTTTCAATACAAATGTATGTAACTCTCATGATGCCTCGACCACAACCTTCTGATGGTACGTTGCAGTAAAAGTACAGATCGATAAGCATTTTAGAAATTAAAATCTTTGGAAAGTCTTTCGAGAAACCGGCCGTATACGTGGGAGGCCATGAATATAAGTTATGATAGATATCATATGTCCAGAGAATTATCCTTGGTTGATCCGATAGACCCCAAAGAAAACGAGAAGATTACTATCGTATTCCTTCCAATGATGATTCTTCTCGACATATAATTATCTCGGTTGTCTCAAATGAGAATTATATTTCAAATATACTCCAAGATCATATAGGTAGTGCTTCGTAGATATACTAAAGCAGCAAGTGGATGTGCACAACAACCACGTCTTTTGATAATACGAGATTGTATGTCATTAGACATCTTGTATGATAGTGGCAAAACACCCTTCCAAAGTTGGGTTCTCATTAACCTATTGTTGTTCACCAAAATCAATTATTAATTAACGTATAAAATACGACACGCAGATCTTAGGTCCTCAATGCAATTATATATTCCATGTCATGTCGTTTTATAATGTATTGAGAAAACTTCAACAGTCTCGAACCATCTCACTACTTCCCTTGTTGTTATTCTGGCCGACCCAAATTACACTCTTATTACA
This sequence comes from Panax quinquefolius, assembly GCA_020205615.1. Taxonomy (NCBI): domain Eukaryota; kingdom Viridiplantae; phylum Streptophyta; class Magnoliopsida; order Apiales; family Araliaceae; genus Panax; species Panax quinquefolius. The sequence goes on from CM035161.1 coordinate 127,404,567, forward strand.
CGAAAGGAATTGTGAAAAAAGGGGAAAGCCTAACTAAATTTCAAAGAAAGAATATCATGACTAAAGATAATTAAATTATCAATACCCTTCATCAGTAATAAATCAAAGATTTAGAACATATGGTAGATGATAAAACTTTTCAACCATAGTTGCAGCAGAACGAGCAATCCATTAGAAGAGTCAAATAGACCATCAGGTCTATTATCTCCTCATGTTAAAAGTCCACCAATAATGTTTTATCCCTGTAACATCAATCAACAATTCATGTCCACAATCATATGAATAACTCATAATCATAATTGTGATTATGAATTCCTTTTCGCATCCAGGACGAAGATAATTTACATCACCTATCTTCACCTGAAACATCAAAAATCATGGTTATACCAAATCACAATTCTTGCTTTCATAATCATACTAATAAATTCATCTTCAGACTACTACTAAAAAAATATACAATCAGATAACCAATAATCAACAGTTCATCTTTGCACTACAAGCCAAAGATATACAATCAAGAAACCAATAATCTTTGAGACTCAAACTTAATAAGTATCACGACCACGAATTATCCATGCACCTACGCCAAGGATATTCGTGTTTTCATTACTATCATGATTATACCGAATAATCCTCAGTCATAATCATACCAAGTCCTTCTATGCACCATTCTAAGCCACGGATGACTTTCAACACAACACAAGCATGAGAATGATGACAACAATGATATAAGCATTAATCAACGAAAACAAGGATAAATATTAAAGACTTTAAATTTATCCAAATATTATCAATCACTTAATAAACTCATAATCTAATATTATTAATATCATAACAATATTTTAATCACTTCTTAAACTTATAAACAATTTATTTCAATTGTTTACCCTTTACCAAATAATGCATTTAATCATTCAAAATGTCACTCATAAGATTTCATCACCAATGATCAAATCCCTTATCAAAAATCTGCATATACCTTATATAGGATTCCCAAGCCATAAAATCCTATTTTCTAATTTTGTTACATTACATAACATATTTAACGGGTTAAATATTTTCTAGGTCACACTACTATAGGTCGACTTACAAATGGGTCACTGAACTTTTTTTTCTTACAGTCAACTCACTGAACTTTAGTTTACTAACACAAAGTTACAAAAACCGTTAAGTCAACCTTAACTTAACGAAAATGATGATGTGGCAGCTGACTTGTCTAAAAAAAAGCCTATGTGGCAGTTAGTATGCGACGTGACAGTGAAGATGTGGATTTGTATGAAAATTTTGATAAAAAAAATTGAAAAAAATATTTTAAAGTATAATATAAATTATAAAAATTATCCAAAAAAACAAGAAAATAAATAAATAAATTAAAATAATTTTTTTTAATAAAAATTAAAAAACGCAGTTTTTTTTATTTTTTATTAAAAAAAATAAAAACGCAATTTTTTTAATAAAAATAATTGGTTTTTTTTATTTTATGAAAAAAAAATTAAAACTACGCTTTTTTTTTAATAAAATAAAAAATGCAATTTTTTTTAATAAAAATTAAAAAATGTAGTTTTTCTTAAAAATAAAATGCGGTTTTTAAAAAAAACAGCGTTTTTTAATATATAAAATTTTTATTACTTTTTTTATTAAATGCAGTTTTTTAAATAATTTTAAAAAACAGCATTTTTTAAAATTTTATAAAAAATTGCATTTTAAAAAACTGCATTTTTAAATTTTATAAAACTGCAATTTTTAAAATTTTATAAAAAAAACTGCATTTTAAAAAACTACATTTTTAATTTTTTTAAAAAACTGCATTTTTTAAAATTTTATAAAAATGTATTTTTAAAAAACAGCTTTTTTTAAAAAAATTTATATAAAAACTACATTTTTTAAATTTTATAAAAAAACAGCATTTTTAAAAACTGCATTTTAAAAAGACTGCATTTTGTTAAAATTTTATAAAAACTGCATTTTTTTAGAATTTTATAAAAACTGTATTTTTTTAAAAAATTATAAAAAAACTGCATTTTTTAAAATTTTATAAAAATTGCATTTTAAAAAAAAATTATAAAAAACTTCATTTTTAAAAACTGCATTTTTTAAAATTTTATAAAAAAACTACATTTTTAAAAAAAATTAAAAAAAATTATTTTATTAAAAATACTGTTTTTTAAAATTTTATAAAAAACTGCATTTTTTAGAATTTTATAAAAACTGCATTTTTTAAAAAAATTATAAAAACTGCATTTTATAAAACTTTATAAAACAACAGCATTTTAAAAAACTGCATTTTTAAAAATTTTATAAAAAACTTCATTTTTTAAAACTGCATTTTAAAAAATTTATAAAAAACTGCATTTTATAAAAAAAATTAAAAAATTTATTTTATTAAACAAACTGCTTTTTAAAAAAACTACCTTTTTATTATTAAAAAACTGCATTTTAATAAAAAAATAAAAGAAACTGCATTTTTTAATTTTTATTAAAAATAATTATTTTTATTTATTTATTCTCTCGTTTTTTTGGCTAATTTTTATAATTTATATTATACTTTAAAATAGTTTTTTCCATTTTTTCATCAAAATTTTCATCCAAATTCACATCTTATTTTATGTCTCGTCAGCATACTTTATCGCTACATGAAAGCTTTTTTTAAACCAAGTCACCGCCACATCATCATTTCCGTTAAGTTCATCCTCGACTTAACGGTTTTTAACTTTGTGTTAGTAAACTAAAGTTTCGATTGAGTTGTTATAAGAAAAAAAAGTCAAATTACCCATTTGTAAATCGATCTATAGTAGAGTGAATTTCAAAAAGCATTTAACCCCATATTTAACTCATATACTCATAACTAGTGCATTTTCATGAAAAATACCAAATCAGTCCCAAAAATATTTTTTTTTCTGGGATTTAACAGAATATAGTCCCATAATGAACATATATTTTTCTCGGAATTTTTAAAATTCATTTACTATTTTTCAAAAATCAATTTCTAATTAATTCCTTAAGAAATTAGCTACCTCAAGTTTAACTCAGAAATTTCTAAATCTTGGCAGGATCTTTACACATGTTAATGTGAGCTTCCAATTTAAATTTCATGGTCATCGGAGTTATAGAACTCCGGTTATAGCGTTTTTCGTCGGAAAAACCTAAATATTGAAATAGTCATAACTTGCTCATTTTAAGTCGGAATGAACTTATTTTTGGACAGGATATTCTTTATACCATATACTTTCATGTCCCAAAAGGCCGGAATTTTTCTCACAAATTAAGTGGCCGAAACATCCCTTTTAAAAATATGGACAGTAGCTTTTTAAGCATTTCCAGATTTTTTATACTTTACTAAAATCAGTCCACACGAAAATCTACAATACCTTTTCTAGTGATTCCACTTGGATAAGTTATAAGACTCATAGATATAACTCTAGAACTTAACCACACTCAAAAATTCGAAATATAATAAGAGATATGGTCAATTGAATTTTATGTTCTATTTTCACCAAAATCTGATTTTCAACCCTTTTTGATTTCTAAGAAACTTTCATATTTTCACAAAATAACCAACATAACTCATCATAACACTTACTAATACTACATATACCCATGGTTTTCATCAATCCCTTGCTTTTATTATGACTTTCTCCATAATCCACGAAAACAGATCATTTTCATAATTTAATAAGGAATGAATCTGAAGGATCAATCACCACGTACGCCAGTAATCGCGTATGCGAGTTATTCCAAATGAATAATAAAGAATAGAATAACGGAAGGATTCACCAGTAAATGCGATAGAGGCCAAGACAGAATGAGTTATTCCTAACGTAATAATAAAAAAGTAACGAAGCAGCCAAAGCGCGATTCGTGACCTGCTGCGAGGATATTCCAGCAGAATAATAAAGAGCGGAAAGGTCAAAAGCGAAATTAAGACCGGATGCGATATTCCAATGTAATAATAAATAATGGGGCAGAATCCAAAAGCAGAACGCTTGTGATGCGAGGATATTCGGCGAATAATAAATAATGGAACCAGAGTTTAAGCGAAAACGCATGTGAGCGAGGATATTAAACGAGAATAATAAAAAGAACGGAATAATAGAATAATTTCACCATGTATGCGAGATTTGCGTATGAGTTATTCCAACATAATAATAAAGAATGGAATAACGAAGAATTTCAACCATGTATGCACGGTATTTCAGATGTAGGCAGTTATTCCAAGCGAGAATAATAAGGAATGGAATAACAAAGTTCTCTCTCTTCGTGAATACTGAAAGAAATAATCACTTACGAAGACAACAAATAATATCCCTTACCTCAAAAAGAAGATTTGGATTAGTGAGGTGGCGAAAGACTTCTTCTTCTTTCTCACTATAATTTTCTCTATAATAATTTTTCTATAATTTTTAGTGAATTGGTGAGAAATTAAGGAAAAATGAATTTTCTATTTATAGAAAAATATAGTTTCGATAATTCATCGCGTTTGGGCGCCGAAATATTACTGAAGACAATCATCTAACTTTTCTTTTATTTTTAATTTAGTCCGCAAGTATTATCAAACTTGCAGCACCTCCCCTAATAAGTAAATCATGTGAATCGATAGTAAATCATGCGACTCAATAGTTCTAAACGTGTGAAAAAATTAATTACGATATAATCATCCATCTATACCTCCATTTTTAACTTAAACAATGCAAGTATTATCAATCTTTGCACTGCAACTCCCCTAATAATAAGTGAATGTGATTTCAATAAATGCTGTGGCGTGTGAATAAATAGTTATATAAGCGTGTGAATTAGTAGAAAGAATTAATCGCTTCATTTATCCAGATAAATTACCCGATTTATCAATATAACCCCTGCACATCAATTATCATCGGAATAAATATCGATTTCAACTAACACCAATAATCTCAACAATGATGTATCTATCAAATTCATCTTTAATCAACACGAACTTATACATCATTAATATTATAACTCACGATATTTAACAATCGTTCGTTAAAGGAAGAGGGCTTTCAGATAAAGGATTTCTCGCTTAATGGCGCATGATTAGGTGATCAAACCTCTCATGGCGAGAAACTTGACTTTATAAATATTGCAATTTAATAATATGAATAACTTTATTGCCCTCGATTATTGATTTAATAATATATCATATAATGCGGATGATCTTCGTGCGATAATCGAATCGATAATATAGAGATATATGACGTGATTAATTATTGTGTGAATAATTGAGTATAAGCGGTGACTTACTCGAATAAGCGTGATAATCGATCTACCGTGTCTTCTTACGCAACTGTGGCGTATTTATTTTACCACCGATTATTTTATATAACAACTTCTTACTTTCAAAATTTTTCACATATCACCCTTAACTTTAACCTTTATCAATTTAACTATTTCTTAAATAGAATAATTATAAGAAAATTGAATACTTTCATTTCATAAAATTCAAGGCTCTCACACTACTGGTAAAGATATTCGTTATTATCACCAAATTAATTTGATGATCACGCCAAACAACATGTCAAATGATGCGATTACTGGATCAATGGTAACTTTTACCATATCATTTTTTTAATATTAAGGTCGTGATTATACGGATACATAATTCGTAGTCATAATCATACCATCAAAAGTTCATCTACATACTATTTATAAAATTTAAATATAATTTTTCATCACAATATAAGCGTGAGGGATGATGTGATGATATAAGAATTAATCCAATAAGATCGAGGATAAATATTAAATATTTTTAATTTATCTAGAGTTTAAGAACGACTAAATTGTCAACGTGATAACTTTTCTGTGAAAGTAAAATTCGTTAATTATATTACGTATATCAAAAATAATTTGAACGGAAAAAGAAATCAATTTTTGTGGTAAATAAGTATCCGTGAATAGTATCCTGTGAATAGTATTTTGTGAATAAGATCAGTATATATGAATAAGATCGTATGTATAAATAAATATATGTATGTATGAATAGTATTAAATGAATAGTATTCCGGCGTGAAAAGTTTTAAAATTTAACAAGAAAGTTAGGAAAAATATTTACATTGAAACGATATTAGATGAAGCCTTGAAAATTCGAGGAGGATATTCTACTAATTTCAAAGAGTATAGAATCAATACTTATCAAAATAAGTGTAGAATTAGGAATATGAAGCGAAATAATATTACTTACATACTACGTAGTATGGAAGAAAATATTATTCTTATTTAATAATGAATGAAAATAATATCCCTACCTAAAAAAAAAATCTTGATTTGGTATAGTGGGATATTCTCGAAAAAACTCACACTATTCTTGCTACACTCGAAGTTTTTAAAGCATGAAAAAAATATCTTCGATATTATAGAAGAAGAATTCTACGATTAAATTGTGATTTTTTATTTCTAAACTAAACATCCTATTTATAGGAGAACGATGAAGACTATTTAAGAAATAATCATCGGGCTACGATTCTGACTTCACGGTGGTAGAAAATTAAGGTAAATTTTTTTTATTTTACTATGTATTCTTGTAAAAACGATATGCGATCTTATACAAATCTTGTACGCAATTATTTATTTAATCTTATCTGATATAAATCAAAAAGCGAGATAACTTTTACCTAGATAATTTTAAAAATTGAGTAAGTGAGAATCCATATAATGCTCAAATTTATAAAAAAACTTCATAACATTCCCTTTTATTTATCACAAATCAACATTATGGCATTTTTAATCTTTCAACAATTATTCATGATAATATTATAACTCATGATATTAATAATAGGATCATTCTCAAGAAGAGAACTTCGATGAGACTTCTCCTTATTGACGCGTAATTAGATAGTACTAAAACCCTTTCCTCGACATAACTTTTTAGGCGTTATCGATAATAACGCAAATAATAATATAAATAATGTGTTATCTCATTTATTAATTGATAATATAAAATATTATGCAGGATGATAATGTGATAATAATTGAATCGATGATATGAGATATTATCATCAATTCATTGTTGCGATAATTGAATAAAACCGAGTGAATTTAACATGTAGCGTGATAATCAAAGATCATCACAATCTTGTGTCTTTGTTTAATGCCAGCGCGTATTCTTGTCTTTTATCGCTAAGATTTCAATTTATTTAAACGGTAAAAATTTTGCAGTTATTTTTATAAAAAGGTTATTTTTGTCGCTTTCTAAGCTGCGATAATTTAATTTCATGTGGGGTTCACGAAATGATTGATTGTGTCGTCGTATGAATATTTCGTGATATAAAGCGAATATTTAAAACCAAACGAATATTTTATGATAACTTTAACTTTTTTTTGCGATTTATAAATATTACCCACAACTATAACATTAAATCAAATCTACACCTTATTATTCAAAATGATATTTAAAAAAAATTAAATTTTTATTCATAAAAGTTGGGGTCTTACAAAACTGGTCAGAGCCCATATATTCAGACTAATTAAACAAATCAAAATCTTCAAAAAAATAATAATCAATCAAAGACTTACTTCATCGAAGCATATAAAATAAAACTTTTAAACACTACAATGAATAAACCCAACAAAGGTGGGAAACAAAACTATTGCATGAAAATCTTTAAAGAAACAAATTAACATTGAATTGCTTATATATATTATAACTGAGTGTAATTTTTAACATTACCCAGATTGAAAATGTTATAGTATTAAGAGAAATATATGCTAAAACCTTCAATAAAAACTTGGTGGAGCTTATCTTTCTCGGAAATCATCCTCCCCAGAGCTATGGAAGCCTCGTTATACTTGCGCTCCAATTTCCACAACTTTTGGTTCTTCACATCAACCTCTTTAGCTAGGCTGCAATCTACGAGCCTGTTGAAGCTCTTCAACAATCTCATTCTCCATTTAGAAAATTAGGCGAAGATCAGTTGAAATCGCGAAGAAAACTAAGAAATTATTTGGGTCGGAGCTCGTCGGTGAGTGTCAGACTCTCTCTAGTCAAGGCTATGGGTTGTACCGTCCTGTACTCTCTCGATTTTTGACGAGATTTCATGACAGAATAATTCAAATTTTGGCGAGAATGTCTATTTTAGAGGAGATCTTGTGGCTGAAGAACTGTGATTTCACCCATGGGAGTTTACAGGGAGATCAAATTAGGACAAAGTTCATATCTATACAGATCTAAAAAGCTGAGAATTAATTTTAAGCACAAGCCATTCATAGATGAAATAAACCCCTAACCTGCTTCAATTTTTAAAAAAGTCCTCTGCTGGAATCGTTGATCGATTTTCTTTTCTCAGACCTTCTTCGCCGGATTCTCAGAGTTAGGTTTTTTTTTGGATCACTTGCTTTTGATCGATTGTTATTATTTTTGAAGCTTTTCATTTGTTTAATTAGTCTAAATATATGGGATGTGACCATTTTACCATCTATTATATCAAAATTGTTTAATCAATAAATAAAAAACTATTTTTTTCATTTCTGTTCAACTGACTAATTAATTAACCTGCACACGTGAGTAATTTTAACGATTTTACCAATTTATTACAATTAAAAAAAAATAATGGTTTAATCATCTAATTGACAAAATTAAAAAATGAATCACCGAAATAAAATATGACTTATATATAGTTTAGAGTAATAAATTATATTTAAACCTTAAATTTATAAAGATAAAAAAACATGACACCAAATCACTCATCCGCTTTATAATAAAAGATATGATGTTACATGCAGCTCAATTTGAACATTGCAACCAGGGTCGCATCTAGAATTTTTGTTAAGCTATGGCAACATTTATGGAAAAAAATTACAATGAAAAAAAGTTAAGACCAAAGTATGATGTGCTAGTCTTTAAAGTTGATTACTTAATTAATATTTAGTATAGAAATATAGAATATATTTAAATATTATGTTTCAAAAGAATAAATATGTACAAAGTTTACTAAATTGAGATTTAAAATTATTTAATATACTTTAAATCAAGTTGGGACCAAATTGTTACCAATAATCCTTGTTAAGGATTGGGCCAAACGCATAAACTCTTTGAGCCTGGCTTGATACAAATCAGCCCAACGCTTTTAACCAATTGAGTTCTTGTATAGAGTACTTGTTGGCCCAAATCCAAAATTCAAAAAGAATTTCTAAAAAGCATGAAATCTCCCGATGTAATAAAAATATAACTAAATTGAAGAACTTGCAAATATAGGGCGAATCACAAACACCAGATTAATTTTAATGTATTCTTAATATCAATTTTAGACGAATTATAAATAAAGATTAAAAATTGATTAACTATAATTAAACTAACTAAAAATAAGGACGCAATCTAAAAATTCGAATCCATTAAACAATAAACATAATAAATAATTCAATATATTCTATTTTTATAACTTAATTATTGGTTTGATCTCTCTTCCCTTTAATTTAGTAATTTTATAATAATGTGGGCAAACACAGACTGAAAATTTAAGGATTAACTATAACTCATCAAAACTTTTTTGAGCAAACATGGATTATGAAAAACTAATATCTTAACAATAATTTATCAAAATATCTTAATTAATTTAAAATCACATACAAACTATAAAACGAATGTGTGACGCCCCCAAAATAGGTCTATACAACTCATTTTGAGTCGTCAAATACATGGTACAAAATTTAAATACAAACTTCATTTATACAACTATCGTGCAAAATACGACAACACAATAGCTGAGTTTCAAACAAATATTATCTCGTAGACAACATCCAAACTCAAATAAAGTCCTTATTACAATTATTGTTACACTATTTTACAAAATAGTGAGGACTGCTATAAAAATCATCTTGAACCATTATTCCACTCCCCGACTAGTCCCAGTTATATTCTCGCATCCTGAGAAGAAAAATGAAACCAAAAGGAAAATGGTGATCTCAACTAACCCAGTAAAAAATATTATTACTAAGATAATGTATAACAAATTATCTTTAGTCCTCAACAGATAAAAAATTGATAGAATACAATAGACAACAAATTTTAGATCAACAACTGCAACAGAAACATCAATCCATTAGAATAGTCAAGTTGAGAATAATGTTTACTATCTTCTATGATTTAAAAATTCATCATCAATATTTTATCCCTGTAATACCAATCAATAAAATTTTACATCATCGAATTATTCATGCACTACGGGCCAATGATATTCGTTAGTATTAAATCAACAAATTATTTATGCACTACAGGCCAAGGATATTCTTTAGTATCATCAGTGGTCATGATCATGCCAAACAACTGTTCGTCTATGCACTACGGGTCAAAGATGACTTTTATCACATCATTTGTCTATAACATTATAGGTCATGATTATACCAATATAAAATTTTTGGTCATAATCATATCAATCAACATTTCATCTATGCACTACGGGCCAAAGATGACTTTTACCACAACATAAGCATGAGGATGATGAAAATGATATAATGAATCAATAAAGTGAGATCAATGATAAATATTAGAGATTTATAATTCAATTTATCCAGAGTTTAAGAATGTCCAAATGGTTAATATGATGATCAAAACGTGGGTTTAATTTAAGAATAAGATTCATATATTAAATATAATTTGGTCAGAAAAAAAATTTAATTTTTATCGTGAATAGTACCCCGGGTGAATAGTACCAAATGAATAGTATCCCGTAAATAGTATTCCGAGTGAATGGTACCCCGTGAATAGTATCCCGAGTGAATGGTACCCAAGTGAATAGTACTCCGTGAATAGTACCCCGAGTGAATAGTCCCCCATGAATAGTACCCCGAAGAAAAATATTAAAATTTAATAAGAAAGTTCATACCAATATTCCGATGAAACGATACTAGATGAAGCGCAAAACTCAAGGATATTCTACTAATTTCAAGGATTATAGAAGCAATACTTACCATAGTAAGTTTAGATATTTAGGAATATGAAAAGAAATAATATACGAAACTTCAAATGGATTTTTACCTGTCATGCAGTAATCCGCGTGGACAAGTTATTCCCACAGATTAAAGAATGAATACGAAGATAATATACCTTACAAGTATTGAACGAAAATAATATTTCTTACGAATACAAAAATAATACCCCTTACGAATAAGAAAAAAATAACAGTACCCCTTACCAATAAGAAATAAATAACACCGCTTACCTTAGTAGAAGATTGGATACTGCAATAGTGAAGTAGCAGAATACTCTTTTTCTTTCTCTCTATAGTTTCTCCATCTACAGTTTCTCTTGTGAGTCTTAGTGAATTGGTGAGAATGAACGAAGAAATAAGCTTCTATTTATAGGAAAACATAGTTTTGATAATTGCACGTTAGGGGCTCGACTTATTACAGTTTAGTACCTCATTAATTGTACCTTAGTCCAGGAGACATCATGATGATAACATCATGATAATATCATCTTTACATCATCTTTGTATTTCTTTAAGGATGATGTCATGCTTACATCATGCTTGCATCATCTCTTCTCTGATTGGTTGATTCAAGTTCACATGGATTGGTTAACTTTTTATATTTTGGTACCCCTAAAATTTTTAAAGTTTGCATTATTCCCCTTCAACTTTTGTAATTCACTTATCTTCAATAAACACATTTTTAATATTTCAACAATTATTCATTATTAATATAATAACTCACAATATTGACAACCTGATCATTATCACGAAATAGGGGGCTTTACGATAAGGATTTTTCCTTATTAGCGCACAATTAAATGACCTAACCCCTTTTCTCGACAAAAATTTCTAGACATTGTCAATAATATAAATAATAATATGAATAACTGCGTCGTCTCAATTATTGATTTAATAATATAAAAAATTATGCAGATGATAATGTGACAATAATTGAATCAATAATATGAGATACTATGTAACATCTATTGTTGTAATAATTGAATAAAACTGAATGACTTCTTACGTAAGCATCAATAATCAGAGATACTGTGCAATACCGTGTGGTACTGTGCAACCACGAGTATTACTGTACTTTTGTCACCAGATATTTCAATAATTTAACGGTAAAAGTTTTGTCGCTATTTTTATACAAAGGTTATTTCTGTTGCTTTCTATATCCGATAATTATTCTGTTGTGGGGTCCACCAATGATTGTGTCGTCGTACAGATATTCTCCAACAAAAGAATATTCTCTGACCAAACGAATATTCCTCGACACAACAAATATTTTATGACAACTTGCTTACTTTGTAAAAATTTCACATATCACCCTTAACTTTAACTTTTTATCAATTTAACCATTTACTGAATAGAATTAATTATAAAAAAATTGAATACTTTTATTTCATAAAATTCGGGGTCTTACAGAATGTATTTCAATAAAGAAATATGAATGTGAAATCAATTAAACATAAAAGCATAAATAATAGAAGAGATGAAAAATATTATCATGAATAATTATTTAATTTTATCTTCATCCTAGATATAAAAATTAACTAAAAATAAAAATAAATAAACTAACTAAAATAAAGAAGATTAAAATAAATAAGAAAACTCTAATCTCTGTCCCTTCACTCTAAAACAAGACACTTATTTATATGAATCGTAACTTATAATTAATACATTGAATTTGGTTTTCCTTTTAACTTGACTTAAACTGGATAGTAATCTTTTATTTGTTCTCCAAGATAAATACTATAAAATCAAATAAAATTTATTATTTAAATAAAATAAATATATAAAATAATAAATATGAGAATATTAAAATGTATAATTAATGTGTTTTGTTAAGAATAATATTCGGTGATAAAATATTAAATTTTCTCTGGAATAAAGCTTAACTAAGATAAATCCAGTTATCTCAAAACTGAAGGATATAGATAGTCTTGAGAAAATATCCATTGTCAGAAAGCTCTTGGGATAGATAAATCAAAAATACAAACTCAATTTGCTTCATTACAAACAAGTATCACTCACAAATTCACAGATTGATTATATACTTGTTTAGTACCTATAAATTCAAGTATTTAATATATATATATATATATGTGTGTTTTATATATTTGAATTAGTACATATTACAAGATATGTGCTTAAACTTCTGTTTACTTGTAATATTTGCTTATATATTTTGACAAATTTTAATTGCAAACATCATTAAGTCAAGAAATATACTGAGCTTAAACTCATATGTGCTTAGGTAAGAAGCAAACCATCTAAAATAAACTTATTTTTAAAAAGGATTGTTGAGATTGTATATTTTTAGAGCATGTCTATGAGAAATAGAGTGATCTAATTTCAAGACCATATTTAAAAATAGTATTACTCTCAAGAATTAAAAATGATTGTATAACAATAAATATCTTATCAATTATTTATAATCTTTCTTAAATTCTCGTAATTATTATACTCTGTAATGTTTTTTCTCATGAGGTGGTGATTTTAAAAAAATTATAATTTATTTTCTTAAATTCTATAAAACGATAAATATTTAATAATAAATAAAATCATCTAAAACCACATATATTAATAGATGCACGTATGGAGTATTACGCATTTGCCTATATTTCTAATAATGATTTTAATGGTATTGACTTAACTGATACTGAGTTCATAGTACGGGATGCGAGAGATATTTTGGGAGTTGGAATTAACAGAATGCGAATAAAATGTAAAATTGTGCCTTTATTGTAGGAGTATTTAGATATTTTGTAAGCATGGCATATTGACATGTCAATTTAATATTTTTAGACTAAAAATATCTATTCTCTCAATATTTGAACTTAACACCTTATACTTTTAATACTAACAAAACATTAATTACCAACTAATCTAAGAATTAATATTATTTTTAGAAAATTATTACTAGCACTAATTGTATTAGTACAACTTTATTAGTTATTAATACTTATTAATAATTCTATGTGACATGCTTGGATAAATACTTATTATATATTATCTTAATAACATTACTTATTCGATATTAGTATATATTAATGGTATTAGTAACATTAATATTCTAATAGCATTACTGTTATAGTCTACATTGATGTTCAAAAAATGAAACTTATTTCATTTTATTTTTTATTTTATAATTTTTTAACAAAAATAACAATTGAAGTAATGTATGCTAATAAGAATAATTTATGATAATAACAATAATACAATAGTTATAATAAATAAATAATTTAATCTTGTGACCGCATATTTTGTAAAAATAATAAGTACTTTATTTATTCAATATATTTAAATAATTTTTAGATTTCATCTTTTCAATAAGTAAATGAAATTGGAGAAATAGAATTAATAGAATAACAAATAAATAATAAAAACCTTAGATTACTCTTATTCACGGTCTTGACTCTTCTCACCCATTCCTACAGAAAAAACTAGACAGAGTGAAAGAAAAAATGAATTTATCTATTCCTTTTGTCAAAATTATCTTATTTTTCATTAACATTAATGTATATTAATAACAATAATATTGTAACTATATATTAATATTATTAATAACATTAAAATATTCTAATATGGAATAAGTAATATTATTAAGATAATATATTTTATATTTAGCTAAGAAGCAAAATCATGTTAAAGAGAATTACTAATAACTAATAAATAATTAATAACAACTTATTAATAATATTACTAATAACTAATAAGATGTATTAATACTATTAGTGTTGGTAATAATTTTCTAAGAGATAACATTAATATTCTTAACTTAGTTGGTACTCAAATATTTTGTTAGTTTTTGGAGTACGAGGTTTTGGGTTCAAATATTGAGAAAATATATATTTTTAGCTAAAATATATTAAATTGACATGTCAACGTGTCACGTGTATAAGGTGTATAAGTCAACGTCACAACAAAGTTTACAATCCAAATTTTCAAATAATAGAAAGTTCATTTTACATTGACTAAAAAAAGAAGTGCAACATCCAAATACTCCTATAATACATGTGTCACTTTTACATTTTATTTGATAGAATGCTAGGTAACTTTGAAGTGGATATTATTGAAGCTATGGCGATTTCAAAGGCAATTTTTAACCATTCGACCAGAGCATCATATATATCGGCAACTACGAGAGGCAAGAGTACATTATATGTGATTAAAGAATGACTTAATAGCTATATTTTTCGTTGAGCTATTTGGATAAGCTATGATGTCAAATTTAAGGTGTTTGATAAAAATTGAATTAATCTGAATTTGAATGAAAAAATTTGTTTGATAATTGACATGTCTAAAACATCTGAATAACATATTTTTATTATTTCACCCCTCTAAAAAAATTCAATTTTTTTTTGTAAATTTATTTAATATTATTTAATATAATAGTTAATATTGAAAAAAAAATCATTCAACCGCTCATTCAGCCAAAAAAATAGGACTAAACCATTCAACCAAAATCGTCTAAATGGCTGACCGATTCAACCAATTCGAGACGATTTAAAAAAAACAAATACTAATTTAAATCGATCGGTAATTCGTGAAAAAAAAAACAAACAACCCCTAATAAATACACATGTATATATATAACCATTCAACCAGGAACATGCATATATCAAAACCCAACCCTTGGTCATAATTTAGTAAAAGGTATGTGATTATCTAAATAACAACCTACAATTACAATTACTACACCATTTATGCGCCTGCCCTGCCCTGCCCACGTAGTATTATTTGCTTGAGGTTGAGGTCAGCAAGGTATGAGGGTAACGAACCATTGCAGTACTTTGAGAGGAAGCTTCACCAGGCTTATGGCCAAATTGGCTATCACTGCCCAACAAATGCAACAAGGACATACAAAACTCACTACACTCCTGCATGCAATTATCATAAATCAAATTAATCAATCATAATAATATTCCTATATAATCAAGCCAGAAAGTTTAGGTTAAATTAATTAAGGATTATTTCAACAATTTATATAATCTATAATTATAAATTATGAGGAAGAATCTAATTACCCAACGACCCAAATAGCAGTACCCACAAGAGATAGAAGCAATGCAACAAAAGCAAAAGGCATGCCAATTAAGAAACCCAATGGCCTGCAATTGCATTCATCCATTTCTTTTAATTATTAATCTCTCCTCTCCTTCCACTTTTTCTTATCAAGGAGAAGGAGGAGAGGCCTTTGCGGAAGGAATTCAAGACTTTCTTTTTTCTTTTTTAGTTATGATTTTTTTCGGCGTAAAAAATTGAATGATAAAGGGAGTTTTTTATTTTTATTTTTATTTTTTGATGAGAGAGAGGGGGAATTATTTATAAAGACATAATTTATTATAGATACGTTATTTTTTAAAAAATAATAAATGTTAATCGTTAAACTTTATGTAAAAAATATCATTGATGGAAGTTATATCAAGTGTGTTTAAATAACAAAAACAGGAAAAGTGTTCTATGCATAGAGGAGGGAGTAGTGTTAAAAATATAATCAGAACATACAAGATGCAAGGCATTTGACTGGTCCCCTCAAATATCTAATTTTGAAGTCTTATTCCAAAAGGATTAGATAATTCATAATACCAGAAGGAAGAACTTATTAGCCTTCAAGTGCTTACTTGTACAATACTGTATTTACACCACTTCCCAGAATTCAAGTTCCATACAAGCTGGGAGATGGCCCTTTGCCGCATCAATAAATAATATGATTCAAAAGAAAATTGCAGATTAAGAGGGAAGGATGAGAAACCAAAACAAAAGGAAATCATTATAATTTATAATCAACGCCCGTAATCTTTTTACTTGTACTTCCATATCCATCAAGGACCAAAAGTTGCATAAATTATATTTCCCTCCATATAGCAGTCACCCATGAGAAATATTATCCCTAATTTTCATTTCCTATAGCTATTTCCAATAGGCCATTGTAGCAGCACATTGACAAATTAAAACAAAATAATGGGTGACGCATCGACTTTATAAGATTCTAAGCTTCTTCATTTCTCAATTCCAGTCACTGTTCCACAACATTCACCAGCTCGTACTCCACCAGAGAGAGATTGTTGTCCTCTTGGACTTCAAATTTGGCAGGTTCAGTAACTTCAATGCGGCCCCATTTGTCAACTGCAAGCCTCATGGTTCCCTTAAACACATCAATCTTTGCGTTTCGGAGAATAACACTAGTACCAGGCTTCATCAAATCAACTGTACCAATCCAATTAAGAAATCTAACAAGTAAAATATTCACCAACTGTGTAATATGAGTGGTGTAAACAGCATGCAAATACAGTTTGGACAATGAACACTCTTAGGATAAGAACTATAATACGACTCTCCATTCAAAAAAAAACAGTCGTTCTTCATATTTTACTGAAAAAAAGTACACCCTTTCGAGGATTGAGGTAGTTTTTACAATAGTCTATCAGTTACCATAAAACTTGGATAGATGTGATTGTTTGACCAAAACAAACATCCATGTATATAAGCATCAACTAGATTATCACAGATTTTACTACAGATACAGCAGTAAGAAACAATACCCAAGGGTCAGTAAACTAGAGCTTTACGAATTGTCACAAATACAAAAGTTAAGTCATCAATAATCATATGATCATTTACTTGATGGTAAAATGCAAATGTGGCCACTAAACTTCAAGTGTTTTTGGGTATTGAGACCTTTCTTTTGGTCAACGCAAATCGAGCCCATTTCTGTTCGAAAATTTGGATATTCAGCCCCCAAGCGCCACGAAACATGCGTGTTAACCTGCCACATGTGCGTGTTAACCTGCCTACGTGGCACACGTGGCACATATAACATGGACATTTTTGTCATGTGGAACCGCTTACATGTGAATTTTCCAATTAATTGTTAAAAAACTCAATTTCCCCAAGAATCGAACCCAAAATTACTTTAACAAAAGAATTAAGATTTATACCAAATCAATTCATTTCCCCCAACATAATATTAAAAGGATAACAAATTAAACAATCAACAATAATTAAAAAGTTAAACAATTAACATTTCACAAATTTATGGATTAAAATTTAAAATTGAAAATAAAAAAATAAAACCTAATTTACAAATTTTAAAAAGAATATATTTAAAAATAAGCTTAAAATTAAAACTTAAAAATATCCCATATTCAAAATATCACTTGAAAAGACATTTCCAGAAATTATAAAAGCTTACAAAATAGAAGCCTGGGCTTGCATTCTTGTTAATTAACTGCGGATTGATTAATACTTCAAGTCTGGGCTTGTATAGAAAATAAAGATTATTTAAATAGAAAGGAAGAATCAAATTCAAAAAAAAAAAAGAATTTTGTGGTGAATTACGTCCGACGGATATGGCAGCCGCAATAGCAATGGCAGCCCAATTTCCCAATATTTGCAACTCACCCGCCTCAACCCGCCGTCAGTCAGATGCCGCAATGGGAATCGCCGTTAGTGGGGTCACTTTTCTCTTTCCAGCGACGTCGTCGAACAGGACTGTTATGGTTCTAGCTTCCAAATCCCAAAAGGATGAATCAAATTCCAGCATCGAGCTCGCTGCCTTCACGTCTCAGGTCACTCCTCTTTCTCTCTATTTATTAGAAAGTTGACATAAAATCAGAAATACCCAAATGCTTAAATTGATCTCTTGCTGATTTGATTTATAATTATTATATCATTTTTGGCGATAATAATAATAATAATAACATGAGGATGATTTGAAGTACATGTTGAAACTAGGATAAAAGCTTACCAACCAGTCGATAATGCACTCTCTTCTGCCGATTCAACCCCAAATCAAGACCCGAAAACACTAATTTCAACCCAAAGGATTGCACCCGAATCTCCAAATGGCCAAGGAACAAGTAATCGAAGAATTCCAAGTAGTAAGTATCAAAACCCAGAAAAACTAGAAGATATAATTTGTAGAATGATGGAAAATAGAGCCTGGACTACTCATTTGCAGGACTGTATTCATAGTTTAGTTCCTGAATTTGGAACTTCTAGGTTTGTGATAATGGGGTTTTGATTTTTGAGAATTTGTTATTGTTATTGATTTAGGCTTTAGTTTTATGGGTTCGATCTGTGGTGGAATTATAATTGATCTCTTGATGTTGATGGTAGAATCCGAGAAAGGTTTATATTCCGACAAGATTTTTAATCGGGATTGGAGAGGAAGATTTGGAGAGGAAGATGAAGGGGGTGGATTCTGATGAAGGCTTTTTTTCTTTTAATTTAATTGATGTTTTGTATTTTCAATGATAGTATATGTTATTTTATTTTATTTTTTATGTATTTAATTATTATAAATATCTGCTTTAAATGAAATTTTACTTATTTTGCAAAAATATTAATTATTTTCTAAATTTTAATTTTTCTAAAATAATTTTTATTTTCAAACATTAGTTATTATTTGTTTGCAAATAATAAATGAGTTTTCAATTATTAAAGTGGCTCACCTAAGTGTAATTTTTTAATTTGTGAAAATAATTTTTATTAGTTTTTCAAATTGTGACTTTATAAATTTTTTGAGTATCATTATTTTCTTATACACTTAGGAAAATAATAATAATAATAATGAATAAATAATAATACTCCCTCCGTCCCATAGTTATAGGCTGATTTTTTATTTTGAGATGTCCCAATATATAGGCTACTTACTATTTATAAAATTTGGTTAGTTCAATATTTTACTTTTATGCCCTTATAATAAATATTCAACCATTACTCTTTTTTTGAAAAAACAATCTTCAATGTCATTATTTTTATTACCACATTTAATGTTGTTGTATTCTCAATAAAAGAATTCAACTTTTTAGGCTTTACTAGTTGAACATATTTTGTGTATAAAAGACAATTGTACCAACAATCAATGAAGTTAAGAGTTCCAATGTGATAAGTAAGGAGTAATTAATTTATTCATTAACTCCATATTAAGGGGTATATGTGAAAAATTTTGTTAAAAATTGTCACTTAAACTGATTTTCTTAAACTATGTGCCAAAAAAAATCAGCCTATAACTATGGGACGGAGGGAATAATAAATTATTTATTATAATTATTATTATTATTACTATTACTATTTAATATTATTTTTATTATTATTGTTATTATTATGTTTTTATTAATATTAATATTAATATTATAATTATGGTATTGTTATGTTTTTATTATTATTATTATTATAAATTGATTTAGTACAAATTTTAATTCATTGGACAATCTAACAATTATTATTATAATAAATTGATTTAGTAAGTTAATTCTTTGGACAATCTAACAATTAAGCTAGTTGTGCTTGGGTGGTCTTATGCCTAAAATTTCAAACTAGAGGTCTTAGGTTCAATTCTAGGAAGCACCATGTTTGCAGGTCAACGCACACGTGACACTTAAGGGGCTCAATACCCAAAAATACCTAACAGAAAAGGGCTCAATTTGTATTGACTAAAAGAAAGGAACTCAATATCCAAAAACACCTAAAGTTCATTGACCACATTTGCATTTTACCCATTTACTTAATGCAAAACAGTGAAAAACATGCAAGCAATAAAGCATGAAGATGGTATCATCCTTTACTAAAAGGGAATGAGAAATTCTACAAAAAATTGCTACTACGCATCAAAAACTAATTCAGTAAATACAATTTCCAAAACAAAGAGGACATCAACATATATATCACAGTATTAAGTTCAAAACAATATGCAAGGATGGATTATTGATCTCATTATATACAAAATAATTTACACTGAGAAAATATGAAGTGTTTTTTCTATTATTCCTCATTATAGCAAATTATTTAACCTGTTGCAAATTTCAATCAGCTAGATTGTTAATAACTCAGTTCCATCACTCTCCATGGTGCATTTGTTGACATTAAATATGTAACAGGTTCCTTAACCATATATTAATATAATCACGTCATTTCACTCTCTCATTGTAAGTTCATAACAAGCATGGATCACATTGTCTCATTAAATCCAGGCCTTCAACATAACATGAGTTTAATAAGTATGTCAAGCAAATCAACAACAATTTAATAAGAATCATGGGCAATTACATTTTAAAATTTATTTCACATGTCCAGCAAGTTCCTCTTACAGAGAGGACAGGAGCAAAGCTGAATTTCATATACAGCCAAAATTTGACTGTATTATAATAAAGCAAAATGTGGTACCAATCATCCCCGCCAAATTTAATAAATGAATACAAGATACAAGATGCAAGCCTTGAAATTTGGAGTAAAGACCTTAACATTCTAATATGATTCCCAAGTATTTAAGTATGTAAACATCCCAAAACTTTTTGATAAATAAAAAACAAAATCCCCAAAATCAAATTTCTAGGGTTTAGAATAAATCATAACATAACCCAAAACAGAAACAGAACTAAACACTAATCTGTTCTAGCCATATAAATAAACCAAAAAATACAACATCTGCTCTTACCCTGTAAATAAACCAAAAAAAAACGGTGGATCATATTCATTCGAAATATACCTTGATCGTTGCGAGCGGTGAAAAGGATGGCGGCAGTTTCATCTCCAACGAGACACTCAGAAATGCGAGTGTTGCGAAGGTGCGGAGAGGTGGCCTTGCCCTTCTGCAAAACGATGTCGGAGCTCAGAACCTTGACTGTGAGTGTGTGACCGTTGGTTCCGGGTTTCAGATTATCAACTTTGGTGAAAACGGGCTTTCGCAGACCAGGTTTTGAAGCGGGTTGCTGCCGGGTACTGGTGGTAGCCATTGATGAAGCTTGAAAATTGGGAGAATGAGTAAATTGTTTCAGTTTCTCTCTCTAAAAAAATGAATATGTGCGAGTCTATTTGTATATTTGACTACTCTGGTGCTCTTCATATTCCCCCTTCCCTCAGAAGTTTCTCCGTACTAGTTTTGGGAATTCTCTCCCCCCCTTTCGTCTTCCAATTACTCCATTGGGAATCATGATTATTCCCCTATTACTTGTGTAGTTGTGTAATGGGATTAGAGCCTTAACACTCTGTTTGGATAGGAAAGCAATTAGAAATTTCATGAAGAAAATGAGTTTAATAAATTTATTTTTAATTCGGTAATTATTGTTACTTGTAACACATAAAATAAATTTTAGATATCAATGTCCTGAATCTGAACTCACAAATAAAATTAAGAAAAGTTACTTTCTTATTATTTTGTTTTCCATAATTTTCCGAGAGAAACTAAAAAGCATATAAATGGTATAAGGAAATGGGGGTGTAAATCGAACCAAGTAGTTCGGTACTCGACTCGAGATCGACTCGAAAATATGATTCAAAATTCGAATTCGAAATTGATCCGAGTCGAATCTGATCCATACTCGTTTTCTTTTTAATGATACATGAGTCGAATTCGAGCATACCAGTGTTCGCTCATATTAAAGTTCGAATATTTCATTTTTTCTCGAACCGTACTCGATACCTGCTCGATGGATCATATTCGAATATTGGTCTGATCCATGCTAATAAGCTAAATATGTGATATTTGTATCAATCTTTATAATTTATAAAGTATAGTATGAAATTGTGTAAACTTGTACTTGAATAAATCAATTAACTGAATGTCAATTTATATTACATTCCTTATAATTTCAATACATAAATAAAAGTGAAAAAGTTTTATATATAAATATTAGTTAAGTAACCAATTTAGTATGTAGTGGTTCAGTTTTAAGTGAAATGGTTCATATTCGAAACTCGATTTGAAGTTTCATGAGTAACTCGTTTTGTAAGCAGTAGAGAATCTTACTCTGTTAGAAGTAGGTCCGAGTAATAATCAAAAGTCGAATCTCGGGCAAAAAATAAAATCCCCTTATCAATTCGAACTCAATTTTTCGAGTTGGAAAGAATCGAGTGTGAGACCGAATTTTATGAAATGAAAGTATTCAATTTTCTTATAATTATTCTATTTAGTAAATGGTTAAATTGATAAAATGTTAAAGTTAAAGGCGATATGTGAAAATTTTTCAAAGTAAACAAGTTGTCATAAAATAATCGGTGATAAAAGTATAGTATATACTGCGTGGTTGCATAGTAGTACGCGGTATTAATTATTGATGCTTATGTGAGAAGTCAGTTAGTTATACTCAATTATTGCTACAGTAATTGATGCATCGTATCTCTCATATTATTGATTCAATTATTGTCACGGTATCATCTGCATAATATGTTATATTATTAAATCAATAATTGAGACGACAAATTAAGTTATTCATATTATTATTTGCAATATTGACAATGTCTAGAAGTTCTGTAAAGGAGAGGTTTGGTCACCTAATTACGCGCCAATAAGGAGAAATCCTTATCGGAAAGCCCCCTCTTTCCTGGGAACGACATGGTTGTTAAATATTGTGAGTTATAATATTAATGATGAATAAGTTCGTGTTGATTAAAGATGAAATTGATGTTAGGTTTGTAATATTCATGAACGCAATCAAATTGCAAAAATATGCGGAAACGTGAAAAATCAGAGTTTTAAAAATTTTACAAACCATATACCCGGATCACCCTTTATGCATAATTATTAATTAAACGAAAAGATATGAATAAGAATCATACCCTTGAAGATCCGAGCTTCCTCAGGTACAAGTTCACCTCCAATCCTTTTCGCGTTCAACTTGAATCCACCGGATTTGGTTCCTTCCTTTGATCAACGTTAGCCACCCAAGTGTTTGGCCTCTAGAGGTGATCCACCAAGGAAGAAGAAGAATTCAAGAAGATGGGTATTTGGCTCAAACCCTAGTTTTCTATCTCTATAGAAAAAGGGGTGTACTCTCCCAACAATTGGAATTACGTATGTTGTGAAAAAGTCAACAACTCTCACACCCATAATAAGACTCCTCTTATTTATAGATGTGGGCAACCCTCCTTAATAATTAAGAAATTGGATTTTATTTAATTAATTAAATTCTTTTAATTAATTAAGCTCCCTAATCTTATTAGGGATAATTAATTAAACTTATTTAATTAATTTGCCTCCTAATCCTATTAGGATAATTGAGAGTACTTTTATTAATTAATTCCCAAACTCCTTTAGGAATTAAATAATAATAATAGTAATAATAATAATAAGACTCCTCTTATTAATTTATATTTAATATTTCCAAAATATTAAATAATAAATATTAAGCTATTTAATTTATTCTATCACCATAGATTAAATTAAATATACTTAACTTATTATTACGATTATGCCATTAACTTCTTTAAATAATTATTCTTCCTTTTTATGGTGTGGTGTACCCTTTAGGTTCTCCATATTAAACCTAGGTTGTGAATAAATCAATTAGAACAATTTTATCTTATTTAAATAAATAAATTAAACTAATAATTTATTTAAATAAATAATATTTATTCTACAATAGGGATAAGCATCCCTAGCGATCAACACTTTTCGGATAATATAGATTTCAACATTAATCATAAAAGAACCTTTGAGTAAATAGTTACAAATACAATTCAATCCTTCCACCATACAATGTCCCAATTAAATATAAGACATGAAATTTCTGTCAAGTCTTATTTTATTTAATTATATGTATTTCGACTCTTAAATGCACAACTCCAAATAATACAAATTAGAAACTCCTTTCTAATTTTATTTTGCTTTGGCCAAGGACTACTGGGTTGTCATTTATCGAATCACATAGGACATTTCTCTTCTTTTACTAGAAGTGGTAGATTTTTTATTGATCATACATTATCTCCATGTACAATTTATTATACCCAAGCATACCCTTTGATATACCCTAATGGTCTTAAGGAATAAGTCAAAGTATAACTCATCATACACAAGATACTATGATGATCTCAAGTCCAAGGATCACTTAGTCTACTATCACTCAGAATTCCTATTGACGATGCAAGTAAAACTCCATTAGGTATTCCTTAGCGAGCCAATGCGTTCGGTGAACTTATTCTCTAATAAGCACCTATATACTTGCTTTAGTGTCTCCACACAAATGATTATGAGATCAATCATCCTCATCAAATGAGCAAGTTAACGACGTATGTACCAATCTATCCGGATTCACTAATCCCCGATTTAGTAATCCAACGATTGGGAACTATTTTAGTTTTAAGCTTTCAAAGAATTTAGATCTCATTAGAATGATCATCATCATTATTCTAAAAGCATTGCTTAAAACTATGGGTTTATCACATATTATAAAAAACAAGATCATGTAGATAATCAAAAACCTTTAATAAATTAATATTTTTTATTAATAAATGAATAAGATTGTTACAAAGTATATGCTTTATCATCAAACATGATTGGCTTGTATGCATACTACTTTCAATTGATAGTTTCATTGTGTGGGAATTATTAGTGTTAGTGGAAATCGACATTTATTTCGATAATAAGTGATGTCTGGAGGTTATATTGACCAATCGGATAATTCACCGGATAAATGAGCAATTAATTACTATTAATTCACATGCTTATAACTATGTGTTCACATGTGTGTACTATTGATTCACATGATTTACTATTAGGGGAATTGGTGCAAGTTTGATAATACTTGTATGACTAAATTAAAAATAGAGGTATAGTTGAAGGTACTATACTGTAATTAGTTTTTTTCACATGAGTATACTATTGAGTCACGTGAATGAACTATTAATTCACATGATTTACTATTAGGGGAGGTGGTGCAAGTTTGATAATACTTGCAGGACTAAATTAAAAATGAAAGAAAAGTTGAAGGTATTATACTGTAATATTTCGAGCCCCAAAATGTGTAATTATTGAAACTATATTTTTCTATAAATAGAAGCTCATTCTTCCTTCATTTCTCACCAATTCACTAAAGCTTTAGAGCAATTATTATAGAGAGAAATTATAGAGAGAAAGAAGAAGAGAAGTCTGCTACCTCACTATTTCAATATCCAGTTTCTTCTAAGGTAAGGGTATTATTCTTTGTATTCATGAAGAGAATTATTTTCTTTCAATACTCGTAAGAGCTGTTATTCCATTCTTTATTATTATGTTGGAATAACATACATGCACAATGCCAATACCGCATACATGGTGAAATTCTTACATTATTCCATTCTTTATTATTACATTGGAATAACTTCATGCGTGGTGGTCTATCGCATGCACGGTGAATTCTGTTGTTATTCCATTCTTTATTATTACGTTGGAATATCCATGCATGCGGATTCTGGCATGACACGGGTTCTATTCTTTATTATTCTGTTGGAATATCCTTTCTGTGCGGATTACGCATGACCTAGTTCCATTCTTTATTATTCTGCTGGAATATCCTGTATGTGCGATTTACGCATAACCTGGTTCCATTCTTTATTATTCTATTAAAATAAAATGTCTGTGCGAATTACGCACGCCTGGTGAATCCTTCTGTTATTTCATTCTTTATTATTTTGTTGGAATAACCTGTCTGTGCGGTCTATCGCATGGATGGTGAATTCTTCTGTTATTCCATTCTTTATTATTCTGTTGGAATAACCTGTCTACGCGGACTACCGCATACATGGTGAATGACCCTTCGTATTCATTCTTTATGAAATTGTGGAAATGATCTGTCTACGTGGATTACCGCATGGCGGGTGAAAATTCATTTGCAATTTCATAATTTTTCTGACCCTCAAAAATTCTAAAAAAATTAGAAATTATAGTTTGTTGAGTTTTCTAGATTGTGTCCAAAAATAGCGATTTTTGGATGTATAGATTAGGAGTTATGAATTTTATAGGAAAAGACTATTTTAAAAGTAAACACTTGTAACTCCTTGTGGTTAACTCCAAAATTGGTGAAATTTTTATTGGGAGTACATCTATATAACCGCAGTATACCTTGTAAATTTCGGAATTTTTGGACAAAAGTATAATTTTTGATAAATGTCTAAATATTCGGCAGTTTTAGTCATATAAAAAATAGTAAATGAATTTTAAAAATTCTGAGAAAAATATATGTTCAATATGGGACTATATTCTGCTAAATCCCAAAAAAAAAAGATTGTTTGTACTGATTTGGTATTTTTTATGAAAATGGACTAGTTATGAGTAAATGAATTAAATATGTTATGTAAAATAAAAAAATTGGAAAATAGGATTTTATGGCTTGAGAATCCTATATAAGATATATGCAGATTTTTTATGAGAGTTTTGGTTATTGGTGATGAAATCTTATGAGTTTGGCATTTTAGGATGATTAAATGCATTAATTAGTAAAGTGTAAACAATTAAAATAAATTATTTATAAGTTTAAGAAATGATTAAAATATTGTGGTAATATTAATAATATTAGATTATGAGATTATTAAGTGATTTATAACATTTGGATTAAGGTGTTATAAATATTGATATGGATTTTATTGTGAAACTTTATCTTTGTGTGCGGGAGTTCTTATTCACGTATATAAGACCATTATTCACGATACGGCACTATTCATGTATATGACACTATTTGATATATGACATTATTTATGTATACGGTACTATATACGAATCTGAGTACTATTTACTGAGTTCTTATTCATGAGTTCTTATTCACGAGTTCTTATTCATGAGTTCTTATTCACGAAGGGTACTATTTATCCAAAAAATATATTTTTTCTCATTCAAATTATTTTTGGTACATGAATATTATTCTTGAATTTTACTTTACAAAGCGATGATCATGTTGACAATTTAGATGTTTTTAAATTCTGGATAAATTTAAAGTCTTTAATAGTTATCCTTGATTTTGTTTAATTAATGCTTATATCATTGTCATCATCTTCATGCTTATATTGTGATGAAAGTCATCTTTCGCTTACGTGCATGTAGATGGAATTTATTGATTATTGGCTTCTGATTTGTATATATTTTGGCTTACGTGCAAAGATAATTTTATTTATTATTGGTTTTATAGTTGTCATATATCTTTGGCTTACGTGCAAAGATGGGGCGGTGTATAACGATCATAACCATCGGTGATAATAACGAATATCCTTGGCCCGTAGTGCATGGATAATTCGATGATGTGATTAAGCGGGATCATGACCATTAGTTAACAGATTGAATGTCTTTGGTAGTAGTAATCGACACGAATAATTGATTGGTATGATCATGACCATTAGTTTTATAGTTGAATATCTTTGGCCCGTAGTGCAAAGGTAGACAACTGATTGGTATGATCATTGTTATTACATTTGAATATCTTTAACCTTTGGGGTAAGAATATTGAGTAAACGTTCTATTAAGCCTTTATGGCAAGGAGAAACTGTTGATTTACATGATTATAAATATGAATTGTGGATTTAACTATAATCTTTGGTGGTGCAGGTGATGAGAGTTCTTTTTGTCTTGGGTATAACAAAGAACTATTAATGGGTATTACAGGGATAAAATATTAACGCGATGGACTTTTAATCTAGAGGAGATAGTAGACATTATGTTCTACTTGACTCTTCTAATGTATTGTTTATTCCGCTGCAGTTGTTGATGTAGAACTTATTATCTATTGTATTCTATCAGTTGTTATACTGTTGAAGGCTAAGGATAATTTATTCTTCATTATCTTAGTCATAATATTTCTTACCGGGCTAGTTGAGATCACCCTTTCTTTCACTATTCTTTTCAGGAAATGAGAATATAGCTGGGACGAGTCGGGGAATGGAGTGATGGTCCGAGATGGTGGCTATAGTAGTCCTCACTATTTTTATAAAATAGTGTGATAATAATTGTAATAAAGACTCCATTGAGAGTGAATATTGTCTAGAAGGCAATATTCTTGTTTAAACTCTCAGCTTATGTTTTGTCGTATTTTGCACGACAGTTGTATAATTAAGTTTGTAGTTGAGTTTTGTACCATGTATCTGGCGACCCAGGATGGGTGATGTATATCTGTTTTGGGGGCGTCACACTGAGCATGAAGGTGTTCGCTCAGATCAATTCATTTACACCCCTATAAGGAAACTCCTAGAACTATCCAACAAAAACTTCAAATTAGGTACTCCCTCCGTCCCTAATTATTTGACGTTTTAGAAGTGGACACAAGAATTAAGATAATGATTGAAAATCATTAAATATAGTACTCAATTGTCTATAATACCCTTAAATCTTTTATTGGGATAAGTAGAGTTTTGTTGGGATAAGGAGAGAGAAAAAGTTTAATGAGGGGTAATTTTGGAAAAATTGTCATTAATTCTCTTAGATTTGAACAAACGTCAAATAATTAGGGAAAAATGAAAAACTCTAAAACGTCAAATAATTAGGGAAGGAGGGAGTACTTTTTATACTCATGTTACTTTTAGATTTGATTAATGAAGGTGAAAATAGAATGACTCATTCCTATGAAATGAAAAAAATTATGTTTGGTTGTGATTGGAATGAAAAAATTTGCGTTTGCTTTCTTGATAGAGGGAGAACATATGGAATAACTCATTCCAACTATAATAGAATAAATAATTTTACTATTCATTTTATTCCTTCAATCCGAACGCAACATTTAAAGTGTTATTAGATCAAATATTATGTTTGCTACAAATATTTGTGTATTCCAAGTTAATCCTAAGGAATCTTTAATATTCTCTCGTCACGTATTAAATGTCTTAATTGGTTTTGGCACGCTAATTAATAATATGTTTTTAACCTAATTTGACCGTTCTGAATTACTTAATAATTGAAGTATTCATTCACTTTTCTATGACCCCAACATTAATTATTCTTTACTAGTTCTCACATGAATTCTCTAAATCAATTTTATTGTTATTCTCACATTTCAATAAGTATATTTCTTTCTCCAAACAGGGGCGGATCCAACCACAAAATTCACTGGGGTCAAATTCAAAAAAAAAAATTTTTAAGAATAAAAATTATAACTATACATATATATTTTTATAAATCTAATATAATTTCTCAACACTTAAGTCGTTAAGTTTAATATATATTGTAAGACCCCAACTTATTATTAATGAAATTTAATTTTCTCTATTTATTATTTTGAAATAGTAAGGGTTGATTTGATTAATGTGGGATATTTAGGGTAAAATACGCAAATATTTCAAAATAATCAGTGGTTATAAAATATTCATTGTTGTCGGAGAATATTAGTTTGGTCGTGGAATATTAAACTTATCGGGAATATTAAATGCGACGAGCATAACCATGTGTGGGCCCCATAACGGAAAGCGATTGGATGAAGAAAGCGACAAATATAAGTTGTTTAAAAATAGCAGGCGTAGTTATTCACAATTAATCTTGTTAAAATACTCGGTGGTTAAAACACAAGTAAGCACCAGTATTGCACCAATTATTGATTCTTACGTAAGAAGGCACTACTCAATAATGGTTCTGATAATTCTTATTCAAGATATTTTATTGATTTAATAATTCTTCTGCGTTGATATTTTATATTCTTTGTTGTTTGATAATTGTCATTTACGTATTTTTTTATTATCGAAGCAATAATTCATATTATCCTGAATAATATTATTAGATAACATTATTGGTAATGTCTAGAAAGTTACATCTAAGGAGAGGTTTGGTCACCTAATTGCGCCAAGAAGGAGAAATTCTTATTGGAAAGCCCCCTCTTCCTGAGGAGGCTGCACGGTTGTCAATATTGTGATTACGTAATATTATTTGTGAATAATTAATTATTGATTCATATGATGATAAAAT
The DNA here is from genome assembly GCA_020205615.1 of Panax quinquefolius. Classification (NCBI taxonomy): domain Eukaryota; kingdom Viridiplantae; phylum Streptophyta; class Magnoliopsida; order Apiales; family Araliaceae; genus Panax; species Panax quinquefolius. Next base: position 127,435,122 of record CM035161.1, read on the forward strand.
ATTGATTTTATGTGGATATAGATGGAGAATTTTTTAAAATGACAATTGTTGAAAATTAATATTTTATTTTTTTACGATAAAATAATTTATTTAAATATATTATTTTAATAATATAATAATGGTGATATTTTTACAACGAATGTGGGATTTATGAGTATACGAGGAGGAAGAGTATTTTTGTTGCAATAAATGTTTAAAACATGTTAAACATGTCGGTGGACCCCATTTATAATGAAATTTAATTATAACTTTATAAAATCGTCTAGTTTGTGGATTTCGGTCAATTTTCGATTGGAATTTGGAAAAACTTTCTTCCGCAAAGTTGTAGAGAATTGAATTTCCTATAAAAATTCGCTAGATTGAATTTTTTTGATAAAAAGGCTATTTATTATGAATTATTGAAGTTTCAAGCTCAAAATAATTGATTTTGGAAGTTTAAAATAATTTAAATTAGAAAAACGTTTTTGATATGTTTGGTGGGCTTGGTTGGTTGTTGAAATGAGCTGATTTCAGTTTATAAGAATGTGCGTAGGAAAAATTTTATATATTAATATTATATTAAATTTTCTGCTTTTTGGTGTTTTAAGCGATTTCTATAAATAGGGGTCTTAGGTTAGAATTGAAAATCACATTGAAACTTAAGTTTTTCTCTCTATATTATCGGCGTATTCTTGTGAGTATTTTGAGTATAGTTTGAGTATTGCTATGATGATGCAAGTTCAAGTCATAACTTTATATCAGGTGTGTTTCAATTTAAATCTTGATCTTTCGAGGTAAAGGATATTTTTTTTCGTAATGATATTATTTCTTCAATATCATTATCTTTGAAATATTGATCTGAAGTTTTATCAAATTTGAAACTTTTGGTGTCGGAGATTCTTATTCACGATATCTGCCTTTATTCACGATATCTGACTTATTTACGAATCTCAAGACTATTCATCTGAAAAATGAAAATTTTCCTTTTCGTCCAAAATATCTATTCGGATACTAGCTTTGATTGTATCCATGTTTTGATCATTCTTGAATTTTACACCACTATGATTATTTTTGAGGTATTTTGGACATGGATAAAACAAAGTCTGAATCCTTAATCCTTAATCCTTGTCATTTTGTTTTGTTTGGATTCGCTTTTTTAAAAATATTTTCATCATCCTCGGTCTTAAATGATGATATTATTGAATATCTTTGGCTGTAGTGCAAAGATGAATGATTCTGAAGAATATCTTTTTGGCGTAGTAGTGCAAAAGATGAGCAGTGTTTAGATGAACATGATTAATTAATGAATATCTTTGGCCTGTAGTGCAAAAAGATGAATATTTGATTCGAGATGTATATTGATTGATGTTACTGAGGGGATAAAAGATAGCGGTGAACTTTTAAATTCATACATAGAAGATAGTAGTTTGCATTCTCTACTTAACTCTTCTAATGAATTATTATTTCACATGCGAATATTGATTTAAAAACTTGTTGTCTATTGTAATCTATTAGATTTTTCCTGTTGAAAACTAACGATAATTTGTTGTATATTATCTTAGTCATAATATTCTTTCTTGAAAGCTAGTTGAGCTCACCCTTTTCCTTTTGTTCCATTTTTCTTCTCGGGAGGCGAGAATATAAGCGAAATGCAGTCTGGGGGTATGGAATGAAGGTTAGAGAGAATTGTTTAGTAGTCCTCACCATTTTGTATAATAATGTATCAATAAATGTGATGAGGATTTATTTGAAAGTATAGATATTTGTCAGAAGATAATATTTGTATTCAAACTCACAGATTTCTTGTTGTAATAATAAAGTTGTAGTTGTTTACGTACCATGTATTGACAACTCGAATGGGTGATGTATACCTATTTTGGGGCGTCGCGGTTGGTATCGAGCTTAGGGATATGATCTCTGGCGGAGATCGGGGAATAGAACTAGGAGGGGAGAGAGATAATAAATCCTTCGCTTAGTGTGTCCTACCTAAGCTTATTTGTTAGTTGGTCAAGATATATAGGGATATTATGTGATATATTGATTTCCTTAATTAACCCTTATTTTATGACAAGATTTGAGAATGTCACCGAGAATATTAACAATGGAAATGAGACCAGTGGAGCGCTTTGTAGACTCACCAACGAGGAGAGCGTGCAACAGGTGGCAATGTTCCTCCTGTGAACAACACCACCGAAAGCAGATGATGAGCGAGGGAATGTTTAGAAGCTTTTTGCGTTCATGCAAAATCGCACGAGGAGACTCGTGTTCAAAATCTGAGAGAGAAATGATAGCAATTCACGGGTTGTCACAATGCAAGATTGAAGAGTTGGGACCACGAATTTAAGGGAAAGACAGATCCGATCATGGCGAAACATGGGTCAAGCAAATTACCAAGATATTCGATGTCTTGGGATGCATGGAGGAACGAAGGTTCCATTCATGACCTTTATGTTTCGTGTGGCGAGAAAGACTCTTGGTGGGAGTCATGAAGCGTACCCATCCACCGCACTCGGCATGTCTTGGGAGGCGTTTCAAAACTATTTAATGACAAATACTTTCACGAAAGTGTTAAATCGTATGAAGGAAGTGGAGTTTATTAGGCGGAGCAGAACAACATGGCGGTGTCTCAAAGACGAGGCAAAGTTTGCGAGTTATCGAGTTTGCACCTCATTTGGTGGAGAATGAGGAGCGATGACGCGGATGTTTCTTAGAGTTTGAAACCCAAGATACGTCGATATCTCATTTCTCATAAATTTCTCTCTATTCGGATGTTTAAAATGGGCTCAATTATTAGAGCGAGATAACGATACGGTCAACCGAGGACCCTGACCAGGATCATACCGGAGATAAAGCGATCAGCGGAATAACAATAACCAACGGAGAAAAAAGCAGACGGACAAAATGGTAACCACTCTGGTGGTAATCATAGCCATGAAAATAGAAGAAGCGAGTGGGAGGAGATTTTAAAAGAGGAGATTTAACAACGACCATGTGAAGACGACAGCGGTTGTAACAAGAGCTGGTTCTAAGGGAGGAGAACGACCACCGATCATATGCTACAAATGCGGAAAAGAGGGACATATCGGTCAAAGCGCCCACAACAGATTCAAGGTATGCTATAATTGTGGAAAGGAAGGACATATCGCTTCGAGATTAGACTGAATGAAACCTAGTTCAATGAGGGGACGGTGACTCAAAAGATGTCTCTAGAAAAGTCAAAGTCAGCGATTCCGGAAGAAGCGTTTTGTTGTGGTGGTCAAAATCGAGGAACCCAAACGAGGTGATCACGGGTAAGCTATTTATAAATTCTCTTGAAGTTTATACCTTACTTGATCACCGGTGCTACCCATTCATTTATCTCTCCTGCATGTGCTCAATGTTTAAACTTGACTCAGGAGAAATTAGACTTTTACCTATCTGTGGAAACTCCGTTAGGAGAAACTTTCATCACATCCACATTGCTTATAAATCTTGTTTGATTCAAGTTGGCACCATCACCTTACACCATTGACCTTATCTCTTTAAAGATACTTGCTTTTGATGTGATTTTAGGGATTGATTGGTTAACTACTCATCATGCCAAAATTGATTGTTTTCGTAAGGTTGTTAGTTTTCATATTCTAACCTTGACTGTTATTTAATTCAAGCAACTAAACCATTAAAATCAATCAACATCATATCTAATCATAAAGCTATTCGTTTATTGAAAAGCGGATGTCAAGCTTTCTTAGCCCATGTTATGGATTTGAATAAAGACACGTCAAATTTGAATAATATTCTGTTGTTATTGACTTTCTGGACGTATTTCGAAGAACTTCCCGGTCTACCCCGTAGCGTGAAGTTGAATTCTTTATTGATCTTGAACTTGATACAAAGCCCATTTCTAAAACCCCATATCGAATGGCTCTATTGAACTTCGAGGAGTTAAAGGTTCAACTACTGAGAATTGTTGGACATCGGTTTCATTCGTCCTAGTACATCTCCTTGGGGTGCTCTGTTTTATTCGTAAAGAAGAAAGAGGCGGAGTATGCGACTTTGTATTGACTATCGGGAATTGAACCATGTCACCATCAAGAATAGGTATCCTCTACCTCGTATTGATGACTTGTTTGACCGATTCAAAGGGCACAATTCTTTTCAAAAATCGATCTTCGTTCGGATATCATCGGTGAAGATTAGAGGCGAGGATATTCCAAAGCGCGCCTTGAACTCGGTATGGGCATTATGAATTCTTAGTCATGTCTTTCTGGATGACTAATGCTCCCTTGACTTTCATGGATATGATGAACCGAGTATTTAAGGAATATTTGGATCGCTTTGTTGTTGTTGTCTTTATTGATGACATCCTCGTATATTCCAAAAGTCGCGTGAAGATCATGAGCACCATTTGAAATTTGGTACTCCAAAGGCTTCGTGAAAACAAACTATATGCCAAATTGAAGAAATGCGAGTTCGCTTCGAGGAAGTAACATTTCTTGGGCGCGTGGTGTCGAAACATGGAGTATCTGTTAATCCGCAAAGATTGAAGCAATACAAAGTTGGGAGCAACCAAAGTCGGTGGCCAAGTACGTAGCTTTTGGGCTTACCGGTTATTATCGGAGATTCGTGGAAGGTTTTCTCGAATCGCTACCCCATTAACTCAAATTTAACTTTCGAAAGGATACTGAAATTTGTTTGGAGCGAAGAATGCGAGAAGAGTTTTCAAGAGCTTAAGAGGAGACTTATTTGGCTTTTGTTCTAATAATACCATCCTGGTTTGGATGGATTTGTTATCTACAATGATGCTTCGGTGCAAAGGGTTAGGATGTGTTCTCATGCAACGTGGGAAAGTCATAGCATATGCCTCGCGACAACTTAAAGAGTATGAGAGGAATTATCCTACTCATGATCTAGAGTTAGCGGCGATGATCGTTCAAGCTTATTAAAGATATGGAGGCACTATCTATATGGGGAGAAAGTGGAGATATATTCGGACCATAAAAGCCTTAAATATTTCTTCACTAAAAAAGAACTCAACATGCGGCAATGACGTTGGCTCGAGCTATTGAAAGACTACGACCACACTATTCAATACCATCCCGAAAAGCGAACGTGGTGGTGACGCGTTGAGTAGAAGATCATATCTTGGGAATGAGTGCGATGATGATGTCAAGTATCGTGATAGAGCCAACTTTAATAGAAAAGTTAAGGTTGCTTTCAAGCCACCGAACCTTGAGTACGATGCGTATGAAGAAGAAAGTAGAAGAAGGAGCTATTCCTAGGGCGAGAATTGATGAAGAAGGAATACTTGAGTCCACTCTAGACTTTGTGTTCCTAACGACTCGATTTGAAGTACAAGATTATGATGGAGGCACCACAATACACCATTTGCAATCCATCCGGAAGTACTAAAATGTATCGTGATCTTGACATACATTTTGGTGGAACAATATGAAGAGAGAGATTGCAAAGTTTATCTCATTGTGTTTAACTTGTCAACGTGTAAAGGCGGAGCATCTTGTACCTAAGGGTAAAATTATAACCACTTGAGATTCCGAAATGGAAGTGGGAATACATTACCATGGATTTCGTTACGGGTCTTCCTACGGTTTCTCAAGGCATCAATGCTATTTGGGTTATTGTTGATAGATTAACCAAGTCCGCTCATTTCTTGCCGAATCACGGGAGACTTATTCCTTGAACGTCTTTCTAGTATATACGTGAATGAGATTGTGAGGTTGCATGGCATGCCGGTATCCATTGTTTTGGATCGTGACCCAAGATTCACTTCAAGATTTTGGGTTAGCTTGCAAAAAAGCTATGGGCACGGATTTGCGATTTAGTTCATTCATACCATCCCAAAACGGACGGACAATCGATCGAGAGGACTATTCAAACTCTTGAAGATCTATTAAGACTCGTGTCCTAGACTTCGAGGGTAGTTGGGATAAGTATTTACCATTGGTGGAATTCTCCTACAACAACAGTTATCAAGCAAGTATAGGTGTGGCTCCATTCAAGCATTATATGGGCGAAAAATGTCGTTCTCCAATATGTTGGGATGAGGTGGGGAAGCAACATTGTTGGGACCCGAAAGTTAAGACGTATGATCACCTGAAAAGATCCAAATGATTCGGACAACGATATAAAGCAAGCACAAGATCGACAAAAGAGTTATGCGGATCTTCATCGAAAGGACGTGGAATTTAGTGTAGGGATCATGTATTGTTGCGAGTTGCTCCATGGAAGGAGTTACAAGATTTGGGAAGAGAGGAAAGCTCAATCCACGATTTATTGGTCCATTTCAAATTCTTGACCGAAAGTAGGAAATGTAGCTATAGACTTGCGTTACCTCCGAGTATGTCTCGTGTTCATAATGTGTTTCACATATCCGTATTTCGTAAATATGTGAAAGACCCGAACCACGTTATAGAGTTAGATCCGGACGAAATAATAGAAGACTTAACGTATGAGGAGGTACTGTTAAGATCTTGGATAGGAAGGAGCATGTCCTACGCTAAGAAAGGTCATACCACAAGTTAAAGTTCGTGGAGGAATCATCATATATAGAAAATGACACAGGAATTAGAAAGCGGAAATGAAAGCGAGGTATCCTCACCTTTTAAAACACCAGTAATCGACGTCAATTTCGAGGACGAAATTTCATAAGGAGGGAGGTTATAAGACCCCAACTTATTATTAATGAAATTTAATTTTCTATTTATTATTTTGAAATAGTAAGGGTTGATTTGTTTAATTTGGATAGTTAGGGGTAAAATACATAAATATTTCAAAATAAGCAAGTGGTTATAAAATATTCATTGTTGTTTGAGAATATTCGTTTGGTCGTGGAATATTCGTCTTTATCGGGAATATAAATGCGACCAGGCGTAGTCATGTGTGGGCCCCATGTGAAAGCGATTGGATGAAGAAAGCGACAAATATAAGTTGTTTAAAAATAACTTGGCGTAGTTATTTACAGATTATCTTTGTTAAAATACTAAATTGGTTAAAAACACGATGACACCGGTATTGCACCAATTATTGATTCTTACGTAAGAAGGCACTACTCAATAATGGTTACTGAATTACCGCTTATTCGATATTTTATTGATTTAATAATTGTTGCGTTGATATTTTATATTCTTTGTTGTTTGATAATTGTCATTACACAAGATTTTTTTATTATCAAGCAATAATTCATATTATCCGAATAATATTATTAGATAACATTATTGGCAATGTCTAGAAAGTTACATCAAGGAGAGGTTTGGTCACCTAATTGCGCGCCAAGAAGAGAGAAATTTTATTGGAAAGCCCCCTTCCCACCTGAGGCGCCCGTCAGTTGTCAATATTGTGATTACAGTAATATTATTTGTGAATAATTAATTATTGATTCATATGATGAGAAAAATATTAATTTTATGTGGATATAGATGGAGAATTTTTTAAAATGACAATTGTTGAAAATTAATAATTTATTTTTTCTCGATTAAATAATTCATTTAAATATATTATTTTAATAATATAATAATGGTGATATTTTTACAACGAATGTGGGATTTATGAGTATACGAGGAGGAAGAGTATTTTGTTGCAATAAATGTTTAAAACATGTTAAACATGTCGATGGACCCCATTTATTGACCGAAATTTAATTATAGCTTTATAAAATCGCCTGGTTTGTGGATTTTTGATCAATTTTCGATTGAAATTTGGAAAAACTTTCTTCGCAAAGTTGTAGAGAATTGAATTTCCTATAAAAACTCAAGAGATTCGAATTTTCCGATAAAAGGGCTATTTATTATGAATTATTGAAGTTCCGAAGCTCTGAAATAATTGATTTTTGGAAGTTTAAAATAATTTAAATTAGAAAAACGTTTTTGATATGTTTGGTGGGCTTGGTTGGTTGTTGAAATGAGCTGATTTCAGTTTATAAAGAATGTGCGAGGAAAAATTTTATATATTAATATTATATTAAATTTTCTGCTTTGGTGTTCTAAGCAATTTCCTATAAATAGGTGCTTAGGTTAGAATTGAAAATCACACCCAAGAAACTGAAGTTTTTCTCTCTATATTATCGAGCGTATTCTTGTGAGTATTTTGAGTATAGTTTGAGTATTGCTATACTGATTGCAAGTTCAAGTCATAGCTTTATATCCAAGGTGTTTCAAATTTAAATCTCGATCTTTCGAGGTAAGGGATATTATTTTTTTTTGTAATGATATTATTTCTTCAATATCATTATGAAATATTGATCTGAAGTTTTTATCAAATTTGAAACTTTTGGTGTAGATGAGTTACTTATTCACGTATACCATGACTATTCACGATACTGCATTATTCACGAATCAAGACTATTCATCGAAAAATGAAAATTTTCCTTTTCGTCCCAAAATATCTATTGTGGATACTAGCTTTGATTGTATCCATGTTTTGATCATTCTTGAATTTTACACCACTATGATTATTTTTGAGGTATTTTGGACATGGATAAAACAAAGTATCTAATCCTTAATCTTTAATCCTTGTCATTTTGTTTCTTTGGATTCGTTTTTTTTAAAATATTTTTCATCATCCTCGGTCTTAAATGATGATATTATTGAATATCTTTGGCCTGTAGTGCAAAGATGAATGATTTTGAAGAATATCTTTGGCCCAGTAGTGCAAAGATGAAGCAGTGTTTAGATGAACATGACTAACTAATGAATATCTTTGGCTCAGTAGTGCAAAGATGAATATTTGATTCCAGATGTATATTGATTGATGTTACAGGATAAAAGATAGGCGGTGAACTTTTAAATTCATACATAGAAGATAGTAGTTTGCATTCTCTACTTAACTCTTCTAATGAATTATTATTTCATTGCGAATATTGATTTAAAAACTTGTTGTCTATTGTATTCTATTAGATTTTTCCTGTTGAAAACTAACGATAATTTGTTGTATATTATCTTAGTCATAATATTCTTTCTTGAGCTAGTTGAGCTCACCCTTTTCCTTTTTGTTCCATTTTTTCTTCTCGGGAGGCGAGAATATATGAAAGATGCAGTCTGGGGTATGGAATGAAGGTTCTAGAGAGAATTGTTTAGTAGTCCTCACCATTTTTGTATAATAATGTATCAATAAATGTGATGAGGATTTATTTGAGTATAGATATTATCTAGAAGATAATATTTGTATTCAAACTCACAGTTTTACTGTTGTAATAATAAAGTTGTAGTTATTTCTGTACCATGTATTGACAACTCAGAATGGGTGATGTATACCTATTTGGGGGCGTCACATTTTGAGCCAAATATTACACATGAAGAGAGAAATAAGAGAAGAAGTACAAAATTATTATTACTTTAAAAAGTTATTTATACAAAAAATGGGTGGTGTTGGGGATGTGTACTATGGGGGAAGGGAAGGAGCTGAGGAGGGCACAAACACATGGACGAAAATTCATTAGGGGTAGGTGCCTCACGCCGCCCGCCCCGCCTCGCCTCGCCCCGACCCACTCGCCCACCTTGCCCCGCCGCCCAAAGATAGATTCACCCGTCTCCAAAGCCACCTACTAAATACATGTATATGACCATACATGCAAACTCCATATTTGTTGGTATTAATTTTTAGCTACTACTTATTATTATTGTTATTCTCCCATTCAAATAAGTATATTAGAGAGAATGTGGTATAACAATACATAATTTCAAATGTAAATTTTTATTATTTTTTATGTTTTCAACAAAAATTGACTAAAAAGATTATGAGGAATAAGTTGAAAAATAAGATAAAAATAGTTACTAATGTAAAAATAGAATATTTATTTAGGAATATCATAAAAAGGAAATTAAGATATTTAATACCGAACAAAGGGAATATCAAATAATTCGTGCCTTGCACATAAATTAGACAAGTTATTATTATAAAAAACACTTATATAAGAATGTGAGGTAGCTCTCCCGTCATCAAATATTAATCTCTTTTATAGGAACGATGTAAGACCCCAATTTTTTATGAATAAAAATTAAATTTTTTCTAAATATTATTTTGAATAAAAATATGTGATTCGATATAATGCTATAGTTATGGGTGATATGCGTAAATTTTGCAAGTAAGCAAATTGTCATAAAATATTCGTTTAGTCGAAGAATATTTTATCATAAGTTTTAACGCATAAAACCAATACAAAAGTCAAATAGTTACAACGGTCAAAATATGTTTTGAGTGTTGGAACTTTAAAATTTTATTATTTAAGGAATCAATATAAAGAACATGTGGGTACATAGTGAAAAAATTAAATCCTTATCTTGCATAATGACCCAATGACACTACAAAATAGAGATAGAGATAAGAAAATTATTATAAATGCTCTAAGTTATCAAACAATTTTAAATTGACCCGTTTAAGTTATAAAAATCTCAATTTAATTCTTTCGGTGGCTAATTTGGTTCAAATAGTTCCTGACTTCGACTTCGACTTCGACTTCGACTTCGACTTCATTAAGGTTTTGCCATGAAGAAATTAATTGAATCAAATTGGCATGTTGAAGGACTTAGGGGGTGTTTGATAAAAATTGAATGAATTTGAATCTGAATAAAAAAAACTGTTTGATAATTGACATGTCTAAAACATTTGAATGACAAAATTTTATTATTTTACCCTTCTGAAAAAATTCAAAATTATTATAAATTTATTTAATATTACTTAATATAATAGTTAATATTTTTTTTTAATTTTTTTTTCACTTCATTCAATTACTTCATTCTACGATTTAATTCGAAAAAAAAAACGACTTAGCCAACCAAATCCCATCTTACCGATTCAAATAATTCGAGACCAAAAACAAATGCACTAACCGATTAAACCATTTAGATTCAACTCCATTCAGTTCTAAACAAACAGCCCCTTAATCGTGATTTTTGTCACTTAAAAGAACAAACTAAATTTGGGTGGCAACTTAAATCTACACTTATATTCAATCATTTTTTAAAGTCAACTATATTTTTTAAAATCAAAGTTAACATCAATACCTTATATATATATATATATATAAAAGGCATCAAACTTAATTTAAAAATCAGGTACCTTTCGATTTGAAATTCAGCCCAAGTTAACTCACTCAATTTAAACCGATCGAATGGAATTCCTCTTCCTCTTTTGTTTCCCTTCTCGCTTCAGCTCTTTTATCTTCTTCGTCGTTTACAAACCCGAGTCTTTCCTGAAAACTACCTTTTTATCCCTGCACTCGGGTTGGATTTGTAGCCCTTTCCCGAATAAAGAAATAAATCGGCAATATATCTTCGTCAACAACAAAACCCCTAATTCGATCAATCATGAAGCCCTAGATTGATCATCCTCGAAACTTCTATCCATCGATCTAATGAGGAGTGATTGTTTCCAGATTTTTTTGAAGATTTCAATGGACCATGGATAACCTCTGAGAAGGATAGTCTCTGGACACGAGGAATAGACCTAGTTCGATAGGGTCTTGGTTGAGAATGAAGGAACCCAAGAAATTGACCCATATCGATATGGATGTACGGTGAGTTTTCTTGATTTTGTTAATTCATATCCCTTTCATATCGAGTTTTCTATATCGAAAATGGTTAATTTTTGTGCACATAATTTGCTAAGGTACTTTACAGTACTTTTTGTTAATTTAGAGTTATCTGGCATGGTGCATATAAACTGTTTGGTGAAATGCTCTAACGAAAAGATATACTATTGAGATGCATGTCATTTTGACTTTACTCTCCAATTTTAGCTTGAAATTTATTTGAAGTTGTTGATTTGAAATTGAATATAAACAGCAGGAAGGTAGAAGAGCGGAACGATAAGATCATACGAGGTTTCATGAAGCTTCCACCGAATTGCAGATGCATCAACTACAACAGCTTGGTATAAACATTATAATATAATCACACTAACTTCTACATTTGAAAATATATTATCTTTTCAAAATCCTATTACAATATTATTGTTTGTTAACTATTGTTTATTGAAACAAACAAGTCTTATGTGCAAATACAAGCTCAATCAAGCTGAAAATACATAACAATGCAAGCTTAGTTGAAATGAATCACTTCTTATTTGGCAGGGTCGCATTTCGTTGTCCCTAAAAGGTGCAATCAATGCGTTGTGAAATAGAAAATTAACAAACTTACAGTGAATGAATCTGGTTGCTTACATTCATTGAAGCAGAGGAAAAAAATCCACTGACACGACGTCCGACCCATGTTTGACATTAGAAATAGGTTGTCCTTGCTTTTATAAGGGCAATCAGATGCATTGTGGTCCATTTTAAGTGTAAAAAGTGAAATCCAAATTCCAAATTAACAATTTTATCTTTGTTGATATATATAGAAGACGCTCTTAGTATTAATAATTGTGGGAGATCAAAATTTTATTAGTTACTGGAAGTATAAATTGTAAAGTGTACTCATACTTCAACGATCATTAGAATTTCATTCACACTTATTTTGGTGATTGGCGCTCCAAATTTATAAACTTTTAAATATTTTGGAATGCTTCTCTCATATTTTACACTCACTTCACCTGTGTGTATAGCTGAACTAGACATACATGAAGGCTATTATTTCTCCTTTTTTAAGCGGAGCAAATTTCTATCTCAGTTCGGTTCAGGAGATTGATCTTGAGTATGACATTTCATTTTAAGGTATGTGTATCAACAAACTTTTTTATTTATTATCATTGTTTCTTTTTTGCTTTTGTCATTGAAATTGATGTTTTTTTTTCAAACATGATAATTGTTTTAGGGAAAAGAGATATTAGGAGAAACATCAGTGCCTGGACAATAGGTATTTAAATGCAACATTTTAATCGGGAGTATACAATATTTGCTTCTGACCCAATTTTTATACTTCTTGCCATAATTTAATTATGTTAGAGACAACTTTAGTATAGTTTCTATTAGTTGAACATCAGATTAACTTTAGTATAACTACTACTATTAGTTGAATAGTAGATTAAATTTACATGCCCGCCCAAGTGTTCATTAATATTTTGTCAGGTGTTCATTGATATTTTGTGAAGTGTTAGATTATTAGTGAATTCATGCTATTTCGTTTCCGAAGACCAGGTTTAAACTTTAATTATACTACTAATTGATTCATCCTCTTCTTCTTTTTTTTGTACTTTTTCTCTTGATGATTTCTAAGTAAACCCTAATTAACGATATTTTTTGTTTTGTTTTGTTTTGTTTGACTTTGAGTGCTGAGGGCAGTTGGAACAAGCTAAGAGAACTCGAGGTGCTAAAGTTGAGGATGGTATTGCCCAGAGAAATAGACCCCTTTTTCAAGTTTTCCCTCTCTTCATATACATATTTTTTAAAAGTAAAAAAATTAGTCTATAGTTCTTTTTTATTTGCATTTCAGCTTTTTTGCCTAACATTTGGAAGAAATCGTTATTCCTCACTTTTGTAGTTGGTACTGGAGAAAAATTGACTTTTAAATTCAACTAGAGCAACCCCAATTCCAGTTTGATGGCTATAATGCAATGCAACCAAATAAAATGAGTGGATTTGATAGCCTTACAAAGGGAAAAATTTTATTTTCTTAAAACTACAAAATAATGTTATGTGTTTGAAACACATAACAATATTGGTTGCATTTGTATAGCATGTTATCTGTCTCTTTTCTTAGGATTATGATTGTTGGGTTTATTTACATTTCTCAAGTCCCTTTCTTTAAATTAGTGCATCTAACAGAATAGAGCATCAGTTATATCATAATTTCTTGAAAAGCTTTTTCTCCGATCCAAGCGTTGGAAAACTTTTTATCCGATCCAAGCGTTGGAAAACTTTTTATCTCTGAATCAAATTCTCCATAGTAAGTAATTTCTCTGTATATATAAAACTATGTATAATTTAGACTAATATAGTTGATGGTTTTTGGGTGGGATCTTTATAAATTTTTTTCAAGCTGCTTGAAGTAAAATTCGGATGAACAGGTACTACTTGCATTCTGCTTTTGACCTTAAAAATTCAAATGTTAATCCTTTTATATGACCTGTAGATGTAAAATACCAACAATTGTTTGATTAATGTGTTAACATACTAAATTAGATATGCTATTATGTCTTTAATTTTATTTCAATGTTCCTTCTGATGATGATTATGTGATATTCAAGTATGAGGTTGAAGTGTCAATCCTCTTTTTCTTTAGAAGAGTATGTATCTCTCTCTGTATTCCAATTTATGTATTTGAATTTAAACTATCAATTTTATCTATTGTTAGTTTCCTTTAAGACTGTAGTTTTTGTTTTATACTGAAATAATAACTATTATGCTTTGATTGTATATATGAGCATATCAGGTAGTTACACTCATTAATGTCTGATTTATTGGTTTTTGGTTTGTTCCATATTTGGATTTGAGAGGTGTTCTACGGTCCCCTGTTGATGATATTATCTATTCGAATATATGATCAAGTAGATTTTAAAAAATAATTTTCTTTTTTTATTTTTTGAACTAGTCCGTGCAATCACGGGCTACCAACTAATAAATCTTTAAAAATATAGTCTCGGATGATATATTAGTGTTATTACATCATTCGGACAAAAGCATGCAACAATTTTTTTTTTCTTTTTTGTCTAAATTCGTAATTTAATAATACTAAATAGCTAAGCTATAAGTAATAATTTAGAAAGAAGTTGGGAACTTGAAATTTCTCAGTTATTTGAAATGAGCAGGGTCGCTTGTGGTCTGGGCTAAAACGAACTTGGCCGAAGGTCTAAATTTTATTGCTTTTTAAAAATGTAGGCCCAAAGCCTACTTTTGTGGGTTAAGTCGGGTCGGCGTGCAAGCTTGAGCCGCTTTTGCCATGTCTAATTAAAAATACTCTCTACATTGCTCCTCAGAAGAATTTTACTTGATTTTATTTTTAGTTTATTTGTAAAAGATTAAAATATTAACTATGATGAATTTTTATTTAAAATAATAAAATCTATACTTAATAATATTTATTAACTAGTGTTTGGGAGCATTTTATTGACCTCTTTGTGGACCGAAGGCCTGGTATCAAAAGAGAATATTAAGCCCATTGGGCCGAAGCCCTCAGGGGTGTCGGAGGAGTTCGGGCATCCGAGTCCTTTGGGCCGGAGCCTTAATTTTGTGAAGGTATTCGGGTTCGGGCATCCAAGTCCTCTGGGCTGGAGCCCCCTTCGGGTTGATGGTATTCGGGGTCGGGAGTTCGAGTCCTTTGGACCGAAGCGCAAACCAGTATATGTATGAGTTCGGTTGAATTGGGTCTGTACAGTGGGTTGTCCCGCGTACAGAGTCTGGAGTCACGAGGGGTTTAAATGGTTAAGGATTCTAGTCTTAACCATATTTGAATAAGGTAACTCCAAAGGTAGTATTGAAATTGAATTTCACTTGCACCTTTTTAAGAGATTGTGTTGGATCCAAATAATGGTAATTGCCTTTAGGTGTCCTAAACCGACTCGGAGAATAATTCCAAATACAAGGCTTGAGTTTCAATTAAGAGGTAATACATCTTTGAGCATTAAATACTAAAGCCTCCAATGTTAACCTTATGAACGACCTACTTATTCTCATACCGAAGCTATTCCTTGGCGGCACAAGTCGTCAAGTTTCATGTGTGATATGTTATTGTGCAGGTTCAAGCGCGTGGATTCTGTGAATATTGGACGCGTCGGCGAAACTTGGCGTTAACTAGTTTTCAATATTTATTACTACATTAATCAATTCAAATAAATTTTAATCAAAATTGACGAGAAAATAAATAAATAAATACGAGTCTTTTAATAGAAGAGTGTAATTTTTATGTCAAATTATGCTAAGAATCTCATATTTTGGATATTAAATAGGTTTCAAATACATGTATAAATATTGCATATATATATATATTTGTAACACCCAAGTTTTACATTAAAATATATGGGAAAAAAAATTATTTGTATATAAAGAATTAAGTTCTTAACAATAAGAGACGTTTAATTATAACCGTTTAGATGAGTCTATGATGAGCTAAGACTCAAAAAAATACTACTGAATTAAAGTCTTATTTGAATAAATTTAATTTAATTCAAATTTAAAATTTGATTAAAAATTTATTTCGGAACTCAATAGTTTATGACTCGTGACATAAACCTTTCTATATCATAAATATAACACCAATTAATTTTGTTTATATAAAGATGTCATATTTTTACAGGTCGTCTAAACCGGCCGTCCGGTTCTAATGTGCAATTGCTCAACAGCTCAAGTCCAGATCAGCGAGCCAAAAGTGACAACGGGGAAAAGCCAAAAATAGTAGAAGATCCTGGAGATTTTTTTGGCTTTATTCGGTTTGGTGAAGCCTTTGACAATTTGAAAAGATTTCTCTATCTCTTTCCTTTTTTCCGATACGGACGGACGGATGGATGGATGGATGGATGGATGGATGGATGGATGGATGGGATTGTTGAATAGATGCATGCATGAAATAAATTTGTCTGAATTTTGTGATATATATATATATATATAATTTTCCTTGTATAAATAATTAAAAGAAAATATGATTTACATAATATGAAAAATGTTTTGATTTTGATTTTGATTTTGATTTTGATTTGTACTCTTGTTTAGTTGTTTATAAAAAACCAATTGGGGGGGAGGAGGGTACTGCCCATTCAAAATCTAAGTTTCTTTCTGAGAAGCTATCAGTAAAATAGCAACTTTACTGGGGACTGGGAATTTTTTTGCATTTATAAAATTACAGACCTTTTAATGTAACTACAGTGTCATACTGTTTCGAATGGAATATGTTTAGACTTTAGATCAATCAAATGCAAAAGAGGAAGAAGGGGAGGGAGAGGGGTATATCAAATACTCGGAAGTGGTTAGTATGAAGTATATTCTGGGATAAGTTGATCAATTAACTAATAAATTACTGACACGCAGGCGGATATTGGTCAATTGACCAACTTACCAAAAAAATAATTTCATGCTAACCGGATTCCAAATACTCTACTGACTTTTTGTTTTATTAGAGATTGAGTGAACAAGTCAACGAAATCTAATTTTATTTTATTTTTGAGATTTAGTGTAGAGAATAATCTTAAGATATTCTAGTTTGTTAGTGTGTAACATTATATGTATGTATGTATAGGGGATTATGTTTATTTCCGTCCCTTCGATGTCTCCCATCAATATATAGGTTGGACGAGAACTCAGGTCGTGGGACAAACCCATGTGATTTGTGATCACGATCTGAGATTAGTCGAAAATTGTCCACATGTTCGAGAAGTCTCATCCACAGCCCGATGATCGAACCATTTGCACCGATCTATGCCTTGTGCAGATAACGAGGTATTAGTTGATGGATCTCTCGCATAAGGACCGGTTAACATAAAGTTAACTTTATGATAAGTTAATTAATTGATCAATATAGCGTCGACACTGTATTGATTAATTGACCAAAGTTAATTTCATACTTACCGCTCTCCGGCATAGCGTCTTTGACACCTACTTATCAGGTGACACGTGGACCATCAAGTCATGGTTATGGGCCATAAGAGCATTGGGCTCGGGCCCTTAATTTATTTGGGCATTTGGGGCAATATCTTAACAAAGAATATTAACAATATATGATCAGTAATACTTTATATGGAGTAGTTTATAAAAAAAATGATATTTTTACATATTTTCTCCCGCATTAAATACGAATGAATCAAAAATCACAATTAAGTTAGAGAAATTACTGAAAAAATATCACAATTTTATTTAAAATAAAATATAATAACCTATTTTCTATGATCATAAAGTATATGGAAAACCTTAAAGGAGCAAAGAAAACAAAAGAAGAAAAACCAAAAAGTAAATCAAATAGTAGAGGGAAAATTTTTACTCAGTCACTGTCCATAGGATTATTTAATATTGTACTGAGCTGACACATGAGATGTGGTTAAACTTTATCCATCCATCCATGGTGAAATCTCATCAGTCTCTATTATTTGTTACTACTAGGCTACTACTACTAGCTATAAGGTTAAATCTGGTCCCTTTCTGTTTCCACCCATTTGATTTTCTTCACTGACAGAGGGAATACCTGCACACTAAACTCACGCACGCACGCATACTCAGAACTACAAACAGAGCAGAGCCAAGCCCAGTCAGTCACATACATCACCTTATATATCTATAATCTATATACATACTTTTCTGTTGTCCCATGCAAATTATATTATTCATGTAAATTAAGAAATTTAAAGTAAAAAGAAAATAGATGGCTTATAGATGGATGATATGATAAGGGGCGCAGCAGAGTGCAGAGAGATCAGAAAACAGAATAGGACAGGACACCCCAGAACACACACAGTTTCATTTTCTCAGGCATATCACACTCCTCCCCTGCCTTATTATTACTAATAATAATATTATTTGGCTCTTTTCATTCTGAATCGTCCATTGGTTAATATATAATGCCTGCTCTTATAGACACCCAATTGTGTTGTGGTCTCCTAACAAACTGATTCTTAACTTGGGGTTTTTTTGCTTGCATTTTGTTGGTACTTGAATTTCATTATCATGGATGTATTTTTCCACCATTTTGACAGCAGTGAAACACAATTGCCTCCAGGCTTCCGGTTTCACCCAACTGATGAAGAACTCATCACTTATTACCTCCTCAAGAAAGTTCTTGACCACAACTTCACTGGCAGAGCCATTGCCCAAGTTGACCTCAACAAATGTGAACCTTGGGAGCTCCCAGGTACTATTTCCCCCTTGTTTCTTGTGGAACTATTCCATTTGAGAATATTAATTGTTCTAATGTATAGTATTATGAACAATATATAGAAACCCTTTTTTTTTATTTTTGTTTGTGTGTGGTGAAATTAAAGATTTGAGTTGACTTGGTTATGTGAATTTGATTGACAGAGAAAGCTAAGATGGGAGAGAAAGAGTGGTACTTTTATAGCCTGAGGGATAGGAAATACCCAACTGGGTTAAGGACTAACAGAGCAACTGAAGCTGGATACTGGAAGGCAACTGGGAAAGACAGAGAAATATACAGCTCAAAGACTTGTTCTCTTGTGGGGATGAAGAAAACCCTTGTGTTCTACAAAGGCAGAGCTCCTAAAGGAGAGAAGACCAACTGGGTCATGCATGAGTTTCGCCTTGATGGCAAATTTGCCTACCATTATCTCTCCACCAGCTCTAAGGTAGTAGTAATACTATCAACTAGTAAATTTATCTTTATGCATGTTTTTCTGCCACACATATATATATCAACATGTTAAAATATCAAAAACACATTCCCTATTTATTTAAAGCCCTTTAGTTATAATTATGTAAGGTAGTTATCACTTACTAGGGCTGTTGCTTTTTCTTATTATAGCATCCTCTGCACTAATTAATTAATACTTCCTCAAACATGTACATTTGTGTTCAACTATTCGCTCAAAGGATGTTAATCTTAAAACAAATCATCCATCGAAGGGTGTTTAAAAACACAATAAAGTATATATACATGGGGTTCTTTAGTGTTAAAAAGATGAAGTTTCATTTATTTACTTTGTTTTTCTTAATTTATATGAAATGTGTTGCCTTGTAGCTTTGTTCTTTTGCTAATATTGCATCTAATATTTTATTGTATCTTCTCTATATATGCTTTCTCAAAAATATAGGGTTATGTTAATTTCATGAATATATTCATGTAAAACATTGCTCTCAGCCGGTCAGTCATATAGATTCTCTGATGTCATATAAATATTTTTTAATTTTAAAATAGTTCATGTAACACATCTTATACGATAAGTAGGATTAATTCATTTGATATTTGATTTATTTGTAATTTTAATAGTGAAAAATTAAAAAGTCTAAGAATATGTTGCATGACTTTTGATCCACTGTAGGACGAGTGGGTCATATCCCGGGTGTTCCAGAAAAGTGGTGCCGGCGGGGCCAATAAAAAGCAAACGGTCGGGATCAACCCATACCCCGAACTAAGCTCATCCTCCTCGGCGTCTCTGCCACCGTTGCTGGACTCGTCTCCCTATGCAACAGCCACCTCCGGCGGCGCAACAATAACTGATCGCGACAGCTGCTCCTACGACGGAAATATCGTCACAAAGGAGCACGTGCCCTGTTTCTCCACATCGGCTGCACCAAGCAGCTTTAGTCATTACTATTTGTTCGACAACCTTAATCCGACATATAATACCGTCATGGTGGACCCCGCATCTTCGTCCCGGTTCGCCGGCCTGAGGTCAATGCAGGAGAACCTTCAGCTGCCGTTCTTCTTCCCTGCGGCGGCGGCCCCACCGCCAATGCACGGTGGTGGTGAGATGAGCAATAATTACTCGTCTGCAGCTGGGAACTGGCTGGCGCCGGAGACCCAGAAGCCTGGACCCACCGAGCTTGATTGCATCTGGAGCTTTTGAGGCCCTTGTGACTCTGTGGTTAAGGTTATAAAATGTTGGTAATGATGAATGGTAATGTATTAAGTATGAAAGATTAGTAGGGTAAGTTAATTTTAGTTTTGTGTTAATGTATTAATGGTTGTTGCTATCTTGATTATCGAACTATATACTGTAATTACTAATAATAATTACTCCATCCGTCTTTCTATATTTTCTTCACCTATCACTGTTACATTATACTCTCTATCCCTTAGAGTTGTCTACAAATATTAAAAAAATAATTATATAATATTAAATATGATATGAATTGTTTATATTATTTTTGTATTGAAAAAAGTGAAATATGTTTATTAAATAAAAAATAGTGAGAGAATTAAATTTATATTTAATTTTTGGAGTAATATTGAAAATTAAATAATTAATATTTATTTGAAATTTTTAAATAATTTATATTAAAGGATAAAATATTTCTTTAAAATAATTTATATTAAAAGACGGATGGAGTAAAAAATTTGTGTTAAGAGTGTATAAATATTGCTAAATGTATATTTATTTTAATATTATAAATATTTGTTTAAAATTATCAACAACTTTATAATATCTTAATTTAAAAGTCAACAACTTTATGAAAATATTCCGAACTCGACTTTCTCTCTCTCTCTCTCTCTCTCTCTCTATATATATATATATATATATATATATGAGAATATTTTTAGTGATAATTTTTTTGGACTATAGCGACAGTTTATATTCGTCGTCGTCATAAACCAAAAATAGTTATATAAATACAATTTTGAACCGTTCTTATAATTCAAAAAACTGTCATTAAAGCGATCGCAGAATTCATACAAGATGATTATATATATATATATATATATATATATATATATATATATATTAAGCCCGCTTGAAATGTTCATAAAATGGATGATTTGATTTATTTTTATTTAATTTTTTTGTAAAGTTTTGTGGAATTCATATAAAGTATACTTGAAATATACAATAGCAAGATTTCTAAAAAGACGAAATACTAATATTTTAAACGGTTTGTCAAATAATGTTGAGATATTTTACTTCAATCTCACATCAGATAAATTCAAGAGTATAGATGAATTAATAAGTATGGTGAAATTTTTACTGAATAAGTTAACATTTTAGGTAAGGAGGTGATCTAACGTCTTATGCCACAGATCTGGCAACGTACGCTGCTATATTGGTGATTAATTGATGTGAGACTTGTGATGGGTATTCAAATCGGGCGTGGTCTAGAATGTGATAGATATTCAAGTAAAATGTGAAAATTGTTGAAATATTTCACATCAATCTCATATCAGATATTTTATCAAAAGTATAAATGAATTAATAAGTATAACATCAACCTAATAAATTAATATTTTAGTTAAAAAGATGATCTAATATACTCCTTATTTGGCCGGTATGAATTGCCCTACAAACCAATTAAGTGTGAGAAATAAATTGAAATAGTACACATTTATGATATTTTTGCATGCAAGTAAGCACGACGCTCAGAGTCTGGACAATTTTTAATTAATGGTTTAAACATATGTAGTACTCTGGCGGCTCCTTTAATTTTGGACAAAATAATGTTATGGCTAGTTATTGCAGTTATATTCTTCTCTACCATTAAAATCTCAGGCTCAGCTATTGGAGAAGTTAATGTTTTGCATAATTGGATAACTTATTTGTCCAGTCCAGTCCAGTCTAGTGTGTTTAATATATTGGCCCAACTTTTTGTCTGCTTAACACTACGTTTGACATTAAGATAGTAGTAATGTTAAGGCTTAAAGGTCCTGAATATGTGTCATATCACATATCAGATCTATTCTGATGTGATACTATTATATCAATACTAATTAATTATTACTTCTATTCCATAATAATAATCGTTTTAATTTTATGCATAATTTATTTAATATTATTATTTAATAATTAAAATTTATATGAAATTTCATCACTATCCCTTTATGGAAAATTGAAAACTATTAGTAATACAAGAGAGAAAATTTATTAGGATAATAAGAAAAGCTAGGGATGATATAGAAAAATAAATAATTTATTCTCCTAAAAAATTATAAACGATAAATAAATTGAAACAAATTTGTTAAAGGGACAATTTTATTACCCTCCACCCAATTTGAACCTTTCCCAAATTCTTGGCCAGTCCCAAAATTATAGGCTATGTGGGACTGGACTCTCCAATGGGTTTTTGAGGTCATATGGCCCATCATTATATTTTCATCTTAGAAAAGTTTTAAATGATATGTTATTAAATATTTTTATAATTATTTATGACATAATCAATTACATGACACGTTTTTGGAACATCATTTATCCTCCAGTCATTTGATGCCGTCCTCTTGTAGATGGGCCTTTGAGATAGTTGGGCCCATGTGAGAATGGACCTTGGTTACATTTATGTTTGGGCTTTCTAGTCAAACCTAGTTATCGTTAAGGGTCCTTTACATAAGTATACAACTATTAGAAAGATGCGACGCACCCAAAATAGGTTTACAACACCTATTCTGAGCTGCCAAATATATGATACAGAAAATAACTACAACTTTATTACTACAATTGTCGTGCAAAATACAACACATATACTATGAGTTTTATTACCAACTGTGACTCATGTCCCAACTATGGACAATACCTCACATTACATAAAGGTACAGTCAATAACTATTTTAAAAATTAAAATATTCGGGAAGTGCTCAAGGAAACCTTCGTACATAGGAAGCCATGAATCTAAGTTATGATAGATATCATATGTCTAGAGATTTATCCTTGGTTGATCCAATAGACCCCAAAGAAAAATAAGAAGATTATTATCATGTTCCTTCCAATGGTGAGTCTTCTCTTGACATATAACTATCTCCACCGTCTGCGATTGAACATTATGTTTTAACCAAACTCCAAGATCATATATAGTAGTCTTCTTCGTAGATATACTCAAAGAAGTGGATGTGCACAACTCTGTCTTATGATAACTTGAGGTTGTATGTCATTAGACATCTTGTATGATAGTGACAAAACACCCTTTCAAAGTTGGGTTTGCCTTACCCTATTCGGTTCACCAAAATTAAATATCAAACGACGATACAATGATACGATACACACTTATCTAAAGTTCTCAATAAAATTATTTCCATACTATTTTAGAGAACCTCAACAAATTTATGAATCACCGTTCTATTTCCTCATATTCCCCATCACCCGACTACACTCTTATTACACCGAAAGGAATTGTGAAAAAAAAAGGTGAGCACAAATAGTCCAAAGAAAGAATATCATAACTAAAGATAATTAAATTATCAATAGCCTTTTGTCAATAATAAATCGTAGATTTAGAACATATGGTAGATGATAAAACTTTTCAACCATAGTCATAATGAACGAGGAATCCATTAGAAGAGTTAAATAACCATCGCAAAGTCTATTATTTTCCATGTTAAAAGTCCACCAACAATGTTTTATTCTCGTAACATCAATCAACAGCTTCCTCGTCCACAATCACGTGAATAACTCATAACCATAATTGTGGTTCTAAATTCTCTTCTCATCCAAAGACGAAGATAATTTACATCACTTGTCTTTACCGAAACATCAAAGATCATGGTTATACCAAATCACGCCTCTGCTCATAATCATACTAATAAATTCATCTTCGCACTACGGACCAAAGATATTCATCAAGATTCATCTTTGCACTACAGTCCAAAGATATTCAACAACAGGTTATCTTTGCACTACGAGCCAAAGATATTAATATATCAAAGAAATATATAATCATTTCAGAATTTATATAAACAATAATTATAACCATATTGATCAATTCACCTTTGCACTTAAGCTAAAGATATTCAATTATAAATTCAATGGTCATGATCATACCAGTTAACAATTCATCTTTGCACTAGTGGCCAAAAAGAACCCATAGTCACGATCACACTAATAATCTACCCATCTTTACACTTAAGTCAAAGAGAAATTTCATCACCGGGATTATAAAAATGTTATATATGATAATAAAAACAATATGATCAACAATGCGCATTTAATTTCAAGAGTAAGATTCATAAATCAATGATTTCATAACACCTTAATCCAAATATTATAAATCACTTAATAATCTCATAATCTAATATTATTAATATTACCATAATATTTTAATCATTTCTTAAACTTATAAACAATTTATTTTAATTGTTTACACTTTACTAATTAATGCATTTAATTATCCTAAAATGCCAAACTCATAAAATTTCATCACCAATAACCAAAACCCTCATCAAAAATCTGCATATACCTTATATAGGATTCCCAAGCCATAAAATCCTATTTTCCAATTTTGTTACTTCACATAACATATTTAATTCATTTACTCATAACTAGTTCATTTTTCATGAAAAATACCAAATCAGTACAAACAATTTTTTTTTTCTGGAATTTAGCAGAACATAGTCCCATATTGAACATATATTTTTCTCGAAATTTTTAAAATTCATTTACTATTTTTCATATGGCCAAAACTGCCGAATATTTAGATATTTATCATAAATTGTACTTTTATCCAAAAATTCTGAAATTTACAGGGTATGCTGATATTATATAGATGTACTCCCAATAAAAATTTCATCAATTTTGGAGTTAACCACAAGGAGTTATAAAGGTTTACTTTTAAAATAGTCTTTTCTTATAAAATTCATAACTCCTAATCTATACATCCAAAAATCGCCATTTTTGAACACAATCTAGAAAACTCATCAAATTATCATTTCAAATTTTTCCAGAATTTTTGAAAGTCGGAAAAATTATGAAACTGAAAAACATAATAACCCTTACAATCCCTTACATAATAACGACAATATCCCTTACCTCAAAAGAGCAGTATTTCTGACTGGAATGTTGGATATAACGTTGAACGAACTTGCACCGTATAGCAACACTCAAAGTATCAAAATACTCACAAAAATACGCTCGATATTATAGAGAGAGAAAACTTCAGTTTCTGGTGTGTTTTTCAATTCTAACATAAGCACCCGTTTTATAGGAAATTTCTTAGAACACCAAAGCAGAAAATTTAATAAAATAATATATTTATATAACAAATTTCATACGCCTCTTTTGAATTCAGATTCCAGCATTTCCCACATGTAAAAGTACAATTGTGGGGCCCACCTTCTAGAAAAACATGTTTTAAACAAAATCAATTCAGACTCAATATTTCGAAACTTGAATAATTCATAATAAATAGCCCTTTTATTAGAAAAATTCAAATCTTATGTCCGTTCCATAGGAAATTTAATTCTCTACAACTTTGCAGAAGAAAGTTTTTCCAAATTCTAAACAGAAATTGACCGAAATCCACATACGGACGATTTTACAGGCTATAATCAAATTTCAGTAAAAAATTGTGTCCACCAACATGTTTAACATGTGTTTAACATTTATAGTAACAAAAATACTCTTCCTTCTTATTTATTCATATATCACACATTCATTGTAAAAATATCACCATTATTATATTATTAAAATATAATAATATATTTAAATAAATTATTTTATCAGAAAAGATAAAATATCAACTTTCAACAATTATCACATTAAAAATTTTCTCCATCTATATCCACATAAAATGAATATTTTTCTTATCATATAAATCAATAATTAATTATTCACAAATAATATTACAAAATCACAATAATGACAACCAGGAAGTTTTCAGAAAGAGGGCTTTCCAATAAGGATTTCTCTCATCATGGCCATGCAATTAGGTGACCAAACCTCTCCTTAGACAGAACTTTCTAGACATTGCCAATAATGCTATCTAATAATATTATTAAAATAATATGAATTATTGATCTGATAATGGAAAATATTGTGCTGTGATAATTATTGAAACAACAATAATATAAAATATCAACGCATCAATTATTGAACCAATAAAATATTGAATAGTAATTATTGTAACAATTATTGAGTAGTGCCTTCTTACGTAAAAAAAATTATCATGCTTCGTGAATAGTACTCATGAATAGTAACTATAAGAAAAATTGAATACTTTTATTTCATAAAATTTGGGGTCTTACAAAAGATATTACAAGAATAGTGCACCAATTAAATAATTATAGTAATAGAGCAATAATATATAATAATATCAATAGTAGTGCAATCCACGTCACAGAAACCAAACCAACTAAAATATAAACACCTTGATTCAAGGATTTACGATTTAGTTCGGCATATCATCCTCAAACAAACGGACAATAAGAGAGGACTATTTAAACTCTTGAAGATTTATTAAGACTGTGTGTCCTTGACTTCAAGGGAAGTTGGGACAAGTTCTTACCATTGGTGGAGTTTTCTTACAACAACAGTTATCAAGCAAGTATTGGCATGGCTCCATTCAAAGCGTTGTATGGAGGAAAGTGTGGATTCTCTCAAATCTTTGGGATGAGGTGGGTGAAGCAACGTTGTTGGGACCGGAGTTAAGACGTATATGACTTAAAAGATTCAAACGAACCCAAGAACGATAAAAACCTCCCAAGATCGACAAAAGAGTTATGCTGATCTTCATCAAAAGGACGTGGAATTCGATATTGGAGATCATGTGTTGTTACGTGTTGCTCCATGAAAAAGAGTTACGAGATTTGGAAAGAGAGGAAAGCTCAATCCTCGATTCATTGGCCCATTTTTAATCCTCGATCGAGTAGGGACTGTAGCCTATAAACTCACTTTACCGCCAAGTATGTCTCGTGTTCATAACGCTTTTCATATATCCATGTTACGTAAATATGTGAAAGACCGAACCACATTATTGAAGTTAGAACCCGGACGAAATAACTAAGATTTAACGTATGAAGAGGTTCCTGTTAAAATCTTGGATAAGAAGGAACATATTTTACGCTCTAAGGTTATACCTCAAGTCAAAGTTTTATGGAGGAACCACGATGTTGAGGAAATGAACTGGGAGTTAGAATCAAATGAAATCAAGGTATCCTTACCTCTTTCGACATACCGTAACGTACCACTAATTTCGAGGGCAAAATTTCATAAGAAAGGAGATTCAGAAGACTCAACTTTTTATGAATAAAGATGAATTTTCTATAATTATTATTTTTGAATGAATTTGATATAATGTTATAGTTCAGGTAATATTTAGAAATTTTACAAAGTCTTGAAGTTGTTTATAATATTCGATTGGTTTGGGAATATTCGTGATTGACAGACAATTATTCGTGAACCCCACAAATGAAATTATTATCGAATCGAGAAAATGACAAAAATATTTTTATGAAAATATCAATGAAAGTTTTACCGTTAACTGTTGAAACACCGGTGTTAAAAGTACAGAATACGGCATTGGTTGCATAAGTAAGACATCGTATTGATTATTGATGCTCACGCGAGAAGTCATTCGCTTTTATTCAATTATTGTCGATATTTTATATATTATTAAATCAATAATTGAGATGACAGAGTTATTAATATTATTATTTTCATTATTAACGATGTCTAGAAGTTCTGCCAAAGAGAGAGTTTGGTCACCTAATTGCACGCCAATAGGGAGAAATCCTTATTGGAAAGCCCTTTCTTTCCTAGGAACGACCTAGTCGATTAATAGTGTGAATAATAATAATGATGATAAAATTTTGTTTTATTAGTATTATTAATGTAATAAAATGAAAAACTTTTTATATAAAAATGTAATACTTTTATAAAGTTATTCGCTTTTATTAGACAATAATTAGAATATATTATATTTTATTACGATAGTGTTTTCAGATAAAGGTTCTGATAGTGTTCAGATAGTAAAATCTTTTTTATAAGTTATTTGTTTTATTAGATTATAAAATAATATATTATATTTTATTGTAAACCAATTTGGATAGTCCGTTTAAAGTAAATCGATCTGGATCGTTCATGGATTGGTTACTATTTAGTCTATTCTTCTATAAATGTAAGCTCATTCCTTCATTATTTCTTATGAATTCATCAAAACTGTAGAGAGAAATTGTAGAGAGAATTATTCTTCTATCTTGAAGCGTATTTCTTTAGCGTTTAATAAAGCTTTCAATCGTAGTGCAAGTTTCTTCAGTATATCCCCGCCTACCGGCATTTGAGTAGTAGTCTTCTTTATAATGTAAGGGTATTAATTTTTTTCATATTCATGAAGAGAACTTCGTTATTCCATTCTTTATTATTCATTGAATAAATAACGCTGATTTACCCTATACTTGGTAAAATTCTTCGTTATTCCATTCTTTATTATTCTGTTGAATATCCGTTTGGCATAATTTCACCGACTCGTTCCGATTCTTTATTATTACATTGGAATAACTGTTTATGTGAAGTACCACATACATGGTGAAATTCGTTGTTATTCCATTCTTTATTATTCTCGTCGAAATATCCACGTTCGTGCGCTTACGCTTGGACTGGTTCCATTATTTATTATTCCGCATTTATTATTCTGTCGGAATATCCTATCTGTGCGTTTACGCCGGACCTGGTTCCATTATTTATTATTTTGTTGCGAATAACCTGTCTGTGCAGTCTCTATCACATGCATGGTGAATCCTTCTGTTATTCCATTCTTTATTATTCTGTTAGAATAACCTGTCTATGTGGATTACCACATGCATGGTGAATGATCATTTATATTCATTCTTTATTAAATTGTGGAAATGATCTGGTTACGTTAATTATGATGAGAGTCATAATAAAAGCTTTGGACTGATGAAAATCATGGGTATATGAAGTATTAGTAAGTGTTATGATGAGTTATGTTGGTTATTATGTGAAAACATGAAAGTTTATTAGAAATCACAAAGGGTTGAAAATCAGATTTTGGTGAAAATGGAACATGAAAATTCAATTGACCATATCTCATATTATATTTTGAATTTTTGAGTGTGGTCAAGTTCTGGAGTTAGATCTACGAGTTTTGTAGCATCTCCAAGTGGAATCACTGGGAAAAGGTGTTGTAGATTTTAAAGGTGGGGTGATTTTAGCAAAGGAGTCAAAAGCTAGAAATTACCAAATGCCATCATGTCCGGATTTTAGAAGGGTTGTTTCAACCCACTTAATTTGTGAGAAAAAATTCTGCGTTTTGGGACATGAAAGTATATGGTATAAAGAACCTCCTGCCTAAAAATGAGCTCATTCCAGACTTAAAATGAGCAAGTTATGACCATTTCAATATTTAGGTTTTTAGATGAAAATGCTATAACCCGAGTTCTATAACTCCAATGACCATGAAATTTAAACTGGAAGATCACGTTAACATGTGTAAGATCCCGCCAAGATTTGGGAATTTCAAGTTAAACTTGAGGTAGCTAATTTCTTAAAGAATTAATTAGAAATTGATTTTGAAAAATAGTAAATAAATTTTAAAAATTCCGAGAAAAATATATGTTCATTATGGGACTATATTCTGCTAAATCCCAGAAAAGAAATACTTTTGGAACTGATTTGGTATTTTTCATGAAAATAGTTTAGTTACGAACATATGAGTTAAATATGTTATGTGAAGTAACAAAGTTGGAAAATAGGATTTTATGGCTTGGAAATCCTATATAAGGTATATGCAGATTTTTGATGAGGGATTTGATCATTGGTGATGAAATCTTATGATTATGGCATCCTTTGAATGATTAAATGCATTATTTGGTAAAGTGTAAACAATTAAAATAAATTGTTTATAAGTTTAGAGGTGATTAAAATATTGATTAAAATATAGAAGATAATAGATTTTATTCTCTACTTGACTCTTCTAATAGATTGCTTGCTCCGCTGCAGTTAAACTTGATGTCTATTGTATTTTATTAGTTTAACATTGTTGAAGACTAATGATAATTTATTCTGCATTATCTTAGTCATAATATTTTTACTAAGCTAGTTGAGCTCACCTTTTCTTTCTTCGTTTTCTCTTGTGAAATGAGAATATATATTTGGGACAAGTCTGGGGAAAGGAGTGATTTATCGTCCAGATGATAGCATTAGCAATCCTCACTATTCTGATTAAATAGCGTGACAATAAATGTAATGAGGACTCCTTTGAGTTTGTATACTGTCTAGATGACAATATACGTATTAAAAATCTTAGATTATGTTTTATCGTATTTTACACGACAGTTGTATTATTAAGTTGTATTTGAATTTTGTACCATGTATTTGGCGACTCAAGATGGGTGATGAATACCTATTTTTGGGGGCGTCACAATGGCCGCTTCAAATATCTCTTCTTCGCAATAGGAGCATCCGTTGAAGCATGGCAACATTGTTTCCCAATCATTATAGTTGATGGAACATTCATACAATCAACTCCACGGGGTACATCGCTTTCATAACAAGCACGCAAGATGCAAACAAAGAACATTATACCGATTGCTTTTGCAGTTGTTGACAGTGAAAATGAATTATCATAGAGATGGTTTTTTATCAATTTGAGAAATGCTTGTGGTGTTTGAGAAGGACAATGCATCGTTTCAGACAGACATGAAGCAATTATCAAGGGACTTAACTCTGTGTTCTCTGATGTCATGCACGGTTCATGCACATACCATATTTTGAAAAATATAAAAAATAGATTCAAAAAGAGAAGAGAGGAGATAAAGAAAGCATACAACGCAGCTTGTAGGGCTTACATTATAGAAGAATTCAACATACATATAGCTGAACTTGATGCAATTGATACTCGAATAAGGACATATCTGGAGGAAGAAGATAAGCTAGAAAAGTGCACGAGGCTCCATGGAACTGTAAGCAGGTATTCAACAATGACTTCAAACACCGCTGAATCGATTAACCATGCATTCAAGGGAATCAGAGATCTTCCAGTTGCGTCGATGATTGAATGCCTACGTTGTATGGTTCAAAGATGGTATTTCACAAACAAGCAATCAGCAATATCAACTTTCACAAACCTATCCACAATAGCTGAGAGAAGATTGCAAGATAATATCATCGAGTCAAAGAAACTTAGGGTCAGTCATAAAACTCCTAAATTGTTCTTGCATATCTTCGAAAAAATAGAATTTACATTTATAGGAAACCACATTATGCATTTTTGGTAACCAATATAAATTGTAAAAGTTACCAACAGTACATATGACTTCAATTATTCCATCTTTTCAAAAAATAACAACTATTATACATACTAACTACACTATTAAATTGTGTTGTAGGTTGAGACATCGAATCTAGTGATTTTTACTGGTTACGATGTCACCAAACAATTTATCGTGGACATGGAACAAAAGACACGCACACGCCAGAAATTTCAATACTACGAGAGATGCTCGCTCACACACGTCATTGTTATTAGCAAAAGGAATATGAGTCAAGTTATAATTTTTGCTCAAAATACTATTCAAAAACACTTTGGTAGAACACATATTCAACTTCCATCATGCCGTTAGATGACAAAGAGAATTGGGATGTTCTAGATTTAGATTAAAAACATATGTGTCAAACCAAAGAAATACAAGAAGACCAAAGCAGGACGACCAAAGATTGGAAGGTACAAGTACGTGTTCGAAAATACGATTCGTAATAAATGCAGACGATGCCAAAAAAAGGACACAACAAGAAAACATGCAATAATCCACCAATTTTGAGGCCAAAAACGTTCTAGTATACTTCAACATCAAAAAAATTGTAACAGACTCCTTGATGTTACTGAGGTTGCTCAATATCCAAACATATTGTAATCATTTTATTGATTAAATAAAATAAAATTTATATTGCACAATATTGAAATATGTTTATTTTCATTAATTTCCTTTTAACAACAAGTAATTCTAACTTCAAATAACATAATATATAACAGACATATTTATATATATTTTGGTTACTAACTAAAACTAAAAAAGTTACCTGTAAATAAAATTTTGACTACCCATTGTACCATGTAAAAAACAAATGCTATTACACACATTGTTAGAGTAATTTTAAATTAATATAACTATTTGGTAAACCACAAATATCGCTTATTATAAACAATATATGTTGTTTGTGAACCAACTAAACCATAAAAAATAAAACATAATATAAAGTGAAAATCGTTATATAATTTCTTCATATGGTAATTTCTGCTTTTTAAATATGTTTATTTTCATTAATTTCCTTTTAACAACAAGTAATTCTAACTTCAAATAACATAATATATAATGTATATATTTATATATATTGTGGTTACTAACTAAAACTAAAATAGTTACCTATAAATGAAATTTTGACTAACTACTGTACCATGTTAAAAACATGTGCTATTACAAACATTAATAGAGTAATTTTAAATTAATATAACTATTTGGTAAACCACAAATACTGATTATTATAAACAATATATGTTGTTTATGAACCAACTAAACCATAAAAAAACATGTTTATTATTCTGTTGGAATAACCTGTTTATGCGATGAAAAACGCTATAATCGGAGTTCTATAACTCCAATGACCATGAAATTTAAACTGGAATATCACGTTAACATGTGTAAGATCCTGCCAAGATTTGGGAATTTCTGAAGTTAAACTTGAGGTAGCTAATTTCTTAAGGAATTAATTAGAAATTAATTTTTGAAAAATAGTAAATAAATTTTAAAAATTCTGAGAAAAATATATGTTCATTATGAGACTATATTTTGCTAAATCCCAGAAAAGAAATACTTTTGGAACTGATTTGGTATTTTTCATGAAAATAGTTTAGTTACGAACATATGAGTTAAATATGTTATGTGAAGTAACAAAGTTGGAAAATAGAATTTTATGGCTTGGAAATCCTATATAAGGTTTATGCAGATTTTTGATGAGGGATTTGATTATTGGTGATGAAATCTTATGATTATGACATCCTTTGAATGATTAAATGCATTATTTGATAAAGTGTAAACAATTGAAATAAATTGTTTATAAGTTTAGAGGTGATTAAAATATTGTTATAATATTAATAATATTAGATTATGAGTTTATTAAGTGATTGATAATATTTGGATAAATTTAAAGTCTTTAATATTTATCCTTGTTTTAGTTTGATTAACGCTTATATCATGTCATCATCCCACGCTTATATGGTGATGAAAGTTATCTTCGCTTACGTCTGAAGATGGATCGTTGTTTATCAATTATATATCTTTGGCTTCATGGCAAAGATAGATTGTTGATTATTGGTTTTATTATTGTATATCTTTCGCTTACGTGTAGAGATGGACTTGATATGATTATGACTGAGAGATTATTTGGTATAGTCATGACCATTGATGATTTAAAGAATATCCTTGGCCCGTAGAAAGGAGGATGATTAGATGATGTGGTTTATTTATTATTGTCGAGTCTCAAACGATAAAAATTGATGAAAATATTTTAAATCATGTAAGATAGTAAATTTTATTCTCTACTGACTCTTCTAATAGATTG
Source organism: Panax quinquefolius (assembly GCA_020205615.1). NCBI lineage: Eukaryota > Viridiplantae > Streptophyta > Magnoliopsida > Apiales > Araliaceae > Panax > Panax quinquefolius. Next base: position 127,468,890 of record CM035161.1, read on the forward strand.
CTTTTCCTACCGCAGCTTAAACTTGATGTCTATTGTATTTTATCGCTTTTACATTGTTGAAGACTAATGATAATTTATTCTCGCATTATCTTAGTCATAATATTTCTTCTTGGTTAGTTGAGCTCACCCTTTCTTTCACCGTTCTCTCTGTAAAATGAGAATATAATTTGGACGAGTCGGGGAAAGGAGTGACGATCCAGATGATAACATTAGTAGTCCTCACTATTCTGATTAAATAGTGTAACAATAAATGTAATGAGGACTCCTTTGAATTTGTATATTGTCTAGATGACAATATACGTATTAAAACTCTTAGATTATGTTTTATCGTATTTTACACGACAGTTGTATTATTAAGTTGTATTTGAATTTTGCATCATGTATTTGGCGACTCAAGATGGGTGATGAATACTTATTTTTGGGGGCGTTACAGTATGTCTCCCAATATTCTTATCATCAACATCTGATTTCAACAATAACTTCTTCCCCTGTTTTGAAGACTTTGGAATACTATCCTTCACCATTACAGATAACTTCGAAACCTTCAAATAATAATCATCTGAAACTCTTTTCCTCTTCCTATCAGGTTTCTTATCCCCCATTCCCTCCATGCTCTTCCTCGTAGAGACCATCACGAAAAAAGAGAGGAAGAAATCAAAAAATGTAGTACCGATAAATAGGAACAAACCGAAAAACTTAAGAATAAACACGAACTGAACCAAAATACGACAAAGACGAAACAAAAACTAAACGCCGACAACAAAAATCAATCAGAAATATCGACAGACACCGGACAGATAAGAAGATAGGTTTGGTTAGAAAGTTTCCAAAACACCAAATAAGGGTTTCCAAATGAAAAGAGACGGCAAAGGGAAAAAACAAAATTTAAAATAAACACGATCCCATAAAAAACGCGAATTCAATTTTTAAAAAAAAAAAAAACTGATTTGCCATGTCATCAGTAAATTAAAACACATTCCATAATTAAAGGAAGCATAAATATGTACTAATAATGAAAATAAAATTTTAAAAATATTAATTGTGTAAATATTTAATGAGTGCACTATTGTTATAATTATGTTTTAAAATGTAATAAAATATGTAATTGTTCCTATCGTTAATATGTTATAAATGATTAACTAATTCAAACTTTTAACTTAGCAGCTTTAACTAATTCAAACTTTTAGCTTATTCTTACATATAGTATTGAACTAATAAATAAATCATGTTTATATACTGCACATTTTATTGAATTATTAATTAATAACTGAATTTCTTTACAACAAGATAAATTTATCTAAATATAATATGATAAAAATTCAAAATTTAAATTTTGTTAATTTTGTACGGGCGACGTGGATAATAAGTTATTATATTAATTTTTAACGTAATCAATTAAGTGTAGAATATATATCTAATTATAATTAAGAGGATAGTTATAGTTATTAAATTATTTATTTATTTATTTAAATTATAATTTATATCATTATATATTATAGGTATCTTCGATCAATTATTAAGCTAAATAGTTGAATAGAATGTATTTTATTTAAGTTTGTAATTGAAATTTATTTTAGTGTTTATATTTACAAAATTTGCTTGCAATTCTAATCGAAAAAGAACTATAAAACTCTCAAGTTTTAATAATTTAGTTATGATAATTAGTTAGTAATGAATTCACTGTAATTTTTCAACTAATTTACATTTATTTCGTTTCAAAAAAAAATTCATGTATATTATGAATAGAAATAATCATGTAAATTCAAGTTTTAATGAATTTAATTTAATTAATAAAATTCGTGACTAATATTAATATAATTAAATCTTGATTTCTTGAGAGATTTTTTCGATCAATACCTTAATATCTTAATAAAGTTATAATAAATAAAATTATTCATATATTATCTTACATATAATTGTGATAATAAAATCTATAATAATAAGATAGAACCCAATTTGAATTTGGACAGGAAAGTACAAGTACGGTTCAGATTCATTCTAATTGATTTGGGCGGGTGTCTACGCCGAGAATTTCGATTCCTGTTGGCTCTCTACCCTTTATGATTTCGCTATGATGATTTATTTTATCTTTCTTAAATGGTGAGATTTTAGGAAATGACCGACATACATGTCGACGATTTTGAAAATATTGATTTTAATGATTGAGTTGAATTAGACAGAGCCGCCAATTGATATAAGTTTAAATGGATGTATCAACTCTTCTGAATTTTGATGGTTTTCACAATATGGCCCAATATGTGACTCTATTTATTTGGTCTGGAAACCTAAGATTCATAGAGTTCTGGGGCTTGCTTAAGCGAGGGGAATATGTTAGGCACCCTCCGACTTCAGTGAAACACGGTTACCGCTACTTTTCATTCCTTATGGATTGTGTGTGTGTGTGTGTGTTTAAAAGCTTTTGAAAAGATGTTTTGTGTGTTATTTGAAAGTAGTGTTATGTCTCTTTTGCATCTATATACAAAGGGTTTGAATTAGATAAAATTTCAATTTTAAACAAAGTATATAAATGTGATGTTTTGCAAACAGGTTTTCAAACCCTTATGCTCAAATAGGAATTGAGGTCTTTGATACTTCCATTTTATACCTTATTCAGCTTGATTTTGATTTTATTGAGATGTGAAACATCTTTGACAGTATTGAAATTAATATATACAGGGGTTGGGATTCTTATGGGCATGAAAGTCATCGAAGTGAGCCCGAGCACCACAAACCACAGTTTTCACTATTTTGGAGCCTTAAATCTGGATAACCGCTTTAAGGCCCTTTATTTACATATACAAAGGCTTGCAAGCTGATTGTACAACTTAAACAAGTCCTTCATGGGAATCGGATCTAGATCCATTGATTGAATCTTTAACCCTGTGGTTCCTAGGCTCACAGAATATCATTTAAAATTTGCAAAATGCATATTTAAACGCAATATGTACATTTAACTTAAAATTTCGCTAAATAAAAGATTTATTAACCAAATCCTTGTAAGCGATTAAACAAGCTTCCCGTTTCCTCTAGATACAGATCTAGGGTCATGTGGTTGTTAAATATTCATAAAACTAGAAAAGAAAACTAGATCTATCTAGATCTTAGTCATTCTATCTCAACGGTTCAAGTTTTACAACTTTTAAACCGGTTAAAAGCTAGATCTGGCTAGATCTAGTACAGATATAGTTAATACACCTCAAATATTGACTATTTACACAAAATAAACGGTTAAAAGCTAGATTCAGCCACAACCAAGCAATATATACGCAGATCTAGCACTTATATACGCAATAAAGTAAAAAAAAACACAGATCTGAAGAGATCTTACAGTATGGCACTAGTTTAGCTAACACACAACTTTTGGCGTCTTTAAACTCGATTTTCACCTGTTAAAACTTGATATGTTGTAATATATATGTATAGAAGTATTTATATAAGAGATTTACAAAGATTGAACGAAAGAAAAACTGTCTCTCTCTCGAATGGACATATTTCTCTCTCCTGGACCCTTTCTCTCTCCCTCATCTCTTGTTAAATGAGTTGATGGGGGTTGATATATATAGTCCAATCAGTCATAGGTGGACCTACGACTGAGCCTGGTGGGCCCCGCCACCTCAAAGTTCGTGCAACCCGGTCAACGTGCAATTTATTTAAAACCTTCATAACTTGCAATTCGAGAATCCTATGGAGATATGTCATGCCATTCCGGAAAGTTTTTTCCGAGAGCTACGCAATGACATAGGGCTTGCCTTTTTTCAAAACTAGGAAGATTGGTCCATGACCAGAATAATATCTTCAGATTTTTGCAGGCAGTCCGTTGAGCTATTTTTGCATAGTTTGCGCTCGGAAGTGGTGCAATGGCTCTTTGTGACCCTATCTGCAGCTAATTGTGGTTGTTGGTGTTGTCTTATCAAAATGACCTTTTTACCCTCTCGGGGTTGTCTCCAGGGTTGATGGGGGCTTTTGGGTGTCTCTCAGGGTTGTTTTCCGGGGTTTTAACTGCTATTGTCTCTGTCTTTCCTCGGGGTTGTCTCCGAGGTTGATTTGATATCCCACGAGGCTGTCTCCGTGGTTTGAAGTTTACGGTAGTCCTCCGGAGTTGTCTTTGAGGTTATCTTCAGGGTATAAAAGACATTTTTGCCCTCCTGCATGGTTAGTCCAAGGAAAACAAAATTTCGAGTGTCTACAGCGAAAAAGCACAAGGACAGTTCAGATTCATTATAATTTTTAAATTGTTAAAACGGAAAGAGATGTAGAATTTCGTTACGTCGTGATTTCAGACACTGACAATTACTAATATTATAATAAAATTAGTAGAGTCAAAAAATAAAAATTCTTTTATAAATTTTTTTTCCTATTAGAGATTTAAAAACAAAAGACATCTTTTTTTCCTAAACGTGTTGGGAGTTACTTTTGAATACTTTCAAATTTTGGATAGTATTATATTCTTACAAATTTAGATAATATTTATGCTAATAATTTGAATAGGAAATATAAAGGTTGAACAAAGAAAAATTGTAAAACTAAATTTATGCTTTTAATTATATAATTAATTATAGTGTCATATTAGATTTATATCAAAATTATTTTATTTTAATTGTAATTAGATAAGCCTAAAACATAATTTATGTGTATTTAGATACATACAAGAAATAGGGTTTATATATGCATATAACCTTATTTTCAGATATTCAAATTATACTTAAAACACCGATTTTTATAAAAATTTTAATTAAAATAAATACTATATACTCCCTCCGTCCCAAATTAATTACTTAGTTTTGACTTTTTAAAGTCAAATTGACCATTTTTAAAACTAATCTTTTTACTATTTTTGCTAAAATATAGGTGAAGAGATTATAACCAAAAGAAAATATATACAATTTATTACTAATCCTAATTTTTATAATTTTAAAAATATATTTATATATGATTAATTATTAATTCTAAAAATAATCAATTTAACTTAAAAAAATTAAAATTAAATAATTAATTTGAAACGGAGGGAGTATTTTTTAAGAACTACTAGTACAAAAAAAAATCGTTAGAAATGTCGCTCAAACATGTCCCCTTATTGATATACTTATAATTGCCGAAACATTACATACATATGACAACCGGTTTCAAATACTAGTAATTGTTGTGCTGTTTATGTTAAAAGAGAAAAAACTTTTGGGGGTGTGGATAAGATTGCGAAAGAAAAAGGGGTCAGCTCAAATTGGTTCTTCATATCCCATTAATTAGTCTTTGCTACTCGTACCACAAAAGAATATAGATAGCTAGAAAGAGGAAGAAGAGAAAATGGCTGGAGCTGTCCAATGCCTCTCTACTTGCTGGGGCATTTCTTCCAGATTTGAATCTTTGTCCCTCATTTCTTCTTCTTCTTCTTCTTCTTCTCAGTCAAATGCCGCTGCTCCTTTCAGGACCCTCAGCTTTTCTGCCAACACCTCACTTAATGTCATCTCCAGAGGTAATAGTATCTCAATTATCACTAACCCATCTCTCTATTTCCCTCTTGTTTTCTATTTCTTCCCCCAAATTCTGTTGATTTACCGTTTGGTTTCTGATTTTCCCTTTCAATTTCTGTTCAAACTTCAAAGCATAAACCCATTAATTTTGTAGGATTTGTTTCTATAAGCCCTGTCCAAAGGCCACTTCGTCACTCAATTGTGTGCGAAGCGGCTCCTGCGAAGAAGGCCGATTCAGCGGCTAAAAGAGCTCGCCAGGCTGAGAAGAGACGTATCTATAACAAATCCCACAAATCTGAAATCAGAACCCGAATGAAGAAGGTAAACGCGGGTTTTCTTCGCACCCTTGTTTTTTTAAAGTTTGAAGTTCGTGCCCTGGAATTGAAGCTAGTGTTGATTCATGTTTTATGCTTCCAAACACAGTATTTGTGCTTAATTGGCCTTTCTCAGTCCAATAAATAATCAACACAGTTTTATTTATTTATTATTATCATAAATATTCAATATCTATAAATTTGGTGTGCCTAATGTTTTGATTTCAGCTTAGTGTGACACTTATTAGTTGATTTGTTGGAAATGTGATTGCAACAATGATTGTGCTTAATGTGAATGCGGCTGGTTGTTGAGGCTTCATTTTTGTATATATGAAATGTCTATCCTGAATACAGTGATTAGCAAGTTGTAGTTGGAATCATGAAATGTTTTTTTTCTCTTATTTTTTTTGTTAGCTTTATGTATTGAAACTTGGGTCTCCTTTATGATTTGAAAATTGAAAGTTACTCTTACACAAGATATTGCCCAAAGTAATATGGTTAGTTTAAGCTAAATTTTCTCCTCACCTTAATATACAAATTTTAATCTTATCCCCTATGCAGACTGTAGGAAAATGATCCTTCTGTCAACTATCAAAAGATTTTCTTTAACTTATGCTTACTTGTTTTGATATAGATGAACTGACTAGCACTTTAATACAAGATTACTTGGTAGTTGATAGATATTGACATTGGGCCTATATATGGTTTCTTGATAATAAATTTGAGATGTGGTAATTGCAGAACTATCACTATTATTTGGGATATATTCTTTCACATACTCAAAAAAAAAAAAAAAAAAAAACAGGTGACTTCAGTAGAGCCAATAGAGTTGAATACTAGGGCTCAGCTTTATGACACTGTGGACTCTAGTTTATAGATTGGAAGATATCTCCACTTGGCAACAAAAGCTAATTGAATGCAAGTCTATCAATTTATTCACTGTATGAGTGATGGAGTGGAGTTTAACCCTCTATACATGGTGACAATAGCTAATTTAAGGTTTGGATGAAAATGGGGATGCCATCTACTGGGAAGTTAGCAGGATTGGAATATAGACATATGGAAGGTTATTGTAACACCCCTTTCCGAAATAGAAAGAGAGGTTACTCAAAACATAACAAAACTGATGAATTTAATATCAAGGCTTAAAGCCACAAAAGAATAGCCTTAATAACTGATAAATACCACAAGTCAACCATAATAAATCTCAAACTGTCTCAAACCACAATCTAAATAATTATTACACTCTAAGTAAACTGACACATCAAGTTTAAACAGAATATTTATAAATGATTGGAATGAATGGAGCTCTCATCACACTTGCCCTTGATTCCCTTGATTACCTGCCGGAAGAAAAACACAGCATGAGCCAAATGCCCAGTACGGATATAGAATACAAATAATGAACCGAAATAACTAATTCAATTAAATGAAATGAAACGAAACGAACTAAACTAACACAACGAAATAGTAGGCTGAATCAAATGGCTGGGTGTTATTTCATACCGAGCTCAGAACAAAATAGAATATACCTTGCCACACGTGCAAGTCAAATAATGCCACACAGTAAATCACATAATGCCACACAGTAAGTCACACACATTGGACCATGAATCCAATGCATGTAAAATCGGAAGGCGTGTTTGGTACAAACATCACCAATCCGCATAATGTAAGCGTATCGAAACTAGGGTCGCACCCATACGCCTCCCACAACAAAAAAACACTAAATGGCCAACTTCCACCGGAGCACAAAACGGAGACGCCGTGGACTGATCACAACGCCACGGAAGGTGTCATGCCTCGGTGCCAAGAGGACATGCCTGTGGTACCCCCACAGGTGGTTATAGCTCAGGTATACCCTACGGTATTCTAACAAAATATAATGTCACAACACGTGCGACACAATATCAACACAAAGGGGTTCTAACGTGTACATGTTAAATCAAACAAATCATCAACACAAGTCTCCAAAAATATTAACCTGTACTTCCTACGAGAATCAAAATAAATACAAAAGATGATTCACTAGATCAAGAATACAAACGCGAGTTCTAAGTATCAATACCAAGATGGAACTATCAAAATAATTTTAGACATGTTGTACTTGTCTAAAGAGTACAAATATGAGTTCCAACTATGAACACCAAAACGAATTATCAAAATAAATTAACAAGGAATAATTATGAGATGCAATACTAAATTTCGAAACGAATAACGAAACGAACAAATTAAAAACAAAAGAGTCTCGCTGAAAGAGTACGGAATCCGTACCTGGATTAAGCAATGTAATACCCAAAGTATATTCCAAAAACTCGTTTAGACTCTCTCCGTTCAATCTAAATAATTTAATAAAATTTGATTACAATTCAATCATTAATAACATAATATTATTAAATTTTATTATTAAGAACTTTTATACTTATGTCGGTAAAATTAACTAATAAATTCAAATTAATTACATAACTTAATTTAATTTACAATTTCCGTTTATTCAATTCATGGCTAAAACTTATTAAAATATAATATCTATATAACTTAAAAAGTCATGCTCTGCAGTTGGTTGATATAAACAATTCTAATATATCTATGTATATAATAACAATTCTAGTATAGGTATATAATATCTATACCTGTTCCGTTTTTTTTTCTTTTTTTTTTCTCTTCCGTGCATTAATGTTACTGGATTCATGCATATATTATTTTAATATTCATTATTAATCAATTAATATCCACCTTATCCAATTCACATGATACTCAGCAATAAGCCAATTACTATCAACTGTGTACAAGCCTTATACAAATACAACAGACTTTTACATGATGATTTCACAATGATTATTGTACTACACTATTAATTCAATAAGCAGGCAGAGACTCACATGGATTCAATTGCTCCTTTTGATTCTTGTACCGCCGCTGCTCGTCTTCTTCTTTTGTTCTGCTACCGCCTCCTTTCTTTTTCCCCAGTTACGTATTAGGTATAATGCTCAAGTAATTTAGGTCTAGCTATTTATTTATTAATTAATAAATCTTATTAATTCTCCTAATTATAATTGGATTTATTATTACCCACATTTAATTAAATTAAACCCAAATAACTTTTAAGGCCCAACTTGTACTAAATTAATTTACCCATCTCTTATGAATATTTATTAGCCCACACAAATTAAATAACTAGTTTGACCCAAAATAAATGACAAAGTCCAATTAATATGTTTTAAAACAAATTTTATTTTTTTCCGGGTATTACAGTTATGCTTGACAATGTTCTAAAAATTGCTAGGTGGTGGAAGCGGAGCTTAGCCCTAGGTGGTCTTATCTATTTATCTTTCTATTGTATAGATTTGTATATACTGTATACAGTATGTTGTATACAGCATGTAGCAGATGTAAAGATTCTAAATTTTGCATGAAAAGCTACCCCAAAAATCTTATAAGGCACGAAAAATTCAGTTGAAGCATTGTAAAGTTTGAAAACCTTCATAAAAATGATTTGGTAGAGGATTAATTCTGCCTAGGAGTTGTCTAGGCGCCCAGTCAAATCAAGATTTTAGAGGACCGCCTAGGCATTGGCGCGGGCTTAGAATTATTTTTAGAACACTAGCCTGAAGTTTGGGATTGTTTTTCATGTTTATAAAGAAATAAAATCAATGAGGAGACTTGTTGGCATGGCCACTCCTGGTTATCGGTCTTTCGAAAAAATTCTGCATCTTATTTCAATTTGTAGATATGTCGTCATCTGCTCTTTCTGGCCATATACACAACATTGAAACATTTTCACGCCTGTTTTCTTGTAAAATCTAATCCTTACTCTCCTAGGCTGTCTTGTATCAATAGAACCACTTCAAGGGTTGTCCCCCTTTGTTTGCTTGTGTTACTGGGTTTGCAACACAACAATCTAGAGTAATTCTTTAATTTCTTTTTCCTTTAGGAAGCTTGCCCTCCTATTACACCAAAGCACAAAAACATGAAAATAAAAGGAAAAGAAAACATTGATGCCTTGAGAAATATATGGTGATGTGAATATTTTGGTAAATATATAGGTAATTTATTGATATCATACATAATGATTAGCACAAAACTTGAGGATGCAGCATTGTTGTGGAATGTTAAGTGAGGTTTTTCTCTTTCAGGTTTTGGAATCACTGGATGTACTCAGAAGGAAACCTGATGCACAACCTGAGGAAGTTATTACCATTGAAAAATTGATTGCTGAGGCTTATTCAGTGATTGATAAAGCGGTAAAAGTAGGTACCTTGCACAGGAACACTGGAGCACGGAGGAAGTCCCGGCTTGCAAGAAGAAAGAAAGTTGTTGAAATCCATCATGGCTGGTATACACCTTCTCCCAAGCCCACAGCCTAATACAACTCACATTTTCCTTATGTTTTAGATTCTGATGAAGTTCTGTCTTTGTACTTTTAGCAATCCTAAATCCATTTTGGCTGTGATTTTATTTCAATTGTCTATGGGCATTTTTTCTTTGATGGGAATGTTAAATGTACAATTGGTTATTATAATCAAATGCTAAATGAAGTATTCCAATTTGGAAAAAGATTGGAAGATGATGTCATGGAATATCTTTTCCTTATTGTGCCAGGAAGAAAATTGTATGCAGATGATGATTATTTGGTAGTTTCATAGTTTGTTTAACATTTCTCCACTAGGGGCATAATGTCAAAGACTTGGATATTTCTAAGCCTCATTGTGCGACGTCAGTTAACAATCTCTCCCGGCTACCGCAAGAACTAGTAAGGAAGCTTAGTAAAGAACAAGAAAGCATTTAAGAAAGAATGCTTTATATTGCACACAAGAAAGCTTTACAAGAGAACTTGGACAATACACTTTGCCTAGAATAGCCTTGGATTGGATTTTATCTCATTTGATGATTTGGCCAAATGAGGTCACCTCCTATTTATAGTCATCTCACCTCCTCAAGGGAGGATTCTAGAACCTTCTCTATTATTCTAGATTGTTTCACAATCATGTGGAACTAAGTAGCGCCTTCTACCACGTTGGAGAATGTTGTAGAGATTTGCCTACAAAGCATTTGTGTGCCTTTCGCATTGGAATAAACCTCTACAACCTTCTGCAGGACGTGACATTCTCCCCCACCTGATTTCGTGACGCCCTCGTCACGAATGTCGAACCTTGTACTTTGTTCGACATTTCTTAATGATTTCGGCGTACGTTCGCGATCCAACAAGTTTCTCGCCTGGTGTTAACTTTGACCCTTTGATGAACTCAATTGCACCAAGCAATTTGTTAGTGCCTTCTCTTAGTTGCATCAAAGGTATCTTGCATAAAGCACACTCATCATTACCGGAGATTACCAATACTTCCCGATATGGTATTAAAGCCGCATTATATTTCTCCATGAAGTCCATTCTAAGGACGGTTTGGTGATCATCCATGTCGATGACAGTGAAGTCAGCTTTTCCCGTCCATGCTCCCAGGCATACTTCAATCCCTTTTACTATGCCATGGGGTTGGTGCTCTTCAGAGTTGATGGACTTCACCCATCCTTTGTCCTTTGTTGGTTTGAATCCCAACGCTCCTCCCATGTCAGCAGTCTAAAAGTTATACGTGGCCCCTAAGTCCACCAACGCTTGCACAACTTTGTCCCCAGCCTCTATGTCGACATATTGAAGGCCCTACATTCATGTCGATTTGCTCTTGTTGGATCCCAACATTCCGCACCACGCTCGTCTTTGGCGTCTGCAACGCTCCCTTAGGTTACTTACCCATGTCATTTGATGATACCATGCAAAGTAAAGTCTTCTGATGAGAGCCTTGATAAAGTGGTCTCCACCACCACACTAATTACACCCAGAGAAGGATTTTGTAATAACTTTTGCATGATCCTTTCTTGGTGATTTCGCCCCTCATTGCCATGAAAGTCGCCTCTTAGTCTCCTATCACCCGCCTGGTGATGAGTAGTGAGATGAAGAGTTGAAGAGCTCCCACTGTAGCTTCCTCCTTGTGTTCCTCCTTTGTGACCAACGCATTGAGGGCTTGGCTCTTTTGACACTCTCGTCCAATGAGATCCATTATATATGAAGCAATTCTCTCGCAGTTTATTGTCAAATTTTCTACCTCCCTTGTTTTGTTTGTAGACGGCTCTGCCCCCATTTCCTTTAAAATTAGAAGATGTCGTCCCCTTTTCATCAACCTTGTTCCCGTTGGTATGGTTGCGAGAGATCTCTTTCACTCGAACAATATTCCACCAAAGTTTCTGCAACTGTGTTCGGTAAACACATCCTTCACCTTCACCATGGTGCTTTAGTTCTTGGGCAGCCCATGGCTTCACCTTCAACCCGCTCTCGTTGCGAGATCAGTTCAAGCAGTCCGAGATCAGTTCAAGCAGTCCACCGACAACCGACTATTATTCTATTTTTTTCTTTTGTAAATAGTGTTGCTTCGGATGAATAAGATTCAATCTCATTTTGGACTATTTTTGAAAAAATTAAATAAAGTATGCTTGTGTTAATATTATAATGTCTCATTAAATATCATTATTTTTTATTTTAACAATATATTATATTTTTAATATTGTTAGTGTATATGTTGTCAATGTATTAATTTAACTCATATAACATTATGAAACATTTAGGGGTATAAATGAATCAAATTGAGTTGAGTATTGAATTATTTAAATTTTATTCATAAAATTTATCGAATATGATTGAGATTCATTTAATTACCGAGTCGAACACAATATCAAATTAAACCCGTACAATTTGAACTTTTTTGATCGAATATGATTCGAGTATTGATATAAATTACAATTTGAAAATGTCTGAATAATTTATCAAGTTATTCATATTTAAATTGTTTATATTTTGAAGCAAGTTCGAAACAAAGTTTTAGCGGAGATTTATTTTACGGAATTAGTAAAAGTTAGTATAAAGTACAGCCTAAGTAGTAGAAATATTGAATTTATGTTATTTCAATCTTATTAATTAATACAAAACATAAGAAAGTGAATTATATTTTGGATATTTTAGTAAACGTAAGTATTTTATTTTTGAAATTCATAATTTGGTCCACAAATCCACCATCTTCCTCCTGGCGATTTCTTACTTAACTCGTTACTCTACCTAATTTTCATAATCAGGTGACAGGTCAACATTTATTTTTATTTTTTGGAAATAAAGCTTATGTAATAGTTAAGTTCGCCAATGTTATTTTAAGTCCTATGTTTGATTATGTAAAGTTATTGTACCACGTGAAGTGGTAATTGGAATGTAACGTTAAGATAATAATTATCATTTACAATTAAATTTGTTTGGACATTATTATGTAGCCTCAATAAATCTCAACATGTTACACTTGTGAATTAGTTTAACCGTTTAGTTAAGCTCATAATACATTAATGTTGGGCATAATATTTCGGAGTATTAAGCTGAATTATTGGGTCAGATCATTAGATGAATATGGTTTTATTTAGATTTGGACCGGTGATGATTTGAGGGATAAATTTTGACTAATATCTCTGCATCTTAATTAATGAAGATGGGACATAATCCATTGAGGGTGGCAAATGGTGATGGGATTAGCAAGTGAGCTGTCTGCAGTTGGCTGATGTCAGAGCAGGTCGGCGGCATGCAAGACGAAATAAGTAGTATATGAGGACAGAGCACAAGACAAAAGGAGGTAACTGATATTTTTATTATCAAAACACTAGAGCTTAAAGCCTCCATTGTTATTCTTGTGTCTGTCTGTACTGATTCTCACGCCGGAGCTATCCCCCGACGGTCCAAGACGTCAAGCTTTTGGTATTGACTTATTTACGGTGCAGGATTGGACGCACTTTTCTGTGATTGAGACGCGTGGAAAGATCTTGACGTTAACATTGGCGCTAGGAGGGGCTTTATCTAGTGTTTCTGAATTTCAATCACAAAGATTAACTGTTCTACGTCAGAAATTATGGTGAAGAGTAAGACAGTTACTGCTGAAGGACAGCCGACGGATGTGAGTTCATCTGTGCAAAGAATTTCTGTTAAAGATAGACTGAGTCCTTCAAAAAGTATTCGTGACAGCACCGCATCACGAGATGTTTCAGAAGGTTTTCTCATGCAAAAGTCCATGGTGACATCAAAAAAAAGATTTTTTTTACCGCTAGTAAAGGAGCCGCCTGCTTTTTGAGCCAGCAGATGGGGGCCTCACTACCTTAAAGGCATGTATGTTAGTCAGCCTGTCGTGCGTGACGAGCCGCACGGGTCGCCTGACCAGGATGATCGGAGAAGGGTAGAAGGCACACCGCCTAGAACCCAACGCCGAGATGGTCAGACCGACAGAGCATCCAAGTTGGCTAAGATGACAGAAGAAGCTGACAAAGCTTTGGAAATCCTTCTGAAACAAAGGGAAGAAATTGCTGAGCAGATGGTTTATATGGCTGAGATGAAGGATGAAGCGTCAAGCTATGCTCGATCTGAAGAGCGTAGTAGATCCATGAAAAGGCGATCAAGAAGAGGAAAGGAGTCTATGCATTCTGGAGATATGTCTTGAGGTCGCCCTCGTAACCGAAGAAGGCCAATGAGCCATGCTCCTGAGGATCCGAAGAGGTTACCTCACCCTAGGGGTTCTTAGGATTATGGTAGAAGCAGACGAAGGAGCAAGTCAAGAGGATATACATCCAAGAATACAAAGAAGGCACCCCGCCTTGAGTATTCTCACCATAGCGAAAGGGCTCAACGCCGAAGAAGATTTAGAAGCCGTACTCCTGGGAATCCAAAGAGGGTACACCACCCTGTGGATACTCAACATCGGAGAAGCCCGTCTAAAGCTGTGAGCTCAGATGGAAAAGACCAGTCTGTTCAGAAAAAGGGAAGCTCTCTGAAGAAGGAAGTCTCTTCACAATCGGAAGGAGTGGAGTTCTTGGTTAAGGAATTAAAGGAGCTTCCGAGACAGTTAGTTGAAGTCCAACAAGTAAAAGATGTTTCGGGAAAAAAAAAACGTCTCATTTCTCCTCGGAAATTCTTAAGGAGAAGGCAGACCCTACTAAAAAACTTTCTTATATGGAAAGTTATGATTGTGACGCCCCCAAAATAGGTATACAACACCCATTCTGAGTCGTCAATAACATGGTACAAAAACAACTACAACTTTATTAATACAACATAAAAATTGTGAGTTTAAATACAAATATTGCCATCTAGACAATATTCACACCCAAATAAGTCTTCATTATAATTATTGGTACATTATTTTACAAAAATGTTGAGGACTACTAAAACAACTCTCTAGAACCATCATTCCACACCCGATTGTAGAACTCGCTACATTCTCGCCTCCACGAGAAGAAAATGGAACAAAAAGAAAAAGGGTGAGCTCAACTAGCCTAGTAAAGAATATTATGACTAAGATAATATAGAACAAATTATCGTTAGTCTTTAACAGGGAAATATCTGATAAAATACAATAGACAACAAGTTTCAGATCAATATTCGCAGCGAAAATAATAATTCATAGATGAGTTACGTAGAGAATGAAATCTACTATAATCTATGAATTTAAAAGTCCATCATCATTATTTTATCCCTGTAACATCAATCAATATTCATCTTGAATCAAATATTCATCTTTGCACTACAGGCCAAAGATATTCATTAGTTGGTCATGTTCATCTCAACACATGTTCATCTTCACTCACACGGCCAAAGATATTCATCGAAAACCATTAATCTTTGCACTCTGGGCCAAAGATATTCAAGTAAAATCATCATTTAGGATCGAGGATGATGAAAAATATTTTAAAGAAAACGAATCCAATTGAAACAAAAGAACAAATATTAAGGATTCGTACTTTAAACAATCCGAGTTCAAAAATACTTCATAAATAAACATAGTGGAGCAAAATTCAAGAATGATCAAAACATGGATACAATCAAAGCTAGTATCCATAATAGATATTTTGGACAAAAAACAAAAATTTAATTTTTGTGTGAATAGTGTCGTATTCGTGAATAAGATCAGATATCGTGAATAGTGTCGTACACGTGAATAAGAACTCGGATACACTAAAAGACAAGAATTTCATAAAAAAATACTATCAATATTCCGGCATAATGATATTGGAAGAAATAATATCATTTTTAAAAAAAATAATATCCCTTACATCGAAAAGACAAAGATTTCGACTGGAATCTCGGATATAGTCTTTCAAGGAACTTGCACCATATAACAACACTCAAAGTATCAAAATACTCACAAGAATACGCTCAATAATATAGAGAGAGAAAGAAAGAGAAAACTTCAGTTTCTGGTGTGATTTTTAATTCTAACATAAGCACCCTATTTATAGAAAAATGCTTAGAACACCAAAACAGAAAATTTAATAAAATATATATTTATAAAAATTATTCAAGCCCACCTCTTTGACAACTGAATTCAGCATGTTTACAACACCATTGGAGCCCACCAAATGACAAAAAAATGTTTTTGTTAACTAAAACAATTAAAACTTCCAAAAATCAATTATTTCGGAATTTCGGAGCTTCAATAATTCATAACAAATAGCCCTTTTATCAGAAAAATTCGAACCTCATGTCTTTTCCATAGGAAATTCCATTCTCTACAACTTTGTAAGTTTAAGTTTTTTCAAATTCCAAATAGAAATTGACCGAAATCCACAAACGGACGATTTTATGGGCTATAATCCAATTTCAGTCATAAAGTGGGGCCCACAAACATGCTTAACATATTTTAAACATTTTTTATAACAAAAATACTCTTCCTCCTCACTTATTCATATATCACACATTCATTTTAAATATCACCATTATTATATTATTAAAATATAATAATATTTTTAAATTAATTATTTTATCGGAAAAGATAAAATATCAATTTTCAACAATTGTCACATTAAAAATTTTCTCCATCTATATCCACATAAAATAAATATTTTCCTTATCATATAAATTAATAATTAATTATTCACAAATAATATTACAAAATCACAATATCGACAACCAGGCCGTTCCTAGGAAAGAGCGGGCTTTCCAATAAGGATTTTTCCTTATTGGCGCGCAATTAGGTGACCAAACCTCTCCTTAGACAGAACTTTCTAGACATTGCCAATAATGCTATCTAATAATATTATTCAAATAATATGAATTATTGATTTGATAAAGGAAAATCTTTTATGCGGACAATTATTGAAATAACAATAATATAAAATATCAACGTAGCAATTATTGAATCAATAAAATAAAATATTGAGCAAGAATTATTGTAACAATTATTGAGTAGTGCCTTCACGTAAGAATCAATAATTGATGCAATACCGCAGTGCTATCGCGTGTTTTAACCACCGAGTATTTCAACAGTATTAACGGTAACAACTACGGCGTTATTTATAAACAACTTATATTTGTCGTTTTCTTCATACAATCGCTTTCCGTTATCGGGCCCACACAAGGCTGTGCCGTCGTACGAATATTCCCCGACAGTAAGAATATTCCACGACCAAACGAATATTCCTCGACAACAATGAATATTTTATAACCACTTGCTTATTTAAGATATTTGCGCATTTTACCCATAACTAACCACATTAATCAAATCAACCCTTACTATTTCAAAATAATAAATAGAGGAAATTCAATTTTATTAATAATAAGTTGGGGTCTTACAATGATGGTTCAGGTGATCCTTACGACCACAACCAGACGTTTGATAGGCTGATGGACTATTATGATTTTTTCAGATGCGGCTAAATGTCAAACTTTTGTGACGACACTGAGGAAGAATGCGAGACAGTGGATGGAAACTTTGTCTACAGACTCCGTTTCATCTTGGGCAGATTTGTGTGGTAAATTCCATGCCCGATTCGGGAGTAACAAGAGGAGAGGCAAACCTACTAGGTCGTTAGCACAAGTTATTCAATATTTAAACGAGTCCTTGGGCCAATATGTGAAAAGATTCAGAGAAGCGGTGGGCTAGGTGACCTGTGACGCCCCCAAAATAGGTATACATCACCCATCATGAGTCGCCAAATACATGGTACAAAAATTAAATACAAACTTCTTTAATACAACTGTCGTGTAAAAATACGACAAAAAATAGCTGAGTTTTTACATGAATATTGTCTCATAGACAATATCCAAACTCAAATTCAATTCTCATTACATTTATTATCACACTAAGTAGAGAAATACTAAAATAACCATCTCGGACCGTCACTCCATTCCCGACTAGTTCCGGCTATGTTCTCATTTCCTGAATAGGACAATGAAAGTAAAAGGGTGAGCTCAACTAGCCCAGTAAGAAATATTATGACTAAGATAATGCAGAATAAATTATTATTAGCCTTCAACAAGTTGTTAAACCGATAAAATTCAATAAACATCAAGTTTAAGCTAGCGGTGAACAAGCAATCCATTAGAAGAGTCAAGTAGAGCATGATATCTACTATCTTCTATGATTTAAAAAGTTTTTCATCCACTTTATCGCTGAGACTCAGTTTAATAAATAAACCACATCATCGAATCATCCATGCACTACGGGCCAAGGATATTCATGTAATCATCAATGGTCATGATTATACCGAATAATTTTTTGTCATAATCATACCAACAACTGTCCATCAATGCACTACGGGCCAATGAGGACTTTTACCACATCATTTGTAACATTACGAGTCATGATTATACCGAATGATCCCTGGTCATAATCATACCAATCAATAGTCCATCTATGCACGTAAGCCAAAGATGACTTTCATCACAATATAAGCATGAGGATGATGACAATGATATAAACATTAATCAAACGAAATCAAGGATAAATATTAAAGACTTTAAATTTATCCAGTTTAAAAATATCCAAATTGTCAACATTATACTGCTTTGTAGAGTAAAATTCAAGAATAATATTCATGTATCAAAAATAATTTAGACAGAAAAAAATATATTTTTTGGGTGAATAGTACCCCGTGAATAGTACCATATGAATAGTACTTCGGGAATAGTACCTCATGAATAGTACCCCAGCATGAAAAGTGCCCCAAATACCCGAGTAAATAATATTCGAGTGAATAGTAACCGGGTAAATAGTAACTCGTGAATAGTACTTCGGCATAAAAAGTGCCCCGAATACCCGAGTGAATAATATTCGAGTGAATAGTAACTGGGTGAATAGTAACCCATAAATAGTAACTCATGAATAGTATTCCGGCATGAAAAAATCAATAATTATTAAGAAAGCTCAGAATAATATTTTCATGAAAAAATACTAGATGAAGCGCAAATATCAAGGATATTCTGCTAATTTCACGGAATATAGAAGCAATACTTTAACAAAATGAGAGTATAATCAGGAATATGAGACAAAATAATATTTGTGACGCACCCAAAATAGGTATACATCATCCATTTTGAGTCGTCAATAACATGGTACAGAAACAACTACAACTTTATTAATACAACATAAAAACTGTGAGTTTAAATACAAATATTGCCATCTAGACAATATTCACACCCAAATAAGTCCTCATTACAAATATTGGTATATTATTTTACAAAAATAGTGAGAACTACTAAAACAACTTTCTAGAACCTTCATTCCATACCCCGACTAGTACTCGTTACATTCTCGCCTCCTGAGAAGAAAAATTGAACAAAAAGGAAAATGGTGAGCTCAATTAGCCCAGTAAAGAATATTATGACTAAGATAATATAGAACAAATAATCGTTAGTCTTCAACAGGAAAAAAAATCTGATAAAATACAATAGACAACAAGTTTCAGATCAATATTCGCAGCGGAAATAATAATTCATAGATGAGTTACGTAGAGAATGAAATCTACTATAATCTATGAATTTAAAAGTCCATCATCATTATTTTATCCATGTAACATCAATCAATATTCATCTTGAATCAAATATTCATCTTTGCACTATAAGCCAAAGATATTCATCAGTCGGTCATGTTCATCTCAACACCTGTTCATCTTTGCACTACGGGCCAAAGATATTCATAAGAAAATAAACCATCTTTGCACTACAGGCCAAAGATATTCAGTAATACCATCATTTAGGACCGAGAATGATGAAAAATATTTTAAAGAAAACAAATCCAGTGAAATAAAAGAATAAATATTAAGGATTCGTACTTTAAACAATCCGAGTTCAAAAATACTTCATAAATAATCATAGTGAAGTAAAATTCAAGAATGATCAAAACATGGATACAATCAAAGCTAGTATCCATAATAGATATTTTGGACAAAAACGAAAATTTTAATTTTTACGTGAATAGTCAGTATTCGTGAATAAATAGCTATATATCGTGAATAATCTAGTATCGTGAATAAGTATCCCCGACACTAAAAGATAAGAATTTTACAAGAAAAATCTTACCAATATTAAAGCATAATGATATTAGAAGAAATAATATCATTTTAAAAAAATAACATCCCTTACCTCGAAAAGAATAGTATATCATTTCGAATATCGGATATATAATTTGAAGGAACTTGCACCGTAGTATAGCAACACTCAAAGTATCAAAATACTCACAAGAATACATTTCGATAATATAGAGAGAGAAATTTTGAGTTTTGGTGTGATTTTCAATTCTAACCTAAGCACCCTATTTATAGAAATTGCTTAGAAACACCAAAAGTAGAAAATTTAATAAAATATTAATATATAATTAAATTTTCACGCCCACTTTGAATCACCTAATTTCAGCACTTTGCACATGTTTAATGAGGCCCACAAAATGTAAAAAATGTTTTTATTAATAAAAATAATTAAAACTTCTAAAAATCAATTATTTCGGAACTTCAGAACTTCAATAATTCATAATAAATAGCCCTTTTATCATAAAAATTCAAATCTTATGTCCATTCCATAGGAAATTTAATTCTCTACAACTTTGCAGAAGAAAGTTTTTCCAAATTCCAAACAGAAGTTGTCCGAAATCTATAAACGGGCGATTTTACAGGCTATAATCATATTTCAGTCAAGAAATGGGCCCACAGACATGTTTAACATGTTTTAAACAATTTTGCAACAAAAATACTCTTCCTCCTCATATATTCATATATCCCACATTCATTGTAAAAATATCACTATTATTATATTATTAAAATATAATAATATATTTAAATGAATAATTTTATCAAAAAAGATAAAATATCAATTTTTCAACAATTGTCACTTTAAAATTTTCTCCATCTATATCCACATAAAATGAATATTTTCCTAATCATATAAATCAATAATTATTCACAAATAATATTACAGAATCACAATATCGACAACCAGGCCGTTCCCAGGAAAGAGGGGGCTTTCCAATAAGGATTTCTTCTCACTGGCGCGCAATTAGGTGACCAAACCTCTCCTTAGACAGAACTTTCTAGACATTGCCAATAATATCTAATAATATTATTCAAATAATATGAATTATTGATTCGATAAAGGAAAATACTGTGCAGTGACAATTATTGAAACAACAATAATATAAAATATCAACATAGCAATTATTGAATCAATAAAATAAAATATTGAGCGAAGAATTCATCGTAACAATTATTGAAAAGTGCTTTTCTTACGTAAGAATCAATAATTGGTGCAATACCGTTAATCTTCTTGTGTTTTAACCGCCGGTATTTTAACAAGATGATACTTGAATAACTACGCCAATTATTTATAAACAACTTATACTTGTGCGTTTCTTCATCCAATCGCTCACAGATTGTAGGGCCACACAAGGTATTTGCTACCGTCGTATGAATATTCCCAAAAGAAGAATATTCCACGACCAAACGAATATTATTCTCGATAAAATGAATATTTTATAACCACTTGCTTATTTGAAATATTTGCGCATTTTACCCATAACTAACCACATTAATCAAATCAACCCTTACTATTTCAAAATAATAAAATAGAAGAAATTTAATTTAATTTATAATAAGTTGGGGTCTTACAATATTACTCACATACTACAGAGTATGGAAGAAAATATTATTCCTTATGAATACTGAACAAAAATAATATCCCTTACGAATACGAAAGAAATAATACCCCTTACCTCAGAAGAAGACTGGATACTAGAATAGAGAAGTAGCAGAATACTCTTCTTCTATCTCTTTATAACTTCTCTCTCTATAATTACTCTTGTAAGTCTTAGTGAATTGGTGAGAATAAAGGAAGAATGAGCTTCTATTTATAGGAAAATATAGTTTCGATAATTGCACGTTTTGGGTCTCGAAATATTACAGTATAATACCTTCATCTTTTTTTCTATTTTTAATTTAGTCCTACAAGTATTATCAAACTTGCACCACCTCCCCTAATAGTACATCATGTGAATCAATAGTTCAGTCATGTGAATCAATAGTTCTATACATGTGAAAAAAATAGTTACAGTATAGTACCTTCATCTATACCTCTATTTTTAATTTAGTCATGCAAGTATTATCAATATTGCACTACCTTCCCTAATAGTACATGCATGTGAATCAATAGTACATACATGTGAACAAATAGTTATAAGCATGTGAATTAATAGCAATTAATTGCCCATTTATCCGATTAATTACCCGATTGGGTCAATATAACCTTATCGAAATAATATCGATTTTCACTAACACTAATAATTCCAACACAATAGAAATATCAATTTCATCTTTAATCAACACGACCTTATTTATCATTAATATTATAACTCATAATATTTAACAACAAGATCATTCCCAGAAAAGAGGGGGCTTTCCGATAAGGATTTATCCCTATTGGCGCGCAATTAGGTGACCAAACCCTTTTCCTCGACAAAACTTTCTAGACATCATCAATAATGCAAATAATAATATGAATAACTTTGTCGTCTCAATTATTGATTTAATAATATAAAATATTATGCAGATGATACTATGACAATAATTTAATCAATAATATGAGAGATATTATGCAGCAATTACTGTGGCAATAATTGAGTATAACTGAGTGACTTCTCACGTAAGCATCAATAATCAAAGATATTGTACAATACCGTGTACTACTATGCAACCACGCGTATTACTGTACTTTTACCACCGGATATTTAAACAGTTTACCGGTAAAACTTTCGTTGTTATTTTTATTAAAAGATATTTATGTCATTTTCTAACTCCGACAATACTTTCGTTGTGGGGTCCACCAATGATTGTGTTATAGTACGGATATTCCCCGACAAAAAGAATATTCCCCGACCAAACGAATATTTTATGACAACTTGCTTACTTTGCAAAATTTTCACATATCACCCTTAACTTTAACCCTTTATCAATTTAATCATTTACTAAATAAAATAATAATTATAAGAAAATTGAAAACTTTCATTTTCTAAAATTCGGGATCTCACATGACCGATCTCAACGATCTTCAGGCTGTAGGGCTATTTCAGAATGGTTTGGACTTGGTGAAGTATGAAAAGTTGGTGAAAAAGTTGATGTTCAACCACCCGAAGAGTCTAACCGAAGCTTTTGAGAAGGCTGAAATATACATCGTGGTAGAGGAAGCTATGAATAGCCTGAAGCGTGGTACTTCAGACAAAATGACGGATAAAGATAAAGATAAATCTGACGGTGATCAGAAAAAGAACGTTGGTAATAATGATCCTTTAGATGGGAATTCCAAGAGATACAACAGTACTTGGCGTTCGGGAGGAGGTCGTCCGCCTATTCTGAGTCAGAAGGTGAACAAGGTATATACTCAGTTGAATACGGATCGGGCTACCATTTTGGATCAAATAAAAGACCAACCTTATTTTGAACCACCTCGGGACAATCTTAAGCCCGGGTTTGATAATCCTTGTAAGTACTGTGATTACCATCAGACATCTGGGCAGGAAACTAATAACTGTTGGAATCTAAAGGCGTTCATTGAAAGAAATGTCCAAAGTGGTGCTTTGGTTCAGTATGTAATTGGAAGAGAGCCTCAAAGGGAACAACAGAGGAATACTAGGCATGTTCAGGTTGCTCAACCAGTTCTACCTGCACCATCCGCTCCTAATCAGCCAGCAAGGCATGTGGTTGATGTAATTACTGGGGGAACTGCTGGTAAAGTTACTGGGGAAAAAAGACGAGGATACTTAGATTCGGTCATGTCAGTGGCGGGTACCCTCCCAAAGACTGAAAGGCCGTATCCAAGTTCAGTAATTTCTTTTACCGATGAGGATTACCTTTTCGAGCCCATCGAACCCTATGAAGGAGCTCTAGTGATTACTGCACAAGTGGGTTCGGTGGATATGAAACGGATGATGATTGATAATGGGTCTTCTGTCGATATTTTGTACGCACATACTTACCAGAGGATGCATTTGGATGGACGAAAGATGGAGATCGGATAGGAGACTCCTTTATATGGTTTCAGTAATGATCTGGTCAAGGTGGCAGGGACTATTGAGCTGCCAGTCATCTTTGATACAGCCCCACAGCAGGTAGAAATTATGTGTAAATTCTATGTAGTGCATGTGGATTCGGCTTATAACGCCATTCTGGAAAGACCCATCTTGACTGCTCTTCAGGCAGTGACATCAATTCCCTATTTTAAAATCAAATTTCCAACGTCCCACGGAGTAGGGGAAGTGGTTGGAGATCTGGATCTAGCAAGAAGATGTTATCGGAACGCCGTGATTGCCTCCGGAGTAGGGGTTAGTAAACAAAAGCAAACTATGGCTATTGAGATTGAACCATTTACTGAGAGCAATTCAGAACCATTAGTCATGCCGGCTGAAGAGACTGGGGAATTCGAGCTAGTTCTAGGTAAGAAGGAAAAGACAGCGAAGATAGGTTCAGGTCTGCCGGAACCTCTCCAGACAAACCTAATAGAATTACTTTGGTATTATGCTGACATTTTCGCTTGGGTTCCTAGCGATATGCCTGAAGTAAGTAGAAAGGTTGCTGAACATCGGTTACAAGTGGACTCAGCGAAAAAGCCAGTTCGGCAAAAGAGGCAGATATTTGCACCGGAGCGACAACTATTAAAGGTTAGGCTTTGGCTGATTTTGTGGTCGAATGTTCATTTTCTAAAGCTGATGACAGTTTGGGAGAAGCTGAAGGGTCTAACAAAGCAGTTGTAGTACTTCAGCAGAAACAGAGTGTGTAAGACCTCGAATTTTTTTTAAAAATAAAATGGAATTTCCTTTATTTATTATTTTGAAATAGTAAGGGTTTATTTGATTAATGTGGTCAGTTATGGATAAAATGCGCAAATATCTTAAATAAGCAAGTGGTTATAAAATATTCATTGTTGTCGAGGAATATTCGTTTGGTCGTGGAATATTTTTGCTGTCGGGGAATATTAAATACTGACAACAGTATGTGATATTTGTGGGCCCCATAACGGAAAGCGATTGGATGAAGAAAGCGACAAGTATAAGTTGTTTATAAATAATTGGCGTAGTTATTATCAATTATCTTGTTGGAATACGGTTGTAATATATTATTTGTGAATAATTAATTATTGATTTATATGATAAGAAAATATTCATTTTATGTGGATATAGATGGAAAATTTTTTTAATGTGACAATTGTTAAAATTGATATTTTATCTTTTACGATAAAATAATTCATTTAAATATATTATTATATTAATATAATAATGGTGATATTTTTACAATGAAAGTGTGATATATGAATAAATGAGGAGGAAGAATATTTTTGTTACAATAAATATTAAAAACATGTTTTTCATGTTTGTGGACCCCATTTCTTGACTGTAATTTGATTATAGCCTGTAAAATCGTCCGTTTGTGGATTTCGATCAATTTCTGTTTGAAATTTGGAAAAACTTTCTTCTGCAAAGTTGTAGAGAATGGAATTTCCTATAGAAAGGACATAAGGTTCGAATTTTTCTGATAAAAGGGCTATTTATTATGAATTATTGAAGTTCCAAAGTTCTAGAATAATTGATTTTTGAAGTTTTAAATATTTTTTTAAAAGAAAAACGTTTTTTTCATTTGTGGGGCATGTGTTAAATGGTTGAAATCAGCTGGTGGTGTGCTTAGGAATTTAGTTTATAAATAATATTATTTTATTAAATTTTCTGCTTTAGTGTTCTAAGCATTTTTCTATAAATAGAGTGCTTAGGTTAGAATTGAAAATCACACCAGAAACTAAAGTTTTCTATCTCTATATTATCGAGCGTATTCTTGTGAGTATTTTGATATTTTGAGTGTTGCTATACGGTGCAAGTTTCTTTCAGCGTTATATCTGATATTCCAGCCAGAAGTATTATTCTTTTGAGGTAAGGGATGTTATTTTTTAAAAAATGATATTATTTCTTCTAATATCATTATACCAGAATATTGGTAAGATTTTTCTTGTGAAATTCTTATCTTTTCATGTCGGGGTTACTATTCATGAGTTACTATTCACGAGTTACTATTCACGAGTACTATTCACGAAGCATGATGATTTTTCTTGTGGAATTTCTACCTTTTAGTGTCGGGTTACTATTCACGATACTCAAGACTATTCACAACACGACATTATTCATGAAAAAATTAAATTTTCTTTTTGTGTCCAAGATTGTCTATTATGGTTCCTATTTTGATTGGATCTATGTTTTGATCTTCATTTTGAATTCTCGCCCCTGATAGTTTATTATGGAGTATTTTTGAACTCGATTTTCTAAAGTACTGAATTAGACTGAAAAAAAAGTAGCCCAGTGCATCGCATGGTAAAGCCACCATCGATCAAAAATTGGGCTATGGGCTTTATTTTTTCAGCCCACTAAAATCTTGGCCTTTTTGGCCCGGCCCAATTTAGCTCCTACCAAAGCAAACCTGCTTGCATGCGCCTTAGAGTCCACGATTAATTTTAAAAACCCTTGCTCGGCTAAGGTCTAAGGATGTCATGTGCCCGTGCTACCCTTACTCGACTCTCACTCTCTCAGACTCGCTAGACGCTAAGTTAGCTAGGTTATTTTTAGATCTAGATCTAGTCTTCTACTTCTAGTCTCATACTCTGATACTCTCATCTAGATCTCAAATCTGAAACTGAGAAGTTAGAGAGTAGAGGTGACCACGACCGGGCGAGAAGCGGAGAGCAGGAGAGTGAGGATCGACTTGACTTCTTCTTCGCCGAGAGTCGTAGACGCTTAATCGACTTCGACTTCTTCTTCTTGAGAGTCCGGTAGTTTCTCTTTATTTTCGATCTTTTCACTTTTTGGTTTTTAGTTTTTCGTTTGAGAGTTATCCTTAACGAATTTGTTCCTATAAACTTGTATAAAACTGAAGCTTTTGTTAGATGTAGACAGGTAGATCATGAATTTGATGGCTTCTTTCTTCAATTAAGCTTTTGTAGTTTTGTTAGATGTAGACAGGGAACTCATGACTAAAGTTTTTCGTTTAGGATTTTTTCCTACTGAATTCTCAGTTCTTTCTGCAATTGATGTTGTCAATTTACTTTTTGTATATTCCCTTAGGCCTAGCTCTACTCAAATCTAATGTTTGCTCATATAGTCATATTTGATATTTGTTCCCTTTCTTTGGCGATTCATGTGCATGAACTTGATCTAGCAACAACATAGCTGTAACCAATTAATTCAAAATGATTACAATTTAGCATCAAGAGACACACTAATAATCTAGCAACAACATAGCAGCTCCAGTCTAGCTGGCTCAAAAGGCACAAGTTCTCCCATTCAATAAATAATGCATAAAGGCTATGCTTGTAACCAATTAATTCAATACTTTTAAGCACTTTTCTGCAATTAGTGGCTAAAAAGGTAGATTCCCTTATGAACTGGTATAAGATATTCGTCTGTTTCCAATCTGAGCATTGTTAATGTGTTAATTGTTTAACAATATTTTGTGTTTGTACTTTGTAGAGTTCTTATGGAGGATCGACGAGATCGTGTAACAATTGATTTGATTGATGGGGGAGTTGAAAGCTCGGACAATTTGACAGAACCAATTGACAGTTCGAAGAGAAAACGAAGGGAAGAAAGTTCAATTTGGACTCAATATGAAAAAAAGGTAGATCCTTCAACCAAAAAGTTAAGAGCATATTGTAAAACATGCACAAAAAGTTATGCTATTGGAGATGGTGGTAGTTCTCATGGGACTAGAAATTTGCATGCACATGAAAAGTCATGTCCCGGTTTAGTTAACAAAAATGTGACTCAAATGCATCTAGATCATGAAGGAAAAATGCTTAATAGAAAATTTAGTCAGCTCATTTATAGGGATAAAATGGCTGAAGCAATCATGATGCATAACTATCCATTCTTGATTGTTGAACATGAAGGATTACGAAGAGTGCATAACTATTTGAATCTGGATGTGAAATCGTATACTAGAAACACTGCCAAAGAGGATTGTATTAAAATTTATAAGCTTGAGAAAGCAAAATTGAAACGTGCGTTTGAGAACATCCGCGATAGAATTTGTCCCACTTCCGATTTGTGGTTGTTCGGTACTAGTGAGGGTTATATTTGTTTAACCGCTCACTTTATTGATCATATTGTGTGTGTTGCGGTAGGGATTATAAATTTACATCATTTCCCCCCACACATCTGGGGTACTCTTTTATCAGAAAAAATCTTTGAGTTTTTAAAGGATTGGGGAATTGAAAAAAAGATCTTTTCTATCACTATAGATAATGCAACAAACAACTATAACATGCAAAATTTCTTGAAGGCTCATTTGAGAAGAAACTTGCTTTGCAATGGTAGTTTTTTCCATGTTCGGTGTTCTGCTCACATATTAAATCTCATTGTTCAAGATGGTTTGAAAATTGCAAGTGAACCTTTACGCAAAATTAGAGAGAGTGTCAAATATATTAAGGGATCTGAAAGTAGATTATTAAAGTTTGTTACATGTTGTGAACAATTGTCTTGTCCGTAGTAGAATCGGGGTTTGCGTTTGGATTGCGTGACTAGATGGAATTCTACATGGGAGATGCTTGATAGTGTTCTGAAATTTAAAGATGTATTCTTTCAATATGCCATGGTTGAATCATCTTACACAACTTGTCTATCAAATGATGAGTGGGAAATAGCACAAGCTATCACTACATTTTTGAAACCATTTTGGAAAATTACAGAACTTTTTTCGGGAATGAGTTATCCAACAGCAAATCTGTATTTCTTACATGTGTTGAGGATAAAAGAACTTTTGATGTTTAATAAGTCTTGTGAGATTGAGATAATTAGAAACATGACAAATGAGATGTTGCCAAAGTTTGAAAAATATTGGAATGACTATGTTGTTATCTTGTCCATAGCTACTATTCTTGACCCAAGGTATAAGGTGCAATTTGTCAAATTTAAATTGAAAAAGATTGAGACGGATGAGTATGTTATAAATAGAAAAGTGGAGAAAATTGTGGATACTATGAAATCTTTGTTCATGGAATATGTAATGGAGTTGTCAAAAGATGGTTCACAACAACCTCAAGATGGTGTAAGGACTTTAACTATTGCTACCACTAACATGGGCGACCATAGTGATGATGAGTTTGATGTAAGTAAAGTTTTCATGTATTATAAATTTTTTAATTTTTTGCATATTTATCTATATTACATATTTATGTTGATGAACTTTTGATGTTTAAAATTTTAAATAGGAGTTTGTGAGGGAAGTGCAAGGTACTACATCAACAAGAACGGAGTTGGAACAATATTTAGAGGAGAAAATCATCACTAACAAATCTTCTTTTAATATTCTAGAAGAATGAAAAAAACTTTCTGAGAGGTACCCAATCTTTATTTTTTATTCTAGTTTTATACCTTTATTTTATACATGACTAATGACTATTTAGTACTTTCAAATATTGTGTTATTATATATATATCCAATACTAGCGAATATGGCATATGATATCTTATCAATTCCAATTACAACGGTTGCTTCGGAGTCAACCTTTAGCATTGGAGCAAAAGTTCTCACAAAATATCGTAGTTCGCTTCTACCAGATAATGCACAAGCATTAATTTATGGACGTAATTGGATTTGTGGATATGAAATACAAGGTTTGTTCTAGTTGTAAATATTGTTACTTTAATTGTAGCTTTTGAGTTTAATTTTGGGTATTGAACTATTGATACTTTAAATTGGCATTTTTAATATAGATGATGGGCTAACGGACGACCAACTTTTGGTACCACTAGTTGTAAATCAAGAGTCAAAGGGTTCTAACATGGGCGAAATTACAAGGAGTGACTAGACATTACTCACTACTAAGTACATCATTTTTTATGGCATTTTTTTACATTTGATTTGGATTATTGGAGTATGATTATTAATTAGGCCTGTTTTCATTTGAATTCTTACCAAACATATATGTTCAAAGTGATCATTGATCACAGATATCACTATAAAGTGATCATTGATCACAGATAGCTCAAAGTGATTTACTTCCAAACTTGGTTGATAACTTGATATTTAACTACAATTCCATTGCCAATAAGAGCATCTCGATGAGCTTGAATTTTGGAGATACATTTAGTATGTTCAATCTATATAGCTTCATATCTTATTTTTCTAGTACAATAGAACTATTGTCATATATATGATCTGCTTGGCTGACATAGTGACATGCTTGAACAGAATTAGATACACACACATTGAAGTGCACAAAATATATGTCATACTCTCTCTTTTTACTATGCAGAGCACTGGAAATTCGAGTCATACTCTCTCTTTTTTACTATGCAGTCATCTGAAGGAGCTTAAACTGTTTTGATTTTGCAGGATCTGTTTTTATTTGCTTGTTTTCATTTGCATTTGCAGGATCTATTTTGCATTTGCAGGATCTGTTTTAATTAGGCCTCTGGCCTGTTTTCATTTTGCAGATGGGATTGTCCCTGTTTAAACTGTATGAACTATGGTCTATGAAGTATGCACCTGTGACCGTTTTTCAAAACGCAGATGGGATCTGCTTAAACTGTATGAAGTATGCACCTGTTTTCAACTGAAGCAAATGCATTTGGTATTTGGACCATCTGCAGTTTCTGACTTTCTGTTGATGGTGATTGGTGACTTGTAAAATGACTTTCTGTTGATGGGATTGCAAGATTATCTTGATGTCATATGTCTTGGTTTGAATTTGTATCATTTATCAATCATTTATCATTGTATGTAAATTGTAATATGATACACTGTTACAGCAACTGAACTGAACTTTCCCTAGAAAGAAAGTGGAGACATCCAGACAGGAGAGAATGATTGATTAAAATTTAAATATTATTATAAATTTGTGATGCACAGGTTTTTTATATTAAAAAAATGAAAAGGCCTGCTGGCTGTGCCAAAGCAACCCAACCGGACCACGGCCACTTAATTCCAAATTTCGCCAAATTTGGGCTATTTTAGCAAGCCCGTTGATGGTTTCATTACCATTGATGCTTTCGCCTGGTTGGGCCAAACCAACCCATTTGCAAGGTCTAAAGATTTAATCCTTAATATTTGTTTTTTTGTCTCATTTGGATTCGTTTTCTTTAAAATATATTTTCATCATCCTCGGTCCTAAATGATGATATTCTTGAATATCTTTGGCCCAGTAGTGCAAAAGATTAATGATTTTATGATGAATATCTTTGGCCCGTTAGCAAAGATGAACAGTGTTAAGATGAACACGACCGACTCGATCGATTAATATCTTTGGCTTCAGAAGTGCAAAGATGACTATTTGATTAAAGATGCATATTGATTGATGTTCTGAGGATAAAATATCGATGATGGACTTTTAAATTCATAGATGATAGTAGATTTCATTATCTACTTAACTCTTCTAATGAATTATTGTTTCCGCTGCAGTTGTTGATCTAAAATTTGTTGTCTATTGTATTCTATCAGATTTTTTCTTGTTGAAGACTAAGGATAATTTTTTGTACATTATCTTAGTCATAATATTCTTTACTAGGCTAGTTGAGCTCACCTTTTTCCTTTTTATTCCATTTTTCTTCTCAGGAGGCGAAAATATAGCGGGAACTAGTTGGGGTGTGGAGTGATGGTTCAAGACAGTTGTTTTAGTAGTCCTCACCATTTTGTAAAATAGTGTATCAATAATTGTAATGAGGACTTTATTTGGGTGTGGATATTGTCTAGAAGATAATATTTGTATTTAAACTCACAGTATATGTGTTGTCGTATTTTGCACGACAAATGTATTAATAAAGTTGTAGTTGTTTCTGTACCATGTATTTGGCGACTCAGAATAGGTTGGATGGAATGGACCTATTTTGGGGCGTCATGATTAATATCGAGCTTAGGATATGGTCTCTGGCGGAGATCGGGGAATAGAACTAGGAGGGAGAAACGAGTAAATCCTTCGCTAAAGGTGTCCTACCTAAGCTTATTTGTTGGTTGGTCAGAATATAGGGATATTATGTGATATGTTAATTTCTTTAATTAATCCTTGTTTAATGGAAGTAATTGAGAATGGAAACTGAGAATGTTAACAGTGGAGTAAATGAGACCGTGGAGACACTTTTGCTCACCAATGAGGAGAACGTGCAACAGGCCGATAATGTTCTTCTTGTGAACAACACCACTGAGCAGACGATGAACGACGGGATGTTTAGAAACTTTTTGCAGTTCATGCAAAATCAGACGAGGGAGACTCGTGTACAAAATACAGGTGGAAATGATAGCAACACACGGTTTATTCTGGTCAAGCGATTCAAAGAGTTGGGACCACGCACTCGGGGAAAGCCGGATCCGATTAAAGTGCGAGACGTGGTCAACCAAATTACCAAGATATTCGATGTCTTAGGATGCACGGAGAAGCAGAAGGTTCCATTCGCCACTTTTATGTTCAGTAATGAGGCAGACATTGGTGGGAATCATGAAGCGCACCAAATTTCTTGCTTGACTCAATATGTCTTGGGAAGCGTTTCGCTTAAAATTATTCAACGACAAGTACTTTCGAAAGTATTCATCATATGAAGGAGGTAGAGTTTATTAGACTAGAACATAACAACAATGACGGTGTCCCAAAGACGAGGCGAAGTTCGCGGAGTTATCGAGTTGCACCTCATTTGGTGGAGAATGAGCAACGTATTTACGCGGATGTTTTGAGAGGTTTCAAACCCGACATACGCCAATATATCATTTCTCATAATTTTTCTCTATATTCAGATGTTGTGAATAGGGCTCAATTATTGGAGCGCGATAATGAGTCAGCTCAATCGAAGAATAACGACCTACAACTCGATGATAATCGTACCGATGGCAAACTCTGGCCATCGTAACAAGGATAACCATCGTGGAGGAAATTATCGTGCGAAATGGTAACCACTTGGTGGTAATCATGGCCAAGATAATAGAAGAAATAACTCAGTGGAAATTTCAAGAAGAGAGAAGATTTAACGATGACGGAAGATGTCGAAGAAGACCAAAGACCAAAGACCGAAACAAATTCTAGGGGGAGGATCTAATACCGCCGTTAGATGCTACAAATGCGGAGAGGATGGACATATAGGTCCAAACTGTTCACAGCCTTCCAAGGTATGTTACAATTGTGGAAAAGAAGGTCATATCGCTTTCGAGATTATGCGAACGAAAACCTAGTCCAGTGAGGATGGTGACTCAAAAAGGTCGTCGAGAAAAGTCAAAGTCAACGGTTCCTGGAAGAGCGTTTGTCGTGACTGGTCAGAATGCGAGGAACCCGAACGAAGTTAGCACGGGTTAGTTAATTATAAATTCTTGCGAAGTTTATACCTTATTAGATACCGGTTCTACCCATTCATTTATCTCTCCTGCTTGTGCTCAACGTTTAAACTTGACTCCGGAGAAATTAGACTTTGACTTATCTGTGGAGACTCCGTTAGGAGAAACTTTCATTACATCCACTGTTTATAAATCTTGTTTGATCCAAGTTGGCACCATCACATTACCTGTTGACCTTGTTTCTTTAAAGATACTTGCTTTTGATGTGATTTTAGGGATTGATTAGTTAACTACTCATCATGCCAAAATTGATTGATTTTGTAAGGTTGTTAGTTTTCATATTCCTAAGCAACCTGTTATTCGAATTCAAGCAACCAAACCATCTGGAGCGTTCTAATTGTTGGTTAACCCCATACTTAGCATATTTGGCAGATGGCGTACTTCCTTCAGATCAGATGTTGGCTAAGAAGGTGAAGTATAAGAGTGCCAATTTTTTACTTATTGATGGGGATCTTTATCGAAGGGCTTATTCATCTCCATTATTAAAGTGTTTGGTTCCTTCCGAGCTGAATATGTCCTTCGGGAAGTTCATGAAGGTATTTGTGGCGATCACATGGCTGCAAAGTCGTTAGCCTACAAAGTACTTAGACAGGGATATTATTGGCCCATAATTTTTCAAGAGGCCACTGATTATGTGAAGAAATGTCAGAAATGTCAACTGAACAGTCCGATTCCACATCAACCACCAGAAGAGTTATACTCGATTTTATCTCATATACCTTTTGCTATTTGGGGGGTAGATATACTGGGTCCGTTGCCGAAAGCGAAAGGGCAGGTCAGTTTCGTTATTGTTGCAATTGATTATATGACCAAATGGGTGGAGGCGAAGCCACTTAAGATGATCACGGAACAAGAATGTTTAAAATTTCTGAAAGAATCTATAGTGTTTCGTTTTGGCATTCCTAAGGTAGTAATATCAGACAATGGACGTCAGTTTGTGGGATCAAAGTTTGAAGCATTCTTGAAGGAATTGGGGATTCAGCATAGAAGGACTTCGGTAGCTCATCCACAATCTAACGGGTAAGTTGAGGTAACTAACAGAACGCTTTTAAATGGAATAAAGCGAAGACTGAATGAGGCGAAGGGAAGATGACCAGAAAAGCTGCTTAGTGTATTATGGGCTTATTGAACTACTACGAGGACTACTACTGGAGATTCACCTTTTAGGTTGGCTTATGGCACAGATGCATTAGTTCCTGTGGAGATTGGATCTATAAGTCTTCGGGTCAGTCAATTTAAGGAGATATATAATGATGAAGGACTCAAAGTCAATATGGATTTACTTGAAGAAGTTAGAGAAGCAACTTTGACAAAGTTGGCAGCTTATCAGCGACGTGTGGCTAAGCATTATAATAAAGGGGTAAAGCTTCGAAGGTTTGAAGTGGGAGATCTCGTTCTTAGGGAAGTCGAAGCTTCTATGCCTCAGAATTTGGGAAAACTGATGCCGAACTGGGAAGGTCTTTATGAAGTTATTGAAGTGCCGAAGCCTCGGACTTATCGGTTACGAGCATTAGATGGATCTGAAATCAAGAATACTTGACATGCTGGAAGGCTTCAGAAATATTTTCAGTAAGGTTAGGGTTAATGTACAGAAGTTTGTAATTGTGCCAGCAGTTTTCAATAAAAGAAGCTTTTTCTCCAATGGTGTCCTATTTATTGGGTGTATGGAGGTTCAGTTGGATCTGTTCATCCTTTGACGGTGAACAGAACCTGCTCATCCTTAAGATGGTGAGTAAGGTTTTGCCTCGTCCTAAAAATGGCAAACAGGCACGTATCGGAGGTTTGGTCGGATCTGTTCATCCTTTGACGGTGAACAGAACCTGATTATCCTTAAGAAGGTGAATAGGGTCTTGCCTCGCCCTAAAATTGGCGAACAAGCACATATCGAAGGTTCGGTTGGATCTGTTCATCCTTTGACGGTGAACAGAACCTGTTCATCCTTAAGATGGTGAGTAGGGTCTTGCCTCGTCCTAAAAATGGCGAACAGGCACATATCGGAGGTTCGGTTGGATCTGTTCATCCTTTGACGGTGAACAAAACCTACTCATCCTTAAGATGGTGAGTATGGTCTTGCCTTGTCCTAAAGATGGCGAACAGACATGTTCGGAGGTTTGGTTGGATCAATTCGTCCTAAAGATGGCGAATTGGATTGTTACAGATCTGTCTCACACTTCGGTAATGAATAAGTATTACATTGCTTTATTACCTAATTTTATTTGAAGTGTTGAGTTCAAATTACATTATTACTTGGTCTTATTTATTGTTCAGTTTGCATGATTATTGACTAACAGTTCAGGCAAAATTTAAAAGGAGTAATAAGGATGAGAAGTTGATATCATTTCATTAATATAAAGGTGATTACAAAATTTTTTTTACAAAAAGTTCTAAAGTTAAACAGATTGAAGGAAGTCATCTTTAGACATTATCCTCATCTTCATCATCCGAAGAGTCAAAGAGAGTTGGATCCACCGAAGCCGCCGCGAGCTTTGCTTTGCCTTTGCTTCGGGCAATTTCGTATCCCTCAGCATACATCTGAATTATTCAGCTCGGGTGACTTGCGGTATTCAGCCTGAATTTGTTTACGGAGCTCTTCGGTCAGTGGAGGGTCAAGATTTTTAAGTTCCCGAAGTTCAGTCTCAAGTTTGCGACAGTGTGCAAGATGACGTTCTTCAGTAACTTTGGCGTTGTTAACTTCCTTCGCCAAGCTCTGATTAGATTGAGCAAGAGCCTCGTTCATACTGACTAAAGTTACATTCACTTAAAAGGTCGTTTGATGAACAACCTCAATCGTCTCCAGTTGTTCTTTAACTTTGTTGAGCTCCTTTCTGAGACATTCATTATTGAAAAGAGCAATATCGTGCTGACTTCTCTCTTTGGCCAGAGCAGACTTCAGAATCTCATTCTCTCTTCGGGCAGCGTCCTCTTCAACTTCAGCTTCTTTATATTTTTGGTGGAGGCGCCTGAAGATACTGTTTGCCTATAGATATTCAGAGTTAACCAATGAATTTCAAGTAAATATACATGAATACAAATAGAAAAGTTGTAAGCAACTTACTCTGGCCTGGTGCATCATGCTAGCTTCAATCAGATCCATGATGGAACTGTTGCCAAAGCGGTGGTCATCAGTATCACGTATGAAGGTGTCGTACAAATGGAAAGGAAAGTTTTTGTTGAGGTTTAACCATAAAGTGGAAGATGCCACAGCTTCAGCCCTAGCCTCAGAAAAAGTTTGAGGTTCAGTAGGTGGAGGTACGGGTTGTTCGGGGGGAGGTGGAGTATTGGTTGTTGTAGGTTCAGGTGGTGGTGTTGGTTGGCTATCGGAAGTGTGTTTCCTTTTTTGAACAAGAGAAGGAGAAGGTTCGACTTGTTATTCGTCAAAAACGTTGATTTCAACAAGAACAACCGGAGGATGAGTGGCTGAGGATGAGGGTACCCTAAGTTCTCGGCTGAAAGGGGAGTTATCTTAGCTCTTTTCTTTTTTATCCTAAGGACTCGGGTACGTTCGTCAATGGGCATGTCCAAAAGGCTTTCGGTTAAGGTTGGGACAGAAACATATTTGGGTTTTCAGGAGGCTCTTTTTCTTCGGCGAGGTTGGCTGGTTTCTGCAGAAGGAATTGGTTCAGTGGTTTATGGTTCGGTATTTTGAGGTTTAGAAGTTGGAGGTTCAGTTGAGGGTTCAGTATGAGCTTCAGAAGATTGGGCAGAAAGGAATGCTTCGAGATCTCTTCGGTTAGAAGAGGTAGGCTTGATAAGAGATACTGTAGAAAGTATAAAATGTTAACTCAGAATAATTATTAAAGGAAATGTGACAAATTATGCAATAATGGAGTTCGGGACTTACATTTGTGGTCATACAACCACGCTTGTTTGGTTAAAAGTCCGAAGCTCCATTCCTTCGGTGGGAACTTTTCCAGAAGCATTATCATTTCATCTACACACTCTTCTGAAACGTCACCGAAGTCTGCAGAAAGGCGTTCAACAATTATCCAATCTGGAAGGGAAGAGATTTTCGGTCCTTTGACCAAAAACCACTCCTTATGCCATCATTTATTGCTTGACGAAGTAGATATCAAGGAGCGTCTCTCGAATCCTTCGTTAGGCTTCGGGGATTGCTTACTCAGCACCTTAAATCCCTTTTCGCGAGATTTACTAGCAGAATAGATGGAGAAGAAGAAATTGAGGGTAGGTGTAACTCCTACCTCGTGACATAAAGTAATGAAAGTCAGAATATGAATGTAAGAATTTGGGACTAGTTGGGCAAATCCGACACCAACAAACCCTAGAAGAGTGACAAGAAAAGCATGGAGGGGGAAGCGGAATCCTTCCTCCGGGAGGGTGAGAGGAATGGCAGTCCAACTATCAGGTCGTTGGTACATCCTTTCATTAGAATAGGGAAGTCTTAAGTGGTGAGTATCTGGAATTTGATATCGCTCTCGGATGATACGGATATCATCCTCTAACAGTGAAGAAGACGTATTAGCATGAGGAAATTTTTCTTCACTTTGGAAGAACAGAGAAGGGTTTGGAATGACAACTGGAGGAGATTTCTTGCTATGAGAAGGGTTGGATTTGGGGTTGGATTCCAAAGCCAGGTTTGTGGGGGTTTGAGCTGGAGGCATAGAGGCGATTGGTGTCACAGAGAGAGGAATAGCCTTATCTAGATTCTGAGAAGCCATGGATAGCAGTTTGCAGAGAAAGAGAAATCGAGAGGAATAAGAAAGCCAAAAGAGCACTTTTAAATTCAAATAAGCAGGAAAAGCTGTCAAAATTAGGGAAATTGAGTTTTTATAGTGGCTGTCCCTTCAGTTATTTTCAAAACACGAGGCCGACGCATTTAATATGGGTCATGATGATGAATTGGGAGAGTTGGCGTCCGATTTTTGTTTTCTTACTGTTTAGGCTTGACTCAATTATATTTGAGCTTCCAGATTGGGCTTAATTTTATTTCATCCGGATTTCTTTAAATCTTGGGCCCTTTTCATTTATACTCTTTTATTAAACATCCTGTTTAATAAAAGACTAGGGGGCAATGTTGGACCATAATATTTTGGAGTATTGGGCCGAACCATTGGGTCGGGCCATTAGGTGAATATGGTTTTATTTGGGCTTGGACCAGTGATTATTAGAGGGATAAGCTTTGACTAATATCTCTGCATCTTAATTAATGATGATGGGACATAATCCATCGAGGGTGGCAAACGGTGATGGGATTAGCAGGTGAGCTGCCTGCAGTTGACTGATGTCAGAGCAAGTCGGCGACATGCAAGACGAAATAAGGAGTATATGAGGACAGAGCACAAGACAAAAGGAGGTAACTGATATTTTTATTATCAAAATACTAGAGCTTAAAACCTACATTGTTATCCTTATATTCATTCATCCCAGACCGACTCTCACGCCGAGAGCTATCTCCGACGGTTCAAGCCGTCAAGCTTACAGTATTGATTTGTTTATCTTGTCTTGAGGATTGGGACGTTTTTCGATGATTGAGGCGCGTAGAAAGATCTTGACGTTAACAATTAACAAAGGCAATATTTTATGAGCTGAGCTGCTCTAATGTAGGAAAAAGAAAGTAGCCTAGTGGAATATCGGTGACTTCGGGAGTCTGGACCACATAAGAAATTAATAAGAGCAAATCAATTTGATTCAAGACCTAACCTGGAGTACATTGTATATTTAGATGGAATAGCTTGCATGATAGGATATCCTGTCATTGTTGCTCAAGCAACTGACAGCTTTCATCTCGGCTTATAGCCTATAGAATGCAGCTAACCAGTGGAGGATGATTGCCTTGCTAAAATAAGCTTCTGAAGCGAACCAGCAAATGTTGAATTTTGACCCAAACAAAGACCAAATGCATCCAAAAATCGAGCAGTTAATATGAATTAATAGAAAATTTATGTTCAAAAGAAATAAAAAGATGCAATAAAGAAGTAAAGAACACACAAAATCCTTCAAGTGAATATTAATATAAAAGTGAATCTTCCAGCAAACTGTGTAAATTTCCTGGCAGTGGAATTATTGTAGGTGGAGTGTGTTAATATAGAGGGATAGGGGTGGGTTTTGCCATGTGACTGAAGATTAACCAAAAGTGATGAAGGTGCACATACAGGTGACTGGTGGAGGTGGTCCTTCACAAATTGAGGACGGAAAAATAAATTAATACGAGCAATTTCTGAGCATGTGATATTGCAAGTGCCTCCTCGCTTCCAAACACCACTTTTGGGAGGTTACAAGCCTGAAGAAAAATTCACTACTATGTAAATTCTTATCAAATTTCCCTATTCTCTCCATGGTTGTATCATACTTCATGAGAGAAAAAACAAAATGCTCAAGGATGACATTTCAGAAAAGGAAAATAAAAGACCTGCTAATGATCTGAGCAACATCCTGCATAATGTGATGTTTCCCACTTGACGAGAATAAATAACCAAGAAACCCTTGTGCAGCTTCAGACACTGGTTCAGAGTCATCACAAGCCAAAACACACAAGCACTCCTGCAGAAGCAACGGCAAGTATACATGGTAAGCTCAGAACTACCGACAAATAAAAGGATACTAGACATATGCAACCATGTTAACAACGTAAAGAAACTTCTTTGGTCAGAATTCTATTAATTTCTTTGGGGTCAAATTCAAGAATAAAGTTATTAAAATTCACAAAAATCAACCGACTTATAAATTACAAGAGCTGAGACTTTGTCCAAAGACAACACTTAAATATGTCATTGGAAAATCCATGTGCTCTGAAGAATCTAATCAACCATTTGTTGCACACACTAATTTTGCTTTTGTAAAAATCGCATTATCATAAGTTACCAGATGTCTTTAAAGATTATTAGCTTAATTCACAGCTTACCAAAAGCATTAATCTACTCTCCTTCAGTGTATAACAACATTTTGATAAGAGTCCCTCGATAGCAGCCAAAAGTCCTTGTCTCACCTTTTTGGCTGGATGAACACAAAGCTATAAAAAGGAGATTATCAGGCGGGGGGAGGATTTAGCAATTGAATTATAAGACTAATAAGAGGAATAGTTGTAATGAAAAGCAAGAACAGAAACATAACTGCAAAAATATTTTGGATCAACTACTACCAAGTTAGTTGTCAGAACCTACATGTGGAAAAGTTACAGACAATAGTTTATCCACATGAGCTGAAGTCTTCACAATCCAATCTTTTGTACGATCCACATGCAAGGAACCTATCATGCTTTCACGATTTTTACTTCCCTTCTCTTTGAAGCCTACTTTAGGAATCTTGTCTACCACTTCACCTCTCAAATCTTTAATTACAATTTGACTCTGCTCTAGAGTTTTAACAGGCAAATGACGGAGTTCCTCCAGAATTGATTGTGGACATTTCTCCTTATTTGGGCGAAGGCCAGTAATATCATCTACAGAATCATCAAGACTAGATAAATTGGCATCATCCACAAGAAATATCAAAAGGAACTCGGCCAAACCTCTAACTGCTTGATCCAAGCTTTCCGCACTTCCAGCAACTCCACTGATCATTGTTTTTGCCACATGCAAAACTTTGCCAAACTGACTAACTACACCAGGTACAAAGAAAGATAAAGCATCTGCAGTACCAACCTACGAGAAAGACACATAACAGCTATAGCCATTAAGGGTCTGCTTTTATTAATTAACTTACTAGCACACTCAAGCCTTTAGGGAATTCTTAACTAAACAATATATAGTCAGCTGTACATGCAAAACAACCAACCTTTCGCTTGGGACTAGTACTAAAGCTTTGTGGTGAGAATGAGCACGTATAAATTCACGAGGGGTACAGATCAAGGGTTTTCGATCAAGAGGATTTGGTTGCTTTCCTTTTTGAGTAGGGTTATGGGTAGTGGGTTTCAGAATGGAGATCATTTG
This sequence comes from Panax quinquefolius, assembly GCA_020205615.1. Classification (NCBI taxonomy): domain Eukaryota; kingdom Viridiplantae; phylum Streptophyta; class Magnoliopsida; order Apiales; family Araliaceae; genus Panax; species Panax quinquefolius. Next base: position 127,510,235 of record CM035161.1, read on the forward strand.
AAGATTGAGAACATATAATGCATTAAAGTTTCACAGGCAAAATGATACTTGTGCTTTGTTCTTTTTCTTAAGATAAAGAAAAGAGACAGACTTCAAAAGACTGGGAGGACAAAAAATCCTCCTAAAAACAAAAGTAGGACACCACAAAGTCCAATCCCTGTACAAATCTAATATAAAAACCACCCAAAAAAAACTCATCCCTATGTTACAAGCTTTTTGTTTTAGCCTTAAATCCCATGGAAGACCCAAGTTCATGCGCACAACCTAATTCATCTAGATTAGATCAGTCTCATTTGAGAGGACTTACTGTCAAGAGAGTACGTCAGTCTCATATTAGATCCCATGGACAACTTACTGTCAAGAGAGGACTCTAGTTGCAAGAAAAATGTGCACATTATAAATGCTAGTCAATGTTGCACCATTACCTTAGCAACAAGTATATGAAGTGTAACAAAGGCTTCTACACGAAGCTTCGCACTGCCTCGTTGTCCACACACTGCTTCAGTATATGCAGCCTTCACACACGAAATTGAGTGCACATTTAAGAATGGATGAGGAAACATCACGAAATTTAAACTACTTTCTAGCAACACCAAATGCCTTTGGGAGGGGGGAAAATAGAAAGAAAGCATACCTTTAGGAGTAGTGATAGCCAGCCCAACAGCAGCTGAAGCATTTTGAGATTGGAGAAATGCAAGTGAACATTCTGGTTCTTCATCCAATGTGATTGGCTTGAGGCATACTACTTTCAATCTCCCATTTGCACTAAAGTTAATCGCCCTGGTATCTAATACCTAACTGCTTATAAAATGAATATTCGGCTATTATATTTGAGATAATTTCAGCATTATAACTGCTTATAAAATCAATATTCTTACTAAATACTTGAAGAAAATTAGGTCACCTCCTTCAATTTTTCTCAATACACATTTGGCGATATAATATTACATTTTAACAACAAAATAAAATTTGTTGCAAAAATTTGTTGCAAACTATTAGCGACACAATAAAATAAAATATTCTGGTTCTTTTGGAAACAAAAAAAAAACTATAATGTTGCTATATAGGTACTTGTACCATGAAATGATAAAGGTTAAAATTGGAACAATATAATCAAGATTAAAATAAATTCAATACATGTTTCTTCTAAAGCTGCCATCTAGGCAAGATTTAGCTGGTTAAGGCTCCAGGATGCTAAGTTTTAGAATACATGATATGAAAGAATTGTATATATGCTCATGTAAAGATCACTAAATAGTACTGAAGTAGATTGTGTCACCTAACGGATCAATTTTTTTCATTGCTCATGAAAGCCTTGGAACATTTAAATTAGAAATTAAAAGCAAAGCACAAGCTACTACCGAGCTTTCTTGTTCTTCTTTCCTCCCTTACGTGGAAGAGCAATTAACAAATTCTCTCTGTTCATTGCTCCCATTTCCCCTGGTTCATTTTCTTTGTCCTTCAGCTTAATGTTTATGGCATTCACCAACAATTTGGTCCTTGGCTCTGGCACCATACCCTTCAATGTCATCTGATCAAAATAATGCAGGGCATCCTCCAACTTTCCCTTGTCAAAAAGTCCATGAACCATAATCGTCTATGATCGCTGGTCAGGTCCCAGTCCACTCCTTTCCATATCAGCCCAAGTTGATTTCACTCTTTCTTCACAACCCCATTCCATAAACAGCCTCAACAACAAATTGAAGGCATCGCTTGTCATCTTGCAGCCACTTTTCTCCATCCTCCCCAAAACATGAGAAACATCCTCAGGTTTCGTCGTCGAACTCAACAAATAACCATAAGTTCTAGCATTTGGTGAACAGCTTCCCCCCTTTCGTTCCATATCATCTAGAAGCTCATAAACCTTTTCCATCCGACGAATCTTGCACAAGTGCTTGATAAGCGAGTTGTAGGTGGCCACATCTGGAAGACAATCTCTCTCATTCATTTCTTGAAAGATCGCAAGAGCCTCAGGAATCCTCTTTTTAAAACACAACCCATCAATTATACAGTTGCAAATTGCCACATCAGGGTTGCAACCCTTCTCCCACATAGCTCTAAACAACTTCACCGCCGTGCTCAATTTCCCTGCCTTTGTCAATGAATTTATGAAAATCCCATACGTAAATTTATCCAGCCTACATTTACATGTAATAATATCATTCCAAAACCTCTTCGCCTCGCGTAAACTACCCAACACACACCATCCATTCAGAATAATATTCATCGTCTTAATATCCGTATGAAACTCCTTCTGCTTAGAGTGAAACAAAAACTCCGCAGCTTCCACATGCTTATACCTACATAACGACATCAAAAGTGTTTGAAACGCAATCAAGTCAAGCTCCAGACCAAACTCTCTCCTCCTATAAAATAACTCAGTTGCTTCCTCCACCTTATGCGCACCCGCATATCTATTAAGCAAAATCCCGTACGTCCTCTCATTTATGAGACCCTTTCTCTTGGACATTTCGTCGAGCACTTGGGTCAGTTCTTTGAATCGCTTCATTTTGCCTAAAATGTCAAGAATCTCATTATATACACGAGACCCAGGTGAATACCCACTTCCAATTGGTGCTCTGGAAACCCAATTGAAGAACGCATAAGCGGGTTTCCAATCGGACCGATGTCGACGAAGCACATTGAGCACCAAATCTTCGGTTAGAGATAATTCGCATTGATTGAGAGTTCTCTCAATCTCGTCGATCCTTTTGTTTCCTTCAACTTTGAGGAGATTTTGAACTTTGAGAGCTTCATTGTATGCAATTGATTGTTCATCTGAACTTTGCACAGGAATGACAGATTCATGCTCGTCTTGAATGTTATGACTGAAACTAAAGTTTGTTCCGAGCTGAATGTGTCGAATCGGGGCTAATATTTTGTCAGGGATGAGAGAGTGAGGGTGATTATTTCTGAGTAGGGTTGTGATTTGAGATTTGAATATCAGTTGAATTTGCGGGGAAAGGAGATTCCAAGTTCGTAGTCTGAATTGCATTATTGATCTAGCTGGGGCTTTTCCTCTTTTCTATGGTTTTGGTGGCCACTTGCGATTTACTAGAATGATCAAGCAATCAACATGTTCATTTTTTGTTTTCAGTTATCAATTTTATCTCCTTTTATTAAATATCTGGTTAAGGAATCTAGAGAGAGAAAATCGGAGCCTAACAGTGATATTGATATTATATTTGTAAATACGTTACCATCCTAATGGATTACGTTGTTGTAGCTTTTACTTTCAGAAACCAATTTTGTAAAACAAAAATCAAAATTAAAGTAATTTTATTATCTCTATTTTATTCGAAAGCTTCATACTAGATTAATTGCATATTTATGACAACGGTGACAGAGGTGCAAAATTTAAAAGTTTAAATTTTTAAAAAAAATACAGTGTTAAATTAATAATTAAAAATCATTTATTTAATCAAATAATAATTAGAAATTTAACAAAAAAAAAAAATAATAATAATAATAATTAAAATGATGTCTAATCAACAAGGTGAATATAATAAAACTATATATGTATGTAATTTGTTTTATACCGCGTATTATAAAATAATCATTAAATAAATTATATTATATACTATTATTAAATGAGAGATTTTTATATACATGTATATACACATATATTCAACAAAATACATACATACATATATATATATATATATATATATATAAATTATGATATTACGATATGACGACGCCTCAAAATTAGTGTATACATCACCCATCTTGAGTCGCCAAATACATGATACATGTAATACAAATACAATCTTAAATATACAACAAGAGTCATGAGTTTTAATACAAATATTGTCTTCTGTATAATATCCACTCTCGTAATAAGTTCTCATTACAATTATTATCACACTATTTCGTAGAATAGTGGAGGACTACTAACGCTATCATCCGGACCATCACTCCGTCCCCGACTAGTCCCTCGCCACGCTCTCATTTTCCTGGAAGCAACGGTGAAAGAAAGGTGAATTCAACTAAATTTCAAGAAGAAATATTATGACTAAGATAATGCATGATAAATTATCATTAGCCTTCAACAATGTTAAACCGATAAAATACAATAGACAACAAGTTTAAGCTGCAATGGAATAAGCAATCTATTAAAAGAGTCAAGTAGAGAATAAAATCTACTATTTTTATGATTTAAAAAAATTTCATCACTTTTATCACGAGACTCAAATTTTAATAAATAATTCACATCATCCCCGCACTACTACTAAAGATATTCATTAGGTCACGACCACAAATTATCCATGACTACGGCCAAGGATATTCGTGTATTCATCAATGGTCATAATCATGCCAACAACTCGCCCATCAACGCACTACTGGCCAATAAGGACTTTTACCACATCATTTGTAACATTACTACTATAATTACAATCGAATAATCCTCGGTTATAATCATATCAAGTCCATCTATGCACTACAAAGGCTGTAGATGACTTTCAAAAAAATATAAACATGGCGATGATGACAATGATATAAGAATTCAATAAAACAAGTTCAAAAATTAATTTAACCAAGAACTAATAATATCCAAGTTGTCAACACGATACTTCTTTTGTAAAGTAAAATTCAAGAATGCTCGGAAGAATATTTTCATGAAAAGATCTTTGGATGAAGCCTTAAATATCAAGGATATTCCACTAATTTCATGAAGTATATAAATCAAAACTTTAACCAACTAAGTATAATAAAGAATGGAATAACAACAGAAATCACCACGCATGCAGAGATCAGATAGATAAAAGTTATTCCAATGTAATAATAAATAACGGAATAATAAATAATGGAACCAGTCGTGAAATTCACATTCCATTCGGATATTCCGGTGAATAGTAAATGCGGAATAATAAATAATGGTACCAGTCGTGTGAAATTATTAACCGACGGATATTCTCGACAGAATATTAAATGCGGAATAATAAATAATGGAATAACAAATGTAATTTCACCAAGTATAGGTAAATTAAAGATATATAAAAGTTATTCCACCAAGTATAGTAGTAAACTGCTAGTATGCGAGTTATTCCAATGTAATAATAAAGAATGGAATAACAAAAGGATTTCACCAAGTATAGGGGATTCCACAGATACAAAAGTTATTCCAAATGAATAATAAAGAATGGAATAATGTAAGAATTTCACCAAGTATAGGTAAACCGCATATATAAAAGTTATTCCACCAAGTATAGGTAAACCAGCAGATATAAAGTTATTCCAATGTAATAATAAAGAATGGAATAACAAAAGGATTTCACCAAGTATAAGTGGAGTCCAGCAGATCACAAAGTTATTCCAATGTAATAATAAAGAATGGAATAACAGAAGTTCTCTTCATGAATACAAAAGAATAACACCCCTTACCATAAAAGAAACTGGATATAGAAGTAGTGAAGTAGCAAAAAACTCTTCTTCTTTCTCTCTATAATTTCTCTCTCTAGAGTTTTAGTGAATCCGTAAGAAATAATGAAGGAATGAGCTTCTATTTATAGAAGAATGGATTGAATAGTAACTAATTCCTGAACGGTCCAGATTGATTTACTTTTAAACGGACGGTCCAGATTAAAACTTAAAGAAACGGTCCATACTGATTCACTATTAAAACTTTAAACCTGCGATCCATATTGATTTACTATTAAAACTTTAAACCAGCGATCCATATTGATTCACAAATATAACTTCAACCAACGGTCTGAAAAATTAGCACATCTCCTCATGGAATAATATTGTACCCAAAAATAATTTGGACCGAAAATAAATATATTGTTCAGATGAATAGTAACTCGTGAATAGTAACTCATGAATAGTAACTCGTCACGAAAAGTGTCTCGAATACCCGATTGAACAATATAACCTCCAGACATCAATTATCATCGTAATAGATGTCGATTTCTACAAATAATCTCAACACAATGAAACTATCAAATTCATCTTTAATCAACACGAACTTATTCATCATTAATATCATAACTCACAATATTTAACAAACCGGGTCGTTCTCGGGACAAAGGGGCTTTCCAATAAGAATTTCTCCCTATTAGCTTATTGTAAGACCCCTCAAATTTTTTAAATAAAAGGAATTTCCTTTATTTATTATTTTGAAATAGTAAGGGTTGATTTGATTAATGTGGATAGTTAGGGGTTAAATACGCAAATATTTCAAAATAAGCAAGTGGTTATAAAATATTCATTGTTGTTAGGGAATATTCGTTTGGTCGTGGAATATTAAATCGTCTTGAGAATATTAAATTTACGGCCGCAAGTAGCCCATGTGTGGGCCCCATAACGGATAACCGCGCTCGGATGAAGAAAACGACAAAGTTTGGGTGGTTATAAATAATTGGCGTAGTTATTACCGTTAAGATCGTTGGAATACCCGGTGGTTAAAATACGAATCTGGCGTGGTCGCACAAGAATATACCAGTATTGCACAATATTGTTGAATTATTGATCCTTACGTAAGAAGGCACTACTCAATAATTGTTACAAAGAATTATCGCTTTTAGTATTTTATTTTATTGATTCAATAATTGCTGCGTTGGTATTTTATATTATTCTTTGTTTCAATAATTGTCATCGCACAAGATTTCCCATTATATCGATCAATAATTCATATTATTTGAATAATATTATTAGATAACATTATTGGCAATGTCTAGAAAGTTACGTCTAAGGAGAGGTTTGGTCACCTAAATTGCGGCCAAGAAGGAGAGATCCTTATTCGAAAGCCCCTCTTTTCCGGAGAAACACTGGTTGTATAAATGTGATTCGTAATATTATTTGTGAATAATTAATTATTGATTCATATGATAAGGAAATATTTATTTTATATGAATATAAATGATGGATTTATTTATGTGGTTATTAATGAAGGAATTAATTTCGAGATGTTTTATTTGTATTTTGTTTGATTGGAGGTATTAAAAGATCAAATCTCGGTGTTATTACAACTTATTTGTGTGAGTTATAATATTTAATCCGACCGTTGGATCGTTGTAATTTTTGGATATGTTATACATATATAAGTTGAGTATATGTCCACAAATTTTGAACCGTTAAAATGAGCGTATAATTTATTATGAATTTTAAGAAGTGAGTGATTCGTAAAATTAGGTTATAAATGATTTTGGTGGAAAATTCTAGAATTGGTGGGCCCCACTTATGGTTGGTGAAAAAAAGTGCTGAATTTTATTTCAAATGTGGTGGGTGGCAATAGTAGCGGTAAAGCCATCAGTAAAGTGGTCAAGTGCCGCTTTACGGCTAACATTTTCCTATAAATAGAGGGCTAAGTTAGAATTGAAAATCACACCGTAAACAAGTTTTTCTCTTTCTCTCTATATTATTGAGCGTATTTTGTGAGTATTTAGATACTTTGAGTTCTTTTGCAAGACAAGTTTCATTCAAAGATCACTTGACCTTTCCTTCCGGAAATCGATTCTTTGAGGTAAGGGATATTATTTTTTTTTTTTTCGTAATGATATTATTTCTTCAATATCATTATCTTTGAAATGTTGATCTGAAGTTTTTATCAAATTTGGAACTTTTTCATATATGGGTTACTATTCATGAGTTACTATTCATGAGTTACTATTCACGAGTTACTATTCACGAGTACTATTCATGAAGCGTGAAGATGTTTTTGTGGAATTTCTACCTTTTGGTGTCTGAGTTACTTATTCACGATACTCAAGACTATTCACGATACCTGAGACTATTCACCAAAAATAAAATTTCTTCTTTTCGTCCAAAATATCTATTCGGATACTAGCTTTGATTGTATCCATGTTTTGATCATTCTTGAATTTTACACCACTATGATTATTTTTGAGGTATTGTTGGACATGGATAAAACAAAAAGTACTAATCCTTAATCCTTAATCCTTGTCATTTTGTTTCACTTTGGATTCGTTCTTTAAAAATATTTTCATCATCCTCGGTCTTAAATGATGATATTATTGAATATCTTTGGCTGTAGTGCAAAGATGAGCAGTGTTTAAATGAAATATGGGATCGATGAATATCTTTGGCCTTTAGTGCAAAGATGAACAGTGTTGAGATGAACATGATCGATTGATGAATATCTTTCGGCTGTAGTGCAAAGATGAATATTTGATTTGAGATGAATATTGATTGATGTTACTGAGGATAAAATATTGATGATGGATTTGTTAAATTCATAGATTATAGTAGATTTCATTCTCTACGTAACTCTTCTATGAATTATTATTTCCATTGCGAATATTGATCCTAAAACTTGTTGTCTATTGTATTCTATCGATTTTTCCCGATTGGAGACTAACGATAATTTGTTGTATATTATCTTAGTCATAATATTCTTTCTTGGGCTAGTTGAGCTCACCCTTTTCCTTGTTGTTCCATTTTTCTTCTCGGGAGGCGAGAATGTAAGCGAAGTACTAGTCGGGGTATGGAATGAAGGTTCTAGAAAGAGTTGTTTAGTAGTCCTCACCATTTTGTAAAATAATGTATCAATAATTATGATGGGGATTTATTTGCGTGTGGATATTGTCTAGAAGACAATATTATATTTAAACTCACATAATATATATTGTCGTATTTCACACGACATTTGTATTATTGAAGTTCAGAAGTTTGCTTTGTACCATGTATTTGGCGACTTCGAGAATGGGTGTTGTGTATACCTATTTTGGGGGCGTCACACGCGCAATTAGATGACCAAACCTCTTCTTGACAGAACTTCTAGACATTGTAAATATTTCAATTTATTAATATGAACAACTTTATCGTCTCAATTATTGATTTAATAAAATAACATATTATGCATGTAATCTTTGTGACAATAATCGAATAGAGAGATATGATGCAACAATTCTTTGTAGCAATAATTGAGTATAAGCGAGTGACTTCTTACGTAAGCATCAATAATTAATCTGGTGTGCTACTATGCAACCACGCATATTATCGTACTTTTACTACTAGGGTAGTTCAACAAGATAACTGTGAAACCTCCGCCGTTATTTTCATAAAATATTTTTTGTCGTTTTTCTAACTACGACAAGATTTCCGTTAGGGGTCCATTAATGATTATCTTGCCGTCATCGAATATTCCCCGACAAAAAAGAATATTCCCAAACCAAACGAATATTATATAACAACTTCGTGCATTTTGCAAAATTTATAAATACTATCCACAATTATAACATTATCTCAAATCCACACCATAATATTCAAAAAAATATTTCGAGAAAATTAAATCTTCATTCGTAAAATTTGGGATTTTACATTACGAATATAAATATTAACGTATACACTTTAAATGAATATAAATATAGATAATATTTGTTTTAATATAAATATAAATAATATTTACTTTAATACATATATACAAATTTTCAAAATAAATATTAAATATTTCAAATGAACACAAATATGTTTTCAAAACAAATATCTAATATTTGGAAGTTTATTTACAACAAGTGTAGAAGTAATGTATAGGGATAAAAACGGGATAAATCAATTTTTGGTACTTATATTAAGACACAATTTACAATTTGGTATTCGAAATAAAAAAAAGTTACAAATTGGTGATTGTAAACACGACTTACAATTTGGTAACCTAAGTGAAAAAAGTTGCAAACTGATGATTGTACTCAAAAAATGTTGAAATCTGGTGCTTGTTGTGAGACCCCAGATTTTATAAATAAATATTTAAATTTCTAGAAATATTTTTTTGAATATTATGGTGTGGATTTGATATAATTTTATAGTTGTGTGTAGTATTTATAAATTTTGCAAAGTATGCAAGTTGTCATATTATATTCGATTGGTCGGGAAATATTCTTTTTGTTTCGGAAAATGTCCGCATTTACTGAAGACAATCATTGGTGGACCCCACAATGTAATTATTGTTGGATCGAGAAAATGAAAAAATATTTTATTGAAATAACGGCGGAAGTTTTACCATCGATCTTTGTTGAATTACTCGGTAGTAAAAGTACGAAGAATATGTGTGGTTGATAGTAGTATTACCTGTGGTATTGATTATTGATGCTTATGTGAAAAGTCACTCAGTTATACTCAATTATTGCCACAGTAATTGTTGCATCATATCTCTCATATTATTGATTCGATTATTGTCAGTATCATCTGCATTATATGTTATTTTATTAAATCAATAACTGAGACGACAAAGTTATTCATATTATTAAATTACAATATTTACAATATACAGAAGTCCTGTCAAGAAGAGGTTTTGGTCACCTAATCTTGGCGCCTAATAGGAGAAATTCTTATTGAAAGCCCCTCTTTCCCGGGAGCGACACGGTTGTTAAATATTGTGAGTTATAATATTAATGATGAATAAGTTCATGTTGATTAAAGATGAATTTGATAGTTTCATTGTGTTGGGATTATTTATGTTAGTAGAAATCGACATCTATTCCGATGATAATTGATGTCTGGAGGTTATATTGTTCAATCGGGTATTCGAAACACTTTTCATGTCAGAGTACTATTCACGAGTTACTATTCACGAGTTACTATTCATGTGCTAATTTTTTAGTCCGTTGGATGAAATTATAATAGTAAAATCAATATGGATCGTTGATTTAAAGTTTTAATACTAACTTGTCCCTTCAGTTTTCCATTGGTTATTTGCCCCTTAGGTGTTTCAAGAGTCATTTGCCCCTTCGGTGTCTCAAGAGTTATTTGCCCCTTCGCAAATAGTAGATGTCTCTTCAATATTACCAAGAGTCATTTTGACCCTTCGTTAAGACCAAGAGCCACTTTCAGTTTTTCTATAAATAGAAGCTCATTCCTTCATTATTTCTTACGAATTCATTGAAACTCTAGAGAGAGAAATTATAGAGAGAAAGAAGAAGAGTATCTCGCTACTTCACTACTTCTATATCCGGTTTCTTTTACGGTAAGGGATATTATTTGTTGTACTGTAAGGGTGTTATTCTTTCTTATTCATGAAGAGAACTTCATTATTCCATTCTTATTTATTACATTGGAATAACTTTGATATACGCCAGACAATACCTATACTTGGTGAAATTCTTATGTTATTCCATTCTTTATTATTACGTTGAAATAAACGATGTATGCGCGGTTTACCTATACTTGGTGGAATGACTGATATGCGGTTTACCCAATACTTGGCGATCTTCTTACGTTATTCCATTCTTTATTATTATGTTGGAATAACCTATTTATGCAAAATGTCGCATACTTGGTGAAATTCTTTTATTATTTCATTTTCTTTATTATTCGCATTGGAATATTCTCTCGGTGTAATTTCACCGACACTGGTTTCATATTTATTATTTCGTTTTTATTATTCGTCGTAATATCTTTGTCGATTATTAATTTCACACGACCGGTTCCATATTTATTATTCAGTATTTATTATTACATTTGGGAATAGCCTATCTCGTGCGGTCTCTATCGCATGCATGGTGAATCCTTACATTATTCCATTCTTTATTATTACATTAGAATAACTTTTGTCTATGTGGATTCGCTATACGCATGGTGAATGATCCTTCAGTATTCATTCCTTATTAAATTGTGAAAAATATTTGTTTACGTTGATTATGATGAGAGTCATAATAAAAGCATTGGATCGATGAAAATCATGGGTATATGAAGTATTAGTAAGTATTATGATGAGTTATGTTGGTTATTATGAGAAAACATGAAAGTTTCTTAGAAATCACAATGGGTTGAAAAATCAGATTTTGGTAAAAACGTAACATAAAATTCAATTGACCATATCTCCTATTATATTTTGAATTTTTGAGTGTGGTCAAGTCCTAGAGTTAGATCTATGAGTTACCTAACTTATCCAAGTGGAATCACTAGAAAAGGTGTTGTAGATTTTCGTGTGAACTGATTTTAGAAAAGGGGTCGGAAATTGAAAATTTCCAAAAAGTTGCTGCCATGATTTTAGAGGGGCTTTTCAGCTACTTAAATTATGAGAAAAAATCTGGCCTTTTGGGACATGAAAGTATATGGTATAAAGTACCTCCTGTCCAAAAATGAGCTCATTCTGACTTAAAATGAGCAAGTTATGACCATTTCAATATTTAGGTTTTTTCGATGAAAAACGCTATAACCGGAGTTCTATAACTCCGATGACCATGAAATTTAAACTGGAAACTCACGTTAACATGTGTAAGATTCTGCCAAGATTTGGGAATTTTTGGAGTTAACCTTGAGGTAGCTAATTTCTTAAGGAATTAATTAGAAATTGATTTTTGAAAAATAGTGAATGAATTTTAAAAATTCCGAGAAAAATATATGTTCATTATGGGACTATATTATGCTAAATCCCAAAAAAGAAATATTTTTGGGACTGATTTGGTATTTTTCATGAAAATAGTTTAATTCACGAACATATGAGTTAAATGTGTTATGTGAAGTAACAAAGTTGGAAGACAGGATTTTATGGCTTGGAAATCCTATATAAGGTATATGTAGATTGTTGATAAGGAATTTATCATTGGTGATGAAATCTTATGAGTATGACCTGGTTGAATGATTAAATACATTATTTGGTAAAAGTGTAAACAACTGAAATAAATTGTTTATAAGTTTAAGAAGTGATTCAAATATTGTTATGATATTAACAATATTAGATTATGAATTTATTATGTGATTGATAATATTTGGATAAAGTTAATGTCTTTAATATTTATCTTTGTTGATTAATGCTTATATCATTGTCATCATCTTCATGCTTATATATATGGTGATGAAAGTTATCTTTGGCTTACGTGCGAAGATGGGTTGTTATTTGTTGTTGTATATTTTTGGCTTACGTGCAGAGATAGACTTGTTATGATTATGACCGATGTGTGGCGCCCCCAAAATAGGTATACATCACCTATTACGAGTTGTCAATACATAGATGCGAAACAACTACAACTTTATTATTACAACGAGTAAAAGCTGTGAGTTTGAATACAAATATTATCTTCTAGACAATATCTATACTCAAATAAATCCTCATCACATTTATTGATACATTATTTTACAAAATGGTGAGGACTACTAAACAATCCTTTCTAAAACCTTCATTCCATACCAGGCTACGTACTTTCATTATATTCTAGCCTCACGAGAAAAATGGAACAAAAAAGGAAAAGGGTGAGCTCAACTAGCTTCGATAAAGAATATTATGACTAAGATAATATACAACAAATTATCGTTAGTCTTCAACGAGGGAAAAATATAATAGAATCTGATAGACAACAAATTTTAAATCAATATTCGCATGGTGAAATAATAATTCATTAGAAGAGTTAAGTAGAGAATGCAAACTACTATCTTCTATGTATGAATTTAAAAGTTCATCGTCTATCTTTTATCCTGTAACATCAATCGATATACATACGGAATCAAATATTCATCTTTGCACTACTGAGGCCAAAGATATTCATCGATTAAGTCAGTATTCATTTAAACAAACATCTGCATTACGGCCAAAGATATTCTTGTAAATCATTCATCTTTGGGCCAAAGATATTCTTAAGAAATCATTCATCTTTGCACTTCTGGGCCAAAGATATTCTTAAGAAATCATTCATCTTTTACTTCTGGCCAAAGATATTCCATAATATCATCATTTAAGGCGAGGATGATGAAAAATATTTTTTTTTTAAAGAAAGCGAATCCGGTGAAACAAAATGACAAGGATTAAGGATTAAGGATTCGTACTTGGTTTTATCACGTCCAAAAATACCTCAAAAATAATCATAGTGGTGTAAAATTGAGAATGATCAAAACATGGATCTGATCGAGTTAGTATCGAGAATAGATATTTTGAGACGAAAAAAGAAGAATTTTATTTTAAATGAATAATGCAGTATCGTGAATAGTGCAAGTATCGTGAATAGTGCAAATATCGTGAATAGTAACTCAGACACCAAAAGATAGAAATTCCACAAAAACATCTTCACGCTTCATGAATAGTACTCGTGAATAGTAACTTCGTGAATAGTAACTCATGAATAGTAACTTCGTGAATAGTAACTCATGAATAGTAACCCATGAATAGTAACCCAGAGCATGAAAAAGTTCCAAATTTGATAAAACTTGGATCAACATTTGATATAATGATATTGAAGAAATAATATCATTTTGAAAAAAAAATAATATCCTTACACCTCGAAGATCGGTCTTCAAATTTGAAACAGGATATAGGCTATGACTTGGACTTGCGTATAGCAATACTCAAAGTATACTCAAAATACTCACAAGAAGAAAACTCGATAATATATAGAGAGAAAACTTTGATTTACGGTGTGATTTTCAATTCTAACCTAAGCACCTATTTATAGGAAAATGCTTAGAACACAAAAGCGAAAATTTAATAAAATATATTATTATTAATAAATTTCCTCGCCTCTTTGGAAATCAGATCCCAACATTTTCCACATGCCAACCTTCTAGAAAGAAATGATAAAAAACGTTTTTCATAAAATAAATAATTAAAACTTACAAAAATCAATTATTTGAACTTTAGAACTTCAATAATTCATAATAAATAGCCCTTTCATCAGAAAATTCGAATCTCGCGAGTTTTTATAGGAATTTCAATTCTCTACAACTTTGCAGAAGAAAGTTTTCCAAATTCCAAATAGAAATTGGCCGAAATCCACAAGCAGGCGATTTTACATTTATAATCAAATTTCGATCGATAAATGGGGTCCATGAGCATGTTTAACATGTTTTAAACATTTATTGCAACAAAAAAATACTCTTCCTCCTCGTATACTCATATATCCCACATTCGTTGTAAAAATATCATAGTTAATATATTATTAAAATAATATATTTAAATGAATTATTTTATCGAGAAAAAGATAAAATATTAATTTTCAACAATTGTCATTTTAAAATTTTCTCCATCTATATCCACATAAAATCAATATTTTTCTCATCATATAAATCAATAATTAATTATTCACAAATAATATTACTGAGAATCACAATATTGACAAACCGAGCGGTTCAGGGAAGAGGGGCTTTCGATAAGAATTTCTTCTTCTACTTGGTAGCATTGATTAGGTGACCAAACCTCTCCTTAGACAGAACTTTCTAGACATTGCCAATAATGTTATCTAATAATATTATTAGGATAATATGAATTATTGCCCGATAATGAAAAATCTTGTGTAATGACAATTATTGAAACAACAACAATATAAAATATCAACGCATGACAATTATTAACTCGATAAAATCTTTGAGCGGTAATTCTCGTAACCATTATTGAGTAGTGCCTTCTTACGTAAGAATCAATAATTGGTGCAATCTGGTGTCTTCTTCTTTCAACGCAGCGTATTAGTGTGTTTTAACCACCAGGGTATTCAGCGATGATTACTTGATGTAACAACTTCTACGCAGTTATTTAAAAACAACTTATATTTGTCGTTTTCTTCATCCAATCGCTTTAGTTATGGGGGCCCCACATGGTTGCTGCTGGCCGTAAATACGAATATTCTCAAAAGCGATCACTGAATATTCCACGACCAAACGAATATTCCAAGCGATAATGAATATTTTATAACCACTTGCTTATTTTGAAATATTTGCGTATTTAACCCTTAACTATCCACATTAATCAAATCAACCCTTACTATTTCAAAATAATAAATAAAGGAAATTCCTTTTTATTTAAAATTTTGGGGTCTTACTGACCTCCCTCCTTATGAAATTTCGTCCTCGAAATTGGCGTCACGATACACAGTGTTTGAAAAGGTGAGGATACCTCGCTTTCATTTTCCGTTTCAATTCCCGGTCATTTCCTCTATAGCATGATTCCTCCACAAAACTTTAACTTGTGGTATGACCTTTCTTGGCGTAGGACATGCTCCTTCTATCCAAGATCTTGTGGTACCTCCTCATACGTTAAGTCTTGACTATCTCAAATGGGTTCTAACTTCGATAACGTGGTTCGGGTCTTTCACATATTCTGAAATACGGATATGTGAAACACATTATGAACACGAGACATACTCGGAGGTAATGCTTATGAAGTCATAGGCTACATTTCCTACTCGGTCGAGAATTTGAAATGGACCGATAAATCGTGGATTGAGCTTTCCTCTCTTCCCAAATCTTGTAACTCCCTTCCATGGAGCAACTTCATGACAATACATGATCCCCTACATTAAATTCCACGTCCTTTCGATGAAGATCCGCATAACTCTTTTGTCGATCTTGTCTTGGTTTGTATCGTTGTCGAATCATTTGGATCTTTTCGGTGAGTCATACGTCTTAACTTCGGGTCCCAACAATGTTGCTTCACCCACCTCATCCCAACATATTGGAGAGCGACATTTTCGTCCATATAATGCTTGAATGGAGCCACACCTATACTTGCACGATAAGCAATTGTTGTTGTAGGAGAATTCCACCGATGGTAAATACTTATCCCAACTACCCTTGAAGTCTAGGACACGAGTCTTAATAAATCTTGAGAGTTTGAATAGTCCTCTCGATTGTCCGTCTGGTTTGGGGATGGTATCTTAGAACTAAATCGCAAATCCGTGCCTATAGCTTTTTGCAAGCTAACCCAAAATCTTGAAGTGAATCTTGGGTCACGATCCAAAACTATGGATACGGGCATGCCATGCTGACCTCACAATCTCATTCACGTACATACTAGCAAGGCGTTCGAGGAATAAGTCTCCGTATCGGCAAGAAATGAAAGCGAGACTTGGTTAATCTATCAACAATAACCCAAATAGCATTGATGCTTGAGAAAGCCGTAGGAAGACCCGTGCTTGAAATCCATAGTAATGTGTTCCCACTTCCATTAGGAATCTCAAGTGGTTTGCAGCGGACCCTTAGGTACAAGATGCTCGCCTTTACGTTGGCAAGTTAAACACATCGAGATAAACTTTGCAATCTCTCTCTTCATATTGTTTCCACCAAAATGTATGTCGAAGATCACGATACATTTTAGTACTTCGAGGATGGATTGCAAATGGCGTATTGTGTGCCTCCATCATAATCTTGTACTTCAAATCAGTCGTTAGGAACACAAAGTCTAGAGTGGACTCGAAGTATTCCTTCTTCATCGATTCTCGCTTAGGAATAGCTCCTTCTTGTACTTTCTTCTTCATACGCATCATTTCAAGATTCGGTGGCTTGAGCAACCTTAACTTTTTCTATTAAAGTTGGCTCTGTGTCGTATACTTGACATCATCGCACTTTTCGTTCCGCATATGATCTTCTACTCGATAAATCGTCGGCTACCACGTTTGCTTTACCGGGATGGTATTGAATAGTGTGGTCGTAGTCTTTCGATAGCTCGAGCCAGCGTCATTGCCGCGTGTTGAGTTCTTTTGAGTGAAGAAATATTTAAGGCTTTTATGGTGCGAATATATCTCCACTTTCTCCCCATATAGATAGTGCCTCCATATCTTTTAGCAGCGAAAACATTGCGCTGACTCTAGATCATGAGTAGGATAATTCCTCTCATACTCTTTAAGTTGTCGCGAGGCATAGGCTATGACTTTCCCCGTTGCATGAGAACACATCCTAACCCTTTGCACGAAGCATCGTTGTAGATAACAAATCCATCCGAACGGATGGTATTGTTAGAGCAGTCTTAGAAATAAGTCTCCTCTTAAGCTCTTGGAAACTTTTCTCGCATTCTTCGCTCCAAGCGAATTTTGTATCCTTAGGAGTTAATTTGAGTTAATGGAGTAGCGATTCGAGAAAACCCTTCCACGAATCTCGATAATAACCGACTAAGCCAAAAAGCTACGTACTTGATCATGAGCTTGGTTGCTCCCAACTTTGTATTGCTTGATCTTGGCCGGATCAGCGGATACTCCATGTTTCGACACCGCGTGCCCGAGGAATGCTACTTCCTCGAGCGAACTCGCATTTCTTCAATTTGGCATATAGTTGGTTTTCACGAAGCCTTTGGAGTACCGACTTCAAATGGTGCTCATGATCTTCACGGCTTTTGGAATATATGAGGATGTCATCAATAAAACAACAACGAATTGATCAAATATTCCTTGAATACTCGGTTCATCATATCCATGAAAGCCGCGGGAGCATTAGTTAGTCGAAAGACATGACTAAGAATTCATAATGCCCATACAGGAGTTACGAAGGCGGTCTTTGGAATATCCTCGATTCTAATCTTGGTGATGATATCGAGCGAAGATCGATTTTTGAAAAGAATTGTGCCCTTACTGCTGTTGGTCAAACAAGTCATCAATACGAGGTGAGGATACCTATTCTTGATGGTGACATGGTTCGATTCAGATAGTCAATACAAAAGTCGCATACTCCGTCTTTCTTCTTTACAAATAAAGCAGGAGCACCCCGAGGAGATGTCTTGGGGCCGAATGAAGCCGATGTCCAACAATTCACTGTAGTTGGACCTTTAACTCTGAAGTTCAATAGGAGCCATTCGATATGGGGTTTTAGAAATGGGCTTTGTGCGGGTTCAAGATCAATAAAGAATTCAACTTCACGTTACGGGGGGGTAGGCGGGAAGTTCTTGAAAATCGTCGGAAAGTCGATAACAACGGGAATATTATTCAAATTTGGCGTGTCTTTATTCAAATCCATAACATGGGCTAAGAAAGCTTGACATCCGTTTTTTAATAAGCGAATAGCTTTATGATTAGATATAGCGGTGATCGATTTTAATGGTTTAGTTGCTTGAATTAAATACAACGAGGTTGGTTAGGAATATGAAAACTAATGACCTTACGAAAACAATCAATTTTGGCATGATGAGTAGTTAACCAATCAATCCTAAAATCACATCAAAAGCAAGTATCTTTAAAGAGATAAGGTCATTGAGGTAAGGTAATGGTGCCAACTTGAATCAAACAAGATTTATAAGCGATTGGATGTGATGAAAGTTTCTCTAGCGGAGTTTCCACGAGATAGGTCAAAGTCTAATTTCTCGGTCGAGTTTAAGCGTTGAGCACATGCGGGAGAGATAAATGAATGGGTAGCACCGGTATCAAGTAAGGTATAAACTTTGCAAGAATTTATAAATAGCTTACCGTGATCACCTCGTTTGGGTTCCTCGCATTATGACCGATCACACAAAACGCTCTTCCGGAATCGTTGACTTTGACTTTTACGGGACGATCTTTTGAGTCACCGTCCCCATTGAACTAGGTTTCGCTCATTCTTTGTCTGATCTCGGCGATATGTCCTTCCTTTCCACAATTATAGCATACCTTGAGCTGTTGTGGGCGGTTTGGTGATATGTCCCTCTTTTCGCATTTGTAGCATATAATGGGTGGTCGTTCTCCTCCCTTAGAACCGATTCTTTTAAGCCTTTGTCATCTTCACATAGTCGTTGTTAAATCTCCTCTTTTAAAATCTCCTCGACTTCGCTTCTTCTATTTTCATGGCCATGATTACCACGGAGTGGTTACCATTTTTCCGTCCGTTTGTTTCTTTCTCATTTGGTTATCATTATTACATTATTTGCTATCTACGTACGATCTGGTTGTGGTCCCTCGATTGGTAGTACTCGTTATCTCGCTCTAATAATTGAGCCACATTTACAACATCCGAATAAAGAGAAAATTTATGAGAAATGAGATCTTGGCGTATCTTGGGTTTCAAACCTCTAAGAAACATCCGCGTCATCGTTCCTCATTCTCCACCAAATGAGGTGCAAACACTGGATAACTCTGCAAACTTTGCCTCGTCTTTGAGACACCGTCGTGTTGTTTTGTTCAATCGATGAACTCCACTTCCTTCGTATAATGAACACTTTCGGGAAAGTATTTGTCATTAAATAGCTCTGAAAGCGTCTCCCAAGACATCTTTGAGTGCGGTGGATGGATGCACGCTTCTGAGACTCCCACCGATGATGCGCCTGCGCCACGGAACATAAAGGTGGCGAATGGAACCTTCTGTTCTCCGTGCATCCCAAGACATCGAATATCTTGGTAATTTGTTTGACCCATGTTTCCGCCGTGATCGGATCGGCTTTCCCTTAAATTCGGTGGTCCCTGACTCTTTGAAGCTGCTTGCATTTGTGACAACCCGTGAATTGCTATCATTTCCTCTGTATTTTGAACACGAGTTTCCCTAAATGCGATTTTGCATGAGCTGCAAAAACTTCTAAACATCCCTCGTTCATCATCGCTTTCGATGGTGTTGTTCACGGGAGGAACATTGCCCGACTGTTGCACGTTCTCCTCGTTGGTGAGTCTGAGGCATCTCCACGGTCTCATTTCCATTGTTAATATTCTCGATTCGACATTCTCAAATCTTTGTCGTAAAACAAGGGTTAATTAAAGAAATCAATATATCACATAATATCCTATATCTTGACCAACTAACAAATAAGCTTAGGTAGGACACCTTAGCGAAGGATTTACTCGTCTCTCCCTCTAGTTCTATTCCCGATCTCGCGGAGATCATATCCTAAGCTACGATACCAACCTGTGGCGCCCCCAAAATAGGTATACATCACACAATACGAGGTTGTCAATCGTAGTAGAGAAATAACTACAACTTTATTATTACAACGGTAAAGCGTGAGTTTGAATACAAATATTATCTTCTAGACAATATCTATACTCAAATAAATCCTCATCACATTTATTGATACATTATTTTACAAAAATGGTGAGGACTACTAAACAATCCTTTCTAAAACCTTCATTCCATACCCCAGGCTTCGTACTTTCGCTATATTCTCGCCTCACGAGAAAAATGGAACAAAAAGGAAAAGGGTGAGCTCAACTAGCTCGATAAAGAATATTATGACTAAGATAATATCTGACAAATTATCGTTAGTCTTGACGAGGAAAAATATAATAGAATCTGATAGACAACAAATTTTAAATCAATATTATGGTGGAAATAATAATTCATTAGAAGAGTTAAGTAGAGAATGCAAACTACTATCTTCTTATGTATGAATTTAAAAGTTCATAAATCTATCTTTTTTATCCTGTAACATCAATCGATATACATACGGAATCAAATATTCATCTTTTTCTACGGGCCGAAGATATTCATCGATTAGTCGTATTTCATTTAAACACTGTTCATCTTTGCACACTACGGGCCAAAGATATTCTTGAAAATCATTCATCTTTTACTACTGGGCCAAAGATATTCTTAAGAAATCATTCATCTTTGCACTTACTAGGGCCAAAGATATTCTTAAGAAATCATTCATCTTTTACTTCTGAGGCCGAAGATATTCCATAATATCATCATTTAAGGCGAGGATGATGAAAAAATATTTTTTTTAAAAAAGCGAATCCGGTGAAACAAAATGACAAGGATTAAGGATTAAGGATTAGTACTTGGTTTTATCCACGTCCAAAATACCTCAAAAATAATCATAGTGGTGTAAAATTGAGAATGATCAAAACATGGATACAATCGAGTTAGTATCCGAATAGATGTTTTAGACGAAAAGAAGAAATTTTATTTTTGATTGAATAATGCTAGTATCGTGAATAGTCAGTATATCGTGAATAGTAATCGTGAATAGTAACTCACCAAAAGATAGAAATTCCACAAAAACATCTTCACGCTTCATGAATAGTACTCGTGAATAGTAACTTCGTGAATAGTAACTCATGAATAGTAACTCGTGAATAGTAACTCATGAATAGTAACCCATGAATAGTAACCCAGAGCATGAAAAAGTTCCAAATTTGATAAAAACTTGGATCAACATTTGGTATAATGATATTGAAGAAATAATATCATTACTGAAAAAAAAATAATATCCCTTACCTCGAAGATCGGTACTTCAAATTTGAAACAGGATATAGTCTATGACTTGGACTTGCAAGTATAGCAATACTCAAAGTATACTCAAAATACTCACAAGAATACGCTCGATAATATAGAGAGAAAACTTGATTTACGGTGTGATTTTCAATTCTAACCTAAGCACCTATTTATAGGAAAATGCTTAGAAACAGCAAAAGAGAAAATTTAATAAAATATATTATTATTAATAAATTTCCTCGCCTCTTTGGAAATCAGATCCCAACATTTTCCACATGCCAACCTTCTAGAAAGAAATGATAAAAACGTTTTTCATAAAATAAATAATTAAAACTTACAAAAATCAATTATTTGAACTTTAGAACTTCAATAATTCATAATAAATAGCCCTTTCATCAGAAAATTCGAATCTCGCGAGTTTTTATAGGAATTTCAATTCTCTACAACTTTGCAGAAGAAAGTTTTCCAAATTCTAAATAGAAATTGACCAGAAATCCACAAGCGAGGCGATTTTACGGTATTTATAATCAAATTTCGGTCGATAAATGGGGTCCGCAGAGCATGTTTAACATGTTTTAAACATTTATTGCAACAAAAATACTCTTCCTCCTCGTATACTCATATATCCCACATTCGTTGTAAAAATATCATAATTAATATATTATTAAAATAATATATTTAAATGAATTATTTTATCGAGAAAAAGATAAAATATTAATTTTCAACAATTGTCATTTTAAAAATTTTCTCCATCTATATCCACATAAAATCAATATTTTCCTCATCATATAAATCAATAATTAATTATTCACAAATAATATTACGAGAATCCTGATATTGTGACCAGGCGGTTCAGGGAAGAGGGGCTTTCGATAAGAATTTCTTCTTCTTCTTGGCGATTAGGTGACCAAACCTCTCCTTAGGCGAACTTTCTAGACATTGCCAATAATGTTATCTAATAATATTATTAGGATAATATGAATTATTAGCCGATAATGAAAAATCTTGTGTAATGACAATTATTGAAACAATGACAATATAAAATATCAATATGACAATTATTAACTTTCGATAAAATCTTTGAGCGATAATTCTTTGTAACCATTATTGAGTAGTGCCTTCTTACGTAAGAATCAATAATTGGTGCAATCTGGTATC
Organism: Panax quinquefolius; assembly: GCA_020205615.1. Taxonomy (NCBI): domain Eukaryota; kingdom Viridiplantae; phylum Streptophyta; class Magnoliopsida; order Apiales; family Araliaceae; genus Panax; species Panax quinquefolius. The sequence goes on from CM035161.1 coordinate 127,533,158, forward strand.
TCTTGCTTTTGACAGCAGCGTATTAGTGTGTTTTAACCACCGGGTATTCAAGCGATGATACTTTGTAACAACTTCTGTAGTTATTTAAAAACAACTTATATTTGTCGTTTTCTTCATCCAATCGCTTTTAGTTATGGGGCCCACACATGGTATTTTGCTTGCAAAGTAAATGCGAATATTCCCCGACGATGCGAATATTCCACGACCAAACGAATATTCCGACGATAATGAATATTTTATAACCACTTGCTTATTTTGAAATATTTGCGTATTTAACCCTTAACTATCCACATTAATCAAATCAACCCTTACTATTTCAAAATAATAAATAAAGGAAATTCCTTTTATTTAAAAATTTTTTGGGGTCTTACAGTATTTTGTACCATGTATTTGGCGACTCAAGATGGGTGATGTATACCTAATTTTGGGGTGTCACGGTTGGTATCAAAGCCGTAGAAAAGAGCCCCGAGCCTTTTTTCTTTGGTGACTTCAAGTCTTGGGATGCCGCAAAGCCGGACTTTTCGTAGGGGACGCCTGCTCATGCGGTGGCAAGTTGATAGGTATCATTGTGAGGTGCTATCCAGGTTAAGGGATACAAGTCACAGTTGGTATAAAAGCTTAGGGATATGATCCCTGGCTGAGATGTGAGATAAGAACTAGGAGGGGAGAGACGGGGAATTCCTTCGCTAGTATGACCTACCTAAGTTTATTTGGTATTTAATTGGTCGGTCAGAGTATAGGGATAATATGTGATATTTTAATTAACCCTTGTTTTGTGACAGTGTTTGAAAATGGCATCTAAAAATGTTGAGATAAGCAATGGAGCAAAATAATATGACCATACCGCAGTACAAGGCTAAGTTTGCGGAGTTATTTCGGTTTGCATCCCATTTGGTCGATAATGAGGAGCGAATGTCACGAATGTTTCTAAGAGGTTTGAAATCCTATATACGTCAATACCTCATTCTCATGTTCATATTTTGGTAAAAGTCATCTTTGGCCGTAGAGCATAGATGGACTTGGTATGATTATGATCAGGGATTATTTGGTATAATCATGACCGTAATGTTATAAATGATATGGTAAAAGTCATCTTTGGCCGTAGTGCATAGATGAACTTGGTATGATTATGACCAGGGAATAATCGGTATAATCATGACCGTAATGGAAAACACGAATATCCTTGCCCTGTAGTGCATGAATAATTCGTGGTCGTGATACTATTAAGCTGAGTCTCAGCATTATTGGTTTTACAATTGTATATCTTTGGCCTGTAGTGCAAAGATGAACTATTGATTATTTGTTATACAGTTGGCCTGTAGTGCAAAGATGAATTTAATGTTTTAAACGATAAAGGTATTCAAGGTGTCCTCATCTCTTCGAACTACCAGGTACGTAAATTTCGAGGGCAAAATTTCATAAGGAGGGGAGATTGTGAGACCCGAGATTTTATAAATAAAGATTTAAATTTCTAAAAATATTTTTTTGAATATTATGGTGTGGATTTGATATAATTTTATAGTTGTAGGTAGTATTTATTAATTTTGCAAAGTATGCAAGTTGTCATATTATATTCGATTGGTCGGGAAATATTCTTTTTGTCGAAAAATGTCCGTACGACGGTACAATCATTGGTGGACCCCACAACAGAATTATTGTTGGATTGAGAAAAAGACAAAAATATTTTATTGAAATAACGGCGGAAGTTTTACCGTTGATACTGTTGAATTACTCGGTAGTAAAAGTACAATAATATGTGTGGTTGCATAGTAGCACACGGTATTGATTATTGATGCTTATGTGAGAAGTCACTCAGTTATACTCAATTATTGCCACAGTAATTGTTGCATCATATCTCTCATATTATTGATTTGGTTATTGTCAGTATCATCTGCATTATATGTTATTTTATTAAATCAATAATTGAGACGACAAAGTTATTCATATTATTAAATTACAACATTTACAATGTCTAGAAGTCCTGTCAAGAAGAGGTTTGGTCACCTAATTGCGCGCCAATAGGGAGAAATTCTTATTGGAAAGCCTCCTCTTTCCTGGGAACGACCTGGTTGTTAAATATTGTGAGTTATAATATTAATGATGAATAAGTTCATGTTGATTAAAGATGAATTTGATAGTTTCATTGTGTTGGGATTATTTATGTTAGTAGAAATCGACATCTATTCCGATGATAATTGATGTCTGGAGGTTATATTGTTTAATCGGGTATTCGGAACACTTTTTATGTCAGAGTACTATTCACGAGTTACTATTCATGTGCTAATTTTTCAGTCCGTTGGATGAAATTATAATAGTAAAATCAATATGGATCGTTGATTTAAAGTTTTAATAGTAACTTGTCCCTTCAGTTTTCCAAGGGTTATTTGCCCCTTAGGTGTTTTAAGAGTCATTTGCCCCTTCGGTGTCTCAAGAGTCATTTGCCCCTTCGCAAATAGTAGTTGTCTCTTCAATATTACTAAGAATCATTTTGACCCTTCGTTAAGACCAAGAGCCACTTTCAGTTTTTCTATAAATAGAAGCTCATTCCTTCATTATTTCTTACGAATTCATTGAAACTCTAGAAAGAGAAATTATAGAGAGAAAGAAGAAGAGTATTCTGCTACTTCACTACGTCTATATCCAGCTTTTACTACGGTGAGGATATTATTTGTTGTACTGTAAGGGGTGTTATTCTTTCTTATTCATGAAGAGAACTTACATTATTCCATTTTTATTTATACATTGGAATAACTTTGTATACTGTGACATACCCCTATACTTGGTGAAATTCTTATGTTATTCCCTTCTTTATTATTTACATTGGAATAACTCAGATGCTGTGGTTTTACCTATACTTGGTGGAATGACTTTGTATATGCGGTTTACCCAATACTTGGTGATCTTCTTACATTATTCCATTCTTTATTATTATGTTGGAATAACTGTTTATCACAATCACCGCATACTTGGTGAAATTCTTTTATTATTCCGTTTTTTTATTATTACATCGGAATATCATGTGATGTGTAATTTCACGACACGGTTTCATATTTATTATTTCGTTTTTTTATTATTCTATCGGAATATCTCGTCGATTGTGAATTTCACGACACGGTTCCATATTTATTATTTCGTATTTATTATTACATTGGGAATAGCCTATCTCATGCGGTCTCTATCGCATGCATGGTGAATCATACATTATTCCATTCTTTATTATTACATTAGAATAACCATACATGTGGATTGCCGTATACGCATGATGAATGATCCTTTGTATTCATTCCTTATTAAATTGTGGAAAATATCTATTTACGTTGATTATGATGAGAGTCATAATAAAAGCATTGGATCGATGAAAATCATGGGTATATGAAGTATTAGTAAGTATTATGATGAGTTATGTTGGTTATTATGAGAAAACATGAAAGTTTCTTAGAAATCACAATGGGTTGAAAAATCAGATTTTGGTAAAAACGTAACATGAAATTCAATTGACCATATCTCCTATTATATTTTGAATTTTTGAGTGTGGTCAAGTCCTAGAGTTAGATCTATGAGTTACCTAACTTATCCAAGTGAAATCACTAGAAAAGGTGTTGTAAATTTTCGTGTGAACTGATTTTAGAAAAGGGGTCGGAAATTGAAAATTTCCAAAAAGCTGCTGCCATGATTTTAGAGGGGCTGTTTCGGCCAGTTAAATTATGAGAAAAATTCTGGCCTTTTGGGACATGAAAGTATATGGTATAAAGTACCTCCTGTCCAAAAATGAGCTCATTCTAACTTAAAATGAGCAAGTTATGACCATTTCAATATTTAGGTTTTTCCGATCAAAAATGCTATAACCGGAGTTCTATAACTCCGACGACCATGAAATTTAAACTGAAAACTCACGTTAACATGTGTAAGATTCTGCCAAGATTTGGGAATTTTTGGAGTTAACCTTGAGGTAGCTAATTTCTTAACGAATTAATTAGAAATTAATTTTTGAAAAAATAGTAAATGAATTTTAAAAATTCCGAGAAAAATATATGTTCATTATGGGACTATATTATGCTAAATCCCAAAAAAGAAATATTTTTGGGACTGATTTGGTATTTTTCATGAAAATAGTTTAGTTACGAACATATGAGTTAAATGTGTTATGTGAAGTAACAAAGTTGGAAGACAGGATTTTATGGCTTGGAAATCCTATATAAGGTATATGTAGATTGTTGATAAGGAATTTGATCATTGGTGATGAAATCTTATGAGTATGACCTGGTTGAATGATTAAATACATTATTTGGTAAAAGTGTAAACAACTGAAATAAACTATTTATAAGTTTAAGAAGTGATTCAAATATTGTTATGATATTAACAATATTAGATTATAAATTTATTATGTGATTGATAATATTTGGATAAAGTTAATGTCTTTAATATTTATTCTTGTTGATTAATGCTTATATCATTGTCATCATCTTCATGCTTATATATATGGTGATGAAAGTTATCTTTGGCTTACGTGCGAAGATGGGCTGTTATTTGTTGTTGTATATTTTTGGCTTACGTGCAGAGATAGACTTGTTATGATTATGACCAGAGATTATTCGGTATAGTCATGACCATTGATGATTTAATGAATATGCTTGGCCCGTAGTGTAGGGATGATTCGATGATGTGGTTTATTTATTAAGCTGAGTCTTAACGATAAAAATTGATGAAAATCTTTTAAAACATAGAAGATAGTAGATTTTATTCTCTACTTGACTCTTCTAATGGATTGCTTATTCCGCTGCGGTTAAACTTGATGTCTATTGTATTTTATCAGTTTAACATTGTTGAAGACTATTGATAATTTATTCTGCATTATCTTAGTCATAATATTTCTTCTTGGGCTAGTTGAGTTCACCTTTCTTTTCACACTTTTTCTCTTGAAATGAGAGAATATATTTGGGACGAGTCGGGGAGCGAGATGTGATCAGAGATGATAAGATTAGTAGTCCTCACTATTACATTAAATAGTGTGACAATACATGTAACGAGAAGCTGAATTTGAGTTTGTATATCATCGCTCACATGAGGACTCCATTGAGAATGGATATTGTACAGAAGGCAAGATTCTTGTTTAAACTCTTAGTTTATGTTTTGTCGTATTTTTACCGGACAATTTGTATAGTTAAGTTTGTATTTGTATTTTTGTACCATGTATTTGACGACTCAAGATGGGTGATGTATACCTAATTTTGGGGGCGTCACACTTGTACTTTTTAATTTTTAAATAATCGTTAAAATTGATCCAACGGGAGAGACAAATATACAGAGAGAGAAGCGAAGTCGACACGATAAAGATCCTCGATGTTTTGTTCCATCTTTTCTTACTTCCCACATTCGCACTATTGCTTCATAGTGGCACCGACTTGAGAACTCTAGTGTAATCCATTCATCTTTGTTGCATGAACTATAATCTTCTTCCCCAATTTTATTTACAATTTAACTCCAAGACAAGCTCATCCTTTCAATTAAACATTGAAAATCCTTTAATAAATATATGGGAACCAGTAATCAATGGAGAATCGAGACAAGAAGAATGAGAGAAGAAGAATGATAGAAGAAGAGAACTCTAATTTTCAAACAGAATAAAGATGAAACCCTACTGTTTAATAGAGTGTAACATTTTTCGAATACAATCGCCAGTTTGTAACTTTTTTCACTTCGGGTACTAAATTTTAAGTCGTGTCCCTAATTTTTAATGAAGTATAATATTTTTCGAGTACAATTATCAGTTTATAATTTTTTTTCATTTTGAATAATAAATTATAAATCGTGTCTCGGTACAGATATCAAAAATTGATTTATCCGGGATAAAAACTAACAAAATTGTGTATGGGATGGGCAAACTTGGAGCAATAGGAGTCGCCCACACGTATTATCTCACACTATTCCAAGTACGGTCGCTATTTTCTCTCTGTTCAATATCATAAACGCCATCAAGAGTACGTGGCTAGATCTACTACCATATTTCAGTACACGTGTAAAGATCAGGACCATTTACAATGCAACCGAGAGGGGAACGCTTCAAATGGGTTAGTCCTCATTTTTTATCGATCCGAGACACGCGGCGAGGAGCCGGAAACATAGTCAATAGTCTCTTTTTCACCGTCAGCCGTCGATAGTTCCCGGTGAGACGCGTGTTTTTGTATCACCCGAGTTGGGAACAATTTTGTGTCAAATCTGGGTCAATAATAGTTGTATATTTTTAGGTTATCTTAATACTTCTTAAAAGATTATCGTTTTAGAAGATAAAATTTATTCTAAAAAATTTGTCGTTTACAACTTTCAAAGAGAATAAATTATTTATTTTCTTATATTACCCATATCTTCTCTCATTGTCCCAAAAAATTCTCTCTCTTGTATTAATAGTTTTCAACTTTCCACAAAGGGGTAGTGATAAAATTTCAAACAAATTTTACTTAGTAAATGACACTTTTTAATCTATGTATAAAAACCTTAAACGATAATTTTTTAGGAACGGAGGTAGTACATCACAAACTCACTCAAAAAATTATTACTGAATATAATATTACTAGTAGCCTAATTTCTTTAAGTTCAGATAAAAAAAATTTCATATATTTTATTAAGCGACTGAAGTGCTACATTAACCGACTCAAATTCCAAGAGAAAAAGTGAAAAATAGTTGTTTCGTTAGTCAAAAAAAAAAAAAAAAACACTAAGCCGAATTTTAAAAAAAATTACTCAACAAATGATTTTGTCGGCGTCCTAAAAAAAGTCTCATTTTTTAATATTATTTAAAAAAATAAAATTCGCTTATATCACAATAGGAATTTTAGGATTCATAAATTATAGAATTAATTTAAATAAAATTTTCTTTTGTACAATAGAGAGAGTAAATTGTTAATTAATTAATAGTGATATTATAATGAAATTATAATAACAAATTTAAGAATATTGTGTTATACTACTTATCAATAAAAAATTACTCTTTTCTTTTCATACGAAAAGAATTGAATCAGGATCTTCTATGAGGATTTTTCTGTAAGAATCTTGTGAGGGTTTTGTTGTAGAGTTGACAACACATTAAAAAAAAGATCCAACGGCTCACAAATTTTATCAAGAAATTTTAAAAAGTCATAATATAAAAATAAATGCGTTTGTTGGCCTCTAATTTTCTGTCAACTTATAAAAAAAAATTCTTATCAAAATGTTGTAAGCCATTGGATCTCTTTTTTAATGTGTTGTCAACCCCACAACAAAACCCTCACAAAATCCTCACAGATAAATCCTAATAGAGGATCCTTATTCGAAAGAATTGTATACAATAACAGGATTGTACAGTCTGTATATTTTATAAAAATTATAGTTAAAATAAATACTATAATTTTTTTAAAATTCAAAAGAAAAAAAAATTGAACATGTTCAATAATCCGGTCGAAAAAAAAAATGTCATTGTAGAATGACTCTTTTTACTACGACCAGCCACCGAAAATTTCGTTTGTCCAAATATCACGCGCGTAGCACGTGATTACCACACCTTTCACTAAACATAATAGTAAAACGGTTTTTATGTTATTTACATTCCACGCTCCTCGCAGGGGCGGCGCCTTAGATTTATTCAGTCAAACCAGTAGTTGACTGCACTTTATATTTCATCCCACAAACGGTTCCGTGACTCAACTGCACTTATAATGCGTGAGTCCCACGCTCTTTTTACCATTAACCTTAGTTTTTTTTTCGGATACTGGTCAGCATAAAATTAATTTTAATCAATTATTAATCTGATATCGCATATATATATATAAAATAATTTTTTTATATTAATATTATATTAATTAATTAATTTATTATGAAATTAACTTCATAATAACCGAACCTTTTTTTTTTATTTAGAGCCAACATAGGAAGTAGACCATGTTATTTACAAAGGTGTATTTCTATTTGTACTAATTTTACATTAATACAGAAAAATAGTACATGAGTTTAATTTAAGGACTAGTAGGACTTGCATATTATTTTCTCTCTTTGTGAACGGTAGCTACACATAAATTTATGTACACAACTAAAAATTGTACATTTAAATGTAAAATAGTACTCCCTCTATCCTCGAAAAAATAATTAAATATACAAATTTTTTGTTCACAAAAGTTTGAGCTAAAGTACATAAAGCAAAATATAAATATATCATTTAATGACGTTCGTTAATATAAAAAATAAACAAAAATATTCATCATTTTATGTAATATCGTGAGATTTTTAAGGTTAAATTTAAAAAAATATCATGAAAATGTGAATTGGTGTGTTATCATTGTTGGTGTAATAAAACCTTGTGAATCGACGAAAAGGCTTTAAAGCCAAAGATATTTCATATTAATATTTGAAAATTTGATATTTTTACATTAAAAATGTCATTTATATATATATATAAGAACGATGTCGTTATAGGATCTATAACTTTCATATGAAAAATATCATTTTATATTATAGATTTATCGGTCTCCTAATATTTGTAATTAAATCTTGATGATTTTAGTCATTATAATGGAATTTAGTTTATGTCTTGGTAGACAATACAATACCAAAAAAAAAAAAAAAAAATCTATTAATTCAAATATTAATGGTTTATCTTTTTATTTATGTTAAAATTAAATACCATTTTAATTTTTAGACAATAACAAACAATAACACGATATGAAACTGGTAATATTTTCACCCTTAAAATTCATTTTTTTTTTTTTTACAAATATGTCTCTAATTTCATAATGGATTAATTTGCTCCACTATAGCTATCACTTTATTATTTTTCTTTTTTATATATATAATACAAGTGTTAACTATTTAGTTTGGTATTTAATTATTTATTGTTGGGTCATGATATTTTTTCTATTTGGGCCGAATGAATTGGGCTCATTTATTTAACTAGTTTATTGGGCCGAATGAATTGAACCTTAAAAGTCATTGAGCTTAGTCATCATATTATTTCTATTTGAACTCTATAAAATCGGGTCGGTTCATTGGACTAACCCATTAGATCTTTTTAATATCTATTACTTTGACTTGTAATGATGAAAAGGCATGACAGTTGACTAAGACACCTGTCATGTATTAATGTGGCTGAGATTATAGCCGGTCGGCGGCATAAACAGTGACCAAAAGTAGTGGATAACTGCATGCAGTCGGCAGAACCCATCAGATCAGGGAGCTGTGTCAGATAATAGTAGGTGGCACGATAAACCAGGCAAGAGAGTATAATCTATCAACCAAGTCTTCGCAACCAGGTACGTACACATTCATATACACATACACACAACTGAGAATATCTATCTCTATCTCTCTCAATACACTAGACATTACATCCTCCATTGTTAATCTTGTGAACACCGATACTGACTCTCACGCCTGAGCTATCCCCCGACGGTCGAAGCCGTCAAGCTTGTGGTGTTTATCATGTTTACTGTGCAGGATCAGGCGTCTTACGTGATTGGGACGTGGCAGCAGATCTTGGTGTTAACATTGGCGCTAGAAGGAGGGGCCAGTTCTAGTGTCATTGAAACCTTCAATCACATTCATTTAATCTACTTCGGAAGATGGTGAGGAGTAGAGATGGTACGCCAGAAGGGCAGGCGATGGTTGTTAGCTCGTCACTGCCTCGTGTTTCGGTAAAGGATCGTCTAGATCCTTCTAAAAGTGCTCACGAGAGCACGGCCTCCAACCATAATTCGGAGGATCTTCGTCCAAAGATCCATGGTGGAGCCGGACGGAGATTGGTCTTCGATACAGATAAAGGGCATGATCGTGGTCGGGGGCGAGCAGAGGGCTCACCGACCAAGACTCATCGCCGAAGTGGTCAGGAGGACAGAGCTGCCAAGTTGGCGAGGATGGCAGATGAAACAGATAAAGCCTTGGAGGTCCTGTTAAAGCAGAGGGAAGATATAGCCGAACAGATGCTTCGGGTGGCGGAGTTAAGGGACGAAGCATCTAGCTATGTTCAGTCCGAAAGGCGGGGTAAGCATAAGGAGGTGCAACGGCGAGAGGGGAAAGAGTCGGAGCATTCCATACATGTGTCTAGGGATCGTTCTCACGGTAGAAGGAGATCGAGGAGCAGAACTCCCGTGGCCTCGAAGAAGGCACCGGTGGTCGTTGGTTTTCAACATCGAGACGACGACAGGCGAAGGAGTAGGTCGAGGGAGATCGTGCCGAAAATCAGAAGAAGAGAGCATCAGCGTGACTATTCTCATCATGAGGATAAAGTTGTACGCCGGAGTAGATCCAGGAGCCCAATAAAGGCAGTGGGGTCAGCAGGAGGGGGTCGATCCACTCATAGACAGAATGTCATCCAGGAGAAAGAGGTCTCCTCGCAGCCCGAAGGTGTTGATTTCTTAGTGAAGGAGCTGAAAGTGCTCCGAAAGCAGTTGGCTGAGGTTCAACAGGTGAAGGACACGCCGGGAAAGAAGGCATCACATTTTTCCTCGGATATTCTTAAGGAGAAGGTAGATATCACCAAGAAGTTTCCTCGTATGGAGAGTTACGATGGGTCCGAGGACCCTTACGACCATAGCCAAGCGTTCGACCGGCTGATGGACTATTATGACTTCATTGATGCTGCCAAGTGCCATACATTTGTCACGACGCTGGGAAAAGATGCGAGGCAATGGATGGGGACTTTACCGTCTGATTCAATTTCCTCTTGGACCGAGCTTTGTGATAAGTTTCATGCCCGCTTTGGGAGCAACCGAAGGAGAGGGAAGCCTACAGGTTCTTTAGCACAGGTCAGGCAGTTCACCAACGAATCTTTAGGTCAGTATGTGAAGAGATTCAGAGAAGCTGTTGGTCAGGTGTCCGATCTCAATGATCTTCAGGCAGTAAGGTTGTTTTAGAACGGGCTAGATCTGGTAAAGTCCGAAAAGTTGGTGAAGAAGTTGATGTTCCACCATCCGAAGAGCCTGGCAGAAGCTTTTGACAAGGCAGAAGGTTATATTGTTGTGGAGGAGGCTATGAGCGATCCAGGCGTCCCTCTTGGATCGATTAAAGGAGGTAGATGCTCACCAAGGCGGATGGCGATCGAGGAAGGGGGAAGATATAATGATCGGCGGAGGCGATTCGAAGAAGTTCAAGAACTTCGTGGCTGCTGGGGAGTAGTCGTCCACTTGCGTTCGCTCCGAAGGTGAATAAGGTTTACACCAAGCTGAATATGGATAGGTCGGTGATTTTGGACCAGATCAGAAACCAGCCGTTCTTCGAGCCACCTCGTGATAATTATAGGACAAGACATGGCAACTCTCAGAAGTATTGTGGCTATCACCAAGTCGCGGACCATGATACTAATGAATGTTGCAATCTGAAGGATTTCGTGTAGAAGAAGATTCAGAGCGGATTGCTGGTTCAGTATGTGGCCGAGAAGGACCAACAAGATCAGCAGAATGTCGACCGTACTGTTCAAACGGTTCAAATGGTGCCACCCGTCCAAAATGCTCCAATACCACCGCCAAGGCATGTCGTTGATGTAATAACCGGCGGGACAGCAGGGAAATTAGTAGGGAAAAAGAGGAGAGGGTATTTAGATTCGGTCATGTCCGTGGCGGGTGTTCCCCCGAAGACCGACAGACCATTTCCAGGAACTGTTATATCATTCGCCGATGCAGATTACCCTTCGGAACCTATCGAGCCTCATGAAGGGGCGTTGGTGATCACAGCACAAGTAGGCTCGATGGATGTAAAGCGCATGATGATAGACAACGGGTCTTCTGTAGATATTTTGTATGCCCATGCTTATCAGAGGATGCATCTTGATGGGCGGAAGATGGAGGTCGGGCAGGAGGCTCCTTTATATGGCTTCAAAGAATGATCCAATCAAAGTGTTAGAGCACTTATCGAACTCCCCGTGATCTTGACCTGACGCCTCCGGCGGTAGAAATAATGTGTAAATTTTATGTTGTGCATGAGATTAAACCACAACGTTATATTGGGAAGGCTCACTACTAATGACTCTCAAGTCGTGACTTCCATCCTCACTTCAAAATCAAGTTCCCCACGGCGCATGGAGTAGGAGAGGTGGCGGGGGACTTAGATTTGGCCCGAAGATGTTATCGGAATGCGGTTATTTCCTCCGGAGTGGGGGTCAGCAAACAGAAACAAACCATGGCAATTGAGATCGATCCCTTCACTGAAAGCAGCTCGGAGCCATTGGTAATTCCTGCAGGAGAAACAGAAGAGATCGAGCTAGTCCCTGAAAAGTCGGACAAGGCAGTGAAGATTGGTTCGGGTCTGCCAGAACCTTTTCGGATGAACCTTATGGAACTCCTTCGATGCTATGCAGACATCTTTGCCTAGGAACAACAAGATATGTCAGGGATTAGCCGGAAGGTTGCTGAGCACAGACTGGAGGTGGATCCATCGAAGAAGCCTGTTCGGCAAAAGAGACGGATCTTTGCACCTGAGCGTCAGAAGATTATAGATGAGGAGATTGCCATGCTGATAGCCGCAGACTTTATCTTTGAGATTGACTACCCGCAGTGGATGGCTAATGTGGTGTTGGTGCAGAAGCAGAATGAAAAGTGGCGGGTTTGCATCGACTACACCGACCTGAATAAAGCTTGTCCGAAAGACTTTTATCCTTTGCCCCATATCGACTAGCTCATCGATGCCACTTCGGGGTATACATTACTAAGCTTTATGGATGCTTTTTCAGGTTATCATCAAATATCCATGTGCGAGGAGGATATCCCGAAGACTGCATTTATTACACACCGTTCGGTGTATATGCCTATAAGAAGATGACCTTTGGCCTTATAAATGCTGGAGCCACTTACTAGAGAATGATGAACTTCATCTTCGAAAGACAGCTTGGGAGGAACATGGAGGTTTACGTAGATGACATGATCGTGAAGAGCATGCTGGTTCAAAAGCACTTGGACAATCTGGAAGAATGTTTTCAGACGGTTCGTCATCACAAGCTAAGGCTCAACCCGGCAAAGTGTACCTTCGGCCTCGGTGCAGGGAAGTTTCTGGGATATCTAGTCAGTCAGAGGGGCATCGAGGCCAACCCAGAAAATATCCAGGCTATTCTTGACATGAAGACTCCTCAGTCGTTCAAAGACGTCCAACGTCTGACTGGCAGAATTGCAGCTTTGAGGAGGTTCATGTCTAAATCTGCGGAGAGATGTTTGCCATTCTTCGACACACTGAAGGGGCCGAAGAATGAGAAGACGTTCCAGTGGACTTCGGAATGTGAAGACGCCTTCCAAGGCATAAAGACCTATTTGTCTTCTCCTCCTCTATTGATGAAGCCTGCCCCGGCAGAGACTTTGTATTTGTACCTTGCAGCGAGTTTGTTAGCGGTGGGAGCAGTGCTGGTTCGGAAGGTCAGTGGAAAGCAGCATCCGGTCTATTATGTCAATCACGTCCTGCGAGATGCTGAAACCAGGTACCCTAATATTGAGAAATTTTCCTTTGCTTTAATAATTGCTAGCAAAGAAAGCTTCAATATATTTTCAATTCGGCTCTAGTCGCCTACTACACTAATCACCATTCAAGAAGGTGATGGGCAAGCCTGAGGTCTCAGGAAGATTAGCAGCATGGACTATGGAGTTGTCCCAATTTTTCATTGAGTATCATCCCCGAATTGCTATCAAAGGTCAAGCCTTAGCCGACTTTATGGTGGAATGTTCATTCAAAAGCGAATCCGAAACTGTCGAAGTTGAGACGTCCGATCGAAAGCAATTGCGGTTCTTCAAACAGGATGAAAAGTGCATGGATATTTGACGCAGATGGGTCCTCTACGGTGAGTGTTAGTAAGGTGGATTATCTTGACAAGTCCGGAGGGATTCAAGGTACAGCAAGCCATCAGATTTGGGTTTAAGGCAACAAACAATGAGGCTGAGTATAAAGCAGTGTTAGCAGGAGTTCGGCTGGCGAAGAGTCTAGAAGTTCAGAAGATAATCATTTACAGTGGCTCTCAGTTGGTCGTCAAACAACTGTCAGGAGAATATGAAGCTCGTGGGACAAGGATGATAAAGTATTTGGCAGAATTGAAAGACAGACTTCAGTACTTTTTCTCTTATGAGTTTCAGGGCATCGAGCGTAACGATAATTCCATTGCCGATGCACTGTTGAAGCTGGCCACCACGGATGCAGATGTTTTTAACGGATCGGTTTATTTGGAGATTTTGCAACAGTCGAGTGTACAGCATGAAGTGGTGATGTGTATCGAGCGATCTAACTGCTAGATGACTCCCTACGTCGAATATTTGGCAGATGGCGTCCTTCCTTCGGATCAGATGCTGGCAAAGAAGATCAAGTACAAGAGTGCCAACTTCGTTCTTATTGATGGGGATCTTTATCGAAGGGCATTTTCATCACCACTGTTGAAGTGTCTGGTTCCGTCTGAAGCTGAATATTCCCTTTGGGAGGTTCATGAAGGCATCTGCGGCGATCACATGGCTGCAAAGTCATTGGCATACAAGGTTCTTCGGCAAGGGTACTACTGGCCAACGATCTTCAAAGAAGCTACCGAGTATGTGAAGAAGTGTGAGAAGTGCCAGCTCAACAGTCCGATCCCACATCAGCCACCAGAAGAGTTATACTCGATTCTTTCTCCTATACCCTTTGCTGTCTGGGGGGTTGATATACTGGGTCCATTGACGAAAGCTAAAGGACAGGTCAGTTTTGTTATAGTTGCCATTGATTATATGACCAAATGGGTAGAAGTGAAACCGCTGTGACTGATAACAGAGCTAGAATGTCTAAAGTTCATGACAGAATCCGTAATATTTCGCTTCGGAATTCCCAAAGTGGTGATATCAGACAATGGACTCCAGTTCGTCGGATCGAAATTTGAAGGATTTTTGAAGAAGCTGGGGGTTCAGCACAAGAAGACTTCTGTGGCTCATCCACAGTTAAATGGGCAAGTTGAGGTGACCAACAGGACGTTACTGAACGGGATCAAGCGCAGACTAGACGAAGCTAAAGGAAGATGGCCAGAAGAGCTGCTCAGCGTGTTGTGGACTTACCGGACTACACCGAGGACCACCACAGGGGATTCACCTTTTCTATTGGCCTATGGTACTGATGCCTTAGTCCTAGTCAAAATTGGATCTCCAAGTCTTCGGGTTAGTCAATTCAAAGAGATCTACAATGAAGAAGGACTGAAGGCCAACTTAGATCTGTTAGAAGAAGTCAGAGAGGTAGCTTTGCTAAAATTGGCAGCTTATCAACGAAGATTAGCTAAGCATTACAACAAAGGGGTCAAACTTCGCAGATTCAAAGTAGGAGACTTCGTCCTCAGAGAAGCCGAAGAATCTATACCTCAAAACATGGGAAATTAATGCCGAACTGGGAAGGGTCGTATGAGGTGATCCAAGTACCAAAGCCAGGCACTTATCGATTGAAGGCATTGGATGGATCTGAGATTAAGAACACATGGCATGCTGGCAGGCTCCGAAAATATTTTAAATAGAAATCAAGTCAATTTACCGGAAGTCTGTACATGATCGTCCATTATCAATAAAAAGTCACTTTTTCGCAACTGATCTTCTTCCTATTTGTCCTAAGTTCACAATGATGTAAGGAGGTATGGTAGGACTCGTTGGCCATTCGATGGCAGCCTACTTATTTGTTACCCCGTGTGGTAGACAAATCCTATAATCCTTTTATATTGATTTTACCAAGGGTGGTAAGTCAATGGGCACCGAAGTAAGGAGGTATGGTCGGACTCGCTGGCCATTCGATGGCAGCCTTTTTGGTAGGAGTGTCCTTATGGGTTTGATTTACCGCGAGTAATAAACAAATTCCACTGTCCTTTTTTAATATTGTTTTTACCCCGAGTGGTAAATCCATGGGCACCGAAGTAAGGAGGTATGGTAGGACTTGCTGGCCATTCAATGACAGCCTTATTGTCAGGAATGCCCTTAAGAATTTGTGACCCCGTGTGGTAGACAAATTTCATGGTCCTTATATCTTTGTTATACCCTGCGTGGTAGACAAATGTCCTTATATCTTGGTCCCTATATAATTGTTTCACCCCGAGTGGTAAACAAGATCCCGATGGTGCAAAGAGGATCAGCCGAATTCACCTTACACATGACCGATCTCACATTTCAGAAATGATAAGTATGCATTACTTTATTTTATTCAAGTGTTGAGTTCAGTTCAGTCAATTCTATCCGTTAAATTCAGTTCACTTCATTTCATAAATTAACTGTCATATGTCTTATCTGATTCATGCCCTAAGTTAAGTCCATACAGATTAATCAATACTAAATTATTGACAAAAAACGAAAAGCATTATGCAAAAGTCATGACATAGAAAGCTGAAATTTCATCAGTATGTATCGATCTATTCATTAATATTGACAAACACATTGAGCAAAAACAGAAGTTTCGGAACAATCTCAAAAACATAGGAATCATAACAAAAGGTCCTTAAACCAAAGTTTTAAATAAAATCCTTCAACAACTCACAAAAAGTAGATAATTTCCACAGCCTTAAAAAGTTAGAATAAAATATTAACATTGTCAAGCATTGTCTTCGCCATCTGAAGAATCGAGCAGGGATGGATCCACGTTAGCTGTAATCAACTTCTCCTTGCCATGACTCCGGCAGAGCTCGTATCCTTCGGAGTATATCTTCATAATCTCGTCATTGATCTCATCCGATTTCCAATACTCTTCATGGATCTGTTTTCGAAGATCATCGGTCAAAGGAGGTCCTAGATCCCGAAGAGCCTTGAGTTCTCAGATTTCTTCTTCAAGCTTCTGACGCTTATTCAGATGACGAGTTTCTGCTAGCTCTAGCTTTTGGATCGTTTTAGTCAAGATCTTAGCATCAGCCTTTAACTCTTTGATCTTCTCCATCCTTATTTCACTCCTCTGAACCAAATCAACGTTCATCTTGACGATCTCCTCGTATTGTGCTTTAGTTGACTTCAGTTCTTCATTGGATGTCTTCACATCTCCTTTGGCTTGAGCCAACTCTTTTCGAAGACCTTCATTTGTATGAAGAACGCTTTCACGTTGAGTCCTTTCCCGAGCCAAAGCAGACTTCAGGATAGCGTTCTCCTTTCTCGTTGCCTCTTCTTCGGCCTTAGCTTCGATAGACTTTGGAACACATATGTAACATTATTTGATCAGTTTTGAATGCCTAAATATAAAGATAAATACGAAAAATACAGAGAAAACCACTTTACCTTCGCCAGATAACCCATGCCTTCCTTGAGCAGGTCCATGTTTGTACTATTACCAAATCGATGATCATCGGTATCACGGACGAAAGCATCGAATAATTGAAAGGGGAAGTTGGCATTAAACCTGGGCCACATGGTCGGGGAGGCCATAGCGTCATGCTGAAATTCAGAACTCGATTGTGTTGGAGGGGAGGACGTGCGTTGATCGTAAGTCGATGTTGGATCCGTGTATATATTCTCCGGAGAGGGAGATTGAACAGGATTAGGTTCGTGAGCTGGTGAGGAAACAGAGGATGGACCTGGACGACTGTCTGATGGTTGTTTCCTTTTCCTAGATAGTGCGGGGATGGATTCGACCAGCTCATCATCAGGTATTTGATTTTCAGCTGGGATTACAGGAGGGGTGTCAGTCGAGGACGGAGGGACTCGAAGCTCATCAGCAGTAAGAGGGGTGATCTTTGTTCTCAATTTCTTAACACGAAGAACTTTCGCCCGTTCATGCAGAGGTATGTCAAACAAACTTCTCTTAGTTGAGACGGATTCAGAAGGTACAGAACTAGGATTGGATGAAGGGCTTGCTTGTGGGATTGCTTTTGGAATTATTTCCGGATCACTTTCAAGGATTGTTTCTGGCGGAATGGACTTAGATTTTTTGGCGGCTCTTTTTCTTCGACGGGGTCTGAGAGATTCTTCAGCAACAACGGGTTCATCAACTTGGGGTTCGTCATTCTGAGGAAAAACAGTGGGTGGATCAGTAATGATGGGATCGGCTCGGGGAGATTCTTCAGTCGGAGGCTCTTCACTTGCATCCGTAATCTTTCCTGCCAAAAAGTCTTCGAACTCTTTTACCTCTGACGAGTTCGGTCTAATCAAAGACACTACGAAGATTATGTAAAGACGAGTCAGAACCAATATTATCAAAGATTTCACAGAAATATACATAAAAGTAGTTCAGTACTTACGTTTGTGATCATATAGCCAAGCCTGTTTAGAAAGGAGTCCATGTTTCCACTCTTCCTTTGGGAAATTGCGCATGAAATCGATCAGTTCGGCTACACGCTCTTCGGATATATCTCCAAAATCGGCAGAGACCACATCGCTCGTAGTCCAGTTCGGTAGAGAGGCAATCTCGGGTCCTTTGACGAAGAACCATCTCCCGTGCCATCCTCTATTGCTCGAAGGGGTGTTTATCAGCGATCGCCTCTCAAATTTCTCACCTGCCTTCTGTGCATGCTTGCCTAATACTTTGAACCCCTTTTCCCTGCTTTGGGCAATCTTGTATACAGTAAAGAAAAAATCGAGAGTAGGCTCGACCCCGATTCGTGATGATGTAATGCGATAAAAGCTAAGATGTGGATGTAGGAGTTTGGCACCAGTTGGGTAAACCCTACCCCAATAAACCCCAGAAGGGTAACCAGAAAGATATGAAGAGGAAATCTAACCCCCTTCTCAAGTAAAGTTACCGGTACGGCCGTCCATCCCTCGGGACGTTGATACATCCTCTCTTCAGATTTGGGGGCTCTTATCAGATGGGTGTCAGGGATGTGATAGCGAGCCCTAATCTTCCTTAACTCAGTCTCAGAAATGATGGAAAGCGTGTTGGCATGGGGATACTGCTCCTTGCTCTTGAAGAAATCAGAGGGGTCGGGTACGGGTCTCGGAGACATAGATTTTCCGCTCGAGGTAGCAACCTTGGGGTTTGAACTCGATGCTTTTTCAGAAGGATTGAAATTTGGGTTGAATAAAGAGTGATGGGGGTCACGAAGGGAGAATTTCGTTAGAGTTCACAGACACCATTGTTGGGATTTCGCAGAGTAGGGAAGAGAAGTTCTGGAGAGAAGAAGAAAGCTCAAGAGTTCGAAACTCAAATTGACAGGTAAAACTGTCAAAATTGGTAAAGTTTACCTTTTATCTTGATTTTACACGAAGTTATGAAGGCGGCACATTTAATTTCCGCAATGATGAGAATTGAATGGGAAGCGTCCGGGATCGAGCCCTTAGATATTTTATCAGATTGGGCTTCTCGGTTGGGTTTCCAGTTTTTTAGTCCATCTTTTTCAATCTCAATCCTTTATTGATTGAGCCTTTCACGTTGGACATTCAGTCGTCCTCTATCTCACCTTATAGACCAAATCGGGTATGTCTCAATTGCTTCATGATTATGGGCCTTTAGTAAATTTTAATATCATGGACCATTTATAGTTTTCTATTAAAATTCGCATTTTAATAAAAACTAGGGGAAATGTCGGTCATGATATTTCTCTATTTGGTAGAATGAATTGGGCTCATTTATTTAACTAGTTTATTGGGCCTTCATTATTGAACCTTAAAAGTCATTGGGCTTAGTCATCATATTGTTTCTATTTGAACTCTATAAAACCGGGTCGGTTCATCGGACTAACCCATTAGATCTTTTTAATATCTATTACTTTGACTTGTAATGATGAAAATGCATGACGAGTTGACCAAGACACTGCCGTGTATTAATGTAAATTTGAGATTATATGGAATTATTTGGCATAAACAAATGACCTAAAGGTAGTGGATAGATCGCGTGCAAATGATGTAACCCATCGGATCAAAATGTGTCGGATAATAAGTAGGTGGCACGATAAACCGTGCAAGCAGAAAGTATAATCTATCAACCAAGTCTTCGCAACTGTGCAATGCGTACACATTCATATACACACACACTGGCGAGAATATCTCTCTCTCAATCTCTGGGCACACTAGACATTACATCCTCCATTGTTAATCTTGTGAACACCGATACTGACTCTCACGCTTGAGCTATCCCCCGGTGGTCGAAACCGTCAAGCTTGTGGTGTTTATCGTGTTTATTGTGCAGGATCAGGCGTCTTACGTGATTGTTACGCTGTCAGATCTTGGCGTTAACATTTATTATAATTTTTTTTTAATGAGGGTTTTGATATTGACGTGGATAGTTTGAGAGAGTGGTAAAACATCTTGAATTTAGCCATAGCACCCGGATGAGGAGCCAAATCCCCTACGAGATTGAGTCGCGGCACACTCTTTGGTCCGAGCCCTTTTTTTACGTCATCCCTTCTATATATAACCCACTCCTTTGCCTCCTCTTTTACCTCAAGCCCACATTCTCTATTCTCCCCACCCTCCTCGTCGAACCCTAACTAACAAATCACAATGGCTCCCAGGGATAAACCTGCTGCCGTTAAAGCTAACACAACCGTCTGTGCCGGAAAAGAGCCGCGTTACAGAGGCGTCAGGAAGAGGCCTTGGGGTCGTTATGCCGCGGAGATCAGGGATCCCGGTAAGAAGAGCCGCGTTTGGCTAGGAACTTTTGACACAGCTGAAGAGGCGGCGCGTGCTTATGACGCCGCCGCTCGAGAATTTCGCGGTGCGAAGGCTAAGACGAACTTCTCTACCGTCTCCGAGCTCATCGCCACTGCTACAAACCAAATATCCGTACCCGCCGGCGCCGGAAATAACAACCGGAGCCCTAGTCAAAGCAGCACTGTCGAATCTTCGAGTTCTGCACAATTCACCGCTGCCGCCGCTCCTCCTCCGCCCTCTCTTGATCTCAGCCTCGCTCACCTAGGCGGCGGCGTTCATTATCCCTATATCTTCCCCACTGCAAGTCCAATGTTCTTCTTCCACGCGTTGTCCAGGCCAGACGCCATAAATAGCCATATCAACATGTTCAGATCGGAGCGCCCCGTTGTTTCTCTACATCCTCCTGTCGCCGTAACTGCCCAGAGCGACTCCGATTCTTCCTCGGTCGTCGATAACAATTATTCTGACCGAAATTCACCTAGAAAATCTATCGATTTTGATCTCAACCTTCCTCCACTGTCGGAGGAGGCCTGATCTCGCCGGAACCACATAACTTTCCAATCTCCTTTTTTGTTTTCAGTTATCAATTTTATCTCCTTTTATTAAGTATCTGGTTAACGAATCTAGAGAGAGAAAATCGGAGCCTGACAATGATATTGATATTATATTTGTAAATAGGTTACCATCCTAATGGATTACGTTGTTGTAGCTTTTACTTTCAGAAACCAATTTTGTAAAACAAAAATCAAAATTAAAGCAATTTTATCATCTTTATTTTATTCGAAAGCTTCATACTTGATTAATTGCATATTTGTATATCCATGGCAATGGTGAAAGTGTGCGCAGTGCGCATAGCAAGTAGGCGTATGTTAGAATTCTGTTCAATGCTCACGTTAGAAAAATGGGTCCCACAAGTGTACGGGCACCGCAATAAATCTTTTTTTGGCCTAAATTATGTCGGCTTGATGATGAGAAGCATGGGCTCTTATGCAGCCCTTCCTTCCGGCTGTCGGACACAACACGTATATCTCGGTGGATTATTTAGTCCTTTTCTAATTGGGCGGCTCTAAAGGCAAGGTGACACTCATCTCAACTTTATCCTAAGGTGCTGATGATGCTGTTTGTTTATTTTTTTATTATTTTTAAAAGCCTTTTAATTGGTAAGATAAAAAATAAAATTTTAATAATTAAGAGGTACCTCTTAATGAATTTTTTTTGATACTTTTTTTATATAAATATATTCAACAATATTATGCACTTATTTTTATTAAATTGAATATTTAAAATTATTAAATAAAATTTTATCCTTTAAAATGTTAAAATAGTGTCATTAAGAGTCAACTTACTTTTTAGTTATCAAACAATTTTTTAAATTCAGACCTCATAACCATCTAGATGATCTAATTTATTAAGATATCATAATCAGATCTTAATTCCCAAATTTATCAAACACAACCTAAATTTGATCACTAATTTCAATATATTACCGGATTATTTTATATTACCTCTTTTACTATAAGTCATTTTAGAGAAATATTTTTATTCTTTAATACAAGTTATTTGAAAATTACAAGTAAGCATTAATTACTTAATTTTTAATATTATTCCAAATATTAAATATAACTTTAATTCTCACTATTTTTATTCAATAAATAACAAGGATAATATAGACAATTGATATTATAATTAATGTTATACAATTATTTTTTTAATATTTGTGCACAATTCTAAAACGATCTATATTAAGGAACGAATGGAGTATTTAACATTGAAATAATCCGTGTTAAATTTTGAGTTCGAAATAAATTTTGGTTAAATTTTAATTTTGAATCGAATCAAATTCAAACTTTAAACTGTCAAAATCGATCACACGTTTTACACAATATTTTAAATCACTGATCCAATAATATCTTTTTGAATCATCTTAATTCATTACATGTTTACCCAAAAAAATCATGACCGTAGAACTGAGGGGTTACAAACGGAAGTAATAAGTATGAAGTTCATTTTTAGATAAGTTGATTAATTGACTAATACAGTATTGACACGCAAGCGAGACTCTATGTGTATCAGTATTCTATTGGCCAATTAACCAACTTACCAAAAAATAAACTTCATACTAACCGAATCCTTTACAAACATAACATCATTATTTAACTACAAGTTCAATAAACTTGCAGCTTAATATGGAATAATTGCTTATCATTGATAAAATTACAAATACTATTATTTTTTGTAGAGTGAAGATAATATTCTTTTGTTGATGTATTATGAGCATAATTAAACGGTTAAACTAACTCACAAGTGTAACATGTCAGAATTTATTGAGGCTACATAATGTCTAAACAAATTTAATTGTAACTGATAATAATTATCTGAAAGTTACATTCCAATTATCCTTCATGTACAGTGACTTTATATCATCAAATATAAGCATGGGAGGATTTATAATTTTTTTTTAGCATTTAAGTTAAATTTTTTTAATTAAAATAAATAAAAAATTTGAACTAATTATAATAATGTTTACAAATTATAATAAATATTCATAATTTAAACTAAAAAAAAAATTTCAAATAAAAATATTTAGACACAATTTAAAAACTTACTTCGATTACTTGTCATAATTCAATTTGAATGTTTCCTCAAATGTTCAAAGTCTCAAACTAAATTTATTTTTTATATTCAAACAAAATCATGAAAACTAGAAATGAGGAGATGCTAAAGGTTCATAATCATTTTTCATTTCCCATTATAAAATAAGGCAAAATCATCCAAAATGATCCTATTTTCAATTAAAGATCAAACAACCTAAAAACAAAAACACAATCAAACAAAACTAACAGTAACAGCAGTCAACCAAATCAATAAAAAAAAAAAAATCAAACTTAAATCAAATAATCACTCACAGTTTACACGCCGATAAACATTCAAAACCAAAAACTATATAAAAATACTTTTAAGATTTTACCAATTAAAAAGATTTTTGTACTTGTATTCAGAATTGGTTTATGAATTTTTTTTTGTTCCTTCCAAGTTTAATTCTTTCATTAATCTGCCCACTTAAATTTATTAATTTATATATCTGTCATACTCCTATACTTGTAAGAATAAAAATTCGGCTGGGGTTGAAGCCTATGTTGTCCCTCATATGTATCCGCCCTTGAACATAGGATATATAAATTGTGAAGGGTCTTACCTTGAAGTGTTAATAAATTATTCCAATTTTTTTAAATTATAATTTTTTATTGATACTCAAATTATATTAGTTTAAAAAGTTTAAACTGTACAAGTTTGATTTGAGATTGTATTCGACTCGTAAATGAGTCTCAGTTAAATTTTATTTTAGATTCGATAAATTTTATGAATCAAATCTAAATAATTCAATACTCGATTCGACTTGATTCATTTACACCACTAACTGTTTTATAATGTTATATTAGTTAAATTGATACATTGACATCATATACACTAACAATATTAAAAATATAATATATTATTAAAATAAAATAATAATATTCAACAAAAAACTTTATTAATGAGATATAATATTATTAACACAAGCATAATTTAATTTTTTTTTTTCAAAAATAGTCCAAAATGGAACTGAATCTTATTCCTATGAAGCAACACTATTACAAAAGAAAAAAAATAAAATAATAGCTATCCTCTAATCAATTAAAAAGAAAATATTATAATTAATCGGATTAAACTTGCCGATACATTAGTTACAAAATTATCATGACAAAAAATAAACTATAAAAAAAAAGACTAAGCATAAAATATTACTAATTCATATTATAATATCATAATCAAAACCCAAAAGAGTCCACATACTTGGTGGAGCGCGGCGGCCGATATTCGTGTGGGTCCGGTCTTACATGAATAAACAATGGAAAATTTCTCTCAAAGATACGTGTAGGTCCCAAACAGCACCGCTCATCTTTGTACACGACACGCGCCGACCATGAAGTCCTACCGCGAGGTTGACGTGAAAGCAATGACTAGAGAACACGCGTCATACTTCACGTGGGCAATGTCGTACGGTAGAGTTCCTGAAAAATTGATTGGTAAACAGTGACGTGTTGTCAGATGGGCAAACAGAGATGCCGGCGGGAATAGTGCTGTTGAGTAGACGTGGATAGAAAGACCGGCGGGTGATGTAAGAGGTGGACACGTGTTAGTATTAATTTAGATGGAGTGTAAGAAGCAATAAAAGGGCAACCGCTGAAAAGGAAGAAAGTGCTTGGTGGGGCCGGCTACCTCCTCCCCCTCATTTCGTGGCTTTGTCGGGTTATTCACCCACAATAAGTCTTAGCAGGCGTATTTTAAGAGTCTCATAAACTAGATTATTTTATGTACTTTTATTTGCTTAGGGTAAAATACAAATGTGACTACTGAACTTTAAGAGTTTTTGGAGCATTTTGAGCCTTTTTCTATTAAAAAATTTTGACTTGCCCACGCGTAGAATATATGAAAATTTGTTGCTACCAAAATTTGATCTCCAAACCTCCAACTCAAATTTTAATCCAATTGACCACCCGAGCAACACAGGTTAACTATTATATTTTCGCAAGGATTATACTTTATAACTGAACAAAGAATTTCTCCCAAATTAAATAATAATAATAATAATAATAATAATAATAATAATAATAATAATAATAAATAAAATAAAATAAAAAATAAAAAAATAAAATAAAATAATAATAATAATAATAAAAATAACAATAACAATAATAACAATAACATATCCCAAGCATATTCATGTTCCCAAATTTTAACCATCTCTGGATAACTCAAACAAACAAAGAATTTGAATATCAAAAGAGCAATATGACAATATGAAAACATAAACTTTTGGATTAATCGAAGCTCGACGTGGATTGTCCCTTAAAGTGTGGAGTGAAGGTTCCATCTTCCGTATTGTAGACACCCATGTCCTAGCCTCCCCCAAGACTAGTATCATAACCCGCATAAGCTAGAATATTATCATCTGTAAATCCTACCTGTGCTATGAATCTGTGACGTTTTCAAATTCGGGTCTCTTCTAATTTGATAGAGGGTGCTACACAGTATTACCATTCATTCATTCATTCATTCATTCATTCATTCAATTGAATAGTTTCAAAAGGACTAATATAACTTCTATATATCCAAAATAATATTACATTCTCCAGGTTCTTTGTAACCCATTCGTTTGTTCTTGTCATAATATCAAATATATTATAAATCGTTCAACTATTATATTACATAAGCAATCTAAGGGTTTGTCTTCGCCTTGCCCTTGTCCTTGCTTGAGCCTTCGGTCCGCTCGATCTTAGCTGTGTTCATATGGTTCAAGCAAGAGTGAGAAATGACTAAATTTCAACAAGTACTATAATTTAATAAACAACATGCTTGAAACATAGAACTCATATATCTTCAGTAACTGAACGATAGTTACGAAGTACTATCGATAATTAAAAATAGCATTTCTTTTCATTCAAAACGTTTTCCAACAACAATATGAAGAGAATATCAACTAAGGCTTGAAACTATGAGCGGTTCATAATTTCTTTTGAAAAGGACAACCCTAAGACTAAGTCCGTAAGTCCCAAGCGTAGCTTACGAGCACTTACGGGTGATCAAATACCATATAGTACTCTATGTTGATCAACACTATATTCATTAAACGATATGACGTTTAAGTTGTGGCAACCTCACGTGCACCGTCGTTAAATGACAAAAACATTTTAGCCTACTTGGTCTTCGATTGAAAACCATACCAATATAACTTCTAGTAAACATAAATCATGCTTGATGAATAATAATATAAGTCTGGCCAGAAAGAATTGGCTTTAGACTTCATCATTCAAAACTTCATGCGAAAGAATACATGAATTATAAAGCTTGTCCAAACTGAACTGGAACAAGGGTTAGAATACTTGCCTTCTTCGTCTAACTTCTTGATTAACACACGTACACTTTAAGTCTCTACGTTTCTACAATACATGATCATATAACATACCACATTAGGTTATATATAATCAAGTATGTATACTACTATATCTTACCCTTCATCTCAATGTAAATCCTAACTTAGATCTACTATTATGGGTTTCCAGCTTTTATTACGTCATTCACATTACGTTCACTTTTAATTGATTATTAACTCTTAATCATCATGCATTAGTGTCTTACAAGTACCTTACAATGTTATGTTTATATCTCAGTTCATTACTAACAAGTTCCTTTTCATTCTACACTTGTAAACATTCTTGTCAACAAAACTCTAGATTTGGCGCCGCAAGACTTTAACTTAACTCGCATCTGCTGCCACATAAAGCATGAGTTAGTATTATATGTATTGATTCCAACATATGACTGCATAATGGGCTTTAAAAGGTGTGAGTCGTGTTGTGGCTACGGACTCTGTGCCTCAGATAGTTTGCAAAATTTTGAAAATTTCACGAAACTCCCGGACGCATAACTTCTTCGTTATAAGTCCGAATTGATCCGTTCAAAAGTCCACGGTTCACAAATTACATACTCTATTCGTTCATGCAAGAATTTTATCTATTTGACTTCATTTGCTAAAATTTCACCTATTAATTCATTTTTAACGAAAACGATAAACGTTCGTGAACGTTCAACGCTCGTTTCTTCGTTCTAAGTTGGAATTCGATCATTTTCGAGTCCGCAACTCTATAATGCCAAATATGACTTGTCTCCATCAAAAACCAATGTTTCCGACTTCAAACACAAAATACGACTTCCATTCCAAGAATTTCACGAATTCGACGATAATCGTCCAATCGTGTGAATTCCGGTAAAACTACATTCTTAATGATTCTAAACGGATTTTAATCAACATAAGATCATTTCAAGTTACTTATTAAACCAACTTATAAACAAAGTAGGTTTTGACATATTCTCATAAGTCATTGATTTATTCAACTTATGAACTATAAATCTTCATGCTCATGACTTATTAATAACTTAAGTCCACTAATCAATGTTCTTATGCTATATTCCACATACTAATCATCATATGACAACATATGATAAGTTCTTCATGGTTCTAGCAACTTATTAATGTTCAAGTTGCTTATCCAAATTATTTGGCTTAAGTTCATTCCTTATTAACCTATTACATGATCTTAGAATACATGTTCATTAATAACACTTCCTTTATCATCCTATTATAATAGAGATGAAAGAACATTGGACACAAGATCATTACCTTTGAGGTCTAACTTCTTCTCCTTGGAAAATCTAACTTTGACTTAAAAGTGCTTATTTGCTCTACCAAATAAGTAGCTTATATTTGAGAGGAGTTGGATGAAATAACAACCAACAAAAATTGAAATGAGCCTTCTATTTATAGGCCATCCAAATCTAGGGTAGAATGGTCATTATAACCTTCCACCTCCTTAACTAACCTCCTCATTCCACCTCCTTACTATTCATAACCTAGCAATTAAGTAAACTTGTTAGCCACTTCTAAAACTTGGTCACCACACTTTCTGTTTGCCTATCAAGCTTACCCATTTTACACACTAGGTTTGACCTATGGATCAAGGCTTTTCATTGGGCTTTGATAATTAATCTAACTACTTTCTTAATGGGCTTGTGCTACATACTTTGGACTAATGATATATCAAACACTTGAGCTTGATTGTCACATTATATTGGACTTCTCTTATTAGGCTAATAATCCTACAAGTCCATTACCTCTTATTAATCAACTTAACATTTACCCCATGTATAATTCCCATATACTAACTCGTATATTAATTCGTAATATACGTTATTTCATTCTTCATACATAATAGTACAATACGTCGTATTATACTTACATTCATTACCTTCATATAATGAATACACATTATACGATCACAACTTTCTTCCTTTAACGTTTAATAAACCTAACGTTCCCAAATTAAGTCCGCATGCGAAATATTACGTTTTCCATATTTAGATTATTATTACATAATTGATATCACCTTGATATTATAACGTTACGTATTTCTCGGAAGTTCAAAAATAATTCCCGAGCATAAATCGATGAATAGTATTTTTCAGAAATTTTCTTGAAAAGCTTTTATTTTCGTCTTAAAAATTCAAACACCTTAATTCTCTCACGTAGTTAAAATACTACGACATTCCGACATTTTTAGGTTATAGAACGACATTCATCTTATCAACACGTAATAATAATAAATAATATTATTTTATTCATTATTAAAAGTATTTATAATTGTTCGATTTTCTGGGGCGTTACAGAATCCGAGTTAGATTAGGAGTTTCTGATTTAGGCAAAACAAAAAGAAATAAATAAATCAAGACGAGTAAGAATTTTTTGCAATAATATGGAGCCAAAATACCCAATATATGGAAACCATGATGCTCTTTCGATATGTAATATATGGAATTCACAATAATCTCATTTCACTGGAACTGAATCGGAAAATAACAGACCATTGGACAGAAGGTTCTTGTAACAATTCAAATTAAAAAGTAGAAAAAAACAAAGTCCTGGTTTATTTAAGAGGCCACAACAGGAGGTTGGGTATCACGACCGCACTTAACCAACAACCTAGTCAGGGCTTCAGGCGACCAAATCTGGTACTTCACTTTCCCAGAAGAGAGGACTACCTCAGCCAGTTCAAACATACCGGCAGAAAGCCCTTTTGATATTCAGATTCTTTGTTCGTTTGAGCTATCTATGTAATTGTAAGTTAACCTTTTCGACTTTATCAATTTAGGGCAAGCCCTTTTCCCCAATTTCATCATTCTTTGCCTCTGAAATTTATCATTCACCCAAAATGGAATCAATTCATCATCCAAATCATAATCCTCCTCCTCCTCCTCCTCCTCCTCCTCCTCCTCCTCCTCATCATCATCATCTTCTTCAGATCTGCTAAGTCTCATTTCCCTATTAATATAACCTCCATACTCACTTCAAAAAACCAAAAGAAAAAACCAGGGGAGATACAGATCTTCAAGTTTCTAGCTCCAATGGCGACTAAGGCTGCTTTGTTCATGAAAACCCCTAACACATCTCATGGGAGAAGCAGAGTTCCTCCAAACTCTTCATTTCAATTCGCTCCGACTGGATGACGGGTCATTCATCAAGATGCCGTTGCCAATTATTCTTGCCATAGATGATTCGCAAAAGTTTTAGATTGGCGAGTCGGGTTCTGTTGCCAATTGTTTATGCCATAGATGTCGCAAAGTTTCAAAAGTTTCGATCTCGAATGGGTCCATGAAGAACGAAATGAGACTTAGCAGATCTGAGCTAAATGGGTTTTGTTTTAATTTGGGGGAAATTGGACCGGATGTTATAAATAATAATCCTTGCAAATAAAAATCAGCTAACCCGTGGTGCTCGGTGGTCATTGGGTTGAAGTTTGGTGTTGGAGGTGTTGACCAAAAGAAAAATGCTCAATACCTCAAAACCCCTAAAGTTCAGTGGTCATATTTACTTATTTACCCTTAATTTTATAAATAAGTATTTTTATTGTAAATCTATTCTGGGTATATATTTTATTCTAGAGTGAACCGAGGGAAAATTTATATTTTATTTTTTGTAATATTTTGTCAAGATGGACAATAACATGCGATTTTACATAGTAAAATGAGTAATTTTCATCATTACTGTCACATATTAAATTATAATTATTAGTTGATAACATGTATAAAACATGGAATAATTTGAATAATAAATTTAATAATTTGTCGAATATTCATATTATATCTTAACTAAATATTAATTTCATTATTTAAAAATGAAGTAGAATAGTGAATCGTTGTCTGTAAATTTGTAAACCCAACTTTTCTACATGAGGTCAATATCAATTCTTAAAATTTACTCCCTTTGCTTTTGCAACTAAAGAGCAACATAAAACAATTAAAAGAATGTTAAGTACTTATCTATCCATTTTTTCTTGCTCATTATAAAACTCAATAAAAAAATTAGACAAAAAATAATTTATTTTATTCTTATCATTAATTGTAAAACCCAGGAACATAGTGTAAGCTCAATTGAATGTATTTGTCTTAATTATACCCTCAGGTTAGACACGGAAACGGCCCAAAGTTTCATGGTAAGGCCTTTACCGTCTGATAAAAAAAGCGGGTTTTGGTAGTAGTTTTTTACCATTGTAAATTCCCGCTTTTTGGCCGAAGACGTTCAATTTTGGGCTCAAAAAATGTAAAAAATAGGCATAAAACACTTCACCATGGTAGGGTCCTACCGATCGTGATTCCCCAAGCTTTGGGCTTATATTTTTGACTGTGAAAATCTGGCGTTTGGCCCTGCCTACGCCATTCATGGCAAGCGTTTGTCACCTCTACTTCAGGTGTTCTGTTTCCACTCTTTTTAACAATTTACAACAACTAAAACAAATGATACCATAAAGGAAAAAGGAACATGTTTCACCATAAAAATACAATAAAACAAACCCCATCTCCTTGACATTTCTCACTCGTTGGTTACCTTTTCCTCAACTGAGCATCTGGAGATTTCCAAAAAACCCAGCAATCCACCTAAATAAACAGAAAATGATCAAGAGTTATAATCTTTGGAGGTGTCAAAAGATTTTGGTGGATCATCAATAGCAAAAGGAAAAAGAAGTTTATAATCCTCACATCAAACAATTCATTACCCACACATCTACCGAGTAAATTTAAAACCAAATAATCAAATAACTAACCTTTAAGATAGAGAACACCACCGCTCAAATCACAATTATCGCCGACGATAAAGTCAAGGTGAGCCTTGATAATATAAAAGCTAACACCCCTCCAATCAATTGAGGCGTTTTTAGAAGTTAGAGATCCCACAAATGCCAGTAACCAATTAACGACACTATGAAAGTTATTAAGGACGGGCCACAAAATTTGTCTCGACAGAACTAAAAGTACATTTGTTGACCTGAACGGAACCTTGAAAGCATACTCAATAAAAATTCAAACTTTTTGAACTAAACCAAAATTAAAAGTAAAAATACTATCTTTATCGAGCCTTTTCAAAGCACAATAATATTCGATCATTGATACCAAAGAAATTAAATTGCAATCACTTTTCCCAAATAAGAAAGGTAGTAATAATTCCTTAAAATATCAAATAAAGCATAAAATTTAAATTTTTTAGCACACAATTAATCACACAGTGTGCATATATTCATATCATTCCCAAAAATTTTAAATAAATAATAAATACCAAAATTTTATATCCAAAACAAATTATGTGCCTCAGTCACATAATGAGAGTCCTCATTCAAAAGCCAAAGCTGGAATGAAATTATGAATGTAAAATCAAAATAAAATCTTTAAGCTAAACTATGAGTGTAACATCAATATTAAAAAGTATTTGCCTGAATATAATATATAACATGAGAAATTTAAAGAATTGCTTAAGAGCATGTGTTGATTAAACAGATAGCCACTATTTAGCCAAAAATAAATAAATAGATAACCACAAAATAATACAATCCATAACCCCATATAACACCAAAAATAATCCCCTCATCACATGCTAAAGTAGATAATTATTAAAATCATGATCTATAAATGACGCATCCAATATTTGATGCAAGAGCAAAAAAAGTTTCAAAATCATGATGGGCAAAATTTCTATATATTTATAGTTTTACATTATTTCTTCTATAAATAAGATTTTTATCACTACTAAAGTTTTTCCACCCAATTTATGGTGGGTAATTTCCCACCTTATTGTGTGAATTGATCTGCCCCTAATGTTAAAGCATTTAACTATTCCTCCATCATCCAAAACCCCCTTTCTCTACAAATAAGAGTTCAATTTTACTTTCTAGGATGTATGAAAATGAAACCCTCTTTTAAAAGAAATCTACAATAAATCTCATTATATTTAAGCAAGTAAGTTATCATCTTGGTATCAACAATATTGTTTTATCGTCATTTATTTTCTTATTTTTAGTGACGATAAACACAATAACATGTCGAAAGAATAATCATAAATATGACAATATTGTCGTCATTAAAATTAGATAATTTAAATAGAGTACCATATTTTCGTCACTTGAACAATATCATTTAATGACGAAAAACAATTTTCGTCATTAAATGCACCAAGTTTTGATGACAAAACATAATATAGAGTGACGAAAGTTTCATTCGAATAGTGACGCTATTAATGTCACTAAAAGTAATTAATTATAGTGACAATAATGTAGATCGTCACCATAAGTTAAAACATTTAGTGACGACATCAAATATTGTTAAATAAACATAATATCACGCTCATACGGTGACGGTCTCTGTGATGATTAACACTCGTCACCAAATGTTTTAGTGACAAAAAATAAATTTTATGTGAAAAATTTTAGCGTCATTTTTTGTGTGATTTCTTGTAGTGAATGCATATTTTTTATACATACATCAACAATAGCAGTTCATCAATAAACAAAATTGTAACGCCCCCAAAATAGGTATACATCACCCATCTTGAGTCGCCAAATACATGGTTACATAAATTAAATACAAACTTAATTATACAACTGTTGGGTAATATACGACAAAACATAGCTGAGAGTTTAAACAAGAATATTGTCTTCTAGACAATATCCACTCTCAATGGAGTCCTAATTACAATTATTATCACACTATTTCACAGAATAGTGAGGACTACTAAAACAATCATCTGGACCGTCAATCCGTTCCCGAGGCCGGCCCCAATTTATATTCTCATTTCAAGAGAAACGGTGAAAGAAAAGGGTGAGCTCAACTAGCCCAAAGAAGAAATATTATGACTAAGATAATGCGAGAATAAATTATCCTTAGCCTTCAACGAGATAACAACCGATAGAATACAATAGACAATAAGTTTTAGATCAACAACTGCAGCGGAATAAGCAATCCATTAGAAGAGTCAAGTAGAGCATGATATCTACTATTTTCTATGATTTAAAAAATTTTTCAACAGTTTTATCGCTGAGACTCAGCTTAATAAATAAACCACATCATCGAATTATCCCTGCACTACGGGCCAAGGTTATTCATGTAATCATCAATGGTCATGATTATACGGAATAATCCTTGGTCATAATCATACCAACAACTGTCCATCAATGCACTACGGGCCAATGAGGACTTTTACCACATCATTTGTAATATTACAGGTCATGATTATACCGAATGATCCCTGATCATAATCATACCAATCAACAGTTCATCTATGCACGTAAGCCAAAGATGACTTTCATCACAATATAAGCATGAGGATGATGACAATGATATAAGCATTAATCAAACGAAATCAAGGATAAATATTAAAGAATTTAAATTTATCCAGAGTTTAAAAATATCCAAATTATCAACATGATACTGCTTTCTGGAGTAAAATTTAAGAATGATATTGTATCAAAAATGATTTGGACCGAAAAGAAATCAATTTTTGTCATAAATAGTACTCCGGATGAATAGTACCTGGGTGAATAGTACCCCATGAATAGTACTTCGAGAATTGTACCCCGTGAATAGTACTTTATGAATAGTACTTCGTGAATAGTACTTTATGAATAGTACTTTGTAAATAGTACTTGTGAATAGTACTTCATGAATAGTACTCATAAAAGGAAAATACAAAAGAAAACGATATTCCATGACAAGTACAAAAGAAAGGATATCTCATATGTGTATAATAGAATATACGAAACTGCAAATGGATTTTCATCCGCAATGCGGTAATCCACGTAGACAGATCATTTCCATAATTTAATAAAGAATGAATACGAAGGGTCATTCACCATGCATGCGGTAGTCCGCGTAGACAGGTTATTCTAACAGAATAATAAAGAATGGAATAATGAAGAATTTCACCTACGCACGCAGTAGTCCGCGTGAGCAAAGTTATTCCAAAAAAATAATTAAGAATAGAGTAACAACCCTTACGAGTATTGAAAGAAAATAACTCTCTTCATGAATACGAAAGAAATAATACCTCTTACGACTGTTGAATGAAAATAATATTCCTACGAATATTGAACGAAGATGATATTCCATATGAATATTGATCAAAAATAATATTCATACAAATACAAAAAAACAATATCTCTTCAGAATATGAAATAAATAATACCCCTTAGCTCAGAAGAAGAATGGATACTGGAATAGTGAAGTAGCAGACTTCTCTTCTTTTTTTTCTCTATAGCTTCTCTCTCTATAATTGCTCTTGTGAGTCTTAGTGAATTGGTGAGAATGAAGAAAGAATGAGCTTCTATTTATAGAAAAATATAGTTTCGATAATTGCACGTTTTGGGGCTCAAAATATTACACTCTAATACCTTCATCTTTTCCTTCATTTTTAATATAGTCCTGCAAGTATTATCAAACTTGCACCACCTCCCCTAATAGTACATAATGTGAATCAATAGTATAATCATGTGAATCAATAGTTCTATACATGTGAAAAAAATAATTATAGTATAGTAACTTCATCTATACCTCCATTTTTAATTTAGTCATGCAAGTATTATCAATCTTGCACCACCTCCTCTAATAGTACATGCATGTGAATCAATAGTACACACATGTAAATAAATAGTTATAAGCATGTGAATTAATAAAAATTAATTGCTCATTTATCCGATTAATTACCCGATTGATCGATATAACTTCCAGACATCCATTATTATCGAAATAGATGTCGATTTCCACTAACACTAATAATCCCAACATAATGGAAATATCAATTTCATCTTTAATCAACACGAACTTATTCATCATTAATATTATAACTCACAATATTTAACTACGGATCATTCTAGAAAGAGGGACTTTTCGATAAAGATTTTCTCCTATTAATTGGTAGCATGATTAGGTGACCAAACCTCTCCTTGACAGAACTTTCTAGACATCATCAATATTGCAAATAATAATATGAATAACTTTGTGTCGTCTCAATTATTGATTTAATAATAATAAATATTATGCAGATGATATTGTGATAATAATTGAATCAATAAATGAGAGATATTATACGCAGATTCTTGTAGCAATAATTGAGTATAATAAAGTGACTTCTCACGTAAGCATCAATAATCAATATCAGTATGCTTCTTATGCAACCCGCGCCAGACATTTGTATTTTTTACTCTAGGGTAGTTCAACAGTTTAACGGTAAAAATTTTGACGTTATTTTTATAAAAGATATTTTTGTCATTTTTTAACTACGACAATACTTCTGTTGTGGGGTCCACCAATGATTATGCCATCGTACGAATATTCCCTGTTAAAATGAATATTCTCCGACCAATCGAATATTCCCTGACATAACGAATATTTTATATCAACTTGCTTACTTTGCAAAATTTTCAAATATCACCCTTAACTTTAACCTTTATCAATTTAACCATTTACTAAATAACATAATAATTATAAGAAAATTGAATACTATCATTTCATAAAATTCGGGATCTCACAAAAATAATCTATAGTAAGTTGTAATATGTAATTTGTACTCTGTCAAAATTATGAAAGGGATATGTAACAACTTCAGTAAATCTCAAGCTCAAGCTTAACGGACGATACTCTCATTATGAACACTCTCCTGTCACACTTGTATTCGATTGGTCGGGGAATATTCATTTTAACAGGGAATATTAAATGCGATTTAACTTAATCATCAGTGGACCCCACAAAAAAAATTATTTTTGGAGTTAGAAAACGATAGAAATATCTTTTATAAAATAATAAATAAAAGTTTTACCGCTAAACTGTTGAAATACCTGGTGGTAAAAGTAAAGTAATACGCGTGGTTGCATAGTAGCACATGGTATTGATTATTGATACTTAAGTGAGAAGTCACTCAGTTATACTCAATTATTGCTATATTAATTGCTGCATAGTATCTCACATTATTGATTCTATTATTGTCATAGTATCATTTGCACAATATTTTATATTATCAAATAATTAATTGAGACGACGAAGTTATTCATATAATTATTTGCATTATTGACAATGTCTAGAAAATTCTGTCGAAGAAAGGAGTTTGGTCACCTAATTGCGCACCAATAGGGAGAAATCCTTATCAGAAAGCCCCCTCTTTCCTGGGAATGATCTGGTTGTTAATATTGCAAGTTATATTATTAATGAATAAATGTTGTTAAAAATATTGATGGGATTTTTATGAAGTATTTGTTGGCATATTATTTGGACCCCCCTGTAAGACCCCGAATTTTATGAAATGAAAGCATTCAATTTTCTTATAAATATTATTTTATTTAGTAAATGGTTAAATTGATAAAAGAATTAAGTTAAGGGTGATATGTAAGAATTTTGCAAAGTAAAGCAAGTTGTTATAAAATATTCATTTGATCGGGGAATATTCTTTTTGTCGGGAAATATTCGTACGATGACACACTCATTGGTGGACTACACAACAGAATTATTGTCGGAGTTAGAAAATGACAAAATTATCTTTTTATAAAAATAATGGCGAAAGTTTTACCGTTAACTATTGAAATACCCGATAATAAAAGTACAGTAATACGCGTGGTTGCATAGTAGCACACGGTATTAATTATTGATGCTTACATAAGAAGTCATTTAGTTATACTCAATTATTGCTACAGTAATTGCTGCATAGTATTTCACGTTATTGATTCAATTATTGTCACAATATCATCTGCATAATATTTTATATTATTAAATCAATAATTGAGATGATAAAGTTATTCATATTATTATTTATATTATTGACGATGTCTAGAAAGTTCTGTCGAGGAAAGAGGTTTGGTCACCTAATTATGCGCCAATAAGGAGAAGTTCTTATCGAAAAGTCCCCTCATTCCTGGGAATGATCTGGTTGTCAATATTGTGAGTTATAATATTAATGATGAATAAATGTTGAAAGATTAAGAAAATGTGATGATTGAAGATAAAATGATTTGTAGTAAATATTTATTCAATCTTTGATATAAATAAGAAGTCTTTTATGAGACATTTGTTATAAATTTGGTTTATTCTATGGGGCCCATATGTCATCATCTAAGAGTCACTTTCGCCAATAGTACTTGCCTTTACCAGGCGTCGAACTACTTGTCGTTTCACATTACAGGCGTCAAACCACTTGCCTCTTCCCATTGTAAGGGCAAAGTTGGAAATCTTCAATAAATAGAAGCTTATTTCTTCTTTCATTCTCACCAAGTCACTACGACTCACAAGAGAATTCTATAGAGAGAGAATTAGATAGAAAGAAGAATAGTATTCTGTTACAACACTATTGCATTATCCAATCTCCTACTAAGGTAAGTGATATTATTTCTTTCGTATTCATGAAGAGAGTTATTTCTTTCAATACTCATAAGGGTTGTTATTCCATTCTTTATTATTCTATTGGAATAACCTGTCTACGCGGAGTACCGCATGCATGATGAAATTGTGACGCCCCCAAAAATAAGTATACATCACCCATCTTGAGTCGACAGATACATGGTACAAAATACAAATATAACTTCATTATACAAACGTCGTGTAAATAATACGACAAAACATAGCTGAGAGTTTTAATAAGAATATTGTCATCTTGACAATATCCACACTCAAAGGAGTCCTCATTACATTTATTATCACATTATTTCACAGAATAGTGAGGACTACTAATACTATCATCTGGACCGTCACTCCGTTCTCAGACTCGTCCCAGCTATATTCTCATTTCCTGAAGAGAACAGTGAAGGAAAGGGTGAGCTCAACTAGCCCAGTAAGAAATATTATGACTAAGATAATACAGAATAAATTATCATTAGCCTTCAACAATGTTAAACTGATAAAATACAATAGACATCAAGTTTAAGCTGCAATAAACAAACAATCCATTAAAAGAGTCAAGAGAGAATAAAATCTACTATCTTTTATGATTTAAAAGTTTTTCATCACTTTTATCATTTGAGACTCAAATTTTAATAAATAATCCACATCATCAAATCATCCCTGCACTACAGGCCAAGGATATTATTTAGTATCACGACCACGAATTATCCATTCACTACGAGCCAAAGATAATCGTGTTTTCATCAACGGTCCTGATCATGCCATAAAACAATTCATCTTTGCTCCCTTGGCCGAAGAGAATCCATAGCCATAATCATACCAAAAAGCGCCCATCAATGCACTACGGGCAATGAGGACTTTTTCCACATCATTTGTAACATTAACGGTCATGATTATACCGAATAATCCCTGGTCATAATCATACCAAGTCCATCTATGCAATACAGGCCACAAATGACTTTCAACATAATATAAACATGAGGATGATGACAATGACATAATAATTCAATAAAACAAGTTCAAGAATTAATTTATCCAAGAACCAATAATGTCCAAATTGTCAACATGATACTGCTTTGTATAGTAAAATTCAATAATGCTCAGAAGAATATTTCCACGAAAAGATACGGGATGAAACGCAAATATCCAGGATATTCCACTAATTTCAAGGAATATAGAAGCTAAAGCTTTAACCAACTGAGTATAATAAAATATATGAAACTGCAAATAGATTTTCACCCGCCATGCGGTAATCCACGTATACAGATCATTTTCACAATTTAATAAGGAATGAATACAAAGGATCATTCACCATGCATGTGGTAATCCACATAGATAGGTTATTCCAACAGAATAATAAAGAATGGAATAAATGAAGGATTCACCGTGCGTGCGATAGATCGCACAAACAAAAGTTATTCCCAATGAGAATAATAAATATTGGAACCAGTCCGCTTAAACGCATGTGATAGGATATTTCGACGTAATAATAAATAATGGAACCGAAGTCCGTAATAAACACACGCATATGATATTTCGATAGAATAATAAATAATGGAACTAGGTTAAAGTAAACGCACGCAGATGTGATATTCGATAGAATAATAAATAATGGAATCCGTCCCCAAGGTAAAACGCACGCATGTGATATTTCGACGTAATAATAAAAAATGAATAATAACATAATTTCACCATGTATGCAAGATTGCATATATACAAAGTTATTCAACATAATAATAAGGAATGGAATAATGTAAGAATTTCACCAAGCATAGGGTAGCGGCATGAGATACACAAAAGTTATTCCAATAGAATAATAAAGAATGGAATAATGGAAGTTCTCTTCATGAATACAAAAGAAATAATACCCCTTACCTTAGAAGAAGCTCGGATATAAGAGTAGTGAAGTAGTAGAATACTTTTCTTCTTTCTCTCTATAGTTTCTCTCTCTCAGAGTTTCGAAAGAAATTCGTAAGAAATAATGAAGGAATGAGCTTCTATTTATAGAAGAATGGATGAATAAGTAACTAATCCATGAACGGTCCAGATTGATTTACTTTTAAACGGACGATCCAGATTGGTTTACTATAAAATATTCTAATAAAACAAAATCTTTTAAATAAAATAAAATATATTCTATTTATAATCTAATAAAACGAATAACTTTATAAAAGTATTACATTTTATATATAAAAAGCTTTTCATTATTATTATTAATAATAATAATAAAAACAAAACTTCATCATCACTTACTTTGAAAAATTTTCAAATGTCACCCTTAACTTTAAACTTTTATCAATTTAACTATTCACCAAAATAGAAAAATTGAATACTTTTATTTCATAAAATTTGGGGTCTCATAATCTCTCCTCCTTATAAAATTTTGCCCTCAAAATTTACGTACGTACCTGGTATTCAAAGATATGAGAATACCTTGCTTTCTTTTCGGATTGTACCTTCCCGGTTATTTCTGTTCTATCATGATTTTCTCATTTCTCTTCTCCTGTATTTCAAATATCATTCTAGAATATAGTGTCAAAATAAAGGTTAATTAACATATCACATATTATTCATATACTCTGACCGACTAATTAAATACCAAATAAACTTAGGTAGGTCATACTAGCGAAGGAATTCCCCGTCTCTCCCCTCCTAGTTCTTGTCTCACATCTCAGCCAGGGATCATATCCCTAAGCTTTAATACCAACTGTGACGCCCCCAAAAATAGGTATACATCACCCATCTTGAGTCGCCAAATATATGGTATAAAATACAAATACAACTTAATTATACAAATGTCGTGTAAACAATACGACAAAACATAGCTGAGAGTTTTAATAAGAATATTTTCATCTAGACAATATCCACACTCAAAGGAGTCCTCATTACATTTATTATCACATTATTTCATAGAATAGTGAGGACTACTAATACTATCATCTGGACCGTCACTCCGTTCCCCGACTCGTCCCAGCTATATTCTCATTTCCTGAAGAGAACAATGAAGAAAAGGGTGAGCTCAACTAGCCCAATAAGAAATATTATAACTAAGATAATGCAGAATAAATTATCATTAGCCTTCAACAATGTTAAACCGATAAAATATAATAGAACATCAAGTTTTAGCTGCAATGAACAAACAATCCATTAAAAGAGTCAAGAGAGAATAAAATCTACTATCTTTTATGATTTAAAAAGTTTTCATCACTTTTATCGTTGAGACTCAAATTTTAATAAATAATCTACATCATCAAATCATCCCCGCACTACGGTGCCAAGGATATTATTTAGTATCACGATCACTAATTATCCATGCACTACGGGCCAAAGATAATCGTGTTTTCATCAACGGTCCTGATTATGCCATAAAACAATTCATCTTTGCTCCCTTGGCCGAAGAGAATCCATAGCCATAATAATACCAAAAATTGTCCATCAATGCACTACGGGCCAATGTGGACTTTTTCCACATCATTTGTAACATTACTACCATGATTATACAAGAATAATCCCACGTCATAATCATACCAAGTCCATCTATACAATGAAAATACAAATGACTTTCAACATAATATAAACATGAGGATGATGACAATGACATAATAATTCAATAAAACAAGTTCAAGAATTAATTTATCCAAGAACCAATAATGTCCAAATTGTTAACATGATACTACTTTGTAGAGTAAAATTCAAGAATGCTCAGAAGAATATTTCCACGAAAAGATACTGGATGAAACGCAAACATCCAGGATATTCCACTAATTTCAAGGAATATAAAAGCCAAAGCTTTAACCAACTAAGTATAATAAAATATATGAAACTGCAAATGGATTTTCACCGCCATGCATTAATCCACGATATACGCATCATTTTCACAATTTAATAAGGAATGAATACAAATGATCATTCACCATGCATATGGTAATCCACATGAGCAGGTTATTCCAATGAATAATAAAGAATGGAATAATGTAGGATTCACCGTGTATGCGATAGATCAGATAAGCAAAGTTATTCCCAACGTAATAATAAATAATGGAATCCGGTCCCAGAGCGTTATTGAGATAGGTTATTCCGAAGCGAATAATAAATAATGGAACGAAGTCCCGCAGTAAACGCACAAACATGATATATTCCAGAATAATAAAGAATGGAATAATAATGAGAATTTCACCGTGTATGCGGTGCTTGGCGTAAATGTGAGTTATTCCAACATAATAATAAGGAATGGAATAAGAGAAGAATTTCACCAAGTATAGGGTAAAGCGTGATCTGAGTTATTCCAATGTAATAACTTTATAAAAGTATTCATTTTATATAAAAAGATTTTACTATACAAACACTTATGCATACACTATATCAAACACTACGCATAATAAAATATAATATATTCTAATTATTATACTAATAAAACAAATAACTTTATAAAAGTATTTACATTTTTATATAAAAAGATTTTACTATCGAAAACACTATCGCAGTATTATGCAAATACTATGCATAATAAAATATAATATATTCTAATTATTCGCTTAATAAAAAGCGAATAACTTTATAAAAGTATTCATTTTTATATAAAGCTTTTTACATTTTATTACATTAATAATACTAATAAAACAAAACTTCATCATCACTTACTTTGAAAAAATTTTCAAATGTCACCCTTAACTTTAAACTTTTATCAATTTAACAATTCACCAAAATAGAAAAATTGAATACTTTTATTTCATAAAATTCGTGGTCTCATGTAAATCTTTTGATATTCCATTTTTATTATTCGTGGAATAACACGTCTACGCGGACTCTGCATGCACGATGAATAACCCTTCATATTCATTTGTTATTAAATTATGGAAATGATCATCGCTACGCGACGACCACCGCATTGACGATTGAAAATTTATTTGCGAGTTTAGATATTGTTCATTTTAGATTCCTAACTCTAAACTTACTATGGTAAGTATTGCTTCTATAATTCCTGAAATAATTAGAACTTCTTTGATATTTGTGCTTCATCCAGTATCTTTTAATGAAAATATTATTTTAAACATTCTTGATAAGTTTTAACCTTCTCATGTCGGAGTACTATTCACGGGGTACTATTCCCAAAGTACTATTCATGGGGTACTATTCACTCGGGTACTATTCACCCGGGATACTATTCATGACAAAAATTG
Organism: Panax quinquefolius; assembly: GCA_020205615.1. Classification (NCBI taxonomy): domain Eukaryota; kingdom Viridiplantae; phylum Streptophyta; class Magnoliopsida; order Apiales; family Araliaceae; genus Panax; species Panax quinquefolius. The sequence goes on from CM035161.1 coordinate 127,576,128, forward strand.
ATTTCTTTTCGGTCCAAATTATTTTTGATTCAATATTATTCTTGAATTTTACTCCACAAAGCAGTATCATGTTGACAATTTAGACATTATGGAATTCTGGATAAATTGAATTATAAATCTTTAAAATTTATCCTTTTCTTTCTTTTAATTGAATTCTTATATCATTATCATCATCCTCATGCTTATATTATGATGAAAGTCATATTTGGCTTACGTGCATAGATGGACTGTTGATTGGTATGATTAGGACCAGGAATCATTCGGTATAATCATGACCTATAATGTTACAAATGATGTGGTAAAGTTCTCATTGGCCTGTAGTGCATTGATGGACAATTGTTGAGATGAACATGACCATTGGTGATAATAATGAATATCCTTGGCTCGTAGTGCATGGATAATTCAGTGATGTGGATTATTTATTACGCTGAGTCTCAGCGATAAAATTGTTGATAACTTTAAATCATAGAAGATAGTAGATATCATGCTCTACTTGACTCTTCTAATGAATTGCTTGTTTCGCTGTAGTTAAACTTGATGTCTATTGTATTTTATCAGTTTAACACTGTTGAAGGCTAACGATAATTTGTTATGTATTATCTTAGTCATAATATTTCTTACTGGGCTAGTTGAGCTCACCTCTTGCTTTCATTGTTCTCTTCAGGAAATGAGAATATAGTTGGGACTAGTCGGGGAACGAAGTGACGGTCCAGATGTTTGCATTAGTAGTCTTCACTATGCTGTGAAATATTGTGATAATAAATGTATTGATGACTTATTTTCAGTTTGAATACTGTCTAGAAGATAATATTTGTATTAAAACTCACAACTCATGTTGTATATTTAAGTTTGTTTTTATATTATGTACCATGTTTTTGGCGACTCAGAATGGGTGATGTATACCTATTTTGGGGGCGTCACACCCCCACTTACTCATTTTTTTCAAAATAATCGGTGAAAAGTTATAAAGTGTATATATATATATAAACATGTATGTGTGTGAGTGGAAAATGGTGGGTGAATAATGAGGTGCTGATGTGTGTGTGTGTGAGTGGAAAGTAGTGGTGGTGGGTGAATAATTAGGTGCTTGTGTGTGTGTGTGTGTTTAAGCCTTTGCCGTAAGTCAAAGGTTATATATATATATTATATTTTTTTAGTTTTTGTTTTACTTGAAGATTTAGTCATCCGTGAATTGCATAAGACGTCCGTGAATTATAAAAATGTTGCGGCCGTGATTTGTTTTCTTAAATAGTGCCTCTTTCATTCTCCTATAAATATGATCCTTAATTTGAATTGAAAATCACATCAGAATCAGAGAAATAATATTTTCTTTCATACTCTGTAGTATGTAAGTAATATTATTTCGTTTCAAATTTCGAATTCTACACTCATTTTATTAAGTTTTGGCTTCTATACTCCTTGAAATTAGTAGAATATCCTTAAAATTTGCGCTTCATCTAGTATCTTTTCATAGAAATATTATTCTGAGCATTTTTGATAAGTTTTAACTTTTTTATGCCGGAGTAGTATTCCCGAAGTACTATTCACGAGGTACTATTCACTCGGTTACTATTCACCCGGGGTACTATTCATGACAAAAATTGATTTCTTTTCGGTCCAAATCATTTTTGATACAATATTATTCTTGAATTTTATTCCACAAAGCAGTATCATGTTGATAATTTGAACATTTTTGAATTCTGCATAAATTAAATTATAGATATTTAAAAATTTATCCTTTGCTTTCTTTTAAATGAATTCTTATATCATTGTCATCATCCTCATGCTTATATTGTGATGAAAGTCATATTTGGCTTACGTGCATAGATGGACTGTTGATTGATATGATTATGACCAAGGATTATTCGGTATAATCATGACCGTAATGTTACAAATGATGTGGTAAAAGTCTTTATTGGCCCGTAGTGCATTGATGGACAGTTGTTGGCATGATCATGACCATTGGTGAAAACACGAATATCCTTGGCCCGTAGTGCATGGATAATTCGTGGTCGTGATACTAATGAATATCATTGGCCGTAGTGCAGAGATGATTCGATGATATGGATTATTTATTAAGCTGAGTCTCAGCGATAAAATTGATGATAAACTTTTTAAATCATAGAAGATAGTAGATATCATGCTCTACTTGACTCTTATAATGGATTGCTTGTTTCGCTGCAGTTAAACTTGATGTTTATTGTATTTTATCAGTTTAATACTATTGAAGGCTAACGATAAATTATTCTGCATTATCTTAGTCATACTATTTCTTACTAGGCTAGTTGAGCTCAACCTTTTGCTTTCATTGTTCTCTTCAAGATATGAGAACGTAGCCGGGACTAGTCGGGGAATGGAGTGACGGTCCGAGATGGTTGTTTTAGTAGTCCTCACTATTTAGTGTGATAATAAATGTAATGAGAATTGAATTTAAGTTTGGATATTGTCTAAGAGACAATATTTGTATTAAAACTCACAGCTTATGTTTTGTCGTATTCTGCACGACACTTAATAGTTGTATAAATTAAGTTTGTATTTGAATTCTTTACCATGTATTTGGCGACCCAAGATGGGTGACGTATACCTATTTTGGGGGCGTTACAGACGCCCCCAAAATAGGTCCACACAACCCATTCTGAGTCGCCAAAAATATGGTACAGAAACAACTACAACTTTATTATTACAATTGTCGTGCAAAATACGACAACACATATACTATGAGTTTAAAAAAAATATTGTCTTCTAGACAATATCCACACTCAAATAAGTTATCATTATAATTATTGATACACTATTTTACAAAATAATGAAGACTACAAAAACAATTGTCTAGAACCATCATTCCATACCCCGACTAGTTCCCACTATATTTTCGCATCTTGAGAAGAAAAATAGAACAAAAAGGAAAGGGTGAGCTCAACTAGCCCAGTAAAGAATATTATAACTAAGATAATGAAAAATAAATTATCGTTAGCCTTCAATAAATCAGATAAAATATAATGGACAACAAATTTTAGATCAATATTCTCAGCGGAAATAACAATTCATTAGAAGAGTTAAGTAGAGAATGAAATATACTACCTTCTATGATTTAAAAGTCCATTATCAATATTTTATCCCTGTAACATTAATCAATTTTCATAATAAAATTTGTGTCGCCCCAAAAATAGGTATACATCACCCATCTTGGGTCGCCAAATACATGGTACAAAATTTAAATACAACTTAATTATACAACTGTCGTGTAACATATGACAAAACATAAGCTGAGAGTTTTAAAATGAATATTGTCCTCTAGACAATATCCACAATCAAAGGAGTCCCCATTACAATTATTATCACACTATTTTATAAAAATAGTGAGGACTACTATAGCCATCATCTCGGACCATCACTTCATTCTCCGACTAGTCCCAGCTATATATTCTCATTTCCTGAAGAGAACAATGAAAGAAAATGGAGAGCTCAACTAGCCCAGTAAGAAATATTATGACTAAGATAATGCAGAATAAGTTATCGTTAGCCTTCAACAATGTTAAACTGATAGAATATAATTGACAACAAGTTTAATTGCAGCAAAACAAATAATCCATTAGATGAGTCAAGTAGAGCAAGATATCTACTATCTTCTATGATTTAAAAAGTTTTTCAACAGTTTTATCGCTGAGACTCAACTTAATAAATAAACCATATCATCGAATCATCCCTATACTACGGGCCAAGCATATTCATGTAATCATTAATGATCATGATTATATCGAATAATCCATGGTCATAAACATACCAACAACTATCCATCAATGCACTACAAGCCAATGAGAATTTTTACCACATCATTTATAATATTACGGGTCATGATTATATCGAATGACACCTGGTCATAATCATACAAATCAATAGTCCATCTATGCACGGAAGCCAAAGATGACTTTCATCACAATATAAGCATGAGGATGATGACAATGATATAAGCATTAATCAAACAAAATCAAGGATAATTATTAAAGACTTTAAATTTATCCAGAGTTTAAAAATATCCAAATTGTCAACATGATACTGCTTTGTGGAGTAAAATTCAAGAATAATATCCACGTATCAAAATAATTTGGACAGAAAAAAATAAAATTTTTGGGTGAATAGTACTTCGAGAATAATACCCCGTGAATAGTAATCCCGGCATGAAAAGTGCCCGAATACCCGAGTGAATAATACTAAAGGGAATAGTAACTCGGTGAATAGTAAGTCGTGAATAGTACTTTGACACGAAAAGTTCCCCGAATACCCAAGTGAATAATACTAGAGTGAATAGTAATCGGGTGAATAGTACCCCGGCATAAAAAGTACCCTGAATATCCGAGTGAATAATATTATAGTGAATAGTAATCGGGTGAATAGTAACTCGTGAATAGTACCCCGGGTAAAAATATTGATATTTAATAAAAAAGTTCAGATCAATATTTCAATGAAACGATACCGGATGAAGCGCAAAACTCAAGGATATTCCACTAATTTCAAGGATTATAGAAACAATACTTACCATAGTAAGTTTAGATTTAAGAATATGAAAAGAAATAACATACGAAACTGTAAATGGATTTTCACCTTTCATACGGTACGTAATCCGTGTAGACAGGTTATTCCAATATATTAAAGGATGAATACGAAAAATAGTATTCCTTATGAAATACGAAAGAAATAATACCCCTTACGAATACCATAAATAATATCCCTTACCAAACGAAAATAACATCCCTTACGAATACAACAAATAATACCCCTTACCTTAGTAGAAGACTGGATACTGCAATAGTGAAGTAGCAGAATACTCTTTTTTTTGCTCTATATAATTTCTCTCTCTATAGCTTCTTTTGTGAATCTCAATGAATTGGTGAGAATGAAAGAAGAATTAAGCTTCTATTTATAGGAGAATTAAGACGCCCCCAAAAATAGGTATACATCACCCATCTGGAGTCGCCAAATACATATATTTTCATCTAGACAATATATAAACTCAATGAAGTCCTCATTATATTTATTATCACACTATTTAACAGAATAGTGAGGACCATTAATACTATCATCTGGACTGTCACTCCGTTCCCCGACTCGTCCCAGCAACATTCTCATTTCCTGAAGAGAACAGTGAAAGAAAGGGTGAGCTCAACTAGCCCAGTAAGAAATATTATGACTAAGATAATGCAGAATAAATTATCATTAGCCTTCAATAATGTTAAACTTATAAAATACAATAGACATCAAGTTTAACTGCAGCGGAACAAGCAATCCATTAAAAGAGTCAAGTAGAGAATAAAATCTACTATCTTTATGATTTAAAAAGTTTTTCATCACTTTTATCGCTGAGACTCAACTTAATAAATAATCCACATCATCAAAATATCCCTGCACTACAGGCCAAGGATATTATTTAGTATCACGACCACGAATTATCCATGCACTACGGGCCAAAGATAATCATGTTTTCATCAACGGTCCTGATCATGCCATAAAATAATTCATCTTTGCTCCCTTGGTCAAGAGAATCCATAGCCATAATCATACCAAAAGCGTCCATCAATGCACTACGGGCCAATGAGGACTTTTTCCACATCATTTATAACATTACGGCCATGATTATCTAGAATAATCCACAGTCATAATCATACCAAGTCCATCTATACAATACAGGCCACAGATGACTTTTAACATAATATAAACATGAGGATGATGACAATGATATAAGAATTCAATAAAATAAGTTCAAGAATTAAATTATCCAGGAACTAATAACGTCCAAATTGTCAACATGTTACCTCTTTGTAGAGTAAAATTCAAGAATGCTCAGAAGAATATTTCCATGAAAAAAATACTAGATGAAGCGCAAATATCAAGGATATTCCACTAATTTCATGGAGTATAGAAGTCAAAACTTTAACCAACTAATTATAATAAAGAATGGAATAACAAAAGAAATCACCAGGCATGTGATAAAAGCAAGACGAGATAGGTTATTCCAGCGAATAATAAATAACGGAATTAAGTCACGCAGAACGCACGCAGGCGGGATATTCCAAAAGAATAATAAATAACGGAACTAGGTCAGGAAAAATTCGCACCGACAGGATTTTCCAACAGAATAATAAATAACGGAACCAGGTCATACGTAAACGCACAGACAATATATTCCAACAGAATAATAAAGAATGAAATAACAACAGAATTTCACCATGTATCTTTGTACTTCGATGTATAAAAGTTATTCCAGCGAGAATAATAAAGAAGCGGAACTAGGTCGTGAAATTACATGCCAAGCGAGGATATTCAAAAGAATAATAAAGAATGGAATAACAACAGAATTTCACCATGTATGCGATACTTCGCATAGACAGGTTATTCTAACATAATGATAAAAAATGGAATAACAGAAGAATTTCACCAAGTATAGGGTAGTCCACGTATACAGGTTATTCCAACAGAATAATAAAGAATGGAATAACAGAAGTTCTCTTCATGAATACAAAAGAAATAATATCCCTTACCTTAGAACAAACTAGATATAGGAGTAGTGAAGTAGCAGAATACTTTTCTTCTTTCTCTCTAGAGTTTCAGTGAATTCGTAAGAAATACTGAAGGAATGAGCTTTTATTTATAGGAGAATAGACTGAATAGTAACTAATTCTAAGCGGTCCAGATTGATTTACTTTTAAAAGCAGATCGGTCCAGTTGGTTTACTTATAAAATATTTTAATAAAACAAATTCTTTTAAATAAAATATAATATATTCTATTTATAATCTAATAAAATGAATAACTTTATAAAAGTATTTTGTTTTATATAAAAGATTTTACTATACAAATACTACGCAGTGCACTTATCTGCAAAACACTATGCATAAAAAAATATAATATATTCTAATTATTGTCTAATAAAATAAATAACTTTATAAAAGTATTCTATTTTATATAAAAAGATTTTACTATACAAACACTATGCAGCCTTTATGCAAACACTATGCATAATAAAATATAATATATTCTAATTATTGTCTAATAAAACAAATAATTTTATAAAATTATTACTTTTATATAAAAAGATTTTACTACGCAAAACACTATGTATAATAGAATATAATATATTCTATTTATAGTCTAATAAAATAAATAACTTTATAAAAGTATTCTGTTTTATATAAAAAGCTTTTCTATTTTATTACATTAATAATACTAATAAAACAAAACTCATCATCATTATTATAATTCACACTATTAATCGACTAGGTCGTTCCCAAGAAAGAAGGGGCTTTTCAATAAGAATTTCTCCCTATTGGCGCCCAATTAGGTGACCAAACCTCTCCTTGGCAGAACTTCTAGACATCGTTAATATTATAAATAATAATATTAATAACTTCGTTGTCTCAATTATTAATTTAATAATATATAAAAATATCGACAATAATTGAATTAAATAACGTGAGATACTATGCAATAATTACTGTAGCAATAATTGAACAAAACTGAGTGTTTTCTCACGTAACCATCAATAATCAATACCGTGTGTTACTATGCAACCACGCGTATTACTGTACTTTTATTACCGAGTAGTTCAACAGTATTAACGGTAAAACTTCTGCCGTTATTTTCCTAAAAATATTTTTGTCATTTTCTCAATCCGACAATAACTCCGTTGTGGGGTCCACCAATGATTGTTCCGTCGTACGAGTTAAAACGAATATTCCCCGACCAATCGAATATTATATAACAACTTGCATACTTTGCAAAATTTATAAATACTACCCATAATTATAACATTATCTCAAATTCACACCATAATATTCAAAAAAAATATTTTGAGAAAATTAAATCTTTATTCGTAAAATTTGGGATTTTACAATCTCCCCTCCTTATAAAATTTCGCCCTCAAAATTTACGTACGTACCTTGTACGCCGAACGGATGAGGACACTTCGTCAGATTCTAACTCTTGAGGTATAACCTTTAAGCGTAGAATATATTCTAGGATTTTAACAGGTATATCTTCATACGTTAAATTATCCGCTATCTCATCCGGTTCTAAATCAATAATGTGGTTCGGGTCATCCACATATTTACGTAACATCGATACGTTAAAAACGTTACGAACATGTGACATACTTAGCGATAAAATGAGTCTATAAGCTACAGTTCCTACTCGATCGAGGATTTCAAATGGGCCAATTAAATCGAGGGTTGAGATTTCCTCTCTTCATCGATTCTTACTTCTAGAATAATGCCCTCTTGAACCTTCTTCTTCACATTCATCAGCTCTGAGTATGTAGCTTGAGCGGCTTTAACTTTATCAATTAAAGTCGATTCTACTCGTATATTCGCTATCTTCACGTGGGTCTCTAGAGTCTTTAACTCTATCTTCATCATCTGTAAGTTATACGAAATGAGTTTTTGTGTTAACAACATCGTGCTAAACGATATCATCGATCTTCTACTCGGCGTGTCGTACTACCACGTTCATTTCTTCCACGATGGTATTGAATGGTACGATCGTAATCTTCAACAAACTTTCGAGCCAACGTCTTTTGGCGCGTTACATTCGTTTTAGTTGAAGAAATATTTAAGGGTTTTAGAAATGGGGTTTTGTACTGGGGTCAAAATAAAATTCGATTTCACGCTCTGGGGTAGGCCAAGAAGTCTTCAGAAATATGTCAAGAAATTTATTAACGATAGAAATATCATTCAAAACTGTGACCCTCATCCAAGACTTGGATATCACGTCACATTGATACCTATCAACTTGCCATCATCATTCACGACGTCGCCTAGAGAAAGTCTGGCTTCGGTGGATTCCACACAAGGAAGTCACCAGATAAAGGCTCGGGACTCTTACTTATGGCTTGGTATGACAGTGATTAACTTTAGTGGTTTGGTTGCTTGAATTCGCATAAGAGGTTGGTTAGGAATATGAAAGCTAACAACCTCACGAAAAGCATGATGAGTAGTTAACCAGTTGATTTCTAAAATCACATCGAGGGCAAGTATTTTTAAAGAGACCAGATCAACAGGTAACGTGAAAGTGTCGATTTGAATCAAACAAGATTTATAAATAATGGATGTAACGAAGGTTTCTCCTAACAGAGTTTTAATAGATAAGTCAAAGTCTAATTTCTCAATAGCCAAGTTCAAACATTGAACACAACTAGGTAAAATACAAGAGTGGGTAGAAACCCAGATTGTCGAATAAGGTATAGAATTAAGTAGCGTTTATGATTAACTTACGTGACAACTTCGTTCGGGTTACTCGACAAACACTCTCGCTTAAACTACCGGCTTTGACTTGTCTGGGACATCCTTTGGCGTCACCATCCTAGCTGGACTTGACTTCACTACACGACAAAATCGAGCTAGGTGACCTTCTCTTCCGCAATTGAAACACGCTTTGATTCTTTAGCGTACTGTTTGGACGGATGTGTCCTCCCATGTCGCATTTGAAATATCGTCCAGATGGTCGTTCTTCATCCTTTGAAAGCGGGTCTTATGTCTTTGTCTTTCCATCATTATTAAACCTTCTCTTCTTGAAATTTCCACTTCTATTATCTTGGCCATGATTACCACCGAAGTGGTTACCATTCTTGGCATGATAATTTCCCCCACGATGGTTATCATTGTTCTGATGGCCGTTTCCACCGGTACAATTATTATCGTGTTGTTGGTTGTTGCCTTTTGGTTGTGCTGACTCATTATCGCGCTCCAATAACTGAGTCCTATTCACAACATCTGAATATAAACAAAGTTTGTGAGAAATGAGGTATTGACGTATATCGGGTTTCAAACCTCACAGAAACATTCACGTCATTCGCTCCTCATTATCGACCAAATGGGATGCAAACCGAGATAATTCTTCAAACTTAGCCTCGTACTGTGACACGGTCATATTGTTTTGCTCCAGCTTGATAAATTCCACCTCCTTCATGTGATGAATACTTTCAGGAAAGTACTTGTCATTGAACAATTCTTGAAATTTCTCCCAAGACATCTTGAGTGAGTCAGCCTGGGTACGTTTTACAGATTCCCACCAATGATCTGCTTCTTCACGCAACATAAAGGCGGTGAATGGAAATTTTTGCTCCTCTGAGCATTCCAAGACATGAAATATCTTGGTGATTTGATTAATCCACGTCTCTGCCTTAAGTGGGTGCGGCTTTCCCAAAAACTCCTGTGGTCGGCTCCTTGAAGCTTAACGGTGACCCAACAGGTAGGTTGCCATTATTTCCACTGCATTATGAGCAGGAGTCTCTCTCGTTTAGTGTTGCATGAATTCTAAAAGCTCCTAAACTTCTGGTCGTTCATCATTTGACCCGGTGTTGTTGTTTACAGGAGGATTATCGCCTTCCTGTTGCACATTTATTCGGCTATTGATCAATGGTGACTCAACGGTCTCATGTGCTCCATTGCTTACCTCAACATTTTCAGATGCCATTTTCAAATACTACCACAAAACAAGGGTTAATTAACAAATCACATTTATCCCTATACTCTAACCGACCAATTAAATAACAAATAAACTTAGGTAGGTCATACTAGCTAAGGAATTCCCCGTCTCTCCCCTCCTAGTTCTTGTCTCATATTTCAGCCAGGGATCATATCCCTAAGCTTTGATACCAATTGTGACGCCCCCAAAAATAGGTATACATCACCCATCTTGAGTCGCCAAATACATGGTACAAAATTCGAATACAACTTAATTATACAACAGTCGTGTAAAATACGACAAAACATAATCTAAGAGTTTTAATACGTATATTGTCATCTAGACAGTATATAAACTCAATGAAATCCTCATTACATTTATTATCACACTATTTAATAGAATAGTGAGGACTACTAATGGTATCATACGACCCATCATCCGTTCCTCGACTCGTCCCGGTATATTCTCATTTCAAGAGAACAAATTGAAAGAAATGGTGAGCTCAACTAGCCCAAAGAAGAAATATTATTGTGGCGCCCCAAAATAGGTATACATCACCCATTACGAGTTGTCAATACATGAGTACGAAAACAACTACAACTTTATTATTACAACAAGAAGCTGTGAGTTTGAATACAAATATTATCTTCTAGACAATATCTATACTCAAATAAATCCTCATCACATTTATTGATACATTATTTTACAAAAATGGTGAGGACTACTAAACAATCCTTTCTAAAACCTTCATTCCATACCTCGACTTCGCATTTTCATTTATATTCTATCCTCCCGAGAAAAATGGAACAAAAGGAAAAAAGGTGAGCTCAACTAGCTCGGTAAAGAATATTATGACTAAGATAATATACAACAAATTATCGTTAGTCTTCAACAGGGAAAAATCTAATAGAATACAATAGACAACAAATTTCAAATCAATATTCATAGACTGAAATAATAATTCATTAGAAGAGTTAAGTAGAGAATGCAAACTACTATCTTCTATGTATGAATTTAAAAGTTCATCGCTCATCTTTTATCCTGTAACATCAATCAATATACATACGGAATCAAATATTCATCTTTGCACTCTGTGCCAAAGATATTCATCGATTGGTCAGTGTTCATTTAAACACTGTTCATCTTTGCACTCTGAGCCAAAGATATTCTTCTAAATCATTCATCTTTGCACTACTGAGCCCAAGATATTCTTAAGAAATCATTCATCTTTACACTACAGCCAAAAAGATATTCCATAATATCATCATTTAAGACCGAGGATGATGAAAAATATTTTTTAAAGAAACGAATCCAAAGTGAAACAAAATGACAAGGATTAAGGATTAAGGATTCGTACTTGGTTTTATCACGTCCAAAAATACCTCAAAAATAATCATAGTGGTGTAAAATTCAAGAATGATCAAAACATGGATACAATCGAGTTAGTATCCGAATAGATGTTTTAGACGAAAAGAAGAAATTTATTTTTAGATTGAATAGTCAAGTATCGTGAATAGTCAGTATACGTGAATAGTCAAATATCGTGAATAAGTAACTCAGAGCACCAAAAGATAGAAATTCCAAAAAACATCTTCACGCTTCATGAATAGTACTCGTGAATAGTAACTTCATGAATAGTAACTCGTGAATAGTAACTCATGAATAGTAACCCATGAATAGTAACCTTAAGCATGAAAAAGTTCCAAATTTGATAAAAACTTGGATCAACATTTCAAAGATAATGATATTGAAGAAATAATATCATTACTGAAAAAAAATAATATCCCTTACCTCGAAAGATCAAGACTTTAGGCAAAAACAGGATATAGGCTATGACTTGGACTTGCACCAGTATAGCAATACTCAAAGTATACTCAAAATACTCACAAGAATAAACTTCGATAATATAGAGAGAGAGAAAACTTGATTTTGGTGTGATTTTCAATTCTAACCTAAGCACCTATTTATAGGAAATTGCTTAGAACACCAAAAAAGAAAATTTAATATATTAATAATATTATTTTTCCACATCTTCCTCACGCACACCATCAATTTGAAATCAACCACTAACACATGTCCCATAAGTGACAAAAAACGTTTTCATGCAAAAGTTACTTAAAACTCCAAAAAATGATAATCAATTAATCCGAACTTCAATAATTCATAATAAATAGCCCTTTCATCAGAAAATTCAAATCTTGCGAGTTTTTATAGGAAATTCAATTCTCTACAACTTTGCGAGAAGAAAGTTTTCCAAATTCCAAATAGAAATTGACCGAAATCCACAAAGCAAGGCGATTTTAAATTATAATCAAATTTCGATAATAAATGGGGTCCACCGACATGTTTAACATGTTTTAAACATTTATTGCAATAAAAATACTCTTCCTCCTCGTATACTCATATATCCCACATTCGTTGTAAAAATATCACCATTATTATATTATTAAAATATAATAATATATTTAAATGAATTATTTTATCGAAAAAGATAAAATATTAATTTTCAACAATTGTCATTTTAAAAATTTTCTCCATCTATATCCACATAAAATCAATATTTTCCTCATCATATAAATCAATAATTAATTATTCACAAATAATATTACAGAATCACAATATCGACAACGAGGTGCGGTTCAGGGAAGAGGGGCTTTCAATAAGAATTTCTCCTTCTTGGTAGCGCAATTAGGTGACCAAACCTCTCCTTAGACAGAACTTTCTAGACATTGCCAATAATGTTATCTAATAATATTATTGAGATAATATGAATTATTGCTTCGATAATGAAAAATCTTTGTGTAATGACAATTATTGAAACAACAACAATATAAAATATCAACGCAAAGAATTATTAACTCAATAAAATCTTTGAGCGATAATTATCGTAACCATTATTGAGTAGTGCCTTTAATAATTGGTGGTGTCTATCAGGTACTCTTTGCATAACAACAACGCGTATTATTATGTTTTTAACCACCGGGTATTCCAATAGTGTTAGCTCTGTGAATAACACGCCGTTATTTTTAAACAACTTATATTTGTCGTTTTCTTCATCCAATCGCTTTCAGTTATGGGGCCCACACATGGTCGGCACGTCGATGCGAATATTCCCAGACGATGACGAATATTCCACGACCAAACGAATATTCCCGACGATAATGAATATTTTATAACCACTTGCTTATTTTGAAATATTTGCGTATTTAACCCTTAACTATCCACATTAATCAAATCAACCCTTACTATTTCAAAATAATAAATAAAGGAAATTCCTTTTTTATTTAAAAATTTTGGTCTTACAACCTCCCTCCTTATGAAATTTCGTCCTCGAAATTGACGACGATTCGGTGTGTTTGAAAAGGTGAGGATACCTCGCTTTCATTTCCGCTTTCAATTCCCGTGTCATTTCCTCTATAAAGCATGATTCCTCCACAAAACTTTAACTTGTGGTATGACCTTTCTTGGCGTGGGACATGCTCCTTCCTATCCAAGATCTTGACAGGTACCTCCTCATACGTTAAGTCTTCGGCTATCTAGTCCGGTTTTAACTCTATAACGTGATTCGGGTCTTTCACATATTTACGAAGTACAGATATGTGAAACACATTATGAACACGAGACATACTTGGAGGTAACGCAAGTCTATAGGCTACATTTCCTACCTCGGTCAAGAATTTGAAATAGACCAATAAATCGTGGATTGAGCTTTCTCTCTTCCCAAATCTTGTAACTCCCTTCCATGGAGCAACTTCGCAACAATACATGATCCCCTACATTAAATTCCATGTCCTTTCGATGAAGATCCGCATAACTCTTTTGTCGATCTTGTCTTGGTTTGTATCGTTGTCGAATCATTTGGATCTTTTCGGTAGTCATATACGTCTTAACTTTCGGGTCCCAACAATGTTGCTTCACCCACCTCATCCCAACATATTGGAGAAGCGACATTTTCGTCCATATAATGCTTCAAATGGAGCCCACACCTATACTTGCTCGATAATTGTTGTTGTAGGAGAATTCCACCAATGGTAAATACTTATCCCAACTACCCTTAAAGTCTAGGACACGAGTCTTAATAGATCTTCAAGAGTTTGAATAGTCCTCTCGATTGTCCGTCCGTTTGGGGATGGTATCTTAGAACTAAATCGCAAATCCGTGCCCATAGCTTTTTGCAAGCTAACCCAAAATCTTGAAGTGAATCTTGGGTCACGATCCGAAACTATGGATACGATGCATGCCATGCAACCTCACAATCTCATTCACGTACATACTAGCAAGACGTTCAAGGAATAAGTCTCCGTATCGACAAGAAATGAGCGGACTTGGTTAATCTATCAACAATAACCCAAATAGCATTGATACCTTGAGAAACCGTAGGAAGACCCGTGAACGAAATCCATAGTAATGTGTTCCCACTTCCATTCCAGGAATCTCAAGTGGTTGCAACGGACCCTTAGGTACAAGATGCTCGCCTTTACACGCGTTAGCAAGTTAAACACATCGAGATAAACTTTGCAATCTCTCTCTTCATATTGTTCCACCAAAATGTATGTCAAGATCACGATACATTTTAGTACTTCCGAGATGGATTGCAAATGGTGTATTGTGTGCCTCCATCATAATCTTGTACTTCAAATCGAGTCGTTAGGAACACAAAGTCTAGAGTGGACTCAAGTATTCCTTCTTCATCAATTCTCGCTTAGGAATAGCTCCTTCTTGTACTTTCTTCTTCATACGATAAGCTCAAGCCCGGGGGCTTGAGCAACCTTAACTTTTTCTATTAAAGTTGGCTCTGTCGTATACTTGACATCATCGCACTCGTTCCTTCATATGATCTTCTACTCAACGCGTCGGCTACCACGTTCGCTTTACGGGATGGTATTGAATAGTGTGGTCGTAGTCTTTCGATAGCTCGAGCCAACGTCATTGCTTAGCGATGTTGAGTTCTTTTTGAGTGAAGAAATATTTAAGGCTTTTATGGTGCGAATATATCTCCACTTTCTCCCCATATAGATAGTGCCTCCATATCTTTAAGCAGCAACGATTGGGCCGCTAACTCTAGATCATGAGTAGGATAATTCCTCTCATACTCTTTAAGTTGTCGCGAGGCATAGGCTATGACTTTTCCACGTTGCATGAGAACACATCCTAACCCTTTGCTTGAAGCATCGCTGTAGATAACAAATCCATCCGAACCAGATGGTATTGTTAGAAACAGTCTGCGAAATAAGTCTCCTCTTAAGCTCTTGGAAACTTTTCTCGCATTCTTCGCTCCAAGCGAATTTTGTATCCTTCCGAAGTTAGTTGAGTTAATGGAGTAGCGATTCGAGAAAACCCTTCCACGAATCTCCGATAATAACCGGCTAAGACCAAAAAGCTACGTACTTGGTCCGCCGACTTGGTTGCTCCCAACTTTGTATTGCTTCAATCTTGGCCGGATCAACAGATACTCCATGTTTTCGACACCACGTGCCCAAGGAATGCTACTTCTCAAGCCGAACTCGCATTTCTTCAATTTGGCATATAGTTGGTTTTCACGAAGCCTTTGGAGTACCGACTTCAAATGGTGCTCATGATCTTCACGGCTTTTGGAATATATGAGGATGTCATCAATAAAGACAACAACGAATTGATCCAAATATTCCTTGAATACTCGATTCATCATATCCATGAAAGCCACGGGAGCATTAGTCAATCCGAAAGACATGACTAAGAATTCATAATGCCCGTCACCAGGAGTTCTAAAGGCGGTCTTTGGAATATCCTCGTTCTAATCTTCATTGATGATATCGAGCGAAGATCGATTTTTGAAAAGAATTGTGCCCTTGCAATTGGTCAAACAAGTCATCAATACGAGGTAGAGGATACCTATTCTTGATGGTGACATGGTTCAATTCCAGATAGTCAATACAAAGTCGCATACTCCGTCTTTCTTCTTTACAAATAAAAGCAGGAGCACCCCAAGGAGATGTCTTAGACGAATGAAACCAATGTCCAACAATTCTCGTAGTTGGACCTTTAACTCACGAAGTTCAATAGGAGCCATTCGATATGGGGTTTTAGAAATGGGCTTTTGTGCGAGTTCAAGATCAATAAAGAATTCAACTTCACGCTCGGGGTAGATCGGGAAGTTCTTGAAATACGTCGGAAAGTCAATAACAACGGGAATATTATTCAAATTTGACGTGTCTTTATTCAAATCAATAACATGGGCTAAGAAAGCTTGACATCCGCTTTTTTAATAAACGAATAGCTTTATGATTAGATATGACGGTGATTGATTTTAATGGTTTAGTTGCTTGAATTCGCAGCAACAGTTGGTTAGGAATATGAAAACTAACAACCTTACGAAAACAATCAATTTTGGCATGATGAGTAGTTAACCAATCAATCCCCTAAAATTACATCAAAAGCAAGTATCTTTAAAGAGATAAGGTCAACGTGTAAGGTAATGGTGCCAACTTGAATCAAACAAGATTTATAAGCGATTGGATGTGATGAAAGTTTTCTCTAACTGAGTTTCCACAGATAGGGTCAAAGTCTAATTTCTCTGAGTCAAGTTTAAGCGTTGAGCACACGCGGAGAGATAAATGAATGGGTAGCACCAAGATCAAGTAAGGTATAAACTTCGCAAGAATTTATAAATAGCTTACCCGTGATCACCTCGTTTGGGTTCCTCGCATTATGACCGATCCACAACAAACGCTTCTTCCGGAATCGTTGACTTTGACTTTTACGGGATGATCTTTTGAGTCACCGTCCCATTGAACTAGGTTTTCGCCATTGTCTAATCTCGAGCGATATGTCCTTCCTTTCCACAATTATAGCATACCTTGAGCTGTTGTGGGCGGTTTGACCGATATGTCCCTCTTTTCCGCATTTGTAGCATATATAATGGGGTGGTCGTTCTCCTCCCTTAGAACCGATTCTTTTAAGACTTTATCATCTTTACATGGTCGTTGTTAAATCTCCTCTTTTTAAAATCTCCTCCTGACTCGCTTCTTCTATTTTTATGGCCATGATTACCACCAGAGTGGTTACCATTTCTGTCGTCTCATTTCTTTCTCCGCAGTTATCATTATTACATTATTCGCTATCTCGTCACGATCCTCGGTTGTGGTCCTCAACACCGTACTTTCGTTATCTCGCTCTAATAATTGAGCCCTGTTTACAACATCTGAATAAAGAGAAAATTTATGAGAAATGAGATACTGACGTATGTCGGGTTTCAAACCTCTAAGAAACATCCGCGTCATACGTTCCTCATTCTCCACCAAATGAGGTGCAAACCTGGATAACTCTGCAAACTTTGCCTCGTACTGAGACACCGTCATGTTGTTTTGTTCTAATCTGATGAACTCCACTTCCTTCATATGACGAACACTTTCAGGAAAGTATTTGTCATTAAATAGCTTCTGAAACGTCTCCCCAAGACATCTTTGAGTCTTGGTGGATGGGTACGCTTCATGCAGACTCCACCGATGAGTCCGCTTCGCCGCGGAACATAAAGGTGGCGATCGGAACCTTCTGTTCCTCCGTGCACCCCAAGACATCGAATATCTTGCTAATTTGTTTGACCCATGTTTCCGCCATGATCGGATCCGCTTTCCCTTAAATTCGGTGGTCCCAACTCTTTGAAGCGCTTGTTTTGTGACAACCCGTGAATTGCTATCATTTCCTCCTCGTATTTTGAACACGAGTTTCCTCGTTCGATTTTGCATGAAGCTGCAAAAACTTCTAAACATCCCCTCGTTCATCATCTCGCTCAATGGTGTTGTTCACGGGAGGAACATTGCCCGACTGTTGCACGTTCTCCTCGTTGGTGAGTACAGCATCTCCACGGTCTCATTTCCATTGTTAATATTCTCGATCGACATTCTCAAAATCTTTGTCATAAAACAAGGGTTAATTAAGGAAATCAATATATCACATAATATCCCTATATATCTTGACCTAACTAACAAATAAGCTTAGGTAGGACACACTAGCGAAGGATTTACTCGTCTCTCCCTCCTAGTTCTATTCCCGATCTCGCCTTGGAGATCATATCCTAAGCTCGATACCAACCGTGACGCCCCCAAAATAGGTATACATCACCCATTCCGAGTTGTCAATACATGGTACGTAAACAACTACAACTTTAATATTACAACAAGAAAGCTGTGAGTTTGAATACAAATATTATCTTCTGTATAATATCTATACTCAAATAAATCCTCATCACATTTATTGATACATTATTTTACAAAATGGTGAGGACTACTAAACAATCCTTTCTAAAACCTTCATTCCATACCCCACTGTACTCATTTATATTCTCGTCTCACGAGAAAAATGGAACAAAAAAAGGAAAAGGGTGAGCTCAACTAGCTCAATAAAGAATATTATGACTAAGATAATATACAACAAATTATCGTTAGTCTTCAACAGGAAAAATCTAATAGAATACAATAGACAACAAATTTCAAATCAATATTCGTGAATGAAATAATAATTCATTAGAAGAGTTAAGTAGAGAATGCAAACTACTATCTTCTATGTATGAATTTAAAAGTTCATCGTCTATCTTTTATCCCCGTAACATCAATCAATATACATCCGGAATCAAATATTCATCTTCAGACTACAGCCAAAGATATTCATCATTGGTCATGTTCATTTAAACACTGCTCATCTTTGCACTACTGGCCAAATATATTCTTCAGAAATCATTCATCTTTGCACTCACTGGCCAAAGATATTCTTAAGAAATCATTCATCTTTTGCACCACAAAGCCAAAGATATTCCATAATATCATCATTTAAGACCGAGGATGATGAAAAATATTTTTTTTTAAAGAAACGAATCCAATTGAAACAAAATGACAAGGATTAAGGATTAAGGATTAGTACTTGGTTTTATCCACGTCCAAAATACCTCAAAAATAATCATAGTGGTGTAAAATTCAAGAATGATCAAAACATGGATACAATCGAGTTAGTATCCGTAATAGATGTTTTAGACGAAAAAAGAAATTTTATTTTTAAATTGAATAGTACCAGATATCGTGAATAAGGCCGTATACGTGAATAGTAACTCAAGACACCAAAAGATAGAAATTTCACAAAAACATCTTCACGCTTCATGAATAGTACTCGTGAATAGTAACTTCGCTGAATAGTAACTCGTGAATAGTAACTCATGAATAAGTAACCCATGAATAGTAACCTTGACATGAAAAAGTTCCAAATTTGATAAAACTTCAGATCAACATTTCAAAGATAATGATATTGAAGAAATAATATCATTACTGAAAAAAAAATATTATCCCTTACCTCGAAAGATCAAGATTTCTTTAAATAAACACAGGATATAGGCTATGACTTGACTTGCAAGTATAGCAATACTCAAAGTATACTCAAAATACTCACAAGAATAAACCGATAATATAGAGAGAAAACTTGGTTTACGGTGTGATTTTCAATTTAACCTAAGCACCTATTTATAGGAAATCGCTTAGAACACCAAAACAGAAAATTTAATATATTAATAATATTATTTTTCCACATCTTCCCACGCACACCATCAGCTGAAATCAACCACTAACACATGTCCCATAAGTGACAAAAACGTTTTTCATGCAAAAGTTACTTAAAACTCCAAAAAATGATAATCAATTAATCCGGAACTTCAATAATTCATAATAAATAGCCCTTTCATCAGAAAATTCAAATCTTGCGAGTTTTATAGGAAATTCAATTCTCTACAACTTTGCGTAAGAAAGTTTTCCAAATTCCAAATAGAAATTGGCCAAGAAATCCACAAACCAAGCGATTTTACTGTGTTATAATCAAATTTCGATCAATAAATGGGGTCCTGAGACATGTTTAACAAGTTTTAAACATTTATTGCAATAAAAATACTCTTCCTCCTCTTATACTCATATATCCCACATTCGTTGTAAAAATATCACCATTATTATATTATTAAAATATAATAGAAATTTAAATGAATTATTTTATCGAGAAAAAGATAAAATATTAATTTTCAACAATTGTCATTTTAAAATTTTCTCCATCTATATCCACATAAAATCAATATTTTCCTCATCATATAAATCAATAATTAATTATTCACAAATAATATTACGTAATCACAATATTGATGACGAGGCGGTCCTCAGGAAAGAGGGCTTTCAATAAGAATTTCTCCTTCTTGGCGCGCAATTAGGTGACCAAACCTCTCCTTAGATGTAACTTTCTAGACATTGCCAATAATGTTATCTAATAATATTATTCGAGATAATATGAATTATTGCCGATAATGAAAATACTTGTGTAATGACAATTATTGAAACAACAAAGAATATAAAATATCAACGTTAGACAATTATTAACTCAATAAAATCTTTGATAAAGTAATTATCGTAACCATTATTGAGTAGTGCCTTTAATAATTGGTGCAATACGGTACTATCTTGTGTGCAACAACGCGTATTACATTATGTTTTAACCTTTGGGTATTCCAATAGTGTTAGCAGTAATAACTACTGCCAATTATTTTTAAACAACTTATATTTCACGTTTTCTTCATCCAATCGCTTTCCGTTATGGGGCCCACACACATGGTCTGCGCCGTCGTCATACGAATATTCCCGACAAAGTCGAATATTCCACGACCAAACGAATATTCCCAACGATAATGAATATTTTATAACCACTTGCTTATTTTGAAATATTTGCGTATTTAACCCTTAACTATCCACATTAATCAAATCAACCCTTACTATTTCAAAATAATAAATAAAGGAAATTCCTTTTTATTTAAAAAATTTTGGGGTCTTACAATTATGACTAAGATAATGCATAATAAATTATCATTAGCCTTCAACAATGTTAAACTGATAAAATATAATAGACATCAAGTTTAACTGCAACGGAACAAACAATCCATTAAAAGAGTCAAATAGAGAATAAAATCTACTATCTTTTATGATTTAAAAAGTTTTTCATCACTTTTATCGCTGAGACTCAGTTTAATAAATAATCCACATCATCAAAACATCCACGCACTACTGGGCCAAGGATATTATTTAAGTTCACGACCACGAATTATCCATGCACTACGGGCCAAAGATAATCGTGTTTTCATCAACAGTCTTGATCATGCCATAAAACAATTCATCTTTGCTCCCTTGGTCAAGAGAATCCATAGCCATAATCATACAAAAAGCGCCCATCAATACCTTTATGGGCCAATGAGGACTTTTTCCACATCATTTGTAACATTACGATCATGATTATAAAGAATAATCTTTGGTCATAATCATACCAAGTCCATCTATGCAATACAGGCCACAGATGACTTTTAACATAATATAAACATGAGGATGATGATAATGATATAAGAATTCAATAAAATAAGTTTAAGAATTAAATTATCCAGGAACTAATAAAGTCCAAATTGTCAACATGATACCTCTTTGTAGAGTAAAATTCAAGAATGCTCAGAAGAATATTTCCATGAAAAGATATTAGATGAAACGCAAATATCAAGGATATTCCACTAATTTCATGGAGTATAAAAGTCAAAACTTTAACCAACTGAGTATAATAAAGAATGGAATAACAAAAGAAATCACCAGGCATGCGATAAACTGCACAGACAGGTTATTCCAACAGAATAATAAATAACGGAACCAGGTCATGCGTAAACGCACAGACAAGATATTCCAACAGAATAATAAAGAACGAAACCAGGTAAGGCAAAATTCGCACCGACAGGATGTTCCAACAGAATAATAAATAACGGAACCAGGTCATGTGTAAACGCACAGACAAGATATTCCAACAGAATAATAAAGAATGGAATAACAATAGAATTTCACCATGTATGCGGTACTTGGCATGTATAAAAGTTATTCAAAGAAAATAATAAAGAAACGAAACCGTGTCGAGGCCAAATTCATGACCGGCAGGATATTACAACAGAATAATAAAGAATGGAATAACAACAGAATTTCACCATGTATGTGGTATTTCGCATAGGCATGTTATTCTAACATAATGATAAAGAATGGAATAACAGAAGAATTTTACCAAGTATAGGGTAGTCCACGATATCTGAGTTATTCCAATGAGAATAATAAAGAATGAAATAATGAAGTTCTCTTCATGAATACAAAAGAAATAATACCCTTACCTTAGAACAAACTAGATATAGGAGTAGTGAAGTAGCGAGAATACTTTTCTTCTTCTCTCTATAGTTTCTCTACAGAGTTTGAGGTGAATTCGTAAGAAATAATAAAGGAATGAGCTTTTATAAGAGAATGGGTGAATAGTAACTCGATCGGTCAGATTGATTTATTTTAAGCAGACGGTCAGCATTGGTTTACTATAAAATATTCTAATAAAACAAAATCTTTTAAATAAAATATAATATATTCTATTTATAATCTAATAAAATGAATAACTTTATAAAAGTATTACATTTTTATATAAAAAGATTTTACTATGCAAACACTATGCAGAGCCTTTATACAAATACTATGCATAAAAAAATATAATATATTCTAATTATTATCTAATAAAACAAATAACTTTATAAAAGTATTACATTTTATATAAAAAGATTTTACTATCTGAAAACACTATGCAGACACTTATATGCAAACACTATGCATAATAAAATATAATATATTCTAATTATTGTCTAATAAAACGAATAACTTTATAAAAGTATTACATTTTATATAAAAAGATTTTATTATGCGAAAACACTATGTATAATAGAATATAATATATTCTATTTATAGTCTAATAAAATAAATAACTTTATAAAAGTATTACATTTTATATAAAAAGCTTTTACATTTTATTACATTAATAATACTAATAAACCAAAACTCATCATCATTATTATAATTCACACTATTAATCCACTGTGTCGTTCCTCAGAAAAGAGAGGCTTTCAATAAGGATTTCTCCCTATTGTATGCATGATTAGGTGACCAAACCTCACCTTGGCATAACTTCTAGACATTGTTAATATTGCAAATAATAATATTAATAACTTCGTCGTCTCAATTATTGATTTAATAATATATAAAAATATCGATAATAATTGAATTAAATAACTTGAGATACTATGCAACAATTACTGTAGCAATAATTGAACAAAACTGAGTGTTTTCTCACGTAAGCATCAATAATCAATATCGTGTGCTACTATGCAATCACGCGTATTACTGTACTTTTATTACCGAGTATTTCAACAGTATTAACGGTAAAACTTTCGCCGTTATTTTCATAAAATATTTTTGTCATTTTCTCAATCCGACAATAATTCCGTTGTGGGGTTCACCAATGATTGTGCCGTCGTACGAATATTCCTTGTTAAAACAAATATTCCCCAACCAATCGAATATTATATAACAACTTGCATACTTTGCAAAATTTATAAATACTACCCACAACTATAACATTATCTCAAATTCACACCATAATATTCAAAAAAAATATTTTGAGAAAATTGTAAAATTTGGGATTTTACAAGAATGGACTAAATAATAACTAATTAATGAACGGCCCAGATTGATTTACTATTAGAACGGATGGTCCATATTGATTACTATTAAAACCACAACTGACGGTCCAGATTGATTTACTTTTAACACCACCACCGACGGTCTAGATTGATTTATTTTTAAAACCACCATCGACGGTCCAGAATGATTTACTATTAAAACCACCACCGACGGTCCAGATTGATTTACTATTAAAACCACCACCGACGGTCTAGATTGATTTACTATTAAAACCACAATCAATGGTCCAGATTAATTTAACTTATTATACTTTGGTACCCCTAAAGTTTTCCAAGTTTGCATTATTCCCCTCTAACTTTTATAATTCACATATCTTCAATAAACACATTCTTAATACTTCAACAATTATTCATCATTAATATTATAACTTAGAATATCGATAACCAGATCATTCCCAGGAAAGAAGGGGCTTTCCGATAAGGATTTCTCTCTATTGGCGCGTAATTAGGTGACCAAACCTCTCCTCGACAGATTTTTCTAGACATTGTCAATATTGCAAATAATAATATGAATAACTTTGTTGTCTCAATTATTGATTTAATAATATAAAAAATTATGTAGATGATACTGTGACAATAATCGAATCAAATAACGTGAGATCTATGCAAAGAATTATTTGTAGCAATAATTGGAGTAAACTAAGTGGCTTCCTTACGTAAACATCAATAATCAATACCGCAGTACTATGCAACTTACACGACCAGACATATTCTTTTTACTTTACCATTTGGGTAGTTCAACGGTTTAACGGTAAAACTTTCGCCATTATTTTTATAAAAGATATTTCTGTCGTTTTCTAACTACGATAATACTTCTGTTGTGGGGTCCACCAATGATTGTGTCGTCGAACGAATATTTTCTGACAAAAAGAATATTCCCCGATGAAACAAATATTCCCCGACACAACGAATATTTTATATCAACTTGCTTACTTTGCAAAAAATTTCACATATCACCCTTAACTATAACCTTTTATCAATGAAACCATTTATTAAATAGAATAATAATTATAAGAAAATTAAATACTTTTATTTAATAAAATTCATGGTCTTACAAAATTCATACCAATATTTCGGTGAAATGATATTAAAAGAAATAATATCATTTATGAAAAAATAACATCCCTTACCTCGAAAAACGAATAACTTACATTTGAAATATCGGATATAATCTTTGAAGGAAACTTGCACTGCTTATCAACTCTCAAAGTATATAAATACTCATAAAAATACGCTCGATATTATAGAGAGAGAAAACTCCTAATTCTGGTGTGATTTTCAATTTTAACCTAAACACCCCATTTATAGAAAAATACTTAGAACGCCAAAGCAGAAAATTTAATAAAATAATAATATTTTCAAAAAAAATTCCTACGCACACCACATCATTTTCTTCAGCACACACAAGTGGGTCCCACCCACATTAAAAATGTTTGTCTTTTAAAAAATAATTATAAACTCTAAAAATTAATTATTCCAGAACTTTAATAATTCACAATAAATAACTCTTTTATCAAAAAATTTTGAATCTTATATCCATTTCATAAGAAATTTAATTCTCTACAACTTTGTAGAAGAAAGTTTTTTCAAATTCCAAATGAAAAATGACCGAAATCCACATACAGATGATTTTTAACACCTTTATTCCGATAAAATACTGATAAAATACCTCAGCATTAATTCCTTCATTTATATCCACATAAAATAAATTTTTTCTTATCATATGAATTAATAATTAATTATTCACAAATAATATTACAGAATCACAATAATGACAACCATGTCGTTTCTAGGAAAGATGGTGTAAGACCCCGAATTTTATGTAATAAAAGTATTCAATTTTTCTTATAATTATTATTCAGTAAATGGTTAAATTGATAAAAAGTTAAAGTTAAGGGTGATATATGTAAAGTTTACAAAATATGCAAGTGGTTATAAAATACTCATTTTTGTGGGAATATTCATTTGGTCGTGGAATATTTTTTGTTATCGGGGAATATTAAATGTATTTACAGTATGACCATTTTGTGGGCCCCATAATAGAATAACCGTCGGATGAAGAAAATGACAAGTTTGAGTTTTATAAATAATGACGTAGTTATTCTTTATTAACACTTGGTTGAATACACGGTGGTTAAAATACTGATGTCTGGCGTGGTTCCACAAGAAGAAATTACACTGCAGCGGCGTTACAAAGATTTTTGAATTATTGATTCTTACGTTATGAGAAGGCCTTCTTGTGGCGCCCCAAAATAGGTATACAACACCCATTACGAGTCGCCAAATACATGGTACGAAACAACTACAACTTTATTAATACAATTGTCGTGTAAAATACGACAACACGTAAAATGTAATGAGTTTAAATACAAATATTGTCATACAGATAATATTCATACCCCAATAAGTCCTCATTACAATTATTGATACACTATTTTACAAAATAGTGAGGACTTCAAAAACAACTTCCTAGAACCTTCATTCCGTACCTAACTAGTACTCATTTACATTCTCGCCTCACGAGAAGAAAATAGAACAAAAAGTAAAAGGGTGAGCTCAACTAGCCCGAAGAAGAATATTATGACTAAGATAATATAGAACAAATTATCGTTAGTCTTCAACAGGGAAAAATCGATAGAATATAATGAGCAATAAGTTTCGGATCAATATTCGCAATGAAATAATAATTCATAGAAGAGTTACGTAGAGAATGAAATTTACTATTATCTATGAATTTAAAAGTCCATCATCAATATTTTATTCCTGAAACATCAATCAATAAATATCTTGAATTAAATATTCATCTTTGCATTGCAGGACAAAGATATTCAACAGTTGGTCATGTTCATCTCAACACCTGTACATCTTTGCACTACGGGCCAAAGATATTTAACAAAAAATCATTAATCTTTGCACTACAGGCCAAAGACAAGAATAGTAACCCCGACACTAAAAGACAAGAATTTCACAAGAAAAATCTTATCAATATTCCGGCATAATGATATTAGAAGAAATAATATCATTTAAAAAAAAAATAACATCCCTTACTTCGAAAAGACAAGATTACGATTGGAATCTTGGATATAGTCTTTGAAGGAAACTTGCACCGTATAGCAACACTCAAAGTATCAAAATACTCATACGAATACGCTCGATAATATAGAGAGAGAAAGAGAGAGAAAACTTATTTCTGGTGTGATTTTCAATTCTAACCTAAGCACCCTATTTATAGAAAAATGCTTAGAACACCATAGCAGAAAATTTAATAAAATATTAATATATTTATAAAATTTTCACGCCCACCTCTTGAATCTAAATTCAGCTCATTTACCACACATGTGGGGCCCACCAATAATGAAAAAAATGTTTTTCTTAAAAAAAATAATTAAAACTTCAAAAATCAATTATTCTGGAACTTTGAAACTTCAATAATTCATAATAAATAGCCTTTTTATTAGAAAAATTCAAATCTTATATCCATTCCATAGAAAATTTAATTCTCTACAACTTTGCAGAAGAAAGGTTTTCCAAATTCCAAACAAAAATTGACCGAAATCCACATACGGACGATTTTACAGGCTATAATCAAATTTCAGTCAAGAAATGGGGTCCACAAACATGAAAAACATGTTTTAAATATTTTTAGTATCAAAAATACTCTTCCTCCTCAGATATTCATATATCCCATATTTATTGTAAAAATATCACCATTATTATATTATTAAAATATAATAATATATTTAAATGAATTATTTTATCAGAAAAGATAAAACATCAATTTTTCAACAATTGTAACTTTAAAATTTTCTCCATCTATATCCACATAAAATGAATATTTTTCTTATCATATAAATCAATAATTAACTATTCACAAATAATATTACGAGAATCACAATATAAACAACGGTAGTTCCTGAAGGAAGGGGGCTTTCAATAAGGATTTTTCCTTACTGGCGCGCAATTAGTTGACCAAACCTCTCCTTAGACAGAACTTTCTAGACATTACCAATAATGTTATCTAATAATATTACTCAAATAATATGAATTATTGATCTGATAATGGAAAATACTATGTAGTGACAATTATTAAAACAACAATAATATAAAATATCAACGTAGCAATTATTGAATCAATAAAAATAAAATATTGAATAGTAATTCATGTAACCATTATTGAAAGTAAGGCTTCTTTACGTAAGAATCAATAATTGGTGCAATATCGTGTGCTACTGTGTTTTAACCATCGGGTATTCTAACAGTATTAACGGTAACAACTACGCCGTTATTTAAAAATAACTTATACTTGTCGTTTTTTTCATCCAATCGCCACCGTTATGGGTCCCACATAAAGTCTGCTACCGTCGTCACGAATATTCCCAGAGCAATAAAGAATATTCCCGACCAAACGAATATTCCCAAACGATAATGAATATTTCATAACCACTTGCTTATTTGAAATATTTGCGCATTTTACCCATAACTAACCACATTAATCAAATCAACCCTTACTATTTCAAAATAATAAATAGAAAATTCAATTTCATTTATAATAAGTTGGGGTCTTACAACCTCCCTCTTTATGAAATTTCGTCCTCGAAATTCGACGACGCACACAGTGTTTCAAAAGGTGAGGATACCTCGCTTTCATTTTCGTTTCTAACTCCTAGGTCATTTCCTCTATAGCATGGTTCCTCCACAAAACATTGACTTGTGGTATGAACTTTGTACGTAGGACATGCTCCTTTCTATCCAAGATCTTGATAGGTACCTCCTCATACGTTAAGTCTTCGGCTATCTCGTGGGTTCTAACTTTCAATAACGTGGTTCGGGTCTTTCACATATTTAAGCACGGATATGTGAAAAACATTATGAACACGAGACATGCTTGGAGGTAACTTAGCAGTCTATAGGCCACATTTCCTACTCGGTCAAGAATCTGAAATGGACCAATAAATCGTGGATTGAGCTTTCCTCTTTTCCCAAATCTTGTAACTCCCTTCCATGGAGCAACATGCAACAATACATGATCCTCAATACTAAA
The DNA here is from genome assembly GCA_020205615.1 of Panax quinquefolius. Taxonomy (NCBI): domain Eukaryota; kingdom Viridiplantae; phylum Streptophyta; class Magnoliopsida; order Apiales; family Araliaceae; genus Panax; species Panax quinquefolius. The sequence continues at coordinate 127,605,211 of CM035161.1, forward strand.
TTCCACGTCCTTTCGATGAAGATCTGCATAACTCTTTTGTCGATCTTGTGCCATTTGTATACGTTGTCGAATCATTTGGATCTTTTCTGTAGTAATACGTACCAACTCTGGTCCCATCAATGTTGCTTCACCCACCTCATCCCAACATACTGGAGAGCGACACTTACGTCCATATAATGCTTCGAATGGAGCCACACCTATACTCTTGCTCGATAAGCTTTGTTGTTGTAGGAGAATTTCACCAATGGTAAATACTTATCCCAACTCCCTTTGAAGTCTAGGACACAGAGTCTTAATAGATCTTCAAGAGTTTGAATAGTCCTCTCTAATTGTCCGTTCGTTTGAGGATGGAATGCCGAACTGAATCGTAAATCCGTTCCCATAGCTTATTGCAAGCTAACCCAAAATCGTGAAGTGAATCTTGGGTCACGATCCGAAACTATGGATACTGGCATGCCATGAAATCTCACAATCTCATTTACATACATACGAGCAAGACGTTCAAGGGAATAAGTCTCCCGTATCAGCAAGAAATGAGTAGACTTGGTTAATCTATCAACAATAACCCAAATAGCATTTATGCCTTGAGAAACCGTGGGAAGACCCGTAACGAAATCCATGGTAATGTGTTCCCACTTCCATTTCAGAATCTCAAGTGGTTTCAATGGACCCTTAGGCACTTGATGCTCCGCCTTTATAAGTTGACAAGTTAAACACCTCGAGATAAACTTTTCAATCTCTCTCTTCATATTGTTCCACCAAAATGTATGTCGAAGATCATGGTACATTTTGGTACTTCCAGGATGGATTGCAAATGGTGTATTATGTGCCTCCATTATGATCTTGTATTTCAAATCAGAGTCGTTAGAAACACAAAGTCTGGAGTGGACTCGAAGTATTCCTTCTTCATCGATTCTTGCTTCTGGAATAACACCTTCTTGTACTTTCTTCTTCATACGCATTAGTTCCGGGTCTGTCGCTTGAGCATCTTTAACTTTTTCGATTAAAGTCGGTTCAATGCGTATACTTGACATCATCGCATGGGTCCCCGGAGTCTTGAATTCTATCTTTATCTTTTGTAAATCACACAAAATGGGCCTCAACATCGTACTCATTCCCGCATATGATCTTCTACTCAATGCGTCAGCTACCACATTCGCTTTTTCAGGATGGTATTGAATAGTGTGGTCGTAATCTTTCAACAGCTCAAGCTAACATTGTTGCCGCATGTTGAGTTCCTTTTGAGTGAAGAAATATTTGAGGCTTTTATGATCTGAATATATCTCCACTTTCCCCCTATATAGATAGTGCCTCCAGATCTTTAAGCAGTGAAAAAGCATTGCGCAACTCCGGATCATGAGTAGGATAATTCCTCTCATATTCTTTAAGTTGTCGCGAGGCATAGGCTATGACTTTCCCATGTTGCATGAGAACACATCCTAACCCTTTGCCTAAACCATCGCTGTAGATAACAAATCCATCCGAACCAGATGGTATTGTCAGAACGGGTGCTGAAATGAGTCTCCTCTTGAGCTCTTAAAAACTCTTCTCGCATTCCTCGCTCCATATGAATTTTGTATCCTTCCGAGTCAGCTGAGTTAACAGAGTAGCAATTCGAGAAAATCCTTCCACAAATCTTCGATAATAACCAGCTAAGCCCAGAAAGCTAAGAACTTCGATCATCGTCTTCGGTAGCTCTCAACTTTGTATTGCTTCAATCTTCGCCGCGTCGACAGATACTCCATGTTTTGACACCACGTGCCCAAGGAATGCTACTTCCTCAAGCCAGAACTCGCATTTCTTTAACTTGGCATATAGCTTGTTTTCACGAAGCCTTTGGAGTACCAGCTTCAAATGGTACTCATGATCTTCACGGCTTTTGGAATATATGAGGATGTCCTCAATAAAGAAAACAATGAACTGATCCAAATATTCCTTGAATACTCGATTCATCATATCTATGAAAGCCGCAGGAGCATTAGTCAATCCAAAAGACATGACTAAGAATTCATAATGCCCATACCGAGTTCTGAAGACAATTTTTGGAATATCCTCAGTTCTAATCTTCAGCTGATGATATCCAGAATGAAGATCGATCTTTGAAAATAATTGTACTCCTTGTAACTGGTCAAACAGGTCATCAATGCGAGGTAGCGGATACCTATTCTTGATAGTGACATGGTTTAATTCCCGGTAGTCAATACAAAGTCGCATACTTCTGTCTTCCTTCTTTACGAATAAAACAGGAGCACCCCAAGGAGATGTACTAGGACAAATGAAATCGATGTCCAACAACTCCCGTAGTTGGACCTTTAACTCTTGAAGTTCAATAGGAGCCATTCGATATGGGGTTTTAGAAATGGGCTTTGTACCAGGTTCAAGATCAATAAAGAATTCAACTTCATGTTCTGGGGGTAGACCGGGAAGTTCTTCAGGAAATACGTCAGGAAATTTACTAACAACAGGAATATTATTTAAATCTAACGTGTCTTTATTCAAATCCATAACATGGGATAAGAAAGCTTGACATCCGTTTTTTAATAAACGAATAGCTTTATGACTTGATATGACAATGATTGATTTTAGTGGTTTAGTTGCTTGAATTCGTACAACAGGTTGGTTAGGAATATGAAAACTAACAACCTTACGAAAACAATCAATTTTGGCATGATGAGTAGTTAACCAATCAATCCCTAAAATCACATCAAAAGCAAGTATCTTTAAAGAGATAAGGTCAACAAGTATTGTGATGGTGCCAACTTGGATCAAACAAGATTTATAAACAGTGGATGTAATGAAAGTTTCTCCTAACGGAGTCTCCACAGATAAGTCAAAGTCTAATTTCTCCGGAGTTAAGTTTAAACGTTGAGCACAAGCAGGAGAGATAAATGAATGAGTAGCACCGGTATCTAGTAATATATAAACTTCGCAAGAATTTATGATTAGCTTACCCGTGATCACCTCGTTTGGGTTCCTTGTATTTTGACGATCACGACAAAGCGCTCTTCGAGAACCGTTAACTTTGACTTTTTGGGACAACCTTTTGAGTCACCATCCCCCATAGAACTTGGTTTTCTCTGATCTGATCTCGGCGATATGTCCTTCCTTTGCACAATTATAACATACCTTGAGCTGTTGTGGGCGGTTTGAAATGATATATGTCCTCTTTTTCGCATTTATAGCATCTGACCGGTGGTCGTTCTCCTCCGTTAGAACCGATTCTTTCTTTGGTCTTTGGCGTCTTCACATTATCATTGTTGAATCTCCTCTTTTAAAATCTCCCCAGGCTCGCTTCTTCTATTTTCATGGCTATGATTACCACCGAGTGGTTATCGCTTTTGTCCGTATTTTTCTTTCCCCGTTGATTATCGTTGTTAGATGATCTAGCCATCCTTTGGTATGACCACTGGTTGTGGTCCCTCGGTTGAGCGTACTCATTATCTCGCTCTAATAATTGAGCCACATTGACAACATCTCGAAATATAGAAAACTTATGAGAAATGAGATATTGACGTATGTCGGGTTTCAAACCTCTCAGAAACATCCGCGTCATTCGTTCCTCATTCTCCACCAAATGAGGTGCAAACCTGGATAACTCCGCGAACTTCGCCTCGTATTGGGACACCGTCATGTTGTTTTTCTCCAGTCTAATAAACTCTACTTCCTTCATATGATGAATACTTTCAGGAAAGTACTTGTCATTGAATAGTTTCGAAATGTTTCCCGAGACATCTTTGAGTCGAAATTTGGATGGGGTACGCTTCACATATTCCCACCGATGAATCTGCCTCATTACGGAACATAAAAGTGGCGAATAGAACCTTCTGTTCCTCCGTGCATCCCAAGACATCAAATATCTTGGTAATTTGCTTAACCCACATCTCTCGCTTAATCGGATCGGCTTTCCCGAATTGCGGTGGTCCCGACTCTTTGAATCGCTTAGGCATGTGACAAACCATGCGTTCTTATCATTTCCACCGTATTTTGTACACGAGTCTCCTTAAATGCGATTTTGCATGAAGCGTAAAAAGCTTCTAAATATTCCGTCGTTCATCATCATCGATCGGTGGTATTGTTTACTAGGAGGAACATTCTACTACATTGTACATTCTCCTCATTGGTGAGTAAAGGTGTCTCCACAGTCTCATTTGCTCCACTGTTAACATTCTCAGTTGCCATTCTCAAATAATGCCATAAAATAAGGGTTAATTAAAGAAATTAACATATCACATAATATCCCTATATTCTGACCGACCAACAAATAAGCTTAGGTAGGACACATTAGCGAAGGATTTACTCGTCTCTCCCTCCTAGTTCTATTCCCGATCTCCGCTTGGAGATCATATCCTAAGCTCGATACCAACCCATGGACGCCCCCAAAATAGGTATCTGACACCCATTACGAGTCACCAAATACATGGTACAGAAACAACTATAACTTTATTAATACAATTGTCGTGCAAAATACGACCACATAAAATATGAGTTTAAATACAAATATTGTCATCTAGACAATATTCACACCCAAATAAGTCCTCATTACAATTATTGATACACTATTTTACGAAATAGTGAGGACTTCAATAACAACTTCCTAGAACCCTCATTTCATACCCCGACTAGTACTCGCTACATTCTCGCCTCTTGAGAAGAAAAATGGAACAAAAAGGAAAAGGGTGAGCTCAACTAGCCCAGTAAAGAATATTATTACTAAGATAATATAGAACAAATTATCGTTAGTCTTTAACATGAAAAAAATCTGATAGAACATAATAGACAACAAGTTTTAGATCAATATTCGCAGCGAAAATAATAATTCATAGAAGATTTACGTATAGAATGAAATCTACTATTATCTATGAATTTAAAAGTCCATCATCAATATTTTATCCCTGTAACATCAATCAATAAATATCTTGAATCAAATATTCATCTTTGCACTACAGGCCAAAGATATTCAACAGTTGGTCATGTTCATCTCAACACCTGTACATCTTTGTACTACGGGCCAAAGATATTTAACAGAAAATCATTAATCTTTGCACGTTGTCATTGTTGTACCTTCTTTTTTTGAAATCTCCCCCCCGACTCGCTTCTTTTACTATCATGGCCACGATTACCACCAGAGTGGTTACTGTGACGCCCCCAAAATAGGTATACATCACCCATCTTGAGTCGCCAAGTATATGGTACAAAATTCAAATAAAACTTAATAATACAACTGGCGTGTAAAATACGACAAAACATAAACTGAGAGTTTTAATAAGAATATTGTCATCTAGACAATATCCACACTCAATGGAGTCCTCATTACATTTATTGTCACACTATTTAACAGAATAATGAGGACTACTAATGCTATCATCTGGACCATCACTCCGTTCCCCGACTCATCCCAGCTATATTCTCATTTCTTGAAGAGAATAGTGAAAGAAATGGTGAGCTCAACTAGCCCGAAGAAATATTATTACTACTAAGATAATGCGAATAAATTATCCTTAGCCTTCAACGATATAACAAATGATAGAATACCATGACAACAAGTTTTAGATCAACAAGCTGCGGTGAAAATAAGCAATCCATTAGAAGAGTCAAGTAGAGCATAAAATCTACTATCTTCATGATTTAAAAAGTTTTTATCAACTTTATCATTTGAGACTCAAAACAACAAATAAAATTAAATCATCCACCGCACCACTACCGATGATATTCATGTAATCAAGAATGGTCATGATTATACAAGAATAATCCACGGTCATAATCATACCAACAAGCGTCCATCAATGAACTACAGGCCAATGAGGACTTTTACCACATCATTCGTCACATTACAATCATGATTATACTGAATAATCCCTGGTCATAATCATACCAAGTCCATCTATGCACGTAAGCCAAAGATGACTTTAATCACAATATAAGCATGACTATGATGACAATGACATAATAATTCAACAAAACAAGTTCAAGGATAAATTTTAAAGATTTATAATTTAATTTATCCAGGAATCAATAACGTCCAAATTGTCAACACGATACTGCTTTATAGAGTAAAATTCAAGAATAATATTCATGTATCAAAAATAATTTGGACAGAAAAGAAATATATTTTTCGGGTAAATAGTACCCCGAGAATAGTACTTCGGGAATAGTACCCCGTGAATAGTACCCCGATATGAAAAGTGTCCCGAATACCCGAGTGAATAATATTTGGGTGAATAGTAATTTGGGTGAATAGTAACCCGTGAATAGTACTCCGACACGAAAAGTGCCCTGAATACCCGAGTGAATAATACTAGAGTGAATAAGAATCGGGTGAATAGTAACTAAATAATGAGAAAAATACCAAAGAAAATGATATTTCATAACGAGTACAAAAGAAATGATATCCCAGATGAGTATAATAGAATATATGAAACTACAAATGGATTTTCACCCATTATGCGGTAATCCACGTAGACATATCATTTACACAATTAAATAAAGAATGAATACGAAGGATCATTCACCATGCATGCGGTAATCCACATAAACATGTTATTCCAACAGAATAATAAAGAATAAAATAACAGAAGAATTCACCATGCATGCGATAGATGGCACAAACAGGTTATTTCCAACAGAATAATAAAGAATGAAACCAGGTCATGCTTAATCCACTTGCAGACGGGATATTATTCAGCGAATAATAAAGAATGGAACCAGTCAATGCATAATCCCGCATGATGAGAATATTCCAACAGAATAATAAAGAATGAAATAACAACAAAATTCACCAGGCATGCGATAGACCACACAGACAGGTTATTCCAACAAAATAATAAAGAGTGGAATAACAGAAGAATTTCACCATATATGTGGTACTTCGCATAGACAGGTTATTCCAACATAATAATAAAGAATGGAATAATAGAAGAATTCACCATGCATGCGATAGACCACACAGATAGGTTATTCCAACAGAATAATAAAGAATGGAATAACAGCTCTTACGAGTATTGAAAGAAAATAACTCGCTTCATGAATACGAAAGAATAATACCCCTTACCTCAAAAGAAGACTGGATACTGGAATAGTGAGGTTACAGACTTCTCTTCTTCTTTCTATCTATAATTTCTCTCTATAATAATTGCTCTATAGCTTTAGTGAATTGGTGAAAAATGAAGGAAGAATGAGCTTCTATTTATAGGAAAATATAGTTTCGATAATTGCACGTTTTGGGGCTCGAAATATTACAGTATAATACCTTCCTCTTTTCCTTCATTTTTAATTTAGTCCTGCAAGTATTATCAAACCTGCACCATCTCCCCTAATAGTAAATCATGTGAATCAATAGTTCTAGACATGTGAAAATATGAATTACAGTATAGTACCTCCATCTATACCTCCATTTTTAACTTAGTCATGCAAGTATTATCAATCTTTCACCAACTCCCCTAATAGTAAATGAATGTGAATCAATAGTACACACATGTTAATAAATAGTTATAATCATGTGAATCAATAGTACACACATGTGAATAAATAGTTATAATCATGTGAATCAATAGCAATTAATTGCCTATTTATCCGGTTAATTACCAGATTGGTTAATATAACCTCCAGACATCAATTATTATTGAAATAAATGTCGATTTCCACTAACACTAATAATTCCAACACAATGGAACAATCAATTTCATCTTTAATCAACACGAACTTATTCATCATTAATATTATAATTCATAATATTTAACAACCAAGTCGTTCCCAGGAAAGAGGGGGCTTTTCGATAAGGATTTCTTCTTATTAGCGCGCAATTAGATGACCAAACCTCTCCTTGACAGAACTTCTAGATATTGTCAATATTGCAAATAATAATATGAATAACTTTGTCGTCTTAATTATTGATTTATTAATATAACATATTATTCAGATGATACTGTGACAATAATTGAATCGATAATATAAGAGATATGATGCGCAATTAATCAGAATAATAATTGAGTATAAGCGAGTGACTTTACGTAAGCATCAATAATCAATATCGTGCTACTATGCTTGACCACACGCGTATTCATCGTACTTTTACTACGATGGTAGTTCAATGCGGTTTTAACGGTAACACTTTCGCCGTTATTATTTTTATAAAAGATAATTTTGTCATTTTCTTTACTACGACAATACTTGGTTGTAGAAGGGTCTACCAATGATTGTGCCTTCGCATTTAATATTCCCCTGTTAAAAGCGAATATTCCCAGACCAATCGAATATTATATAACAACTTGCATACTTTGCAAAATTTATAAATATTACCCACAACTATAACATTATATCAAATCCACACCATAATATTCAAAAAAATAATTTCAGAAATTTAAATCTTTATTCATAAAATTTGGGGTCTCACAATCTCCCCTCCTTATGAAATTTTTCCCTCGAAATTTACGTACGTACCTGGTATGCCGAAGAGGTGAGGATACCTTGACTTCATTTCATATTCCAACTCTTGAGGTATAACCTTTGAGTGTCGAATATGATCCTTCTTATCTAAGATTTTAACACGTATCTCCTCATACGTTAAATCTTCTGCTATCTCGTTTAGTTCTAATTCAATAATGTGGTTCAGGTCGTCCACATATTTACGTAACATCGATACGTGAAAAACGTTATGAACACCCAACATATTTGGAGGTAAAACGAGTCTATAGGCCACAGTTCCTACTCGATCGAGGATTTCAAATGGGCCAATTAAATCGAGGGTTGAGATTTCCTCTATTCATCGATTCTTGTTTCTAGAATAACGCCCTCTTGAACCTTCTTCTTCACATTCATCAGCTCCAGGTGTGTAGTTTGAGCGGCTTTAATTTTATTGCTTAAAGTCGATTCTAATCGTATATACGTTATCTTCACGTGGGTCCCTAGAGTCTTTAACTCTATCTTCATCACTTATAAGTTATACGAAATGGGTTTTTGTGTTAACAACATCGCACTCGTAAATGCATACGATCTTCTACTCAACGTCGCATACCACATTCATTTCTTCTTCTACAATGATATTGAATGGTATAGTCGTAATCTTCAACAGCTCGAGCCAACGTCTTTGGCGCATTATACGTTCGTTTTGGGTGAAGAAAATATTTAAGGGTTTTAGAAATGGGTTTTGTACTGGAGTCAATACAAAATTCGATTTCACGCTCTAGGGGTAGGCTAAGAAGTCTTCAAGAATACGTTAGGAAATTTATTAATGATAGAAATATCATTCAAAACTGTGACTCTCATCCAAGACTTAGATAGTACGTCACATTGATAACTATCAACTTGCCATCGTTATTCACAACGTCCCCTACGGATATTCTGGCTTCGGTGTATTCCAAGACTTGGAAGTCACCTGCGAAAGGCTCGGGGCTCTTTATTTATGGCTTGGTATGACAGTGATTGACTTTAGGGTTTGGTTGCTTGAATTCGCATGATAGGTTGGTTATGAATATGAATGCTAACAACCTTACAAAAAGCATGATGAGTAGTTAACCAATCGATTCCTAAAATCACATCAAAGGCAAGTATTTTCAAAGAGATAAGATCGACAGGTAACGTGAAAGTGTCGATTTGAATCAAACAAGAATTATAAACAGTGGAGGTAACGAAGGTTTCTACTAACGAAGTTTCAACCAATAAGTCAAAGTCTAACTTCTCTGTGGTCAAATTTAAACGTTGAGTGCAAGCAAGAGAGATAAAAGAATGGGTAGAACCGGTATCTAATAAGGTATAGACTTCGCAAGAATTTATAATTAACTAACCCATGCTAACTTCGTTCGGGTTACTCACTTTTTGAGAAGTCACGAAAAATGCTCTTCCTGAAACCACCGACTTTGTTTTGTCCGTATCCGCCTTTAGTGCCACCGTCCCAGCTGGACTTGATTTCGCTACAGGACAAAATCGAGCTATGTGACCATCTTTTCCACAACTAAAACATACCTTGGAAGGCTGTGAACATTTTAGACTTATGTGTCCCTCCTCTCCGCATCTATAGCATCTAACTGGCGGTCGTTCTCCTCCCCTAGAATTTATTGCTGGTGTTGGTGCTGCTGCCAACGTCTTCCTATCATCGTTAAATCTTCTCTTCTTGAATTTTCCACTTCTATTATCTTGACCATGATTACCACCGAAGTGGTTACCATTTTTGGCATCATAATTTCCCCCACGATGGTTATCATTGTTCCGATGGCCGTTGCCACCAGTACGATTATTATCGTGTTGTTGGTCGTTGTCTTTTGGTTGTGCTGACTAATTATCGCGCTCGAATAACTGAGCCCTATTCACAACATCTGAATATAAACAAAGTTTGTGAGAAATGAGGTATTGACGTATATCGGGTTTCAAACCTCTTAGAAACATTCGCGTCATTCGCTCCTAATTATCGACCAAATGGGATGCAAACCGGGATAACTCCACAAATTTAGCCTCGTAATGCGACACGGTCATATTATTTTACTCCAGCTTGATGAACTCTACCTCCTTCATGTGACGAATACTTTCTGGAAAGTACTTGTCGTTGAACAGCTCTTGGAACTTCTCCCAAGACATCTTGAGTGTGTCAGGCTGGGTACGTTTTACAGATTCCCACCAGTAATCTGCCTCTTCACACAACATAAGGTGGAAAAGGGTACCTTTTGCTCCTCAAAGCATCCCAAGACATCAAATATCTTGGTGATCTACTTTAACCACGTCTCCGCCTTAAGTGGTTCTGGCTTTCCCAAAAACTCCGGTGATCCCAGCTCTTTGAACTGCTTAGCAGTGACCGACCATGGGTTGCCATTATTTCCATCTATATTTTGAACAAGAGTCTCTCTTACCTGATATTGCATGAATTGTATAAAGCCTCTAAACATCCCATCGTTCATCATCTGATCGGTGTTATTATTTACCTGAGGATTATTGTCTTCCTACTGCACATTTTCCTGGGTATTGATCGTTGATGACTCAACGGTCTCATGTGCTTCATTTCTGATTTCAACATTTTCGAATGCCATTATCAAACACTGCCACAAAACAAGGGTTAATTGACATATCACATTTTATCCCTATACTCTGACCGACCAATTAAATACCAAATAAACTTAGGTAGGTCATACTAGCGAAGGAATTCCCCGTCTCTCCCCTCCTAGTTCTTGTCTCACATCTCAGCCAGGGATCATATCCCTAAGATTTGATACCAACTGTGACACCCCCAAAATAGGTATACATCACCCATCTTGAGTCACCAAATATATGGTACAAAATTCAAATACAACTTAATAATACAAATGTCGTGTAAAATAAGATAAAACATAAACTGAGAGTTTTAATAAGAATATTGTCATCTAGACAATATTCACACTCAATGGAGTCCTTGTGAGACACCGAATTTTATGAAATAAAAGTATTCAATTTTTCTATTTTGGTGAATAGTTAAATTGATAAAAGTTTAAAGTTAAGGGTGACATTTGAAATTTTTTCAAAGTAAGTGATGATGAAGTTTTGTTTTATTAGTATTATTAATGTAATAAAATAGAAAACTTTTATATAAAAGCAGAATACTTTTATAAAGTTATTCGTTTTATTAGGCTAATAATAAAATCTTTTTTATATAAAACAAAATACTTTTATAAAGTTATTTGTTTTATTAGACAATAATAAAAATATATTATATTTTATTATGCATAGTGCATGTATAGTATTTGCATAGTAAAATCTTTTTATATAAAACATAATACTTTTATAAAGTTATTCATTTTATTAGATTACAAATAGAATATATTATATTTTATTATAAATCAATCTGGATCGTCCGTTTAAAAGTAAATCAATCTGGACCGTTCATGGATTGGTTACTATTCAGTCCATTCTTCTATAAATAGAAGCTCATTCCTTCATTATTTCTTACGAATTCATTGAAACTCTAGAGAGAGAAACTATAGAGAGAGTTCTTCTTCTATAATCTTGAGCATATTTCTTTAGAATTTAAGAAAGCTTTGAGCATAGTTCAAGTTTTCTTCAAGTATATCCTCGCCTTACCAGTCGGAGTACTCTTCTTTCAAAGGTGAAGATAGGTGATGAAAATTATCTTCGTCCTGGGTGCAAAAAGGAATTCAGAATCACAATTATGATTATGAGTTATTCATATGATTATGGACAAGAATTGTTGATTGATGTTACAGGGATAAAATATTATTGGTGGACTTTTAACATGGAGAAGATAATAGACCTGATGGTCTATTTGACTCTTTTAATGGATTGCTCGTTCCGCTGCAACTATGGTAATAAGAGTGTTGCTGAGTCGAGCGGGGATAACAGGGGAATAGAACGGTGGTCTATAGTTGTTGAGGTTTTTCCTAAATAGTATGGGAATAATTTTATTGAGAACTTTAGATAAGTGTGTCGTATTGTATACGTCATTTGATATTTAATTTTGGTGAACCGAATAGGGTGAAGCAAACCCAACTTTGGAAAGGTGTTTTGTCACTATCATACAAGATGTCTAATGACATACAACCTCGTCTTATCATAAGACAGGGTTGTGCACATCCACTTGCTGAGTATATCTACGAGCACTACCTATATGATCTTGGAGTTTATTTGAAATATAATTTTTACTTGGAGATAGTGGAGATAGTTATATGTCAAGAGAAGACTCACCATTGGAAGGAACATGATAGTAATCTTCTCGTTTTTTCTTTGGGGTCTATTGAATTGACCAAGGATAATTCTCTGGGCATATGATATCTATCATAACATTCATGGCCTCCTATATACGAAGGGTTTCTTGAGCACTTTCAAAAGATTTTAATTCCTAAAAGCGGTTTTGAGTGTACCTTTATGTAAGTGCAATTGTGACATGAGTCGAGTTGGTATATGTATTTGTATTTAAACTCACAATATACATGTCGTCAGTATTTTTACTTACAGTTTATAAATGAAGTTGTAAATAATTTTTATAGTGTATTTTCTGGCGACTCAGATGGGTGATGTATACCTATTTTGGGGGCATCACATTTGGTATCAGAGCTTAGGGATATGGTCGTTGGCGGAGATATGAGTCTAGAACTAGGAGGGGAGAGACGAGTAATATACTTCGCTAGTGTGTGACTTACCTAAGCTGAAATTGTTTACTTGATAAGTTGACAAATTATGATATGTCAATTAACCTTGTTTTGAAGTATATTCTAGAATGATATCTGAAACACAGGAGACGAGCAATGTGAAAATCATGATACAGAAGAAATAACCGGGAAGGTACAATCCGAAAAGAAAGCAAGGTATTCTCATCTCTACGAAATACCAGGTACGTACGTAAATTTCGAGGGAGAAATTTCATAAGGAGGGGAGATTGTGATACCCCAAATTTTATGAAATAAAAGTATTCAATTTTTCTATTTTGGTGAATAGTTAAATTGATAAAAGTTTAAAGTTAAGGGTGACATTTGAAAATTTTTCAAAGTAAGTGATGATGAAGTTTTGTTTTATTAGTATTATTAATGTAATAAAAGCAGAAAATCTTTTTATATAAAACAAAATACTTTTATAAAGTTATTTCGTTTTATTAGGCTAATAGTAAAATCTTTTTATATAAAGCAGAATACTTTTATAAAGTTATCTGTTTTATTAGACAATAATTAGAATATATTATATTTTATTACGCATAGTGTTTGCATAAGTACTGCATAGTGTTTCAGATAGTAAAATCTTTTATATAAAACAAAATACTTTTATAAAGTTATTCATTTTATTAGATTATAAATAGAATATATTATATTTTATTGTAAATCAATCAGACCGTCCGTTTAAAAGTAAATCAATCTGGACCGTTCATGGATTGGTTCTTTATTGATCCATTCTTCTATAAATGAAGCTCATTCCTTCATTATTTCTTACGAATTCTTTGAAACTCTAGAGAGAAACTATAGAGAGTTCTTCTTCTATAATCTTGAGCGTATTTCTTTAGAATTTAAGAAAGCTTTGAGCATAGTGCAAGTTTTCTTCGAGTATATCCTCGCCCTACCAGTCGGAGTACTCTTCTTTCAAAGGTGAAGATAGGTGATGAAAATTATCTTCATCCTGGGTGCGAAAAGGAATTCAGAATCACAATTATGATTATGAGTTATTCATATGATTGTGGATAGGAATTGTTGATTGATGTTACAGGGATAAAACATTATTGGTGGACTTTTAACATGGAGAAGATAATAGACCTGATGGTCTATTTTACTCTTTTAATGGATTGCTCGTTCCGCTGCAACTATGGTAATAAGAGTGTTGCTGAATCGAGCGGGGATAACAAGGGAATAGAACGGTGGTCTATAGCTGTTGAGGTTTCCCCTAAATAGTATGGAAATAATTTTATTGAGAACTTTAGATAAGTGTGTCGTATTGTATACGTCATTTGATGTTTAATTTTGGTGAACCGAATAGGGTGAGGCGAACCCAACTTTGGAAAGGTGTTTTATCACTACCATACAAGATGTCTAATGACATACAACCTCGTGTTATCATAAGATAGGGTTGTGCACATCCACTTGCTGAGTATATCTACGAGCACTACGTATATGATCTTGGAGTTTATTTGAAATATAATTTTTACTTGGAGATAGTGGAGATAGTTATATGTCAAGAGAAGACTCACCATTGGAAGGAACATAATAGTAATCTTCTCGTTTTTCTTTGGGGTCTATTGGGTCAACCAAGGATAATTCTCTGGGCATATGATATCTATCATAACTTAGATTCATGGCCTCCCCATATACGAAGGTTTCCTTGAGCACTTTCCAAAGATTTTAATTCCTAAAAGCAGTTGAATTTGTACCTTTTATGTAAGTGCAATTGTGACATGAGTAAGAGTTGGTATATGTATTTGTATTTAAACTCACAAGATATCATGTAAAGTCAGTATTTTGCACTGACAGTTGTATAAATGAAGTTGTAAATGATTTTTATAGTGTATTTTCTGGCAACTCAAGATGGGTGATGTATACCTATTTTGGGGGCGTCACAGTCCTCATTACATTTATTGTCACACTATTTAACAGAATAGTGAGGACTACTAATGCTATCATCTGGACCGTCACTCCGTTCCCCGACTCGTCCCAGCTATATTCTCATTTCTTGAAGAGAATAGTGAAAGAAAGGGTGAGCTCAACTAGCCCAGTAAGAAATATTATGACTAAGATAATGCAGAATAAATTATCCTTAGCCTTCAACAGTATAACAACTGATAGAATACCATAGACAACAAGTTTTAGATCAACAACTGCAGCCGAAATAAGCAATCCATTAGAAGAGTCAAATAGAGCATAAAATCTATTATTTTCTTTGATTTAAAAAGTTTTTCATCAACTTTATCACTGAGACTCAGCTTAACAAATAAAATCGATTCATCCCTGCACCACGACCAAGGATATTCATGTAATCATCAATGGTCATGATTATACCGAATAATCCCAGGTCATAATCATACCAACAACTGTCCATCAATGAACTACAGGCCAATGAGGACTTTTACCACATCATTCGTCACATTATGGTCATGAGTATACCGAATAATCCCTGGTCATAATCATACCAAGTCCATTTATGCACGTAAGCCAAAGATGACTTTAATCACAATATAAGCATGAGGATGATGACAATGACATAATAATTCAATAAAATAAGTTCAAGGATAAATTTTAAAGATTTAAAATTTAATTTATCCAGGAATCAATAACGTCCAAATTGTCAACACGATACTGCTTTGTAGAGTAAAATTCAAGAATAATATTCATGTATCAAAAATAATTTGGACAGAAAAGAAATATATTTTTCGGGTAAATAGTACCCCGTGAATAGTACTCCAACATGAAAAGTGTCCCGAATACCCGAGTGAATAATATTCGGGTGAATAGTAATTTGGGTGAATAATAACTCGTGAATAGTAACTCATGAATAGTACACCGACACGAAAAGTGCACCGAATACCCGAGTGAATAATAATAGAGTGAATAGTAACTAGGTGAATAGTAACCCGTGAATAGTAACTCGTAATAGAAAAATACCAAAGAAAATGATATTTCATGACGAGTACAAAAGAAATGATATCCCAGATGAGTATAATAGAATATATGAAACTGCAAATGGATTTTCACCCGCCATGCGGTAATTCACGTAGACAGATCATTTACACAATTTAATAAAGAATGAATACGAAGGATCATTCACCATGCATACGGTAATCCACATAAACAGGTAATTCCAACAGAATAATAAAGAATGGAATAACAGAAGAATTCACCAAGCACGCGAGAGATCGTACATTGCACGAGTTATTCCCAACGGAATAATAAAGAATGGAACGTGTCATGCGTAATCCGCATGACGGGATATTATTCCGAATGAATAATAAAGAATGGAACCGCCAGAATCCGTAATCCGCGTAGGCGAGGATATTCAAATGAATAACAAAGAATGGAATAACAATTGAATTCACAAGGCATGCTATAGACCGCACAGACAGGTTATTCCAACAGAATACTAAAGAATGGAGTAACAGAAGAATTTCACCATGTATGTGGTACTTCGCATAAATAGGTTATTCCAATATAATAATAAAGAAAGGAATAACAGAAGAATTCACCATGCATGTGATAGATTGCACAAACAAGTTATTTCAACAGAATAATATAGAATGGAATAACAGCTCTTACGAGTATTGAAAGAAAATAACTCTCTTCATGAATACGAAAGAATAATACCCCTTACCTCAAAAGAAGACTGAATACTGGAATAGTGAGATAGCAGACTTCTCTTCTTCTTTCTCTCTATAATATTTGCTCTATAGCTTTAGTGAATTCGTGAAAAATGAAGGAAGAATGAGCTTCTATTTATAGGAAAATATAATTTTGATAATTGCACATTTTGGGGCTCGAAATATTACAGTATAATACCTTTCTCTTTTCCTTCATTTTTAATTTAGTCCTGCAAGTATTATCAAACTTGCACCATCTCCCCTAATAGTAAATCATGTGAATCAATAGTTCTAGACATGTGAAAATATGAATTACAGTATAGTACCTCTATCTATACCTCCATTTTTAACTTAGTCATGCAAGTATTATCAATCTTGCACCAACTCCCCTAATAGTAAATGAATGTAAATTAATAGTAGACACATGTGAACAAATAGTTATAATCATGTGAATCAATAGCAATTAATTGCTCATTTATCCGGTTAATTACTCGATTGGTCAATATAACCTCCAGATATCAATTATTATCGAAATAAATGTCGATTTCCACTAACACTAATAATTCCAACACAATGGAACTATCAATTTCATCTTTAATCAACACGAACTTATTCATCATTAATATTATAATTCATAATATTTAACAACCAGGTCATCCAGGAAAGAGGGGTCTTTCCGATAAGGATTTCTCCTTATTGGTGCCCAATTAGATGACCAAACCTCTCCTTGACAGAACTTCTAGACATTGTCAATATTGCAAATAATAATATGAATAACTTTGCCGTCTCAATTATTGATTTAATAATATAACATATTATTCAGATGATACTGTGACAATAATTGAATCAATAATATGAGAGATATGATGCAATAATTATTGTAGCAATAATTGAGTATAATTGAGTTACTTCTTACATAAGCATCAATAATCAATACCGTGTGCTACTATGCAACCACGCGTATTATTGTACTTTTACTACCGGGTAGTTCAACAGTTTTAACGGTAATACTTTCGCCGTTATTTTTATAAAAAGATAATTCTGTCGTTTTCTTACTACGATAATACTTCTGTTGTGGGGTCCACCAATGATTGTGCCTTTGTACGAATATTCCCTGTTAAAACGAATATTCTCCGACCAATTGAATATTATATAACAACTTGCATACTTTGCAAAATTTATAAATATTACCCACAACTATAACATTATATCAAATCCACACCATAATATTCAAAAAAATAATTCGAGAAATTAAAATCTTTATTCATAAAATTTGGGGTCTCGCGATTACCGCTTTATCCGGATATTTTCTCTCTCACGATGATTATCGTGCTCAGATGGATTTGTTGCCGCAATTACGACCACACGGTTGTGGTCCCCAGTTTGAATGACTCATTATCTCGCTCTAATAATTGGGCCCTGTTCACAACATCTAAATATAGAGAAAATTTATGAGAAATGAGGTATTGACAAATTTTGGGTTTCCAACCGGTCAGAAACATCCGCGTCATATGTTCCTCATTCTATACCAAATAAGGTGCAAACCTGGATAACTCTGTGAACTTAGCCTCGTATTGGGACATAGTCATGTTATTTTGTTCTAGTCTAATAAAATCTACCTCCTTCATATGACGAATACTTTTAGAAAAGTACTTGTTATTGAACAGTTTTTGAAACGCTTCTCAAGACATATTGAGTGCGGCAGGCTGGGTACCCTTCACAGATTCTCACCAATAATCTACCTCATCACGGAACATAAAGGTGGCGAATGGAACCTTCTGTTCCTCCGTGCATCCCAAGACATCAAATAAGTAAGGGTTGATTTGGTTAATGTGGTTAGTTATGGGTAAAATGCGCAAATATTTCAAATAAGTAAGTGGTTATAAAATATTTATTGTTGTCGGGGAATATTCGTTTGGTAATGGAATATTCTTCTTTGTCGTGAATATTAAATACGATGGTATGAGCTTAATATGGGCCCCATAACGGAAAGCGATTGGATAAAAAAAATGACAAGTATATGTTGTTTATAAATAACGGCGTAGTTGTTACCGTTAATACTGTTGGAATACCCGGTGGTTAAAACATAGTAGCACACGGTATTTCACCAATTATTGATTCTGACGTAGGAAGGCACTACGCAATAATTGTTATTGTAATTACTGTTCAATATTTTATTTTATTGATTCAATAATTGCTATGTTGATATTTTTTAAAAGAAAAATGTTTTTTTTTCATTATTGGTGGGCCCCACATGTGTGGTAAATGAGCTGAAATCAGATTTCAAAGGTGGGCGTGAAAATTTTATAAATATGTTAATATTTTATTAAATTTTCTGCTTTGGTGTTTTAAGCATTTTCCTATAAATAGGGTGCTTAGGTTAGAATTGAAAATCACACCAGAAACAACTTTTTTCTCTTTTTCTCTCTCTACATTTCTTGTGAGCATTTTGATACTTTGAGTGTTCTTTATATCGGTCTGCAAGTTCCTTCAAAGACTATATCCGATTATTCGGTCAAATCTTGTCTTTTTCGAGGTAAGTGATGTTATTTTTTTAAAATGATATTATTTCTTCTAGTATCATTATCTTAGGAATATTGGTAATATTTTCTTGTGAAATTCTTGTCTTTTTAGTGTAAGGAGTTCTTATTCACGTATACGACATTATTCACGAATCTGACACTATTCACGTAAAAATTAAATTTTCATTTTTTTTTCAAGATATCTATTATGGATACTAGCTTTGATTGTATCCATGTTTTGATCATTCTTGAATTTTATTCCATTATGATTATTTATGAAGTATTTTTGAACTTGAATTATTTAAAGTACGAATCCTTAATATTTGTTCTTTTGTTTCACTGGATTCATTTTCTTTAAAATAATTTTCATCATCCTCCGTTCTAAATGATGATATTACTGAATATCTTTGGCCCGTAGTGCAAAGATGGTTGATTTTCTTATGAATATCTTTAGCCCGTAGTGCAAAGATGTGCAGGTGTTGAGATGAACATGACCAACTGATGAATATCTTTGGCCTATAGTGCAAAGATAAATATTTGATTCAAGATATATATTGATTGATGTTACAGGGATAAAATATTGATGATAAACTTTTAAATTCATAGAAGAAAGTAGATTTCATTCTCTACGTAACTCTTCTAATGAATTATTATTTCCGCTGCGAATATTGATTTAACACTTGTTGTTTATTGTATTCTATTAGATTTTTCCCTGTTGAGGACTAACGATAATTTGTTCTATATTATCTTAGTCATAATATTCTTTACTAGGCTAGTTGAGCTCACCCTTTTCCTTTTTGTTCCATTTTTCTTCTCAGGAGGCTCTCATGTAGCGAGTACTAGTCAGGGTGTGGAATGATGGTTCTAGAAGTTGTCTTAGCAGTCCTCACTATTTTGTAAAATAGTGTATCAATAATTGTAATGAGGACTTATTTGAGTATTGATATTGTCTAGAAGAAAATATTTGTATTTTAAATCACAGTTTATGTGTTGTCGTATTTTGCACGACAATTATTTTAATAAAGTTGTAGATGTTTCTGTACCATATATTTGGCGACTCAGAATGGGTGCTGTATACCTATTTTGGGGGCGTCACAGTTGGTATCAGAGCTTAGGGATAAGATCTCTGGCGGAGATCGGGGAATAGAATTAGGCGGGGAGAGATGAGTAAATCCTTAACTAGTATGTCCTACCTAAGTTTATTTGTTGGTTGGTCAAAATATAGGGATATGATGTGATATGTTAATTTCTTTAATTAACCCTTATTTTATGGCAGTATTTGAAAATGGCAACTGAGAATATTAACAGTGGAGTAAATGAGACTGTGGAGACACCTTTACTCACCAATGAGGAGAACGTGCAACAGGCCGACAATGTTCCTCCTGTAAACAACACTACTGATCAGACGATGAACGATGGGATGTTTAGAAACTTTTTGCAGTTCATGTAAAATTAGACGAAGGAGACTCGTGTACAAAATACAGGTGGAAATGATAGCAACACACGGTTTGTCATAACCAAGTAGTTCAAAGAGTTGGGACCACCAGAATTCTGGGGAAAGCCGGATCCGATTAAGGCGCAGACGTGGGTCAAGCAAATTACCAAGATATTCGACGTCTTGGGATGCACGGAAGAACATAATGTTCCATTCGCCACCTTTATGTTCCGTAACGAGGCAGATTACTGGTGGGAATCTGTGAAGCGTACCCATCCAGCCGCACTCAGCATGTCTTGGGAAACATTTCAGAAACTGTTCAATGATAAGTACTTTCCTGAAAGTATTTGTCATATGAAGGAGGTAGAGTTTATTAGACTGGAGCAGAACAACATGACGGTTTCCCAGTACGAGGTGAAGTTCGCGGAGTTATCCGGGTTTGCACCTCATTTGGTGGAGAATGAGAAACGTATGAGGCGGATGTTTTTGAGAGGTTTGAAACCCGACATACGTCAGTATCTCATTTCTCATAAATTTTCTTTGTATTTAGATGTTGTCAACAGGGCTCAATTATTAGAGCGATATAACGAGTACGTTCAACCGAGGGACCACAACCAGGGTCATACCGGTGACAGCAGACATCGGAGCAACGATAACCAGCGGAGAAAGAAAAATACGGACAATGACAATGCGAAGACGTCAACACCAAGACAAAGAATGGTTCCAAGGAGGAGCGACCACCGGTCGTATCTTATAAATGTTGAAAAGAGGATATATCACCAAACCGCCCACATGAGTTCAAGGTATGTTATAATTGTGGAAAGGAAGGACATATCGCTCGAGATTGTCTTTCAGAAGCGAAACCAAGTCCAGTGGGGATGGTGACTCAAAAGACTGTCCCAAAAAAGTCAAAGTCAACGGTTTCTGGAAGAGCGTTTGTCGTGACTGGTCAAAATGTGAGGAACCCAAATGAGATGATCACGGGTAAGCTAATTATAAATTCTTGCAAAGTTTATACCTTACTAGACACCGGTGCAACCCATTCATTTATCTCTCCTGCTTGTGCTCAACGTTTAAACTTAACTCCGGAGAAATTAGACTTTGATTTATTTGTGGAGACTCCGTTAGGAGAAACTTTCATCACATCCATTGTTTATAAATCTTGTTTGATCCAAGTTGGAACCATCACATTACCTGTTGAGCTTATCTCTTTAAAGATACTTGCTTTTGATGTGATTTTAAGGATTGATTGGTTAACTACTTATCATGCAAAAATTGATTGTTTTCGTAAGGTTGTTAGTTTTCATATTCCTAATCAACCTGTTATTCGAATTCAAGCAACTAAACCACTAAAATCAATCACTGTTATATCAAGTCACAAAGCCATTCGTTTATTAAAAAACGGATGTCAAACTTTCTTATCCCATGTTATGGATTTGAATAAAGACACGTCAGATTTGAATAATATTCCTGTTGTTAGTGACTTTCCTGACGTATTTCCTGAAGAACTTTCCGTCTACCCCGTAAGCGTGAAGTTGAATTCTTTATTGATCTTGAACACTGCGTACAAAGCCCATTTCTAAAACCCCATATCGAATGGCTCCTATTGAACTTCAGAGTTAAAGGTCCAACTACTGAGAGTTGTTGGACATCGGTTTCATTAAATCTAGTATATCTCATGGGGTGCTCTGTTTTTATTTGTAAAGAAGAAAGATGGGAGTATGCGACTTTGTATTGACTACCGGAAATTGAACCATGTCACCGTCAAGAATAGGTATCCGCTACCTCACATTGATGACCTGTTTGACCAGTTACAAGGAGCACAATTCTTTTCAAAGATCGATCTTAGATTCGGATATCATCACCGAAGATTAGAAGGCGAGGATATTCCAAAGATTATCTTGAGAACTCCGAGACGGGCATTATGAATTCTTAGTCATGTCTTTTGGATTGACTAATGCTCCTGCGACTTTCATGGATATGATGAACCGAATATTCAAGGAATATTTGGATCAGTTCGTTATTGTCTTTATTGATGACATCCTCATATATTCCAAAAGCCGTGAAGATCATGAGCACCATTTAAAGCTGGTACTCCAAAGGTTTCGTGAAAAAAAGCTATATGCCAAGTTGAAGAAATGCGAGTTCTGGCTTGAGGAAGTAGCATTCCTTGGGCACGTGGTGTCAAAACATGGAGTATCTGTTGACCCGGTGAAGATTGAAGCAATACAAATTTGGGAGCAACCAAAGTCGGTGACCGAAGTACGTAGCTTTCTGGGCTTAGCTGGTTATTATCGGAGATTCGTGGAAGGATTTTCTCGAATCACTACTCCGTTAACTTAGCTAACTCGGAGATACAAAATTCGTATGGAGTGAGGAATGCGAGAAGAGTTTTCAAGAGCTTAAGAGGAGACTCATTTCGGTACCTGTTCTGACAATACCGTCTAGTTCGGATGGATTTGTTATCTACATCGATGCTTCAGACAAAGGGTTACGATGTGTTCTCATGCAACATGGGAAAGTCATAGCCTATTCCTCGCGACAACTTAAAGAATATGAGAGAAATTATCCTACTCATGATCTAGAGTTGGCGGCAGTCATTTTCGCGCTAAAGATCTGGAGGCACTATCTATATGGGGAGAAAGTGGAGATATATTCAGACCATAAAAGTCTCAAATATTTCTTCACCCAAAAAGAACTCAACATGCGGCAACGACGTTAGCTCGAGCTGTTGAAAGATTATGACCACACCATTTAATACCATCCTGAAAAAGCGAACGTGGTAGCTGACGCGTTGAGTAGAAGATCATATGCAGGAACGAGTACGATGTTGTCAATACAAAGGCCCATTTTGTGTGATTTACAAAAGATGAAGATAGAATTCAAGACTCCGGGGACCCATGCGATGATGTCAAGTATACACATAGAACTGACTTTAATCGAAAAAGTTAAAGTTGCTCAAGCCACAGACCCGGAGCTAATGCATATGAAGAAGAAAGTACAAGAAGGTGCTATTCCAGAAGCAAGAATTGATGAAAAAGGAATACTTCGAGTCCACTCCAGACTTTGTGTTCCTAACGACTCTGATTTGAAATACAAGATCATAATGGAGGCACACAATACACCGTTTGCAATCCATCCTGGAAGTACCAAAATGTACCATGATCTTCGACATACATTTTGGTGGAACAATATGAAGAGAGAGATTGCAAAGTTTATCTCGAGGTGTTTAACTTGTCAACGTGTAAAGGTGGAGCATCAAGTCCCTAAGGGTCCATTGCAACCACTTGAGATTCTGAAATGGAAGTGAGAACACATTACCATGGATTTCGTTATGGGTCTTCCCACGGTTTCTCAAGGCATAGATGCTATTTGGGTTATTGTTGATAGATTAACCAAGTTTGCTCATTTCTTGCCGATACGGGAGACTTATTCCCTTGAACGACTTGCTCGTATGTATGTAAATGAGATTGTGAGATTGCATGGCATGCCAGTATCCATAGTTTCGGATCGTGGCCCAAGATTCACTTCACGATTTTGGGTTAACTTGCAAAAAGTTATGGGCACGAATTTATAATTCAGTTCGGCATACCATCCTCAAATGGACGGACAATCAGAGAGGACTATTCAAACTCTTGAAGATCTATTAAGACTCTGTGTCCTAGACTTCAAAGGGAGTTGGGATAAATATTTACCATTGGTGGAATTCTCCTACAACAATAGTTATCAGGCGAGTATAGGTGTGGCTCCATTCGAAGCATTATATGGACGAAAGTGTCACTCTCCAGTATAAGGTGGGTGAAGCAACATTGTTGGGACCAGAGTTGGTACGTATGACTACAGAAAAGATCCAAATGAATTGACAACGTATACAAACGGCACAAGATTGACAAAAGAGTTATGCGGATCTTCATAGAAAGGACGTGGAATTTAGTATTGGGGATCATGTATTGTTGTGTGTTGCTCCATGGAAGGGAGTTACAAGATTTAGGAAAAGTGGAAAGCTCAATCCACGATTTATTGGTCCATTTCAGATTTTTGACCGAGTAGGAAATGTGGCCTATAGAGTCGCGTTACCTCCAAGTATGTCTCGTGTTCATAATTTTTTTCACATATCCGTGCTTCGTAAATATGTGAAAGACCCAAACCACGTTATTAAGTTAGAACCAGATGAAATAGCCGAAGACTTAACGTACGAAGAGGTATGTAAAATCCCAAATTTTACGAATAAAGATTTAATTTTCTCAAAATATTTTTATTAATATTATGGAATGAATTTGATATAATGTTATAGTTGTGGGTAATATTTATAAATTTTGCAAAGTATGCAAGTTGTTATATAATATTTGATTGGTCGGGGAATATTCATTTTAACAGGGAATATTCGTACAACGGCACAATCATTGGTGGACCCCGCAATGGAATTATTGTCGGATTGAGAAAATGACAAAAATATTTTATGAAAATAACGACGGAAGTTTTACCGTTAACTGTTGAAACACCCTGTGTTAAAAGTACAGGAATACGCGTGGTTGCATAGTAGCACACGGTATTGATTATTGATGCTTACGTGAGAAGTCACTCAGTTTTGTTCAATTATTGCTACAGTAATTGTTGCATAGTATCTCACGTTATTTGATTCAATTATTGTCGATATTTTATATATTATTAATTCAATAATTGAGATGACAAAGTTGTTAATATTATTATTTACAATATTAACGATGTCTAGAAGTTCTGCCAAGGAGAGGTTTGGTCACCTAATTGCGCGCCAATAGGGAGAAATCCTTATTGGAAAGCTTCCTCTTTCCTAGGAACGACCTAGTCGATTAATAGTGTGAATTATAATAATAATGATGAGTTTTGTTTTATTTGTATTATTAATGTAATAAAACAGAAAAACTTTTTATATAAAACAGAATACTTTTATACAGTTATTTGTTTTATTAGACAATAATTAGAATATATTATATTCTATTATGCATAGTGTTTTGCATAGTAAAATCTTTTTATATAAAACAGAATACTTTTATAAAGTTATTTGTTTTATTAGACAATAATTAGAATATATTATAATTTATTATGCATAGTGTTTGCATAGTAAAATCTTTTTATATAAAACAGAATACTTTTATAAAGTTATTCGTTTTATTAGATTATAAATAGAATATATTATATTTTATTTAAAAGATTTTGTTTTATTAGAATATTTTATTAAATCAATATGGACCGTCCGTTTAAAAGTAATTCAATCTGGACCGTTCATGAATTAGTTACTATTTAGTCCATTCTTCTATAAATAGAAGTTCATTCCTTCATTATTTCTTACGAATTCACTGAAACTCTAGAGAGAGAAACTATAGAGAGAAAGAATAAAAGTATTCTGCTACTTCACTACTCCTATATCCAGTTTCTTCTAAGGTAAGGGGTATTATTTCTTTCGTATTCATAAAGAGAATTTCTGTTATTCCATTCTTTATTATTCTGTTGGAATAACTCAGATAATATCTGGCTACCCTATACTTGGTGAAATTCTTACGTTATTCCATTCTTTATCATTATGTTGGAATAACCTGTCTATGTGAAGTACCGCATACATGGTGAAATTATTCTATTATTCCATTATTTATCATTCCGTTGGAACATCCTGTCTTTGCTTTACGCATAACCTGGTTCCGTTATTTATTATTCTATTGGAACATCCTGTCTGTGCGTTTACGCATGACCTGGTTCCGTTATTTATTATTTACATTGAATATCTTCATGCGTGCGTTACGCACGACACTGGTTCCGTTATTTATTTTTCTGTTGGAATAACCTATCTATGTGGTCTATCGCATGCCTGGTGATTTCTTTTGTTATTCTATTCTTTATTATATTCAGTTGGTTAAAGTTTTGACTTCTATACTGCATGAAATTAGTGGAATATCCTTGATATTTGCGCTTCATCCAGTATCTTTTCGTGGAAATATTCTTCTGAGCATTCTTGAATTTTACTCTACAAAGAAGTATCATGTTGACAATTTGGACGTTATTAGTTCCTGGATAAATTAATTCTTGAACTTGTTTTATTGAATTCTTATATCATTGTCATCATCCTCATGTTTATATCATTGTCGTCGTTGGCTCGAGCTGTTGAAAATTACGATCGTACCATTCAAAATCATCGTGGAAAAGTGAACGTGGTAGCTGACGCATTGAGTAGAAGATCGTATGCGTTTACGAGTGCGAATATACGAACCTACGTAAAGATAACGAATATATGATTAGAACCAACTTTAGTCGATAAAGTTAAAGCCGCTCAAGCTACAGACCCGGAGCTGATGAACATGAAAAAGAAGGTTCAAGAGGGCGTTATTCTAGAAGCAAGAGTCGATGAAGAGAGGAAATCTCAACCCTCGATTTTATTGGCCCATTTGAAATCCTCGATCGAGTAGGAACTGTGGCCTATAGACTCGTTTTACCGACAAGTATGTCGCATGTTCATAACATTTTTCATGTATCGATGTTACGTAAATATGTGGACGACCCGAACCACATTATTGATTTAGAACCGGACGAGATAGCGAATAATTTAACGTATGAAGATGTACCTGTTAAAATCCTAGAATATATTCTACGCTTAAAGGTTATACCTCAAGAGTTAGAATCGTGAAGTGTCCTCATCTCATTAAGATACCAAGTACGTACGTAAATTTCGAGGGCAAAATTTCATAAGGAGGAGAGATTCTAAAATCCCAAATTTTACGAATAAAGATTTAATTTTCTCGAAATATTTTTTTTAATATTATGAAATGAATTTGATATAATATTATAGTTGTGGGTAATGTTTATAAATTTTGCAAAGTACGTAAGTTGTTATATAATATTCGATTGGTCGGGGAATATTCATTTTAACAGGGAATATTCGTACAACGGCACAATCATTGGTGGACCCCGCAATGAAATTATTGTCGGATTGAGAAAACGACAAAAATATTTTATGAAAATAATGGCGGAAGTTTTACCGTTAACTGTTGAAACACCCGGTGTTAAAAGTACAGGAATACGGCGTGGTTATATAGTAGCAGACACACGTATTGATTATTGATGCTTACGTGAGAAGTCACTCGGTTTTGTTCAATTATTGCTACGATAATTGTTGCATAGTATCTCACGTTATTTGATTCAATTATTGTCGATATTTTATATATTATTAAATCAATAATTGAGATGACAGAGTTGTTAATATTATTATTTGCAATATTAACGATGTCTAGAAGTTTTGCCAAGGAGAGGTTTGGTCACCTAATTGCGCGCCAATAAGGAGAAATCCTTATTGGAAAGCCCCCTCTTTCCTGGGAACGACCTAGTCGATTAATAGTGTGAATTATAATAATAATGATGAGTTTTGTTTTATTAGTATTATTAATGTAATAAAACAGAAAAGCTTTTTATATAAAACAGAATACTTTTATAAAGTTATTTGTTTTATTAGACAATAATTAGAATATATTATATTCTATTATGTATAGTGTTTTGCATAGTAAAATCTTTTTATATAAAATGTAATACTTTTATAAAGTTATTTGTTTTATTAGACAATAATTAGAATATATTATAATTTATTATGCATAGTGTTTTGCATAGTGCTTGCATAGTGTTTGTATAGTAAAATATTTTTATATAAAATAGAATACTTTTATAAAGTTATTAAATCTTATTAGATTATAAATAAAATATATTATATTTTATTTAAAAGATTTTGTTTTATTAGAATATTTTATTAAATCAATCGGATAGTTCATGAATTAGTTACTTATTCGGTTCATTCTTCTATAAATAGAAGTTCATTCCTTTATTATTTCTTATTTAATTCAATTGAAACTCAGAGAGAGAAACTATAGAGAGAAAGAATAAAAGTATTCTCGCTACTTCATTTACTCCTATATCCGGTTTCTTCTAAGGTAAGGGTATTATTTCTTTCGTATTCATGAAGAGAACTTCGTTATTCCATGCTTTATTATTCATTGGAATAACTTTGATACGCGCTGGCCTATACTTGGTGAAATTCTTACATTATTCCATTCTTTATCATTCTGTTAGAACATCTTGTCATGCACAAATCGCATACATGGTGAAATTCTTCTATTATTCCATTCTTTATCATTCTGTTGGAACATCCCATGCGTGCTTTTACGCATGACTGGTTCCGTTATTTATTATTTTGTTGGTACATCACATGCATGCATTTACGCATGACACGGTTTCGTTATTTATTATTACATTGGAATATCTCCGTCATGCGTTCTGCTTATTTGACGGGTTTCGTTATTTATTATTCTGTTAAAATAACCTGTCTGTGCGGTCTATCGCATGCCTAGTGATTTCTTTTGTTATTCCATTCTTTATTATACTCGGTTGGTTAAAATTTTAACTTTTATACTCCATGAAATTAGTGGAATATCCTCGATATTTCAAGGCTTCATCCAAAGATCTTTTCATGGAAATATTCTTACGAGCATTCTTGAATTTTACTCTACAAAGAAGTATCATGTTGACAATTTGGACGTTATTATTTCTGGATAAATTAATTCTTGAACTTGTTTTATTGAATTCTTATATCATTGTCATCATCCTCATGTTTATATTATGTTGAAAGTCATCATTGCTGTAGTGCATAAATGGACTTGGTATGATTATGACCAGGGATTAATCGGTATAATC
Organism: Panax quinquefolius; assembly: GCA_020205615.1. Taxonomy (NCBI): domain Eukaryota; kingdom Viridiplantae; phylum Streptophyta; class Magnoliopsida; order Apiales; family Araliaceae; genus Panax; species Panax quinquefolius. Next base: position 127,634,612 of record CM035161.1, read on the forward strand.
ATGACCGTAATATTACAAATGATGTGGTAAAAGTCCTCGTTGGCCCGTAGTGCATTGATGGACGAGTTGTTGGCATGATCATGACCATTGATGAATACACGAATATCCTTGGCTCGTAGTGCATGGATAATTTGTGGTCGTGATACTAATGAATATCCTTGGTCAGTAGTGCGGGGATGATGTGGATTATTTATTAAAGTAGGAGTCTCGTGATAAAAGTGATGAAAACCTTTTAAATCATAAAAGATAGTAGATTTTATTCTCTACTTGACTCTTTTAATGGATTGCTTGTTCGCCACTGATTAAACTTGATGTCTATTGTATTTTATCGGTTTAACATTGTTGAAGACTAATGATAATTTATTTCGCATTATCTTAGTCATAATATTTCTTCTTGGGCTAGTTGAGCTCACCCTTTCTTTCACTTTGTTTCTCTTTAGGAAATGAGAGAACGAATGGGACTAGTTGGGGAGCGGAGTGATTGGTCAGATGATAGTATTAGTAGTCCTCACTATTCTCGTTAAATAGTGTGACAATAAATGTAATGAGGACTCCATTGAGTGTGGATATTATACAGATGACAATATTCTTATTAAAACTCTCGGTTTATTTTTTGTTATATTTTATATCGACAATTTGTATTATTATTAAGTTGTATTTGAATTTTGTACCATATATTTGGCGACTCAAGATGGGTGATGTATACCAATTTTGGGGGCGTCACAAGGTACCTGTTAAGATCTTGGATAGGAAGTAGCATGTCTTACGTACAAAGGTCATACCACAAGTCAAAGTTTTGTGGAGGAACCATCTTTATCGAGGAAATGACACAGGAGTTGGAAATGTAAATGAAAGCGAGGTATCCTCACCTTTTCGAAACACCAGGTACGTACGTCAATTTCGAGGACGAAATTTCATAAGAAGAGGAGGTTGTGAGAACCCAACTTATTATTAATGAAATTGAATTTCCCCTATTTATTATTTTGAAATAGTAAGGGTTGATTTGGTTAATGTGGTTAGTTATGGGTGAAATGCGCAAATATTTCAAATAAGCAAGTGGTTATAAAATTTTTATTGTTTTCGGGGAATATTCGTTTGGTAGTGAAATATTCTTACTGCCGGGGAATATTCATACGATGGTGCAGGCTTGTGTGGGCCCCATAACGGAAAGCGATTGGATGAAGAAAATGACAAGTATATGTTGTTTATAAATAACGGTAGTAGTTATTACGAATTAATCTTATTGGAATACCCGGTGGTTAAAACACAAAGAAGACATTGCACGGTATTTCACCAATTATTGATTCTTACGTAGGAATTCACTACTCAATAATTGTTCTGAAGAATTCTTATTTAATATTTTATTTTATTGATTCAATAATTGCTACGTTGATATTTTATACTATTGTTGTTTTGATAATTGTCCTTTCATCAAGACGATTTTTTCTTTATCAAATCAATAATTCATATTATTTGAATAATATTATTAGATAGCATTATTGGCAATGTCTAGAAAGTTACATCTAAGGAGAGGTTTGGTCACCTAATTGGCGCCAGATAAGGAGAAATCCTTATTCGAAAGCCCCTCTTTCTGAGGAGAACTACGGGTTGTCAATATTGTGATTCTATAATATTATTTATGAATAATTAATTATTGATTATTATGATAAGGAAAATATTCATTTTATGTGGATATAGATGGAGAAAATTTTTAATGTGACAATTACTGAAAATTGATATTTTATCATTTTCGATAAAATAATTCATTTAAATATATTATTATATTTTGATAATATAATAATGGTGACATTTTTTACAATGAATGTGGGATATAAGAATAAATGAGGAGGAAGAGTATTTTTGTTACTAAAAATATTTAAAACATATTTTTCATGTTTGTGGACCCCATTTCTTGACTGAAATTTGATTATAACTTGTAAAATCGTCCGTATGTGGATTTCGGTCAATTTTCGTTTGGAATTTGGAAAAACTTTTTTCTGCCAAGTTGTAAAGAATCAAATTTTCTATGGAATGGACATAAGATTTGAATTTTTTTGATAAAAGGGCTATTTATTATGAATTATTGAATTTCTGAAGTTCTGAAATAATTGATTTTTGGAGTTTTAAATATTTTTTAAAAGAAAAATGTTTTTTTTTCATTATTGGTGGGCCCCACATGTGTGGCAAATGAGCTGAAATCAGATTTCTAAGGTGGGCGTGAAAATTTTATAAATATATTAATATTTTATTAAATTTTCTGCTTTGGTGTTCTAAGCATTTTCCTATAAATAGGTGGTTAGGTTAGAATTAAAAATCACACCAGAAACAAGTTTTTTTTTTTCTCTCTCCCTATATTATCGAGCATATTCTTGTGAGCATTTTGATACTTTGAGTGTTTCTATACGGTGCATGTTCCTTCAGCACTATATCCATTATTCCAGTCAGAAGTACTGTCTTTTTCGAGGTAAGCGATGTTATTTTTTTTAAAATGATATTATTTCTTCCAGTATCATTATGCTGGAATATTGGTAAATTTTTTCTTGTGAAATTCTTGTCTTTTAGTGTCGGGATTACTATTCACGATATCGACATTATTCATTTAATCTGACCTTATTCACGTAAAAATTAAATTTTTATTTTTTTTTCAAGATATCTATTATGGATACTAGCTTTGATTGTATCCATATTTTGATCATTCTTGAATTTTACTTCATTATGATTATTTATGAAGTATTTTTGAACTCGGATTGTTTAAAGTACGAATCCTTAATATTTGTTCTTTTGTTTCACTGGATTCGTTTTCTTTAAAATATTTTTCATCATCCTCGATCCTAAATGATGATATTATTGAATATCTTTGGCACGTAGTACAAAGATGGTTGATTTTCTTATGAATATCTTTGGCCAGTAGTGCAAAAGATGTGCGGTGTTGAGATGAACATGACCGGTGATGAATATCTTTGGCTTTGAAAGTGCAAAGATGAATATTTGATTCATGATGTATATTGATTGATGTTACAGGAATAAAATATTGATGATAAACTTTTAAATTCATAGAAGAAAGTAGATTTCATTCTCTACGTAACTCTTCTAATGAATTGTTATTTTCGCTGTGAATATTGATTTAAAACTGTTGTTTATTGTATTCTATCAGAATTTTCCCTGTTGAGGACTAACGATAAATTTTTCTATATTATCTTAGTCATAATATTCTTTATTGGGCTAGTTGAGCTCACCCTTTTCCTTTTTGTTCCATTTTTCTTCTCAGGAGGCGAGAATGTAGCGAGTACTAGTCGGGGTGTGGAATGATGGTTCTAGAAGTTGTCTTAGTAGTCCTCACTATTTGGTAAAATAGTGTATCAATAATTATAATGAGGACTTATTTGAGTGTTTATATTGTCTAGAAGATAATATTTATATTTTAACTCACAGTTTATGTGTTTTTATATTTTGCACGATAATTGTTTTAATAAAGTTGTAGTTATTTCTGTACCATGTATTTGGCGACTCAGAATGGGTGTTGTATACCTATTTTAGGGGTGTCACAAAAGATATTCATTCGTATCCCCAATTGGTCATGTTCATCTCAACACCAGTTCATCTTTACACTACGAGCCAAAGATATTCATCAGGTAATCATTCATCTTTGCACTACAGGCCAAAGATATTCAGTTATATCACCATTTAGGACTGAGGATGATGAAAATATTTTAAAGAAAATGAATCTAGTGAGATAAGATGACAAAGATTAGGGATTCGTATTTTAGTTTATCCAAATTCAAAAAGACTTCATAATAAATAATTGTGGAGCAAAATTCAAGAATGAAGATCAAAACATGGATACAATCAAAGATAATAACCATAATAGACAACTTAGACAAAAAAAAAAAGAAAATTTAATTTTTCTGTGAATAGTGTCGTATACGTGAATAGTAACCCCGACACAAAAAAGGTAAATTTCACAATAAAATTCATATTAATATTTTAGTATAATGATATTAAAAGATATAATATCATTTATGAAAAAAAATAACATCCCTTACCTCAAAAGAATAGTATTTTTGACTAAAATATCGGATATAATGCTGAAAAAAACTTACACTGCTTATCAACTCCCAAAGTATCTAAATACTCACAAAAATACGCTTGATATTATAGAGAGAGAGAACTTCTGATTTTGGTGTGATTTCATTTCTAACTAAGCACCTTATTTATAGAAAAATGTCAGAACACCAATATTGACTAACCTGTTATCGGCGGCTTCCACCCTTTGCCATTCACGCACACCGCACTTGAAATTTCAGCATTTTCCCACAAAAAACAAAAGTGGGGCACACTGATGTTTTTAATTAAAAATATTTATTTTCAAAACTTTAATAATTCGTAATAAATAGCCCTTTTATCAAAATAATTAAGAATTCTATGTCCATTCCATATAAAATTTAATTCTCTACAACTTTGTAGAAGAAAGTTTTTCCAAATTCCAAACGAAAAATGACCGAAATCCACATAAGGATGATTTTTAACATTTTTATTCCGATAAAATACTGATAAAATACCTCAGCATTAATTCTTTCATTTATATCCATATAAAATAAATATTTTGTTACCATATAAATTAATAATTAATTATTCACAAATAATATTACAAAATCACAATAATGACAACCAGGTCGTTCCCAAGAAAGATGGGGCTTTCCGATAAGGATTTCTCCTTATTGCTACGCAATTAGGTGACCAAACCTCTTTTCTAGACATAACTTCCTTAGACATTGCCAATAATATTATCTAATAATATTAAATAAATAATATGAATTATTGATCTGATAATGAGAAATACTGTGCAGTGACAATTATTGAATCAATAATATAAAATATCAACGTAGCAATTATTGAATCAATAAAATAAAATATTGAACAGTAATTACTGTAACAATTATTGAGTAGTGACTTCTTATGTAAGAATCAAAAATCAGAATTATTGTGTAATACCGTGTGCTATTGTGCACCACCGCATATTACTGTATTTTAACCACCGAGTATTCCAACAGTTTTAACGGTAATAACTACGTCGTTATTTATAAAAATGCATACTTGTCATTTTTTTCATTCGACATTTTTTAGTTATGGGGCCCATAAATGGTCATGCTGTCAGTAAATTTAATATTCCCAAACAACAAGAATATTCCATGACAAACGAATATTCTCAAACAACAATGAATATTTTATAACCACTTGCTTAAAAATATTTGCGCATTTTACCCATAACTAACCACATTAATCGAATCAACCCCTTACTATTTCAAAATAATAAATAGAGAAAATTTTATTTTATTCATAAAAGTTGGGGTCTTATAATTGTAACCTCAGAATTTTTTTTATACAAACCTATCCACCACTGGATCAATCACAAAACCAAACTAGATTTGTATACAAGTTTTAATCAAGAATGAATATGATTACAAGATATATGTACGAATTTTCAGCAACAATAAATTAAGATCAATGCAAGATCAATTTGTTAAATTATTTTTTTTGTGAAAGTTTTGAGTTTTTCTCAATTTGTCATTATTAAACTTTTTAGTCGAGAATGATATATATAGAGAGAAAAGACCAACGACAAGGAGAACCCAATTTCTCAATTTCAACAATCCCAACCGAAGATAAAGTTAAACTAATGAAAAAGGAATTTGAATTAAAAAAATAACAACTTGAAATAAGGGATAAGATCTAGCTCAATCAACTTTAAAGAAAAGATTTTTGATATAACTTTGGAAATCATGGCTAAAATCATTGCTCAAATGATTTGTGATTTTTTAGAGACCTAATGTAAGACCCCGACTTTTATGAATAAAGATGAATTTTCTATAATTATCATTTTTAAATATTATGGAATGAATTTGATATAATTTTATAGTTGTGGGTAATATTTAGAAATTTTGCAAAGTACGCAAGTTGTTTATAATATTCGATTGGTCGGGGAATATTCGTATGACGGCACAATCATTGGTGGATCCAACAACGGAATTATTGTCGGATTGAGAAAACGACAAAAAAAATATTTTATGAAAATAACGGCGGAAGTTTTACCGTTAACTGTTGAAACACCTAGTGTTAAAAGTATAGGAATACACGTGGTTGCATGGTAGCACACGGTATTGATTATTGATGCTTACGTGAGAAGTCACTCAGTTTTTTTCAATTATTGCTTCAGTAATTGCTGCATAGTATCTCACGTTATTTGATTCAATTATTGTCAATATTTTTTTTATATTATAAAATTAATAATTGAGATAACAGAGTTATTAATATTATTATTTGCAATATTAATGATGTCTAGAAGTTCTTCCAAGGAGAGGTTTGGTCACCTAATTGCGCGCCAATAGGGAGAAATCTTTATTGGAAAGCCCTCTCTTTCTTGGGAACGACCTGGTCGATTAATAGTGTGAATAATAATAATGATGATGAAGTTTTGTTTTATTTGTATTATTAATGTAATAAAATAGAAAAGTTTTTTATATAAAAGAGAATACTTTTATAAAGTTATTCGTTTTATTAGGCTAATAGTAAAATCTTTTTATATAAAACAGAAAACTTTTAAAAAGTTATTCGTTTTATTGAATAATAATTAGAATATATTATATTTTATTATGCATGGTGTTTTGATATAGTACTGCATAGTGTTCAGATAGTAAAATCTTTTTAAAAGTTATTCGTTTTATTAGATTATAAATAAAATATATTATATTTTATTGTAAACCAATCTGATAATCCATTTAAAGTAAATCGATGCGGATAGTTCATGGATTGGTTCTTATTAGATCCATTCTTCTATAAATAGAAGTTCATTCCTTCATTATTTCTTACGAATTCACTTTGAAAATCTAGAGAGAAGCGTAGAGAGAATTATTCTTCTATAATCTTGAATGTATTTCTTTAGTGTTTAAAAAAGCTTTTGAAGCGTAGTGCAAGTTTCTTCAGTATATCCTCGCCATACTGGTGAAATACTCTTCTTTATAAGGTAAGGGTATTATTTTTAATATTCATGAAGAGAACTTACATTATTCCATTCTTTATTATTTTGTTGGAATAACTTCGTGATATCTGTGGTCAACCCTATACTTGGTGAAATTCTTACGTTATTCCATTATTTATTATTCATGGAATAACTCGTCATCAATAATCGCATACATGGTGAAATTATGTTGTTATTCCATTCTTTATTATTACATTTGGAATATATATCTCATGCATGCGTTTTACGTGGGACTGGATTCTCATCTTTATTATTACATTTGGAATATCCACATGCATTTTTGGGACTGGTTCCGTTATTTATTATTACATTGGAATAACCCGCTCATAACTGGCATACCGCATCCATGGTAATTTTTGTTGTTATTCCATTCTTTATTATTACGCGTTGGAATATCCATTGCGGTGCATATTACTCCCGACTGGTTCCGTTATTTATTGTTACATTGGAATAACTTTTATCATCGCAATCTAGTATACATGGTGATTTCTTTTGTTATTCCATTCTTTATTATACTCGGTTGGTTAAAGTTTTGACTTCTATACTCCATGAAATTAGTGGAATATCCTTGATATTTGCGCTTCATCCAAAGATCTTTCATGGAAATATTCTTACGAGCATTCTTAAATTTTACTCTACAAAAAGTATCGTGTTGACAATTTGGACGTTATTAGTTCTGGATAAATTAATTCTTGAACTTGTTTTATTGAATTCTTATATCATTGTCATCATCCTCATGTTTATATTTTGTTGAAAGTCATATATGTGGCCTATAGTGCATAGATGCACTTGGTATGATTATGACGAGAGATTATTCTTGTAATCATTAATAGTAATGTTACAAATGATGTGGTAAAGGTTCTCATTGGCCCGTAGTGCATTGATGGACAGTTGTTGGCATGATCATAACCATTGATGAATACACGAATATCCTTGGCCCGTAGTGCATGGATAATTTGTGGTCGTGAAACTAATGAATATCCTTGGCCGTAGTGCAGGGATGATGTGGATTATTTTTTTAAGTTGAGTCCCAGCGATAAAAGTGATGAAAAACCTTTTAAATCATAAAAGATAGTAAATTTTATTCTCTACTTGACTCTTTTAATAGATTGCTTGTTCCGCTGCAGTTAAACTTGATGTCTATTGTATTTTATCAGTTTAACATTGTTGAAGACTAATGATAATTTATTCTGCATTATCTTAGTCATAATATTTTTCTTGGGCTAGTTGAGCTCACCCTTTCTTTTTTATTGTTCTCTTGTGAAATGAGAAGCGTAAGGACTAATGGGGAGCGGAGTGTGACGGTCCAGATGATAGTATTAGTAGTTCTCACTATTCTGTTAAATAGTGTGTTAATAAATATAATGAGGACTTATTCTAAGAGTGGATATTTTCTAGAAGACAATGTTTGTATTAAAACTCATAGCTCTCTGGTTGTATATTTAAGATTTTATTTGTATTCTGTACCATGAATTTGGCGACTCAGAATAGGTGATGTATACCTATTTTAGGGGCGTCACAGTTGGTATCAGAGCTTAGGGATATGATCCCTGGCTGAGATGTGAGACAAGAACTAGGAGGGGAGAGACGGGGAATTCCTTCACTAGCATGACCTACCTAAGTTTATTTGGTATTTAATTGGTCAGTCAGAGTATAGGGATAATATGTGATATATTAATTAACCCTTGTTTTGTGGCAGTATTTGAAAATGGCAAATGTTGAGAACATCAATGGAGCACAGGAGACCGTTGAGTCTCCACAGATCAATAATCAGGACAATGTGCATCAAGAAGGCGACAATCGTCATGCAAATAACAATTTTGACCAAATGATGAACGATGGAATGTTCCGAGGCTTCATACAATTCATGCAACACATCGAGAGAGCGGCTCTCATCCAAAATGCGGTGGAAACACCGACAACTCTCGGGACGGTCACCGCCAAAGCAGATTCAAGGAGCTGGAACCACAGGAGTTTTTTTTGGAGAGCCAAAACCACTTAAAGGCGGAGACATGGATAAAGTAGATCAACAAGATATTTGATGTCTTGGGATGCTCCGAGGAGCAAAGGTTCCCTTTGCCACCTTCATGTTGAGGCGAGGCGATTCTTGGTGGGAATCAGTATAGTGTACTCAACTTGCGCCTTTGAAGATGTCTTGGGAGAAGTTCCAAGAAGCATTCAACGACAAGTACTTTCCGAAAGTATTCATCATGAAAGAGGTAGAGTTCATTAAACTGGAACAAAACAACATGGACCGTGTCGCATTACGAAGCCAAGTTTGCAAGAGTTGTCCGGTTTGCGCCCTATTTGGTTAATAATGAGGAGAGAATGACGCGAATATTTCTAAGAGGTTTGAAACCCGAGATATCGTCAATATTTTATCTCTCATAAAGCGTGTTTGTATTAGGATGTTGTTAATAGGGCTCGATTATTGGGTATGATAATGAGTCAACCCAACCAAAAGAGAAAGCAATGCAGTAAAATGATAATACCGGTGATACTTGATCGTGAGCGGTGATAATAAGCGTGGAGGAATCAACATGCGTAAATGGTAACCACCGGTGGTAATCATGGCAAAGCAATAAGAATGGACATTTCAAGAAGAGGAGATTCAACAATGATGGAAGGCGTTAGCACCACCACTTTTGTTGTTAAGGAAGGAGAACGACCATCTATCATATGCTTCAAATGTGGAGGGAGGACACATCGATCAAAGCTGCGCGATGCCTTCCAAGCGTGTTATAATTGTGGAAGAGAAGGTCACCTAGCCCGGGATTTTGTCGTTCACCAAGACAAGTTCAACTAGGATAGAGGCACCAAAGGACGCCCCGAGAAAAGTCAAAGCCCGGTAGTCTGAGGAGAGGCGTTTGTCGTGACCTCTCCGAGAAAGCAAGGAACCCAAATGAGGTCATCACGGGTAAGCTTATCATAAACTCTAGCAAAGTATATACCTTATTTGATCTGGGTTCTACCCATTCCTTTATTTCTCCTACTTGCGCTCAACGTTTAAATTTAACTCGGGAGAAATTAGACTTTGACTTATCTCATTGAAACTCCGTTGGGAGAAACCTTCATTACATCCATCATTTATAAGTCTTGTTTGGTTAAATCGGTACCCTCACATTACCTGTCGATCTTATTTCATTAAAAATACTTGCATTTGACGTAATTCTAGGGATTGATTGGTTAACCACTCATCATGCAAAAATTGATTGTTTTCGTAAGGTTGTTAGCTTTCATATTCCTAATCAACCTATTATGCGAATTCAAGCAACCAAACCATTAAAATCAATCATTATCATCTTAAGCCATAAAGCTATTCGTTTATTAAAAAACGGATGTCAAGCTTTCTTATCTCATGTCACGGATCTAAACAAAAATACGTCAGTTTTGAATGATATTTCTATTGTTAATGAATTTCCTGACATATTCCCTGAAGAACTTCACGGCTACCCCGAGCGTAAAATTGAATTTTGTATCGACCTTGAACCGGTACAAAACCCATTTCAAAGCCCTATATCGAATGGCTCTATTGAACTTTGGTGTTAAAGACCCAATTGCAGGAATTGTTAGACATTGGTTTCATTAAATCTAAGACGTCTCCTTGGGGTGCTCCTGTTCTATTCGTGAAGAAGAAAGATGGGAGTATACGACTTTGTATTGATTATCAGGAGTTGAATCATGTCACCATCAAAAATAGGTACCCATTACCACATATTGATGACCTGTTTGTCCAGTTGCAAGGCACCAAATTCTTTTCAAAAATTGATCTGCGTTTCGGTTATCACCAATTGAAGATTAGAACTGATGACATTCCAAAGACAACTTTCAGAACTCGGTACAGGCATTATGAATTCATAGTCATATCTTTTAGATTAACTAATGCTCCTGCTGCCTTCATGGATATGATGAACCGAGTATTCAAGGAATATTTGGATTACTTTGTGGTCGTCTTTATTGATGACATCCTTATTTATTCCAAAAGCCGTGAAGATCATGAGCAACACTTGAGGCTGATACTCCAAAAGCTTCGTGAATATAAGCTTTATGCCAAGTTGAAGAAATGTGAGTTCGGCTTGAGGAAGTAGCATTCCTTGGGCAGCGCGTGGTATCAAGTCATGGAATATCTATTGACCAAAGAAAGATTGAAGCTATTCAAAGTGGAAACAACCTAAATCGATTGATCGAAATCGTAGCTTTCTCGACTTAAGTGGTTATTATCGGAGATTAAGTAGAAGGTTTTCTCGAATCGCTACTCCATTAACTTCGGTGACTCGGAAAGATACAAAATTGCTTTGGACGAGGAATGTGAGAAGAGTTTTCAAGAACTCAAGAGAAGACTCATTTCAAAGACTTTTGTTACGACAATACCATCCGGCTTGGAGGATTTGTCATCTACGATGATGCTTTGTGCAAAAGGTTAGGATGTGTTCTCATGCAACATGGGAAAGTCATAGCTTTATGCCTCTCGATTAACTCAAAGAATATGAGAGGAATTATCCTACTCATGATCTAGAGTTGGCAGTTGTTGTCTTCACACTTAAAATTTGGAGGCATTACTTGTATGGGGAGAAAGTGGAGATCTTTACGGATCATAAAAGCCTTAAATATTTCTTCACTCAAAAGGAAATCAACATGCGACAGCGACGTTGGCTTGAACTGAAGAAAGATTATGATCATACCATCCAATACCATCCTGAAAAAGCGAACGTGGTAGCTTACGTATTGAGTAGAAGATCATATGCGGGTACGAGTGTGATATTGTTAACGCAAAGGCCCATTTTGTATGACTTGCAAAGGATGGAGATAGAGATAAATACTCCAGGGATCCACGTGATGATGGCGAATATACGAGTAGAACTGACTTTAATCGATAAAGTTAAAGCTGCTCAAATTACAGACCTGGAGTTGATGCGTATGAGGAAGAAAATGCAAGAAGGTGCTATGCCGGAAGCAAGAATCGATGAAGAAGGAATACTTCGAAGTCAACTCCGGACTTTGTGTTCTAACGACCACGATTTAAAGTATAAAATCATGGCCAGGCGCATAACACAATCGCTTGCAATCCATCTGGGAGTACCAAAATGTATCATGATCTTCGACATACATTTTGGTGGGGCAATATGAAGAGGGAGATAGCATTTGTTTATCTCAAGGTGTTTAACTTGTCAACGAGTCAAGTGAGCATCAAGTACCAAAAGGTCCATTCAGAACCACTTGAAATTCCGGAATGGAAGTGGGAGCATATTACCATGGATTTCGTTCATTGGTCTTCCCAAGGTTTTTCAAGGCATAGATACTGATTTGGGTCATTGTTGATAGATTGACCAAGTTTGCTCATTTCTTTACCAATACGAGAAACTTATACACTTGAACGTCTTGCTCAGTATGTACATAAACGAGATTGTAAGGCGCATCGTATGCCGGTATCCATAGTTTTCGATCGAGACCCAAGATTCACTTCACGATTTTGGGTTAGTTTACAAAAAGCTATGGGCACGGTTTACGATTTAGTTGGCATATCATCCTCGAACGAGCAGACGATCGATCGGAGAGGACTATTCAAACTCTTGAAGATTTATTAAGACTACTGTGTCCTCGACTTGAGGAAGTTGGGACAAGTTCTTACCATTGGTGGAGTTTTCCTACAACAACGGTTATCAAACAAGTATTGACATGGCTCCATTCGAGGCGTTGTATGGAAGAAAGTGTCGTTCTCGGTATCTTTGGGATGAGGTGGGTGAAAGCAACGTTGTTGGGACCGAGTTAGAAACGCGTATGACTACGAAAAAAGATACAAACGATCCGACAACGTATAAAAACCTCACAAGACCAATTGAAAAGAGTTATCTTGATCTTCATCGAAAGGGCGTGGAATTCGATATTGGAGATCGTGTGTTGTTACGTGTTGCTCCATGGAAAGGAGTTCTGAGATTTGAAAAGAGAGAAAGCTCGATCCTCGATTTATTGGCCCATTTTAATCCTCGATCGAGTAGGGATTGTAGCCTATAGACTTGGTTTCCTTGAAGTATGTCTCGTGTTCATAACGTTTTTCATATATCCATGTTACGCAAATATGTGAAAGACCCGAACCACATTATTGAGTTAGAACCGAACGAAATAGCGGAAGATTTAACGTATGAAGAGGTTCCTGTTCAAATCTTGGATAAAAAAGAACATATTCTACGCTCCAAGGTTATATCTCAAGTCAAAGTTTTGTGGAGAAACCACGATGTTGAGGAAATGACATGCGAGTTAGAATCTGAAATGAAATAAGGTATCTTTACCTCTTCGACATACCAGGTACGTATCCAAATTTCGAGGGCAAAATTTTATAAGAAGGGGAGATTGTAAGACCCCAACTTTTATGAATAAAGATGAATTTTTTATAATTATCATTTTTAAATATTATGGAATGAATTTGATATAAGTCCTCATTGGCCCGTAGTGCATTGATGGACAATTGTTGGCATGATCATGACCATTGATGAATACACGAATATCCTTGGTTAAGTAGTACATGGATAATTTGTGGTCGTGATCTTAATGAATATCATTAGTAGTAGTGTAGGGATGATGTGAATTATTTTTAAAAGTGAGTCTCGTGATAAAAGTGATGAAAACCTTTTAAATCATAAAAGATAGTAGATTTTATTCTCTACTTAACTCTTTTAATGGATTGCTTGTTCACCGCAGATTAAACTTGATGTCTATTGTATTTTATCGGTTTAACATTGTTGAAGACTAATGATAATTTATTACGCATTATCTTAGTCATAATATTTCTTCTTTGGGCTAGTTGAGCTCACCCTTTCTTTCACCGTTCTCTTGAGAAAATGAGAAGCGTAGTCGGGACTAATCGGGGAGCGGAGTGATGGTCGGATGATAGTATTAGTAGTCCTCACTATTACATTAAATAGTGTGTTAATAAATATAATGAGGACTTATTTCGAGAGTGGATATTGCCTGAAGACAATGTTTGTATTAAAACTCACAGCTCTCTGGTTGTATATTTAAGATTGTATTTGTATTCTGTACCATGAATTTGAGGACTCGGAATAGGTGATGTATACCTATTTTGGGGGCGTCACACCTAATTCAGTAGTGTCTCTAAGACTCTTTTTTTCACGATAGACCACTTGAAATCTAAACACATGTATGATTAGTCCAATGACAAAACCTAAAAATTACAAAGTATCTCCGTACAAAAATATGTTGTTATCATTAAAATAAAACACATAAATAACACATTTATTACATATTTCTTCAAAAAATTACGAGTAATATTTATTCATGTAACTAGCAATCAAAAACAGACGTAAAACATTTGCAATATATAATTTTCCTTTCTTTTTTATCGAAAAGAATAATTCATTTATCTAATATACTTGGACCGAAATTTATTAAAACAAGCTCATCAATTCCACGTAAAGTACGGCCGATATGGATAATAATTTATTATATTAACTAATAAGATAAAACTTAGGATAAATATTGAATTAGGATTTAAAGAAGATAGTTGTAATAATTGAATTATTAAATATTTATTTAAATAATAAATGCTAAACATTTGAATGAAGTGTAGATTTGTTTAGTTATAATTATAAGAAAATAATTATTTAATTTTATATTTATTGTTTATATTGACAAAATTTATTTGAAATTCTTATTTGAATAGAACCCAAATTAATAATTTTAACTTAGTTATGATATTTAGTTAATAATGAATCTAATATAGTTTTTAAATTAATTTTACAGTTATTATGTTTCAAAAAAATTCACGTATATTACGAATAAAATTATTTGATACAATTTTAAACTTTAATGAGTTTAATTAGCTAGGATACTAATTTAATAATAAAATTTACAACTAATGTTAATATTATTAAATCATTTGATATGTTAAAAGATATTTTTGAAACCGTAATATCATAACAAATTATCTTACAAAACAATTGTTAAGATATATTATTTTGTATAAATGTGTGGTAAAAAGAACTTGTAATAAATTTGGTAGAATAAAAAAATATATATATATATATATGTATATATATTTAAAATTTATTTTCATATTAAAGTTATAAAAATAAAATTTAACTTCCCTTTTCTTAATAATTTTTTTATCAATACGTTATAAATTTGAATAATATTAGTATAATATACATCAGATTTATTTCTTCTTCTTTTTTTAAATATATTATATATATAAAATAAGATTGAAATAATTTGTAGGCCCCACTTATTTTTAAATTTAAATAATATTTACTCATTTAGATAGAAAAGAGAAAAACTGAATAGGCGGGGAGCATCGAGCAAGAGGGAGATATCATATCACCATCCCAATTCACAGTCCAAACCCATCGATCATTACCCTGTTGCCTCTTCTTCTTCTGAAAGTTTCGATTTTGTTTTTCGGGATTCCTAGCTTCCTAGTTAGTAGTTTTTCTTTCATTGGTGTTTCTTTCTATCTCTCAATTTCTCTACAGCTTGAAAAAGAAGATCAAATTTCAATGGGACGAACTGGTTCTTCCTCAAAAAGAAAATTGCCCAAGAAGAAAAAGTCCAAAATCTCATCTGAGGTATATGATCTATCCATGTATTATAATTCTGTTTTATTAGGGTTTTATTTCTCCCATGTAATTTATGGCTCTAATTTAGGGTTTGATTTTATTTGTTGATGGGAATTAAGTTAGGTTACCCTTTTATTTATTGCTGCTAAAATCACCCCTGTTTGGCCACTGAGAACTGACGCAAAGATAAAGTTTTTGAAACTAGTACTCAAGAAACTACTGAACCCAGAAATGAAATACTTGATGCTGATTTAATATTTATACTTGATTATGTTTTGCCTCAGTTCCTCAGTAAATCTACATTTTGGCTATTAATAAATCAATGTCATGTTTACTCTTGTCTGTATATGTGTGTCTATTATGGTTAGACTCGAAGAAGGAAGACAAGTAGGAGAAATAAATCGAAGAAGCTTCTTCGCCGTGATGATTCTGCTTCTTATTCTGATGAGTCACGGGGATCTTTGTCCATTTCGTCGTCCGATAGTGAGGATGATTATAAAAGTAGAAAAGCACGGTCTCGCTTGAGAGATAATGCAAAACGCAGTAGGAAAAGAGTTCAAGGAAGCTCTTCTAGTTCTAGTCGAGAAAGCAGTGTAGATTCACCTCATGTAAAGAAGAGAAAGCGTTCGAAGAGAAGTGGAGAGTCTAAGGTGAGGAAGAAAGTCTCAAAGAAGAAGTCTCGGAGAAAGACTAGTATTAGTTCTTCAAGCAGTGATTCGCGGAGCTGCTCGACCGGTCGTCATGGGAGTACTAGTGGCAGTGGAGAGAGTGAATTTGAGAGGGTAAGGGGTAGGTCTAGAGAGAAGAAAAAAGATAAGAGAAATTCAGGGAATGCTAGAGGTGAAACTAACAAGAGTAAAACGTGGTCTAGGAGTTGTTCTTCATTCAGTAGGTATAGCAATAGCAGTAATGATCAGACTAGTGAAAAAGTGGCAAGTGAGATTAATTCAAGGCGTTTGAGATCAGTTATTACTGTTACAAAACCATATCATGAAAAAGAGGAAACTGAGCAGGATAAGGATGAGCACAAAGAAGAGATTTTTTATGATCAGGATGATTACCCTTCCTGCAAAAGCAATGACAGTAATGATGGGAGTAAGAGGGACTTAGCTCATCATTCTTACACTGCATCTGAAAAGAGGAGAAGTGTAAAAAAATTGATAGGAATGGAAGATTCTGTTTCTAAACTTCCATCGAAGGAGTCCCATTCAAGAGATGGAGATAGAAGTGATCAATATGATGAAATTAATCATCACTTTGATGTAGCCGGGATAAAAAATCCTGACAAGGAAAATGAGATTGACGATTCTGCCACTGTTGCAGGATCTGGCACTGATAATTTGGAGTCAATTTTGAGGCAAAAGGCTTTGGAGAATTTAATGAGATTCCGCGGAGGGCCTAAAACAAATGTGGAACCCCTTCCTCGTCATGAAAATAAAATTGAGAGTAATGTTAAGTTGAGCATTACTAAGGATGATTTCGTTCAAAACAAGTCACATGAGCCAGAATTTTCTAGTGGAGTTGATGAAACCCATTCAATGCACCAGAACAACAGGCCTACATTGAGGAAAGAGTCCTCTGGACCTATGCAGACCGAAGAAAAGAATTTGGGTGGAAGAGACGGTGCAATTGAATCTAGAGCTGCCAAACAGACGGTTTTTCGTCCATCAAATGGAGCAGCTATCTCTGGTATTTTGAAAGAGAAGGACTATACTACTGCAAATGTTGTTAATAATAAGTCTGAATCCAATACGTCAGCATTGAGGCAAAAATCTCCAGGCACTGGCTCCTCCCTGAAGCAAGTGCCACCTTCATACGTGTCTCTGCAGAAAACTTCGCTTGTGACCAAGAATATTATAGATAAGAGTGCAACTGAAACATCTCAAACTGTAGCTGGAAGTAGTAACAATAACCAGAGTGTTGGAGTTATTGATGCTTGTGCTGCTGCTCCAGAACCTTCTCGCATTAAACCAACATCTGAAGAGCATAGTTCAAGAGAATGCCAAGATGGATCTAAAGCCAACTCCCAGTTTGAGCAGAAGACTGTGTCTGTGATGAGGGGTGGTGAAATGGTGCAGGTGACAATTTTTTTATTAATTTACATTATGGATAATACATAAGTTCCATGCTGTGAGTGTTGAATTAAACAGCTTGCTTTGCTATGCAAAGTCTGCAAAGGTTTGACTAGCTGCTGCTTCTATTTTTTGTTAGCAGGTGAACTACAAGGTCTACATCCCCAACAAAGCCCCTGCTCTGGCTAGAAGAAGACTACAACGATGATAACTAATATGCTTCTGGTGCTAATTACGCACAATGTTTTGTATACAAAAACATTTCTTACCCGATCCCAGTTTAGATAGGGCTCAAGCTTTCATTTTCACAGGCAATTATTACTTCTAGCTTTCTCCAAATGCATCTGCTTGTTAAACTAAGGGATTTGATTTTTAGAAAACTAAAAGCCTGATGCAAGAAAATTCTGGAGGAGAGAAGTGTGTTAAGGGGATAGAAGAAGAAGACCACCACCGCACACTGGAGCCTATATGTTATGCGAGTAATAATATGTATTCAGATTCTTCTGGAAATAGCTCATTGTTTCCTTCTTTATTTTCAATTATATGAATGTTTTGTTTCATCAGACTTCAGTACAGTTTTTCTGCTATGAATTAACTTTTGAAGAATATCTGTTGCTTGTGATTATTTTTTTACTGGACTTGAATGGCCATCAAGATTCAGGAATGTTGTCATTTGGCTAAAAACTTTTCCTAAAAAATTTTATGTTCCTTCTTTGCCCCCCTTAAAAATTTTGGTAAAAATTAAAAACATGTACAAGAAAAAGAAAGTAAATATTATCTAAAGTTAAGAATCAATTACCAAATATTTTTTTTCCATTAAAGAGCAAAATCACAATTCTTTCAAGTAGTAAGAAAAAATGAAAAATATCAACGTTTATTTTAGTTAAATAAGCACGTTAATTATTAATTTTTTTTATATTTATATTAATGTTTATTAATAAAATTATTTTGCATTTAAACATGATACATTACATCGAAAAAAAATAAAAAATTCCTAGCTTCCTCCCAGAACGCGGGTAAATTTAATTTGTTTCATTATGACAATTTTGTTGTTTTACCAACTTAATTAATGGAGGAGCAACTGAGCAAGTGATTATTTCATTAATCAAAATTGGGTTGTTTTACATATTTATCATGTGGTTTCAGTGGCTAATAAATTCGTTTTAGGGTCTTTCACATTATCTTAATTTATAAGTTAAAATAAGTTGTGAATGTGTGTAGTTAAAATAATTTATAAGTTAAAATAAATAGTAAATATTAATAAAATAAGGGCAAAATAGTCGTTATATTTGATCAAACTTACTTATTTCAAAATGACTTATAGTTATTTTTGAGAAGTAAAAAAATACTACTTTACTTTTTAAAATCTACTTATAAGTCAAAATTCAAAAACCGGACTTATAAGTTAAAAAACAAATGGCATATAGAACATTCAAAATTATTTATAAGTTAGTTTCCCAGAAAAGTTATAAGTCACTTCAAGCATACATCGTCAACACTTCTGGTCGGTACCGGTAATTCAAAATTCCAATGGCACCAAAAGAATTGGAGAAACCAGTTATGAGGAGCTGAAAGTGCGAAACCATGTCTTCAGCTAATGCCCTTTTCACCACCCCACCACAAATATCAGCCACCACAACTAACACCACCCCCATCAAACACCGCCATTCTTTACCTGCGGACAGCCTTGCCCTTGCGTCATTAATCGACAACTCCAAAACCATTAATCATCTCTTCCAAATTCACGCATCTATTATCCGTCATGGCCTCGAAACCCACCCAGTTTTAAACTTCAAGCTTCAGCGCTCCTACTCTTCTCTCGGCCGCCTCGATTACTCCGCCGCCCTCTTCCGGCGCACCCACAACCCCACTGTCTTCTTCTACACTGCCATCATCCACGGCCACGTTATCAACAATCTCCATCAACAAGCACTAAATTTCTATGTCCAAATGCTATCACAAGGCATTGAACCCAATGCATTCGCATTCTCTGCAGTTCTCAAGGGTTGCCCCCTTAGACCCGCCAAAGCCCTCCATTGCCAAACTATGAAAATTGGGTGCGATTCCAATACTTATGTCAGAACTGCTCTTGTTGATGTTTATGCAAGAAGCGGTGATGTGGCATTTGCACGTCAACTGTTCGATACTATGCCTGTAAAGAGTTTGGTTTCTATGACTGCGATGATTACTGGGTTAGCGAAACATGGAGATGTAGATGGGGCACGAGTACTATTTGATGGAATGCAGGAAAGAGATGTTGTGTGTTGGAATGTGATGATAGATGGGTATGCTCAACATGGAAGGCCAAATGAGGCCCTGCTTCTCTTTAGACAAATGTTATCTACCAAAATGAGACCTGATGGAGTAACTTTAGTGGCAGTGTTTTTTGCTTGTGGCCAACTTGGAGCTCTGGAATCGGGTAGGTGGGTTCATTCTTATATGACAAATAAAGATATTTGGATTAATGTTCATGTTGGTGCTGCTTTGGTTGATATGTATAGCAAATGTGGTAGTTTGGAGGACGCCCGCTTGGTTTTTGATAAAATGACGTATAAGGATGTCGTTGCATGGAATTCGATGATTTCGGGATATGCAATTAATGGATTTAGCCAAGAAGCATTGCAGCTTTTCAGCGACATGTGTAGAATGCGTGTCCCACCGACTGATGTAACCTTCATCGGAGTTTTAAGTGTTTGTGCTCATGCTGGTTTGGTTAACGAGGGATGGGATTTTTTCCATTCAATGAAAGCTGATTATGGAATTGAACCTAAGATTGAGCACTATGGATGTATGGTAAATCTTCTAGGCCGAGTTGGGCAACTCAAAGAAGCATTTGAGCTTGTCAAGTGTATGACTATTAAACCGGATCCCATTGTTTGGAGCACTTTACTCGGTGCTTGTAGGCTCCATAGAAACAATGATTTGGCAGAGGAAATTGTGGAATTCCTTGTGGGTCGTAATCTTGCTAATTCAGGAACGTACGTCCTTCTTTCCAATATATATGCAGCCACAGGAAATTGGAATGGTGTGGCAAGGATGAGGACCATGATGAAGGATAGTGGGTTACGAAAGGAACCTGGTTGTAGCTCAATTGAAGTGAATAACATGGTACATGAGTTCCTTGCTGGAGATATGAAACACCCAAAGAGCAAAGAAATTTATTTGATGCTGGAGGAGATAAATGGGTGGCTCAAGGCTAATCGTTACAATCCACAGACAAATGTAGTCTTACATGATATTGGTGAGACAGAAAAGGAGCGATCACTAGAAGTTCATAGTGAGAAGCTTGCGATTGCGTTTGGGCTTATCAGTACTCAACCAGGAACAACGATCAAGATTGTCAAGAACCTTAGGGTGTGTGCAAATTGTCATGCTGTAACCAAGCTGATCTCGAAAATCACAGGACGTAAGATTGTTGTGAGGGATCGAAACCGGTTTCACCACTTTGCGGATGGATTATGTTCTTGTGGTGATTTCTGGTGAATAACGTGTATCATTTCATGGTGCCCAACAAGCAGCTTCTTGTTAGAAAAATTCTCATGGTCAGTTATGTCTTCTGTTTGCGAATTACTTCTCATTTGTAAATACTAGTATTTTTTGTTTCATTCCATCAATAGCTTTGAGTTCACATCATGCTGCTCAGTACCTCTAGAAATACATATACCTCAAAATGTTAATTATCCTCTGCAGTCTATACCGGTGATTAGTTTGATCTATGTAAGTTTTTCTCCACAACTACCATGGTTCCCCATAAATTGCACACAGATAATACACTACGTTTGTTTATAAAAATTGATGGATGGATAGGATTAGCTGTACTAATTTATTATCACATTAAGGAGCATTTCTAAGGTCATTTGATACCGATTATATATTATCACATTTCTCCTTGAAATTATAATCCATCATCAAAAAGCCTTGAAAATGACAAAATATAATCCATGAAATTAAATAATAGACTAATCATGGGAAAAAATATTACAAAAGAGAGGAAATAACCCACTATGCTTCCGACATGTGGGTTGCACTCGATGTAACTTTTGAAACCATCAGTGCACCAAACTATTTCATATATTTTATTCCTTCAGTTCCAAATTATATGATCATTATTAAGTTTTGAAAGTCAATTTGAGATATTTTTAATCTCAAAATTGAGATGACTAGTATAGTCTGTCATTTGATGATGATGTGATTAATGTATATTTGTACCAGTAGCTTTTGTAAAGTCCTTAATAATAATGTTGTACAAGGACTTTAGAAAAGATCAACCTTGTTAGAACGACGATCTTATGAGATAAATTGATGTATAGATGATAGGTTCGTGTTATCGTAGAATAAGGTTAATCGATCGTATAGTAACTCTAGCATTTCGTAATGTTAATATGGATCGCATAGTAAACTATATTATCGTAGATTATCAAGTGTTCAATCGCAAAGCCTGCATTCTCATGAACTCCAAAACGTATAGTGAAGATCAGATCGTATAGTGAACTGAAGATCGCAGAACTAAGCCAAATCGTATAGTGAAGTATGAATCGCAGAGTAACTCAAAGATTGTTCAATGAAGAAAGATCGTAGAGAGCTCAATTGTAGAGTGTTTCTCTACTCGTAAAGTAATCAGTCGTAGAGCAGGACGTAGAGCTCAGAAATGTTGGGTAAAATCAAGACTTTACGTTTCTCATCAAACTCTACGATGACTATATTCGTAGAGCAAGTCAGGACTGACAGAGGATTGACAATAAGGAGCGTTGCATATTGAACTTCTCAATGTAAAGATCAAACATCCATAGTTGAAATCGAAGATCAGAAGGTGTTTGTTTCTAACAGCTAGTTTAGCGAAAGTAACACCTATGTGGTTGGTGAAGCTACAGACTGATGTGACAGGTCAAAGCCGTAAATCAAGTTGACATAATTCTCCAAAATGTCGGCATTAGAGATCTTATAGGATCAACACATTAAATACTTTACAATTGGAAGAACTTAACAAGGTCTATAAAAGGCAAGGAGTTTCAAACCATCAAACATTTCACGAACTATCAAGTTGAAATTTTGCCAAAGTAAAAGTAGTTATACTCTACGAAAGTGAACCACTTGTTCAAGCTGCTAAGTACTAAAAAAAGTCAAGCTTATTGCAAACTTGGCAGCACCTCAAACAACATTCAATCAACAAGGATTCCAGTGTCTTAGTGAGATCATTCCAAGTCTAAGCGACTTGAAGATGGACCAAGTGTCCCAATCTTAGTGACTATTCCGAGACTTAGTGACTCTAAGGGATCTAAGTGATCCAGTTATATCAGATCTTAGTGATCTATATCCTTAATTAATTTCCTACTCGTTGAGTAGAATAGTGGACTAGGAGTTATTTTATCTCTGAACCACT
This sequence comes from Panax quinquefolius, assembly GCA_020205615.1. NCBI lineage: Eukaryota > Viridiplantae > Streptophyta > Magnoliopsida > Apiales > Araliaceae > Panax > Panax quinquefolius. The sequence goes on from CM035161.1 coordinate 127,657,670, forward strand.
TGATCTATTCAAAGTTCAAACTCCCTTCTAGATTTCTTTTGTGCCTCTGGGAAACAACAAACTCATTAAAAAAATATGAAACAATAAAAAGTACAACGAGTAATACTTTTTAGATAGTTTACAATATTCATCAGAGTATTGTTTAAAACTAAAAGAATTTATGTCAACTTTGAGTTTAAAAATATTTTAAGTTGTTTTTAAAAATTCAACATTCAACAATAATCAAATAATATGAAATTTTTTATTATTATGGAATGGGGAGAGTATTATAATTTCGTAACTTTTGTCTTAATCAACTTCTCTCCTTTTGTGCAATTTTAATGTTGAAATATTCACAATGGCTATGTAACCATTTCTTAAAGGGAACTGATATTTTTCATATAAAAAGTTGATATATGATCCCTCTCATATGAATAATGAGTGAGTCCCACTTTCATGTGAGAGAATCATGTGAAAATATTATTTTAACATGCGAAAATATTAATTTTCTTTCTTAAATTATTGAAGTCACACTTTATATGATGTCTCATTTAAACTTTACTTAAAATTCTTAATTTTAATGAATTCTAAGTATCACAACTCACTTATTTTTAAAGTACTCGAGATGAGTAAAAAGATTCAATCCCAGAAAATTTAAAGTTTTCAGTCAAAAGAACAAAAACTTATGGGAAGTAAGAAATCATTTTGAATTTGGAAGAAGTTTAGATGGATAGATAAATAAATATTGAAGAATATTAATCCTATTTATAGATTAGAGTCATGATATGTAAACAGGCATGCGCAGACTCTCTGTCTGGTCTGAGAGCAATGCTACACAGACACGTAGAAAATTGGACCGGTGCAAATTTTTTTTTTTTTTTTGCTTGTAATTTTCAAAAAATATATAGTATTTATTTCAACAAGAATTTTTATAAAATATAATATTTTAGGTGTAATTTGAATACATATACAAAAATATGGTTATACAGTCTGTATAACCCTGTTTTTGTATATGTATCCAAATTATATTTAAAACACTATATTTTATAAAAATTTCTGTTAAAATAAATACTATATATTTTTTGAGTCACAAATAAAAAATAAATAAAAAATTGCACCGATCCAATTTTCCGGTCTAATAAAACCTCTGTCTAGACTTATTCAAATATGTTTTGTATGGCAAAATCCAAGAATGTTACCCCTAGAAACACTGACAATTGAATATCATGGGCAATGGTTGTTTAAAAAAAAAGTTCACCTGCCCTGCTAGGCTATTTATTTATTTATTTATTCAAAAATAAATAAAATTTCCCCAACAAATATTTTTCCATGAATGTGAAATATTTCACTACCATCACAATTAACTTTGGGTATTTTGAAATTTTCAATACCTACTCTATCATAATCCAATATTCGTACACAAACAAGGAAAAATTCTCATGCTCAGAAAGAAAGATACGAGAGAGTAGGTAAAGCTTCAATTCACATGCTACAGCTGCTCAGCCTCAGAACCATTCTTCCAAATACCTCCGCCCTATTTATTTATTATATTGTAAATAAATTATAAAAAAAAATCCATCAAAGTCTTTTTTTAAAAAAAAAATCATTAAAATTTTAAATAATAATGACCTCAAATTCGTGTTCAAAAATTTATCTCAAATACTCGTGTAATCATTTTAAGGACAAAGGAACTAATGTAATAATAATATATAAAAAATTGTTGATATTTTCACATAAAAAGTGTTGTTATAAATATATAACAAGAATATAATGATGAGATGTGTATTTAAGATACGAATCGATAAAACATTGTTTTCTAGAAAAAAGATTGATTCTCAATAATTTATTTATATTTAAACGTGATTTCCGTTAAAGATTGATGTTGACTTTTAATCTAAAAAATAGGAATAAGAACAAATGAAAGCAATTGGTTGAAGGCATAGTATATATTTAGCATTTACAAAATTTGAAAGCATAGGCTTTCTCTTGTCTGGTCAGGTCAGGTTATTGCAGGTATTCACATTCTCAAAAGCAAAGAAGCCTCTCCATCTCAAATGTTTCAGAATTCCTCCGGAATTGAAAATAATTGTGGGAATTTCCTGTTTGGTATCTCTTTTCTTAAATATGTGTCCTATGAGGTTTCTCTTGGTGTTTTTCTCTGCCGCATTGGCAGGATATATGGCCTGGAAGACAGTTCGCTCAATGCCCGAATCTGATAATATGTTTTTAGAGGATTCCACAGGAGAGAAGGTTTCGTCAAATGACCAACAAAAGTTTAATTTCATCAAGGTATTATATATAATAAGATCATATGGATGGTTCATAGAATTATTTGTTTGGGTTTCTTCCTTTTTCTGTTATTTTTTTTCTGTTATTTTCCTAATATTTGAGGATTCTTGGATTTCAGGTGATGCAAAACGGGTTCTGGGTGTTTGTTGACATGGCCAGCGGGCGATATCTGTGGAGGAATCTCAGAGAGAAGAAGAAAGATTAAAAGCTCATAGGAGGAGATTCAAGAGAATGGAATAAACAGAAGGGGAAATATGATTCTTTTGTTTCATTTCTGACAATTGAATATCATGGGCAATGGTTGTTTAAAAAGCTAGATTCAAAATATATTCAGTAAACTATTTAGTTTACCCCAATATCCAAATAAATTTAGTAGCTAATTTTGAAAAATATAAAATCATATTTATTCTTTAAGTCGAGAACTAACTACCTCTAAAAATTACATTTCATGTATACAAATTTATACTCGATCAAATCAATTACATTTCATGTATACAAATTTATACTCGATCAAATCAATCGCATGTAATTGATTGCAAGTCATGCAATCTTGGTGTTAGGAGTTGAGGTTTCATTCAAGAATTGTGTTGGAATGTGAAAAGTAGTTTAACTACTACGTATGTAGCATAAGCAAGTTTATATATATCCAGCATGATAAACTGTTTGTTAGGCCCTTCCTAATTCATCTATTGATATATAATCATCCGTTTCATAAGATTAATATTGACTTTTGAAAAAATTAATTTAAAATTGAAATAAATTTTATAATTAATATTACTTTTTAGAACTTAAAATAAATAAATTCACACTAATTTTAAATTTAAAATGTTTAAAATTAACTTTTTAAAAGTTAATAATAATCTTATAATCTGAAACATCAGAAATAATTATAATATGTGTGTTGTTTTTTTTTAATGCCACGAAGGATACGAGTACAAGTACAATAAATCATTAATAATCAATCTCAACTTTTACCAAAAAAATAAAAAATCAATCTCAATAATAATATTAATTAAACTCGCACTATGACTGAGAATACAAGACTGACAATTAAGAAGGAAATAAAGCTCCACAATAGACCAATTTAGATAATAGGCCAAATTGAGCCAAAAAGTTTCCTTAGCATATATAGTAATAATGTAATAAATTTAACAATTACAATTGGTTATTAGTATTCCATACTGGTACAGCAATACTAGAAGCCTAAATTATACATAAAAGTTTCCACTACAAGAGGAAATTCAAAGAAATCTTTTTCTTTTTTTTTTTGGGATTAGAAAAGAAAATTAAAGGCAACGGACAAAACTTACAAGTTTTCTTTGAATGTTATGTACATTGAACCAAAATAAATCATGAACAGAAAAATACACCCGGAAACATAGAAGCAAACAAAACCCCAAACTCCTTTCTAAGTAGGGTTTAAATCTCGAGAAGCTTGACCTTGCCATCTGCAACTCAAAAATGAATAGTAAAGGACGGATCAGAGCCACAAGTTGGGCTGGGACAAGCCAGCATTGTGGCACTGTAAAACTAGAACAATATAAAAATTTTACGTTGAATTATAAGATGTGCACAAGACAGAGAGAAAAAAGTATTGTACTACAACAATTGATCTCTTTGTAGTTATCAAGTGTATTTTAGTGGATATGATATTTACAGCAAAGTTTTTACCATTTCCAGCGCAATGTACAATTGCTAATACTCATTGTACAACAGTGTAATGCATTATATGCACGGGAAATGTAAACGTTGTGCGAGAAGCATCAGCTAGCTATTTTAGGTAGCTATTTTAGGTTGGACCATATTTAAGGTATTGTGCACTGATTTACGAGCCCGCGTTCTACTTGGGTGCTTGATGAGGTATAAGAACTTAGATGCCCAGCTTTGCTCATTATTAGGATCCCCTCCATTACACTTATGCTCCAATTTCCCCCAATACAAATTTAGCGACAAAAATATTGCTTTTAGCGATAATTCCAACGACAATTGTTTGCAACGAATTTTATTATGTCGTTAATTGTTTATGACGAATTTTGTTGCGTCGCTAAATGATGTATTTATGTCGCTAAATGTGTACTGAGAGAAATAGGAAAACAATAGATATCATCATATACATGAAACATTTACTTAACAAACCTTGAAAGCAAGAACCTCGCAAGTGGGCTTAAATTGGTGTTTGGATGAGCCTCCTTATTCTGTTGTTTTTTCCTGCTCTCAGTATCCGCATTTACGTTCTCTGTTTGTTCAGGAACTGTTTTGCCCTTTGTGAATATATGACCAGCAAGATCTTGCAGATCTTTCAGTGAAGATTCTTTTGAACTGCAGAGAGTTTCTACTTCAGAACCACATACTCTATATAAAATATTTCTTTTTGAAGTATATCAAGACACAGATAAAGCATGATAAAACAAAGTAACTCGCAAACCTAGCTAGCCGCTGAAGCATCCTAGAGATGAGAACTTCAAAAGATCCAGGCTTCAAGCGCTCCATTTCCGTAAAAGAATTTGCCACTGCACGAACAAGGGATCCTTCTAAATCATCACCAACTGCCTACATTACATACATAAACAAGTCATGAAATTGAAGTTAACTCTGTTTCTTTTATTTTATTAAGATGAATGGAAGTTAATTCTAAACTTGAATATCCAAAACTTAATGGAGCATTTCAAATTCCTATACCGTAGACTAGTATTAGAAGTCTTAACGTGTACAATATGCCATAATGCAGCTGCAAGAGACTAAATTCGCCACGTATCATTGACAATTAACTTAGATTCAATTGATTTGCAGAACAATATTTAATCATAAGATTTCACAGAATACCTTGAATTTAAAATGTCAGAAATCAATAAATGATCCCCATCTCAACGATGGGTTGCAATTTTTTCTTTCATGTTCCTCCTTTCTTGTTGGATTCCTTTCTTAAGACAACAAGTAGCTACTAGCTACTGTACAAAGGTTTCGGAGGAATTCAATATGGATGAAAGATTTATTACTCAAACTCAAAAGTTTTATAATCAACATCATAGGACACAACCTAATATTATGAGTGCGAGGGAGAGAAGCTTGTCAAAATTCTTGTTTCTTGTCAATACTAAACCAATACAATTTAGATACACGAGAAGAACTTAATATGATACTAGGGGTCTTATTTGTGTCATTCTTTCATATCAAATATAGCTTTGTTACAGCAAAATCAATATCATAAACCATGTTCAAAGGTATTTAGAATGCAAAAATAGTCGAGAAACATTCATTGTCATATCTAGTTGAGCTTCCTTAAAAGCTAAAACCCAAGTTGTTGAGTTTTATAAAACCCCACACCTCTTAAAGGATGATGTGCACCTAAGATTTCCTATCATTGTAAAAGCCGATCCTGAATTAATTTGTTGATATAATTCTCTCCTATGATAGTGAAATAATAATCTTAGAATCATTCAAGAAATTTAGAAGGGCCAAGTTGTTTTATGTTTTATCTCCATTTAAAGCAAAAATAATACGAAGTCTCAACGTTCTTGATAAGTCAACAGTTGCTCAAAAATCTGAAGCTTATATAGAATGGACCAAATATGTATATCATGCTTTAACAACTCCCCCCTCACATGCATCTCCCACTTGCATGTGGAGAGACAAACATAACTAGGGAACCAAATGCTAGTGAGAATGCTTTAACCCACAAGATAGCAAAAACAAAAATATGATACCTTGTTAAAGCATCAACACAAAATCAATTTGCATTTAGTAGTTATTACAATAGCCACTGCATTCATATTTATAAGCAACATAAACTTACCACTAACACATAGATTTTAATCTCTAAGAGCTCACCTCTTTTAGTGAAGGGATGAGAAGAATTGATAAAGGAGCAGACAACGATGAAGCTGACATTATGGCACTGTCTTCTTCATCACTCACTTGACGTGATTTTGGAAATGCTTTTAGTGCATCAGCATAATCGCGAGAATGTCTGAGGTAAAAGTTTCAATAATTAGGTTGGTCACGATAAAATGTTCAACTATAACTGGTATGAAGAAACCTTAATATGTCATTTTAGGAGTAAAATCTTGCAGCAAGTCAACCGTAAGGTGTACCTTAAAGAATCAGAAGTATTTGTTGAGTGATCTGTTTTTCTATTTTCTTGTCCATCTTTGTTGACCTTTGCCAGGGCAGACCTTTCCCTAGCATTTCCTTTCTTCAATCCTCCTTGAATTGCAGCCTTTGCCTGAACAAGAATATAGCCACATAGACCTTTAAAGACAAACCACGCTGATGTTTGATTAACTATCACGAAATTCTTTAGTATAAAGAATAATGCAAGACTTGGAATGGAATAGATAGGTGTCAAGGGAAGAAAAAATGGCGGGAATCAGTAAAAACTAAAACAAAAGAGAGCAAGAAATTAAGATATAATCAACAGAAAAACATAATATATCTTTCATTAGGGTGTAGGAATTGAGAATTGGCGAGGTTTACTGCTATTTCCTTTTCAAAAGCCAAGTATTACTTTGAATTGCTACTTTAAAGAATAATTAAAAGAATAGATATTACTTTGTTAATATGTGCACCTCATTTTCCCTTTTTATTTGATTATTTCTATGCATACCCAGATTAATGTCCTAAATACTAAGAAATCTAGAAATTAAGCCTATTAAGCCTACTATTATTTTCAAATTGATGGGAAGATATAGATATATTCAAAATTTCAGAAGTAGATTATTCCATACAATGAACTTTTGGATTTAACAAGACAAACATGAAGAAGTGAAAAATCACATGAACGAAGCCAGGTTTCGATAAATAATTTAAGAAACATTCATAATTTTCTGTTCATTAGTGAAGCAGTAATCCTGCATTTTTCAGTTTTTATAAATGCAATTAATTGCATTGCATGATGAAAATCATTTCCAGATGCAAATATTCTGATTATTACCAGAAGTTGAGGGAAACAAGTTGACAACTATTTTAAAGAATACACAACCTCTGCAAGGTTTATTGCACTGTCTTCAAGGGATGCACTTGAAGTTCTCTCTTGGATTCCCAGTCTGGACTTTGGCGTTCGAGGAGAATCCGAATCATCATGTTGTCCACGGTAAACAAAAGTTCCACTGATGGAAGCATCCTCCGATGAAGCAAATGTACTGCTAGACTGATGCCAAATTGATTTTATAAAGTCAAAAATATAGACAGAGAAGCAAAAATTTATTTAATAAATGCCCCAATTCCCATTTTGAGTGTCATGACTATATATTGGAGTCCAAAAATGTTTTCATCTTTATAATGCCAGTGCAAGTGTGTGGACCCATCAGCTTTGCAAATTTATGAGGGTACAGAACAAGCTGGTCAATTTTTACCCTTAACAAATGGGACAGAGGGAGTATTAGTGTCATCATTTGAATTAGACTGTAATCCTACCAAGGTACTCTGATCACTGTAGACTGAGGATGACTTGACTTCTCTTGGAGAACGTACAACAACAGTTCCTGTCCCACTTGCAGACAATTCTTCCTGCAAAGAGCTTCAAAACAAAGTAAGGAGACATGGAGGACAAAGGTTCAAGTAATCTACGCTGAAAATTAATGTATGCAACTATGGTTGTTACAATGTGTTTTATTAACTTGACTGAAGTTCACTCCAAGTGAATAAATTTGAACTTTCATTACCCCAGTTGAGTTGTAATTCAATATTGAGAACTTAAGGAGACAATGGATTGTCAAAATAGTCACCAATAAGTGTGAACTACATTTTATTTTATTTTTTACTTTTTTTTGGGTGGGTGTTCAAAAAGCTCTACTGGATTTTATATTTGTTTTAATCACAGGACTAAGATAGAAAAATAAAATAATTGAGCCAAATGAGCACATGCACAAACACGTGAGAGAGAGAGAGATACATCTTCATGGTAATGCTCTTGTTTCTCATCAAGGTGCGGATCTCGTGCATCTCTTCCGATGGAAACTTCAGACAAATTATTTGTATTTCCAGAAGACCACCGGGTGCTGCTTTCTAAAGCTCTCCTTGGGGTAGCTTGATTAAGAGGAACCTCTGCTTTCCTATCTCTAACCTGAGGTGGTCTTACAACACTTCGCACTGTTCCACTACTAGATGACCCACCGATGCTAAAATCCCACCCAGCAGATTTTAGAGTTTTTCCTTGACTACTGTGTTATACATAAGCCATTCAGCCAAAATTCAATGTATCAATAGTAATATATTATAAACTGATAGATGAAACCAACCTGACTCGTACAGTATCTTCAACTTTTGAATCTCTTGTCACCTTCACAGTGCCAGATGCTTCCCCTAAAGCTTTCGTACCATTTCTAGGGGTTTCGCCATCTTCCTTTATTTGGAACTTCGGCCGCTCTCTGTCAAAATAAAAGAAGACATGCTTCATTGCCATGCTAATAGGTAATGAATGGCATTCCATATACAAAAGTTACAATGAAGTTATGTTAAAAAAATCTCCATTGGTGTTTCTAACCGCCCATGATATCAAACCCCGGATATCTCATCAGTTGAGTTTATGATCTTTTTTCCTTTTAGTCTCCTAATTTAGTACTTTCCAAATACAAATATGCTAACAAGAATGTGGGCCAAAAGCTTTATCATTTAAAGAAAATGTGAATTGAGACAAAGTTCAGTATATTCATACTCAACCCTAAATGCAGTGAAATTGGAATGTCAATAAATCCATAAGATATGTTGACAACTAAATGCAGTGGCCCAAAGTTCATAGATCAAGCATTTATTTTAAAAATTCTGGGGTATTATAATGCACCTGATTCTCTCTAGAAGTCTTGGGCTCTTCCTGGCATTCCTGATAAAACGGTGCTTCAGAAGCTCTTTAGCACTTGGTCTCTGAAATCAAGAATAGAGAGCATGAACAAAATTAGAACTTTCATTGTGATCAAGCTTTCAGCACAATACAGTGATACCACTATTTCTAAAAAAAATTAAATTTATTTGTTATTAAGGTGTGTGATACAAAATGAAGGTCCTTAGGCTTGAACCTTGCACCTCTGACCTCCCTGTTATTTACATGGTTCTAAATTCAAATGACAGAAATACATAATTTTTATTTATAGTAAAATGCATCATGTTAAATTTATGATGGTAAAGAGTTTGAATGCTGCTAAAAATGGGCTTGTGAAACACTATTTTGAAAGAATAAAAAAATTAGTTTCACACTTCCTACATTTCAAAACATAAGAACATTATTGACTTTTAGAAAGTCAAATTGAGATATTTTCAAATTTAAATGGATATGATTTATTCAAAATTATAAAACAATAAATCTTATAATTAGTAGTATTTCTTAGATAGTTTACAATATTCATCATTATACTGACTAAAATTAAAAAAATCTATATCAATTTTTTTGAGCTTGAAAATGTCTGGACTTTCAAAAGGTCAATACTCAATAATGATCCTATCTTTTGGAACGGAAGGAGTATTATTATAATGTAAAGACAATACAATCGTATCCATCTAGGGTTGAAGCTACAGGAATACATCTCAAATATCAAGTATGAAAGCTTTACTACATGTATCATCCCAAGGAGGCCGTTGGATGCAAAAATATGAACCAGTACCCTACAACAGCAGAAAACATGAGAAAAAACAATTGACGCAGCAATGTATTAGACTAAGAACAACTGAACAAATATGAGAACAATGAAGAATCACTGGAGACTAGTGGGAAGTTGCAAACTTGGAGAAAGAAGCTGGAGAGCGAAAAGAAATGGATAAACCATTCCTCAATTCATTCTTTCGTAATGAAATCATACAATCTACAACTCTATTTACAGAACTTTCTACGAGGCAAACATGCAGTCATGCATTAGGAGTGCTCATAGGCATCATGTAGTACTAACTACCCATGTGTTCTACCATTTCTAGAATACTCGAACTGATTACCACTCCCTCAGTTTCTATTTATTTAACAGAATTGCCCATCGTAAGACATAAGCAAGATGACATGGCAATTGTTTAGCAGGTACCGTAGAAAGCTAAGAATGACTTTTTCCTAGTAAAGGTTGATATCGAGAGTTTGCTTCAAGGAGTTCAAGTTTTTCTGCAGACAAGTGCCAGGAACAACCCCCCTTCCCCTCACAGTTGGCCTAGATTCTGTTATTTTAAACATGCCATAAAGGAAATATAGCATGTGTACTTGAAAGAAACAAACTTAGGAGCCATGCTTCTCGTCTAAAGGCCTGAATGGAACAAAGAAATGTATGAGAAAGAAAACAATTAGCATTCCTCCAATTGTGAAAATCATCATTTTCAAAAGTAAATCTTCGAGTAATCATTTCTTTTCATAGAATTTTTTATCCAATATGATCCAAATATGCTTTGCTCCTTGCTTAGATGTGAATTTGGAGAAGAGTAAGCTGATCAAAGATGATGCATAGCTAGTTGAGCAACAATCCTTGTCAACTGCTTAAAGTCAGTTAGGCCGTAAAAGACCATCATATGGACCCCAGGAAAATCACCTCGCATTTGAGGCACCTTCCTCTGTGAACATTGAGCTACGTTTGAAATAAAACCGTAATTATGTCACAACTTGTTTGTGAAGAATGCACTCAACTGCCACTTGCTCGATACTATCTTCATTTATCCCTCAGCAGTTTTAGAAGTACAATTCAATAACAAAGAATGCACTCCATTAAATTCTGGTGGATCTTCTCTTAATGGCATGGTAGTAGGGAGGAGATCTTAGGTATCATACATATGGTCCTTTGCTAGCCTTCTTGGACTTTGGAAGGAATGAACAGGCACACTTGAAGCCCGTGATCTACCTATAGCTTGTCTATTACGTCAATTGAATGTGATTCAAAGATGAGGCTCTTAAAAAATATATATGCACCTTGGAAGATTGTATACATTCTTAGATCTTCATCTCCTCTTCTGCTACTGTTCCATTATCTCACATATTGTGAAGCTAATGGTTCAGCAGAAGCACTGGTAACATTTCACCATTATCATTCAGCATCTAAAGACTACCCCAACTCTCATCAACTCCAACCTTCATGCAAACAAATCTTACACAGCAGAAACATGAATTATTTTCCTATTGAATTTTAGCTTTATCAATTTCATAGTTGGGTTTATTCCATTTGTCATCTCACTTTATGCTGGGCGTAACTTATCATGCCTCCCACCTTGTGATTCTTAGGGGTAAAGTTTATGTATTCTTGTACAAACTCTCTCTCTCTCTCTCTCTTCAAATAAAATTTCATCTTATATCTAACAAATGGGAGTGTTTTTTAATAACATTTCAGTTCCACATAACACACATAATGTTTACATGAAAAGAGCGAAGAAAAAAAGAGCAGGAATGGCAGAAGCGAGCATATAAGTAGCTACCTCAGCAGGCACCTTCTTTAAACACAACGAAACAAATTCTTTCATAGGACGAGAAAAGTGCTCTTCCAACTGTCAAAAAGGGTCAATGTCAATCAACTTACTACAATTAATAAACAAAACCATAGCATAAGGTAAAGGGCAACTGGTCAACAAAAACCTATTAACAAGAACATTAGCCAATTTTAATATGACCTCAAAGAGCATGACCATGCAGCTAACAGAAATATCCAAAATACTCCCTCCATCCAGAAAAAGGGTCCTACTATTTTTAAACTTATTATTATGAATATTAAAGTTTGCATAAGACACATTTAGACATAACTATTTTTTAATAATGTTATCTCAATATTAAACTTTAATGACTAAATGACCAAGTGTGTCCTATACAAACATTAATACTCGGAAAAAAAATAAATGTGAACCTAAAAATCAAAAACCTTTTTTCACGACGGAGGTAATATTATTTTATTATACATCTTTCCATTTGAACTTTTTCTTTTGTTCCTTTTGGCTTCACTGCATGGTTACCTAAATATTAGTCAAGTGCCTATATCGAGCAATTAACAGTAACACTGGAAACCTGGAAAATGTAGCACCTCATAAAAATCAAGAGAAATCAAATATATATATATATATATATATATAAATAAATAATAACCTGTGGAGGATTTTCTCGAGGTATGATGAATAGAACTCTCATCGGGTGGAGATCAGCAAGTGGAGGTTCCCCTTTCGCCATCTCGATTGCAGTTATCCCTAGAGACCAAATATCTGCCTGCATAAAAGCAAAGGCTCACGTAAGGAAATTGCTCAAAGGATCAACTCCCCAAAATTGAAGCATTGGAAAATTATGTAGACATCAAAGCTGACAAAAAAAATTGAATAAAAAATGTAAAGGGCTACAAGCGCAAGGCTCTAAGTCAAACCTTCTCATTGTATCCTTCAGAATTCTGAATAACTTCTGGGGCCATCCAAAATGGTGTTCCTACAAATGTCTGCCATTATCAATTGCATCAGTGCAAACTTCTAACACCTTGAATGCAAATTTCCACATCATGAATTTGAGTCGAATAATGTACAAGGGTGAACTCTTGAGCCATATAACTTCTATAGAAACTTTCGAGAACCCCTAAAGCGGGTGACACACTTGGTGATATAAGAATTGGAGAAGCCTACAGAATGCGGTCAGGCAAGAATTATAGAGGACTTTAGATGACTTGCAATAAGCACCCAGTGACATCTAAAAATAAATTAACATCACATGTGCCCTACTGAAACTGAATCTGGACAAGTTCCTTCTTCCTAGAATCATCAAGCTTCTTGCAAATGGATCTATAACATCACATGTAGCCAATAATGGAAGAGAAAAGAAGATGATTTTTTGTAAAAAATATTATGTTCTTCATTTTCAAAAGAAAAGAGCACTGACATATAGACAACACCTGTTGTTTATGGCAGAAAACAGTTCAAAAAACAACCAACCTGCCAAAAGATTAAATTCAGGGAAAGAATGACGAAAACAGATGGAAATGGTCAAAGAAGAGAGGAAAGATGGATGACAATTAGAAGCATAGGAAGAAGATAGAATGGAATGGAATCCAAGTACCTGATGAGTAATTCAGCCACAAGATTTGAAAATTGGGCAAAAGAAATAGTTTAAAGGTTGATGATTGATCAACAAGGAAAGGAAATCAGAAAACAGATGGCAGTGATCTACATCTCATCTTGAACTTTGCCATAAAGGTTTATAAACTAAAGAAAATTTCCACCTGGCCCTTTTAAAGCAGTCCTTTTTATGGTGAAACATAAAAACGCTAACTGGGCGTATGAGCAAACAGATCACTCCCAAGCAAAAGGCCTGCTATATGACTAAAACAACAAAACATAAACTGAGGGCCTTACTATACTGAAAGAAAATGCAAGAAGAATGTCTGAAGATATGCATACTTGATAATAAACAACCCTATGACATGGCAAGTAATACCTTCCTTCTAGAAATTGTCCTCGTTAGTTGTGCAGAAACACCGAAGTCTGCAACCTATCATAAAGACAATAACATAATTTGAGCACTCTGAACTTCTGATTTAACTCCATCCACAATATGTGTGCATTCATTCCATGATGTTCATGCTCACTGCAGAAAAATTCATAGAACCATTGTTTCCTTGAGCATATAGAATGTACCTTAACATCACCGTTCTCCGTCAACAAAATGTTTGCCGCTGCAAAAACATCAAACAGATGTTGTCATTACACATACTTATTTAGGTAAGAGAAAAAAGGGAGGAAGAAGAATAAGTGAAAACTCCGTTGATTTGAGACAACTAATATTGCAAGTAGGGGGGATTGGGGTAATTGATTTATTTAACAATAAATATCAAATGCAGGTCGTCTTTCACAATTTCCTAAAGAAGAGGCTGCTTAGTATAACTGTATTATTGATAAAAATAGATTATGTAGTGCAGGTTCCGTAGATCCTGAATACTTAAGTGTGTACATTGGACAATCCTAAACCTCTGGCTTAAATTTCACGAACTGGTCTCCTACATAGCTACATACCATTGAGGGTGTTGTAATATACGGGAAATTTCAACCTTGATATATTGAACTTTTAACATTGACTAATTAGTGTCTCAGTACCAATGAACAGCTGATATTGAATAAGATTCAGAGGAGGATGGAACCTTTAATATCTCTGTGGATTTTCCCTTCATTGTGGAGATATTCAATGGCATGGAGCAAGTCACGTAAAATGCAAGCCATAGACATTTCATCCAATGGGTGATTCGGTTGAATCTGCAGAAGCACTATCTGTATCAGTATCCAAAATAATGTTTCCAAAGGTTTTTTCTTGGTGATTAATATTATTTTTCATGTTCATCTTTTACTAGATATATAAAGTACTTATTAGTACACTGCATAGATACTATATAAAGCACACAGCAGATATAAAGATTCATAATTTTACATGAAAAAATACCACTACAACAATCTTATATGGCTTAACAAATTCATTTCGAGCATTGGAGAGTTTCAAATCATTCATTAAATTGATGAGGTACATGACTGATTTCTCATAAGCAGGGGGCATAGGGGCCAAGCCAGTCGAGGCGGTAGAGGACTGCCCAACTCCTAGGTGAGACTTAAGGGCCTAGGTTCAATATTAGTAGGATTGAGTTCGTACCCAGCAATATAAACTGATATATATATATATATATATATATAGGGAAAAGGGAGTATGTGCCTTAAACACACACAAGCTTGTGTCCTGCACTTAATACGACATAGTTTTGGTTAATAAAATGATGAAATGTCAAAACAATCATTAATGAAAAAAGTGAAATGTCAAAACTGTCATTAATAAAAACTCTTAAAATAATAGGACACACACAAGCTTATCTGTGTCTATGACACACGCTCCCTTTTCCCATATATATGTCCTTGTTTAAGAGATTCGAAGACTGATTAAGTCATTAATTAACAGAAAACAACTCAAGCACAACTTACTTTACTTTGTTCTTATATTAATTATAGAATCTCTCCAGCACAATTTATAACTGCACATTAAGGTCAATCACCATATCTTGTTAACGTGTTTTAACTCCCCTGTCATAAATTAATTGAGCTCTTTCATAACCTTATCAATTTATGCACATTTGGCTGCAATAATTTTTTGTACGGATGAACTTATAGAAAATGCGAGAGAGAAGACAAGTACTTATCTTCGTATATTGATATAAACCTAAAAATGTTAGAAATCATGAATTACATTTGGGAAGTCAACAAAAAAACCTACTAAATCAGCAACTGAGCCACCAGCCATATATTCCATTATTATCCATAGTTTAGTTTGCTGCAGATAAGATCCATAGTACTCTGTAATATAAGGACACCGACATTGTGACAAAACTGCAATTTCCTGAAAGAAAATTTATTTAAATAAGACACATTTGCATAAATTGTTCCACATTCAATATTAAAGTACACAAAATGCATATACCTTCTGAATGTCTTCAATTTCATCCTCTCTGTAGAAGATAAATTATAAATCGGGTTTCAGAAAAACTAAACAATGAAACTAAAGTGTCAATCGGAAAGATGAAAGAATATGTTGTATGCTTTAAAAGAACTCATTTGCATAAATAATTTATCGCAACTACAGGAATCTTGTGAAAGCAGCAAGAAATGAAGAATCTACCACAATGAAGAATGATAAAATTCCTCAAAATTTGGATGGATTTTTTATCAACTTGTTACATGCACTTATGCCGGTCTAGCTGTGACATTACACTAATGCAATTAAAGACGTGCTAGACTTAGAAGGAAAAAAAGGGGCACGTTTTGAAACAAGTACTTTTTTCATAAAACTGTAGAGGAAGAACTCTCATTATAAGATTAATTAGTTCAGAGTAAGACCAATTTAATATCGTGAAGAAGCTAATAATGAAGAACAAAAATATTTGAGATTTTAACTCACGATTCTTCCAGATCAATAACTTTAATAGCGACCTCTTTATTAAGCTCCCTGTCAAACCTGCAAATCCAGAAAGAACGGTAGCTACCTTAGTGTGCAACAG
Source organism: Panax quinquefolius (assembly GCA_020205615.1). Taxonomy (NCBI): domain Eukaryota; kingdom Viridiplantae; phylum Streptophyta; class Magnoliopsida; order Apiales; family Araliaceae; genus Panax; species Panax quinquefolius. The sequence continues at coordinate 127,673,881 of CM035161.1, forward strand.
ACCTTTATATGATGGTAATACACCAAATATCATAGAGCAACTAATAATGTAAGTAACCAAAAACGGAAGTTTGTGAGTAGGATATGTAAATGTTGTACAAGTCAAGCTCCGCAATCTGAATAACTGCACCCATTTCATCCGAAAGTGGGTTGTTCATATGTGTAAAAAGTAATTTGGTTTACATATGCCAAACTTGCAAGTATGTTCCGACAAATAAAAAAGTGAGCAGCCATATTATTGGATTTCAATAATCCATGAATTAACGTGCTAGTATCAACTCTACTTTTATCAAGACATTAGAGCTGACTTCTTTCTTGGATCTACTAGTATCATCTCCACTTCTGTCAGTAGTTATGTACACCAGGCACCCCCACCCCATGGCACACCAACCCACCCACCAAAAAAATTTCTTCCTTCCAAAAAGAAGAAAAGGAAAACCAAAAAACAGTTTCTATTTTGAATTACAATATAATTCATGTAATTATTTTTCCATATCAAATGAATTATATTTAATGGACTATTCTATATACCTACTGGCTAGCAGATATACCCTAACCTCAATATGCATTAAAAAGATAAATATGAATAGGCAGTGGCACAAGAACACTATACTAAATAGGGCTTAACATCAACTGCACATCTAACTTCTGTGTATAGGTTGACCTATAATCATTGTTATTTAAAGCGTGAGGCACACCAAGGAGCAAAGGTTTCCCAACTAGGCGCGCCCCTCATTGAAGTTACAGGCACATATTTTAAAAAATTTAAATATATATACAAACATTTAATCACTTATGTATCAAATTTATCAAACATTAAATAGTTTTACAAACTTCTAAGCATGTTCAAAAAATTTCTATAACAGGTTCAATGACCATACTTATGTAGTATAGATATCATAATTATATTTTACATAAATACATAGTTAAATACTTACAATCTTACATATATATATTTAAGTAGTAAACACTAAACAACAATAAAAATGTATATTTAACAATTAAAAAAATACTTATAAGTTATATACACATATTTAGTTATTTAATAAGTTAGTAAACACCGGAATAGCAGTGTACCCAAAATTTCTGGGAAAAAATTGTCCATCATAACCCTTTAGTATTTTGCAAAATAGCCTTGGGTAAGAGGAGAATCAAAAAAAAGGATAAGAGATAATGAGAAGAGAGAGACTTACCTGGAGGAGGAGGAGGAGGTTGCAATTAATGGTAAAGATTGCATGGGGAAAAAAATACACAACTTCGATGAGGCCCGCTCCTTGTGCGCCTCAAGTGCACCTTATTGAAGGAGTCTTGCCTCATGAGAGGCGAGGCACCCAACGTGGGCTGGAATGGGCCTCGTGCCTAGGCTCATGCCTTTAACAACACTACCGTTTAGAACTATTATAAAGAGATTTCAAAACCGCGAAAGCTAACTTATTTTCAAATCTTGAAAGAGGAAACAGTTAAAGAAGGAAGGTGAGGAACGGCAGAGGAAAGGAATCACAGATGATAATAAAGTCCATGAAAGCAATTTGTTTCTCTTTGTTCTCATAGAATTCGAGTAGCTATCTCAAACTTGGAGATACAAACTTCTAAACTCCAAACTTCTAAACTTTTATAGCATTTAAGAATTAAATTAGTAATATAATAATAAAAAGAAAGTAATACAAGTAATAACATATTACTGGTTAATTTCATATGCATATTTTTTAAAAAGCTTAATGTAATAATTAAGCACAAAATATTGTTAAAGAAGATGAAACTGTATTGTTTTTGTTTTTTGGAGGGGTGGAGGAAGAACGTAGGAAATATTACAATCATTGAAAATACGAAAATAATTCATATGCCAAATCAGCATATAGCCGACTAGATACAGATAATAAAAGCAACCAAAGTTGACGGTTATTTACTAGTGACATCTGTGTTTTGTTGGGTGAATAGAAATTCGGCATATATAGCACGGCTCATGAAATTATGCAACTAGACACATATCTTGGATAAAGGAAAACAAAAGAAAATAGAGCGCGTCTTGGCGGTAAATATATCTTAAGAAGCAAGAATTTCAGGTACCCGGTTCGCCATACGGGCGTTTGGCAATTCGACAAATCTCAAAAAATGGGGATTCAAGCTCAGCAAGTAATAGCACATACTTAAACCAATTTATTTATATACTATTTTAAATATTACATTTTTAAGTATTTCTATTACAATTAAATATATAACACTTGAATCTATTAAAACATATATGTATATACACATACGTAAAAAGTTTAAATACTATATGTAAATTTGGAAATTCTTAAAACATGTGCCGCATCATCTAAAAGAGTTGCAAATAATGTGAGTGGAAGGGACTAATTCATCATATAATGTAAAACATTCCTGAAAAATATAAAATTTTGTATGTTAATACCATCTAGGAATTTAAGAAATATATATTAATTTCCTAGATAGTATTAGTGTATAAAGCATTATATTAATTAGTAGAGTATATAGTATTATTAATGTATTCTATTTTATCATTTACAAAAATCTGAAGACAAATCCCCAAAAAGAATCATGAAGAATTAAAAATATTTCTGAATCTGGATTCGGGATTTCCAATCTTGGGAAGAATCGTTGCTTCTTAGAATATATCCTTTCTTGGACAAGACAAGCATTACACATTTTTCATAACAACACATCTAGAAAAAAGACTAAGCTAATCCAAGTGCCCAAAGTTAAGTCCATTTTCCTATTTTCAGTCACTCAACATATTTCAATTCTAAGAACCAGTGGATCGGGATTTATAACTTATCTAAATTAACCATTTTGAATGGACAGTTAGGAAAGTTTCTAAAGTTCCAAGTACACAGAGAATAAATTTTAGAAGTATAATTTCAACGAAAGTGAATACAGTAAGGCATGTTTACCTAAAATATCAGAAAAGTCAATAAAAGAAGCTCTTGCAAATGACAGTGGGCATAAAAGTTAAAGGCAAACCTGCTCAACTCAACAATACTTTGTTCCGAGTTTCATGTTAGGCTATGACAACAAAGCACGAGACATTTGTCAATTGTAAAAGCAAACCTGCTCAACTCAACGATACTTTGTTCCGAGTTTCATGCTTGGCTATGCCAACAAAGCACGAGACACTTGTCAATTTTAAAAATCAACATATTCAAATTTCTTGCTTCTCTAAATTACCCATTTTGAGAGGACAGCTAAAAATTTTTCAATAATCTCAAGTAAAGCTGAATTGGAGATCAAGTTTAAGAGGTATAATTTCTGCCAAAGTGAATACATTAAGGCAGATTTGCCCAAAATGTTCAAAATGTATAAAAGAAGCTCTTGACAAGGGCCCGTCGGCATACAATCTAAAAGCAAACCTTCTCAACTCAACAAAACTTTATCGCAATTTCCAATATTTAGGGTTGGCTAAATAGATTCTATTGTCTTTGTGTTTTGTGGTCATAGCCTCTATGAAATTATAAGATATCATATCATATTCACTATTTCAGTCCATTCCAGTTTTGACAGCTCATCAAATTAGTGTTGATTGATGAATAAGACAAGTTTCAATTCAATATGTTTGTCAGTTGCAGCGGGGCGTTCTTAGAAGAATGCTTATTTCAGATTTACATAGGGATTGGTGAGACGACTGCCCTGCTTTAAGGGGTTTGTGCTTTACTTTCTCTATTTTGGAGGATTTTTCATCCTCCTCTATTGTTGCTCCCTTTATTATAATAAAGTTTATTCTATTATCTAAAAAAATGAGCATGACACTTTTCAACACAATCTTTGTTGTACTTTCACCAAAGTTAAGCCATTTTGCTAGAGAAGTTTTTTCATTAGAATTACACACTATTCACTAGAACAGTTGGTTGTCCTCGTCCCTCTAATTCGTAATAAAAGAAAAAAATCTGCTCCAAAAGGCTCTGCTTCATGACAAGCTCGGTTTATCCTAATCCAGTGTCACATAGACATTAAAGCATTCAAGACCTGTTCTGCTTGTTGAATTCCTTTCATGCATTCTAACTATTATGTCAATAAACTCCTAACAGTATTTATTTTATTCAGATGCTAGCTTATCAAGTATCAGTTATCAAAAGATAATGGGAGCTGGGAAAGGAGATGCAATTATCACATTATTTTTTTTACCATGCTGATGCTGATTTGTCTGTACATAGAATGTTAATTGCTCCATTGATTGTTCAATGATCACCCATACTTGAGTTCATTTTTTTCCTTGTAAGACTGGTAGAATATACTGTCGAATTCAAATACCCTGGAAGATCAACAGCTTTGCTCTCTGACCCATTTTATGATTAATTACAATCCTATTAACTATTGATGCCACATTCAAACTGCCAATTCAATACCCTAACAAATCAATGGTTATGATAAGCAGGTGAAGCAGGTTATATACGAATAATGGCCAGGGATAGTATCACCCCTGTCCTTCGTTGGGGCAAAAGTAGGGATTGCAAACAACATAGATTGGGTGGGGTAGAACATTAGAAAAGGGGTGCATCCTTCCTATTTTCATTGCTACATATTAGCATTAGGATCAAATGCTACACAACAAGAAGATGGTGCTGGTTCATGGGAACTGAGGTAGCAACTAGACAGAAGTCCCTAGATGCCCTCCAAAAAAAGCTATCCACATCCTATGTATTAATAGGCTCCAGACAAACACCTTCAATGAACATTTTATAGATATTGCTCAAAATATGCATGCCTTCTTTTTTCAACTATAAGAAGATATTTATTAAAAAGAAGAAGCACAAAAGGTGAGGAAGACTAGACATCCTCCAAATCATAACATCTCACGAAATGAAAAACAAAAGTCTAAAATAGAACAGCCCACCAAGCCCTGTGCAAATCAGAAATAGCTAACCCTCAAAACACACGCGGCCTTAAAAGATCCTCTTATCTCAAAACAGATGAAACAGTATTGTTATGGAATCTTTTTAATTATGAACACAACCTATCCAGATGCTTTTATCCTACTTTTCCCATAATCCTTTATTTGTTTGATAAGTACCCCAACTTTCCCACTCATAGGATGACCAAAAAAAGGTTAGTATGCTTACGTAAAATTAAGGAGATCATTTTTTTGGCCGTTTACAACGTTTGTTTCATCCTTCGACATGTTCAAGCATAAAGTAGCAGATTTACATCATTTAATCATTCCTATTACTTTATATTCCAAATGAAATAAGATAAGAGCCTCTGCATCCCCCTCCCTCTCCCCCAGGCCCCAACCTCCAAAATCAGCACTTTGTTTTGCTGTCTCTATTTTTTTTACCATAAATATTTTTCGTCTTTTCCCATAAATAACTTGTAATTTTCTAGAATGAAATTCCTGACATTCGTGTAGTAGCAATACACTTCAGCTGCCAGGTCCAAGAAAACAAAAGATCTATAAGAGCGGTCAATGTCACTATGAAATAGTAGAACAACATAATATGCAAGGAACGTCGACCAATATGCAAGAGCTGTGAAACTGATGGAAAGCATAAGGGCGAAGTTCTTTAACCGAAGTTCCATACTCAAGTGGACTCACCTGGATCTCATACGGCAAACACCACCAAGATTATAGCCAATGTTCTAAAAGGCGCTAGGCGGGAGGCGGGCGGCCGAGGGGGCCTAGCGCCTAGAGGGGCTAGGCGGGGCCTGGGCGGGATTTTTTATTTTAAACTAATTTTAATATTTTATCTTACATTTATCCAAATAAAACAATAATATAAAGCAAAACAATTTATAATAAAGATAATAAAGGCATTTGCTTAATGTTCAAACACATATCCCTATTGCTAATGTCAAAGTTCAAACACAAACATACAATTGTTAAAATTCAAACATATTTTTAACATTATTAGTTTTATTCATAAACAAGATTGCTATTAAATAATAAAATTTAAAATTTTAAGAATTTAATTCAATATTAAAACTTAAGAAACTAAACATAAATTTAAGAATTATATTGAATTAAACTAAATATTACAAATGTATCATCATTTATATAATTTGAAGTTGGTACAAGTTCAAAAAATTATAATTAAAAATAAAATTATCCATTTTGACTTGATATTGTTCAATTCTTGTTGTGATTTGATATGCTACAACATGTATTATGAATATGGTAAATCATTTGAAAAATAAATATATTAAGATCTGGTTTGAGTAGTTATTAAAATAAAATAAAAAACTCTCCGCCTCGACCCCACATAGGCCCCGCCTAATTTCCTAGAGTGATTTTTTTGCCTCTTTGGGCCTAGGTGTGAGGCGCCAGGGGGCCTAGCGCCTAGGCGGACCTAGGCGGAGATTTTTAGAACACTGATTATAGCATAATATCGAAACGCTTATTGTAAGTACCAGTAATCTAAATACACCAAGACCATCAAAGTAGGGTAATCTTAAATTAAAAGCTTGTTGTTACCATAGTACATCTTCACAGACCATTTTACAACCCAACTTGGCAATGCAGTGTGCTTATTGACATTAAGCATTATAACCACTAGGAGTATTGAAACTCCAAACAAATACTCAGCAGTTTAACCCTCAAAAATTATGAAATGGCTATGATAATGCTCAAACATACAATTAATGGTTCTTAGCAATAAATTAAATGTCATCTACCATCTCTCTTTGGTGAGCATATTATGTCATGTGTAATGAACTCATACAAGAGGGTGGCAGAGGAATATTTTAAAAGTTCCCTTTACATCTAAATATGCTAAGGCTTTATAAACTCCAAATGCCCAATGAATTGGCAGAGATAAACTCATAATAACGGCAATGCTCACATCTTGGAATCCTTAAAGAACAATGTGACAGTCAATACAATGTAACAAAAGAGTATAATATACACATACACCTATATGAAGATATAAGTAGAAGCAAAATTTCCCATACTAACCCCTTGTAGACATCACCGAATGACCCTCTTCCGATGAGCTCTAAGTCACTGAATCTAGACCCAGTGGCATCCACAAGAGCTGCTGCATCAGCCATCTCCATTTACGAATTATCCTTGTCCTCCCACTTTTTGTGAGGCAGATGGAAAAAATAAACTACAATCACTAAATCTCCAGTATTCTAACCACCACTTCTGCTTCCCATTGCCAAATTAGCATTTTCAGAAAAAAAAAGCGGTCATACAAAATTCAGTCTTGGCTTCATAAAGAAAAATCTGAACAACATTAAAACACAAAATCAATCAGTCCACATAAAACACAAATCAAACACAATTTGAGATCTGAAAATAATTACAGAATCTAATTCAAACATTGAAGGCACAATGTGGGAAGCTCAATGGGTTTAAAAAAGGAAATAATGGGTTGCAGCAAAATTCCAATTTAACAACAAGATTGGTTAGGTAAAGTGGAAGACAATACTAAAACGACACACTACCAATTGGGGCGTTTATTCAATGAAACTAATTTTCAACAAAACGAAAGCCAAGCAACAACCAACAGTGCCTTCAAATGCAGGGTTCCTTCCGTAAAACTAGGGCTTGCAAAATTTAGGATTTGAAACTAACATTTCAAAGAGAAATTGATAGGATTGAATTTTATTTTAATTTTAATTTTAATTTTGCAGTGAAGACAAAGATTACCTGTCAGTGGAGTGTCATAAAGCCATAGATCTCTGTCCCGCTTTCTCTGTCAACTTTCTCTCTCAGTGCCTCGTCGCGGAGCTTCGCTTACAGGCTTGAAGAGATCAAGAAGAAGAAGAAATAAATGTGGATTACTAGTATTGTTTTTGGTTTTCTTTTCTCTTCTTTGATCTTTCCTGTAAGACAATCATTTCGGTACAATTAATTTGTCTTGGATCGGGCTCAGTGGATCTGGACGAAACTGTAAAATCGAGGACAAGGAAATTAAATTACACGCAATTTTATTTTATTTTTACAAACCAAAATTTATTTATTTTTGTTTTTGTTTGTAGTTTATAAATTTTAAAAAATATTAATCACTTTGTTTTTCGTATTATTCTTATAGTATTAAATATTAATTTATTTTTCTTATACCTTTTCTTTGAATTTATAAAAAGTAGTGTTAAAATTTTATATTCATATTAATATTTATTTCTTGACATTTAGGCAAAAAACGGAAAGCAAATATAACTGTGTTGTTTTGTAATTAAATACATTCTCTCTCATATGTACAAAAAAGATGTTTTATGTACTTTTTACAAAATAAACTCAAGATGTCCTCAACTCGGGTCTCTTTTAATATTTATATTTTTTTCAAAAACTACAATTATAAGTTAATAGAGGGGAGCAGTTAAATAAAAGTTAGAGATGGTGAAAATAATTAGTCCCGACAGATAGTTAACTTTGCAATATTATAGCGTTTTATTGATCCTTTTTATATTTATATATTTTATTTATTTTGTTCCAAATCTATAATAATAAGATATAATTTAATTTGGCCGAGAAAGCAACTACAATTTAGATTCAGATTCATTCTAATTCTAATTAATTTGAACCAGAAAACATTTCTTATAATTTTTAGATTATTAACATTAAAAAAAAATCGTTACGTCGTACCTCGTGCCCGTATTACTAGTATTCGATATCTACACATTTAGCTTCATGTCTTTGTTCTGTCTTAAAAGTTTAATTTAATAAGGGTTACTAAAAAAAGGCATATTTTTATTCAAAGCATCCATTAGCTTAACCTTTAATGGGCTTATGGGCTTTAATTGTTCCTGGACTACGAGCTAGGCTCCGTAACATTAACAACTTGGTCTAATTTTCTACCCAGGACGACTACCTCGAGAGAAATCTTAGAAAGTCCATGGACCGTAAGCAAGTTGAATATTAGAAAAAAGATATTAAAAGTGTAGAGTAAATATATGAGTACGAGTCAATATGGGCATATGGATTTATGTTAGGGTCCTTTACATAAGTATACAATAAATAAAAAGTAATTATAAGAAAAGTGCATCAACTAAATAATTACAAAAAGAGTGTAATTAGGACCCATATTACAAAAATAGTACAATTCACATTAATAAAGAAACCTAAAATCAAGGACAACTAAGCTCGCTTATAATTACTAATTCAAATTCAAATATTTGGATCTAACAACGAAAATAAATTCAAATTCAAAATTATAATTATAATTCAAATTTAAATATTCAAATTCAAATCTTCATCTCCTCACATACACTTTGAAATAATAGTCCCATAAGCTTCACCGCCATGAATCTCGTTGTCAAAACGCCAATGAGAATAAGAAGAAGATTCGCCCTACAAAAAGTTTAAAAATAAATAGATGTAACTTTTAATGTTCTGAAAAAAAAATTTATAACTATTTTGTTACTCATAAATAATAAAATAGTTACCTTTGTAAGAATGGTTGGCTACCAACTGCATCACATTCAAATGAAATTGGTAACTTAATAAAATTGAATTGGTTACCTTGGTCTGAAGGTTTGGCTACCAACTGCACTATGAAAAAAATGCACGTGTGGATGTGAATTAGTTACTTTTGTGACGCCCCCAAAATAGGTCCATTCCATCCAACCCATTCTGAGTCGCCAAATACATGGTACAGAAATGACTACAACTTTATTATTACAACATATAAATTGTGAGTTTAAATACATATATTGCCATCTAGACAATATCCACACGCAAATAAATTCCCATCATAATTATTGATACATTATTTTACAAAAATGGTGAGGACTACTAAACAAATCTCTCTAGAACCTTCATTCCATACCCCATTAATACTCGCTACATTCTCGCCTCACGAGAAGAAAAATGGAACAAAAAAGGAAAAGGCGAGCTCAACTAGCCCGATAAAGAATATTATGACTAAGATAATATACAACAAATTATCGTTAGTCTCCAACAAAGGAAAAATCTAATAGAATATAATGAGCAACCGGTTTTAAATCAACAATTGCAAGGAAACAACAATTCATTTAGAAGAGTTAAGTAGAGAATGCAAACTACTATCTTCTATATATGAATTTAAAAGTTCATCGTCGATATTTTATCCCTGTAACATCAATCGATATATATATCGGAATCAAATATTCATCTTTGCACTCTGGCCAAAGATATTCATCGATTAATCGTATTCATCTAAACACACATTCATCTTTGCACTCTGGGCCAAAGATATTAATCGATCGGTCGTGTTCATCTCAATACTGCATTCATCTTTTGCACTCTTGGCCAAAGATATTCATCAAGAAATCATTCATCTTTGCCTTACTGGCCAAAGATATTCGAGAATATCATCATTTAGGACCGAGGATGATGAAAAATATTTTAAAGAAAGCGAATCCGGTGAAACAAAAGAACAAATATTAAGGATTAGTATTTTAAACAATCCAAGTTCAAAAATACTTCATAAGTAATCGAGTGGAGTAAAATTCAAGAATGATCAAAAACAGATCTGAATCAAAGCTAGTATCCATAATAGATATTTTGGACAAAAGAAGAAATTTTATTTTTCGATTGAATAGTCTGCCGTATTCGTGAATAGTGTTAGTATATATGAAGTGAATAGTGAGTATCACGTGAATAGTAACTCAGACACCAAAAGATAGAAATTTCACAAAAAACATCTTCACGCTTCGTGAATAGTACTCGTGAATAGTAACTCGTGAATAAGTAACTTCATGAATAAGTAACCCCGAGCATGAAAAAGTTTCAAATTTGATAAAAAGTTCCAACCAATATTTCAAAGATAATGATATTGAAGAAATAATATCATTTGAGAAGAAAATAACATCCCTTACCTCGAAAAGGCAAGACTTAGTTGAAACACCGGGATATAGGCTATGACTTGAACTTGCACCGTATAGCAATACTCAAAGTATACTCAAAATACTCACAAGAATACGCTCGATAATATAGAGAGAAAACTTGATTTTCTGGTGTGATTTTCAATTCTAACCTAAGCACCCTATTTATAGGAAAATTCTTAGAACACCAAAGTAGAAAATTTAATATAATAATATATTTATAAAAATTTGTCTACGCCTAACCTTTGAGAATCTGAAATCAACAACTTAACACATGTAAAATGAGGCTCATACATCTAAAAAGCGTTTTTGTTAATTAAAACAATTAAAACTTCCAAAAATCAATTATTTGAAACTTTAGAACTTCAATAATTCATAATAAATAGCTCTTTTATCGGAAAAATTGAAACTCATGAATTTCCATAGGAAATTCCATTATCTACAACTGCAGAAGAAAGTTTTTCAAATTCCAAGCAGAAATTAACCTAAATCCTCAAGCAGGCGATTTTACAATTTATAATCAAATTTCGATTCGATAATTGTGTCCACCAACACACAAAATATGTGTTAAACATTTAATGCCACAAAAATACTCTTCCTCCTCATATACTCATATATCCCACATTCATTATAAAAATATCATAGTTAATATATTATTAAAATAATATATTTAAATGAATTATTTTATCGAGAAAAAGATAAAATATTAATTTTCAACAATTGTCACATTAAAATTTTCTCCATCTATATCCACATAAAATCAATATTTTTTTCTCATCATATAAATCAATAATTAATTATTCACAAATAATATTACGTAGAATCACGATCTTGCAACGAGTAGTTCCAGGAAAGATGGGGCTTTCAATAAGGATCTCTCACTTCTTGGTAGTATTGATTAGGTGACAAACCTCTCCTTATCACAGAACTTTCTAGACATTGCCAATAATGTTTTCTAATAATATTATTAGGATAATATGAATTATTGCTCAGATAATGAAAAATACGTGTAATGACAATTTATTGAAACAATGTAATATAAAACATCAATGAAGAATTATTGAATCAATAAAATAAAATCTTCGAAGCGAGTAATTCTCGTAATAATTATTGAGTAGTGCCTTTTACGTAAGAATCAATAATTGGTGCAATCTGGTGTCTTCTTGTTCAACAATGCGTATTAGTGTGTTTTAACCACCGGGTATTCCAATGAAGATAATGATAATAATTACTGTGAGTTATTTATATAACAACTTATATTTGTCGTTTTTTTCATCCAATCGCTTTCCGTTATGAGGCCCACAAAAGACTGCGCCATCGTACGAATATTCCCCGACGATAATGAATATTTTATAACCACTTGCTTATTCGAAATATTTGCGTATTTTACCCATAACTATCCACATTAATCAAATCAACCCTTACTATTTCAAAATAATAAATAGAGGAAAATAAATTTCATTTATTAATAATTTGGGGTCTTACAACTTTGGTATGAAGGTTTTGTTACCTTGGTACGAAGGTTTGCTTACCTTGATCTAAAAGTTTGGTAACCAACTGTACCAAGTGTGGAGGTTGATTGGTTACTTTGATATGACAGTTTGGTTACCTTGGTATGAAGGTTTGGTTACCATCATCCAGTATTCGTATCCACCGCCACCACCGCTTGAATCTTCATACCAACTCCATTTTGACCCTTCATTTTGAGAAGCTATTGAAGATATACAACCAATTGACTCATAAATATATATATATATATATATATATATATATATATATATATAGAGAGAGAGAGAGAGAGAGAGAGAGAGAAGGGAATCGCCATTGCCATCCCATGGAAGCCATCCGTCGGGTTTATTAGATCATCGCTAAGAAGGACTGCATTACAACTCTTTGTTGAATTCCATTCTCTCTATATATATATAGATAGAGAGAGGAGTTAAGCCCACATGACCCCATGTTTTCTGCCTTCTATTCAATTCTTCCAAGTCTAAAATGTTGAAAAGCTTATTCCATCCATAAAAAAATTGGCAAAAACCTTTACATCATCATATTTAGGAGGGTTCAATTTATTGGTGCATCCGACATACGGTGTTATGCAAGACACATCAATGAGATAATCAACGAGGATGATGGTAGAACTTGAATAAATCACTGATTAAGAAGAAGAAAGCTATAACTGCAGTTGTTATAGATGAGGAGAGAGAGAAGAAGCTATAACTAATTCCTAAATTAAGGAATTCTAATTGAATTATAATTCCCTAAATTAACGAATCCTAATTACACTAGAATATGTAAATAAATATGAAAGTGTATTAGTTATGTAAATATTATATGAGTGCACTATTGATGTAATTATTTTTAAAAATGTATTAGAATATGTAATTGTTCCTTTATGTTAAGGTCAATTGGGCTACTCATTGGGCCAGTATATGTTTCGGCCTCCATCTAAATATCAACACAATATTAGTTAGCATAAATTTAATCGAGTGTAAAATTATTTATATTACTAAAATATTTTAAAATGGTTGTATGATGTTAGATATGACTGTAAAAAAAAAAGAATAAATCAATACCTTATATATAAAGGCATCAAAGACAATCAATTCAATTTAGAAAACAAGTGAGTTAACTCAGTTAATTATAAAATTAACTCAGTCAATTTGAAAGCCAAGTGATTTATTCATTTTCCTATGCTTTTAGCTTTTCAGATCCTTTCCCTTAATTTGGTAAAATTTGTCGCTTCCTCTTTAGTTTTCTTCTCAACTAAATTCAATCGACCAGTCTTCTCTTCTCAATCTTTAGTCGCATTCATCATCTTCTTCAATATTTTAAAGCCTAAATTTGAGACACTCAACAAGGATGCCCCCTAATTCTTTAGATTTTATCCTCCTTGAAGCCTCTCTGATTCATCCACGAACTCCCAAAGATTATAAGCAGCGGAGGTAACAGGAATTCAATTAAATTTCTTCTCTGTCAATTTTGGGGGTTTAAACACTATTATTTTCAGTCCATTATCTTTATCAGACTTGGAGCGAAACCCGCTGCTCTATTTACCATGGTATATTTTTTCTTCTCTTTTTATTTTTATTTTTATCTAATCAATTAATATTTAGTTGGTCATTTATTGGGGCAATTTTTTATTGTTTTGGCTGCTTATTGATTGTTAATTCGTATTGAATTCATGATATAGCTTATGGGTGTAATTTTGCCACAGTTTATGCCATTGAGATTTTAAATTTAATGCATACAAATTAGATCTAGAGGGCAGTGATAAAGAATTGAAAGACATGTATCAATAGAGTTGTCTATCTATAGCTACCAGTAGTCAAACATTGCGAATTTGAACAATGGAACAGTTTCTACTAATTAACAGGAAAGTTTGACAAGACTGTTGTTTTTTATCTTTAATCGCACTTCCTATGTATAACGAAAACTTTTATAAGGGTTTTATGTATTTTTTAAATGGTGTCTCAACTAAATATTATTCAAAGTAATGCTAACATGGTCCTTTATTTGATGGATGAAACTGGCACCCTCCAACCCTCCATATCTATTCAAAATTCAAACCCCATTATAGTATTATTCCCCACTCCAAAAAAAAATAAACATTTCATTTTCATTAGAGAGAAAAAAATACAAAGATCTGGGAATCTTAATGCCAAGTTAATTTGAAATGATGAACACTACAAGATTCATCAAGTGTGTCACCGTAGGCAACGACGCAGTCGGGAAAACATGCATGCTAATCTCTTACACTAGCAACACCTTCCCCACGGTACAATTCAGTAATGTTTTTTTTATTAGTGATTCGACTTAATTTAGGTTTAGTTTTATTTTATTTTTTCCATTTTAATATGATCAAAGGATTATGTACCTACAATTTTCAACAACTTTAGTGTTAATGTGGTGGTGGATGGGAATATTGTTAACCATAGACTTTGGGATACTGCAGGTAAGTTGTGACGCCCCCAAAATAGGTATACATCACCCATCTTGAGTCGCCAAATACATGGTACAAAATTCAAATACAACTAAATTAAACAACAGTCGTGTATAGTACGACAAAATACATCTTTGTGAGTTTTAATACAAATATTGTCTTCGAAGACAATATCCACTCTCGAAAAAGTCCTCATTACATTTATTGTCACACTATTTATGAGAATAGTGAGGACTACTAGCTAATACTATCATCCAGGACCATCACTCTGGTTCCCAGGGCTCGTCCGATTACGTTCTCATTTCTCAAGAAAACAATAAAAGAAAGGTGAACTCAACTAGCCCAAGAAGAAATATTATGACTAAGATAATGAGAATAAATTATCATTAGTCTTCAACAATGTTAAAGCGATAATATACAATAGACATCAAGTTTAAGCTGCGGTAAGAACAAACAATCCATTAAAAGAGTCAGTAGAGAATAAAATCTACTATCTTTTATGATTTAAAGGTTTTTCATCACTTTTATCATTTGGGACTCAAACAATAAATAATCCACATCATCCCCGCACTACTGACGAGGATATTCATTAGGGTCACGACCACAAATTCCATGTACTTTATGGGCCAAGGATATTTGTGTATTCATCATCAATGGTCATGATCATGCCAACAACTGTCCATCAATGCACTACGGGCCAATGAGGACTTTTACCACATCACTTGTTACATTACGGTCATGATTACATCGAATAATCCCTGGTCATAATCATACCAAGTCCATCCATGCTCTACAGGCCATAAATGACTTTAAAAAAATATATAAACATGAGGATGATGACAATGATATAAAAATTCAATAAAATAAGTTCAAGAATTAAGTTATTCAGGAACTAATAACGTCCAAATTATCAACATGATACTGCTTTGTAGAGTAAAATTCAAGAATGCTCAGAAGAATATTTCCATAAAAAATCTTTGGATGAAGCTTGAATATCAAGGATATTCCACTAATTTCATGGAATATAGAAGTCAAAATTTTAACCAACTGAGTATAATAACGAATGGAATAACAAAAGAAATCACCATGCATGGGGTACTTCGCATAGATAGGTTATTCCAACAGAATAATAATAACGGAACCGGTCGGTGAAAATCACAATCAAGCAGGATGTTCCAACAGAATAATAAAGAATGGAATAACAACGAAATCACCATGCATGTGGTACCAGATCAACAAAGTTATTCCAATGCGAGAATAATAAATCTGAGAATAATAAAGGCGGAATCAGTTAGATGTAAAACACACGCACAAGATATTCCAGCGAGAATAATAAAGACGAGAATAATAAAAAGACGGAAACGAATTAAAGGCACAAAAGTATGAACAGGATGTTCCAACGGAATAATAAAAAGCAGAATAATAGAGGCGGAACGAATCCGGCGTAAAAGCATGCAACGAGGATGTTCCAACGGAATAATAAAAGATGAATAATAGATGAATGTCACCAAGTATAGGGTAGCAGCGTATCTGAGTTATTCAATGTAACAATAAGAAATGGAATAACAATGATTCTCTTCATGAATACAAAAGAATAATATTCCTCTACAGTAAAAGAACCTGGATATAAGAGTAGGGAAGTAGCGAATACATTTCTATAGTTTTCTATAATTTCTCTCTCTGGAGTTTCGGTGAATTTGTAAGAAATAATGCAGAATGAGCTTGATTTATAGGAGAATGAAAAGGCGTGTAAGGATTTCTTCACGAGATAAAATAATTCAAAGACTCACGGATGAGAATTTTGATACTACATATTCAAATTGTCAAACCTTCAACTAATCATAACAAAGCAAGACAAAGTATAATACATATATATATATATAAACCCACATGTTATAAACATTTATATATATATATATATATATATATATATATATATATAATACTAACTACCTCTATTATAATTCAACTCCATTCCCCCACCATTTCCTACTCACATAATAAACATATATACTATAATCATATACACATCACTTTCACCCTTTCTTTTCTCCCACCACTTCCCACTCACACACATATTATATTATATATACACACTCACACATAACAACCTTATATACATAAACTCCCTCCCCTATCGTATCTCTCTCCCACCCCAATTCCAAAATTAGTTTTCAACACATATGGTTCTACATAAGGCCCCCACATGTGGGCCCCACCTTTAAATAATTTTTATTGATTATTGTGAAAAATGGGTAAATGAAGATTCATAAAATAAGCAAAACTTACACAAATACCTCATAAAAATCACATTAATAATTTTAAAACATTTATCACCTTTATTATAATTCACAATATTAATCGAGCGTGTCGTTTCGGAAGAGGGCTTTCAATAAAGATTTCTCCCTATTGGTAGCTTGATTAGGTGACCAAACCTCTCTTGGCGAACTTACAGACATCGTTAATATTGCGATTTATAATATTAATAACTCTGTCATTTCAATTATTGATTTAATAATATATAAAATATCGACAATAATTGAATCAAATAACGTGAGATCTTATCAACAATTACTATAAAGCAATAATTGAACAAAATTGGTGACTTACTCACGTAAGCATTAATAATCAATATCGTGTGCTTCTTATGCAACCACGCAGTATTCTTTGTACTTTTACTACCTAGAGTAGTTCAAAAGTATTAGCAGTAAAACTTTCACCGTTATTTTAATAAAATATTTTTGTCATTTTTCAATCAAACAATAATTAGTTGTAGGGGTCCACCAATGATTGTCTTGCCGTAATCACGAATATTCCCAAACACAAAGAATATTCCCTGACCAATCGAATATAATACAACAACTTGCATACTTTGCAAAATTTATAAATACTACCCACAACTATAACATTATATCAAATCCACACCATAATATTAAAAAAAAATTTTGAGAAATTTAAATCTTTATTTATAAAATCTGGGGTCTCAAAATCTCCCTTCCTTATGTAATTTCACCCTCGAAATTTACGTACGTACCTGATATGCCGAACAGGTGAGGATACCTTGACTTCACTTCAAATTCTAACTCTTGAGGTATAACCTTTGAGTGTTGAATACGATTCTTCTTATCCAAGATTTTAACACGTATCTCCTCATACGTTAAATCTTTTGCTATCTCGTCCGGTTCTAAATTAATAATGTGGTTTGGATCATCTACATATTTACGTAACATCGATACGTGATAAACGTTATGAACATGCAAAATATTTGGCGGTAAAATGAGCCTATAAGCCACAGTTCCTACTCGATTTAGGATTTCAAATGAGCCAATAAAATCGAGGGTTGAGATTTCCTCTCTTCTTCGATTCTTGCTTCTAGAATAACGCCCTCTTGAACCTTCTTCTTCACAATCATCAGATTCGGGTGTGTAGCTTGAGCGGCTTTAACTTTATCGATTAAAGTCGATTCTACTCGTATATTCGTTATCTTCATGTGGGTCCCTAGAGGTTTTAACTCTATCTTCATCATTTATACGAAATGAGTCTTTGTGTTAATAACATCGCACTCGTAAACGCATACGATCTTCTACTCAACACGTCAGCTATCACGTTTGTTTTCCCACGATGTTATTGAATGGTACAATTGTAATCTTCAATAGCTCGAGTCAACGTCTTTGGCGTATGTTACGTTTATTTTAGTTGCAGAAATATTGGAGGGTTTAAGAAATGGGTTTTGTACTGGAGTCAATACAAAATTTGATTTTACGCTCTAGGGTAGGCTAAGAAGTCTTCAAGAATACGTCAGGAATTTTATTAACGTTAGTAATATCATTCAAATCTGTGACCCTCATCCAAGACTTGGATAGTACGTCACATTGATACCTATCAACTTGCCATCTTCATTCACAACGTCCCCTACGAAAAGTCTGGCTTCGGTGCATTCCACACAAGGAAGTCAACACTGAAAGGATCAGGCTCTTTACTTATGGCTTGATATGACAATGATTGACTTTAGTGGTTTGGTTACTTTGAATTCGCATAACAGGTTGGTTAGGAGTATGAAAGCTAACAACCTTACGAAAAAGCATGATGAGTATTTAACCAATCGTTTAAAAATCACATCAAAGGCAAGTATTTTCAAAGAGATAAGATCGACAGTAGCGTGAAAATGTCGATTTGAATCAACAAGATTTATAAATAGTGGAGTAGTGAAGGCTCCTACTAACGAAGTTTCAACCAATAAGTCAAAGTCTAACTTCTCCGAGTCAAATTTAAGCGTTGAACGCATAAGCAAGAGAGATAAAATAATAGGTAGAACCGGTATCTTATAAGGTACAGACTTCGCAAAAATTTAAAATTAACTAACTTGGTGCTAACCGTTCGAATTACTCGCTTTTTGAGAAGTCATGAAAAACGCTCTCCCTTGAACTACTAGGTTTGTCTTTTTTCAAAGCGGTCTTAAGTAAGCATTAATAATCAATACTGGTGCTTCTTATGCAACCACATGTATTCTTTGTACTTTTACTACTAAAGTAGTTCAACAAGATATTACGGTAAAACTTTTAGATTATTTTCAATAAAATATTTTTGTCGTTTTCTCAATCCAAATAATAATTCCGTTAATGGGGTCCATGAATGATTTCTGCAAAGTCGTCACGAATATTCCCAAACACAAAGAATATTCCCTGAACAATCGAATATAATACAACAACTTGCATACTTTTGCAAAATTTATAAATACTACCCACAACTATAACATTATATCAAATCCACACCATAATATTAAAAAAAATATTTCAAAAAATTTAAATCTTTATTTATAAAATCTGGGGTCTCAAATAAGTAATTAAGGTTTAGTGCAATTTTGATTTCAATCACCATTTTATAGGCTTATATTCTGGCAAAAATACATGTTATGTACATCTAATTTGAATAGTGGGTCAATATTGGCATGTAAAATTTTTCTTACAAACACGACCTATTTGGTGATGGCAATGGTATTTTTGTTGTTTCAGAATGCACCTAAAATTCTTTACCTATGATAGGAAATCCCCATTTTTCTCTATTGAATTGTTGTGTTACCAAGTTATTCATACCTTCTCAGGCAAGTATTGAATTGAACTGAAAGTTGCAAATAGTTATTCGGCAAAAAAAACTTTTGCCTACCGTTATCGTGACCAACTTAAAATGAAAGTTATTCTTGCAACAAATATCAATTTTTTATCAAACCCATAAAAATAATTTGGTAACCCATCAATCAATACAAGTGGTGGTGATTAAATTAATAATTAATCGGTTTAGGATACTTAAAGAGGAAAGTAAACCAAAAGTTTTGTCTTCTTACTTTCCTTAAACTTTTCACATGGATTACAAGTTTCGATTTCCGATGATTATTGGCGGTTGCGATTATCATTTTAGTTGTTATTTAAACTTTGAGAATTTTACTTAATCAAACAGGCACCACTTACAGAAGAGTTGGTGTTTAGAGCATGTATGACACCTTTGTTTCTCTGTGGAGGAATTAAAAGGTACACAACTATGTTTCTCTATCCTGTTTTCTTCAGTTTAAGTAAATTGTAAGTTTTTTTTGAGTATATTTTTGGTATATGTTTTGGTGACTTTGATCTAGGTGATTCTTCATAGTTGCCATATAAGGAAACAAGTAAGAGAAAGTTGAAACAAAATTTTGAATTTGTTTTTTTACCTCTATATTGTTTTGTTACATGTTAATGCATTTTAGAAAAAGGTAAAAATTTGACATTTCAAAAATTACAACAAACCAACAAAGTCCAGAACAAAGAAAATGTTATCTCTAGACTCTGTATCCTATGTTGACAACCCCATTCAACCTAAGCTTGAGGTTTGATGGGGTTAGCTTTTTAATACAATGGGTTTCATAGGCAAGAATAATTTTAACCTCTAACATTTGCACAAAATTGAGTTTCTCATCTTTGGTTGTACACTGATAAAATATCTTATGTTTAGTGGACTTGATGAAAGAGGGTGCTACCGCGATCCTGCGTAATACAAAAGTTGACATGTACGTTCAAAGGATCAATGAGGCTTGCAATTGACCGTGTTGAAAGGTCTGATCCAACTAGCTTTTTTATGAAGGAAGATAGCAATTTGTCCCTGATCAAGTTTGAGCAACTGAATATTGTTGAAGAGTGACTTTTTAATCGGCGTTACTCCTTCCTACCAATAATAAAAACCAATCTCAAAAAGTTTTTACTATTTATTAGCAAGTTTGTTTTGTAAAAATGTATTGAAAAGTTTATATAAAAATAATATATTATAAAAAAAATATTTTTCTCATTGTGATTTTAACAAATTATATAATTTGTTATTCAAACTAGCTCGTGCATTGCACAGGCTACTAACTAGTTATTATAAAAACATCTGTCATTTTCTAATTCTAAAATAAATTTGTATATTTAATTTAAAATAGACTAAAAAGGAAAAATGTTGTAATGCTAAAACATGATTATAAACAAGTAAATACAAAATAGTTGTCAATTTTAATTAGTTGATATTTTATCATATATGGGTGGGTTCTATGTGCACAAATTATGTACATATAGTAGTTAAAAATATTGTACTTTATGTATTGTATAATAAAAATAATAAATTCTATTAATACTTTAAATGATAGAACTCACATAATATTTTTTTCTATGTATCATGTGCACAATTGTTTGTATATAATTTATCTTTATAAAACTACTTAATTTTTAGTTATATTTCTAAATTTAGGCAAGGGGGTATAAAAACAATGAGTAATTTTTATCAGTTATTGTTTTTTTAAGCCCCACTTGTTGAGAAGTAAAATATAATCTCATAATTTTTTGAAGAATACAATATAATCTCATAATTAAATATGTCATCATAATTACAATATCAAGGATGAGGAATAAATACATTCACAAACAAATTAAATGAGAGTAAGTAAATAACTGTCCACTTTCCCTATTATCTCCTTTTGTTTAT
Source organism: Panax quinquefolius (assembly GCA_020205615.1). NCBI lineage: Eukaryota > Viridiplantae > Streptophyta > Magnoliopsida > Apiales > Araliaceae > Panax > Panax quinquefolius. The sequence goes on from CM035161.1 coordinate 127,695,562, forward strand.
CTATTTCTATTATCTTATAATTAATGCATCTTAACAGTTCAACTTTTAATGCATCTTAACTATCTATATATTTGTATTAAGAGGTCCTCTAAATAGTTTAGACTTATATTTATATATTAACTATTCAGAGAACCTCTTATACAAATATATAGGCTCTTAAGAAGCATTAAGAGATGGACTGTTAAGTTTCATTAAGATGCAATCAAACACCATTTAAGGTGTGACGCCCACAAAATAGGTATACATCACCCACTCTGAGTCGTCAAATACATGGTACAGAACTTAAATACAAACTTTATTTATACAATACGACAAAACGTAGCTGAGAGTTTTAACACGAATATTATTTCGTAGACAATATCCAAACTCAAATGAAGTCCTTATTACATTTATTATCACACTATTTCATAGAATAGTGAGGACTACTATAGCCACCAGCTTGGACCATCACTCTATTCCCCCGACTAGTCCCAACTATATTCTCATTTCCTGAAGAGAACAATAAAAGCAAAGGGTGAGCTCAACTAGCCCAGTAAAGAATATTATGACTAAGATGTGACGCCCCCAAAATAGGTATACAGCACCCATCTTGAGTCGCCAAATACATGGTACAAAATTTAAATACAACTTAATTATACAACTGTCGTGTAAAATACGACAAAACATAATTTGAGAGTTTTAAAACGAATATTGTCATCTAGACAATATCCACACTCGATGGAGTCCTCATTACATTTATTATCACACTATTTAACAGAATAGTGGGGACTACTAATGCTATCATCTGGACCGTCACTCTGTTCCCCGACTAGTCCCCGATCATGAATAGTATCCCGGGTGAATAGTACCTTGTGAATAGTACTCCGGCATGAAAAAGTTAAAACTTATCAAGAATGTTCAGAATAATATTTTCATGAAAAGATACTGGATGAAACGTAAAATTTATGGATATTCTACTAATTTCATGGAGTATAAAAGCCAAAACTTTAACCAAATGAGTATAAAATTTGAAATCTGAAACGAAATAATATTACTTACATACTATAGAATATGGAAGAAAATATTATTTCAAGCGAATATTGAACAAAAATAACATCCCTTACCTTGAAAAGAAGAGTATTCTAACTGGTATAGCGGGATATTCTTGAAGAAAACTTATACTGTTTTTTACGCTCAAAGCTTTCTAAAACTCGAAAGAAATAAGCTCAATATTATACAAGAAGAATTCTCTGATTCTGGTGTGATTTTCAATTCTAACTAAGCATTCTATTTATAGGAGAATGGAAATGATACTATTTGAATTTTAGAAATCATGGACGCACAGTAAATTCGGACGAAACAAATTACAGAATCACGGACGCAATTTTTTTTCTCGATCGTCCAAAATTTTCAAAATTTTAATAAAATATAATATATTCTATTTTTCATAAAAAATAAAAATTATTATAATATATATATATATATAATATATATAATATTAATAATATAGTAACTCCCTTCAATTCACGTTATATACTCCCTCCCCCCCCCCCCCCTTCACACAATTCATAACAATTCACATGTGGACCCCACATGTGGTCCCACCTTTATAATATAAAAAAATACTGAATAACTTTCTACTGATTATTTTGAAAAATGGATAAATGGGGGTCCATAAATACAACAAATACTTCATAAAAGAATCCCCTCAATATTTTTAACAACATTTATCATCATTATTATAATTCATAATATTTAACAATCAGGTCGTTCCCAGAAAAGAGGGGGCTTTCCGATAAGGATTTCTCCTTATTATTGGCGCATGATTAGGTGACCAAACCTCTCCTCGACAGTAACTTCTAGACATTGTCGATATTGCAAATAATAATATGAATAACTTTGTCGTCTCAATTATTGATTTAATAATATAAAATATTATGCAGATGATCTTGTGACAATAATTGAATTAATAATATGAGAGAGATATGATGCAAAGAATTTCAAAGTAATAATTAAGTATAAACGAGTGACTTCTCAATTAAGCATCAATAATCAATACAGGTATTATTATTACGCAACCACGCCAGCGTATCGTACTTTTACTACTACCGGGTAGTTCAACAGTTTAACGGTAAAACTTTCGTCATTATTTTTTATAAAAAGATAATTCTGTCATTTTCTAACTACGAAAATACTTCCGTTGTGGGGTCCACCAATGATTGTGCCGTCGTACGAATATTCCCTGTTAAAATGAATATTCTCCGACCAATCAAATATTTTATAACAACTTGCTTACTTTATAAAATTTATAAATATTACCCACAACTATAACATTATAATAAATTCAAAGCTTAATATTCAAAAAATGATATTTATAGAAGAAAAAAAATTCATCTTTATTCATAAAAGTTGAGGTCTTACAACATAATGCAGAATAAATTATTGTTAGCATTTAACAGTGTTAAACTGATAGAATACAATAGACAACAAGTTTAAATACAGCGGAACAAATAATTCATTAGAAGAGTCAAGTAGAGCATAATATCTACTATATTCTATGATTTAAAAGTTCATCATCAATATTTTATCGTTGTAACACAGATCAATAAATAATCCACATCATCGAATTATCCATGCACTACAGGCCAAGGATATTCGTTAGTATCATATCCATGAATTATCCATGCACTACGGGCCAAGGATATTCATTACTATCACATCCACAAATTATCCATGCACTACGGGCCAAAGATATTCGTTAGTATCACCAGTGGTCATGATCATGCCAACAACTGTCCATCAGTGCACTACGGGCCAATGAGGACTTTTACCACATCATTTGTAACATTACATGTGACGCCCACAAAATAGGTATACATCACTCATTCTGAGTCGCCAAATACATGGTACAAAAATAACTACAATTTTATTAATATAATTGTCATGCAAAATATGACAACACATATATACTGTGAGTTTAAATACAAATATTATCTTCTAGACAATATCCACACTCAGATTAAGTCCTCATTACAATTATTTTTGCACTATTTTACAAAATAGTGAGGACTGCTAAAACAACTATCTTGAACCATCACTCCATACCCCGACTAGTTCCTGCTAAATTCTCACCTCCTGAGAAGAAAAATAGAACAAAAATGAAAAGGGTGAGCTCAACTAGCCCAGTAAAGAATATTATGGCTAAGATAATGTACAACAAATTATCCTTAGTCCTTAATAGGGAAAAATCTTATAGAATATAATAAACAACAAGTTTTAGATCAACAACTGCAGCGAAAACAACAATTCATTAGAAGAGTTAAGTAGAGAATAAAATCTACTATCATCTATGAATTTAAAAGTCCATCATCAATATTTTATCCCTGTAACATCAATCAATATACATCTTGAATCAAATATTCATCTTTGTACTACGGGTCAAATATATTCATTTGTATCAACAGTTGGTCATGTTCATCTTAACACCTGTTCATCTTTTCACTATGGGCCAAAGATATTCATCAGGTAATCATTCATCTTTGCACTACAGGCCAAAGATATTCAGTTATATCATCATTTAGGACTGAGGATGATGAAAAATATTTTTAAGAAACGAATCCAGTGAGACAAAAGAACAAAGATTAGGGATTCGTACTTTAGATAATCCAAGTTTAAAAACACTCCATAATAAACCATAGTGGAGTAAAATTCAAGAATAAAGATCAAAACATGGATACAATCGAAGCTAGTATTCATAATAGACAACTTGGACAAAGAAAAGAAAATTTTAATTTTTCTATGAATAGTGTCGTATACATGAATAGTGCCGTATACGTGAATAGTAACCTCGATACAAAAAGGTAGAAATTCTATAAGAAAAATTATACTACGTGAATAGTACCGTATTCGTGAATAGTGTCGTATACGTGAATAGTATCGTATACGTGAATAGTAACCTCGACATGAAAAGGTAAAAATTTCATAATAAAGTTCTTACCAATATTCCGGTATAATGATATTGAAAAAAAAATAATATCATTTACGAAAAAAAATAACATCCCTTACCTAAAAAGGACAATACTTCTGACTGGAATATCAGATATAATGCTAAAGAAAACTTTTACCGTATAACAACACCCAAAGTATCGAAATACTCACAAAAATACGCTCGATAATATAGAGAGAAAACTTCAGATTCTGGTATGATTTTCAATTCTAACTTAGCATCCCATTTATAGAAAAATATTTAGAACACCAAAGCAGAAAATTTAATAAAATAATAATATTTATTAAAAAAATTCTCGCCCACCTCTTGAAATTTGAATTCAGCACATTTACAACACATGTGGGGCCCAGCCAATTGCAAAAAACATTTTTCTTAAAATAAATATTTTAAACTCCAAAAAGCAATTATTCCAGAACTTTAATAATTAATAATAAATAGCCATTTTATCAGAAAAATTTGAATCTTATGTCCATTTCATAGGAAATTTAATTATCTACAACTTTGTAGATTTAAGTTTTTTCAAATTCTAAAATGTAAATTAACCAAATCCACATACTTGGACGATTTTTGCATTTATAATCAAATTTTAGTCAAAAATAGGGTCCACCAACATGTTTAACATGTTTTTAGCATTTATTGTAACAAAAATACTCTTCCTCTTCATTTATTCATATCTCGCACATTCATTGTAAAAATATCACCATTATTATATTATTATAATTATCGCATTATACATTCATAATGTAATATAATAATATATTTGAATAAATTATTTTATCAAAAAAGATAAATATTCATTTTCAACAATTGTCACTTTTCTAAAAGTTCTTCCATTTATATCTACACAAATAAATAATTTCTTTATCATATAAATTAATAATTAATTATTCACAAATAAAATTGTAAAATCACAATAATGACAACCAGGTCGTTCCTAGGAAAGAAGGGGATTTTCAATAAGGATTTCTCCTTACTGGCGCAATTAGATGACCAAACCTCCTTCCTAGACAGAACTTCCTTAGACATTGCCAATAATGCTATCTAATAATATTATTCAAATAATATGAATTATTGATCTAATAATGGAAAATATTGTGCAGTGACAATTATTGAAACAATAATAATATAAAATATCAACGTAGGAATTATTGAATCAATAAAATAAAATATTGAACATTAATTATTATAATAATTATTGAGTAATGACTTCTTACGTAAGAATCAATAATTGGTGCAATCTGGTGAGCCATGCATGCGACAACACCACGACATCGTGTTTTAACCACCGGGTATTTCAACAGTGTTAACGGTAACAACTACGTCGTTATTTATAAAAAAAAACATACTTGTCGTTTTCTTCATCCGATCGCTTTTCGTTATGGGGCCTACTATTAAATTTCGCTTATTTGTCGCATTTAATATTCCCGACAATGTTAAAGAATATTCTACGACCAACCGAATATTCCCCGACAACCATGAATATTTTATAACCACTTGCTTATTTAAAATATTTGCGCATTTTATCCATAACTAACCACATTAATCGAATCAACCCCTTACTATTTCAAAATAATAAATAGAGAAAATTCTATTTTATTAAAAAAAAAATTGGGGTCTTACATTACAAGTCATAATTATACTGATAAATAGTTATAATCATACCAATCAATAGTCCATCTATGCACTACGAGCCAAAGATGACTTTCATCGCAATATAAGCATAAGGATGATGACAATGATATAAAAATTCAATCAAACGAGATCAAGGATAAATATTAAAGATTTATAATTTAATTTATCTATATTTTAAGAATGTCGAAATTGTCAACATAATAACGGATTTATGGAGTAATATTCAAGAATAATATTCATGTAAAAATAATTTGGACAAAAAAAAAATCAATTTTTGTCATGAATAGTACCCCGGGTGAATAGTACTCGAGTGAATAGTATTTCGTGAATAGTACCCCGGCATAAAAAGATTAAAATTTAACAAGAATATTCAGAAAAATATCCTTATGAAACGATACTAAATGAAGCACAAATTTCAATGATATTCTACTAATTTCAAGGAGTATAGAAGCAATACTTATCAAAATAAGTGTAGAATTAAGAATATGAAACGAAATAATATTACTCACATACTACAGAGTATGGAAGAAAATATTATTTCTTACGAATACTGAACAAAAATAATATCCCTTACAACTGTTGAATGAAAATAATATTCCTTACAAATATTGAATGAAGATAATATTCTTTATGAATATTGAACGAAAATAATATTCATTACGAATATTGAACGAAAATAAAATTCTTTATGAATACGAAAAATAATATCGTAAGCAAATATGAAATAAATAATACCACTTATCTTAAAAGGAGAGTACTTCTGACTGGTAGGGCGGGGATATTCTTGAAGAAAACTTATACTGTTTTCTACGCTCAAAACTTACTTAAACTCAAAAGAAATACGTTCATTATTATAGAAGAAGAATTCTTTAATTCCGGTGTGATTTTCATTTCTAAACTGAGCATCCTATTTATAGGAGAATGGTAGGATATTATTTAAGAAAAATAATCATGGACACACAGTGCAGGAATCACGGGTGCTCAACCGGCGAATTATTTTTGAAAATTTTTGATTTTACTATGCAGCACTATGCACACACTATGCAACACTATGTAGTACTATGTAAACACTATGCAATAAAATATAATATATTCTATTTTACATAAAAAAACAAAACTATATATATATATATATATATATATATATATATATATATATATATATAAGTAATAAAACCAAAACTGAGATAACTTTCTCCTGATAATTTTGAAAAATGAGTAAGTGGAGGTCCATGCAATAAACCAAATTTACAACAAATACTTCATAAAAAACCTCTCTATTTATTTCAATTCACTTGGCTTCTCAAAACACATTTTTAATAACATTTATTCATCATTAATATTAACAACTAGATCATTCCCAGAAAAGAGGGGGGGTTTCGATAAGGACTTCTTCTTATTGATGCACAATTAGGTGACCAAACCCCTTTTCTCAACATAACTTTTTAGATATTGTCAATAATACAAATAATAATATGAATAACTTTGTCGTCTTAATTATTGATTTAATAATATAAAATATTGTAACAATAACTGAATCAATAATGTGAGATCTTATGCAAGAATTCTTCGTGGCAATAATTGAATAAACCGAGTGACTTCTCATGTAAGCATCAATAATCAAATATATTGTACAATCTACTAGTGTGCTTATGATGCAACGCACGCAGACATCTGTATTTCTTTACCACCGGGTATTTCAACAGTTAACGGTAAAACTTTTGCCGTTATTTTTATAAAAAGTTATTTCTGTCATTTTCTAACTCCGACAGTAATTTCGTTGTAGGGTCCACCAATGATTGTGCCGTCGTACGAATATTCACTGATAAAACGAATATTTTTCGACCAAACGAATATTTTATAACAACTTGCTTACTTTGTAAAATTTATAAATATTACCCACAATTATAACATTATATCAAATCCATACCTTATTATTCAAAAATTATGTCGCTTACAAAAAACTTTATTAAATATACCCTCCCAAACTTGTGCTAAAACTAACTGTAAAAAATCCCTCATTTTATAATATAAATAATTTAGGGAACTAATACTTTTTGATATTTTTATACGGTCGGACTAGTGACCCTTTTTTTGTACAAAAAAAATTAATATTAAAATTAACTACTTTTAGTAATATTGTAACTCACTTTTATTATGTTTTAATTCATAAAAAATGAAATTTTTTTTTAAAAAAAAATTATTACTAATAATATAAATTTTTATATATTAATGACGTTATTAGCTTAGTAATGATACAACCACTTGTTGAATCAGTAATCCATCTATATAGTATTTTTTTTTTGTTTGATGACTGATCCGGGTTTGACAACCTTGGAGCGCCTATTTTGGTTGTCCATTAGAATTGAGTTGGATTCCGTCTCATGCATGCGGTGGTGCGTGTGAAAGGAACAAGAGGATGTCGTAGGTTACTTAATCTCTATTCCTCAACTTTTATTTGTCTAATACAATAATAATCCTCAGTTTTGTCCAATATTGTAATTTTTGTCCACGACACTACAAAATTTTGACTATAATGCCCTTTTCTAGTTAGAAAAAAGGATTTCCTTTTCCTTTTTAAAAAAAAGTAAAATAGAAGAATAAAAAACAATGACATAAGCTCAAGAAGATAATTACTTTTGAGTTTTGATATGTATTGCAAGATTTTTATGTTACGATTATCAGTAAGATTATAAAATTGACCCATTTTATTAGATAATTATTGCATTTTAAAGTTAATTTAAGACATTTTAACCTAAAATTTGACATGATTTTTTTAATTTTTAGTTAATATAATTATGAATATTATGAATTATCAAACAAATACCGCTCATTGTAAGATCTATTGTTTTCATAATTTTTAATGAATAATCTTAATTTTAAATTTGACTCTCGAAGTTAATAATGATCTTATAATTTAAAACAGAGTTAGAACAATATTTCATTACTCTAGGTTATGTTTGTTTGCAAATATTATACTTGGGATAAGAATATTAATATCGAATGTTTTGTTTGTTTTCAAATTTAAACTTGAGACTATTAGTCTATAAATTATAAAATAACTTAATAACCAATTATAATCTTAAAATTAATAATTTTGAGATTATAAAAATCACATAAAATTCAAAATAGAGGCATAACTAAAATTATAGAGTATCACATTCTCGTCCACATTGCCTTAAATAAAAATATAGAATTGAAAAAAAAATACATTCCTTCAATCAATGAGCAGATTTTAAGATTTGAACGTGACGATTTAATTTAGCTATTCATTGTGTGTTTGTTTCAAGAAAAAACTTACGAATGGTTGAATCGATTCGATCATTTAAACGATTTTAAATTTGAATGGCTAAGGGGTATTTGATAAAAATTGAATGAATCTGAATCTGAATCTGAATGAGCTGAATTTAAATCTAAATGAAAAAAGTTGTTTAATAATTAACATATTTGAAATATCTGAATGACAAAAATTTATTATTTTACCCCTCTAATTTTTTTTTAAAGTTGTTATAAATTTATTTAATAATACTTAATATAATAGTTAATATTTTTATTAATTTTTTAAATTTTTTATTTTGCTTTATTCAGCTACTCATTCAGCCAAAAATATTTGACTTAGCCATTCAGCTCAATCATCTGACCGATTTAGTCATTCAGACGATTTTTTTTCAAAACAAACGCACTTAGTGGCTGACTGATTCAGCCATTCAGATAAATTAAGTCCTAAACAAACAACCTCTAAGTCCCTTTTTTTTGCTAAATAGACTGAATGACAACTGAATTATATTTTTTACAATATTAACTTGTGACGACCCAAAATAGGTCCACACGACCCATTCTGAGTCGCCAGATATCATACTATAAAAATCAAATACAAACTTCATTTATACAATTGTTGAAGCGTAAATGTAGAATCACCACTACGTTAAAGCGTGAGTTTTAATACAAATGTATGTAACTCTCATGGTGCCTCGACCACAACCTTATAATGAGTTTTAATACAAATGTATGTAACTCTCATGGTAACTCATGAATAGTACTCCGACACGAAAAGTGCCCCGAATACCTGAGTGAATAATACTAGAGTGAATAGTAACCCGTGAATAGTAACTCGTAAAAAAAAGACCAAAGAAAATGATATTCCATGACGAGTACAAAAGAAATGATATCTCATACTAGTATAATAGAATATACGAAACTGCAAATGGATTTTCACCCGCCATGCAGTAATCCACGTAGACAGATCATTTTCACAATTTAATAAAGAATGAATACGAAGGATCATTCACCATGCCTGCAGAATCCACATGTATAAAAAGTTATTCCAATGTAATAATAAAGAATGGAATAATGATTAATTCACCAGAATGCGATAGGCTGATGTAGAAAGGTTATTCCCAATGTAAGAATAATAAAGAATGGAACTGTTAAATGCAGAATCCGCACGAGATAGGATATTCCAATGAGAATAATAAAGAATGGAACCGAGTCATGCGTAATCCACATGAGATAGGATATTCCAAGCAGAATAATAAAGAATAGAATACAATGAGAATTCACGGGTATGCAATGTAATCGCATGCAGACGGAGTTATTCCAACATGATAATAAAGAATGGAACCAGGTTATGCGTAATTCGCACAGACAGGATATTTCAACAGAATAATAAAGAATGAAATAACAACAGAATTCACCAGGCATGCGATAGACCGCATTGCAGAAGAGTTATTCAATGAATAATAAAGAATGGAATAACAAAAGAATTCACTGAGGGCACGCGATAGGTAATCGCAGAATGAGTTATTTCAACAGAATAATAAGGTTATTCCAACAGAATAATAAAGAATGGAATAACAACAGAATTCACCAGGCATGCGATAGACCGCATAGACAGGTTATTCCAACAGAATAATGAAGAATGGAATAACAGAAGAATTTTACCATGTATGCGATTACTTGTATAAAAGTTATTCAACATAATAATAAAGAATGGAATAATAACCCTTACGAGTATTGAGATAAAATAACTCTCTTCATGAATACGAAAGAATAATACCCCTTACTATAATAATAATATCCCTTACTTTAGAAGAAACTTGACACTGGAATAGTGAGGTAGCAGACTTCTCCTCTTCTTTCTCTTTATAATTTCTCTCTATAATAATTGCTCTATAGCTATTGGTGAAAAATAATGAAGGAATGAGCTTCTATTTATAGGAAAATATAGTTTCCATAATTGCACATTTTGGGGCTCGAAATATTACAGTATAATACCTTCATCTTTTCCTTCATTTTTAATTTAGTCATGCAAGTATTATCAAACTTGCACCACCTCCCCTAATAGTTAATCATATGAATCAATAGTAAATCATGTGAATCAATAGTTCTAAACATGTTAAAAAATTAATTATAATATAGTACCTTCATCTATACCTCCATTTTTAACTTAGTCATGCAAGTATTATCAAACTTGTACCAACTCCACTAATAGTAAATGAATGTGATTCAATAGTACACACATGTGAAAAAATAGTTATAATCATGTGAATTAATAGCAATTAATTGCTTATTTATCCGATTAATTACCCGATAACTTCCAGACATCAATTATTATCGAAATAAATGTCGATTTCCACTAACACTAATAATTCCCACACAATGGAACTATCAATTTCATCTTTAATCAACACGAACTTATTCATCATTAATATTATAACTCATAATATTTAACAACCAGGTCGTTCCCAGGAAAGAGGGGGCTTTCCGATAAGGATTTCTCCTTATTGGCGCGCAATTAGGTAATCAAACCTCTCCTTAACAGAACTTCTAGACATTGTCAATATTGCAAGTAATAATATAAATAACTTTGCCGTCTCAATTATTGATTTAATAATATATCATATTATGCGGTGATCTTTGTGACAATAATTGAATCAATAATATGAGAGATATGATGCAAACAATTATCGTAGTAATAATTGAGTATAACCGAGTGACTTTCGTATAAGCATCAATAATCAATCTTGTGTACTACTTACGCAACCACGCCAGACATCTTGTACTTTTACTATCGAGTAGTTCAACGGTTTTAAATCAGTAACACTTTCATTTGTTATTTTTATAAAAGATAATTACGTCATTTTCTTACTACGACAATACTTCCGTTGTGGGGTCCACCAATAATTGTGTTGTCCTACGTATATTCCCTAACAAAAAGAATATTCTCCGACAAAACGAATATTTTATAACAACTTGCATACTTTGAAAAATTTTCACATATCACCTTAACTTTAACCTTTTATCAGTTTAGCCATTTACTAAATAGAATAATTATAAGAAAATTGAATACTTTCATTTCATAAAATTCAGAGTCTCACAATTTCTTTTGTACTCGTCAGGGAATATCATTTTCTTTTGTATTTTTCTTTTATGAGTACTATTCACGAGTTACTGTTCAGGAGTTACTATTTACGGGTTACTATTCACCCAGTTACTATTCACTCGAATATTATTCATTTGGGTATTCGGGGCACTTTTTGTGCCAGAGTACTATTCACGAGTTACTATGTATGGGTTACTATTCACCCGGTTATTATTCAATTAAATATTATTCACTCGGGTATTTGGGGCACTTTTCATGTCGGGGTACTATTCATGAGGTACTATTCCTGAAGTACTATTCATAGGGTACTATTCAAGGGGTACTATTCACCCGAAAAATATATTTCTTTTCTGTCTAAATTATTTTTGATACATGAATATTATTCTTGAATTTTACTCTATAAAGCAGTATCATGTTGACAATTTGGACATTTTTAAACTCTGGATAAATTTAAAGTCTTTAATATTTATCCTTGATTTTGTTTGATTAATGCTTATATCATTGTCATCATCCTTATGCTTATATTGTAATAAAAGTCATATGTGGCTTACGTGCATAGATGGACTTGGTATGATTATGACCAGGGATTATTCGGTATAATCATGACCGTTATGTTACAAATAATGTCGTAAAAGTCCTCATTGGCCCATAGTGCATTGATGGACATATGTTGGTATAATCATAACCATGGGTTCTCTTCGGCCAAGGGTGTAAAGATGAATTATTTTATGGCATGATCATGACCGTTGATAAAAACACGAATATCCTTGGCCGTATTGCATGGATAATTCGGTGATGTGGATTATTTATTGAGCTGAGTCTCAGCGATAAAATATTGATAATAAACTTTTAATTCGTAGTAGATAGTAGATAGCATGCTCTACTTGACTCTTCTAAAATACAGTTGCATATCTTTGGCCTGTAGTGCAATGATGAACTGTTAATGAATATCTTTGGCCCGTAGTGCAAAGATGAATTTATTAGTATGATTATGAACAGAAACTGTGATTTGGTATAACCATTGTTCAACGACAAGTACTTTCATGAAAGTATTTGTCACATGAAAGAAGTGGAATTTATCAAGCTAGAGCAAAATAATATGACCGTATCGGAGTACGAGGCTAAGTTTGCGGAGTTATCCTGGTTTGCATCCCATTTGGTCGATAATGAGGAGCGAATGACGCGAATGTTTCTGCGAGGTTTGAAACCCGATATACGACAATACCTCATTTCTCACAAACTTTGTTTATATTCAGATGTTGTGAATAGAGCTCAGTTATTGGACCGCGATAATGAGTCAGCACAACCAAAAGGCAACAACCAACAACACGATAATAATTATACTGGTGGCAACGGCCATCGGAACAATGATAACCATCGTGGGGGAAATTATCATGCCAAGAATGGTAACCACTTCGGTGGTAATCATGGCCAAGATAATAGAAGTGGAAATTTTAAGAAGAGAAGGTTCAATAATGATGGAAAGACAATGCTGACATATTTTTGCGTTTCAAAGGAAGAAGAACGACCACCGGTCGTATATTTCAAATGCGGACAGGAGGGACACATCCGTCTAAACTGTACGCAAAAATCCAAAGCGTGTTTCAATTGCGGAAGAGAAGGTCACCTAGCTCAATTTTTTCGTATAGTGAAGTCAAGTCCAGCTGGGATAGTGATGCCAAAGGATGTCTTAGACAAGTCAAAGCCGATAGTTTAAGTAAGAGCGTTTGTCGAGGAACCCGAACGAAGTTATTACGGGTAAGTTAATCATAAACGCTTACGAAGTCTATACCTTATTCGATACCGGTGCTATCTATTCTTTTATCTCTCTTGCTTGCGCTCAACATTTAAATTTAACTCTAGAGAAGTTAGACTTTGACTTATCGATTGAAAATTCTTTAGGAGAAACCTTCATTTCATGTGTTATCCAAGTCTTGGATGAGAGTCACAGTTTTTAAATGATATTTTTATCGTTAATAAATTTCTGACGATTAATTCGAAGACTTCGCCTACCCTAGAGCGTGAAATCAAATTTTGTATTGACCCCAAAGACAAAATCCATTTCTAAAACCCTTAAATATTTCTTCAACTAAACGAACGTAATACGCTACCAAGAAGGCGTTGGCTCGAGCTGTTGAAGATTAATATCGTACCATTCAATACCATCGTGGAAAAGCGAACGTGGTAGCTGACGCATTGAGTAGAAGATCGTATGCGTTTACGAGGGCGAATATACGAACCTACGTGAAGATAACGAATATATGATTAGAACATACTTTAGTCAATAAAGTTAAAGTCGCTTAAGCTACAGACCCGGAGCTGATGAACACAAAAAAGAAGGTTCAAGAGGGGGTTATTCTAGAAGCAAGAGTCGATAAAGAGAGGAAATCTCAACCCTCAATTTTATTGGCCCATTTGAAATTCTCGATCGAGTAGGAACTGTGGCCTATAGACTCGTTTTACCGCCAAATATATTGCATGTTCATAACGTTTATCACGTACCAATGTTACGTAAATATGTGGACGACCCGAACCACATTATTGATTTAGAATCGAACGAGATAGTGGAAGATTTAATGTATGAAGAAATATTTGTTAAAATCTTGGATAAGAAGGAATATATTATACGCTCAAAGGTTATACCTCAAGAGTTAGAATCTGACGAAGTGTCCTCATTTGTTCGTCATACCAGGTACGTACGTAAATTTCGAGGGTGAAATTTCATAAGGAGGGGAGATTGTAAAATCCCAAATTTTACGAATAAAGATTTAATTTTCTTGAAATATTTTTTTCAAAATTATGGTGTGGATTTGAGATAATGTTATAGTTGTGGGTAATATATATAAAATTTGAAAAGTATGCAAGTTGTTATATAATATTCGATTGGTCGGGGAATATTCTTTTTGTCGGGGAATATCCGCATGACTGACAGTGCACAATCATTAGTGGATCCCACAATGTAATTATTATCGGAATAATGAAAACAATAAAATATTTTTATGAAAATAACGAAAGTTTTACCGTTAAAATATTTGAATTACTCATTAGTAAAAAAGTACAAGATATCGTCTTTGGTTAAGTAGTGTACTTGATATTGATTATTGATGCTTACGTGATAAGTCACCGGTTTTGTTCAATTATTACTCTGATAATTCTTTGATAGTATCTCACGTTATTTGATTTAATTATTGTCAATATTTTATATATTATTAAATCAATAATTGAGATGACGAAGTTATTAATATTATTATTTGTAATATTAACGATGTTTAGAAGTTCTCTCAAGGAAAGATTTGGTCACCTAATTGCGCGCCAATAGGGAAAAATTCTTATTGGAAAGCCCCCTCTTTCCTGAGAACGACCTGATTGATTAATATTATTTATTATAATAATGATGATAAATGTTGTTAAAAATATTGAGGGGATCCGGGTAGTCACGGAAGTTTATATATATATATATATAAAAAAAATTTGTTTTATTATTATTATAAATGTAATAAAACAGAAAACTTTTTATATAAAATGTAATACTTTTTATAAAGTTTTATTTTATTTGATTATAAATAGAATATATTATATTTTATTATCATAGTATTTGCATAGTACTGCATAATGTTTGTATAGTAAAATCTTTTTATATAAAATGTAATACTTTTATAAAGTTATTTGTTTTATTAGATTATAAATAGAATATATTATATTCTATTACGTATAGTATTTTAGATAGTGTCTGATAGTGTTTGATAGTAAAACTTTTTATATAAAATAGAATACTTTTAGAAAGTTATTTATTTTATTAGATTTTAAATTAAATATATATATATATATATATAATATAAATAGAATATATTATATTTTATTGATATAGTATCCTTTCTATTCTCCTATAAATAGTATACTTAGTTAGAATTGAAAACACAATCAGAAAATTAGGAGAATTTTTATTCTATAATCTTGAGCGTATTTTTTTAGAGTTTTAAGAAGCTTTGAGCGTAGAAAACAGTATAATTTTTCTTCAAGAATATCCTCGCCCTACCAGTCGGAATACTTTTTTTTAAGGTAAGGGGTATTATTTCTTTCGTATTCATGAAGAGAGTTATTTCTTTCAATATTCGTAAGGGGTATTATTTCTTTCGTATTCATGAAGAGAGTTATTTATTTCAATATTCGTAAGGGGTATTATTTCTTTCGTATTCATGAATAGAGTTATTTTTTTCAATATTCGTAAGGGGTATTATTTCTTTCGTATTCATGAAGAGAGTTATTTCTTTCAATATTCGTAAGGGGTATTATTTCTTTCGTATTCATGAAGAGAGTTACTTCTTTCAATATTCGTAAGGGGTATTATTCTTTCGTATTCATGAAGAGAGTTATTTTCTTTCAATACTTGTAAGGGTTGTTATTCCATTCTTTATTATTATGTTGGAATAACCTGTCTATGCAAAGTATCGCATATATGGTGAAATTCTTTTGTTAATCCATTCTTTATTATTCTTTTGGAATAACTCGTATGCATGTGATTCATCGCATGCACGGTGAATTCGTTGTTATTCCATTCTTTATTATTACGTTGGAATATCTCGTGCATGCGGATTACGTATGACCTGGTTCCATTCTTTATTATTCCGTTGGAATATCTTGTGTGCGGATTACGCATGACCTGGTTCTATTTTTTCTTATTCTGTTGAAATATCCTGTCTGTGCGAATTACGCGTGACCTAGTTCCATTCTTTATTATTCTATTGGAATAACCTGTGTATGTGGATTACTGCATACATGGTGAATGATCCTTTGTATTCATTCCTTATTAAATTGTGGAAATGATCTATCTACGTGGATTACCGCATGGCGACAAAAATCCATTTGCAGTTTCATATATTCTATTATACTCAGTTGGTTAAAGTTTTGGCTTCTATACTCCATGAAATTAGTAGAATATCACGGATATTCAAGGCTTCATCCAGATATCTTTTCATGGAAATATTCTTCCGAGCATTCTTGAATTTTACTCCACAAAGCAGTATTATGTTGACAATTTGGACGTTAATTGTTCCTGGATAAATTAATTTATAAATTTTTAAAATTTATTCTTGAACTTGTTTTTATTGAATTGTCATCATCCTCATGCTTATATTGTGTTGAAAGTCATCTCGTGGGCCTCAGTGCATAGATGGACTTGGTATGATTATGACCGAGGATTATTCGGTATAATAATCATAATAGTAATGTTACAAATAATGTGAAAAAAGTCTTCATCGTCTGGTAGTAGTGTATTGATGGAGAGTTTTTATATGACTATGGTTATGGATTCTTTGACGAGGGTGCAAAGATGAATTGTTTTATGGCATGATCGGGGACCGTTGATGAAAACACGATTATCTTTGGCCCGTAGTGCATGGATAATTCATGGTCGTGATACTAAAGAATATCCTTGGCCTGTAGTGCAGGGATGATTTGATAATGTGGATTATTTATTAATTTGAGTCTCAGCGATAGAATTGATGATAAATCTTTTAAATCATAGAAGATAGTAGATTTTATGCTCTACTTGACTCTTCTAATGGATTGCTTATTCCGCTACAGTTGTAGATCTAAAACTTGTTGTCTATTATATTCTATCTGTTGTTATACTGTTGAAGGCTAAAGATAATTTATTCTGCATTATCTTAGTAATAATATTTCTTACTAGGCTTGTTGAGCTCACCCTTTCTTTCACTGTTCTCTTCAGGAATTGAGAATATAGCTGGGACGAGTCGAGAAACGGACTGACGGTCCAGATGATAGCATTAGTAGTCCTCATTATTCTGTTAAATAGTGTGATAATAATTGTAATGAGGACTCCATTGAGAGTGGATATTGTATAGAAGGCAATATTCTTGTTTAAACTCTCAACTATGTTTTGTCGTATTTTACACGATAGTTGTATTATTAAGTTGTATTTGAATTTTGTACCATGTATTTGGCGACTCAAGATGGGTGATGTATACTTATTTTGGGGGCGTCACAATATATATATATAATATATATATATATATATATATATATATATATACCAAGCATCATATATATATATATATATATATATATATCAACAATCATATATAAATATAATACTGTAAACCTCGGTTGATCTAAAGTAAAAGAATTAACGTTTCTTTTTCATTTACAAAACACATAATCTTTACAACTAATTTGAGTTCTTACCTTTGTTAAAAGAATCCCTTTCTTCTACAAAGGTAATCTAATTTCTCCTTCCTTTCTTTTTCTCCCTTCTATAACAGTGGTTGCACCCCTTTTTTTTTCTCAGTCAGTTATCAGTGTACGTGAAATAGATTAGGTGTGAGATCCTGAATTTTATGAAATAAAAGTATTCAATTTTTCTTTTTTGGTAAATAGTTAAATTGATAAAAGTTTAAAGTTAAGGGTGATATGTAAAAATTTTTCAAAGTAAGCAAGTTGTCATAAAATAACAGGTAGTAAAAGTACAGTAATACGCGTGATTGCATAGTAGCACACGGTATTGATTATTGATGCTTATGTGAGAAGTCACTCAGATATATTCAATTATTGCTACAATAATTGATGCATCATATCTCTCATATTATTGATTCAATTATTGTCACAGTTTCATCTGCATAATATTTTATATATTATTAAATTAATAATTGAGATGACAAAATTATTCATATTATTATTTGCAATAATGACAATGTGTAGAAGTTCTGTCAAGGAGAGGTTTGGTCACCTAATTGTGCGCCAATAAGGAGAAATCCTTATCGAAAAACCCCCTCTTTCCTGGGAACGACCTTGGTTGTTAAATATTATGAGTTATAATATTAATGATGAATGTTATTAAAAATCAAATTTGAGTTCGGCGTTGAATTTGGAGACACTGACGTGATATTTGAGTCCGGAGCGATGAAATTAGTATAAATAGACTATAAACACAAAATTTGTTGGGGTTGATTTTTTGGTCAAAAAAGTCAACCATTGACTTTTTCGGAAAAAGTCAAACTTCAAAATTTCAAAAATGAAATTTTTGAGAAAAATATTCCATTGTGTTAGGATTGTTTGTGTTAGTGGAAATCGATATTTATTTCGATAATAATTGATGTCTAGAGGTTATATTGATCAATCGGGTAATTAATCGAATAAATGAGTAATTAATTGCTATTAATTCACATGATTATAAATATTTATTCACATGTGTGTACTATTGAATCACATTCATTTACTATTAGGGGAGGTGGTGCAAGATTGATAATACTTGCATGACTAAGTTAAAAATAGAGGTATAGATGAAGGTACTATACTATAATTAATTTTTTTCACATGTTTAAAACTATTGAGTCACATGATTTATTATTGATTCACATGATTTACTATTAGGGGAGATGGTGCAAATTTGATAATACTTGCATGACTAAATTAAAAATGAAAGAAACGATGAAGGTATTATACTATAATATTTCGAGTACCAAAACGTGCAATTATGGAAAATATATTTTTCTATAAATAGAAGCTCATTCCTTCATTATTCTTCACCAATTCACTAAAGCTATAAATAAATTATTATAAAGAGAAATTATAGAGAGAAAGAAGAATAGAAGTCTGCTACCTCACTATTCTAGTATCCAGTCATCTTATGAGGCAAGGGGTATTATTTCTTTCGTATTCATGAAAAGAGCTATTGTTATTCCATTCCTTATTATTCATTGGAATAACTTTGTTTATCTTAAATCCGCATACATGGTGAAATTCTTTTCGTTATTCTATTCTTTATTATTATGTTGAATAACTTTTATCATGTGAATTACTGCATACATGGTGAAATTCTTCATTATTCCATTCTTTATTATTATGTTGGAATAACTCGCCTGCGCTGGCACCGCATACGTGGTGAAATTCTTACGTTATTCCATTCTTTATTATTATGTTGGAATATCCCATGTGTGTTGATTCGCGCGTGACCGGTTCCATTCTTTATTATTCTGTTGGAATAACCATACATGCGATTTCATCGCACGCTCGGTGAATTCTATTGTTATTCCATTCTTTATTATTACATTGGAATATCACATGCGTGCGGATTACGCATGACTTGGTTCCATTCTTTATTATTCTGTTGAATATCCACATGCGCATGCGGATTACGCATGATCTGGTTCCATTCTTTATTATTCTGTTGGGAATAACCTGTTTGTGCGGTCTACCACATACATGGTGAATTCTTTTGTTATTCCATTCTTTATTATTCTGTTAGAATAACCTATATATGTGGACTACCGCATGCATGGTGAATGATCCTTCGTATTCATTCCTTATTAAATTGTGGAAATGATTTGTCTACATGGATTACCGCATGGCGGGTGAAAATCCATTTACAGTTTCGTAATTTTTCTGACCCTCAAAAATTCTTGAAAAATTTGAAATGATAATTTGATGAGTTTTATATATTGTGTCCAAAGATGGCGATTTTTTGGATGTATAGATTAAGAGTTATGGATTTTATGGGAAAAGACTATTTTAAAAGTAAACTTTTATAACTCCTTGTGGTTAACTCCAAAATTAGTGAAATTTTTATTAGGAGTACATGTATATAACAGGAGTATACCCTGTAAATTTAGGAATTTTTGGACAAAAGTACAATTTATGATAAATGTCTAAATATTCGGAAATTTTGGTCATATGAAAAATAGTAAATGAATTTTAAAAATTCCGAGAAAAATATAAGTTCAATATGGAACTATATTCTGTTAAATCCCAGAAAAGAAATATTTTTGGGACTAATTTTGTATTTTTCATGAAAATGAATTAGTTATGAGTAAATGAATTAAATATGTTATGTGAAGTAACAAAATTGGAAAATAGGAATTTATGGCTTGGGAATCCTATATAGGGTATATGCAGATTTTTAATGAGGGATTTGATCATTGGTGATGAAATCTTATGAGTATGGCATTTTTGAATGATTAAATGCATTATTTGGTAAAGTGTAAACAATTGAAATAAATTATTTATAAGTTTAAGAAGTGATTAAAATATTATTATAATATTAATAATATTAGATTATGAGTTTATTAAGTGATTGATAATATTTGGATAATTTTAAAGTCTTTAATATTTATCCTTGTTTTCGTTTGATTAATGTTTATATTATTGTCATCATCCTCATGCTTATATTATGATAAAAGTCATCTTTGGCTTACCTGCAAAGATGGACTGTTAATTATTGGTTTTACAGTTGAATATCTTTGGCTCACGTGCAAAGATGGGTTCATTGATTATTGGTTTTATAGTTGTATATCTTTTCGCTTACGCAAAGATGGGTGTTGATTATTGGTTTAACGAGTTATATATCTTTGGCTTACGTGAAAAGATGAACTATTGATTGATGAGTATGTTTGGCTTATGTGCATAGATGAACTGTTTATTGGTATGATTATGACGGGGATCATTCAAGATAGTCGTGACCGTAATGTTATAGATGATGTGGTAAAAGTTCTCATGGCCCGTAGTGCATTGATGGACGATTATTGGTATGATTATAACCGAGGATTATTCGGTATAATCAATGACCACCGATGATTACATGAATATCCTTGGCAGTAGTGTAGGGATGATTCGATGATGTGGATTATTTATTGTCGAGTCTCAAATGATAACATATTGATTATACCCTTTTAATTCGTAAAAGATAGTAGATATCATGCTCTACTTGACTCTTCTAAAATACAGTTGTATATCTTTAGCCTGTAGTGCGAAGATGAATTGTTATTGAATATCTTTGGCCGTAGTGCAAAGATGAATTTATTAGTACGATTATGAGCAGGAATTGTGATTTGGTATAACCATGATTTTTGATGTTTCAGGTGGAGATAGGTGATGAAAATTATCTTCATCCTGGGTGCGAAGAGAATCACAATTATGATTATAAGTTATTCATATGATTGTGGACATGAATTGTTGATTGATGTAACAGGGACAAAAAATTATTGGTGGACTTTTAACATGGAGAAGATAATAGACCTAATGGTTTATTTGACTCTTCTAATGGATTGCTCGTTCTGCTGCAACTATGGTTGAAAATTTTTATCATCTACCATATGTTCTAAATCTCTGATTTTTTACTGATGAAGGCTATTAATGATGTAAATTATCTTTAGTCATGATATTCTTTACTGGGCTAGTTGTTCTCACCCTTTTTTGCTTCACAATTTCTTTTAGGTAATAAAAAAAGTGTATTTGGGTCGAAGCTGGGGTAATATGAGAAGAGAGAAATATGTGGTCTATAGTCATTGAGGTTCTCCCTAAATAGTATGGAAATAATTTTATTGAGAACTTTAGATAAGTGTGTCGTATTGTATACGTCATTTGATATTTAATTATGGTGAACCGAATAGGGTGAGGCGAACCCAACTTTGGAAGGGTGTTTTGTCACTATCATACAAGATGTCTAATGACATACAACCTCGTGTTATCATAAGACAGAGTTGTGTACATCCACTTACTAAGTATATCTACGAGCACTACCTATATGATCTTGGAGTTTGGTTGAAACATAATGTTCAATTGCAGACAGTGGAGATAGTTATATGTCAAGAGAAGACTCACCATTGGAAGGAACGTGATAGTAATCTTCTCTTTTTTCTTCGGGGTCTATTGTGTCAACCAAGGATAATTTTCTGGACATATGATATCTATCATAACTTAGATTCATGGCCTCCAATGTACAAAGGTTTCCTTGAGCACTTCCCAAAGATTTTAATTTCTAAAACAGTTTTTGACTGTACTTTTATATAAAGTACCATTATAAGGTTATGGTCGAGGCACCATGAGAGTTACATACAATTGTATTAAAACTCACAGTTTAACTGTGGTCGTATTCTGCACGACAGTTCAACAGTTGTATAAATGAAGTTTGTATTTGATTTTTATAGTATAATATATGGCGACTTAGAATGGGTCGTGTGGACCTATTTTGGGGGCGTCACAAATGGTATCAGAGCTTAGGGATATGGTCGTTAGCGGAGATATGAGTCTAGAACTAGGAGGGGAGAGACGAGTAATATATTTCGCTAGTGTATGACTTACCTAAGCTGAAATTGTTTACTTGATAAGTTGACAAATTGTGATATGTCAATTAACCTTTGTTTTGAAGGTATATTCTAGAATGATATCTGAAATACAGGAGATGAGCAATGGGAAAATCATGATACAGAGGAAATAACCGGGAAGGTACAATCCATATGGAAAGCAAGGTATTCTCATCTCTTCGAACTACCAGGTACGTAAATTTCGAGGGCGAAATTTCATAAGGAGGGGAGATTTTGAGATCCCGAATTTTATGAAATAAAAGTATTCAATTTTTCTATTTTGGTAAATAGTTAAATTGATAAAAGTTTAAAGTTAAGGGTGATATGTAAAATTTTTTCAAAGTAAGCAAGTTGTCATAAAATAACCTAGGTAGTAGTAAAAAGAATACGATGTCTGGCGTGGTTGCATAGTAGCACATGGTATTGATTATTGATGCTAATGTGAGAAGTCACTCAGATATACTCAATTATTGCTATAATTATTGCTGCATCATATCTCTCACATTATTGATTCAATTATTGTCACAGTATCATCTGCATAATATTTTATATATTATTAAATTAATAATTGAGACGACAAAGTTATTCATATTATTATTTGCAATACTGACAATGTGTAAAAGTTCTGTCAAGGAGAGGTTTGGTCACCTAATTGCGCGCCAATAAGGAGAAATCCTTATCGGAAAGCCCCCTTTTTCCTGGGAACGGCCTGGTTGTTAAATATTATGAGTTATAATATTAATGATGAATGTTATTAAAAATCGAATTTGAGTTCAGAGTTGAATTTAGAGAGGCGGACGTGATATTTGAGTCCGGAACGATGAAATTAGTAGAAATAGACTACAAACACAAAATTTATTGGGCTTAACTTTTTGGTAAAAAAAGTCAACAGTTGACTTTTTTGGAAAAAAGTCAAACTTCAAAATTTCAAAAATGAAATTTTTGAAAAAAATATTTTCTTTGTGTTGGGATTGTTAGTGTTAGTGAAAATTGACATTTATTTCGATAATAATTGATGTCTGGAGGTTATATTGATCAATCGAGTAATTAATTGAATAAATGAGAAATTAATTGCTATTAATTCACATCATTATAACTATTTGTTCACATGTGTGTACTATTGAATCACATTCATTTACTATTAGGAGAGGTGGTGCAAGATTGATAATACTTCCATGACTAAGTTAAAAATAGAGGTATAGATGAAGGTACTATACTACAATTAATTTTTTTACATGTTTAGAACTATTGAGTCACATGATTTACTATTGATTCACATGATTTACTATTAGGGGAGGTGGTGCAAGTTTGATAATACTTGCATGACTAAATTAAAAATGAAAGAAACGATGAAGCTATTATACTGTAATATTTTGAGCCTTAAAACGTGTAATTATTGAAACTATATTTTCCTATAAATAGAAGCTCATTCCTTCATTATTTTTCACCAATTCACTAAAGCTATAGAGCAATTATTATAGAGAGAAATTATAAAGAGAAAGAAGAAGAGAAGTACATTACCTCCTTTATTCTAGTATCCAGTCTTCTTCTGAGGTAAGGGGTATTATTTTTTTCGTATTCATGAAAAGAGCTATTGTTATTCCATTCCTTATTATTCTATTGGAATAACCCGTCTATGCGAAGTACCGCATATATGGTGAAATTCTTCTGTTATTCAATTCTTTATTATTATGTTAGAATAACCTGTCTATGCGAAGTACCACATACATGGTAAAATTCTTCTGTTATTCCATTCTTTATTATTATGTTGGAATAACTTTTCTATGCGAAGTACCGCATACATGGTGAAATTCTTCTGTTATTCCATTCTTTATTATTATGTTGGAATATCCTATCTATGCGGATTACGCATGACCTGGTTCCATTCTTTATTATTACATTGGAATAACTTTCGTATGCATGCGATTCTATCGCATGCTTGGTGAATTCTATTGTTATTCCATTCTTTATTATTCTATTGGAATATCCTGTCTGTGCGGATTACGCATGACCTGGTTCCATTCTTTATTATTACGTTAGAATATCCCGTCTGCATGCGGATTCTGGCATTGACTGGTTCCATTCTTTATTATTCGGTGGGAATAACTTTTGTTTTGTGCGGTTTCTACGCATACATGGTGAATTCTTCTGTTAATCCATTCTTTATTATTCTGTTAGAATAACCTGTCTATGTGGACTACCGCATGTATGGTGAATGTTCCTTCGTATTCATTCCTTATTAAATTGTGAAAATGATCTGTCTACGTAGATTACCACATGGCGAGTGAAAATCCATTTGCAGTTTCGTAATTTTTCTGACCCTCAAAAATTCTGGAAAAATTTGAAATGATAATTTGATGAGTTTTATATATTGTGTCCAAAGATGGTAATTTTTGGATGTATAGATTAAGAGTTATGGATTTTATGGGAAAAGACTATTTTAAAATTAAACCCTTATAACTCCTTGTGGTTAACTCCAAAATTAGTGAAATTTTTATTAGGAGTACATGTATATAACAGGAGTATATCCTGTAAATTTTGGAATTTTTGGACAAAAGTACAATTTATGATAAATGTCTAAATATTCGGCAGTTTTGGCCATATGAAAAATAATAAATGAATTTTAAAAATTCCGAGAAAAATATATGTTCAATATGGAACTATATTCTGTTAAATCCCAGAAAAGAAATATTTTTGGGACTAATTTTGTATTTTTCATGAAAATGAACTAGTTATGAGTAAATGAGTTAAATATGTTATGTGAAGTAACAAAATTGAAAAATAGAATTTTATGGCTTGGGAATCCTATATAGGGTATATGCAGATTTTTGATGAGGGATTTGATCATTGGTGATGAAATCTTATGAGTATGGCATTTTTGAATTATTAAATGCATTATTTGGTAAAGTGTAAACAATTGAAATAAATTGTTTATAAGTTTAAGAAGTGATTAAAATATTATTATAATATTAATAATATTAGATTATGAGTTTATTAAGTGATTGATAATATTTGGATATATTTAAAGTCTTTAATATTTATCCTTGTTTTCGTTTGATTAATGCTTATATCATCATCATCATCATCCTCATGCTTTATATTATGATGAAAGTCATCTTTGGCTTACGTGCAAAAGATGGACCGTTAATTAATTATTAGTTTCTGATTGAATATCTTTTGCTCACGTGCAAAGATGGACTGTTGATTATTGGTTTTATAGTTATATATCTTTGGCTTACGTGCAAAGATGGACTGTTGATTATTGGTTTTACAGTTGTATATCTTTGGCTTACGTGCAAAGATGAACTATTGATTGATGAGTATGTTTGGCTTATGTGCATAGATGAACTGTTTATTGGTATGATTATGACCAGGGATTATTCGGTATAGTCATGACCCGTAATGTTATAGATGATGTGGTAAAAGTCCTCATTGGCCCGTAGTGCATTGATGGACAGTTATTGGTATGATTATAACCAGGGATTATTCGGTATAATCATGACCACTGATGATTACATGAATATCCTTGGCCGTAGTGTAGGGATGATTCGATGATATGGATTATTTATTAAGCTGAGTCTCAGCGATAACATATTGATTATACCCTTTTAATTCGTAAAAGATAGTAGATATCATGCTCTATTTGACTCTTCTAAAATACAGTTGTATGTCTTTGGCGTGTAGTGCAAAGATGAATTGTTAATGAATATATTTGGCCATAGTGCAGAGATGTATTTATTAGTATGATTATGAGCAGAAATTGTGATTTGGTATAACCATGATTTTTGATGTTTCAGGTGGAGATAGGTGATGAAAATTATCTTCATCCTGGGTGCGAAGAGAATCATAATTATGATTATAAGTTATTCATATGATTGTGGACAGGAATTGTTGATTGATGTTACAGGGACAAAAAATTATTGGTGGACTTTTAACATGGAGAAGATTATGATTATTCTGATTCTTCTAATGGATTACTCGTTCCGCTGCAACTATGGTTGAAAAGTTTTATCATCTACCATATGTTCTAAATCTCTGATTTATTATTGATGAAGGCTATTGATGATGTAAATTATCTTTAGTCATGATATTCTTTACTGGGCTAGTTGTGCTCACCCTTTTTACTTCATAATTCCTTTCAGGTAATAAGAGTGTAGCTGGGTCGAGCGGGGGTAACAGGAGAATAGAACGGTGGTCTATAGCTGTTGAGGTTCTCCCTAATTAAATAGTATGGAAATAATTTTATTAAGAACTTTAGATAAGTATGTCTTATTGTATACGTCATTTGATATTTAATTTTGGTGAACCGAATAGGGTGAGGCGAACCCAAATTTGGAAGGGTGTTTTATCACTATCATATAAGATGTCGAATGACATATAACCTCGTGTTATTATAAGACAGGATTGTGCACATCCACTTGCTGAGTATATCTACGAGCACTGCCTATATGATCTTGGAGTTTGGTTGAAACACAATGTTCAATTGCAGACGGTGGAGATAGTTATATGTCAAGAGAAAACTCACCATTGGAAGGAACATGATAGTAATCCTCTCATTTTTCTTTGGGGTCTATTGGGTCAACCAAAGATAATTCTCTGGACATATGATATCTATCATAACTTAGATTCATGGCCTCCTATATACGAAGGTTTCCTTGAGCACTTTCCAAAGATTTTAATTTCTAAAACAGTTTTTTACTGTACTTTTATGTAAAGTACCATTGTAAGGTTATGGTCGAGGCACCATGAGAGTTACATACAATTGTATTAAAACTCACAGATTTAAGCGTGGGTCGATTCTCGCATTTGACAGTTCAACAGTTGTATAAATGAAGTTTGTATTTGATTTTTATAGTATGATATCTGGCGACTTAGAATTGGTCATGTGGATCTATTTTGGGGGCGTCACATTAGGGCTTAACTATTTATTTATATAACTGATGAACTCTTTTAATTTAAATAGAATTTTAAAATTACTCACATAAATTAAACCCAAATAATTTTTATGGCCCAAATTTTACAAATTTAATATCCATCATTATTAATACTTATTAGCCCATATAAATTAAATAACTAGTTTGACTCAAATAAAAACAAAGTCCATTTAATATGTTTTAAAACAAAATAATTTTTTATTATTTAATATTTATTTATTATTATTCTTATTTTTTTTTCGGGTATTACAAATATTTTCCTCCTCAATAATGCCCACTTGTTTATTTAATTCTTTTCTTTTCCGAGGATTTTTGTCTTTCAAATCGATTTGTCTACCACGCTTCTGGCGTGCATTAGACTCATTTGCTACAATTTTCACGAATTGTTCTATTGGGACTTCAATCCGAGCTGGAGTATATACAGCTGGTATATGAGATTTGGTTACTCCTTTTGAGTCGGTGAATGCATTCGGTAGCTGATTTGCTATATTTTGTAAACGAAGTATCGAAGTTCACATTTTTTTGTACGAGGATCAAAATTCAATAATTATAATGCATTCCAAGTTATATCTTTATCCAGCTGTTTAATTTCTCCCCCTAATGCTGGGAACATAGTCTTATCAAAATGACAGTCGACAAATCGTGTTGTAAATGAATCACATGTTAAGGGTTCAAGATATTTAATTATTGATGGGGGCTCAAACCCAATATATATTTCCAGCCTCCTTTGAGGACCCATATTTGTACGTTGTGGAGGATAAATTAGAACATATACAACACAACCAAAAATTCTTAGATGAGAAATATTTGGCTCATGACCAAAAACCAATTGTAATGGGGAGTATTTATGATATGATGTTGGCCTAATACGAATAAGTGCTGCTGCATGTAAAATAGCATGCCCCCAAACAGAGACATGAAGTTTTGTTTTGATGAGCAATGTTCTTGTAATTAACTGGAAGCGTTTAATAAATGATTCAGCAAGACCATTCTGAGTATGAACATGGGCAACAAGATGTTCATTATTTATCCCAAGTGACATGCAATAATCATTAAATATTTGGGATGTGAATTCACCAGCATTGTCAAGGCAAATAGTCTTGATTGTATGATCTGGAAATTGTGCTCGTAATCTAATAATTTGAGCAAGTAATATCGCAAACGCCATGTTGCGAGTTGATAATAAGCACACATGTGACCATCGTGTAGATGTATCTATTAAAACCATAAAATATCTAAATGGTACACTTGGTGGGTGAATAGGCCCACAAATATCTCCTTGAATACATTCTAAAAACCTTGGGGATTCAATCCCAATTTTAGTTGGTGATGGTCTAATGACCAATTTGCCTTGAGAACAAGCAGCACACGAGAATTCCTTAAATTGAAGAATCTTCTGGTTCTTTAATGAATGGCCATGTGAATTCTCAATAATTCTTCGCAACATTATTGATCCAGGATGACCCAACCAGTCATGCCAAATAATAAAATTATTTGGTTCATTGAACTTCTGGTTCATTATTGCATTTACTTCAATTGCACTAATACTTGTATAGTATAAACCTGAAGATAGAACGAGTAATTTTTTCAATTTTTGTTTTCCAGTAGAGACATTTGATATGATATAAAAATATTTTATACCATTGTCATTGGCTGTCTCCATATGGTACTTGTTAAAACGTATGTCTTTAAAACTTAGCAGATTCCTTCTTGATTTAGTGGAAAACAAAGCATTATCAATACTAAATTTTGTTCCACTAAGAAGCATTATATTGGCTCTTCCAGAGCCTTCAATCAGGTCTGCTGAACCTGATATTGTATTCACATAAGCTTTCATCATTTTTAGATTTGAAAAATATTGCTTATGTTTGAGAATAGTATGCATCGTTGCACTATCTGCTAAGCATATATCTCCACCACTGATATTAGGCTCATATATAGCATGACGCCAATCCATATTTTCTTCATAAAAGGAATAAATAATAAGTTTATAATAAGACATAATATTAATAACACAAACCAAAATGAAATAAACAAAATACATCGAAATTTATTAACATAAAAGGAATACTCTTAAAAAGGATTAAGATAATTTTGAACTAATTATTTTCATTACAAGAAATATTAACTTGCTCATTATTTTGCTCAAAGAAATATGCAATGAAAAGGTGTGTCATATCCATATGATCAAAATAAATGTCATTATTATCTTGATGTGGATGAGAAAAATTTATTTCTATGTTCTTCTCCTTTCCTTTCAATGAGGACTGATATAAATCAACAAGATGTTTGGACGTACGATAGGTACGAGACCAATGTCCTTTCATTCTACACCGATAACAAATATTTTTTTCCTTTTTGGTATGTCTCTTATTTATATTTGTGACGCCCCCAAAATAGGTATACATCACCCATTCTGAGTCGTCAAATACATGGTACAGAAACAACTACAACTTCATTATTACAATTATCGTGCAAAATACGACAACACATATACTGTGGATACCAACTGTGACTCTCATCCCTTTACTTGGATAACACCTCACATTGATACCTTACAATGGTATCTTACATAAAGGTACAGTTAATAACTGTTTTAAAAATTAAAATCTTTGGAAAATACTTAAGGAAACCTTCGTACATGGGAGGCCATGCATCTAAGTTATAATAGATATCATATGACTCGAGAATTATCCTTGGTTGACCCAATAGACCCCAAATTGCTATCATGTTCTTTCCAATGGTGAGTCTTCTCTTGACATATAATTATCTCCATTGTCTCCAATTAAGAATTATATTTCAATCAAACTCCAAGATTATATTGGTAGTGCTCGTAGATATAATTAGCAAGTGGATGTGCACAACCGTGTCTTATGATAACACGAAGTCGTAGGTCATTAGACATCTTGTATGATAGTGCCAAAACACTCTTCCAAAGTTGGGTTCACCTCACCCTATTCGGTTCACCAAAATCAACGGTTAAATGACGTATAAAATACGACACACCTTTCTCAAATTCTTGATAAAGTTATTTCCATACTGTTTAGGGAGAATCTCAATAGCTATAGACCACCGTTATATTCCCATGTTACCCCCGCTCGACCCAGCTACACTCTTATTACCTGAAAGAAATTGTGAAACAAAAGGGTGAGCACAACTAGCCCAGTAAAGAATATCATGACTAAAGATAATTAAATTATCAATAGCCTTCATCAGTAATAAATCAGAGATTTAGAACATATGGTAGATGATAAAACTTTTCAACCATAGTTGGAGTGGAACGAGCAATCCATTAGAAGAGTCAAATAGACCATAAGGTCTATTATCTTCTCCATGTTAAAAGTCCACCAACAATGTTTTATCCCTGTAACATCAATCAACAGTTTCTGTCCACAATCACGTGTATATTTCATAATCATAATTGTAGTTCTAAATTACTCTTCTAATCCAGGATGAAGATAATTTCCATCACCTGTCTTTACCTGAAACATCAAAGATCATGGTTATACCAAATCACAGTTCCCGTTCATAATCGTACTAATAAATTCATCTTTGCACTACGGGCCAAAGATATTCATCAACAGTTCATCTTTGCACTACAGGCCAAAGATATTCAACAACTAGACATATTTGCACTACGGGCCAAAGATATTCATCAACAGTTCATCTTTGCACTACAGGCCAAAGATATTCAATAATAGGTCATCTTTGCACTACGGGCCAAAGATATTCAACAACAGGTCATCTTTGCACTACGGGCCAAAGATATTAATATATCAAAGAAATATATAATCATTTCAAAATTTATATAAACAATAATTATAACCATGTTGATCAATTCACCTTTGCACTTAAGCTAAAGATAATCGTTTATAAATTCAATGATCGTGATCATATCAGTTAACAATTCATCTTTGCACTACTGGCCAAAGAGAACCCATAGTCATGATCATACCAATAATCTACCCATCTTTACACTTAAGTGAAAGAGAAATTCCATCACCAGGGTTATAAAAATGTTATATATGATAATAAAAACAATATGATCAAAACATGGATTTAATTTCAAGAGCAATATTCATAAATTAACGATAATTTGGTCAGAAAAAAACCAAGTTTATCGTAAATAGTACCCCGTGAATAATAACTCATGAATAGTACTCTATATTCGTACATAGTACCGTATACGTAAATAATGTCATATACATAAATTGTGCCATATACATGAATAGTGTCGTATACGTGAATAGTAACCCCGGCACGAAAAGGTAAAAATTTCACAATAAAATTCATATCAATATTTCGGTATAATGATATTGAAAGAAATAATATCATTTACGAAGAAAATAATGTGACGCCCCCAAAACAGGTATACATCACCCATCTTGAGTCGCCAAATACATGGTACAGAATACAAATACAAACTTAATTATACAACTGCCGTGTAATATACGACAAGACATAGCTGAAAGTTTAAACATGAATATTGCCTTCTAGACAATATCGACTCTCAAATAGAGTCCTCATTATATTTATTGTCACACTATTTTATAGAATAGTGAGGACTACTAATACATCATCTCGGACCATCACTCCGTTCCCCGACTAGTCCCGGCTACGTTCTCATTTCCTGAAGAGAACAATGAAAGCAAAAGGGTGAGCTCAACTAGCCCAGTAAGAAATATTATGACTAAGATAATGCAGAATAAATTATTAATAGTCTTCAACAATGTTAAACTAATAAAATACAATAGACATCAAGTTTAACTACAGCGGAATAAGCATTCCATTAGAAGAGTCAAGTAGAGCATGATACCTACTATCTTCTATGATTTAAAAGGTTTTCATCAATTTTTATCGCTAAGACTCAGCTTAATAAATAAACCACATCATCGAATCATCCTTGCACTATGGGCCAAGGATATTCATTAAATCATCAATGGTCATGACTATACCGAATAATCCTCGGTCATAATCATACCAAAAGCATCCATCAACGCACTTCTACGAGCCACTAAGGACTTTTACCACATCATTTATAACATTACGTGTCATGATTATACCAAATGATCCCTAGTCATAATCATACCGAAGTCCATCTACATGTACGTAAGCAAAGATGACTTTCATCACAATATAAGCATGATGATGATGACAATGACATAATAATTCAATAAACAAGTTCAAGAATAAATTTTAAAGATTTATAAGTTAATTTATCCACGAAATCAATAACGCCCAAATTGTCAACATGATACTTTCTTTGTGGAGTAAAATTAAAGAATGCTCGATGAAGAATATTTCTATGAAAGATCTTTGGATGAAGCGCAAATATTCGGATATTCTACTAATTTCATGGAGTATAGAAGTCAAAAAATTTAACCATTTGAGTATAATAGAATATATGAAAGCGCAAATGGATTTTTCGTTCGCCGTACGGTAATCCACGAAAGCAGATCATTTCCACAATTTAATAAGGAATGAATACAAAGGATCATTCACCATGCATGCGAAATCCACATGACGCGAGTTATTCCAATGAATAATAAAGAATGGAATAACGAGAAGAATTCACCGTGAATGCGATGATCGCCTTGCCAAGCAAAAGTTATTCTCAACAAAATAATAAAGAATGGAACCAGGTCATGCGTAATACGCACAGACAGGATATTCCAACAGAATAATAAAGAATGGAATAACAACAAAATTCACCAAACATGTGATAGACCGCATAGATATGTTATTCCAATAGAATAATAAATAATGGAACCAAGTCATGAGTAATACGCACAGACAGGATATTTCAACAGAATAATAATGAATGGAACCAGGTCATGCGTAATTCGCACAGACAGGATATTCCAACAGAATAATAAAGAATAGAATAATAGAAGAATTTCACCATGTATGTGGTACTTCACATAGACAGGTTATTCCAACATAATAATAAAGAATGAAATAACAGAAGAATTTCACCGTGTATGCGATGCCAGCATGAGCGGAGTTATTCAACATAATAATAAAGAATGGAATAATGTAAGCTCTCTTCATGAATCTGAAAGAAATAATACCCCTTATTATAATAATATCCCTTACCTTAGAAAAAATTGGATACTGGAATAGTGAGGTAGCTGACTTCTCTTCTTATTTCTCTCTATAATTTCTCTCTATAATAATTCCTCTATAGCTTTAGTGAATTGGTGAGAAATGAAGAAAGAATGAGCTTCTATTTATAGAAAAATATAGTTTCGATAATTGCACGTTTTGGGGCTCGAAATATTACAGTACAATACCTCCAACTTTTTTTTCATTTTTAATTTAGTTCTGCAAGTATTATCAAACTTTCACCACCTCCCCTAATAGTAAATAATATGAATCAATAGTTCAATCATGTGAATCAATAGTTATAATCATGTGAAAATACGAATTACAGTATAATACCTCCATTTATACCTCCATTTTTAACTTAGCCATGCAAGTATTATCAATCTTGCACCAACTCCCATAATAGTAGAAGAATGTGAATCAATAGTACACACATGTGAACAAATAGTTATAATCATGTGAATTAAAAGCAATTAATTACTCATTTATCCGGTTAAATACCCGATTAGTCAATATAACCTCCAGACATCAATTATTATCGAAATAAATGTCGATTTTCACTAACACTAAAAATTCCAACACAATGGAACTATCAATTTCATCTTTAATTAACACGAACTTATTAATCATTAATATTATAATTCACAATATTTAACAACCAGGTAGTTCCCAAGAAAGAGGGGGCTTTCAGATAAGGATTTCTCCTTATTGGCGTTGATTAGATGACGAACCTCTCCTTGTGAACTTTTAGACATTGTAAATATTGTAATTTAATAATATGAATAAATTTTTTGTCTCAATTTTTGATTTAAACATATATCATATTATGCGGATGATCTTTGTGACAATAATAGAATCAATAATATGAGAGATATGATGCGTGAGAATTCATCAGAAGTAATAATTGAGTATAAATTGAGTGACTTCTCACGTAAGAATCAATAATCAATAACGTGTGCTACTATGCAACCACGTGTATTACTGTACTTTTACTACCGAGTAGTTCAACAGTTTTAACAGTAACACATCCGTCGTTATTTTTATAAAAAGATAATTCTGTCGTTTTTTTACTACTACAATACTTTCGTTGTGGGGTCCACCAATGATTGTGCCATCGTACGAATATTCCCTTTTAAAACAAATATTCCCCGACCAATCGAATATTATATAACCACTTGCTTACTTTGTAGAATTTGTAAATATTACCCAGAACTATAACATTATATTAAATCCACACCATAATATTCAAAAATATATTTCGAGAAAATTATTCTTTATTCATAAAAGTTGGGGTCTTACAACTTCCCCTTCTTATGAAAATTAATCCTCAAAATTAGGGTACGTACCTGGTATATCGAAGAAGTGAGGATATCTTGACTTCATCTTAGATTCTAACTCCCAGGTCATTTCCTCCACATCGTGGTTTCTCCACAAAACTTTGACTTGAGGTATAACCTTGGAGCGTAGAATATGATCCTTCTTATCCAAAATTTTAACAGGTAACTCTTCATATGTTAAATCTTCCTCTATCTCGTCTGGTTCTAGTTCAATAATATGGTTTGGGTCTTTCACATATTTACGTAATATAGATATGTGAAAAACGTTATGAACACGAGACATACTTGGCGGTAAAAGTAGTCTATAGCCATGATTCCTACTCGTTTGAGGATTAAAAATAGGCCAATGAATCGAGGATTGAGCTTGCCTCTCTTTCCAAATCGTGCAACTCCTTTCCATGGAGCAACACGTAACAACACATGATCTCCAATATCGAATTCCACGTCCTTTCGATGAAGATCAGCATAACTCTTTTGTCGATCTTGTGAGGTTTTTATACGTTGTCGGATCGTTTGAATCTTTTCCGTAGTCATACGTACCAAATTCGGTCCCAACAATGTTGCTTCACCCACCTCATCTCAGCATATTGGAGAACGACACTTTCTTCCATACAACGTCTCAAATAGAGCCATGCCAATACTTGCTTGATAACTATTGTTGTAGGAAAACTCCACCAATGGTAATAACTTGTCCCAACTTCCCTTGAAGTCAAGGACAAAGAGTCTTAATAAATCTTCAAGACTTTGAATAGTCCTTTTCGACTGCCCATCTGTTTGAGGATGATATGCCGAACTAAATCGTAAATTCGTGCCCATAGCTTTTTGCAAAGTAACCCAAAATTTTGAAGTGAATCTTGGGTCTCGATCAGAAACTATGGATACTGGCATATCATGCAATCTTACAATCTCATTTATGTACATACTAGCAAGACGTTCAAGTGTATAAGTTTCTCGTATCGGTAAGAAATGAGCAGACTTGGTCAATCTATCAACAATGACCCAAATCGCATCTATGCCTTGAGAAACCTTGGGAAGACCCAAGAATGAAATCCATGGTAATGTGCTCCCACTTCCATTCGGAATTTCAAGTGGTTGCAATGGACCTTTTGGCACTTGATGCTCGCTTGACTCGTTGACAAGTTAGACACCTTGAGATAAACCTCGCTATCTCTCTCTTCATATTGCTCCACCAAAATGTATGTAGAAGATCATGATACATTTGGTACTCCCAGATGGATTGCAAAGCGATTGTGTTGTGCGCCTCCATCATGATTTTATACTTTAACTTCGGGATCGTTAGGAACACAAAGTCCGGAGTTGACTCAAATTATTCCTTCTTCATCGATTCTTGCTTAGACATAGCACCTTCTTGTACTTTCTTCCTCATACGATCAATTTCTAGAGTGCGTAGCTTGAGCAGCTTTAACTTTATCGTTTAAAGTCGGTTCCACTCGTATATTCGCCATCATCACATGGGTCCTTGGAGTCTTTAACTCTATTTCCATCCTTTCCAAGTCATACAAAATGGGTCTTTGCGTTGACAATATTGCACTCGTGCCCGCATATGATCTTCTACTCAATGCGTCAGCTACTACGTTCGCTTTTCCAGGATGGTATTGGATGGTATGATCATAATCTTTCAATAGCTCAAGCCATCGTCGCCGCATGTTAAGTTCCTTTTGAGTAAAGAAATATTTGAGGCTTTTATGATCCGTATAGATCTCCACCTTCTCTCCCTATAGGTAATGCCTCCAAATCTTAAGCGCAAAAACAACTGCTGCCAACTCTAGATCATGAGTAGGAAAATTCCTCTCATATTCTTTGAGTTGTCAGGAGGCATAGGCTCTGACTTTCCCATGTTGCATGAAAACACATCCTAACCCTTTGCCTGAAGCATCATTGTAGATGACAAATCCCTCCGAGCCAGATGGTATTGTCAGAACAGGTGCTGAAATGAGTCTTCTCTTGAGTTCTTGAAAACTCTTTTCACATTCCTCGCTCCAACCGAATTTTGTATCTTTTCGAGTCAGCTGTGTTAATGGAGTAGTGATTCGAGAAAATTCTTCCATGAATCTCCGATAATAACCAGCTAAGTCGAGAAAGCTATGTACTTCGATCACTGACTTAGGTTGCTCCCAGCTTTGAATTGCTTTAATCTTTTCTGGGTCAACAGATATTCCATGATTTGATATTACGTGCCCAAGGAATGCAACTTCCTCAAGCCAGAACTCGCATTTCTTCAACTTGGCATATAGCTTGTTGTCACGAAGCTTTTAGAGTATCAACCTCAAGTGTTGCTCATGGTCTTCACGGGTTCTGGAGTATATGAGGATGTCATCAATAAAGACGACCACAAAGTGATCCAAATATTCCTTGAATACTCGGTTCATCGTATACATGAAGGCGGCAGGAGCATTAGTCAATCCAAAAGACATGATTAGGAATTCATAATGCCCGCATCGAGATCTCGAAAGCGATCTTTGTAATGTCATCGGTTTAATCTTCAATCGATGATATCGGAACAAAGATCAATCTTTGAAAAGAATTTGGCTCCTTGCAGT
Organism: Panax quinquefolius; assembly: GCA_020205615.1. Classification (NCBI taxonomy): domain Eukaryota; kingdom Viridiplantae; phylum Streptophyta; class Magnoliopsida; order Apiales; family Araliaceae; genus Panax; species Panax quinquefolius. The sequence continues at coordinate 127,733,594 of CM035161.1, forward strand.
AATTGGTCAAACAGGTCATCAATGCGAGGTAACTTGTATTTTATTTTTGATGGTGACATGATTCAACTCCCGATAATAAATACAAAGTCGCATACTACCATCTTTCTTCTTCACGAATAGAACAGGATCACCCCAAGGAGACGTACTAGGATGAATGAAACCGATGTCTAACAATTCCTGTAGTTGGATTTTTAACTCTTGAAGTTCAATAGGAGCCATTCGATATGGGGCTTTGGAAATGGGTTTTGTACCAAATTCAAGGTCGATACAAAATTCAATTTCACGCTCTGGGGGTAGGCCAGGAAGTTCTTTAGGGAATACGTCAGGAAATTTATTAACAATAGAAATATCATTCAAATTTGACGTATTTTTATTTAAATCCGTGACATGGGCTAAGAAAGCTTGACATCCGTTTTTCAATAAACGAATAGCTTTATGACTTGATATGATAGTGATTGACTTTAATGGTTTGGTTGCTTGAATTTGTATAATAGGTTGGTTAGGAATATGAAAGCTAACAACCTTACGAAAAATAATCGATTTTAGCATGATGAGTAGTTAACCAATCAATCCCTAAAATCACATCAAATGCAAGTATTTTCAAAGAAATAAGATCGACGTAATGTCTTGCAATTCGATTTGAATTAAACAAGACTTATAAACCGTGGATGTAAAGAAGGTTTCTCCCAACGGAGCTTCAACAGATAAGTCAAAGTCTAATTTCTCCGGAGTCAAATTTAAATTTTGAGCGCAAGTAGGAGAAATAAAGGAATGGGTAGAACCGATATCAAACAAAGTATAAACTTCGCTAGAGTTTATGATTAGCTTACCCATGATTACCTCGTTCGGATTCCTCGCTTTTTGGGAGGTTATGACAAATGCTCTCCCTTGAACTACCGGTTTTGTCTTATCTGGGACACCCTTTGATTCCTCCATCCCAGCTGGACTTGACTTTGGTGCACGACAAAATTAGGCTAGGTGACCTTCTTTTCCACAATTGTAACATGCTTTGGACTACATCGTGCAGTTTGGACTTATGTGTCATTCCCCTCCACATTTGTAACATACGACCGGCGGTCGTTCTCCTTCCTTAATAACAGGTGTAAGACCCCAATTTTTTTTAATAAAGATGATTTTTCTATAAATATCATTTTTAAATATTATGGAATGAATTTGATATAATGTTATAGTTGTGGGTAATATTTATAAATTTTGCAAAGTACGCAAGTTGTTATATAATATTCGATTGGTAGGGGAATATTCGTTCTAACAGGGAATATTCGTACGATGGCACAATAATTGGTGGTCCCCACAATAGAATTATTGTCGGACTGAGAAAATGACAAAAATATTTTATAAAAATAACGGCGAAAGTTTTACCGTTAACTGTTGAAACACCCGGTGTTAAAAGCATGAGAATACTGGCGTGGTTGCATAGTAATACGGTATTGATTATTGATCTTTACGTGAGAAGTCACTCGGTTTTGTTCAATTATTGCTTCAGTAATTGTTACATAGTATCTCACGTTATTTGATTCAATTATTGTCGATATTTTATATATTATTAAATCAATAATTGAGATGACAGAGTTATTAATATTATTATTTGCAATATTAACGATGTTTAGAAGTTCTGTTAAGGAGAGGTTTGGTCATCTAATTGCGCGCCAATAGGGAGAAATTCTTATTGAAAAGCCCCCTCTTTCCTGGGAACGACCTGGTCGATTAATATTATGAATTATAATAAAGATGATAAATGTTGTTAAAAATATTGAGGTGATTTTATGAAATATTTGTTGTAAATTTTGTTTATTATTGGGACCCCCACATACCCATTTTTTAAAACTGTCAGGAGAAGTTATCTCAGTTATATATATATATATATATATATATATATATATATATATATATATATATATATATTCATGTGTTATCGGGAAAGTGGTGGTGTTGGGGGAATCTAGTATAATGATATATATATATATATATATATAATTGAATGAGTGAGTGGATATTCGTGGAGGAAACATGTGGGGCTATGTTGGAAGAAAGAAAAATGGGGTGGAGAAAAAACTCCTAAAGATTTGTCGGGTGGGAGTGTTTTTTTTGTTGTTTTGTTGCATTATAACATGTATTATCTATTTATATATATATTATATTTGGATAGCTTTGAAATTCAAGCACTCGATTGTTGCATAAGTCGTCCGTGATTATTTGTAAGGCAGCCTGTGAATCTGCAAAATTATTTTGTCCATGAACAGTGCCCTTCCATTTTCCTATAAATAGGATGCTTAGTTAGAATTGAAATCACACCAGAAATTCAGAGAATTCTCTTCTATAATCTTGAGCGTATTTCTTAAGAGTTTTAAGAAGCTTTAAGCGTAGTGCAAGTTTTCTTCAAGAATATCCTTGTAAAACCCCAAATTTTACGAATAAAGATTTAAATTTCTTGAAATATTTTTTTGAATATTATGGTGTGGATTTAATATAATGTTATAGTTGTGGGTAATATTTACAAATTTTGCAAAGTAAGCAAGTGGTTGTATAATATTCGATTGGCCGGGGATTTTTTTTTTTTTCGGGGAATATCTATACAGCGGCACAATCATTGGTGGACCTCGCAATAGAATTATTTTCAGATTGAGAAAACGGCAAAAATATTTTATGAAAATAACGGCGGAAGTTGTACCGTTAACTGTTGAAACACCCGGTGTTAAAAGTACAGTAATACGCGTAGTTACATAGTAGCATACGGTATTGATTATTGATGCTTACGTGAGAAGTCACTCAGTTTTATTCAATTATTGCTACAGTAATTGTTGCATAGTATCTCACGTTATTTGATTCAATTATTGTCGATATTTTATATATTATTAAATCAATAATTGAGATGACAGAGTTATTAATATTATTATTTGCAATATTAACGATGTCTAGAAGTTACGCCATGAGGAGAGGTTTGGTCACCTAATCGGCGTCGATAGGGAGAAATCCTTATTGAAAGCCCCCTCTTCCTAGGAACGACACAGTCGATTAATATTATGAATTATAATAATGATGATAAATGTTGTTAAATATATTGAGGTGTCTTTTTATGAAGTCACGGAAGTTTTATATATATATATATATTGTTTTATTAGTATTATTAATGTAATAAAATAGAATTTTTTTTATATAAAAATGAATACTTTTATAAAGTTATTTGTTTTATTAAACTATAAATAGAATATATTATATTCTATTATGCATAGTATTTTGTATAGTAAAATCTTTTATATAAAATAGAATACTTTTATAAAGTTATTTATTTTATTAGACAATAATTAGAATATATTATATTTTATTACGCATAGTGTTTGCATAATGTTCTGATAGTGTTTTGCATAGTAAAATCTTTTTATATAAAATGTAATACTTTTATAAAATTAGTTATTTTATTGACAATAATTAGAATATATTATATTTTATTATGCATAGTGTTTTGCATAGTACTGCATAAGATAGTATTTTGCATAGTAAAATCTTTTTATATAAAATAGAATACTTTTATAAAGTTATTTGTTTTATTAGACTATAAATAGAATATATTATATTTTATTTAAAAGATTTTTTTTTATTAGAATATTTTATTAATCTTGCATAGTAAATCAATATGGACCGTCCAGTTTAAAACTAAATCAATACGGGACCGTTCATGAATTAGTTACTATTCAGATCCATTCTCCTATAAATAGAAGCTCATTCCTTCATTATTTCTTACGAATTCATTGAAACTCTAAAGAGAGAAACTATAGAGAAAGAAGAAAAGTATTCGCTACTTCACTACTCCTATATCCAGGTTTCTTCTAAGGTAAGGGATATTATTTGTTGTACAAGTAAGGGGTATTATTTCTTTCATTATTCATGAAGAGAACTTCGTTATTCCATTATTTATTATTTTGGAATAACTTTGATACGCTTTTACCCTATACTTGGTGAAATTCTTACATTATTCCATTCTTTATTATTATGTTGGAATAACTCAGATATATGGGCAATCTGCATACATGGTGAAATTCTTCTATTATTCCATTCTTTATTATTACATTGGAATATCTTTGCCGGTCGCGTATTAAATCGATTTGGTTTCATTAATTAGTATTCATTGGAATAACTCGTCTGCATGCGGCTCTATCGCATGCGTGGTGATTTCGTTGTTATTCCATTCTTTATTATTTTGTTGGAATATCCCGTCATGTAATTTTGCTCGACACGGTTCTCATTCTTTATTATTCGCGCCGGAATATCCCGTCTGCGTGCGTTACGCATTGACACGATTCCATTATTTATTATAATGTTGGAATAACCTGTCTGTGTAGTCTATCGCATGCATGGTGAATTCTGTTGTTATTTCATTCTTTATTATTCTGTCGGAATATCTTGTCTGTGCGTTTATGCATGACCTGGTTCCGTTATTTATTAGTCATTGGAACATCAGCCGGTGCGTAATTTACTTACCGACTTGGTTAGATTATTTATTATTCATTGGAATATCCCATCCGTGCGTTACGCGTGACCGTTCTCATTATTTATTATTCTCGTTGGAATAACTCATGCATGCGGTCTATCGCATGCACGGTGATTTCTTTTGTTATTCCATTCTTTATTATACTCAGTTGGTTAAAGTTTTGACTTCTATTCTCCATGAAATTAGTGGAATATCCTTGATATTTGCGCTTCATCCAGTATCTTTTCATGGAAATATTTTTCTGAGCATTCTTGAATTTTACTCTACAAAGAAGTATCATGTTGACAATTTGGACGTTATTAGTTCCTGGATAAATTAATTCTTGAACTTGCTTTTATTGAATTATTATGTCATTGTCATCATCCTCATGTTTATATTATGTTAAAAAGTCATACGTGGCTCAGTAGTGCGTAGATGGACTTGGTATGATTATGATTTAGAGATTATTCGATATAATCATGTAGTAATGTTACAAATGATATGGAAAAAGTCCTCATTGGCCCGTAGTGCATTGATGGACAGTTTTTGGTATGATTATGGCTATGGATTCTCTTCGGCCAAGGGTGAAAAGATGAATTATTTTATGGCATGATCAGAACCATTGATGAATACACAAATATCCTTGGCCCGTAGTGCATGGATAATTTGTGGTTGTGATATCTTAATGAATATCCTTGGCAGTAAAAGTGGGGATGATGTGGATTATTTATTAAGTTTGAGTCCCAGCGATAAATGTGATGAAAAACCTTTTAAATCATAAAAGATAGTAGATTTTATTCTCTACTTGACTCTTTTAATGGATTACTTGTTCCGCTGCAGTTAAACTTGGTGTTTGTTATATTTTATCGGTTTAACATTGTTGAAAACTAATGATAATTTATTCTACATTATCTTAGTCATAATATTTCTTCTTGGGCTAGTTGAGCTCACCCTTTCTTTTTCTTTGTTCTCTTGGAAAATGAGAGCGTAGCGGGACTAGTCGGAAGCGGAGTGACGGTCCGGATGATAGTATTAGTAGTCCTCACTATTACATTAAATAGTGTGACAATAAATGTAATGAGGACTTATTCGAGAGTGGATATTGTCTGTAAGACAATATTTGTATTAAAACTCATGACTCTCTTGTTGTATATTAAAGATTGTATTTGTATTACGTACCATGTATTTGGCGACTCGAATAGGTGATGTATACTGTTTTGGGGGCGCCACAATCCTCGCCCTCTACCGATTGGAATACTCTTCTTTTTACGGTGAAAGGTATTATTTCTTTCGTATTCATGAAGAGAACTTACATTATTCCATTCATTATTATTCGTTGGAATAACTTCGTATCTGTGGACTACCCTATACTTGGTGAAATTCTTACGTTATTCTATTCTTTATTATTATGTTGGAATAACTCCATACATGCCAAGTACCGCATACATGGTGAAATTCTTCTGTTATTCCATTCTCTATTATTCTGTTGGAACATCCTGTTTGTGCGTTTACGCATGACCTGGTTCCATTATTTATTATTCTATTAGAACATCCTGTCGGTGCGAATTTTGCCTGACCTGGTTCCGTTATTTATTATTCTGTTGGAATATCACATGCATGCGTTTACGCATTGACACAGTTCCGTTATTTATTATTATGTTAAAATAACCTGTCTGTACGGTCTATCGCATACCTGGTGATTTCTTTTGTTATTCCATTCTTTATTATACTCAGTTGGTTAAATTTTTGACTTTTATACTCCATAAAATTAGTGGAATATCCTTGATATTTGGGTTTCATCCAGTATCTTTTTATGAAAATATTCTTCTGAGCATTCTTGAGTTTTACCCCACAAAGCAGTATCATGTTGACAATTTGGACGATATTGGTTCCTGGATAAATTAATTCTTGAACTTGTTTTATTGAATTCTTATATCATTGCATCATCCTCATGTTTATATTATGTTGAAAGTCATCTCGTGGGCTGTAGTGCATAGATGGACTTGGTATGATTATGACCGAGGATTATTCTTAAGATAATCATGGACCGTAATATTATAAATGATGTGGTAAAAGTCCTCATTGGCCCGTAGTGCATTGATGGGATGAGTTGTTGGCATGATCATGACCATTGATGAATACACGAATATCTTTGGCCCGTAGTGCATGGATAATTTGTGGTCGTGATACTAATGAATATCCTTGGTCAGTAGTGCGGGGATGATGTGGAGTATTTATTAAGTTTGAGTCTCAAATGATAAAAGTGATGAAAAACCTTTTAAATCATAAAAGATAGTAGATTTTATTTCTACTTGACTCTTTTAATGGATTGCTTGTTACTGCTTAGCTATGATTAAACTTGATGTTTGTTATATTTTATCGGTTTAACTTATTGAAGGCTAACGATAATTTATTCTGCATTATCTTAGTCATAATATTTCTTACTGGGCTAGTTTAGCTCACCCTTTCTTTCACTGTTTTCTTCAAGAAATGTGAACGTAGCCGGGACTAGTCTGGGAATGGAGTGACGGTTCAGATGGCAGTATTAGTAGTCCTCACTATTCTGTTAAATAGTGTGACAATAAATGTAACGAAGACTCCATTGAGTGTGGATATTGTCTAGATGACAATATTCTTATGAAAACTCTTAGATTATGTTTTGTCGTATTTTACACGACGGTTGTATAATTAAGTTTGTATTTGTATTTTGTACCATGTATTTGGAGACTCAAGAGGGGTGATGTATACCTATTTTGGGGGCGTCACAACAGCTGCTGGTGCTGACGTCTTTCCATCATTGTTGAATCTCCTCTTCTTGAAATGTCTACTCTAATTGTCATGGCCATGATTACCACCGAAGTGATTACCATTTCTGGCATGTTGATTCCCTCCACGTTTGTTGTCACCGCTCGATGATCGCTACCCTTGGTATTATCGACTTCTTATACCGCTTTCTCTCTTGGTTGGGTTGACTCATTATCGCTCTCCAATAAGCGAGCCCTATTCACAACATCTGAATACAATCACAGTTTATGAGAGATAAGGTATTGACGTATCTCGGGTTTCAAACCTCTTAGAAACATCCACGTCATTCTCTCCTCATTATCAACTAAGAGGGACGCAAACCGAGACAACTCGGCAAACTTAGCTACGTACTGCGCCATGGTCATATTGTTTTGCTCAAGCTTGATGAACTCTACCTCCTTCATGTGACGAATACTTTCAGGAAAGTACTTATCGTTGAACAGTTCTTGGAACTTCTCCCAAGACATCTTCAGTGCGGCAGGTTGAGTACGCTTTACAGATTCCTACCAGTAATATGCCTTTGCTCGCAACATAAAGGTGGCAAAGGGAACCTTTTACTCCTCGGAGCAACCCAAGACATCAAATATCTTGTTGATCTGCTTTTTTCACGTCTCCGCCTTAAGTGATTTTGGCTCTCCAAAAAACTCCGGTGGTCCCAGCTCGAATGAAGCGCTTAGCGAATGGCCGTCCGAGAAGTTGTCGGTTTTCACTGCATTTTGGACAGGAGCCGCCTCACTGATGTTGAATGAATTGCATAAAACTTCCGAACATCCTATCGTTCATCATTTGATCGTTGTTATTTACCCGAGTATTATTGTCCTCTCCCACGCACATTATCACGGTATTAATCATGGTGACTCAGCGGCCTCATGTGCTTCATTGCTTATCTCAACATTTTCGGATGCCATTTTCAAATACTGCCACAAAACAAGGGTTAATTAACATATCACATATTATCCTTATCCTCTGACCAACCAATTAAATACCAAATAAACTTAGATAGGTCATACTAGCGAAGGAATTCCCCGTCTCTCCCCTCCTAGTTCTTGTTTCACATTTCAGCCAGGGATCATATCCCTAAGCTTTGATACCAACTGTGACGCCCCCAAAACAGGTATACATCACACATCTTGAGTTGCCAAATACATGGAACAGAATACAAATACAAGCTTAATTATACAACCGTCGTGTAATATACGACAAGACATAGCTGAAAGTTTAAACAGAAATATTGCCTTCTAGACAATATCCACTCTCAAATAGAGTCTTCATTACATTTATTGTCACACTATTTTATAGAATAGTGAGGACTACTAATACATCATCTCGGACCATCACTCCGTTCCCCGACTAGTCCCGACTACGTTCTCATTTCCTAAAGAGAACAATGAAAGCAAAAGGGTGAGCTCAACTAGCCCAGTAAGAAATATTATGACTAAGATAATGCAGAATAAATTATCAATAGTCTTCAACAATATTAAACTAATAAAATACAATAGACATCAAGTTTAACTGCAGCGGAATAAGCAATCCATTAGAAGAGTCAAGTATAGCATGATACCTACTATCTTCTATGATTTAAAACGTTTTCATCAATTTTTTTCGCTGAGACTCAGCATAATAAATAAAACACATCATCGAATCATCCCAGCACTATGGGCCAAGGATATTCATTAAATCATCAATGGTCATGACTATACCGAATAATCCCTGGTCATAATCATACCAAAAACTGTCCATCACTGTACTACAAGCCACTGAGGACTTTTACCACATCATTTATAACATTACAGGTCATGATTATACCGAATGATCCCTCGTCATAATCATACCGAGTCCATCTATGCACGTAAGCCAGAGATGACTTTCATCACAATATAAGCATGAGGATGATCACAATGACATAATAATTTAATAAAACAAGTTCAAGAATAAATTTAAAGATTTATAAGTTAATTTATCCTGAAATCAATAACGTCCAAATTGTGAACATGATACTTCTTTGTGGAGTAAAATTCAAGAATGCTCAGAAGAATATTTCCATGAAAAGATACTGGATGAAGTGCAAATATCCAGGATACTGGATACTGGAATAGTGAGGTAACAGACTTCTCTTATTCTTTCTCTCTATAATTTCTCTCTATAATAATTCTTCTATAGCTTTAGTGAATTGGTGAGAAATGAAGAAAGAATGAGCTTCTATTTATAGAAAAATATAATTTTGATAATTGCACGTTTTGGGGCTCGAAATATTACAGTATAATACCTTCCTCTTTTTCTTCATTTTTAATTTAGTCCTGCAAGTATTATCAAACTTGCACCACCTCCCCTAATAGTAAATCATGTGAATCAATAGTAAATCATGTGACTCAATAGTTCTAGACATGTGAAAATACGAATTACAGTATAGTACCTCCATCTATACCTCCATTTTTAACTTAGTCATGCAAGTATTATCAATCTTGCACCAACTCCCCTAATAGTAAATGAATGTGAATCAATAGTACACACATGTGAACAAATAGTTATAATCATGTGAATCAATAGCAATTAATTGCTCATTTATCCGGTTAATTACCCGATTGGTCAATATAACCTCCAGACATCAATTATTATCGAAATAAATGTCGATTTTCACTAACACTAATAATTTTAACACAATGGAACTATCAATTTCATCTTTAATCAACACGAACTTATTCATCATTAATATTATAATTCACAATATTTAACAACTAGGTCGTTCCCAGGAAAGAGGGGACTTTTCGATAAGGATTTCTCTTTATTAGCGTACAATTAGATGACCAAGCCTCTCATTGACAGAACTTCTAGACATTGTAAATATTACAATTTAATAATATATCATATTATGCAGATGATACTGTGACAATAATAGAATCAATAATATGAGAGATATGATGCAGCAATTACTATAGCAATAATTGAGTATAACTGAGTGACTTCTCACGTAAACATCAATAATCAATACTGGTGTGCTACTATGCAACCACGCCAGACATCGTATTTTTACTACTGAAAGTAGTTCAACGGTTTTAACGGTAACACTTCAAATTAGTTATTTTTATAAAAGATAATTGCTGTTTTTTACTACTTACAAGGGTCCACTAATGATCGTCGTCGTGCATAATATTCTCCGTTAAAATGAATATTCCCCGACCAATTGAATATTATATAACCATTTGCTTACTTTGTAAAATTTGTAAATATTACCCACAACTATAACATTATATTAAATCCACACCATAATATTCAAAAATATATTTCGAGAAAATTATTCTTTATTCATAAAAGTTGGGGTCTTACAAATAACATCCATTACCTCAAAAGAATGGTACTTCTGATTGGAATATCGGATGTAATGCTGAAAGAAACTTGCACTGAATAGCAACTCTCAAAGTATCTAAATACTCACAAGAATACGCTCGATAATATATAGAGAGAAAACTTATGTTTCTGGTGTGATTTTTAATTCTAACTAAGCACCCTATTTATAGAAAAATGCTAGAACGCCAAAGAAGACTAAATTAATAAAATATTAATTTTTTATTACCAATTTTCACGCTTGCCATACTTGAAATCAAACTTTGAAATTCAGCAAATTCAAGAGATAAAAGGACAAGTGGGTCCCACCTTCTAGAAATCTCCACCAAAATCATTTATAAAAACAATTTCTGAATCAGTTACCTCTTAAAACTCATAACAAATCATACGTTAATTTTTAACGGTTCAAAATCTATGGACATATACTCAACTTATATATATATATATAACATATCCAAAAATCACAACGATCCAACAGTTGGATTAAAAATTATAACTCACGCAATATAGCTTAAGAACACTGATTTTTTGGACTATGAGTCCTTTGGACCAGTTTCATTCAAACAGTTACCACGAAAAATCTACAAAAGATTTTTGGGTGATTCAAATTTCTGTGTTTATCTTACTTTCAGGGATTTATTTTGATATATGGTTCATCTCCTAACTCATTATACATAAAGAGTTATAGATTTTACAAAATCAAGTAATAAACTGATTTTTCTGAAAATCTCCATATTTTGTTCTTCTTTTGATTTCTAGATTTCTCTCATTTGATTCATGCATCGTAAATTTAGTGTAAAGATATCACCATTAGTATATTATTATATAACCACATTATACATTTATAATGTAATATAATAATATATTTGAATAAATTATTTTATCAGAAAAGATAAAATATCAATTTTTAACAATTGTCACTTTTCTAAAAATTCCTCCATTTATATCCCCATTAAAATAAATATTTTCTTATCATATAAATCAATAATTAATTATTCATAAATAATATTACAGAATCACAATTATGACAACTAGGTCGTTCCCAAGAAAGAGGGGGTTTTCTAATAAGGATTTCTCTTTACTGGCGCGCAATTAGATGACCAAATCCCTTTCCTAGACAGAACTTTCTTAGACATTACCAATAATGCTATCTAACAATATTATTCAAATAATATGAATTATTGATTTGATAATGGAAATACTGTGCAGTAAGAATTATTGAAACAACAATAATATAAAATATAAATGTAGCAATTATTTACTCAATAAAATAAAATATTGAACAGTAATTACAGTAACAATTATTGAGTAGTGTCTTCTTACGTAAGAATCAAGAATCCAAAAATATTGTGCAATACCATGTCTTCTTTCGTGCAACAACACGTATTATTTTACTTTACCCACCGGGTATTCCAATGCTTTTAGCAGAATAACTACTAATCGTTATTTATAAAAAAACTCATACTTGTCGCTTTTCTTCATCCCGTGGTTATTACATTATGGGGGCCCATAAATTGTCTGCGTTGTCGCATTTAATATTCCTCGGCAAAGAAGAATATTCCACCACCAAACGAATATTCCCGACAAAGAATGAATAGTATTTTATTACCACTCATGTATTTTTAAACTTTACATATATCACCCTTAACTTTAACTTTTTATCAATTTAACCATTTACTGAATAATAATTATAAAAAAATTGAATACTTTTATTTCATAAAATTCGGGGTCTTACATTATTCTTCCCCTTTTTTTGTTTCTCCTCATTCTTTGAAAGTTTGGTATTATTGTTACGGTAATTAAACCGTCCTCGCCCATGGCCATGACCACGACCTCTATTATGACCACGACCACGACTATAATTATTATTATGTCTTGTAACATTCACTTTAGGGAATGGAACTGAACCAGTCGGTCGTGATTCATGATTTTTCATTAAAAACTCATTATTTTATTTAGCCACAAGGAGACATGAAATCAGTTCAGAATATTTCTTAAAATCTCGTTCTCTATATTGCTGTTGCAGGAGCACACTCGAGGCATGAAAAGTAGAGAATGTTTTTTCTAACATATCTTCATCAGTGATATTATCTCCATATAATTTCAATTTAGAACTGATTTTAAACATTACAGAATTATATTTGCAAAATCCCAAATTTTACGAATAAAGATTTAATTTTTTCGAAATATTTTTTTCAAAATTATGGTGTGAATTTGAGATAATGTTATAATTGTGGGTAATATTTATAAATTTTGAAAAGTATTCAAGTTTTTATATAATATTCGATTGGTCGGGGAATATTCGTTTTAACAGGAATATTAAATGACGACCAAGACAATCATTGGTGGACCCCACAACGGAATTATTATCGGAATGAGAAAACGACAGAAATATTTCTATGAAAATAACGGCGGAAGTTTTATCGTTAAACCGCTGAACTACCCAAAGAGTAAAAACAAAGAATACGCGTGGTTGCTAAGTAGCATTACCGGTATTGATTATTGATGCTTATATGAGAAGTCACCGGTTTTGTTCAATTATTGCTACAAGAATCACGTGACAAGATCTCACGTTATTTGATTCAATTATTGGAAATATTTTATATATTATTAAATCAATAATTGAGATGAAAAGTTATTCATATTATTATTTGCAATATTGACGATGACTAGAAGTTCTATCAAGGAGAGGTTTGGTCACCTAATTGCGCGCAAATAGGGAAAAATCCTTATTGGAAAGCCACATCTTTCCTGGGAACAACCTGGTCGATTAATATTGTGAATTATAATAATGGTGATAAATATTGTTAAAATTATTAAGGTGATTTTTATGAAGTTTTGCTTATTTTATAGACCTCCATTTACCTATTTTTCAAAATAATCGGTAGAAAATTATTTTATATAATAATAGTGGGGCCACATGTGGGGCCCACATGTGGAGAAAAAGTCTTGGTGGGAGAATTTTGCAGCACGGAAAGTTTATATATATATATATATATATATATATTATATATATAAATTTTGTTTTATTATTATTATAAATGTAATAAAACAAAACTTTTTATATAAAACAGAATACTTTTATAAAGTTATTTATTTTATTAGATTTTAAATAAAATATATATATATATATATTATAAATTTTGTTTTATTATATAATTATAAATAGAATATATTATATTTATTGCATAGTACCCTTTTCATTCTCCTATAAATATGATGCTTAGTTAGAATTAAAAATCACACCAGAATTCAGAAAATTCTTCTTCTATAATCATGAGCGTATTTCTTTAGAGTTTAAGAAAGCTTTGAGCGTAGAAAATAGTGCAAGTTTTCTTCAAGTATATCCCCACCCTACCCGTCGGAATACTCTTCTTCTTAAGGTAAGGGGTATTATTCTTTCGTATTCACGAAGAGAGTTATTTTTCTCTCAATACTCGTAAGGGTTGTTATTCCATCCTTTATTATTATGTTGGAATAACCTGTCTATGCGAAGTACCGCATACATGGTAAAATTCTTTTGTTATTCCATTCTTTATTATTCTATTAAATAATCTGGCTGTGCGGTCTATCGCATACCTGGTGAATTCTGTTGTTATTCCATTCTTTATTATTCTGTTGGAATATCCTGTCTGTGCGGATTACACATGACCTGGTTCTATTTTTTATTATTTTATTGGAATATCCTGTCTGTGCGGATTACGCATGACCTAGTTCCATTCTTTATTATTCTATTGGAATAAACTGTCTATGTGGATTACCGCATGCATGGTGAATGATCCTTTGTATTCATTCCTTATTAACTTGTGAAAATGATCTGTCTACGTGGATTACCGCATGGCGGACGAAAATCCATTTGCAGTTTTATATATTCTATTATACTCAGTCGGTTAAAATTTTAGCTACTATACTCCATGAAATTGGTAGAATATCCTGGATATTTGAGCTTCATCCAGTATCTTTTCATGGAAATATTCTTCTGAGCATTCTTGAATTTTACTCCACAAAACAGTATCATGTTGACAATTTGGACGTTATTGGTTCCTGGATAAATTAATTTATAAATCTTTAAAATTTATTCTTGAACTTATTTTATTGAATTCTTATATCATTGCCATCATCCTCATGTTTATATTATGTTGAAAGTCATCTGTGGCCTGTAGTGCATAGATGGACTTGGTATGATTATGACCAGGGATTATTCGGTATAATCATAACCGTAATGTTACAAATGATGTGGAAAAAGTCCTCATTGGCCTGCAGTGCATTGATGGACAGTTTTTGGTATGATTATGGCTATGGATTCTCTTCGGCCAAGGGTGCAAAGATGAATTGTTTTATGGCATGATCATGACCATTGATGAAAACACGAATATCCTTGGCCCGTAGTGCATGGATAATTTGTGGTTGTGATACTAATGAATATCCTTGGCCGTAGTGCAAGGATGATATGAATTATTTATTGAGCTGAGTCTCAGCGATAAAATTGATGATAAATCTTTTAAATCATAGAAGATAGTAGATTTTATGCTCTACTTGACTCTTCTAATGGATTACTTATTCCGATGTAGTTGTTGATCTAAAACTTGTTGTCTATTATATTCTATCAGTTGTTATACTGTTGAAGGCTAAGGATAATTTATTTTGCACTATCTTAGTCATAATATTTTTTACTGGGCTAGTTGAGCTTATCCTTTCTTTCATTGTTCTCTTCAGGAAATGAGAATATAGCTGGAAAGAGTCGGGGAATGGAGTGATGGTCCAGGATGGCTTTAGTAGTCTTCACTATTCTACAGAATAATGTGATAATAATTGTAATGAGGACACCATTTAGTGTGGATATTTTCTAGATGACAATATTCTTATTTAAACTCTCTGCTATATTTTGTCGTATTTTACACGACTGTTGTATAATTAAGTTTGTATTTGTATTCTGTACCATGTATTTGGCGACTCAAGATGGGTGATGTATACCTATTTTGGGGGCGTCACAATATTCACTTACTGATTTAAAATCCTGTAATCGTAAATGTATCCAATCATAACGAGCTTTTGGAAGAATAACTGTTTTTTGATGGTCATATCTTTCTTTCAAATTTTTTCAAAGAATAAGAGGATCTTTTATTGTGAGATACTCTAACTTCAACTCCTTGTGGAGATGATGGCGTAAGAATATCATGGCCTTTGTTTGGTTTTGGCTTGATGTTTCATTACCATCTTTAATGGTGTCTCCAAGACCCATGGCATCAAGATGAATTTCGGCATCAAGGATCCATGACAAATAATTCTTACCCGTAATATCAAGTGCCACGAACTCAAGTTTTGCAAGATTTGTCATTATAACTTCATACAAAAATTTATCAAAAAGGTCATTAGAAACATATCAAATATGCTACCATGCCAAAAAGAAATATATCAAAAATTATTAGAAATATATCAAATATGCTATCATGCCAAAAAGAAATATATCAAAAGATCATTAGAAATATATCAATTTTTTTTAAAGATTATTTTAGTACGAAAACTAGAAAGTACCCTTTTGAAGATTATATCTTCTAGTTGTTATCTGCTGAGATATGAAAATATCTAAAAATGTAATCATCATGTATTTTACCGCATCCCTTTTGATTTATTTAGATTGGAAGGAATGTAAAATTACAATACACTTTTATAAAAAAAAACACTGTACAATAATTGAGGTTAGATATTTCACCGTATAACAACAAGACAATTTGAGGGTGGTGTGATGATGGCTTACATATATGAGTATGACAATCATTAGTATGCTAGAACCAAGAACAACAAACTCTAATAATAGGTTATGAATAGAATAACATGTAGTATGTTATACTAAAAAAATTTGTGTATCCATATATATATATATATGGGGAATGATCCATAGTATCTATTTGCTGTGGATAAAAAAAGTAGCATATAGAATCTTAACCATCCGTTTGTTAAATGAATGACTGAGATTTGATTTAGGAAATCGTTGTCCGCTAGTCTTACTAGCGGACGTAGTTAATGTAATTTTTAGCCCATGTGCCGAATATTGTACAGCTATTACTAAGCTATCCGCTAGTCATACTAGCGGATGGACCCATTACACATGAAGTTGCTTCTTCAATGTTTGGGAGTCTAGAGGAAAAACCAAGATGATCTTGGTCAATAAGTGAAATATCCTTTTGACCAAACTCATCTCTTGTCAATTCTCGAAAAACAACCAAAGTGTTTAGGCTCATGATTGGCTATGTTCAAGCTTAAAGCACCATCTTTTCTAGGGAATACCGGAAGAATCCTCGGAAACCATAGCTTTTGAGAATATATCGATGTGAAATCACGAGGGAATCCATTATTGATATCAATAAAGATGTCTCCCCGCCCTGTCCGGACACACTAGCAGAGGTATCTCCCAAGTAACATTTCTAGTTGAGCTCTTTGCCCAAACTAAAGGTTGAGAATTTTCGAGTGTCATTAGCATCAAATCACTTCCACCCTCGTCACCCCAAGGAAAGTCCGGAAGACTAGATGCAAGATCCTCATGATGGCTATCTTACGTAGTTTCATCAACCAGGAACTGCTTATTTTTTTTTCTTTTAGGAAGAACTTGGTAGAATTGGTTCGAGAAAATTGAGTTGTTGACGGACGGGGCATTAAAGTTGGTCAAAGGTGAAAGACTAATTCCAACGAATTGGCTAAAAATTTATTAACTACGTCCGCTAGTAAGACTAGTGGGACGTTGATTTTTAAATCATATCTCAACCCATTAATTTAATAAACGGATGGTTAAGATGTTATATGCCACTTTTTGATCCATAACAAATAGATGCTTTATGGATCATTGTCATATATATATATATATATATATATATATATATATATATATATTAGATAAATATACCTTTTCCTTCAAATCAAATATGATTAACGTGTTATAAAAGATTACTAAAAAATTAAGAACAAATGATTAGAGAAAAGAGAGTATTCTCATAATTTTTTCTATATCCTCCATTCTCTTATACAATGTTATTATTTATAGATATATGGACTTAAAAGTTTCAACACTCAAAAGTTATGAGTTTTAAAACTTAATGAACATGGGAGTTCCATACTTAATGAACATGGGAGTTCCAAAATACTAAATATCATTATAATTAAATAAAATCTAGACATCCATAAATATATTTGTTATACTTTTATAACAGAATGAAGTATATTTTATCCTCATCTAAGTCTCTTAGATGTAGAGATTTATTCTTAGTAATAAAAATATTTCGCCTTTTGCAACAAAAAAAGAAAAAAGAAAATTTCTTTAACAAGACTAGAAAGGGCATAGTCGTGAGTTTTCTAACCGCAGTCGAACTAATTTTTACAAACTCGGGTCTCTGTGGTTCATGAATTATTTTTGACCATGACAAATTATTACTAGTGGAAATCGAACTTAAGATGTTTAAATTTATAATTCATCCCAGAACGATCTTTAATCACTGTGCTAATTACTAGAATTAGAAAAAGTCAAATTTAGTTATAAGCTTGCCTTGGTGTTTGCGACTCACAATTTTTATTTAATTATTTATTTATCAGTATAATCGTACTCGGGAATACTATGATTACGGTAAGTTACCCCGTGCACGTGCAGCTGACATAAATAAGATAGTATAATAATAATAATCTCTAAAATATTAAATTCATATCTAACCCGCAGAAACAGAATCCTTTCTGTAGTATCACTTTTGACCAGTAAAAATTTTATGTCGCTTAAATGACTTAATTACCCCCCTCCTAGTAAAATTTTAGGTAACGGTTAGTAGAGTTTAGCTTTTTTGGGTAAGTTAATTAATTGATCGATAGAATATAAGAACGCAGATTTAAATTATATATGCCACGAAGATTTTATTAATCAATCAATTAACTTACTAATAAATAAATTTTATACTAACCGAATTCAAAATTTTATGTCCTACACTTCTACTACTTTTTGGGAATAAATCGATATTGTTTAATATTTGTAAGTTAATGTTATATTTGTTTATAAAATAATGAGCCAAATAAGATTATTTATGTTACCTCGATTTCAAAGTTAGAGATACATATTAAATTTTAAATTAGTATAATTTGTAAAAGTTTAAAATAAAATAAATTTTGTGATTAATATTTTTTGTTATATACTATACAATTATAATAATTTTATTAACTAAAAATAAATAAATTCACATCGATTTGAAGTTTTATTATGTAAGTCGTTTCAATTCGAAAAGACAAATTATATTTCTAATTTTGAAACAGAGGTAGTATTAATTTATTATTACAAATGACTATTTATCTCATAATTAGTTCGTTATTTAATTTCATAAATTATATTTAAGCATTTTTAAGGTCATTTGATGAGGAATTATTATCCAAAGTAGAAAGATGATATTATATATTTCTCCTTTTAAGTATCAAATGACTTTAGTTTTGAACAAAAATAGTTTAAAGATTAAATTAAAGAATAATTATGAGATAAAATAATTAAAATAAAAATAAATTAACATAAAAAGTAAATTTCATGATACATCAAAAAAAAAACATAAAGAACCTTAAAGACTAAAGTCAAGGTCATATTGAAAAACTAAGGGATGTTTGATAAAATTAAATAAAATAGTTCATAATATTTAAGTAATTTGAATGAGTTGAATGAATCAAATTCTAAATACTGAATGAAAAAAGTTATTTGATAATTGACATATCTAAAACATCTTAATGATATATTTTTATTATTTTATCCTTCTGAAAAAATTCAAAATTATTATAAATTTATTTAATATTACTTGATATAATAGTTAATATTGTAAAAAAATAAATAAATATAAGATACTTCATTCAGCCAAAAAAATTGCACTTGACATTTCAGCCCAAAAATCTGACTGATTGAGCCATTCAGACAATTTTTATTCAAAACAAATACATTGAATGACGGACCGATTTAACCATTTAGCTCTAAACAAACACCCCTCTAAATACAGTTTAGACCATAAAATTTGTAGAGTTGTTGAGGTTTACGCTTTAATATTTAAAATGTATTTAAGTGTAACTCAGCGTTTTTTATAGGTTTTAATTGGCTAAAAGTGAGGGTTCATTTTGTTTAGCGAAAAAGAATTTTAAGAGTGTATTTTGACCAATTAAAACCTCAAAAAATACATTTTATTTAGCAAAAAAGAATATTAAAATATACTTAAATATGTTTTAAATATTAAGGTGTAAACCTTAATAATCTTACAAATTTTGGAATACACAGTATTTTAGTTTAAATTTTTTTTGGGACAAGAGATGGTCAATAAAAAGGATAGATAAAGGTTGGTCCCAGACTCTAAAAGGCCAAATTTTACTTCAACCAAATAGGGTTTTAACTTCAAAGGTACTCCTTCCATCCTAAAAACAGGATTAAATATATAATTATTTTTTTCTCTAAAAAAAATGAGATAAAATATATAAAGTGAAAAATAATTATGTCATTTAGTAGGGTTTAATTTAGTGGCAAAGTCAGAAATAATTTTTAGTGGGGTCAAAATTATTACTAAGCTATAAATAATTTGATTTAGGAGTTCTTTAGGCGTTCTTTAACTATTTTCTTAATACTTTTGTACTTTTGGGTCTCACACTATATTGACTTATAATATATTTTTTGAATTACAACTGTTCATAAATAATTAATTCATTAATTATTTTTAAAAATAAAATTAATTAGATTATTATTTAGTTTAAAATATTATAGAGAGATAGATATACATGAGAGGATATGAGTCGTATGTGGTTAAAATTGGATTGACAAAGTTATAATTTTTCAATTTTGACCCCGTATAATAAAAAAATTATAAAATTTTAATGGGTTCAATTTATATATAATTTTTAAATTTTTTAAAATTTATCTTATATTATAGAGCAATTATTTTTTTGAGTAGGGTCAATTAATGTGTATACTGTTGTATATACTACAAGGAATGTTTGGTTGTGCAAGTGCAATTAACCCTGCATCCAAACTGATTCTTAGCAGAAACAAATTGTAAGAAGGTGAGATTTAGCCAAGTGAGCTTAATCCAAAAGCACCACACTCTCCTCTTTGCCTCCCTCCTCGATGTTTGTGCTGTGTAAGAAAAGTTGTCCCCACTGTTTTTCTATTATATGGTGGTACAAAAACAAACAAAACCTCAAACCTCCACTATTCCCTTTTGTTTACCCAAGTACCACACCTCAGGTTTAGTCACCATACATACGCAAAAGAAGGTAAAAAAAATAGAAAGAGAAAGTAGTGAAATTCAAGATGAAGAAAGAGTCTCCCATGTGGTTGTCAAGAATTACAGATCTAAAGCTTAAGAAGATAAGAATTTGAAATAGACCAGTTAAAGCAAAAACTAGTTTTTCATAGAAAAGGGGTTTAATTAATTGTTGAAGTGAAACAGTGAGAAAAAAAGGAGGAGAGAGATTGGGATGGTGGGCTCAGGAGCATCAGATAGAAGCAAAGAAGCAATTGGGATGATGGCCCTTCATGAGGCCCTTAGAAGTGTCTGTCTCAACTCAGATTGGACTTACTCTGTCTTCTGGACTATTCGTCCTCGACCGTATGTTTGTCTCTTTCTCTCTCTAATTGGCTTTGCTATTGTGCTGTTTTTTACATGGGTTTCTGCCATTTTTACAGGAGAGTTAGAGGTGGTAATGGTTGTAAAGTTGGAGACGACAATGGTAGCTTGTAAGTATGCTTCTTTATCTTACTAAGCCAGAGTAAAATAGAGGAAAACAGGGGAACTTAGTCTAAAAAGTGTATAAACTTGAGATTTTTTGTTGTTGTTGTTGTTGTTAATTATTGGTTTTACGAGTGATAATGACAAGTGGGTGTTCATTGATTTTGTTATTATTAGTGTACTGTTTACTGATTAATTACTTTGAATTGAATTGGAGTTATTTGTATATTTTTGCAGGATGTTGATGTGGGAAGATGGATTTTGCAGAGGTAGAGTTGCAGAGTGTTTGGAGGAGATGGATGGGGAAGATCCTGTCAGAAAAGCATTCAGTAAAATGTCCATCCAGTTATATAATTATGGAGAAGGGTGGGTAGTGTTTTTATTTTGGATTTAATGAGTTCAAAGGGAATAAAATCTGATGCAAATGAGATAAAAATCTTATTAGTATATGCTTCTTAATTGGGTGAAATTTGTTGAACAGGTTGATGGGAAAAGTTGCTTCTGATAAGTGCCATAAATGGGTATTCAAAGAGCCTTCAGAAAGTGAAGCAAATATTTCAAACTACTGGCAGAGTTCTTTTGATGCTGTATGAATTCCTTATACAGAGACCCAATATTAATCTCAAGGGTCTCTTGATTAACCAATAAAGTGTTAAACCTTCCCTTTTTTTAGTTACTTGAGCTTCTTTTACTACAACCAAAATTTATGAATCTGTTTCCTTCTAATTTATTAATTGCAGCTTCCTCCTGAATGGAGTGATCAGTTTGAGTCGGGCATTCAGGTGAGAGAATCAGTAGTTAATGAGAATTACTTCCACTTTTATTTTGTCTTGTGTTTTTTGCAGTAACTTAGTTTGTGTTATTTTGATTTCTGTATCCAGACTATTGCTGTAATTCAAGCTGGACATGGCCTTCTGCAACTGGGTTCCTGCAAGATTGTGAGTTTCATTTATTGCTCAATCTGTTTTCATATTTTTCTATCTTGTGATCTCATTCAAATAAAATATAAATAAAAAAGAAGTCAATACACACAATATTGGCTGATGGGCAATAAATGTTTTAGCACTTTTATGCAAAGATCAGATCAATATGACAATATGTAATATCCTCAGATACCTGAAGACCTCCATTTTGTGCTGAGAATGAGGCATACCTTTGAATCACTTGGCTACCAATCTGGCTTTTATCTATCCCAGCTATTCTCTTCCACACGCGGAAACGCATCAAATTCTTCCACAGTTCCTTTAAAACAACCCACAATTCCTACCCGCACTCCTCTCTTCAATTGGGGGCCGAGGCCAATTGGATCAACAACTTCAGTTCTGCCATCTCCCAATTTTCAGAGCTCGGCTAGACTTGGTTTTCCACAGTCCAAAGATGAAACACATATGTTTCTACTCCCTCATTCATCCGAAGCCCGAATGGAAGATATGATGGGAGATCATGAGAATGACATCAAATGGCCTAACGGGTTGACTTTCTTCGGCGCACTCACAGGAAGAACTGATGATGCCAAGCTCTTGTTCAATCCCGAGGGACTAGGAAGCAAAACCGACCAGAATCACCATCCGAATCCAAATTCAGATGCTTCAGGCTTGCATAACAATGGAATTGCAGATCCCAATGAGTTCTTGAGCTTGGATAGCCATCCTGAAAGTGCAAGGAAGATGGAAAACAAGTTTAAGAGGAGCTTTACTTTGCCTGCTAGAATGGCTTCGTCATCTTCTTCGACTTCACTGGATCATCATCAACAGAATCCCGGATATAGAAACTCTGAAGCAGGAATGTACTCAGATGTCATGGAGACCTTTTTGGAGTGATCTTTGGAGGCTTGTATTAGATGATCGAGGGTAGAAGCGAAGAAGTTGTATTATTAGGAAAAACTTTTTTAGCTTTCATTCTCGGTTCACAGTTCACAGTTCTGTGTTCTTACTCTCTTTTCTATATGTTTGGTGTTCTGAACTTCCTCCATATCTTGGTTTTAGGCTTTTTAGTCCTAGATAGGGGCTGTTGCGGTTTGAAGCTCAAACCACACCCCACACCCGACCCAAAATCGCTTAGGTGCAGTTTGACAAATTCAAAATTGCACATGAAACCGTTTGTGATTGGTGCAATGCGGTTTTAAACCGTGCGGTGCAATTTTATTTGGTGCAATCTTCATAAAATGCTGCTATTATTCATTAGATCGTTAAACAAAGGCTGGAAATTTGAAAACAAACGATTCTAATTGTTGTGTGATAAATTAAAACATGACTAGTATAATCTTGACAGTGTTGATCACTGCAGCTGAAGTGGTTTTAACTGTTTTTGGTCGAGACGCAGATGAAGTGCATACATTTGGTTGGAGTGGTTTTTAGAATGTTAGAATTGATCTTCAAAAAATTTCAGGTCATGATTTTGTTTGGAGTTAGTTATGAAATTTCCTATCAGTGAGTTAGTTATAAAGTTCTCTGGATTGGGATTTATGCCCCCAAACACATGCAGTGCTTTAAATATAGGAGGTTATAAGTACTCTCTAAATTTCAGTGGTGAAATTTGGAGTGCATTGATATGTTAAATAGGTAAACTAGTAAGAACATGTCTCCTCTTTTTTATTTATTTTTTTAACAGAGGGAAACTAGAGCATTTGTCTTTGAAAGTAGAAATTAGAGTCGATCTGAAGTAATCAACCAAGTTTCAACCAAATATACCCCATATATATCTATCTAAATCAATTTCAATTAACAGCAGAAAAAGAACCACCAGGCCTCAAAGGCAAGTTCTCTAGCGTGGCATTCCATTCCGTGCATGCCGACACAAACCAGCAAAAAAATCTCCGGCAAAACCCTATACTTCCTTTGCTCTTACCTCCAACTCCTTTCTTCCCTTTCGGCACTTCTTGAACCAGACTTTCAGCTCTTTTTCTTCGTGAAATTAAACGTCCTTGCGACGTACTTAGAACCGGAGCTGGCGCAATGAATTGCCACCTCTGACTCTCTGAGATACATATATAATACTGCATGCGGCCTCAAAACAGGCCTGTTCGCTTGATCGATACATGATGTTCTTGCGTGTACTACTCGTCCGCCGGCTGTGTTTTGCATTGCAGGTGGACATGGAAAATCATGGGGCAAAAGCCGGCCATTCAAGAAAAAATGATCAGCTGGGGATCGGAGTTTGGTGAGCCTGGAGATGTAACGCTGCCAAACTCAAACTCCACTTCAGCATCTTGAAAAAAAGAACACTTGTTTTAATTTCTGCCTAAAATTTATTTTCCATGGAATAGTGTGGTAGATTCAATGACCGAGCTCACATTTATAGAAGAGTTTAAATTTGATAAACTTATAGTATTACACAAAGTGTTAATAAGATCATTACACATGCATTATTAAGATAAACGCAATTTTATCAGATTTAAGTATTTCATTAAGACTCTTGCTAAATATTGCAAAACTTTGTATGGTTAATTAGAATATATCCATATATAAACATATTGCCAAAAATAATTATTCACATTACTGGTAACAAAAAAAGTCCATATAAAATCATATAATATATATCATTTTCTTTGGATGTATTATAATTTTAACACCTCTCATATATATATATACCGATAATATATGAAATTTTAATTATTTATAGAAATCTAAAGTTTAGTGATATTAACTATGTATAAGAAGGGGTGTTAATGGTCTTAATTTTTTTATTTCAAATAATATGTCATTATAATATTAATCAAATAAATTTTATGTAATTAAATATTATTATAAATTATCACTAAAATATTTTATCCATATGATTGGAGACCCATTTGAAATTTTTTATAATATTAAGTAATATTAAATAAATTTATAATAATTTTGAATTTTTTCAAAGGTAAAATAATAAAAATTTGTTATTCAAATATATGTCAATTATCAAATAATAATAAGAGAATCAAAATTATATTAAATATTTGTGATAATATTGTAAACTAAACAATTGATACTTAATTAAAATTTTCAAACAAAGAAATAGTAAAAGACAAAAATATTTTTCTAAACGATACAATAAATTTATATATATATCGATAAATTTATGTTGATATTAAAATCTGACGTACAATGATACAAAAATATAAATGTGTAAAAAATAGAATCATTTATTATTAATATATTTTTATACTTACAGTTAAATGTTAGTCGCAATTTATATTTGACATAAAATTATTTTTTAAATACCAAAGCTTCCTTGTTACTCAGCAAAAGGGAATTATGCCAGTGTACATTAAATAGGCATGAAAACTAAATAGAATTTTCTACTCGTACTTGTTAATTATAAAATGATTTAATGGGCTTGTCGGATCTGCTTTTGTTCATTGTGATTAAAAGACGGCCGACGGCCGTGTCAAGTTATTGGGCTGTTTGGGCTCCCACAAGACTATCATGCAATGATGGGTTTCAGCATGGGGTTTATGTATTTTTTGGAATCAATTTGTAATATTTTTATTTTAAAATTGATGAAATTCTTGTAAGTTTATGAAAACAAAAATTTAATAATTAGCAATATTATTAGATGATTTTTAATACTTATGATTATATTAACTAACACAAGTCGAACTCTTATAAATTTTGAATCGAGTGTTGCTAAATGTGGCGACAAATTCATGTCGATAATAAATACCAAAGTATGTGAATACATCAATATCTTATATATAAAGGCACCAAAGACTATCTTTTAAATTGTAAAACTTACCGAGTCAATTAAACATTAACTCGTTCAATTGAAAAACTCACGAACGAGTCCGTCCTTCTACTTCTCGTCTTCTCGATCGATTCTTTTCCTCACAACCCTTCTCGGCTTTGTCGCTTCCTCTTCGTTTCCTTCTCGCTTAATAAATTCAATCGAGTCCTCTAATTCTTCTTTCTTTTTTGCTACTATATAATCAACTACTGATTTTGACATTTTCTTCAAACTTCAGTTCTTTGAAAAAAAGTGAACAATCGCCACCGGTAGGCCGACCGTTGTTGTTCCGGCGTGGATGTGACTGCTCTGGTGGAAGCCATCAAGATATCTATAATCTATCTATCTATTTTAAATTTACTCTGTTAAGGTGTGGGTGTAAAGGCTAGGTTGTGTTGTGCTAATAGAATTTATTGACTCAATTCCAATCTATTTCTTGCCTAATTTTGTAAATTAGATGTTTAACTTAAGTCCTCTATTTTTAAGCTCAAAGGTTATCTGAGTTTTTGTTTGAATGTCATCAACTTCAAATATTGACGGAGATTAGTTTTTCTGCCTGTGAAGTGCTCTGCCTATGAAGTGTTTGATAAAATTCTTCAATGAAGGTGATAGGGTGATTAGGATTGAGGTACTCATGAAATTGGTTTGTTTATTTTTTCTACTCCCATTACAACTTTTTGTAGATGTTATTAAAAAAACTATTTCTTTTTTATATATATGTACTTGACTTTAATTAAACAAAAACTAATTAAAAATTTCGTTTATACTATCAAAATGTCTATATGTACTCTGCTCCGAATTGGATTATGTACTTGCTAATTGTTGGGGACCACGCTATGATCGCCGGTGACCCGAATAAGTGGCTCCAGTATATAAATGATTTCTACAAGATGCATTGCATGTGTAAATATTATTGATCTAAGTGATTTATGAGTTTCTCATTAGTGTTGGTACACTTGCAGATACGGAGTATTATGGAAACATGATTATTGATTGTGAAATCATATATTAGTTTTGAACCACTGCTATTATTCTTAGAAAAAATCATTAAAACTATGGTATTTGGCACATAGAAGTTTGGAACTGCTAGGATCTTGAGGACCAATAGATCCATAACGAATTTAACAAAATTTTGTTGAGTTTATGTTTGTTAATATGTAGCCTGTTGCAGGACTTTGGAACTCTATTATTACTCCTCTTTGAAAACATAGATTCGAGTTAATATGAGCATATGAACCTTAATTTGACAATGTTATTTTCTACAATTATCATCCATCAGAAATGTATGATTTGATAATAGACCTGTTGTAAATCATGAAATTGTTTCGATCCAAATGCAGAGATGATATATATTCTCATATTTTGAAATCAAATTATTACACAGTTTTTCTATTGTTCCATAGTTTTCTACGCCATTTCAAAAAGGTCCTTTATAGTTTATTGTAAAGAATTATCCTTACTGCATACTTGATTCAGGATGTAGCAAGTTTTAACAAGTTAATGATAATTTAAAATACAGAGACTGCTGAGTAGAACAGAGGGAGCTGATTATCGACTGTGTTAGCCATTACTGCTAATCTAACTTTTAATATCTACAGAAAGGGTTGTATTGATGTTTCACTAGAATTTCATTTCAGAATCTAGATATTAGAACCTGCAATAAAATCATACTCACTCACTATGTCTATATTGACAATGTTACGTTGTATCACATTGGATGTTACTGGTACATTAATAGCTTACAAAGTAGAGCTTGGTGACTACTATTGCATGGTAGCCAAATTTTTTGGATTGTTCCTTCTCTCTTCTCACTGTTCAATCGCCTCATCGAAGGGTTTAAGAAACTCCACCGAGACGCCGCTGTCTCTGCCTCCTCTCTGACCAATACTTCGTCCCCGAAAGTTCTCTGATCGTATGAGCTCAGATAAGATTCGTACGAATTCAATCAGAGAACAAAAACCTTTTTCCAAGGTGGTTTACTATTACTATTGAAAATTGGGATCTAATTTTGTCCTTTGTTTTTTTTCTTTCTTCGGCCATAAATTGATTAAAAAGAAACACAGAAGAAAAATAATAATTGTTGAATTGAATGCAGGAATTGAAGAAAATGAAGGACATCTTCAGTCATGAGTCAATGGTTTGGCCAAGTTGTGGATGAAGAATAAGAGGGCACTGATAATAACAGAAACATTGAAAATCATAAGGTATCATTTTCTTGAAAATAAATAAATAAATAAAATAAACTCATTTTTCCATAAAATCACAAGGTATCATATAAATGTGTGTCCATCCACATAACTTTTGTGAGTTTTTTGTTCAGTCAAGTAATGATACAATCCCAAATCAATTTAACCATTGAAAGTTTTTTCAGGTATGAAAGAGAACTAATTGGAATTTCTACTACTTCTCTTCTATTTTTAATATTATCAAAAACGAAATTAAGGTTATGCTTTTTGTATTCTACTCATTCTATAGTTTTTATTTGATTTGATTTTGAAGCCATGTGAATTGGTTTTCCTGTACATGATTTTTTGGGTTAATTCTATTCACAAGTTTAATTGTAAATTCATTGTATGTTATTTTACTGTTTGATCAATTGAATTCAATACACGTGTGGATTGTTATGTGAAAGTTAAAACTAAAACTATGAATAATAGTAATGGCTTGCCTTAAATTAATCATTTTTTGGTCAGGCTCTATTTGTTAATGTTCAATCTGGATTACTAAATGTATTTGAATGAACATTCGAGGGAATGTCATATTTCATATTTTTTGTGTTAAAGGTTCGTCTTTAACTGCCATTTTATGTACTCATTCTATTTTATTCTTTATAGTATTTTTTTTGGGTATTTAATTATATCTGGAAATAATTTATAGCTCAGAAGTAAGACCATACGTTTCAAATGCAATTTATATTTTTATACATGTCACTGCAAAGACTGGTAACCTTTAATTCTACTGCAAGCATGCTGCTAATGCAACAAGCTCATCTTATTGGGATATTAGGGACCAAAAATTTGAGGAGAATGTTGTTCCTTTGGCCATATTTTGCAGTTCAATTGAGTTGATCTACATTCCATCTATTATTTGGGATCACTAAGAGCTTGAGATTTCGTTTGAAATATTGTTGAAATGGTTGGACCAGGATAGATTTGGACTAGATGTGGAATTTGTGCAAGAAATTTTAGAACAACTTCCTAGGGCCATAGCCTGTCGCTTCTATGTATTTTTGAAAGAAAGAAGTGCATATTCTTCATCCTTAACAGTTGGAAATGGGTTACTGCTTGCTAAAACAAAGGATGGAACTCATCTTACAAATGAGGAAACATTAGATGATTCATTTGAAGGTTGTCAAGAAGCCAAGACTCCGAAATTTCAATACTCTGTAATAGAGAATCATTTTTTCTCTCCTGGAAAGCCTATTGGTTCAAGGCTTCCTAAGCTTCTGAGTGATACTCTTCAAGTATGTATGTTTTTGTTGCTTATTAGTTCAATATCTATGTTATTTATAATTAATTTTTGTTTTTAGAATTATAAATTTTGGTTTTGTTATAATGGGGCATGAGTTTGTCTGCTATATCCTAAGAAAATGATTGGTGATATCAGGTATCAATCCGTTATTCATTGTAGTCCGTGCATTGCACGGGCTATCACCTAGTACATAAAATAAAACTGTGTAAAGAAAAAACCTGCATAAAATTGTTTTATTTTATTTCTTACAATTTCACATTAGTCACAATTCATATATAACATAAAAATAATTTTCCATTTGAATTTTAAGATTCACATGTTAACTTGTTTTTATTTATTTATTTTCATATGTGGAATTAGGAGTAATATTTTCTTAGTTTCATTGAAGATACACTTTTGGTTACTCCCAAATAGATGTGCAAATGAATTGAGTTGAGTATTGAGTTGCTCAAATTTTAATTTATCGAATCTAAAATAAAATTTGATTTAAGCTGGTTTAGGTACCCAATACGATCTCCAATTAAAGCCCAAACATTGAGAGAATATGATTTGAGCAACGTTCATTTGTTGGCTTTAACAATGTTGTTGAATTAATTTAGAGAGGAAGTAAGAAAAGAATGTAATTTGCCAAAAATATCAGGGGTAATAGAATTAATTTAGAGAGGAAGTAAGAAAAGAATGTAATTTGCCAAAAATATCAGGGGTAATAATGTCTTTTACCTGGTCTAACTTATTTATTTCAAAATGACTTATTTATACATTTTGATAAGTACAAATTAGGTACTTTCTTTTTCCTAATTATATACTCCAAAATTAGAGATACAATTAGTAATTTTTGTTATATGTTATACAAATTATAATAATTGTATCAATTATAATTAAATAAATTCACAATAAATTAAAATTTAATATATTATTATTTGACCTTAAAAATTAAATTAAATTAAATTTCTAATTTTGGAACCGCAAGAATACTACTTAAAAGTTATTTGAAGAAATTATTACCAAACAGAAATATCACTCAAAACACTTTATAAATTGGTTTACAACGTAGGTTGTTGTCAAACACCTCTAAAATATCCTACATACATTTAAATATTTGAAATAAATATTACTTCTAATGAAATATAAGTAAGTTATATTAAGTTGGAGTAATACTATAATATAATTACAGCTAAATTAAAATATACAATCGTAAGTAATAATTAATTAATGTCATATAATGACAAATAATTCTATTTTTATATCATAATTATCTACAAATTAAAATATTAAAATATAAGTGTGACGCCTCTAAAAATAGGTATACAACACCCATTCGAAATGCCAAATACGTAGACAGATGTAAATAACTATAACTTTATTAATACAATTGTCAAGTAAAATACGACAACACATAAAGTGTGAGTTTAAATACAAATATTGTCATCTGTATAATATCCACACTCAAATAAGTCCTCATTACAATTATTGATACATTATTTTATAAAAAATGGTGAGGACTACTAAAACAACTCTCTAGAACCATTATTCCATACCATTTAGAACTGTAACTCGCTACATTCTCGCCTCCCGAGAAGAAAATGGAACAAAAAAGAAAAGGGTGAGCTCAACTAGCCAGTAAAGAATATTATGACTAAGATAATATAGAACAAATTATCGTTAGTCTTCAACAGGGAAAAATCTGATAAAATACTATAGACAACAAGTTTCAAATCAATATTCGCAGCAGAAACAATAATTCATAGAAGAGTTACGTAAAGGAGGGAGGATCAAAGATTGATATAATTTAAGCACGTCTGTCAATGATTTACAGAGGATAAAAGCCACAACGCCATAACACGGCTAAAGGCAAAGTCCTAAAACATGACTTGGGTGACGTTCCACTTAATTAGACATCAATCTTAATCTATCTCATCTAGTAAGATGACATAAATGTTTAAAGGCATATTAAATATATATTAGCAGATAAATTATTACATATATGATCTCATAAAGTTACTGTTGATTTGGGGGTCTTCCCAAAACTATAAGTCAAACTGTGTTTCTTCCTCAGATAAGCGTTTTTAGTTAGAACGATAAATTGTTGATTTGTTGAATCGTTTCTAAAAAATAAGAACGATTATGGCTATTGGATGCAGTTTGATATGCTGTTTTATAACGATTACTATTTTCAGTATGATAATCTAAAAGTTCTAGTAAAGAGACATAATAATTAACAGAAGCAATACTTAAAACTTACAAGGGAGCCTTGAATATCTTCAAACTTCAAACTTATATATTCAATATTTAGAGAGAGAGGGAGAGAGAGAATACAGAGAAAACGTAAAAGAAAATCTGCCTCTACAATGGGTGAGGACATCCCCTTTTATACAAGAAAGAAGATGAGAAAGGATCTGGCGTGTCCTTGGTAGTGGAGTCGATCAGTAATCCTTATCTTTTCTTCTTTAACTCTCAGCCGTAGGAAGTGGAAGGCGTGAGACAGGTTGTCGGTTGAGTGGAGTATTATTGTTGACAGCTGGCGTCATTTTTGCTGGTGGAGGTACCGTGGTTGTCCTTTTCTGATTATTGATGTTGTAATGGAGAATAGCTTTATGCTTTTCCTTTTCCTTTTTTGTCTTGTTCCATTTTCTCGAAAATCATGGAAGTGAGAAAATCCCAAAAGTCTCCCATGGTGGGTTCTGGTTCTTGACTTTCTCCGGCTAAGACGTTGAATTGATTGTCATCCTGTTCAGATTCATCATCGCTAACTGTTTTCATAGAAACATCATCCGGACTAGACTGTAGGAATTGTGTTTCATATAATCCATGGTCTTAACTATGAGTTCGGGCCGATTAGATTTGGAAACTTCTGTTTTAAGTCTGCTTGGATTTTGACAAAAGGATTGACTGGTGTTGGTGCTGGAAGGCTTTGAGGTATAACATCTAAACAAGCCTGAGTATGATTTTCTATGGATTTGAGAAGTTCTGGTAAAGTGGGATTAAGTCCTTTATCCCACCATTTGGTAAAAAATACCCTTTTTAAGACGGAGAATTTTATTCGATAGTCACATTGAAATCCCATTTCCATATCCAAGGATCTTCAAACGAATTATGAAATGGGCCGAGAATTTAAGCATTGACAAATCTTTATTTATTTGGTATATGGGCATAAGCTACTTGCCATTCTTTGAATCTTTGTTTTGAACGGATTGGTAGGGTTTCAAGAGTGATTCCAAATTTATCCCACCAAACGAAAAACCAGTTGGGAATTTTTGTTTTTAGAACATCGTGATGTATACTGGATAAACCAACTATGATTATGAATTGGATTCTGATAATAAAATACATGTGTGAAGGAATCAATATAATCCCAATAGCTGTATCTGGTTTCTGGCTGTGTGACTAGATTCAATGGTTGGGTAGTATGGGGATTAATACCCCAATTAGCAAGAGGCATGATGCTATTGATTTATTGGTTTTTCTTTGTATTGGATTGGACTAGCTGATTTTGATGGATCATGAAGCGTGTGCTTAATGTCCATGGATGCTGTTTCAAGGATAATTTGCTCATAAACATAGCGATACTGATTGAAACGGGGAGGAGACTGTTGAGTCGTTAAATAACGTCTCTTTATCTCCCATGGATCTTTCATCCATTTCTCATCATTCTGTTCAATGATCAATACTGTTTCTTCCGTATTTTTGTTGGGAATGTACTGTTCGGGTAATAGGAGAACATCCTTTCATCGTTGGTTGGCTAGAAGAAGTCAAGAAATCTTTGGATCGAGTATTTAAGGATCGGGAATTCAGATAAGACAATTAGTTCTCGCCTTACCATTGACCATGCTTACCACGGCTTCTATTTGGTCATTCCTGCAAATATTCTCGTGTTAGAAAATCTGGTAAAGAATTCTGTTTTCCTTTGATATATTCAATATCAAAGTCAAATACGGATAAAGTACTCTGCCAAGTTGCAAATATCTCATTTAGATGCTAAATTACGAACATCTTTTTAAATATCATTTTGCAAATTGAAAGCAATCAACTCGGATTAAAAAGTGCTGATTCAAAAGATCATCCTGAAATTTTAAAACACATTTAACAATTGAAAGGCATTCCTTCTTTATAGTAGGATAATTTAAAGAGGGTCCTTTCCAAGTTCCTGAAGTAAAACGGACAAGATCTTCTCTTTTACTGTTAGGATTAAATTGCTTTAAAATCCCACCATATCCTGTGTCAGAAGCATCAGTTTGAACAATCTTTTTCCAATCGGGATTAGGTAGGGAAAGACAAGGTATCTGTTTAACCCTGGTTTTGATTTTTATTACTGCTTCAGTATGTTCACTAGTCCAAGGTAAAGGATTTTTTCGTAATCGAGTATACAGAATATCAGTATCTTGGGAAAGATTTGGGTAAAAATCTCGAATATAATTAAGACTTCCCAAAAATCTTTGCAGTTAGTTAATACCTTTAATTTTGTCTGGAAATTTAGATGCAAATTCGATACATCTATCAATTGGAATTATAGTTCCATTGAAAATATTATGTCCAAGAAATCTGATTTTAGTTTGGAAAAGTTTCATTTTAGGGGCAGAAACTACCAAACCATTTTTTATGATAACATTTTTGAAAATATTTAAATGTTTAATATGCTGGTCTATGGATGAAGAGAAAATTAAAACATCATCAATATAACAGATAATAAATTCAGTAAAGGGATTAAAAATATCATTCATGATATGTTGGAATTCAGAAGGTCCATTTTTGACACCAAATGGAAGAACATTCCATTCATAATGACCAAAGGGTACTGTAAAAGCAGTTTTATAAGTATCCTGTTCTCTAATTTGTATTTGCCAAAATCCTGATTTCATGTCAAATTTAGAGAAAATAGTGGCATCATGAAGTCTGTCAAGAAGGTCCTTTTTATTCGGGATTGGATATCTAATCCATTGAAGGGCTTCATTAAGCGGTTTATAATTAATAACGAGTCTAGGAGTTCCTCGTTCAATTTCTGAATTTTTATTGACATAAAAAGCTGTACAAATCTAGGGAGAAGTACTAGGTTTTATCAATTTTTTTTGTTTAAGGGACTCAATTTCTGTTTTGCAAAGAAGTAAATATTCGTTTTCATTTGACTAGGTCGAGACTTAGTAGGAATATTTTTCTCATTGTAATTAGGGACATAGGGAAGAGAAATAATAAGCTTCTTCCTTGTTCGAGAAAGCATTTGGGACATCACTACTGATTTTAGTTTGAAGAGTCTTGTAGATCAATTTTATCTCTTGTCTGTAAAGAAGGTTGTAAAATTCTCTCATTGCTCGTAGTAAGAAATTTTATTTCTTTTGAATAAAATTAATATGCTTTTCTTTAGAATAAATCATGTGTTTAACTTGATTTAACTCTTTTGTATAAGGTTCATTATGAATTCAAAACAATATGTCCATTGTTAAGAGTGGTATGAATTCCTAAAGTATCGATTTTTGAAATAGGCATTAAAAGACATAAGAAAGGGGTGCCTAATATGATACTTTGATTCATATTACGGATAAGGACAAAAGAAGTAGGTAAACATAAACCTTGATTACAGATTAAGGCTTCAGTAACTTCAGTATTTAATATTCATAGTGTTTCCACTTGCTTTGGTTAAAGATCGAGTGGTTTTTACGGAAGTATTTAGTAGGAATTAACCCCTTCCGGATACAATTCATATCAAGCACCACTATCTACAAGGGCAATGGCATCTTTAATAATAAAATCCGGTTTAATAACGAAAGTAATTCTGATATACCATTTTTGAAAGACTACTTGATTCATAAGCATTAAATATTTTTCAGAAGATTCTAGTTTATCAGAAGATTCAGTCTTAGAGGATTCTATATTATTATCGTGTTTATGAATTAATTGTTCTTTAATATTTTTTAAGTCTTGGAAAGTAATAACATTAGTATTCTGTAATTGCTTTATTTCGGATTTTAGAATATTAATATCACTCTTAAGGTCCTGGATAGTAGTAGGCTTTTCAGTAGTAGAAACATTTTGAACACGTTTCATGACTTCTCTCATGCTATATTGTTCTATGGGAAGAATTTCTTCGTTTTTTGGTTTTATAATGTGCTTCCAAAACTTTAATTTAATTTCGGATCTTTGATCCGATCCGCTAAGTCGAGAAAGGACTTTTGGGTTTATGTTAGGACATTGATACTGGGTCCTCCAATATCTAAACAATTCATTTCAACAATGGCTTTCCAATAGTCAGCTTCAATAGTCGTATTATGCTTATTTTTAATAAGACAAGCTCGACATTGATCCTTAATGAATTATCGCCGATTCGTAATAAATTTCGCCAAGTCTTCCTCTCTGCACTTGATTTCAATCATCTTTGGATAAACAATTAAGAATTTTTTGTTGAATGTCTTCTTCAAGGACATTTCATTCGATTTGCTTCAATTTTGATTTACATTTATTAGCAAAATGTCTTGGTTTACCACATTTATAACACTGGACTTTAGATTTATCTTTTTTACTATTGTTCCTTCTTTTCTTAGTGGTTTTTTTAAGGGTTTTGTTCTTTGATTTCTTAGAAGAACGTCTTCGGTAAGGTCTAGAGTGCTTCGAACTCTATTATTTTTTAGCCTTATTGGGATACTGTAATTTTGTATCATAAGAGAATTGGTCACAAAATTCTCCTATCTCATGTCTTTTAGTGAGATTCTGTTGTTTCATTAATTGTTGGAGTTTCATATCATTACATAACGACAATCCTTCTTCAATAATTACTGAAATAAGATGGCCATAAGAATACTGGTCATAAGGGATACTCATGCGATCATGTTTATCTCTTAATATTTTACGGACTTTTTCAGCAAAGAAAGTAGGGAGGCCATCAATAAATTTGGCCTTCCAATGTTCATCGTTAAGATTCCGCCTTTGCATGACTTTCATGAGAAAGACATCCTTATACCATCTAAAATGGGTCAAGGAGGGCATCAAGGTTCCGTAAAAGTTCTCTACTCCTATCAAGATTCATAAGTCCCGGTCAACAAAATGGTGGAGGACCGCTTGAACTAAGGTATAACAAACGTCTTCCTTCCTAGTTAGAAGTCTAGTAACAGGATCAATTTCTTCTTTATAGGCTTGAAGAACTTCTGTTCTCTGTTTATCATTTAGCATATTATCCCACCATCCTTTAAGGATGCCGGTGAAGCCATTAACTAAGAAACGGCAGATCTGGTGATCAGTATTATCATTCTGTTTACAGACAGTCGCATACATCATGATATGATGGATGGTTTCGAATATTTGATATTCGGTCTTGCCATCAATATTCCATTCATAAATGGTTTTTCCATGGTAAGACTTTTGAGAATGAAGAAAGTCTTCTTCATACAGAATATCCTGAGGAGTAGGTCTAGGGTAATAATACCTACTAGGTCCGGATAAAGCCATACGATTTATGGGTTTTTTACTGTAAGTAGTTTTATTAATATTTTGCATTTCCTGAAAATTATTTTGGATTTCCAAAATATTAATGGGAGAAAAGGAATCGGAATCTTCTTCATTATCGATTATTAGATTATTCTTTGGTTTCAGGAAGAGGGTCGCCCAAACATCATATTGATCTGGGACGTGGAGGCAGGAGTAAGGTTTAAATCTTTCATTTTATTTAAAAGATTATCAATGAACTCATTATCGGATTTAGAAGATTTCATTTTAAAATTACTAACTTCTAAGGGTGGTTTAACGGTTACGGGTTGAAGATCAAGTTTCTAAGGAGTAACTTGACAATTATGGTTTCGAATATTTGATATTCGGTCTTGCCATCAATATTCCATTCATAAATGGTTTTTCCATGGTAAGACTTTTGAGAATGAAGTGTTAGGTTTGTAATATTCAAGAACGCAATCAAATTGCAAAAATAATGCGGAAACGTGTAAAATCAGAGTTTAAAATGTTTACAAACCATATACCCGGATCACCCTTTATGCACAATTATTAATTAAACGAAAAGATAAAGAATAAAATCATACCCTTGAAGATCAAGCTTCCTCAGGTACAAGTTCACCTCCAAATCCTTTCGCGTTCAACTTGAATTCACCGGGTTTGGTTCCTTCCTTTAATCAACATTAGCCACCTATGTGTTTGGCCTCTAGAGGTGATCCACCAAGGAAGAAGAATTTTCAAGAAGAAGGGGTGGTTGGCTAAACCCTAGTTTTCTATCTCTATAGAAAAGGCGTACTCTCCCAACTATTGGAATTACGTATGTTGTAAAAGTCAACAACTAACTCACACCCATAATAAGACTCCTCTTATTTAGATGTGGGCAACTCTCCTTAACAATTAAGGAATTAGGTTTTATTTTAATTAATTAAAATCCTTTAATTAATTAAGCTCCCTTATCTTATTAGGGATAATTAATTTAACCTCCTAATCCTATTAGGAATAAATGAGAAGATTTATATTAAATTAATTCCTAAACTCTTTAGAAATTAAAATAATAATAATTGTAATAATATTAATAAGACTCCTCTTATTAATTTATATTTAATATTTCTAAAATATTAAATAATAATATTAAGCTATTTAATTTATTCTATCACCATAGATTAAATTAAATATACTTAACATATATTATTACGATTATGCCATTAACTTCTTAAATAATTATTCTTCCTTTTATGGTGTGACCCTTTAGGTTCTCCATATTAAAACGGTTGTGAATAAATCAATTAGAACAATTCTAATCTTATTTAAATAAATAATATTTATTCTATAATAGGATAAGCCTCCCTAAGCGATCAACGACTTTCCGGATAATATAGATTTCAACATTAATCATAAAAGAACCTTTGAGTAAATAGTTACCGCACAATTCAATCCTTCCACCATACAATGTCCCAATTAAATATAAGACATGGAATTATTGTCAAGTCTTATTTTATTTAATTATATGTATTTCGATCCTTAAATGCACAACTCAAATAATGCAAATTAGAAACTCCTTTCTAATTTCATTTCGCTTTGCTAAGGACTCATTGGGTTGTCATTTATCGAATCACATAGACATTTCTCTTCTTTTAATAGAAGTGGTAGATTCTTTATTGATCATACATTATCTCCATGTACAACTTATTATACCCAAGCATACCCTTTGATATACCCTAAGGGTCTTAAGGAATAAGTCAAAGTATAACTCATCATACATGTGGATACTATGATGATCTCAAGTCCAAGGATCACTAGACTACTATCACTATGTGAATTTCTATCGACAAGCAAGTAAAACTCCATTAGGTATTCCTTAGCGAGTCACGCTCAGTTGAACTTATTCTCTAATAAGCACCTACATACTTGCTTTAGTGTCTCCACACAAATGATCATGAGATCAATCATCCTCATCCAATGAGTAAAGCAACGATGTACCAATCTATCCGGATTCACTAATCCCCAATTTATTAATCCAATGATTGGGGAACTATTTTAGTTTTAAGCTTTCTAAGAATTTAGATCTCATTAGAATGATCATCATCATTATTCTAAAAGCATTGCTTAAAACTATGGGTTTATCACATATTATAAAACAACATCATGTAGATAATTAAAAGCCTTTAATAAATTAATACTTTTTATTAATAAATGAATAAGATTGTTACAAAGTATATGCTTTATCATCAAACATGATTGGCTTGTATGCATACTACTTTCAATCTCCCACTTGCACTAAAGCCAATCGTCATGGTATCTCATACTCTTCTTCTCTAAGTGACGATTATCCTGCTGTTGGATAAGCTTTAGTTAATGGATATGTAATGTTGTTCATGAGAGTCCACTATCTCTATAGTGATTTCCCATCGTTCAATGATTCTAATAATCAAATGAAAATGCCACAACACATGTTTAGATCCAAGATGAGACTTAGAACTATTACTAGTTCTCAGAATGAACTTATCATCCAAACAATCAACTTGCAGCCTTCATTTACGCCTATATACTTTGTCTTTATCACTAAACCAAAGAACTCTTTTCTTTGTTTGGAACCTTTCCAATTCATCGCACTAATTGCTCAAGATAACGCTTTACCTTAAAGTGGATTTTCGTCATCTTGGTGCGTCTTCGAAAAACTTGAGTCTGTTAAGCCCTCTAGTTTTAATTTAGACCCACCATGAATATGATCACATCCTTAGTGCCGCTTAAGCACTTTAAGATGTTTTCACCGACTCATAGTGAACTTCTCCATAATATGACCGATCAACATCGTGTCTCGTACATTTCATCAGCATACATGATTGTCACTCATGCGACCTCTCTTTTCGTGGAGTTTGTGGGGACTATTAAGAGATACACTCCACGGCTCATCAACATGAAACATCTCTTGGAGCTTGCCATGCTAAACGACTTTAACATCAAATGAATATACATTCCTTGGGTTAAGTCGAGCATCCTCTTGAA
The DNA here is from genome assembly GCA_020205615.1 of Panax quinquefolius. NCBI lineage: Eukaryota > Viridiplantae > Streptophyta > Magnoliopsida > Apiales > Araliaceae > Panax > Panax quinquefolius. Next base: position 127,773,548 of record CM035161.1, read on the forward strand.
TCTATCTATATAGATTTTATCCCCAATTAAGATACTCTTCCCAAATCATTCATGGAGGAATGTTTAGACAACTTTATCTTTACTGATTGTAGCATTGGTATGTTATTCCTCATCCGTAGTATATCAACATATAATACTAGAAATTTCAAGACGCTCCCACTGACCCTTTTGTACACACTAGAAGTCTTACCTCATCGAATGTAACTCTGGATCAACATCTTCTATGATGCGTATCTCATCATCATCATCCATGATGAATCCATACCTCCTAGGTATCTTGAGACTATTCTAGATTTACTGATTCTTTGTGAGGTACAATAGGTCTATCTACTGAGTTCCTCTTATTTGACTTATATAGTGTTTTGTGGTTCTTGAACTCTTCAAGATCTATTATCCTCCCACTAGCCCCTTCAATGATAAACACCTTTATCTTAGAAGGTAGGGTGTTTCGCAACAAACACCTTTTGCTAAGTAGGATTATAGAACATATATCCTAAACTTACTTTAGGATGTCCCACAAATTGTACTTGTCAAATCTTGTCCCAAGCTTATCCTTTGAAACCTTTTTCACATAAGTTGGACAACCCTTATCTTAACATACTTAAGATAAGGAATCCTCCCCTGTGCATAACTTTTATGGAGTCTTCAAATGATTTTGAGGTTACCTTTTTTAGTAGATATACATGACCATTTCTAGGACATGAACCAGAAGAATACCGGAATGTCGGTAAAATCATTTTGGACCGCATCATGTTCAACAAGGTATGATTTTCCTTTCAGATACATCAATCAATTATTACGTATCATGAGGTGTCCATTATGAGAAAAACCATTTGAGATGATCTAGAAACTTATTGCACAAGTATTCCTTCCTTGATCCGATCAAAGAATCCTAATACTTTGCCAATTTGTTTCACTTTTGAATTCTTTGAACCTTTCAAATAATTCACACTTGTATTTCAAGCAAAATACACACATTCAACTCTTTGAATGATCATCTCTTTTTCTTATAGTTTAGTTTGTTCAATTTGCAAAATATATTTTTCACGTAAGTCAAGTATACAAAATCCATTAAGTAATATTCCAGTTCTATACAAAACATTATTATTATAAATAGAACAACAATTGTTCTTAATTATAATACCAAAAATTTTATTGTCCAACAACAAAATAAAATAATATTTCGACAAGAACTGAAATACAATAACAACTTATCGACTTAATAGATTTTCCCATAGGTATTGCTAAACTATAAGTTTCTATGGCTAATGTAGCAACCTTTGTTACATTTCCGCATATAGGATTACTTATATTTGTTTAGCTTTTCTACTCGCTTGGTCCTTCATAAATCTATATTTATGATAACCAAAGCTCAGATCCAATCCCTCCAAGTAGAACCTCGACTTAAAGAAAATTTATTTCAATCATGAACAAGATTGGGAACTATTTTAGTTTTAAGCTTTCTAAGAATTTAGATCTCATTAGAATGATCATCATCATTATTCTAAAAGCATTGCTTAAAACTACGGGTTTATCACATATTATAAAACAAAGATCATGTAGATAATTAAAAGCCTTTAATAAATTAATACTTTTTATTAATAAATGAATAAGATTGTTACAAAGTATATGCTTTATCATCAAACATGATTAACTTCTAAGGGTGGTTTACAGTTCTGCGGGTTGAAGATCAAGTTTTGAGGAGTAACATTTATATGAACATAGACAAGGGTAAAAGTCTTTTATTTTCTCATTTCATCGGGTATATAAATCATATGGATTAATGAGTTTTCATTTTAAATAAACAATTTGTAACACATTTAGTTGACATTTATTCTTTAGAAACAAAATCATAATACCTCTTTTTAAATTATCATTATTATGATTCTTAAAATACCGATTTCTAATTAGTATTTATCCGCATTGAATCCTCTGGTTTAAAAATTGGCTAATTTTAGAACTGCTGGATTATTTGTTAATCATGAGATATTTGATTTTCCATTAGCCAGAGACTCATTCTTTGGTTTTGGGAAAGTTATCTCTTCCTATGGGATCATTCTCGGGAATAACCACTGATCGCTAAAAAGATTAGTGTCAATTAGGACAAGATGTCTGTTGCCGCTGGCTTTGTTTCCTCGATATAGGATTTAAAGTAGTTAATACTTTAAGATGAATAACTTTTTAATAATATGGCAAAAGGAAGAGATCCCGGTAGATACTCATAGCCATGAGATATAATTCTCATTTCTTAAACTTTGACAAATTATTATCGCTAAAGCAACGCTTAAGTTTGGATAAATATTAAAATAAACTTGTCCACGAAGAAGACTAGTTTCAATAAAGACCCATAAGTGGAGGCTTTCCAGCTTGAGACACCTACCATCTCTAAGTGTGCATTGAATAATCGTATTTCACCAAGTAAAGTCAAAGGTTTAAAAGCTACTCGACAAGTCCTATATGAACATATTTATATTTTTTTGACACTAATTGACACTAATCTTTTAGCGCCATATGGCTATTCCTAATGATCCCAATGGGAAGAAATAACTTTCCCAAAGCAATGGCAGACATTAACGCTGCTCCAACTGCATTCGTAATTAGACAATCCATCAAGATGTTGTCCAAACCAAGAATGGAAATGTTTATTTAAAATTTCAAAGACCTTTTACCCGGCGGGTCTATTAATAATATTCCTTATAATATCGATCTCCCTCAATCTTCGAGACATGCCTATGTCCAATTCTTAGAATCTATTTTTCAAGAGTCTAAGAATCCCAAAGAATGAGTCCACAAAATGAAGACTTAATCGAGGAATTCATATTTCTAAAAATCAAATACCTCATGGTATATATGAAACAAATACTCCAAAATGTAAGACCTTATAGTCCAACCTGCTAAAGTGATATGAATTTTGAATGTTAATGGATTTTTCTTCAAAAAGTAAAATTCGCCAATATTTAAACCAGAGTTCATGCAGGATAAATACCGTAATTTTAGAAATTGGTATTTTAAGAATCATAATAATGATAAATTAGCGTAAATAAAATTTGATTTTTATACTTATCCAACAAGAACCAATGTATTTTATCATTTGTTAAATGGTATTATGATTTTATTTCTAAATCGACCTTTACAAATGAAAGTCAACTAAATGTGTCGACGGAATCTAAAAGGACCGGATTACCACTAATGGTAGTGTTATCCAATCTATACATCCACCTCCTAAGTCCCTTGAACTTAGCTCAGAAATGAAAACTCAAACCTTTTAGTTATTAATCCGTATGTTGATATTATCGATATATACCCTGGCCAACATGAAGATGTTAAAATAAAAGACATTTTACCTTTGTCAAACAGTAATAATTATACTAATTTATTCCTTCAAACCGTAGGAAAACAATTAACTGTGATAAGAACAAATTCATCATATTAATGATAATTGTCAAGTTACTCCTTAGAAACTCGATCTTCAACCCAGAACTGCTAAACCACCCTTTGAAGTTAGTAATTTTAAAATGAAATCTTCTAAACCGATAATGAGTTCATTGATAATCTTTAAATAAAATGAATGATTTAAACCTTACTCCCGCCTCCACGCCCCGATCAATATGATGTTCGGATGTACCTCTTCACAAACCAAGAATGCTAATAATCGATAATGAAGAAGATTCCGATTCTTTTCTCCCATTAATATTTTGGAAATCCAAAATAATTTTCGTGAAATGCAAAATATTAATAAAATTATTTACAAAGAAAAACCCATAAATCGGGATGGTTTTATCTCAACCTAGTAGGTATTATTACCCTGCACCTACTCCTCAAGATATTCTCGTATGAAGAAGACTTTCTTCATTCTCAAAAGTCTTACCATGGAAAAACCATTTATGAATGGAATATTTATGGCAAGACCGAATATCAAATATTCAAACCATCCATCATATCATGATGTATGCGATCGTCTCAGAAATGTAATGATAATATCGATCACCGATCCGCCGCTTTCTTAGTTAATGGTTTCACCCAAGCATCCTTAAAGGATGGTGGGATAATATGCTAAATGATAAACAAAGAATGTAAGTTCTTCAAGCCTATAAAGAAGAAATTGATCCTCGCATTAGACTTCTAACCGTGAAGGAAGACGCTTGTTACACCTTAGTTCAAGCAGGTCCTCCACCATTTTGTTGGACAGGGGACTTATGAATACCGATAGAGTAGAGAACTTTACGTAACCTTCGATGCCCCTCCTCGACCCATTTTAGATGGTATAAGGATGTCTTTCTCATGAAAGTCATGCAAAGGGCGATGCTAAACGATGAACATTGGAAGGCCAAATTTATTGATGGCCTCCCTACTTTCTTTCGAAAAGTCCGTAAAATATTAAGAGATAAACATGATCGCATGAGTATCCCTTTATGACCAAAGATTCTTATGGCCATCTTATTTCAAAGAATTATCAAGAAGGATTATCGTTATGTAATGATATGAAACTCCAACAATTAATGAAACAATGTAATCTCACTAAAAGACATGAGATAGAGAATTTTGTGACCAATTCTCTTATGATACAAAATTACAAGATCCCAATAAGGCTAAAAATAATAGAGTTCAAGCACTTCAGACCATCAAGACGTTCTTCTAAGAAATCAAAGAACAAAACCCTTAAAAACCACTAAGAAAAGAAGGAACAATAGTAAAAAGATAAATCTAAAGTCCAGTTGTTATAAATGTGGTAAACCAAGACATTTTGCTAATAAATGTAAATCAAAATTGAAACAGTAAACCCGAATGAAATGTCCTCAAGAAGACATTCAACAAAAAAATTTTAATTGTTTATCCAAAGAAGGATTCGTAATCAAGTGCAGAGGAAGACTCGCGTAAATCTATTCGAATCGACGATAATTTCATTAAGGATCAATGTCAAGCTTGTACTATTAAAAATAATCGTAATAACGACTATCAAGTCGACTATTGGAAAGCCATTGTTGAAATGAATGGTTTAGATATTGGAGGACCCAAAGATCAATGTCCTAACATAAACCCAAAAGTCCCTTCTCGACTTAAAGAGATCGATCAAAGATCCGTAAATTAAATTAATGTTTTTGGAAGCTCGTTATAAAACTAAAAAATGTAAGAAATTCTTCCCATGTAACAATATAAAGCATGAGAGAAGTCATGAAACGTGTTCAAAATGTTTCTACTAATGAAAAAGCCTACTACTATCCAGACCTTAAGAGTGATATTAATATTCTAAAATCCAAATAAAGCAATTACGTAATACTAATGTTATTATTTTCCAAGACTTAAAAAATATTAAAGAACAATTAATTCATAAAATGGATAATAATATAGAATCCTCTAAGACCTGAATCTTCTGATAAACTAGAATCTTCCAAAAATATTTAATGCTTATGAATCAAGTAGTCTTTCAAAATGGTATATCGTAATTACTTTCGTTATTAAACCGGATTTTATTATTAAAGATGCCATCGCCACTTGTAGATAGTGGTGCCGATATGAATCAGATCTAGGAAGGGTTAATTCTACCTAAATACTTCCGTAAAATCACTCAATCTTTAACCAAAGTAAAAGTGGAAACACTATGAATATTAAATACAAGTTACCTCAAGCCTTAATATGTAATCAAGGTTTATGTTTACCTACTTCTTTTGTCCTTATCCGTAATATGAATCAAAGTATCATATTAGGCACCCCTTTCTTATGTCTTTTAATGCCTATTTCAAAAATCGATACTTTAGGAATTCATACCACTCTTAACAATGTATATATTGTTTTTGAATTCATAATGTAACCTTTATATAAAAGAGTTAAATCAAGTTAAACACATGATTTATTCTAAAGAAAAGCAGATTAATTTTTTTCAAAAAGAAGTAAAATTTCTTACTACAGAACAGAGAATTTTACAACCTTCTTTACAGGATAAGATAAATTTGATCTACAAGACTCTTCAAACTGAAATCTGTTGTGAGACCCCAGATTTTATCAATAAAGTTTTAAATTTTGTTGAAATAATTTTTTAATATTATGGTGTGAATTTAAGATAATATTATAGTTGTGGGTAGTATTTATAAATTTTGCAAAGTATGCAAGTGGTTATATTATATTCGATTGGTCTGGGAATATTGGTTTAGCAGGAATATTCGTATAACTACTCAATCATTGGTGGACCCCATAATGTAATTCATTGGCTTGATCGAGAAAACGACAAAAATATTTTATGAAATAACTACGAAAGTTTTACCGTGGTTATCGTTGAACTACTCAAGAGTAAAAAGTACGAAGAATACGTGTGGTTGCATAAGAAGACACCAGTATTGATTATCGATGCTTATGTGAAGTCACTCGGTTTGATTCCATTATTGTCGATTAATAATATGAATTATTATAATGATAATGACGCTTTTGTTTTATTCAGATTATTAACGTAATAAAAATGTAAACATCTTTTTATATAAAATAGAATACTTTATTAAAGTTATTCTATAAATAGTAATATATTATATTTTATTATGCATAGTGTTGCATAGTGTTTTGCATAGTATTGCATAGTGTTTGCATAGTAAAATGTTTTTATATAAATAGAATATATTATATTTTATTTAAAAGATTTTTCTTTAAATATGTAATCGCCGATTAAAGTAAATCAATCACGACTAGTTCATGGATTAGTTACTATGCATTTCATTTTCCTATAAATAAGCTCATTCCTTCATTATTTTCTTTTAATTCATTGAAACTCTAGAGAGAAATTATAGAGAGTTTATAGAGAGAAAATTATAGAAAGAAGAAGAGTATTCGCTACTTCACTACTTCTATATTCGCTTTTTTTAACGGTAGAAGGGTGTTATTCTTTCTTCTTCAAGAGAACTTCGTTATTCCATTCACTATTATTCATTTGAATAACTCCGTAAAAGTGGCATACCCTATACATAACCTCAGAGCACGCCAGATACCCTATACTTGGTGAAATCCTTATGTTATTCCATCGCTTATTATTCTCATTGAATAACTCAGATACGATTTAATTCCTATACTTGGTGACATTCTTCTATTATTCTCGTTGGAACATCCGTCTGCATGTGTTTTACACCGGAATTCGGTTCCGCTTTTTATTATTCTCGTTGGAACATCCCGTCTGCAGTGTTTTACACCGACCGGTTCCGCTCTTTATCATTCATTGGAATATCCTATCGTGTGTTTTACACCGGATCCGGTTCCATCTTTATTATTCTGTTGGAATATCCCGCTTGCGGTGAATTTCACCGACCCGGTTCCGTTATTATTATTATTATGTCGAATAATCTGCCTACGCTAAGTATCGCATTTGCACGGTGATTTCTTTTGTTATTCCATTCTTTATTATACCCAGTTGGTTAAAACTTTGACTTCTATACTCCATGAAATTAGTAGAATATCCTTGATATTAAGGGAATTTTTTTATTTATTATTTTGAAATAGTAAGGGTTGATTTGATTAATGTGGATAGTTAGGGTTAAATACGCAAATATTTCAAAATAAGCAAGTGGTTATAAAATATTCATTTTGTTTGGGAATATTCGTTGGTCGTGGAATATTCGATCGTTTGGGAATATTCGTGACGATTTTGCACAACAAAGCCCATGTGTGGGCCCCATAACGGAAAGTTTATTGGATGAAGAAAACGACAAATATAAGTTGGTTTAAAAATAACTACAGTAGTTGTTACCAAGTAAGATCGTTGAATACCCTATGGTTAAAATACAAGAATACGCTGGTCGCACAAAGAAGACACCAGATTGCACAAAGATTGTTGAATTATCGATCCTTACGTAAGAAGGCACTACTCAATAATTTTCACAAGAGTTATCGCTCAATATTTTATTTTATCGATTCAATAATTGTCATATTGATATTTTATATTATCGTTGTTCAATAATTGTCACCGCACATTATCTCCATTATCGATCAATAATTCATATTATTTAAATAATATTATTAGATAAGCATTATTGGCAATGTCTAGAAAGTTCACAAGGAGAGGTTTGGTCACCTAATCAAGGCCAAGAAGGAGAAATCCTTATCTGAAAGCCCCCTTTCCCGGAACTACCGTCATTATAATCAGGATTCTCAGTAATATTATTTGTGAATAATTAATTATTGATTCATATGATAAAGAAATATTTATTTTATGTGGATATAAATGATGGATTTATTTATGTGGTTATAAATGAAGAAATTATTGTTGAGGTGTTTTATCAAGATTTTACCGTGATCGAGGTATTAAAATTAAATCGTGGGTTTTGAGATATATCATGGGGTTATAATTTTTAATCCGACCGCTGATTGTGGTAATTTTTGGGTATGTTATACATACATAAGTTGAGTATATGTCCACAAATTTTGAACCGTTAAAAATGCATTTAATGATTTGTTATGAATTTTAAGAGGTGTCTGATTCTAAATTAGGTTTATAATTGATTTTGGTGGAAAATTTAGAATTGAGGGCCCCACTTGTGGTTGGTGAAGAAATGTGCTGAATTTTATTTCAAATGTGGTGGGTGGCAATAGTAAAGTGTAAAGCCATCGTGTAGCAGTGTCAAGTCCGCTTCTACGGCTAACATTTTCCTATAAATAGAGGGCTAAGTTAGAATTGAAAATCACACCGTAAACAAAGTTTTCTCTTTCTCTCTATATTATCGAGCGATTTTGTGAGTATTTAGATACTTTGAGAGTTGTTGCTCAAGATAAGTTTCATTCAAAGATCATCACTCCCGACCTTTCCTTCAAGCATCGATTCTTCGAGGTAAGGGATATTATTTTTTTTTCAGAATGATATTATTTCTTCAATATCATTACGTCAAATGTCGATCCGAAGTTTTTATCAAATTTGGAACTTTTTCATGCTCTGGGTTACTATTCATGAGTTACTATTCACGAAGTTACTATTCATGAGTTACTATTCACGAAGTTACTATTCACGTAGTACTATTCATGAAGCGAAAGATGTTTTTTTTTGTGGAATTTCTATCTTTTGTGTTTGAGTTACTATTCACGATATAAGACTATTCACGATACTAAGACTATTCACGATACCAAGACTATTCACGATCATGCACTATTCAAAAAAAAAATTTCTTCTTTTCGTTCAAAATATCTATTTCGGATACTAGCTTTGATCAGATCCATGTTTTGATCATTCTCGAATTTTACACCACCACGATGATTATTTTTGAGGTATCATTGACATGGATAAAACAAAGTACTAATCCTTAATCCTTAAATCCTTGTCATTTTGTTTCATCGGATTCGTTCTTTAAAAATATTTTCATCATCCTCGCCTTAAATGATGATATTATTGAATATCTCGCCCAGTAGCAAAAAAGATGAATGATTTTTCAAGAATATCTTTGGCCTCAGAAAAAAAGATGAACAAAAGTGTTTAAATGAATACGATCGATCGATGAATATCTTTGGCCTCAGAAAGCAAAAAGATGAACAGTGTTTAAATGAATACGACCGATCGATGAATATCTTCGCCTTTAGCCAGTCAGAAAAAGATGAATATTTGATTCGAGAGATGTATATCGATTGATGTTACAGATGGATAAAGATGTTACATGGATAAACTTTAAATTCATAAATTATAGATTATAGTAGATTTCATTCTCTACTTAACTCTTCTAATGAATTATTATTTCACCGTAATATTGATTGAAAATTTGTTGTTCTATCAGATTCTATTAAATTTTTCCTCGTCAAGACTAACGATAATTTGTCAGATATTATCTTAGTCATAATATTCTTTATACCGAGCTAGTTGAGCTCACCCTTTTCCTTTTTGTTCCATTCTTCTCGTGGAGGCTAGTAGAATATAAATAGTATTTAGCTCTGGAAAATGGAATGAAGGTTTTAGAAAGGATTGTTTAGTAGTCCTCACCATTTTTGTAAAATAATGTATCAATAAATGTGATGAGGATTTATTTGAGTATAAATATTGTCTGTAAGATAATATTTGTATTTAAACTCACGCTTTATCGTTGTAATAATAAAGTTGTAGTTGTTTCGCATCACGTATCGACAACTCGTAATGGGTGATGTATACCTATTTTGGGGGCGCCAGCTTGGTATCGTAGCTTAGGATATGATCTCCATGAGATCGGGAATAGAACCAGAGGGGAGAGACGAGTAAATCCTTCGCTAAAGGTGTCCTACCTAAGCTTATTTGTTAGTTGGTCAAGATATAGGATATTATGTGATATATTGATTTCCTTAATTAACCCTTGTTTTATGACAAGATTTGAGAATGTCGATCGAGAATATTAACAAAGGAGTAAATGAGACCGTGGAGATGCCTCAGATTTACCAACGAGGAGAACGCAACAGTCGGGCAATGTTCCTCCCGCGAACAACACCACCGATGAGAGCGATGATGAACGAGGGATGTTTAGAAGTTTTTTGCAGCTCATGCAAAATCGCATTTAGGAGACTCGTGTTCAAAATACGTGAGGAAATGATAAGAATCACTGTTGTTGTCTGTACCAAGCAGCTCAAAGAGTGGGACCACCGTAATTTAAGGGAAAGCCGATCCGATCACGGCGGAAACACGGGTCAAACAAATTACCAAGATATTCGATGTCTGGGATGCACGGAGGAACAGAAGGTTCCATTCGCCACCTTTATGTTCCGTATGGCAGGCAGATTCATCGGTGGGAGTCTGTGGAAGCGCACTCCATCCGTCCAGCACTCAAAGATGTCTCTGGGAGACGCTTTCAGAGACTATTTAATGACAAATACTTTCCCGAAAGTGTTCGGCTATACGGAAGGAAGTGGAGTTCATCGACAGAAAAAAACAACACGATTTGTCTCAAAGACGAGGCAAAGTTTGCAGAGTTATCCGTGTTCAGACCTCATTTGGTGGAGAATGAGGAACGATGACGCGGATGTTTCTTAGAGGTTTGAAACCCCAAGATACGCCAAGATCTCATTTCTCATAAACTTTTCTTTATTCAGAGATGTTGTAAATGTGGCTCAATTATTAGAGCGAGATAACGAAAGTACGGCCAATCGAGGGACCATAACCGTGGATCGCACTCAGTAGATAGCAAGCCAATGTAATAATGATAACTCATGAGAAAGAAACAGACGGACAGTAAATGGTAACCACTCCGTGGTAATCATGGTCATGAAAATGTAAGAAGCGAAGTCAGAGGAGATTTTAAAAGAGGAGATTTAACAACGACTATGTGAAGACGACAAAGGCGGCAAAAGAATCGGTTCTAAGTGGAGGAGAACGACCACCCATTATATGCTACAAATGCGAAAAGAGGGACATATCACCAAACCGCCCACACAACAGCTCAAGGTATGCTATAGTCAGGAAAGGAAGGACATATCGCCGAGATCAGACGCAGAAATAAACCTAGTTCAATGGGGATTCGGTGACTCAAAAGATCGTCCCCGTAAAAGTCAAAGTCAACGATTCCGGAAGAGCGCTTTGTTGTGATCGGTCATAATGCGAGGAACCCAAACGAGGTGATCACGGTAAGCTATTTATAAATTTCGCTAAGTTTATACCTTACTTGATACCGGTGTATACCCATTCATTTATCTCTCCGCATGTGCTCAACGCTTAAACTGACCGAGAAATTAGACTTTGACCTATCTCGTGGAAACTCCGTTAGAGAAACTTTCATCACATCCATCGCTTATAAATCTTGTTTGATTCAAGTTGGCACCATCACCTTACCCGCTGACCTTATCTCTTTAAAGATACTTGCTTTTGATGTGATTTTAGGATTGATCGTTAACTACTCATCATGCCAAAATTGATTGTTTTCGTAAGTGTGTTAGTTTTCATATTCCTAACCAACCCGTTGTATTTAATTCAAGCAACTAAACCATTAAAATCAATCACTATCATATCTAATCATAAAGCTATTCGCTTATTGAAAAACGGATGTCAAGCTTTCTTAGCCCATGTTATGGATTTGAATAAAGACACGCCAAATTTGAATAATATTCCCGTTGTTATCGATTTTCCCGACGATTTCAAGAACTTCCTGCCTACCCCGTAACGTGAAGTTCAATTTTTATTGATCTTGAACCCGCACAAAGCCCATTTCTAAAACCCCATATCGAATGGCTCCTATTGAACTTCAGAGTTAAAGGTCCAACTACGTGAATTGTTGGACATTGGTTTCATTCTGGCCCCAAGACATCTCCTCGGGGTGCCCTGCTTTTTTTGTAAAAAAGAAAGACGGAGTATGCGATTTTGTATCGACTATCGGAATCGAACCATGTCACCATCAAGAATAGGTATCCTCCTCACCTCGATTGATGACTTGTTCGACCAACAGTAAGGGCACAATTCTTTTTCAAAATCGATCTTCGCTCGATATCATCACCAAGATTAGAATCGAGGATATTCCAAAGACCGCCTTCGTAACCCCAGATGGGCATTATGAATTCTTAGTCATGTCTTTTCTGACTAACTAATGCTCCTCGCGGCTTTCATGGATATGATGAACCGAGTATTCAAGGAATATTCGATCGGGCTTTGTTGTTGTTTTTATTGATGACATCCTTATATATTCCAAAAGTCGGAAGATCATGAGCACCATTTGAAGTCGGTACTCCAAAGGCTTCGTGAAAACCAACTATATGCCAAATTGAAGAAATGCGAAGTTCGCTCGAGGAAGTAGCATTTCTTGGGCATGTGGTGTCAAAACATGGAGTATCCGCTGATCCCGCCAAGATCAAGCAATACAAAGTGGGAGCAACCAAGTTTCATGGATCAAGACGTAGCTTTTTGGGCTTTACCGGTTATTATCTGAGATTCGTGGAAGGGTTTTCTAATCGCTACTCCATTAACTCGCCTAACTCTAAGGATACAAAATTCGCTTGGAATGTAAGAACGCGAGAAAAGTTTCCAAGAGCTTAAGAGAGACTTATTTCTAAGACTGTTTCTAACAATACCATCCGGTTGGATGGATTTGTTATCTACGCCGATGCTTCGTGCAAAGGGTTAGGATGTGTTCTCATGCAACGGGAAAGTCATAGCCTATGCCTCATGACAACTTAAAGAGTATGAGAGGAATTATCCTACTCATGATCTAGAGAGTCAAGCAGTAAAAATTTTGCGCTTAAAGATATGGAGGCACTATCTATATGGGGAGAAAGTGGAGATATATTCGCATCATAAAAGCCTTAAATATTTCTTCACTCAAAAAGAACTCAACACACGCAGCAAATGACGCTGGCTCGAGCTATTGAAAGACTACGACCACACTATTCAATACCATCCCGGTAAAGTTTAACGGTAATGACGACGATCGAGTAGAAGATCATATGCGGAACGAAAAGCGATGATGTCAAGTATACGACAGAGCCAACTTTAATAGAAAAAGTTAAGGTCGCTCAAGCCAGCCCCAATCCTGAGCCGATGCGTATGAAGAAGAAAGTACAAGAAGGAGCTATTCCTAAGCTTAGAATCGATGAAGAAGGAATACTTTGAGTCCACTCTAGACTTTCAGGTTCCTAACGACTGATTTGAAGTACAAGATTATGATGGAGGCACACAATACACCATTTGCAATCCATCCTCGAAGTACTAAATGTATCGTGATCTTCACATACATTTTGGTGGAATAATATGAAGAGAGAGATTGCAAAGTTTATCTCGATGTGTTTAACTTGCTAACGTAGTAAAGGCGAGCATCTAGTACCTAAGGGTCCGCTGCAACCACTGAGATTCCTGAATGGAAGTGGGAACACATTACCATGGATTTTCGTTACGGGTCTTCCTACGGCTTTCAAGGCATCAATGCTATTTGGGTTATTGTTGATAGATTAACCAAGTCCGCTTCATTTCTTGCCGACACGGAGACTTATTCACTGAACGCCTTGCTAGTATGTACGTAAATGAGATCGTGAGGTTGCATGGCATGCCCGATCCATAGTTTCGGATCGTGACCCAAGATTCACTTCAAGATTTTGGGTTAGCTTGCAAAAAGCTATGGGCACGGATTTGCGATTTAGTTCTAAGATACCATCCCCAAACCGGACGGACAATCGAGAGGACTATTCAAACTCAAGATTTATTAAGACTCGGTCCTAGACTTCAAGGGGCGCTTGGGATAAGTATTTACCATGGTGGAATTCTCCCACAACAACAAAGCTTATCGTGCAAGTATAGGTGTGGCTCCATTCAAGCATTATATGGATTTAAAATGTCGCTCTCCAATATGTGGGATGAGGTGGGTGAAGCAACATTGTTGGGACCCGAAGTTAAGACGTATGATCACCGAAAAGATCCAAATGATTCGACAACGATACAAAACTAAGACAAGATCGACAAAAGAGTTATGCGGATCTTCATCGAAAGGACGTGGAATTTAATGTAGGGATCAGCGATTGTCATGAAGTTGCTTCCATGGAAGGGAGTTACAAGATTTGGGAAGAGAGGAAAGCTCAATCCACGCATTTATCGTCCATTTCAAATTTCGACCGAGTAGGAAATGTAGCCTATGATCACAAGCATTCTCCGAGTATGTCTCGTGTTCATAATGTGTTTCACATATCCGCATTTCAGAATATGTGAAAGACCCAACCACGCTATATCGAAGTTAGAACCGGACGAGATACCAAGACTTAACGATGAGGAGGTACCTATCAAGATCTTGGATAGAAGGAGCATGTCCCACGCCAAGAAAGGTCATACCACAAGTTAAAGTTTTGTGGAGGAATCATGCTATAGAGGAAATGACCGGGAATTGGAAACGGAAATGAAAGCGAGGTATCCTCACCTTTTCAAACACCAGTATCGTGACGCCAATTTCGAGGACTAAATTTCATAAGGAGGGAGGTCAGAAGACCTCAATTTTTTTAAATAAAAAAGGAATTTCCTTTATTTATTATTTTGAAATAAGTAAGGGTTGATTTGATTAATGTGGATAGTTAGGGTTAAATACGCAAATATTTCAAAATAAGCAAGTGGTTATAAAATATTCATTTTTGCTCTGGGAATATTCGTTGGTCGTGGAATATTCAGATCGCTTTGGGAATATTCGTACGACCGCAAATGCCCATGTGGGGCCCCATAACTAAAAAGTTTATTGGATGAAGAAAACGACAAATATAAGTTGGTTAAAAATAAATACAGAAGTTGTTACCAAGTAAGATCGTTGAATACCCTATGGTTAAAATACAAGAATACGCGCGTGGTCGCAGAAAAAGAAGACACCAGATTGCATACAAGATTGTTGAATTATCGATCCTTACGTAAGAAGGCACTACTCAATAATTTTCACAAAGAGTTATCGCTCAATATTTTATTTTATCGATTCAATAATTGTCAATTGATATTTTATATTATCGTTGTTCAATAATTGTCACCGCACATTATCTCCATTATCGATCAATAATTCATATTATTTGAATAATATTATTAGATAGCATTATTGGCAATGTCTAGAAAGTTCACAAGGAGAGGTTTGGTCACCTAATCAATGCGCCGCCAAGAAGGAGAAATCCTTATCTGAAAGCCCCCTCTTCCCGGAACTACCGTCATTATAATCAGGATTCTCGTAATATTATTTGTGAATAATTAATTATTGATTCATATGATAAAGAAATATTTATTTTATGTGGATATAAATGATGGATTTATTTATGTGGTTATAAATGAAGAAATTATTGTTGAGGTGTTTTATCAAGATTTTACCGATCGAGGTATTAAAATTAAATCGTGGGTTTCAGATATATCATGGGGTTATAATTTTTAATCCCGACCGCTGATTGTGGTAATTTTTGGGTATGTTATACATACATAAGTTGAGTATATGTCCACAAATTTTGAACCGTTAAAAATGCACTAATGATTTGTTATGAATTTTAAGAGGTGTCTGATTCTAAATTAGGTTATAATTGATTTTGGTGGAAAATTTAGAATTGAGGGCCCCACTTGTGGTTGGTGAAGAAATGTGCTGAATTTTATTTCAAATGTGGTGGGTGGCAATAGTAGAGTGTAAAGCCATCGTAGCAGTGTCAAGTCCCGCTTCTACGGCTAACATTTTCCTATAAATAGAGGGCTGTTAGAATTGAAAATCACACCGTAAACAAAGTTTTTCTTTCTCTCTCTATATTATCGAGCGATTTTGTGAGTATTTAGATACTTTGAGAGTTGTTGCTCAAGATAAGTTTCATTCAAAGATCACTTCCGACCTTTCCTTCCAAGTAATCGATTCTTCGAGGTAAGTGGATATTATTTTTTTTTCAGAATGATATTATTTCTTCAATATCATTACGTCAAATGTCGATCCAAGTTTTTATCAAATTTGGAACTTTTTCATGCTCTGGGGTTATTCATGAGTTATTCATGAGTTACTATTCACGAAGTTACTATTCATGAGTTACTATTCACGAAGTTACTATTCACGAAAGTACTATTCATGAAGCGTGAAAATGATTTTTTTGTGGAATTTCTATCTTTTGTGCTCTGTTACTATTCATGATAGTTACTATTCACGATACTAAGACTATTCACGATACTAAGACTATTCACGATACTCAAGACTATTCATCAAAAAATAAAATTTCTTCTTTTCGTCCAAAATATCTATTTGGATACTAGCTTTGATCAGATCCATGTTTTGATCATTCTGAATTTTACACCACTATGATTATTTTTGAGGTATTGTTGACATGGATAAAACAAAGTACTAATCCTTAATCCTTAATCCTTGTCATTTTGTTTCATCGATTCGCTCTTTAAAAATATTTTTCATCATCCTCGCCTTAAATGATGATATTATTGAATATCTTTGGCCTCAGAAAGCAAAGATGAATGATTTCAAGAATATCTTTGGCCTCAGAAGTAAAAGATGAACAGTGTTTAAATGAATACGACCGATCGATGAATATCTTTCGCCTCAGTAGTGCAAAGATGAACAGTGTTTAAATGAAATGAATCGATCGATGAATACTTTCGCCTTTAATCGATGAATATCTTTCGACCTCATGAATATCTTTTCGCCTCAAGCAAAGATGAATATTTGATTTGAGATGAATATCGATTGATGTTGTTGTGGATAAAATATTGATGATGGAACTTTAAATTCATAGATTAGATAGAGAGTTTTCATCTCTACTTAACTCTTCTAATGAATTATTATTTCACCGCGTAATATTGATTGAAAACTTGTTGTCTATCAGATTCTATTAAATTTTTTTCCTCGTCAAGACTAACGATAATTTGTCAGATATTATCTTAGTCATAATATTCTTTATCGAGCTAGTTGAGCTCACCCTTTTCCTTTTTGTTCCATTCTTTCTCGTGAGGCTAGAATATAAAGAAGTTTTAGTTTAGCCTGGGTAATGGAATGAAGGTTTTAGAAAGGATTGTTTAGTAGTCCTCACCATTTTTGTAAAATAATGTATCAATAAATGTGATGAGGATTTATGTGAGTATAATATTGTCTGTAAGATAATATTTGTATTTAAACTCACGCTTTTATCGTTGTAATAATAAAGTTGTAGTTGTTTCGCACTACATGTATTGACAACTCGTAATGGGTGATGTATACCTATTTTGGGGGAACATAGTTTGGGACGAGTCGGGAACAGAGTAATGGTCCGGAGGATAGCATTAGTAGTCCTCACTATTCTACGTGAAATAGTGTGATAATAGTTGTAATGAGGACTCCTTTTGAGTTTGTATAATATCTAGTAGATAATATTTGTATTCAAACTCACGCTTTTATGTCGTATGTACACGGCGCTTATATTAGTAAGTTGTATTTGAATTTATGTACCATGTAAGTGGCGACCCAAGATGGGTGACGATACCTAATTTTGGGGGCGCCACAGTTGGTATCGAGCTTAGGATATGATCCCGCTAAGATGCGAGATAAGAACTAGGAGGAGAGACGGGAATTCCTTCGCTAGTATGACCTACCTAAGTTTATTTGTTATTTAATTGGTATGGTCGAGTATAGGATAATATTTGATATATTAATTAACCCTTTTGCTTCACAATTCCTTTCATGTAATAAGAGTGTAGCTAGGTCGAGCGGGGGTAACAGTGGAATAGAACGGTGGTCATCATTTAGTAGTTATATTTGGTGAATCAACTAGGGTGAGGCGAACCCAACGTTGGAAGAGTGTTTTGCCACTATCATACAAGATGTCTAATGACATACAACCTCGTGTCATCATAAGATAGGGTTGTGCTCATCCACTTGCTGAGTATATTTACGAGCACTACCTATATGATCTTGGTGTTTGTTTGAAGTATAATTCTCAATTTGAGACAGTGGAGATAATGATAAATCAAGAGAAGACTCACCATTGGGAAGAATATGATAGTAATCTTCTCATTTTTCTTTGGGGTCTATTGGGTAAACCAAGAATAATTCTGTGGCCATATGATATCTATCATAACCTAGAAGCATGGCCTCCCATGTATGAAGGTTTCCTTGAGCACTTCCCAAAGATTCTAATTTCTAAAACAGTTTTTGACTATACATTTATGTAAGGTGTCATTGTGACGTCTTTATCCAAAGTTGGGATGAAAGTCACAG
Organism: Panax quinquefolius; assembly: GCA_020205615.1. Taxonomy (NCBI): domain Eukaryota; kingdom Viridiplantae; phylum Streptophyta; class Magnoliopsida; order Apiales; family Araliaceae; genus Panax; species Panax quinquefolius. The sequence goes on from CM035161.1 coordinate 127,792,123, forward strand.
TTGGTATTAATGTGACGACTTATCCAAGTCTTGGGACGAGAGTAACAGATTTTGAATGATATTTATATCATTAATAAATTTCTTGACGTATTCTTGAAGATTTCCTAGCCTACCTAGAGCGTGAAATCGAATTTTGTATTGATTTCAAAGACAAAACCCATTTCTTAAACCCTCAAATATTTCTTCAACTAAAAGGATCATTTACGTGGATTATGATGAAAGTCATAATAAAAGTATAGAACTAATAAAAATCATGGGTATATGAAGTATTAGTAAGTTTTATGATGAGTTATGTTGGTTAGTATGTGAAAACATGAAAGTTTCTTAGAAATCACAAAGAGTTGAAAATCGATTTTTAGTGAAAAACGTAACATGAAATTCAATTGACCATATCTCCTGTTATATTTTGAATTTTTGAATGTGGTCAAGTCCTAGAGTTAGATCTATGAGTTACCTAACTAATCCAAGTGGAATTACTGGAAAAGGTGTTGTAGATTTTGTGTGGACTGATTTTAGCAAAGGAGTGCAAAGCTGCAAAACCGAAAAAGCTTCTGCCATGATTTTAGAGAGGCTGTTTCTGGCCACTTAAATTATGAGAAAAATTCTGGCCTTTTGGGACATGAAGGTATATGGTATAAAGTATCTCCTGTCCAAAAATGAGCTCATTCTCGACTTAAAATGAGCAAGTTATGACTATTTCAATATTTAGGTTTTTCCGATGAAAAATGCTATAATAGGAGTTCTATAACTCCGATGACCATGAAATTTAAACTGGAAGCTCACGTTAACATGTGTAAGGTCCTGCCAAGATTTGGGAATTTTTGGAGTTAAACTTGAGGTAGCTAATTTCTTAAGGAATTAAGTGGAAATTGATTTTAAAAAATAGTAAATGAATTTTAAAATTCGAGAAAAATATATATTTCATTATGGGACTATATTATGCTAAATCCCAGAAAAGAAATATTTTTGGGGCTGATTTGGTATTTTCATGAAAATAGTTTAGTTACTGAACATATGAGTTAAATATGTTATGTGAAGTAACAAAGTTGAAAATAGGATTTTATGGCTAGAGAATCCTATATAGAGTATATGCATATTTTTGATGAGGATTTGATAATTGGTGATGATATTTTATGAGTATGACATTTTTGAATGATTAAATGCATTATATGGTAAAGCGTAAACAATTAAGATAAATTGTTTATAAATTTAAGAAGTGATTAAAATATTGTTATAATATTAATGATATTAGATTATGAGATTATTAAGTGATTGAAAACATGGGGATATTCTTGAATCCTGGATAAATTATATTATAAATGTTTAATATTTATCCTTTATCTCATTTGATTGATTCTTTATGTAAGACCTAGAAAATTTTTAAAATAAAAGGAATTTCCTTTATTTATTATTTTAAAATAGTAAGGGTTGATTTGATTAATGTGGATAGTTAAGGGTTAAATACATAAATATTTCAAAATAAGCAAGTGGTTATAAAATATTCATTTTTATCGGGAATATTCGTTTGGTCGTGGAATATTAAATGCTTTGTCAGGAATATTAAATGCGACGGTGTGACCGTCATGTGGGCCCCATAACGGAAAGCGATTGGATGAGAAAACGACAAAGTTTGGGTGGTTATAAATAGCAGGCGTAGTTATTACTGAATTAAGACATTGGAATACCCGGTGGTTAAAATCTGATGTCTGGCGCGTGGTTTGCCGCATGATAGCACTACGGTATTGCGACATGATTGTTGAATTATTGACTCGCAGACGTAAGATGGCACTACTCAATAATTTTCACGGTGAATTCTTGTTCAATATTTTATTTTATTGATTCAATAATTTCACTGCGTTGGTATTTTATATTATTCTTTGTTTCAATAATTGTCCTTTACATGATTTCCCATTATCGGATCAATAATTCATATTATTTGAATAATATTATTAGATAACATTATTGGCAATGTCTAGAAAGTTACGTCTAAGGAGAGGTTTGGTCACCTAATTGCGCGCGATAAGGAGAGATCCTTATTGAAGCCCCCCCTCTTTCTGAGGAGCGGCACTGGTTGTCATAATTGTGATTACGTAATATTATTTGTGAATAATTAATTATTGATTCATATGATAAGGAAATATTTATTTTATATGAATATAAATGATGGATTTATTTATGTGGTTATTAATGAAGAAATTATTCTTTGAGATGTTTTATTTTGTCGGATTGGAGGTATTAAAAGATCAAATCGGTGTTATTACTGACTTTATTGTGTGAGTTATAATATTTAATCCAAATAGTTGGATCGTTGTAATTTTTGGATATGTTATACATATATAAGTTGAGTATATGTCTACAAATTTTGAACCGTTAAAAATGAGCGAATGATTTGTTATAAATTTTAAGAGGTGTCTCGATTCGTAAATTAGGTTATAAATGATTTTGGTGGAAAATTCTAGAATTGGTGGGCCCCACTTGTGGTTGGTGAAGAAATGTGCTGAATTTTATTTCAAATGTGGTGGGTGGCAATAGTAGCGAGTAAAGCCATCGGTGTGAGTCAAGTCGCTTGGTGGGCTAACATTTTCCTATAAATAGAGGGCTAAGTTAGAATTGAAAATCACACCAGAAACAAGTTTTCTCTCTTTCTCTCTCTATATTATTGAGCGTATTTTGTGAGTATTTAGATACTTTGAGAGTTCTTTGTTTGAACAAGTTTCATTCAAGATCATTCTTGAGCCTTTCCTTAGAAGTATTGATTCTTTGAGGTAAGGGATATTATTTTTTTAAGTAATGATATTATTTCTTCAATATCATTATCTTTGAAATATTGGTTGGAAGTTTTATCAAATTTGGAACTTTTCATGTGGGGTTACTATTATTCATGAGTTACTATTCACGAGTTACTATTCATGAGTTACTATTCACGAGTTCTTATTCACGAGTACTATTCATGAAGCGTGAAGATGTTTTTTTTGTGGAATTTCTATCTTTTGGTGTGAGTTACTATTCACGTATACGGCACTATTCACGTATCTGACACTATTCAATAGAAAAATAAAATTTCTTCTTTTAAGTCAAAATATCTATATGCGGATACTAGCTCGATTGTATCCATGTTTTGATCATTCTTGAATTTTACACCACTATGATTATTTTTGAGGTATTGTTGGACATGGATAAAACAAAGTACGAATCCTTAATCCTTAATCCTTGTCATTTTGTTTCCTTTGGATTCGTTCTTTAAAATATTTTTCATCATCCTCGGTCTTAAATGATGATATTATTGAATATCTTTGGCACGTAGTGCAAAAGATGAATGATTTCTGAAGAATATCTTTGGCTGTAGTGCAAAGATGAGCAGTGTTTAAATGAACATGACCGATGATGAATATCTTTGGCCTTTAGTGCAAAGATGAGCGGTGTTGAGATGAACATGACCGATTGATGAATATCTTTGGCACCAGTAGTGCAAAGATGAATATTTGATTTGAGATGAATATTGATTGATGTTACTGAGGATAAAATATTGATGATGGATTGTTAAATTCATAGATTATAGTAGATTTCATTCTCTACGTAACTCTTCATGAATTATTATTTCAATATGCGAATATTGATCCGAAACTTGTTGTCTCATTGTATTTTATCGATTTTTCCTGTTGGAGACTAACGATAATTTGTTGTATATTATCTTAGTCATAGTATTCTTCTTGGGCTAGTTGAGCTCACCCTTTTTCTTGTTATTCCATTTTTCTTCTCGGGAGGCGAGAATGTAGCGAGTACTAGTCGGGGGTATGGAATGAAGGTTCTAGAGAGAGTTGTTTAGTAGTCCTCACCATTTTTGTAAAATAATGTATCAATAAATGTGATGGGGATTTATTTGAGTATAGATATTGTCTAAAAGATAATATTTGTATTTAAACTCACGCTTTTCTTGTTGTAATAATAAAGTTGTAGTTGTTTACGTACCATGTATTTGGCGACTCGAGAATGGGTGTGTGTATACCTATTTTGGGGGCGTCACGGTTGGTATCGAGCTTAGGGATATGATCTCTGGCGGAGATCGGGGAATAAAACTAGGAGGGAGAGCGAGTAAATCCTTCATTTAGTGTGTCTACCTAAGCTTATTTGTTGGTTGGTCATATTATAGGGGTATTATGTGATTTGTTAATTTATTTAATTAACCCTTGTTTTATGATAGTTTTTTAGAATGGGTGCTGAGAAGCGTTAACAATGGAGTGAATGAGATCGTGGAGACACCTCTAATCGCCAACCGAGGATAATGTGATGTCAAAGAAGAAGGAATTAGAGATATCCATGTGGTGAGTGAAGAATTGATAGTTGCACGAGATAATCATGAGAGGTAACAATTTGAGAGTGAGGAAGAAGAGGAAGAAGAGGTACCTGAAGAGAGTTTATTAGAGGTATTTTATGATCGAAATATAGAATTGCAAAATCGTATTCATGAGTTAGAAGAGCAGGCTAAAGAATTGCAGGCAGTCGTGGAGCAAAAGGATGCAACGATTCAAGCTTGTGTTACCCGATACGTGATGCTTGAACAGAAGCACTCTTTGGCAGAGTATAAGATGATAAAAGTGGAATCGGTGAAAGAAGAAATAATCGAACGAGTGAGAATGAGTGATGCATGGGTAAAAGCCGCACGACGCAGCGTTGATATTATGGAAAGAGATGTCCAATCTAAAAGAGAAGATTTAACGATGACGGGAAGGCGTTAAGAAGAACATCAAGACTATCAACAAATTCTAGGGAAGAGAACGATCGCCGATTAGATCTGCTACAGATGTGGAGAGGAGGGACATATAAGGTCAAACTGTTCAAAGCCTTCCAAGGTATGCTATAATTGTGGAAAAGAAGGACATATCGCTCGAGATTGTACGATATCGAAACCCAGTCCAGCGTGAATGGTGACTCAAAAAGGATGTCCCAGAAAAGTCAAAGTCAACGGTTCTTGGAAGAGCGTTTGTCGTGACCGGTCAAAATGCGAGGAACCCGAACGAAGTTAGCACGGGTTAGTTAATTATAAATTCTTGCAAAGTTTATACCTTACTGAATCTAGGTTCTACCCATTCTTTTATCTCTCTTGCTTGCGCTCAGCGTTTGAACTTGACTACGGAGAAATTAGACTTTGACCTATTTATGGAGAATCCGTTAGGAGAAACTTTCATTACATCGTTGTTTAGAAATCTTGTTTGATTCAGTTGGCACTATCACATTACACGTTAACCTTATTTCTATAGAGATATTTGCTTTTGATGTGATTTTAAGGTTAACTACTCATCGTGCCAAATTGATTGCTTTTGTAAGGTTGTTAGTTTTCATATTCCTAAGCAACTTTGTTATTGAATTCAAGCAATCAAACCATTGTAATCAAACATTTTCATATCAAGCCATGAAGTCATTCGTTTATTACGGATGTCAAGTTTTCTTAGTCCATGTTATGGATTTGAATAAAGACATATCGATTTGAATAATATTCTTGTTGTTATTGATTTTTTCCGATGTATTTCTGAAGAATTTCTTGGCTTACTCCCAAAGCTTCGATATTAAATTTTGTATCGACTTTGAACCGCAGACAAAACTCATTTCTAAAATCTCATATAGAATGGCTCTATTGAACTTCGGAGTTAAAAATTCAACTATAAATTTGGTACCGAGCCTTTATCTTGTGACTTCCTTTGTGGAATGCAAAGCCGACTCTCTGTAGGGGACGTCATATTAGATGCGATAGTAAAGCGATAGGTGTCATTGTGACGTCTTTATCCAAGATTGGGATATGAGTCGCGGTTGAGAGAGCAACCTAAGTCGATGAATCGAAATACGTAGCTTTCAGGCTTAGTTGGTTATTATCGGAGATTCGTTGAAGGATATTCTCGAATCGCTATTCCATTATCGCGGTGACTCGTAGAGATACAAAATTCGAATGGAGCAAGGAATGTGGGAAGAGCTTGAAGAACTCAAGAGGAGACTCATTTCAAAGACATGTTACGACCATGCCATCCTCGAAAAGCGAACGTGGTAGGCGGCGTGTTGAGTAGAAGATCGATATCTGATCTGAGTACGATATTGTCAAAGACTAATTTCAGTATAATTTACAAATAATAGAGATGGAGATGAAAACTCTAGGTACCCACGTGATGATATACTGAGTATAATCGACTTTAGTTAAAGCCGCCAAGCCAATGAGGCCGGAAATGATGCGTATGAAGAGGAAAGTACAAGAAGGAGCTAGCTATTAAGCGAGAATTGATGAAGAAGGAATACTTGAGTCCACTCTAGACTTTGTGTTTCTAACGACTCGATTTGAGGTACAAGATTATGATGGAGGCACACAATACACCATTTGCAATCCATCTGGAAGTACTAAAATGTATCGTAATCTTGACATACATTTTGGTAGAATAATATGAAGAGAGAGATTGCAAAGTTTATCTCGATGTGTTTAACACTTAACGTGTAAAGGCGGAGCATCTAGTACCTAAGGGTCCGTTGCAACCACTTGAGATTAGGAATGGAAATGGGAACACATTACCATGGATTTCAATTCACGGGTCTTCCTACGGTTTCTCAAGGCATCAATGCTTATTTGGGTTATTGTTGATAGATTAACCAAGTCTCGCTTCATTTCTTCAAATCACGGAGACTTATTCCTTGAACGTCTTCTTTAGTATGTACGTAAATGAGATTGTGAGGTTGCGTGGCATGTACTGTATCCATAGTTTTGGATAGTGACCCAAGATTCACTTCATGATTTTGGGTTAGAAAGCTATGGGCACAATTTACGATTCGGTTTGGCATACCATCCTCAAACGGATGGGCAATCGAGAGGACTACTCAAACTCTTGAAGATATATTAAAACTCGTGTCCTAGATTTCAAAGGAAGTTGGGATAAGTACTTGCCATTGGTGGAATTCTCATACAACAATAGTTATTAAACAAATATAGGCATGGTTCCATTTGAAGCATTATATGGACGAAAATGTCGTTCTCAATATGTTGGGATGAGGTGGGTGAAGCAACATTGTTAGGGACGAGAGTTAGTACGTATGACTCAAGAAAAGATCCAATTGATTCGACAACGATACAAAGCGGCACAAGATCGACAAAAGAGTTATGCGGATCTTCATCGAAAGGACGTGGAATTTAGTGTAGGTGATCATGTATTATTGCGAGTTGCTCCATGGAAGGGAGTTACAAGATTTGGGAAAGAGGAAAGCTCAAATCCACGATTTATTGGTCCATTTCAAATTCTTGACCGAGTAGGAAATGTAGCCTATAGACTTGCGTTACCTCCAAGTATGTCTCGTGTTCATAATGTGTTTCACATATCGTACTTCATAAATATGTGAAAGACCCGAACCACGTTATTGAGTTAGAACCCGGACGAGATAGCCAGAAGACTTAACGTATGAGGAGGGAGGTACTGTCAAGATCTTGGATAGGAAGGAGCATGTCCTACGCTGTGAAAGGTCATACCACAAGTTAAAGTTTTGTGGAGGAATCATGCTTATAGAGGAAATGACACGGGAATTGGAAAGCGGAAATGAAAGCGAGGTATCCTCACCTTTTCAAAACACCAGTACGTACGTCAATTTCGAGGACGAAATTTCATAAGGAGGGAGGTTGTAAGACCAGAAAATTTTTAAAATAAAAGGAATTTCCTTTATTTATTATTTTAAAATAGTAAGGGTTGATTTGATTAATGTGGATAGTTAAGGGTTAAATACGCATAAATATTTCAAAATAAGCAGTGGTTATAAAATATTCATTTTGTCGGGGAATATTCGTTTGGTCGTGGAATATTCGATCGCGTTGGGGAATATTAAATGCGACCAGTAGCAGTGACCGTGTGTGGGCCCCATGCTTGAAAGCGATTGGATGAGGAAAACGACAAAGTTTGGGTGGTTATAAATAACGGCGTAGTTGTTACAATTAAGACTGTTGGAATACCCCGGTGGTTAAAATACTGATGTCTGGCGTGGTTGCCACATTAGCACCACGGTATTACAATTATTGTTGAATTATTGACTGCTAAACGTAAGATGGCACTACTCAATAATTTTCACGGTGAATTCTTTATCAATATTTTATTTTATTGATTCAATAATTGTTGCGTTGGTATTTTATATTATTCTTTTGTTTCAATAATTGTCCTTTGCATGTGATATTTCCCATTATCGGATCAATAATTCATATTATTTGAATAATATTATTAGATAACATTATTGGCAATGTCTAGAAAGTTACATCTAAGGAGAGGTTTGGTCACCTAATCAAGGCCAAGAAGAGGAGAGATCCTTATTGGAAGCCCCCTCTTTCTGAGGAGCTACTGGTCATCATAATTGTGATTACGTAATATTATTTGTGAATAATTAATTATTGATTCATATGATAAGGAAATATTTATTTTATATGAATATAAATGATGGATTTATTTATGTGGTTATTAATGAAGAAATTATTATTTGAGATGTTTTATTTTTTTCGGATTGGAGGTATTAAAAGATCAAATCGATTGTTATTACTGACTTTTATTGTGTGAGTTATAATATTTAATCCGCCACCGTTGGATCGTTGTAATTTTTGGATATGTTATACATATATAAGTTGAGTATATGTCTACAAATTTTGAACCGTTAAAATGAACGAATGATTTGTTATAAATTTTAAGAAGTGTCTCGATTCGTAAATTAGGTTATAAATGATTTTGGTGGAAAATTCTAGAATTGGTGGGCCCCACTTGTGGTTGGTGAAGAAATGTGCTGAATTTTATTTCAAATGTGGTGGGTGGCAATAGTAGCGAGGTAAAGCCATCAGTAAAGCGAAGTCAAGTGCTGCTTGGTACGGCTAACATTTTCCTATAAATGAGGGCTAAGTTAGAATTGAAAATCACACCGAAACAAAGTTCTCTCTTTCTCTCTATATTATTGAGCGTATTTTGTGAGTATTTAGATACTTTGAGAGTTCTTTGTTCGTAACAAGTTTCATTCAAAGATCACTCCGACCTTTCCTTCCGAAGTATTGATTCTTTGAGGTAAGGGATATTATTTTTTTTTCGTAATGATATTATTTCTTCAATATCATTATGCTGAAATATTGGTTGGAAGTTTTTATCAAATTTGGAACTTTTCATGTCGGGGTTACTATTCATGAGTTACTATTCACGAGTTACTATTCATGAGTTACTATTCACGAGTTACTATTCACGAGTACTATTCATGAAGCGTGAAGTTGTTTTTTTTTGTGGAATTTCTATCTTTTGGTATCTGAGTTACTTATTCACGATATCTAAGACTATTCACGTATACTGCACTATTCACGATACTCTGACTATTCACCAAAAATAAAATTTCTTCTTTTTCGTCCAAAATATCTATTCGGATACTAGCTCGATTGTATCCATGTTTTGATCATTCTTGAATTTTACACCACTATGATTATTTTTGAGGTATTGTTGGACATGGATAAAACAAAGTACTAATCCTTAATCCTTAATCCTTGTCATTTTGTTTCTTTGGATTCGTTCTTTAAAATATTTTTCATCATCCTCGGTCTTAAATGATGATATTATTGAATATCTTTGGCTTTGTAGTGCAAAAGATGAATGATTTAAGAAGAATATCTTTGGCTGTAGTGCAAAGATGAGCAGTGTTTAAATGAACATGACCGATCGATGAATATCTTTGGCCTTTAGTGCAAAGATGAGCAGTGTTGAGATGAACATGACCGATTGATGAATATCTTTGGCTGTAGTAAAAAGATGAATATTTGATTTGAGATGAATATTGATTGATGTTCTGAGGATAAAATATTGATGATGGATCGTTAAATTCATAGATTATAGTAGATTTCATTCTCTACGTAACTCTTCTATGAATTATTTATTTCATTGCGAATATTGATCCGAAACTTGTTGTCTATTGTATTCTATCGATTTTTCCTGTTGGAGACTAACGATAATTTGTTGTATATTATCTTAGTCATAGTATTCTTTATTGGGCTAGTTGAGCTCACCTTTTTCTTGTTATTCCATTTTTCTTCTCTCGGGAGGCGAGAATGTAGCGAAGTACTAGTCGGGGTATGGAATGAAGGTTCTAGAGAGAGTTGTTTAGTAGTCCTCACCATTTTTGTAAAATAATGTATCAATAAATGTGATGGGGATTTATTTGAGTATAGATATTGTCTAAAAGATAATATTTGTATTTAAACTCACGATTTCTTGTTGTAATAATAAAGTTGTAGTTGTTTCGCACGTACCGTATATATGGCGACTCAGAATGGGTGTGGTGTATACCTATTTTGGGGGCGTCACACTTTATATCATTATCCTCATGCTTATATTATGTTGAAAGTCATCATGGCCTATAGATGGACTTGGTATGATTATGACTGAGGATTGTTCTAGTATAATCATGCTTAGTAATTGAATACACAATTATCTTTGGTAGTAGTGCATGGATAATTTGTGGTCGTGATACTAATGAATACACAATTATCTTTCGCCGTAGCGTGGATAATTTGTGGTCGTGATACTTAATGAATACACAATTATCTTTGGTAGTAGTGCATGGATAATTTGTGGTCGTGATACTTAATGAATACACAATTATCTTTCGCCAGTAGTGCATGGATAATTTGTGGTCGTGATATCTTAATGAATACACAATTATCTTTCGTAGTAGTGCATGGATAATTTGTGGTCGTGATCTTAATGAATACACAATTATCTTTCGTAGTAGTGTATGGATAATTTGTGGTCGTGATCTTAATGAATACACAATTATCTTCGCCGTAGTAGTGCATGGATAATTTGTGGTCGTGATCTTAATGAATACACAATTATCTTTGGCCAGTAGTGCATGGATAATTTGTGGTCGTGATCTTAATGAATACACGATTATCTTTCGTCAGAAGTGCATGGATAATTCGTGGTCGTGATACTAATGAATATCCTCGGCCCGTGAAAGTGCGGGGATGATTCGATGATATGGATTAATTATTGAAATGAGTCTCAAAGAATGAAATATTAATTCATGGATGTGGTAAAAGTCATCTTCGTCAGTAGTAGTGCATTGATAGACTTGGTATGATTATGACCACGGATTATTCGATATAATCATGACCGTAATTGAAAACACGAATATCCTTAGCCAAGAAGGTGCATGGATAATTCATGGTTGTGATACTATTATTCGAAGTCTGAGATTATTGGTTTTACAGTTGTATATCTTTGGCCTGTAGTGCAAAGATGAATTGTTAATGAATATCTTTGGCCGGATTGCAAAAATGAATTTAATATTTTTGACGATAAAGGTATTCAAGGTATCCTCACCTCTTTATCATATCGTATCGCACCCTAATTTCGAGGGCTTAAATTCCATAAGGAGGGAGATTGTGAGACCCAGATTTTATCAATAAAGATTTAAATTTTGTTGAAATAATTTTTAATATTATGGTGTGAATTTAAGATAATATTATAGTTGTGGGTAGTATTTATAAATTTTGCAAAGTATGCAAGTGGTTATATTATATTCGATTGGTCGGGGAATATTCGGTTTAGCAGGAATATTAAATACAACTACTCAATCATTGGTGGACCTTAATAACGTAATTATTATTCGGATCGAGAAAACGACAAAAATATTTTATTGAAATAACGGCGGAAGTTTTTAAGTGGTTACCGTTGAACTACTCAAGAGTAAAAAGCGACAAGAATACGTGTGGTTGCATAAGTAAGATACCAGTATTGATTATTGATGCTTATGTGAGAAGTCACTCGGTTTGATTCCATTATTGCCGATTAATAATATGAATTATTATAGCGATAATGACGTTTTGTTTTATTCAGTATTATTAACGTAATAAAAATGTAAACATCTTTTTATATAAAATAGAATACTTTATTAAAGTTATTCTATAAATAGAATATATTATATTTTATTATGCATAGTGTTGCGTAGTGTTTTGCATAGTATTGCATAGTGTTTGCATAGTAAAAATATTTTTATATAAATAGAATATATTATATTTTATTTAAAAGATTTTTCTTTAAATATAATCACGATTAAAGTAAATCAATCTGGACCGATAGTTCATGGATTAGTTCTTATGCATTCCATTTTCCTATAAATAGAAGCTCATTCCTTCATTATTTTCTTACTTAATTCATTGAAACTCTAGAGAGAGAAATTATAGAGAGAAGCTATAGAGAGAAAATTATAGAAAGAAGAAGAGTATTCTCGCTACTTCACTACTTCTATATTAGGTTCTTTTTACGGTGTGGGTGTTATTCTTTCTTCGAAGAGAACTTCGTTATTCCATTCACTATTATTACATTGGAATAACTCGTAAAAGTGGCATACCCTATACATAACTTTGTGATACGTGGCATACCCTATACTTGGTGAAATCCTTATGTTATTCCATTGCTTATTATTCATTTGAATAACCTTGTATACGCTGATTACCCTATACTTGGTGACATTCTTCTATTATTCTCGCTGGAACATCCACATCATGTGTTTTACAGGACACGGTTCCGCTTTTTTATTATTACATTGGAACATCACGTGTGCTGTGGTTTTACAACAGGACCGGTTAAAATCTTTATCATTCTGTTGGAATATCCTATTCGTGTGTTTTACACCGGATCCGGTTCCATCTTTTTATTATTCTGTTGGAATATCCCGCTTGTGTGAATTTCACCCCGACCGGTTCCGTTATTATTATTATGTTGGAATAACTCGCCTCATGCAAGTACCGCACGCATGGTGATTTCTTTTGTTATTCCATTCTTTATTATACCCGGTAAGTTAAAACTTTGACTTCTATACTCCATGAAATTAGTAGAATATCCTTGATATTTGCGTTTCATCCAAAGATATCTTTTCATGGAAATATTCTTCCGATCATTCTTGAATTTTACTCTACTAAAGCGAGATCATGTTGACAATTTGGACGTTAATAATTCATGGATTAAATAATTCTTGAACTTGTTTTATTGAATTGAATTATTATGTCATTGTTGTAAGACCCATAGTTATTTATAAACAACTTATACTTGTCATTTTCTTCATCCAATCGCAACGTTATGGGGCCCACATACACAATTTGCTACCGTCGTGCACGGATAATCCCGACGAAGAAGAATATTCTACGATCAAACGAATATTTCCCGACAACAATGAATATTTTATAACCACTTCCTTATTTGAAATATTTGCGCATTTTACCCATAACTGTGATGCCCCCAAAATAGGTATACATCACCCATTATGAGTCGTCAATAACATGGTACAGAAACAACTACAACTTTATTAATACAACATAAAAACTGTGAGTTTAAATACAAATATTGCCATCTAGACAATATCACACCCAAATAAGTTCTCATTATAATTATTGGTACATTATTTTATAAAAATGGTGAGGACTACTAAAACAACTTTTTAGAACCATCATTCCACACCCCGACTAGAACTCGCTACATTCTCGCCTCCTGAGAAGAAAAATGGATCAAATATACATCTCAACACCTGTACATCTTTGCACTACGACCTATACATCTTGAATCAAATATACATCTATGCACTACAGGCCAAAGATATTCATCAGTTGGTCATGTTCATCTCAACACATGTACATCTTTGCACTACGACCAAAGATATTCATAAGAAAATCAACCATCTTTGCACTACAGGCCAAAGATATTCAGTAATATCATCATTTAGGACTGAGGATGATGAAAAAAATATTTTAAAGAAAACGAATCCAGTGAAACAAAAGAACAAATATTAAGGATTCGTATTTTTAGCAATCCGAGTTCAAAAATACTTCATAAATAATTATAGTGAAGTAAAATTCAAGAATGATCATAACATGGATACAATCAAAGCTAGTATCCATAATAGATATTTTGGACAAAAAACAAAAATTTAATTTTTTTTGTGAATAGTGCCGTATTCGTGAATAGTAGTCAGATATATATGAATAAGAACTCCCCTACACATTAAAAGACAAGAATTTCACAAGAAAATCTTACCAATATTAAAGATAATAATATTAGAAGAAATAATATCATTTTTAAAAAAATAATTATTGATCTGATAATGAAAAATACTGTGTAGTGACAATTATTGAAACAACAATAATATAAAATATCAACGTAGCAATTATTGAATCAATAAAATAAAATATTGAACAGTAATTACTGTAACAATTATTGAGTAATGTCTTCTTACGTAAGAATCAATAATTGGAGCAATACCGTGTGCTACTGTGTTTTAACCACCGGGTATTCCAATAGTATTAACGGTAATAACTACACCGTTATTTAAAAACAACTTATATTTGTCGTTTTCCTTCATCCAATCACTTTTCGTTATGGGGCCCACACAAGGCTGCGCCGTCGTACTAATATTCCCCGACAACAATGAATATTTTATAACCACTTTCTTATTTGAAATATTTGCGCATTTTACCCATAACTAACTACATTAATCAAATCAACCCTTACTATTTCAAAATAATAAATAGAGGAAATTTAATTTCATTAATAATATGTTGGGGTCTTACAACCTCCCCTCCTTATGAAATTTCGTCCTCGAAATTGACGACGACGCACTGTGTTTGAAAAGGTGAGGATACCTCGCTTTCATTTCCATTTCCAACTCCTAGGTCATTTTCTATATAGCATGGTTCTCTCCACAAAACTTTGACTTGTGGTATGACCTTTTTGTGCGTAGGACATGCTCTTCCTATCCAAGATCTTGACAGTACCTCTTCGACGTTAAGTCTTGGCTATCTCATCCGGTTCTAACTCAATAACGTGGTTGGGTCTTTCACATATTTACGTAGCACAGATATATGAAAAACATTATGAATACGAGACATACTTGGAGGTAATGCGAGTCTATAGGCCACATTTCCTACTCGGTCAAGAATCTGAAATGGACCAATAAATCGTGGATTGAGCTTTCATCTCTTCCTAAATCTTGTAACTCCCTTCCATGGAGCCACACGCAATAATACATGATCCCCAATACTAAATTCCACGTCCTTTCAATGAAGATCCGTATAACTCTTTTGTCGATCCTGTGCCATTTGTATACGTTGTCGAATCATTTGGATCTTTTCTGTAGTCATACGTACCAACTCTGGTCCCAACAATGTTGCTTCACCAACCTCATCCCAACATACCGAGAAGCGACACTTACGTCCATATAATGCTTGAATGGAGCCACACCTATACTTGCTCGATAAGCTGTTGTTGTAGGAGAATTCCACCAATGGTAAATACTTATCCCAACTCCTTTGAAGTTCAGGACACGTAGTCTTAATAGATCTTCAAGAGTTTGAATAGTCCTCTCTCGATTGTCCGTCTGTTTGAGGATGGTATCTTTGAATCGAATCGCAAAACTGCGCCCATAGCTTTTTGTAAGCTAACCCAAAATCGTGAAGTGAATCTTGGGTCACGATCTGAAACTATGGATACTGGCATGCCATGCAATCTTACAATCCCATTTACGTACATACGAGCAAGACGTTCAAGGGAATAAGTCTCCCGTATCAGCAAGAAATGAGCAGACTTAGTTAATCTATCAACAATAACCCAAATAACATCTATGCCTTGAGAAACCGTGGGAAGAGCCGTAACTAAATCCATGGTAATGTGTTCCCACTTCCATTTCAGAATTTCAAGTGGTTGCAATGGACCCTTTGGCACTTGATGTTCCGCCTTTACACGTTGACAAGTTAAACACCTCGAGATAAACTTTGCAATCTCTCTCTTCATATTATTCCACCAAAATGTATGTCGAAGATCACGATACATTTTGGTACTTCCAAGATGGATTGCAAATGGTGCATTGTGTGCCTCCATCATGATCTTGTTCTTCAAATCAGAATCGTTAGGAACACAAAGTCTGGAGTGGACTCGAAGTATTCCTTCTTCATCGATTCTTGCCTCTAGGATAACACCTTCTTGTACTTTCTTCTTCATACGCATCAGCTCCGGGTCTGTGGCTTGAGCAACTTTAACTTTATCGATTAAAGTTGGTTCTATGCGTATACTTGACATCATCGCACTCGTTCCTGCATATGATCTTCTACTCAACGCGTCAGCTACTACGTTTGCTTTTCCAGGATGGTATTGAATGGTGTGGTCATAATCTTTTAACAGCTCGAGCCAACGTCATTGCCGCATGTTGAGTTCCTTTTGTGTGAAAAAATATTTGAGGCTTTTATGGTCTGAATATATCTCCACTTTCTCCCCATATAGATAGTGCCTCCGGATCTTTAACAATAAACGATCGGGCCGCTAACTCTAGATCATGAGTAGGATAATTCCTCTCATACTCTTTTAAGTTGTCATGAGGCATAGGCTATAACTTTCTCGTCTGCCGCATGAGAAAACATCCTAACCCTTTGCCTCGAAACATCATTTGAGATAACAAATCCATCCGAACTAGATGGTATTGTCGTAACAGTCTTAGAAATGAGTCTCCTCTTAAGCTCTTGAAAACTCTTCTCGCATTCCTCGCTCCATACGAACTTTGTATCTTTCCGAGTCAGCTAAGTTAACGCAGTAGCGATTCGAGAAAATCCTTCCATGAATCTCCGATAATAACCAGCTAAGCCCAGAAAGCTACGTACTTTGGTTACCGACTTCGGTTGCTCCCAACTTTGTATTGCTTCAATCTTCGTCGATTCAACAGATACTCTATGTTTTGACACCACATGCCCAAGGAATGCTACTTCCTCAGGCCAGAACTCGCATTTCTTCAACTTGGCATATAACTTGTTTTCACGAAGCCTTTGGAGTACCTGCTTCAAATGTTGTTCATGATCTTCATAGATTTTGGAATATATGAGGATGTCATCAATAAAGACAACAACAAACTGATCCAAATATTCCTTGAATATTCGGTTCATCATATCCATGAAAGCCGCAGGAGCATTAGTTAATCCAAAAGACATGACTAAGAATTCATAATGTAAAATCTGAGGTTCAAGGCGTCTTTGGAATATCCTCAGTTCTAATCTTCAGCTAATGATATCCAAAACGAAGATCGATCTTTGAGAAGAATTGTGCTCCTTGCAACTGGTCAAACAGGTCATCAATACAAGGTAACGGATACCTATTCTTGATAGTGGCATGGTTTAATTCCCGGTAGTCAATACAAAGTCGCATACTTCCATCTTTCTTCTTTACAAATAAAATAGGAGCACCCCAAGGAGATGTACTAGGACGAATGAAACTGATGTCCAACAACTCCTGTAGTTGGACCTTTAACTCCTTAAGTTCAATAGGAGCTATTCGATATGAGGTTTTAGAAATGGGCTTTGTACCAGGTTTAAGATCAGTAAAGAATTCAACTTCACGTTCTGGGGGTAGATCGGGAAGTTCTTCAGGAAATACGTCAGGAAATTTATTAACAACAGGAATATTATTCAAATCCGATGTGTCTTTATTCAAAATAATAACATGGGCTAAGAAAGCTTGACATCCATTTTTCAATAAACGAATAGCTTTATGACTTGATATGACAGTGATTCATTTTAATGGTTTAGTCGCTTGAATTTGCATAACAAAAGTTGGTTAGAATATGAAAACTAACAACCTTACGAAAATAATCAATTTTGGCATGATGAGTAGTTAACCAATCAATCCTAAAATCACATCAAAATCAAGTATCTTTAAAGAGATAAGGTCAACGTGTAATGTGATGGTGCCAACTTGGATCAAACAAGATTTATAAACGTTGAATGTGATAAAAGTTTCTCCTAACAGAGTCTCCATGGATAAATCAAAGTCTAATTTCTCCTGAGTCAAGTTTAAACGTTGAGCACAAGCAGAGAGAGATAAAGGAATGGGTACACCCAGATCTAGTAAGGTATAAACTTCGCAAGAATTTATGATTAGCTTACCCGTGATCACCTCGTTTGGGTTCCTCGCATTTTGACCAGCCATGACAAATGCTCTTCTAGGAACCGTTGACTTTGACTTTTCTGGGAAAGCCTTTTGAGTCACCATCCCCGCAGGACTTGGTTTCGCTACAGTACAATCTCGAGCGATATGTCCTTTTTTTCCACAATTATAACATACCTTGAACTGTTGTGGGCAGTTTTGGCTGATATGTCCCTCTTTCCCACATTTATAGCATACGACCAGTGGTCGTTCTCCTCCCTTAGAACCAGTTGCTACTGGTGCTGATGTCTTCACATTGTCATTGTTGAATCTCCTCTGTTTAAAATCTCTCCCCGACTCGCTTCTTTTATTTTCATGGCCATGATTACCACCAGAGTGGTTACCGCTTTTATCCGTATTTTTCTTTTCTCATTTGGTTATCGTTGTTTCGATGATCTTTTGCCTTTAGTATGATCCGGTTGTGGTCCCTCGGTTGAACGTATTTCGTTATCTCGCTTTCTAATAATTGAGCCACATTGACAACATCCGAATAGAGAGAAAATTTATGAGAAATGAGATATTGACGTATCGCGGGTTTCAAACCTCTTAGAAACATCTGCGTCATACGTTCCTCATTCTCCACCAAATGAGGTGCAAACCTAGATAACTCTGCAAACTTCGCCTCGTACTGGGACATCGTCATGTTGTTTTGTTTTAATCTAATAAACTCCACTTCCTTCATATTACGAATACTTTCAAGAAAGTACTTGTCATTGAACAGTTTCTGAAACGTCTCCTAAGACATACTGAGTGCAGCTGGATGGGTACACTTCACAGATTCCCACGGAACATAAAGGTGGCGAATGGAACCTTCTGTTCCTCCGTGCATCCCAAGACATCGAATATCTTGGTAATTTGCTTGACCCACGTTTCTGCCTTAATTGGATCCGGCTTTCCACAAAATTCTGGTGGTCCCAACTCTTTGAACTGCTTGGCTGTGATAAACCGTGCGTTGTTATCATTTCCACCTGTATTTTGTGCACGAGTCTCCCTCGCCTGATTTTGAATGAACTGCTAAAAGCTTCTAAACATCCCGTCGTTCATCGCTCGCTTTCAAGTGTTGTTGTTTTATGGAGGAACATTGTTGGCTCGTCAGACGTTTCTCCTCATTTGGTGAGTAAAGGTGTCTCCACGGTCTCATTTACTCCACTGTTAACATTCTCAGTCGCCATTCTTAAATACTGTCATAAAACAAGGGTTAATTAAAGAAATCAACATATCACATAATATCCCTATATTCTGACCAACCAACAAATAAGCTTAGGTAGGACACACTAGCTAATGATTTACTCGTCTCTCCCCTCCTTGTTCTATTCCCCAATCTCCGCCAGAGATCATATCCCTAAGCTCTGATGTAAAATCCCAAATTTTATGAATAAAGATTTAATTTTCTCGAAATATATATATATTTTTTAATATTATATATAATGTTATAGTTGTGGGTAGTATTTATAAATTTTACAAAGTATGAAAGTTGTTATATAATATTCGATTGATCGGGGAATATTCGTTTTAACAGGAATATTAGACGACAAGACAATCATTTGTGGACCCTATTAACGGAATTATTGTCGGATCGAGAAAACGACAAAAATATTTTTATGAAAATAACGGCGGAAGTTTTACCGTTAATCTTGTTGAACTACTCGGTAGTAAAAAGTACGATGTCTACGCGTGGTTGCATAAGTAAGCACACGGTGATTGATTATTGATGTTTACGTGAGAAGTCACCGCTTTTGTTCAATTATTATTTACGATGAGTCACTGACATAGTATCTCACGTTATTGGATTCAATTATTGTCGATTATATATATATATATATATATATATATATTATATATATATATGAGTTTTATTTTATTAGTATTATTAATGTAATAAAAGCAGTAAAAGTTTTTATATAAAAATGTAATACTTTTATAAAGTTATTCGCTTTTATTAGGCTAATAGTAAAATCTTTTTATATAAAATAGAATACTTTTATAAAGATATCTATTTTATTAGACAATAATTAAAATATATTATATTTTATTATGCATAGTGTTTTCATAAAGTGCTGCGATAGTGTTTCAGATAGTAAAATCTTTTTATATAAAATGTAATACTTTTATAAAGTTATTTGTTTTATTAGATTATAAATAGAATATATTATATTTTATTATAAACCAATCTGAACCGTCTGCTTAAAAGTAAATCAACTGGACCGTTCATGGATTGGTTACTATTATTCATCCATTCTTCTATAAATAAGCTCATTCCTTCATTATTTCTTACTTAATTTATCGAAACTCTAGAGAGAAACTATAGAGATAGAAGAAAAGTATTCTACTACTTCACTACTTTATATCCAGTTTCTTCTTTATAAGGTAAGGGTATTATTTCTTTTGTATTCATGAAAAGAACTTCATTATTCCATTGTTTATTATTACGTTGAAATAACCTCGTATACGCTGATTTCTACCCTATACTTGGTGAAATTCTTTCGTTATTCCATTCTTTATCATTATGTTGGAATAACTCTGCCTACATAAGCAACCGCATGCATGGTGATTTCATTGTTATTCCATTCTTTATTATTATGTTGGAACATCCGCTTGCATTTAATTTTACCGATTCGGTTCCGTTATTTATTTATTCGTTGGAATAACCCGCCTACGCGCAATCACCGCATGTATGGTGTTTTCGTTGTTATTCCATTCTTTATTATTCTCATTGGAACATCCCGCTTGCATGCAATTTACCGACACCGTTCCGTTATTTATTAATTCATTGGAATAACTTTGCTCATCAAGTACCGCATGCACGGTGATTTCATTGTTATTCCATTCTTTATTACTCTGTTGGAACATCCTCGTCGGCGCAATTTACTTTGACTTTGGTTCCGTTATTTATTATTCTGTTGGAATAACCTCGTCATGTAATACCGCATGCATGGTGATTTCGTTGTTATTCCATTCTTTATTATTACATTGGAACACTTCGCTTGTGCAAATTTTGCGACTGGTTCCGTTATTTATTATTCTGTTGAATAACTCGCTCATCGCAAGTACCGCATGCATGGTGATTTCTTTTGTTATTCCATTCTTTATTATACTCAGTTGGTTAGAGTTTTGACTTCTATACTCCATGAAACTAGTGGCATATCCTTGATATTTGCGCTTCATCCAGTATCTTTTCATGAAAATATTCTTTTGAGCATTCTTGAATTTTACTCTACAAAAAAGTATCATGTTGACAATTTGGACGTTATTAGTTCCTGGATAATTTAATTCTTGAACTTGTTTTATTGAATTATTACGTCATTGTCATAATGAGTTATATTGGTTATTATGTGAAAACATGAAAGTTTCTTAGAAATCACAAAGGGTTAAAAATCAGATTTTGGTGAAAATGGAACATGAAATTCAATTGACCATATCTTCTATTATATTTTGAATTTTTAAGTGTGGTCAAATTCTAGAGTTAGATCTATGAGTTTCCTAACTTATCCAAGTGGAATCACTGGAAAAGGTGTTGTAGATTTTCGTGTGGACTGATTTTAGCAAAGTACGAAAAATTGAAAAATGGAAAATAGCTACTGTCCATATTTTTAAAAGGGCATTTTCGGCCACTTAATTTGTGAAAAAAATTCCAGGCTTTTAGGACATGAAAATATATGGTATAAAGTACCTCCTGTCCAAAAATGAGATTATTCCGACTTAAAATGAGCAAGTTATGACCATTTCAATATTTAGGTTTTTTCGACAAAAAACGCTATAACCGGAGTTCTATAATTCCGATGACCATGAAATTTAAACTGGAAGATCACATTAACATGTGTAAGATCCTGCCAGGATTTGGGAATTTCTGGAGTTAAACTTGTGGTAGCTAATTTCTTAAGGAATTAATTAGAAATTGATTTTTGAAAAATAGTAAATGAATTTTAAAAATTCTGAGAAAAATATATGTTCGTTATGGGACTATATTCTGCTAAATCCTAGAAAAGAAATATTTTTGGGACTGATTTGGTATTTTTCATGAAAATGCACTAGTTATGAGTATATGAGTTAAATATGTTATGTAATGTAACAAAATTGGAAAATAGGATTTTATGGCTTGAAAATCCTATATAAGGTACATGCAGATTTTTGATAAAGGATTTGATCATTGGTGATAAAATCTGATGAGTATGGCATTCTTTGAATGATTAAATGCATTATTTGGTAAAGTGTAAACAATTAAAATAAATTGTTTATAAGTTTAGATGTGATTAAAATATTGTTATAATATTAATAATATTAGATTATGAGTTTATTAAGTGATTGATAATATTTGAATAAATTTAAAGTCTTTAATATTTATCCTTGTTTTAGTTTGATTAATGCTTATATCATTGTCATCATCCTCATGCTTATATGGTGATGAAAGTTATCTTTGGCTTACGTGCGAAGATGGACTGTTATTTATTGAATTATATATCTTTGGCTTATGTGCAAAAATGGATTGTTGATTATTGGTTTTATTGTTGTATATCTTTGGCTTACGTGCAGAGATGGATTTGGTATGATTATGACCAGGGATTATTCGGTATAGTCATGACCATTGATGATTTAAAGAATATCCTTGGCCCGTAGTGCAGGGATGATTCGATGATGTGGTTTATTTATTAAGCTGAGTCTCAGTGATAAAAGTGATGAAAAACCTTTTAAATCATAGAAGATAGTAGATTTTATTCTCTACTTGACTTTTCTAATGGATTGCTTGTTCCGCTGCAGTTAAACTTGATGTCTATTGTATTTTATCAGTTTAACATTGTTAAAGACTAATGATAATTTATTATGCATTATCTTAGTCATAATATTTCTTACTAGACTAGTTGAGCTCACCTTTTCCTTCACTGTTCTCTTCAGGAAATGAGAATATAGCTGGAACGAGTCGGGGAACGGAGTGATGGTGCAGATGATAACATTAGTAGTCCTCACTATTCTGTTAAATAGTGTGACAATAAATGTAATGAGGACTCCTTTGAGTGTGGATATTGTCTAGATGATAATATTCCTATTAAACTCTCAGTTAGGGGTGAGCATTCGGTTATAACCGAACCGAAATGTCTATTCGGTTATAACCGAAAATCGAAATATCGACAAAACAACTATCCGAAATGCTAACCGAATTTTAGAACTAACCGAATACCGAATTACCGAATGCACAATTCGGTAATTCGGATAATAACCGAATAGACATTTGATTAAAATTAAGCATGAAGCAACATCCAACATAAACATTAAAAAAAACCGGGCGAAATAATTAATAATTAATAATTATTTTTTAAAAATATTACAATTAGGTTATTCGGATAATTCGAATAGTCTATTTTTGAAAACGGAACCAAACCGAATATTGAATAATAATTGGATATAACCGAAATTCCAAAAAAACCGAAAACCAAAATAATTCTGGTTAAAATGGTTCGATTTGAGTTCGGTGAGTTCGGTTTTAACCCAATTGTGCTCACTCCTACTCTCAGTTTATATATTGTCGTATATTACACGACGATTGTATAATTAAGTTTGTATTTGTATTCAGTATCTTGTATCTGGCGACCCAAGATGGGTGGTGTATACCTATTTTGGGGGCGTCACATCTGATACCAACTGTGACGCCCCCAAAATAGGTATACAACACCCATTATGAGTCGTCAAATACATGGTACAGAAACATCTACAACTTTATTAATATAATTATCGTGCAAAATACGACAACACATAAACTGTGAGTTTAAATACAAATATTGTCATCTAGACAATATCCACACTCAAATAAGTCCTCATTACAATTATTGATACATTATTTTACAAAAAAATGGTGAGGACTACTAAAACAACTCTCTAGAACCATCATTCCATACCCCGACTAGAACTCGCTACATTCTCGCCTCTTGAGAAGAAAAATGGAATAAAAAGGAAAAGGGTGAGCTCAACTAGCCCAGTAAAGAATATTATGACTAAGATAATATAGAACAAATTATCGTTAGTCTTCAACAGGGAAAAATCTGATAAAATAATATAGACAACAAGTTTCAGATCAATATTCGCAGCGGAAACAATAATTCATAGAAGAGTTACGTAGAGAATGAAATCTACTATTATCAATAAATTTAAAAGTCCATCATTAATATTTTATTCTTGTAACATCAATCAATATACATCTTGAATCAAATATTCATCTTTGCACTACAGGCCAAAGATATTCATCAGTTGGTCATGTTCATCTCAACACATGTTCATCTTTGCACTACGGGCCAAAGATATTCATCAGAAATTTATTCATCTTTGCACTACAGGCGAAAGATATTCAGTAATATCATCATTTAGGACTGAGGATGATGAAAAATATTTTAAAGAAAATGAATCCAGTGAAACAAAAGAACAAATATTAAGGATTCGTACTTTAAACAATTCGAGTTCAAAAATACTTCATAAATAATCATAGCAAAGTAAAATTCAAGAATGATCAAAACATGGATACAATCAAAGCTAGTATCCATCATAGATATCTTGGACAAAAACAAAAATTTAATTTTTTCGTGAATGTGAATAAGTGTCGTATACGTGAATAGTAACGTGACCTAATCGAAAGAGAAAAAATTTTACAAGAAAAATCTTACCGATATTCTGACATAATGATATTGAAAGAATTAATATCATTTAAAAAAAATAATATCCCTTACCTCGAAAAGACAGTACTTCTGACTAGAATACTGGATATAGTGCTAAAGGGAACTTGCACCGTATAGAAACACTCAAAGTATCAAAATACTCACAAGAATACGCTCGATAATATAGAGAGAGAAAGAGAGAGAAAACTTGTTTCTGGTGTGATATTCAATTCTAACCTAAGCACCCTATTTATAGGAAAATGCTTAGAACACCAAAACAGAAAATTTAATAAAATATTATTATTATTTAAAAATTTCCTACGCCCACTTTTGAAGATCTGAATTCAGCATGTTTAACAACAAGTGGGGCCCACCAACCTTAACAAAAACGTTTTTATTAAAAAAAATAATTAAAACTTCAAAAATCAATTATTCTAGAACTTCGGAACTTCAATAATTCATAATAAATAACCCTTTTATCATAAAAATTCGAATCTTATGTCTTTTCCATGGGAAATTCCATTCTCTATAACTTTGTAAGTTTAAATTTTTCCAAATTCCAAACAGAAGTTGACCAAAATCCACAAACGGACGATTTTACAGTCTATAATTAAATTTCAGTCAAGAAATGGGGTCCACAAACATGTTTAACATGTTTTTAATATTTTTAGTAACAAAAATACTCTTCCTCCTCATTTATTCATATATCCCACATTCATTATAAAAATATCACCATTATTATATTATTAAAATATAATAATATATTTAAATGAATTATTTATCAGAAAAGATAAAATATCAATTTTTTAACAATTGTCACTTTAAAATTTTCTCCATCTATATCCACATAAAATGAATATTTTTCTTATCATATAAATCAATAATTAATTATTCATAAATAATATTATAGAATCACAATATTGCAAACTGCACTGCTTCACCCAGGAAAGAGGGCTTTCAATGAGAATTTCTCCTTCTTGTAGCATAATTAGGTGACCAAACCTCTCCCTGTGATGTAACTTTCTAGACATTGCCAATAATGTTATCTAATAATATTATTCAAATAATATGAATTATTAATCTGATAATGAAAATACTGTGTAATGACAATTATTGAAACAACAATAATATAAAATATCAACACAGCAATTATTGAATAAATAAAATAAAATATTGAATAGTAATTACTGTAACAATTATTGAGTAGTGTCTTTCTTACGTAAGAATCAATAATTGATGCGATCATCAGCTGTCTTCTTGTGTTTTAACCATCTAGTATATTCCAACAGTATTAACGGTAACAACTACGTTGTTATTTATAAACAACTTATACTTGTCGTTTTCTTCATCCAATCGACTTGTAGTTATGGGACCCACACACAAGGTGCTACTGTCAGTGCGACGGATATTCCCCGACAGTAAGAATATTCTACGACCAAACGAATATTCCCGACAACAATGAATATTTTATAACCACTTGCTTATTTAAAATATTTGCGCATTTTACCCATAACTAACCACATTAATCAAATCAACCCTTACTATTTTCAAAATAATAAATAGAAAAAATTCAATTTCATTAATAATAAGTTGGGGTCTTACAACAAGTTATCTATATTAAGATGTAACAATACTATAATATAGATATACTAAAATATACAATCATAATAATTAATTAGGATTAACTTATAAATAAACATAATGATAGTGCAATTAGGATTAACTTACTGGCAAGCAATTAACTAGGATTAACTTAACTTGTGCTATGATTAGGTATTGAACCTCTCGATGAGAACTTTCTAGATATTGTCAATAATGTTATCTAATAATATTATTCAAATAATATGAATTATTGATTTGATAATGAAAAATCATCGATGATAATTTATTGAAACAACAATAATATAAAATATCAACGACAATTATTGAAATAATAAAATAAAATATTGAGCGATTAATTCTTTGTAACAATTATTGAGTAGTGCCTTACTACGTGCGAATCGATAATTGATAATCTTTGTCTTAATCTGGTGTCTTCTTATTGACCCAGCGTATTCTTTGTATTTTAACCACCGGTATTCAGCGGTGTTAACGGTAAAATTACATTATTTATAAAACTCAAACTTTGTCGCTTTCTTCATAAAGCGGTTATTAGTTATAGGGACCCCTGATTATTTGCTTGGCAATAAATACGAATATTCAAACAAAAAGAATATTCCACGACGAGCGAATATTCACAAACTGAAAGAAATATTTTATAACCACTTACTTATTTTATAAAATTTGCACATTTCACCCATAACCAAAGTATTATATCAAATTAACACTTTATTAATTTAGAATAATGAATAAAAGAAAATTTAATTTTATTTATAATAAGTTGGGGTCTTACACAAACAACATCATGCCTCTTAACGAATAAGAGACAGTCCATTAAGAGGTAATCTGTAAGACCCCGAAAATTTTTAAAATAAAAAGGAATTTCCTTTATTTATTATTTTAAAATAGTAAGGGTTGATTTGATTAATGTGGATAGTTAAGGGTTAAATACGCAAATATTTCAAAATAAGCAAGTGGTTATAAAATATTCATTTTTATCAGAATATTCGTTTGGTCGTGGAATATTCAGATCGCTTGTGGAATATTCGCATTATCACGCATGCCCATGTGTGGGCCCCATAACGGAAAGTTGATTGGATGAGGAAAACGACAAAGTTGGGTGGTTATAAATAACTACAGTAGTTGTTACTGCTAAGACTCATTGAATACCCTATGGTTAAAATAAGAATACGCGCTGGTCGATAAAGAAGACACCAGACAAGACAAGAAGATTGTTGAATTATCGACTCGCACGTAAGATGGCACTATTATCAATAATTTTCACATGAGTTATCGCTCAATATTTTATTTTATTGATTCAATAATGTCTGCATTGGTATTTTATATTATCATTGCTTCAATAATCACACGCAGACAAGATTTCCCATTATCGATCAATAATTCATATTATTTGAATAATATTATTAGATAACATTATTGGCAATGTCTAGAAAGTTCTCGCTTCAAGGAGAGGTTTGGTCACCTAATTACGCCAAGAAGAGAGATCCTTATCGAAAGCCCTCTTTCCGGAACTACGGTCTTTGGTTATAATAATTGTGATTCGTAATATTATTTGTGAATAATTAATTATTGATTCATATGATAAGGAAATATTTATTTTATATGAATATAAATGATGGATTTATTTATGTGGTTATTAATGAAGAAATTATTGCTGAGATGTTTTATTTTGTCGGATTGGAGGTATTAAAAGATCAAATCGGTGTTATTACAGCTTTATTGTGTGAGTTATAATATTTAATCCGACTGTTGGATCGTTGTAATTTTTGGATATGTTATACATATATAAGTTGAGTATATGTCTACAAATTTTGAACCGTTAAAAATGAACGAATGATTTGTTATAAATTTTAAGAGGTGTCCGATTGTAAATTAGGTTATAAATGATTTTGGTGGAAAATTCTAGAATTGGTGGGCCCCACTTGTGGTTGGTGAAGAAATGTGCTGAATTTTATTTCAAATGTGGTGGGTGGCAATAGTAGCAGGTAAAGCCATCGTGTAGCAGTCAAGTGCGCTTTAGGGCTACTAACATTTTCCTATAAATAGAGGGCTAAGTTAGAATTGAAAATCACACCGTAAACAAAGTTTTCTCTTTCTCTCTATATTATTGGCGTATTTTGTGAGTATTTAGATACTTTGAGAGTTCTTTGTTCAAAGATAAGTTTCATTCAAAGATCACTTCTTAGACCTTTCCTTCCCAAGTATTGATTCTTTCGAGGTAAGGGATATTATTTTTTTCGTAATGATATTATTTCTTCAATATCATTATCTTTGAAATGTTGATCCGAAGTTTTTATCAAATTTGGAACTTTTTCATGTAGGGGTTACTATTCACGAGTTACTATTCATGAGTTACTATTCACGAGTTACTATTCACGTAGTACTATTCATTAAGCGTGAAAATGTTTTTTGTGGAATTTCTATCTTTTGGTGTCTGAGTTACTTATTCACGATACGCAAGACTATTCACGATATCTATGCACTATTCATAGAAAAATGAAATTTTTCTTTTCGTCTAAAATATCTATTCGGATACTATCTTTGATTGTATCCATGTTTTGATCATTCTTGAATTTTACACCACTATGATTATTTTTGAGGTATTTTGGACGTGGATAAAACCAAGTATGAATCCTTAATCCTTAATCCTTGTCATTTTGTTTCTTTGGATTCGTTCTTTAAAAATATTTTTCATCATCCTCGGTCTTAAATGATGATATTATTGAATATCTTTGGCCCGTAAAGCAAAGATGAATGATTTTCAAGAATATCTTTGGCCCGTAGTGCAAAGATGAAGCAGGTGTTTAAATGAATACGACCGATCGATGAATATCTTTGGCCTTTAGTGCAAAGATGAACAGTGTTGAGATGAACATGACCGATTGATGAATATCTTTGGCCTTTAGTGCAAAGATGAACAGTGTTGAGATGAACATGACCGATTGATGAATATCTTTGGCTGTAGTGCAAAGATGAATATTTGATTTGAGATGAATATTGATTGATGTTACAGGATAAAATATTGATGATGGATCGTTAAATTCATAGATTATAGTAGATTTCATTCTCTACGTAACTCTTCTATGAATTATTATTTCATTCATGAATATTGATCCGAAACTTGTTGTCATTGTATTCTATCGATTTTTCCTCGTTGGAGACTAACGATAATTTGTTGTATATTATCTTAGTCATAGTATTCTTTTATCGGGCTAGTTGAGCTCACCCTTTTTCTTGTTATTCCATTTTTTTCTCGTGGAGGCGAGAATGTAGCGAGTACTAGCTGGGGTATGGAATGAAGGTTCTAGAGAGAGTTGTTTAGTAGTCCTCACCATTTTTGTAAAATAATGTATCAATAAATGTGATGGGGATTTATTTGAGTATAGATATTGTCTAAAAGATAATATTTGTATTTAAACTCACGCTTTCTTGTTGTAATAATAAAGTTGTAGTTGTTTTACATACCATGTATTTGGCGACTTCGAATGGGTGTGGTGTATACCTATTTTGGGGGGCGCCACGGTTGGTATCGAGCTTAGGATATGATCTCCTGGCGGAGATCGGGGAATAAAACTAGGAGGGAGAGACAAGTAAATCCTTCGCTTAAGTGTGTCCTACCTAAGCTTATTTATTGGTTGGTCATATTATAGGGGTATTATGTGATTTGTTAATTTATTTAATTAACCCTTGTTTTATGATAGTTTTTTTTAGAATGGTCTCTTTGAGAACGTTAACAATGGAGTGAATGAGATCGTGGAGACACCTCTAATCGCCAACCGTGATAATGTGATGTCAAAGTGAAGAAGGAATTAGAGATATCCATGTGGTGAGTGAAGAATTGATAACAGACTTTAGAGATAATCGCAGAGAGGTAACAAATTTGAGAGTGAGGAAGAAGAGGAAGAAGAGGTACCTGAAGAGAGTTTATTAGAGGTATTTTATGATCGAAATATAGAATTGCAAAATCGTATTCATGAGTTAGAAGAGTAGGCTAAAGAATTGCAGGCAGTCGTGGAGCAAAAGGATGCAACGATTCAAGCTTGTGTTACCCGATACGTGATGCTTGAACAGAAGCACTCTTTGGCAGAGTATAAGATGATAAAAGTCGAATCGAAATGAAAGAAGAAATAACTGAACGAGTGAGAATGAGTGATGCATGGGTAAAAGCTGCACGACGCGTTGATATTATGGAAAGAGATGTCCAATCTAAATAAGAGAAGATTTAACGATGACGGAAGACGCGTCAAAGAACATCAAGACTATCAACAAATTCTAGGGAAGAGAACGATCGCCGGTTAGATGCTACGAGATGTGGAGAGGAGGGACATATAAGGTCAAACTATTCAAAGCCTTCCAAGGTATGCTATAATTGTGGAAAAGAAGGACATATCGCTCGAGATTATACGATATCGAAACCATCCGGCGTGAATGGTGACTCAAAAGGATGTCCCGTAAAAGTCAAAGTCAACGGTTCTTGGAAGAGCGTTTGTCGCGTGGCCAATAAAATGCGAGGAACCCGAACGAAGTTAGCACAGGTTAGTTAATTATAAATTCTTGCGAAGTTTATACCTTACTAGATACCTAGGTTCTACCCATTCTTTATCTCTCTTGCTTTGCGCTCAACGTTTGAACTTGACTACGGAGAAATTAGACTTTGACCTATTTATGGAGAATCCGTTAGAGAAACTTTCATTACATCTGTTGTTTAGAAATCTTGTTTGATTCAGTTAGCACTATCACATTACCGTTAACCTTATTTCTATAGAGATATTTGCTTTTGATGTGATTTTAAGGTTAACTACTCATCACGCCAAATTGATTGCTTTTGTAAGGTGTTAGTTTTCATATTCCTAAGCAACTCGTTATTCAATTCAAGCAATCAAACCATTGTAATCAAACATTTTCATATCAAGCCATGAAGTCATTCGTTTATTACGGATGTCAAGTTTTCTTAGTCCATGTTATGGATTTGAATAAAGACACGTCGATTTGAATAATATTCTGTTGTTATTGATTTTTCCGATGTATTTCTGAAGAATTTCTTGGCTTACTCCCAAAGCTCGATATTAAATTTTGTATCGACTTTGAACCCAGACAAAACTCATTTCTAAAATCTCATATAGAATGGCTCTATTGAACTTCGTGGAGTTAAAAATTCAACTATAGAATTTGGTACCGAGCCTTTATCTTGTGACTTCCTTTGTGGAGGAATGCAAAGCCGACTTCTCTCTGTAGGGACGTCATATTCGATGCGATAGTAAATCGATAGGTGTCATTGTGACGTCTTTATCCAAGATTGGGATATGAGTCACAGATTGAGAGCAACCTAAGTCAAGAATCGAAATACGTAGCTTTCTAGGCTTAGTTGGTTATTATCTGAGATTCGTTGAAGGATATTCTCGAATCGCTATTCCATTATCATGGTGACTCGTAGAGATACAAAATTCGAATGGAGCAAGGAATGTGGGAAGAGCTTCAAGAACTCAAGAGGAGACTCATTTCAAAGACATGTTCGACCATGCCATCCTCGAAAAGCGAACGTGGTAGCCGACGTGTTGAGTAGAAGATCGATATATAATACGAGTACGATATTGTCAAAGACTAATTTCAGTATAATTTACAAATAATAGAGATGGAGATGAAAACTCTAGGTACCCACGTGATGATATACGAGTATAATCGACTTTAGTTAAATTTCGCCTTTCCAGCCACCAATTGGAGGTGATGCGTATGAAGAGGAAAGTACAAGAAGGAGCTATTCCTAAGCGAGAATGATGAAGAAGGAATACTTGAGTCCACTCTAGACTTTGTGTTTCTAACGACGACGATTTGAGGTACAAGATTATGATGGAGGCACACAATACACCATTTGCAATCCATCTCGAAGTACTAAAATGTATCGTAATCTTGACATACATTTTGGTAGAATAATATGAAGAGAGAGATTGCAAAGTTTATCTCGATGTGTTTAACTTGCCTAACGTGTAAAGGCGAGCATCTAGTACCTAAGGGTCCGTTGCAACCACTTGAGATTAGGAATGGAAATGGGAACACATTACCATGGATTTCACATTACTGGGTCTTCCCTACGGTTTCTCAAGGCATCAATGCTATTTGGGTTATTGTTGATAGATTAACCAAGTCCGCTTCATTTCTTGCCGATCACGGAGACTTATTCCTTGAACGTCTTGCTAGTATGTGCGTAAATGAGATTGTGAGGTTGCATGGCATGCCTGTATCCATAGTTTGGATAGTGACCCAAGATTCACTTCATGATTTTGGGTTAGAAAGCTATGGGCACAATTTACGATTCGATTTGGTATACCATCCTCAAACGGATGGGCAATCGGAGAGGACTACTCAAACTCTTGAAGATATATTAAAACTCGTGTCCTAGATTTCAAAGGAAGTTGGGATAAGTACTTGCCATTGGTGGAATTCTCATACAACAATAGTTATTAAACAAATATAGGCATGGTTCCATTTCAAGCATTATATGGACGAAAATGTCGTTCTCCAATATGTTGGGATGAGGTGGGTGAAGCAACATTGTTAGGACCCGAGTTAAATACGTATGACTCACCGAAAAGATCCAATTGATTCGACAACGATATAAACCGGCACAAGATCGACAAAAGAGTTATGCGGATCTTCATCGAAAGGACGTGGAATTTAGTGTAGGTGATCATGTATTATTCATGAGTTGCTCCATGGAAGGGAGTTACAAGATTTGGGA
The DNA here is from genome assembly GCA_020205615.1 of Panax quinquefolius. Lineage (NCBI taxonomy): Eukaryota > Viridiplantae > Streptophyta > Magnoliopsida > Apiales > Araliaceae > Panax > Panax quinquefolius. The sequence continues at coordinate 127,825,104 of CM035161.1, forward strand.
AGAGAGGAAAGCTCAAATCCACGATTTATTGGTCCATTTCAAATTCTTGACCGAGTAGGAAATGTAGCCTATAGACTTGCGTTACCTCCAAGTATGTCTCGTGTTCATAATGTGTTTTCATATATCGTATTTCGTAAATATGTGAAAGACCCGAACCACGTTATTGAGTTAGAACCAGGACGAGATAGTCAAGACTTAACGTATGAGGAGGTACTGTCAAGATCTTGGATAGGAAGGAGCATGTCCTACGCCAAGAAAGGTCATACCACAAGTTAAAGTTTTGTGGAGGAATCATGCTATAGAGGAAATGACCGGGAATTGGAAACGGAAATGAAAGCGAGGTATCCTCACCTTTTCAAAACACAGTATACGTACGCCAATTTCGAGGACGAAATTTCATAAGGAGGGAGGTCAGAAGACCAAGAAAATTTTTAAAATAAAAAGGAATTTCCTTTATTTATTATTTTAAAATAGTAAGGGTTGATTTGATTAATGTGGATAGTTAAGGGTTAAATACGCAAATATTTCAAAATAAGCAAGTGGTTATAAAATATTCATTTTTGTTGGGGAATATTCGTTTGGTCGTGGAATATTAAATGCTGTGGGGAATATTAAATACTACCAAGTACAGCCCATGTGTGGGCCCCATAAACGAAAGCGATTGGATGAGGAAAACGACAAAGTTTGGGTGGTTATAAATAACTGGCGTAGTTATTACAGATTAAGATCATTGGAATACCGGTGGTTAAAATACGTGAATACGCTGGCATTGGTTGCACAAGAAGACACACGGTATTAAGACAAGATTGTTGAATTATTGACTGCACGTAAGATGGCACTACTCAATAATTTTCACATGAGTTATTATTCAATATTTTATTTTATTGATTCAATAATTCTCTGCGTTGGTATTTTATATTATTCATTGTTTCAATAATTGTCACCACAAGTATTTCCCATTATCGGATCAATAATTCATATTATTTGAATAATATTATTAGATAACATTATTGGCAATGTCTAGAAAGTTACATCTAAGGAGAGGTTTGGTCACCTAATTGCGCGCCAAGAAGGAGAGATCCTTATCGAAAGCCCCTCTTCCCGAACTACCGTCTTTGGTTGTCATAATTGTGATTCGTAATATTATTTGTGAATAATTAATTATTGATTCATATGATAAGGAAATATTTATTTTATATGAATATAAATGATGGATTTATTTATGTGGTTATTAATGAAGAAATTATTCTTTGAGATATTTTATTTTGTTTGATTGGATGTATTAAAAGATCAAATCGATTGTTATTATGAATTTTATTGTGTGAGTTATAATATTTAATCCGACCGTTGGATCGTTGTAATTTTTGGATATGTTATACATATATAAGTTGAGTATATGTCTACAAATTTTGAACCGTTAAAATGAACGAATGATTTGTTATAAATTTTAAGAGGTGTCCGATTCGTAAATTAGGTTATAAATGATTTTGGTGGAAAATTCTAGAATTGGTGGGCCCCACTTGTGGTTGGTGAAGAAATGTGCTGAATTTTATTTCAAATGTGGTGGGTGGCAATAGTAGCAGTGTAAAGCCATCGGTAGCAGTCAAGTCTCGCGCTTTACGGCTAACATTTTCCTATAAATAGAGGGCTAAGTTAGAATTGAAAATCACACCGTAAACAAAGTTTTCTCTTCTCTCTCTATATTATTGAGCGTATTTTGTGAGTATTTAGATACTTTGAGAGTCAGTTGCTCAAAGATAAGTTTCATTCAAAGATCACTCCGACCTTTCCTTTCTTAGAAGTATTGATTCTTTGAGGTAAGGGATATTTTTTTTTTTAGTAATGATATTATTTCTTCAATATCATTATCTTTGAAATGTTGATCCAAGTTTTTATCAAATTTGGAACTTTTTCATATGGGGTTACTATTCACGAGTTACTATTCATGAGTTACTATTCACGAGTTACTATTCATTTAGTACTATTCATGAAGCGTGAAAATGTTTTTTTGTGGAATTTCTATCTTTTGGTGTGAAAGAGTTATTTATTCACGATATCTGGACTATTCACGATACTCTGATTTATTCATATTTACCAAAAATGAAATTTCTTCTTTTCGGTCAAAATATCTATTCGGATACTATCTTTGATTGTATCCATGTTTTGATCATTCTTGAATTTTACACCACTATGATTATTTTTGAGGTATTTTGGACGTGGATAAAACCAAGTATGAATCCTTAATCCTTAATCCTTGTCATTTTGTTTCACCGGATTCGTTTTTAAAAAATATTTTTCATCATCCTCGCCTTAAATGATGATATTATTGAATATCTTTGGCCAGTAGTGCAAAGATGAATGATTTTGAAGAATATCTTTGGCTTTACAGTGCAAAGATGAAAGAAAGTGTTTAAATGAACACGACCGATCGATGAATATCTTTGGCCTTTAGTGCAAAGATGAGCAGTGTTGAGATGAACACGACCGATTGATGAATATCTTTGGCCTTTAGTGCAAAGATGAGCAGTGTTGAGATGAACATGACCGATTGATGAATATCTTTGCTTCAGTAGTGCAAAGATGAATATTTGATTTGAGTATGAATATCGATTGATGTTTACAGGATAAAATATTGATGATGGACCGTTAAATTCATAGATTATAGTAGATTTCATTCTCTACGTAACTCTTCTATGAATTATTATTTCACGCGTAATATTGATCCAAACTTGTTGTCTATCAGATTCTATCGATTTTTTCCTCATTGAGACTAACGATAATTTGTTGTATATTATCTTAGTCATAGTATTCTTTCCCGGGCTAGTTGAGCTCACCCTTTTCTTGTTATTCCATTTTTTTCTCGTGGAGGCGAGAATGTAGCAGTACTAGTCAGGGGTATGGAATGAAGGTTCTAGAGAGAGTTGTTTAGTAGTCCTCACCATTTTGTAAAATAATGTATCAATAAATGTGATGGGGATTTATTTGAGTATAGATATTGTCTAAAAAGATAATATTTGTATTTAAACTCACAGCTTTTCATTGTTGTAATAATAAAGTTGTAATTGTTTCTGTACCATGTATTTGGCGACTCAGAATGGGTGTGGTGTATACCTATTTTGGGGGCGTCACATAATCAGATATAAACAAACAGCACCTTACTCACAATTGTTGGCCTTATATGCTTATTGCTATTTGCTTAGTTCAAATAGTAACTAATATTTTTATATAAAATATTAATATTTCAACATAAACTTTCTTAAATTAATAATAATTGGGTCTCACTTCCATATGAAAGACTCATGTAAAAATATTATTTTAATATATGAAAATATCAGTTTTAATATCGAATTTACTACTGTTAACCTCAATTTTCGCAAGTTTAAAAATATAAATAAATATACTTCAATTTAATTCTAAAAAAAAAAAGTAAGCTAGGTCAATTTTTAGGGATGAAAGTAATACTTTCTAATAGTTTTATTTACAAAAATATATATCTAATTTTAAATATTAATAACATAAAAATATATCCTTATTTTTGAAAAAGAGGTAGTAATAATTCTAACTCTATAGAAATTAGGAAAGAGGCAGTAATAATAGAATAGGGACACACATAGAGTCTCGTCTGCGTTTATTAAAAAATAAACTTCATGTTAACCAATTTCAGAAAATAGGGTACAATCGTAAGTAATAATTAAATAATGTGTAGATCGAAATTAATTAATGTCATATAATAACAAATTATTCTATTTCTATATCATAATTATCTACAAATTAAAATATTAAAACATAAGTTAGCTATATTAAGATGTAGCAATACTATAATATAGATATACTAAAATATACAATCATAATAATTAACTTATAAATAAACATAATGATAGTGTTTTATAAATGTTTAGTATTTTAATTTTTTTTAAAGAAGGCAAAACACAAGTCTATATCTATAATTTTATATATCTATATACATATATAATAAAACAAAACTTAATTTTTGATTTTCGCGTCTTTGGTATAGGCCTAAAATTTAACTATTAATAAAACATTTTTTAAAATCTCTATAATTTTTTAAATTATCTATTTTAAATAAATTTAGAATTTAAAATCAATTAAAACACTTTTATTGTGTAAAAAACAAAAAAAAAAAAGGAAAAATATTTTGAATAATTTCACATCCCCATGTACGCCATTCGTGTCATTTACTCACAATTGCTGGCCGTATATGCTTATTGCTATTTGCTTAGTTCAAATAGTAACTGATATTTTTATATAAAAAATTAATATTTCAACATAATTTTTTTTACATGAATAATGATTGGGTCTCATTTTTATATGAGAGACTCATATAAAAATATCATTTTAATATGTAAAAATATCGCTTTTAATATCGAATTTATTACTGTTAACCTCAATTTTCATAAGTTTAAAAATATAAATAAATATACTTAAATTTAATTCTAAAATAAAATAAAAAAAGTAAGCTAAGTCAATTTTTAGGGATGAAAGTAATACTTTCTAATAGTTTTATTTACAGAAATATATATCTAATTTTAAATATTAATAACATAAAAATATATCCTTATTTTTAAAAAAGAGGTAGTAATAATTCTAACTATATAGAAATTAGGAAAGAGGTAGTAATAATAGAATACGGACAGCACATAAAATTTCGTCTGTGTATCAATATTCTATTAATTAATTAATTAATTTATTAAAAAATAAACTTCATTTTAACCGGTTACAGAAAATAGGGTACATAGGACGAAACAATAAAATTGATGTGGCGCGAAGGCGTGACGAAACGACAGAAAACGCGGACTCATACTGTGGGAGCTTCTTTTTAATAAACACGAATGTATCTTTCTCTCTCCAACCTGTTCTCTGTATCTCTGAATTTTGTATAATCTTCTTCATTTAAGTTGTAGTAGTTGTTCAAGCCATGACAGGCAAAGAAATCCTCCACAAGATGAAGGTACATGCTCCTAATTTCTAAACCCCATGTTACTTTTATGTTATGTTATGAATTCTTATGTTGGCAATTTGATTGTGTTCTAGTCATTGTTTTACTTGAAATTACCTACTTATTGTTTCTGCTCTAACTTAAGCGGTACTGCAGTACAGTGAAATTTCAATTTATGTAGGTTCTGCCAACTTCAATATCTAAGAATAATAAGTTCATTGTTTCAGATATAGACTTTAGGGATCTCGAGTTCTAACAATGGATTGCGGAATTAGACTTTAGTGATTAAGATTTTTCTGATATACAATTAGGATGTTGGTTTAGTATGTTATGGCACATATATTTAATATTATGAAGTTGAATGTTTAGTTGACTCTTTGGCTTTTAATGTAGAAAAAAAAAAGGATTTTCGACATAATGAGGTTTGGTAATTGGTAGGTTAAATCTAGTTTCCGAGAGGGACTCCCTTTATATGAGGAGGGTGAGGGCCTCAAATAGAGGAAAGAGCCTAAATTTGGATGCAGAGATTAGTATAACTTGTACTCCCTCCGTCCCACAAAATGAATCCTCTTTTCATTGATACTCATACTAGTATAAAATGACACACTCTCAAGTTTGTCACCATAATTTCATTACCAAGTCATCACTACTATACACATGGAATCTAAATATATACTTAATGTTGCAAACTTTACAAATAGGACTCATTTGTAGAACGGAGGGGGAGTATTTACTTTCTTTGTTTGTAGCATCATTTGGTTGTTATTTTTTGTTAGGTTTCAACGACCTTTCCGCATGAAGAGAGCTAAAATGCTGTTTTTTTGGAAGCTGAAATTAACCATAATAGAATAGTTCAATGTATTTATGGTTTTCTGAATAGACTTACAGAATGTCAAACCATATAAAATAACTGGGTAGGTACATAGCATTGCAGATGGAATGGTACAGTAACTGTGTTCGCTAACAATGAAGTGCTTTCCAATTATGATGAAAGTGAAGCCTTTATAAAAGTTACTCTCTTTTGCCTAATTTTCCCGGTTCTCTTATAAGAACGTAATCTCTCTCACTTGCGGAGTATCTATAGAGATCAAATATTTCATTTCTTTGTGCTTCCTTATCAAGAATGACCGCATTTGGATTGTGAAAAATGGTGGCGATTAAACGTAAATAGATGCCTTCCCAATTCATGAAAACATTTTTATTTTGTTCAATTAGGGGTACTAAAAATTTAGTGGTAGGTTCGTACTAATGGGTATTAATTACCTTCAGAGAGTAAGTGAAGGACATTGTGCAATATTCATAGATAAAAGAACATACTGCCGTTTTATTTTGTTGACTATTACACTTTTATTCACCATATTGCTTAAGCCCGCCTAAAATTCGTGTCCTCTAGTTCTTTTATAATTGGCTCTTTCAGATACATCTAGATGTCACTTATAGAGAAGGATAATCAAATCTAGTAAATCCAAGTCCAACGCTGTCCACCGCCACCCATGTGTGAGCTTGGGGTAGGAATTAGGATGCTTTCATTTGTTAACTGAAAGAGTTTGTGGTATGTTTCTGATATGTTCTCTTAATTGGACTTTGACCTTGATTATTATGAAGAAAATTGAACCAAGCTTTGTTATTGTTCTTGTTAAGTTGGTAGTACCGTAGTAGTAATAGCCCAACCTAGCACACCTAGCTCAATATTGCTCAACATAGCTCAGCATTGCTCAACACATCTCAACATAGCATTCAATGCTTTCATACCATGATGGTTGCGGAGCATAGTCACATTTGTATGTTGGCTTATATAAAGAATGATCCCTTTCATTTAATCTTTCTCCATTCTTTTCTTCTTTTCACATTGTATATAAATCCTTAATACAAGTGTTATGTGTAGCTCAAGTGTTGTTTGTATTGGGATATGCGCACTTTGGGTAAATTAATATGTATTCTATATTTTACATTTGTTTTATATACTTTTAGACATCCTTCTGAGGACAAAATCCTAGTGACATAATTTTGAGGATGGAGAGAAGTTTATAATAGTAGTATCTATAAAATTATAAGAATTAATTACATAATATATTTCTTAAATTTCTAGATAGTATTCTATTTAAAGTTTTTGTTTTTCTTTATTTTTTGACATTCTTTCACGAGTTAATACTTGTATTGAAATTTTAATGTCTTTATGTATATAAAATTATATGTATAAAAAAATCTATTTAATATATGTGAAATTTGTGAAGTATTTGTCAACTGCAGGATTTATTTTTCCTTCATGTTTTCTGAATTCAGTATAATTAGTAAATCTTCTGCATAGATTGCTCTCAACAAGAAATTGTTGCTTTTTTTTTTCTTTTTCCTCTTCTTTTATTTATTTATTTTTAAATTTATTTAATTTTGTATTTTTTCAGGAAAAAGTTGGGTTAGGTTCATCTACAACTGAGACTGGAAAAGGAAAGAGTAAGATGTCAAAGCACTTAACACATGGATATCACTTGGTAAAGGGGAAATCATATCATGACATGGAAGATTATGTTTTTGCACAATTTAAGCAAGTTGAGGACAAAGAGCTTGGTCTATTTGCAATATTTGATGGTCATTCGAGCCACGATATTCTTGATTACTTGCGGTCTCATCTGTTTGAGAATATACTAAACGAGGTAACATATAATTGTGAATAATTTGCTTTTGTACTTCTCATTTTCTCAAACTAAATTTAACTGAACTAATACAATATTTTGAATTTGGTCTATTAGTCATGTGGAAATATGAATATAGACCAATTCATGAATAAGAGGTGATACCTAATTGTCTTCTTTCCTGTTCTCTCCTTTTCATCTGAATTTGGTAGTAAATAATGATTCCAATCATTCTCTCCTTTTCTCTTGCTGCAACCAGCCCGATTTCTGGACTGAGACAGAGAAGGCAGTCAGAAGAGCATATCGTATAACTGACAAAATGATATTGGATAAAGCAGCTGATTTTGGTAAAGGGGGTTCAACCGCGGTTACTGCAATATTAATTAATTGTCAAAAGCTGGTTGTTGCTAATGTTGGGGATTCTCGAGCTGTTATGTGCAAGAATGGAGTGGCCAAACAACTATCGATTGATCATGAGCCTAGCAAGGAACGAAGTAGTATTGAGGACAGAGGTGGTTTCGTATCCAACTTTCCAGGTGACAAGATATTTAAACATAATTTGTGCACCTCTACTAGTGACTGTTCCATCTTTGTGATACTAATTATCAAGTTAGCATCGTAACATCGTCTGGTTTGGATTTTGACGCATGAAATTTAGCCTACTATTGACATTTGACTTTAGTTCATCTTGGACTTTTTTGGTTTCTTTTGGTAATTAACATTTCAATAATCATATTACATTCTCTACAAGAATTTGTGTTTTTACTTGAGTTAAAATATATCTGGTCTTCAAGAGTATGACTGAAGAATGAAAGTTTAAGTTGGTTTCAAAATGTCAATTTAATATTATCCTGGTAATCTATCCCATGTTGAATTTTAGTGGTCAAACTTTATTTTGTACAATTTGAAAAATTAATGTTTAAATGTCTTCAACTAATGGGAATGTTCATTCATACTTGGCTATTGCTATTGCATTTCATTTTATGTTCATGCAACAACTGAAAAATCAAAGTTTCATTAACCTTCGTGGTATAATCATGATTTGAATGGGCGTACCTTGATCAAAGCTCTTCGATGCTCAACTTTTCCCCTTCTCCTGTTCGTTTTCTTAATGATACATTGTGTTGATTGCAGGTGATGTACTTCGTGTTGATGGACAGTTGGCAGTAACCAGGGCCTTTGGTGACAAGAGCTTGAAAAAACATCTTAGTTCAGAACCATACGTGTCAGTGGAAAGAATAGATGATGATACAGAATTTGTTATCTTAGCAAGTGATGGAATATGGAAGGTTGATTTCCTCCATTCCATGATCTGTTATATTGTTCATACTACTTATTCGGGGTGACTCTGTTTGCACTTCTGTTGCTAAAGTGTAGTTCACATTGAAGCTTTGAAAGTGGAGAAAGAACTGCAGTAATTTAGGATGAGTTGATTTGGAGTTGCTCTTTTACTTGTATTAATGCTTGGACCAATTGATTGTCAAAAGTTGTACCATTGGATCTAAATAGGCCTCTTGCTTCTTGGCTAATTTATTAACTAGCTGATATTTCTCGAAATTGCTCAAAAACCCTTAACAATAAACGACTCTTCTTTCAATTAGTAGTGTTTTTGTTTGTATAACCTTTTGCATTGAATAACATTTCTTATATGGTGTCAGGTTTTGTCAAATCAAGAAGCTGTGGATTGTATCAAGCACATAAAGGATGCTCGATCAGCAGCAAAGCACCTTACTGAAGAGGCACTTGTGAGGAAAAGCACTGATGACATTTCCTGCATTGTTGTAAAGTTTCGCTGATCCTAGCCAGGTTCTCCTGCATCTCAACATCCTGTTTAACTTAAAAATCTGTCGCCATCTAGTGTTTTGTATCTTAAAATGTTGTTTATGACTGTGCTGTATAAGTATATACTGTCCATATAGTGCTGTTGCTTGGGTTTTATGTGCTGAATAAATCAAGGATGTTTTATGTGCTGAACAAATCAAGGATGTTACGGGTTCGTATAAACCAGCAATTGGGCTTTTTCTGAATGGCATATTTCATGAAAGATTTCTGTGAAATTGTAATTATAGAACAATCATAAGTATCTTTAAAGAAAGAAATGTTTATTAAAGTCATCGCTGAGTTTGAGACGGTATTGTTTTCAATCTCTACTAATTTGGAATTGACGTGAAATAACTTCATTTTAAAGTTAATTTGAAGACAAAGGCCCACTCAAGAAAGTTACCTTCAGAAAATAAATATTGAACATAACCAACACTCACTATAGTACATTGAAGGAACCATAATAGCTACTAACTTGATGCAGGACAAAGTTAACTAGTTGGAGGGGAATGGATGAACTAAGATGGTATTAACAATGATAGGTACTTTCAGAATTGAATGATAGTTTAAGATGCGATGGAACGACAGAAGAGAGTAAGCATTTGTTGTTGTCAACGGATGCGGAAATGTTTGTTAGGAAGAGGGTTTCGCTGGGAGGGCTGATCCTCTTTCATTTGCCTGTTTATGTTGAATTTCCTTCAACTTAGGACTCGGTCCACCAAGGCTTGAGGCTTCTTCTTGAGTTTCAGATGAGCATTTGCGGCGTCGCTCATTATGTCCGGCCAAGCGCCTGCGGCAACTCCTCTTTGCTTTGTCAAACTCTCTTATTTCATGAAACCTGAATTGGAGACGCTAGCATACTTTTAGCTACCAAACACACTATTAGGATTGAAAAAGTAGGGAAAAATTGAAGCCCAGAGTTTGTTGCTGGAATCTGGAAAAGGCTGTTTATTTCATCAATTCATCATCTCATACAAGAACTTGTAGCAATCAATTATGTGGGAATGAAATATCTTTTCCTTCTGTTTAGCAACAGTAGTGATCTATTAAAGTATACTGATTTATTTAAGGTGGGGAATAGCAAATTAGTCTTTAACCGGCTCCCTAGATTTAGCCGGAATACCAAAATACTTTTTCTCTTTTGAGGGGCAGGAAGTCAGGAACCCCTTTTCCCCTACCCATCAAACACACAAAACTCAAAATTAGTTGAACTGCCAGTCTGCTAGATTCAGTAGGAAAGATTAATCCCATAAATTTTAAAGTAATAATTAATAAATGAAATATTAACTTTACCATTTTAAGATAAGCTAGAATTATACACCGTACCAGTTTTAGAAATTTCAGTAAAAGAAAAGGTTTAATACTCTTTTATGCATTGCTACTAGCCACTAAAGCTTATCCAATTCCTAGCTGTTACAAAAATGACAAAATTGCAGAAACACTTGGAAGCAAAACTTTTCAGTTAAAGGTTAAAAGGGTTATGAAGAAGAACCTGCTACATTGCTGACAGAATCGCTGCTGGGCTCCGGCAACAATGACCACCGGAGCCTTGGCATGAACTTGACAAACCTTGTGTCGCCGGTAATACCCCTCATTGGTTAGATCAACACCACAATTCTCCACCTGACAGCACGGTGGCGCCACCCTTCCATTGGCAGCAACCAGTGCTGCCTTCTTCTTCATCGTTCCCTGCTTCAAACCGAACCCACCACCGCCTGTTTCTTGGTCTATGTAGTCATCTTCGTCTTCATAGTCATCATCTTCATACTCTATTTTCTTAGCAGTAGGCTTATTATATGTCAAGGTAAATGATGGTTTTGCATCATCAGAAGCCATTTCAAATCTGGCCCTATATAAGCTGAGAACTGAATTAAGTGTAGAAATTAATCAAGTATATTGCAATAGATGAAACTGGAGAAAAGCATGCTGAAAGATAATAGGAGGAGAGAAAAACAAGAAAAAGTTGAGAGGACCACAACCACGGGGCGCCTCACCATCTCTTTCACTTTTGTCCACAAGGGCACGTTCGGGATGACTTATTTTAAAATGATTTATAAATTAAAATTTAAAATGATTTATAAGTCATATTAAGTGGTAATTTATAAATAAAAGTATTTTGACACCCTTTTGACTTATAAGTCAGAAATTAAGTTAAAATAAAATGTGAAAGTGTTTGACTAAAATGACTTATAAGTTAAATTAAGATGTAAACACTATTAAAATAGTGGAACACTATTTTCACATGTGTTTTTGATAGTTTCGCGTGGTTTCTTTTCACTCACTGTATGCTCATGTGAAATAACACCATGTGAAAATATCAATTCCCTTAAAATAGGGCAAAACATTCTTTATATTTGGTCAAATTTACTTATTTTAAAATGATTTATAAGATTAAGATAAAACTCAATTTGAATTTGGGTGAGAAAGTACAAGGACAGTTCAGATTTATTCTAATTTTCAGATTGTTAAAACGGAGAAAGGAGGAGGCACGAAAAGAGAGGATTTCATTACGTTGTGCCTTCAGACACGAGTAATTATTAATTTTTTAATAAGTCAGAATTTGTTACTTGTCAAAAATAACTTTTAAATCAAAAAATAAGTCAGTCTCAAACATTTAACAGTAAAAAATAATTTATCAACTTATAAGTTGTTGCGGACAAACTCTTCTCCACAAACACCGTCTAAACAAACAGCTTTGGATGTTTGTTAAAACCGAGATGTGGGACTTGAGATTTGGGACGTTCTATAGTTTATATTTATTTGAAACACTTGAAACCATGCACACAGGACACTCTCTTACTCCCCGTGTCCCAAAAATAGAGACATATTTTAACTTTCTAAGTTCATAATTAATTTTTACTCTCTCCGTCCCAGAATAAAAGTCTTTATTACTATTTTAAATAGTTCTAAGTTAAATGTCTACTCACCTTAAATGACCTATTTTTTACAATAATTTACCTATAATACCCTTATTATTAATTGTTATATTTCTATTTTTTATGCATATTTATGGAGCATCACTAGTAATGTATAAAAAACTATGCAATTAAATGAGAAATTAAATATAAATAATTTTATCATTTTATTCTTTTTTTTAATATGCGCAAAAAAATCAACCATAATTTTTATCTTGGTTCGGAGGGAGTAAAAGCTTAATATTCAAACTGATTTGTTTAAAGTTTTAAAAACAATAAATATGGTAGTTTAGTGGTCTCTGTTTGACAAAAAAAGACTCGTGTGTTGAATTTTGAAAGAAAATGATATATCTGTTGAAAGAAAATTATGTGAGTAATTATAATTAATAATGTTATGTATTGATATATATTATGATCGTAATTCGGTAAAAAATCATAACTCAATTTTAAAGTATTAAAGATATAATTTATTATATACATAGTAATTTGACAAGTTGTTAGTGTAATACAGTAAAACCTCTATTTAGGAATAGATTTGAGATCAAATTATTTGTATTCTAATTGAGAGGTTATTACTAAATAGAGGTATTGTTATAAAATATTTTTCGAACACTCAAAAATATCCACTTTAACAAAAATATCAGTAAGAACTCCCTAATAATTATTATTCAAAAAATATTTATGCAAAGTAGTCTTTTATAGGAAAATGTGGTCTTTTATAGGAAATATAGTCTTTTATAGGAAAATGTAGTTCTTTATAAGAAATGTAGTCTTTTATAGAAAATGTAGTCTTTTAAAATTAATATTGTCTCTCTCTCTCTATATATATATATATATATATATATATATATATATATATATGAAATTATTACTCTATGAGGTATAGTTTTCTTGTCTGGGACTTAAAAAGTATATAACATATTACAATTTAGAGGTTATTCCTATTTATAACTGGCCCAAATTGGGACCAAATTTTTTTATAATATTGTAGAGGTTATTCTTATATAGAGTATTTCTAAATAGGAATTTTACTGTATTGTGCTGCGTTTGGATTGAAAGAATATAATGAAGATTGGAATGATTCATTTCATTCTAGTTGGAATGAGTTATTCCATTCTCTCCCTCTCCTAACAGAGAGCAGATCCTCTGTTCCCAAATTCTTTGTCCTCTTGTGTCCCCCCACTTAAATTTTGACACATTTTTTTATTTAATTTTAGAATTAATTAGTGTTAAATAAGAGACTAGGTGTCAAAATTTAAGTGAAAAACATGTGAGGGGATGTAAAAATGCATGACGGATGATCGCTTCCTCCCAACACCCTCATGGTTCAATGATAAAAAAATTACTCATAAGATTTTGGACATGAAATTTTTGGGCAAGAATATTAAATATCAGTCGAAAATTTCAAAAAAATAAATAATAGTTCAATTCATTCCAATCGTAACCAAATATAATTTTTTTCATTTTATAAAAATGAGTTATGAGTTAAATATTATTTTTTCATAAATAATATTTTTAAGGGAAAAAGAGAATCATTATTAGTGAGGGACCGTAAGGAATCATGGTTACTTTTTTGAGTATGTATCCATAATTGCCACTCCTATGTAGCTTAGGTGCTGTTTGTTTATCTTTTAAGAGGTCTTAATAGACCACCTCTTATTCGCTAAGAGGATAAATATTGTTTGTTTGTATTTTTGTTGCCTCTGAATGACTATAAATGGTTAAGATAGAAATCAAATCTAAATTATTCAGATATGCCTCTTAATAATTTTATTATTTTTTAGACACAAATACCCTCTTCAATATTATCAATATTCAATATTACCATACCACCACCACCAAATCTTCAATCTTCAATCTGAGAGGCGAGAGCAGATCTCAGATACTCCATGAAGAGGCAAAAATCAGCCCCCGAATCCAATATAAGCCTCTTCGATCATCTTTTTGAAAAAATCATTTTTACAATCCTTGATTCTCCAACTGACAACCCATTTGACACAAAATCATCTGAAGAAATCATTGTAGGAATTTGGTTGAGATTGATTTGTCTAATGTAGAGGAATTGAGGAATTCTGCTGTGGCAACTTTAACCGAGGCCAAGAATTTGGAGAGATTGTGTTTGGCTAGGTGTAAATCCATTACTGATATAGGGATTGGGTGTATTGTTGTAGGGATTGGGTGTATTGTTGTTAGGGAGGAGGAGGGAGGAGGGAGGAGGGAGGAGGAGGAGGAGGAGGAGGGAGGAGGGGTGGGGTGGGGTGGGGTGGGGAGGGGAGGGCGGGGAAGAGGAGGAGGAGGAGGAGGGAGAGAGGAGGCGTGGGGTGGGGTGGGGTGGGGTGGGGATGGCCCGGATGGGGGATGGGGGATGGGGGATGGGGGAGGAGGGAGGAGAAGAAGAAGGGAAAAAAAGAAGAAATAGGGTTAAAATAGTAAAAATATATTATTCAGACATTTTGAAAAAATAATTATCAAATAATATTTTTTATTCAGATATAATTCTATTTAGATACTCTATATTATTCAAATATCTAAACTATTCAGATCTTAATAACTAATTTTATCAAACACAAGCTAACTCTCTCTTTATAATAATATTGCCTTGTTTTTACCCGGATTTGATAATTTCTTAATAATATGTTATCAACTTAAATGATTAATAATAAGTTATTAAGGTTGTATGGTCATTAGGCTTCGGATTCAATTCTCACCCATATTGTAATTGGTATTGAATTATTAATTATAAAATTCATTTGTATTTATATTGCTATCCTTTAAAAAATAAAATAAAATGACTTTCATGATTATTTACTTAATTAACCAGAGTGAATTATTTTTGATATAACAAGGTATAAAAGGGTGAATTTTGAAGATAGATAGATAGATAGATAGATAAAACTATTTGGAATAATACTGATATTAGGAGATCTGAATTCAGATGGATAATTTGATAAAATTGAACAATTGAGATTTGAATTGTTTGTATATATCTTAATAAATTAAATAAAATAACATTTTAATTTCAGAAACTGTTTAGTAACTAAAAAGTATAAAATATAAAAATAATTTTTAAATTTAAAAGTATTTCAAATTGACTTTTCAAAACTTAATAATGACCTTAAATTAAATTTGGAATAGAGAGAGTACAATATTTATAGAAACTCTATAAATTTAAATTTTTCATTGAGAGACCACTCTTAATAATTTAAATTTATATAATTTTTATTGATTAAGAGTCGAATAAAATTTTAGGAAATTAAATGTAAAAGTATTAAGAGAGAAAAAAATATTACCATCTAACCAGCATAAACCGATAAAGGAGGGAAGTTCACATTAATATCCTGATGAAGTTGAGTGGACTGTGGACCCATCACTCAAGAAACAAAAGCCATCAACTAGAGGACCAGTCTAATAAATAGAATTGGACCTGACCTAATCAAACCTAACATTTAGAGAATTAACGAAAAAGTAGTAGTACTATTAGGATTAATTAATCAGGACAGGACGAATGTGTAGGAAAAAAAATTACTTATATGGTGTTATTAGTCTATTAGGTTGGGTGATATGACTTCTGACTATTTTGGAATTTAGGATAAAAATCTGAACGAAATTTTGTTTAGGGAAATTTAAAATGTTTCAGCATATTATTTTTGATATTATTACATTATTTTATTTGCAAATTTTTGTGGGTAAGATTATCCCTTTAGTACATGAAAATAATATGGTGGGCCACCAAATGTCTGCAGGTCAATGCATTGATTTTAGATGGTCATGGTTAATTGTTCCTCCTTGTCATATTCAGTAGACTTGGTTGTTTCTATATTCAATTAGTCCTATAATTTTCGAAAATAAAAATAAAATATTTGGCTATACCTCAACACAGCCAGCCAGATAACAAGGCAAGATTGATACTTGATAGCAAACGGGTAATATCGAATTGAGACTACTGGACAAGGTTTTATCCGCGAAGTAGTTATTATAGTTAATTTTTTTTTTATATATATATTATTTCAAGAGCTCATTTTTTTATTTTACATATCATATTTAAATAAAAACTACGACCGGATCGAACAACAATTTAATCCGTCATTATATCGGAGAACCGTAAATCATAACTTTTAAACGAAAAAAATATATAACGATTTAGGAACTTATAACGACGCATTAAATCGTTATCCCAATCCAAAACGTTAAAAAAAGATATATATATATATATGAAACAATAATTCCCAACATATATTTATTATAGAACATCTAGAACATCCGTTGACTTAAATTAGAACGACGTCCGCTAATAATATTAAAGAACGGACTAAACAAACAACTTGAATCATTATACCCCAATTAATCTCACAATAAGAATTTAACTTTATTAATTAGAATTTAAAATTTATAATAAATCCTAAATTATGATTAATAAATCCTAATTAATAAACTCCTAATTAATTAAGTTGATGTCAAAATTGTATACGAATCTTATAATTTTGTTACCAATTGAAGAATTTTGCTAGAATAGTTTCAGGTAGTAGTGTTTATCCCTTTTTATCCATAAAAAATATATGTTATGAATCATTATGACAAAATGGATCCTGGCTCCATCCTTTCCAGCACGCTTCCTCAAACCCTCTGCTCCACCATCATTATGATCATTTGATTTTGGTGTATGTACTATTAACAGTAACATTATTATTACTATTGTTGTTGTATCCCTTGTTGACTAAAATTGTCATCATTATCTTTAATGTTATGAATAGTAGTATCCTTTGCAGCATCCATGCATGGCCATCTCTCCACTATTGAGCCCTGTCTTTCATTGTTTAGACAACCCCTTCCATTACCATTTCGGCCGTGTCTCGATCGAGCCGCATCACTTGTGTTGACCAATTGATCCTTGCTCTTCATCCTATCTGTTTTGGCACTCTCAGATCTCACCATTCCAGACATATATATATGTTCCGTCTCCACCTGCTCATGGCCTCGCACGCATCATCAACAAAATTATTGCCGCCCTGAAATTCCATATACACATACATATAGACCCACACTGTTAAATATATATTCAACGAATACAAGGATAAACATAGAAAGAAAATATATCCTTAATTTTTATAAATCTTACGATGGGCCGGCCTATCATGGGTTTTTTGAACGGGAGGGGAGTATTTAGTACCTGAGGATATTGGCCAGGCACATAGGTGAAAGAAGCTCCGAAGAATCCATTGTTGGGTGAGAAATTAGAACGAAATGGGGATATCATAAGTTGAAGGGAAGTCTTACGAATTATATTGTTGAACAACGTCAAAATAGGCATACCTCTTTAATTACAGAGACGGTGTGTAGAAGAAGAGGGCAGATCTGAGGTGCCACGTACATGTGGTTTTATATAGACACGTAGCTACCATGCATGCATGCATGCCTAGTAGACGCGTGGCAGCTGCTCTACGTGCACTTGTATTAACATTGTCAAGTTAGGCGGCATGGATTTGTGGATTGAAGTAGAAAAGAAGGCAATATAAAGAAATCGTATTATATTTGCCTTCTATGTAATTCCTTTATTGGTCCGGTGATTAAAGAGATTTTGCTCATTTCTTTATGCGACCAGTGTTTAAGAGATTAGGTCTTTTTCATGTATAGAGAAAAACACCTCCACAGAAACACCATATATATGCAACAATAATAAATCTTCAGGGTATTGTATAATACCATTCAGAACTATAATTATCCAGTACTCTTGTATATATGAAAATCAAATCGAAGTTGCACCATCAAAACACTTCCCCTACATTGATATAAACTTAAAACTTTTGATGCTTTACAGTTCTACTATTCATAAAAGAAACCAAATATGTGAACAGAAAACACATTAATGAATTTTATTGTCTAGTACCTCAATTCCTACCCCATCAAGCCATGAAACAACTTGATCTATAGAGGGTCTCCGCCTCGGATCCCGATCAATACAATTACAAGCTATGCCAAGTACTTCTAGTAGTTGCTTCTCACGAACCATATCCCATATAAACGAATCAAATATTTCCATATCCCTCTTCTCGGATTTCATTTGAAAAACCCACGACACTAAATCTCTGCAATTCTTTCCCTTGCAAACTTCCACTGGTCTCTTTGCTGTAAGTAGCTCAAGCAGAACGACACCAAAGCTGTATACATCACCCCTGAATGTTGCTGTCAATGTCTGACCATATTCAGGAGGAATGTACCCCAAGGTTCCAACCAAATCTGTAGTCACATGAGTATCACACGGACGAAGCAACCTTGAGAGCCCAAAATCAGCTAAATGAGCTTCAAATCTCTCATTTAAAAGAATGTTGCTAGTTTTAACGTCTCGATGAACTATCTTTGGCTCCTTATGCAAGTATGCCAATCCACGAGCTGCTCCTTGGGCTATCTTAAGTCTAGTGTCCCACCTAAGAAGTGAACTTCCATCAACTCTCTCATGTAGCCAATAATCTAAGCTTCCATTCTCCATATACGAGTATATTAACAACCTGTCATTCCCATGCTGACAGTATCCTTGAAGAGAAACGAGATTTTTGTGTTGAGCTCTTGAGAGAGCTTCTACTTCAGCTTGGAATTCACGTTCTACTTGCCCACAATCCCCAGAAAGTCTTTTGATTGCACCTTTTATGCCGTTTGGAAGCTCAGCTTTATAAACCAGACCAAATCCCCCACAGCCAATAATGTTAGCTTGGTTAAAATGGTTGGTTGATTTTAACAAGTCTGCAACTGTGAGATCCAGACATTCCGATTTCTGAAAAAGAACCAACTTCGAAGATCCAAAAGCTCTAGATAACCTGTTTGGCCTGTTGAATTCCTCATCCAAATTTTCAATTGGATCTCCCCTGTCCCTCTCTGACATTTTTAAGAGAACAAATGCCAGGAGAATAGCAATCCCAACTCCTATACCAATTGTTATTCCAAGGATACTGCTTCGCCTAAACTGACTATCGGAATTAGCTGAGATATCTGGTCGGTGCCCCTTATTATTGACAGCTCCACAAGGAGAAAGTATTCCCCCGCAAATTCCAGGGTTACCCTCAAAGCTTGAAGTGGGGAAGCTTAAGAACTGGCCACCTGCTGGTATTGCTCCCTGCAAGTGATTATTCGCCACGCTGAACTTTGACAGGAATGTGAGCCTATTGAAAGATGATGGAATTGATCCATAAAGATTATTGTTCGATAAATCCAAAACTTCTAGGTTTTCCATATTGGAAATGGAGAGAGGGATAGTCCCAGTTATGTTGTTCCTGCTCAAATCTAAGACATGGAGCTGTTTCAACTTCCCAATTTCAGGTAAAATTGAACCGTTTAACATGTTGTTTGACAAAAATATTGATGGAGGGAAACTTGATGCCTGATTGTACTGCAAACCTCTAGCACTCTGATTTCTCTTAACATACAGAGGAATGCCAAAGGATGAATTAGGATTTAGTGAGCTTCTGTTTGCAAAAATGAGGCTCCTTAACTCTGTCAAACTCTTTGGGATTTCTCCTGAGAGTGTATTATTTGAGAAGTCCAAATAAAACAAACTCTCCATATGACCAATCCAATGGGGAATACTTCCATTCAATTGATTCCAAGACAAATCAAGAACTTGTAGTTTGCTGCAGTTAGATAACCAAGCTGGTATTTGGCCATAGAGAACACAATTTCCCAGTGCAAAAATCATTAGGTTTTCAAACCCACTTAAACTTTTTGGTATTTCCTCTCCATGGAAGTTTTTTGTGAGGATAAGGGTTGTGAGATTTCTGCAATGCTGCAGAACAGATAACATCCTAGATAAATTCACAAAACTGTTGTTTGACAATGAAAGAAATGAAAGAGATGTAAGGTTTGCATAATTCTCAGGTATCTGGCCACCTAATTTATTTTTGGCAAGGCTCAATGTTTTCAGTTCCTGGCAACTAGATAGTGAATTGGGCAGTGCACCCGAAAAATGGTTAGTGGCAAGATCAAGTACACAAAGATTAGGCAATCCAGTGAAATCAAGATCAATAGGACCAGATAGAGAATTATTTCGAAGATCAAGGACTTCTAGATTTGAACAGAGTGCTAGAGTGGAAGGCAATGACCCCGATAATACATTTGAATGAACTAGTAACTGTTTTAGCTGTGTTAGGTTTCCAAACACATTTGGAAGGGGCCCTGAAAATTTATTGGCATATAAATTTAAGGTCTTAAGGCTGGAAAGCTTACTGAGTTTGTTCCTTATCTGGCCAGAGAGAATGTTGGCAGAGACTGAAAGATGTTCCAAAGAAGACATGGAATACAACGAGTCCGGGAGGGGACCGGAAAATGAATTGAAATCCACATGCAACTGTTGTAGAGTAGTGCTGCAATTCTCCAAGCCTTCAAGCCCGCCAACAAAATGGTTTACTGAAAGATCAAGAACCTGAATCTTCTTGGAGGAACAACAGACTTGAGAATTGAAGCCACCAGTGAATAAATTGTTGCTTGTGTTGAACACAACAAGATTGGGAAATTCTCCCAAGCTGAACAACTCCCCATTGAATAAATTGTTAGAGATATTAAGTGAATGGATGTGTTCCAAACCAACAAGTGCACCCAAAGCCGGACCAGTTAACATGTTATGACTCAAATCAAGAACTTTCAGCTGCTTCAAATTCGAAAGATCATTGGGTAATTCGCCTTCGAGATGATTGCGCGAGAGATCAAGCAGATTTAGCTGATCTAAGCGGCCCAAAGCATGTGAAACTTCACCTTCCAAACCTTTGCTGGACACGTTCAACATAATCACTCTACGTGCAACTGACACATTCCCACCATTCCCACAGACAACTCCATTCCAATCACAACACATGGATTCATTCGACCATGCTGCAATAATGGATCCATTTGTGAGGTTACCTGCGAATTCCTTCAGTGCCAGTAAATCAGTTGGATGACAGGCTTGGCTTGGGGATTCAAGACCCAAAGATGAACAAACCAAACAGGCCAAGAATAACCAATTGAGGAAAGTCATTGGTAATAACTCCAGCACCACCATAACTCAAAAAAGGGACAACATCACCATATACTTGGTTGGATTTGACCTGATATGACTTGGACTACATTTCACAAGAAATGAAATTTCCAAATCCAAATCCCAAAGCACAAATATAATGACAAGAGAGCCCCAATTACCGCTTGAAGAAAAGCAGTAATGACTACCACTAGGATCAAAATTCCCAATAAAAATCAGATTAAGGCCACAAATGAAGGAAACTAGGAACTTAATACAAGCAGAAAACGACACATCAGAAACCCACAAATTAGGACCCAACAATCAAGTACCAACAACTAGAAAGTAAAGCACTCAGCAGCAGCAAAAATACCCACTGAGGTCCCTAACCCCACATAAAGTCTAATCCCCAGACCAAAAGATTAAAGAACCCAAACCCTGATTCAAATTGGTTGAGTAGAAACAAGCTAGCTAGCACCGACCCTTAAATGAATAAAGAAAAAGATAAGCTTAAAACCCACATTTCAAAATCCACAATGAAGACTAAACTAACAGCTTCAAAATGAAGCAACAGCTAAGAGGGAGAGGAAGAGGAAGAGGAACACAAAATGATTCCAAATGCCCAGATTAGTTATAAACAAACTCTAAACTCAAGTTGAAAAGAGTTAACAGAAAGGATAGAGAAAAGGATTGAATTTAATACCCATAAGTTGCTGCAGTTGAAGCAAATGCTCTGTGTAGTTTGAACTGAGAATCAATACTATATAGTACTCCATATGGCATGCATATTCAACACCTGTCTTGCACTGATGCTTTAATTTCAAACCAAAAGCTTATAATTTCTTTTTCAGACATCGGGATAGAGAAAGGGATAACAGAG
Source organism: Panax quinquefolius (assembly GCA_020205615.1). Lineage (NCBI taxonomy): Eukaryota > Viridiplantae > Streptophyta > Magnoliopsida > Apiales > Araliaceae > Panax > Panax quinquefolius. The sequence continues at coordinate 127,847,284 of CM035161.1, forward strand.
GGAAAGGAGGAGAAGGAAAAAGATTTTCAAATTAGTAGACACAAATTTCTTCACCAACCCTGTTTTTTGGATGGAAAGTTTGACTCACTAACATAGTTAAATATCACAAGCAACGTTTTATAATCTCTAATTTTTTTTTGTTTTAAGGATAGACAGGTGTGTTTGATAAAAATTGAATAAATTTGAATCTGAATCTGAATAAACTGAATTTGAATTTGAATTTGAATTTGAATTTGAATGAATTGAATCTGAATCTAAATGAAAAAAGTTGTTTGATAATTGACATGTCTGAAACATCTCAATGACAAATGTGAGATCCCAAATTTTATGAATAAAGATTTAAATTTCTCGAAATATTTTTTAATATTATGGTGTGGATTTGATATAATGTTATAGTTATGGGTAATATTTATAAATTTTGCAAAAAGACGCAAAGTTGTTATATAATATTCGATTGGTGGGGAATATTCGTTTTAAGCGTGGAATATTAAATACGATGACACAATCATTAGTGGACCCTACAACGGAATTATTATTTGATCGAGAAAACGATAAAAATATTTTTATGAAAATAATGGCGGAAGTTTTACTGAATTAAACCGTTGAACTACTCGATAATAAAAATACGATGTCTGGCGTGGTTGCATAAGTAAGCACACCGGTTTTGATTATTGACGCTTACGTGAGAAGTCACTCGCTTTTGTTCAATTATTGCTACAATAATTGTTGCATAAGATCTCACGTTATTTGATTCAATTATTTCGATATTTTATATATTATTAAATCAATAATTGAGATTTATGAGAGTTATTAATATTATTATTTGTAATATTAACGATGCCTGTAGGATTCTCGCCAGAGAAGTTTGGTCACCTAATTGCCGCCAATATGGAGAAATCCTTATTGAAAAGTCCCTCTTTCCCGAGGAGCGATCGGTCGATTAATTTTGTGAATTATAATAATGATGATAAATATTGTTAAATACATTGAGGTGTCTTTTTATGAAGTCACGGAAGTTTATATATATATATATATATATATATATATATATATATATATATTGTTTTATTAGTATTATTAATGTAATAAAGCAGAAAAGCTTTTTTATATAAAGCAGAATACTTTTATAAAGTTATTTGTTTTATTGTATAATAATTAGAATATATTATATTTTATTACGCATAGTGTTCAGATAAGGTCTATGATATAGTGTTTTTTGCATAGTATAATCTTTTTATATAAAACAAAATCATTTTATAAAGTTATTCGTTTTATTAGATTATAAATAGAATATATTATATTTTATTCAAAAGATTTTGTTTTATTAGAATATTTTATTTATACTTCATAGTAAATCAATATGAACCGGTCAGATTCAAAAGTAAATCAATCTCGACCTGTTCATGAATTAGTTCTTATTCAAATCCATTCTCCTATAAATAAAAGCTCATTCCTTCATTATTTTTACGAACGAATTCATGAAACTCTAGAGAGAAACTATAGAGAGAAAGAAAAAAGATATTCTGCTACCTCACTTTTCCTATATCCAGTTTCTTCTAAGGTAAGGAGTGTTATTTCTTTTGTATTCATGAAGAGAACGTCTGTTATTCCATTCTTTATTATTCTCATTGGAATAACTCAGATACTGTGGCTACCCTATACTTGGTGAAATTCTTACGTTATTCCAATTTTATTATTATGTTTGAATAAACATATGCATAAGCATCCGCATACACGTGGTGAAATTCTTTTGTTATTCCACTCTTTATTATTGTGTTGGAATAACCTTTATATGCGAAGTACCGCATACATGGTGAAATTTTTCTGTTATTCCATTCTTTATTATTATGTTGGAATATCCCGTTTGTGCGTACACGCAGCGTGATCCGGTTCCATTATTTTATTATTCATTGGAATAACTTTTCTGCATATGATCATCGCACGCTCGATGAAGTCTTTTGTTATTTCCTTCTTTATTATTACATTTGAAATACCACATGCAATGCGTTTACGCATGACTCGGTTCCATTATTTATTATTCATTGGAATAACTCATTCATGCATCTTGGTCTATCCCGTGCATTTGTAGAATTCTTACATTATTCCATTCTTTATTATTCTCATTGGAATAACTGCCTATGTGGATTACCACATGCATGGTGAATGACCCTTCGTATTTATTTCTTATTAAATTGTGGAAATGATGCATCCACGTGGATTACCGCATGGCGAGCAAAAATCTATTGCGGTTTCATATATTACGTTAGACTCGGTTGGTTAAAGTTTTGACTTCTATACTCCATGAAATTAGTGGAATATCCTCGATATTTCAAGGCTTCATCCATTATCTTTTCATGAAAATATTCTTACGAGCATTCTTGAATTTTGCTCTACAAAGCGAGATCATGTTGACAATTGGACGTTATTCAATTTCGGATAAATTAATTCTTGAACTTGTTTTATTGGATTCTTATATCATTGTCATCATCCTCACGCTTATATTATGTTGAAAGTCATTTGTGGCTTTTGTTGTGCATAGATGGACTTGGTATGATTATGACCGAGGATTATTCGGTATAATCATCACCGTAATGTTATAAATGATGTGGTAAAAGTCCTCATTGGCCGTAGTGCATTGATGGACGATTGTTGGCATGATCATGACCATTGATGAATACACAAATATCCTTGGCCCGAAGTGCATGGATAATTGTGGTTGTGATACTAATGAATATCCTTGGCCGTAGTACAGGGATGATGTAGATTATTTATTGTCGAGTCTCAAATGATAAAAGTGATGAAAACTTTTTAAATCATAAAAGATAGTAGATTTTATTCTCTACTTGACTCTTTTAATGGATTGCTTGTTCACTGCAGATTAAAATTGATGTCTATTGTATTTTATCGCTTTAACATTGTTGAAGGCTAAGTATAATTTATTATGCATTATCTTAGTCATAATATTTCTTCTTTGGGCTAGTTGAGAGCTCACTTTTTTTTTATTGTTCTCTTGAAATGAGAATATAAATTTGGGACTAGTCGGAAATGGAGTATGTGGTCCGGATGATAGTATTAGTAGCCTTCTTGTGGCATGACATGCAATATATAATTGTATTGAGGACCTAAGATGTGTGTGTCGTATTTTATACGTCACTTAATAATTGATTTTGGTGAACAACAATAGGGTGATGAGGGCACCCCACCGAAAGCGTCAAAAGTGCACCACAAGAAAAAAGAGAAGAGAAATCTTCTCATGTCCCTTTGGAGACTTGAAATATTTGTTCTTTGTACTTTTATATGACATGTATTAATTTGAGTATGAATATTATGCATTATATATACGTTACAATATTTGTATTAAAACTCACAAGATATATATGTCGTCAGTATTTTTACATGATCGTTGTATAATTAAGATTTTATTTGAATTTTGTACCATGTATCCATGGCGACTCAAGATGGGTGAGGTATACCTATTTTGGGGGCGTCACAACAAAATTTTATTATTTTACCCTTCTGAAAAAATTTAAAATTGTTGTAAATTTATTTAATATTACTTCATATAATAGTTAATATTTTTTTAATTTTTTTTACTTTTTTAAATGTTTTTTTTACTTTATTCAAATTTTATTTATTCAAATTTAAAAAAAATCGACTTAGCCATTCAAATTTCATCCATCTTACCAATTCAAATTTATTCGACAAAAACAAACTTATTTGTTGACCGATTCAAATTATTCAGATGACTCCATTCAACCCTAAACAAACAGCGCGTTAGTTACAAAAAGGGAGTAACATATACTGTGTACAAAAACAAAATTTGGAATTCTAATATATTTTAACTATTACTCAAAAAATATATATATTATGTACAAAGATGTATAAACAAAAAAAAGTATTGACATAAAATTGTATATATATATATATACACACAAAAATAAGAGTGATATTATCCATGTATTAATACTTTCATTACTTTTTTTTCTTCCATTGTTTAATCGATTAAGTGTGATTTTAAGTATCACAAGAGAGAAAAGCATGAAGGAGGAGGGTAATAATTTGACAATATATATATATATATATATATATATATAATTTTATTTAGACATGATAAAAGAAAATTAAAAAGAAACAAGCTTGTAAGACCCCGAATTTTATGAAATGAAAGTATTCAATTTTCTTATAATTATTATTTTATTTATTAAATTGTTAAATTGATAAAAGGTTAAAGTTAACGGTGATATGTGAAAATTTTACAAAGTAAGCAAGTTGATATAAAATATTCGTTGTGTCGGGGAATATTCGTTTGGTCGGGGAATATTCTTTTTGTCGAGAAATATTTGTACTACAATACAATCATTGGTGGACCCCATAACGGAATAACTGTCGGATATAGAAAGAGACAGATATAACTTTTTTATAAAAATAACGACAACTTTTATCGTTAAACTGTTGAAATATCCGGTGATAAAAGTACAGTAATACGTGTGGTTGCATAGTAGCACACGGTATCGCACAGTATCTCTGATTATTGATGTTTACGTAAGAAGACACTCAGTTTTATTCAATTATTACAACAGTAGTTGCTGCATAGTATCTCATATTATTGATTCAATTATTATTATAGTATCATATGCACAATATTTTATATTATTAAATTAATAATTGAGAAAACACATTTATTCATATGATTATTTACATTATTGATAATGTCTAGAATGTTCTGTCGAGAAAAGGGGTTTGGTCACCTAATTGCGCGCCAATAAGGAGAAATCTTTATCGGAAAGCCCCTCTTACCTGAGAATGATATGGTTGTCAATATTGTAAGTTATAATATTAATGATGAATAATTGTTGAAATATTAAAAATGTATTTATTGAAGATAAGTGAATTACAAAAGTTAGAAGGGAATAATGCAAACTTGTAAAACTTTAGGGTACCAAAGTGTAATGAGTAAATCAATCTGGACCATTGGTGGTAATTTTAATAGTAAATCAATCTGGACCGTCAGTGGTGGTTTTAATAGTAAATCAATCTGGACCATCGATGGTGATTTAATAGTAAATCAATTTAGACCGTCGGTTGTGGTTTTAATTGTGACGCCCCCAAAATAGGTATACATCACCCATTCTGAGTTGTCAATACATGGCATGCGAAACAACTACAACTTTATTATTACAACAAGAATAACCTTTGTGAGTTTGAATACAAATATTATCTTCTAGACAATATCTATACTCAAATAAATCCTCGTCACATTTATTGATACATTATTTTACAAAAATGGTGAGGACTACAAAATAATTCTTTCTAAAACCTTTCATTCCATACCCCAACTCGTACTTTCATTATATTCTCGCCTCCCGAGAAAAAAAATGGAACAAAAAGGAAAAGGGTGAGCTCAACTAGCCCGGTAAAAGAATATTATGACTAAGATAATGTACAACAAATTACCGTTAGTCTTCAACAGGGAAAATCTAATAGAATACAATAGACAACAAATTTTAAATCAATATTAGCGGTGAAATAATAATTCATTAGAAGAGTTAAGTAGAGAATGCAAACTACTATCTTCTATGTATGAATTTAAAAGTTCATCATCTCATCTTTTATCCCCGTAACATCAATCAATATACATCGGAATCAAATATTCATCTTTGCACTACAGGCCAAAGATATTCATCAGTTGGTCATGTTCATCTAAACACCTGTTCATCTTTGCACTACGGCCAAAGATATTCTTCAGAAATCATTCATCTTTGCACTACAGGCCAAAGATATTCAATAATATCATCATTTAAGACTGAGGATGATGAAAAATATTTTTTAAAAAAACGAATCCAGTGAAACAAAATGACAAGGATTAAGGATTAAGGATTCGTACTTTGTTTTATCCATGTTCAAAAATACCTCAAAAATAATCATAGTGGTGTAAAATTCAAGAATGATCAAAACATGGATACAATCAAAAGCTAGTATCCAGAATAGATATTTTGGACAAAAAGAAGAAATTTTATTTTTTAAATTGAATAGTCAGATATCGTGAATAGTCAGTATACGTGAATAGTAACTCAGACACCAAAAGATAGAAATTTCCCAAAAAACATCTTCACGCCGTGAATAGTAATCGTGAATAGTAACTCGTGAATAGTAACTCATGAATAGTAACTCATGAATAGTAACCCCGACATGAAAAAGTTCCAAATTTGATAAAAGTTCCAACCAATATTTCAAAGATAATGATATTGAAGAAATAATATCATTTGAGAAGAAAATAACATCCCTTACCTCGAAAGATTAAGTACTTTAATTTGGAATACGAAGTATAGTCTTTGAAGGGAACTTGCACCGTCTAACAATACTCAAAGTATACTCACAAGAATACGCTCAATATATCGAGAGAAAAAGAGAGAAACTTGGGTTTACGGTGTGTTTTTCAATTCTAACCTAAGCACCCTATTTATAGGAAAATGCTTAGAACACCAAAAGTAGAAAATTGAATATAATATTAATATATTTTCACATTTTCTTTAGTCCACCTTAGACAACTGATCTCAGCCCATTTGAATCACATGTGAGGCCAACTTAGTTGCAAAAAACGTTTTTCTCAAAATAATTAACTAAAACTCCCAAAAATTAATTATTTGAACTTGAACTTCAATAATTCATAATAAATAGCCCTTTTATCGGAAAATTCAAATCTCATGAGTTTTTATAGGAAATTCAATTCTATACAACTTTGCGGATGAAAGTTTTTCCAATTCCAAATGAAATTGATAGAAATCCAAAAAACCAGGCGATTTTATAAAGTTATAATCAAATTTCGATCAATAAATGGGGTCCATTGACATGTTTAACATGTTTTAAACATTTATTGCAACAAAAATACTCTTCCTCCTCAGTATACTCATATATCTCACATTCGTTGTAAAAATATCACCATTATCATATTATTAAAATATAATAATATATTTAAATGAATTATTTTATCGTAAAAGATAAAATTTCAATTTTCAACAATTGTCACATTAAAAATTTTCTCCATCTATATCCACATAAAATCAATATTTTTCTCATCATATGAATCAATAATTAATTATTCACAAACAATATTACTGTAATCACAATATCGACAACGAGGCAGTTCAAGGAAGAGGGCTTTCCAATAAGAATTTCTCCTTCTTGGCGGCCGCAATTAGGTGACCAAACCTCTCCTTAGAGCAGAACTTTCTAGACATTGCCAATAATGTTATCTAATAATATTATTAGGATAATATGAATTATTGCTTCGATCATTGAAAAATCTTGTGTAATGACAATTATTGAAACAACAATGAATATAAAATATCAACGCAAAGAATTATTAAATCAATAAAATCTTTCAATTAATTACATTCGTAACCATTATTGAGTAGTGCCTTCTTACGTAAGAATCAATAATTGGTGCAATCTGGTAATCTTCTTGTGTTTTAACCACCGAAGAGTATTTTAACAAGATTAATCTGTGAATAATATTCTATTTGTTATTTTTAAACAACTTATATTTGTCGTTTTCTTCATCCAATCGCTTTCCAAGTTATGGGGCCCATAAAAGATCTAAGCTGCTGTCCGCATTTAATATTCCCAAGCAAAGAAGAATATTCCACGACCAAACGAATATTCCCAACAACAATGAATATTTTATAACCACTTGCTTATTTTGAAATATTTGCGTATTTTACCCCTAACTATCCACATTAATCAAATCAACCCTTACTATTTCAAAATAATAAATAGAGAAAATTAAATTTCATTAATAATAAGTTGAGGTCTTACAACCTCCCCTCCTTATGAAATTTCGTCCTCGAAATTGACGTACGTACCTGGTGTTTCGAAAAGGTGAGGATACCTCGCTTTCATTTCCGTTTCCAATTCCCATGTCATTTCCTCTATAGCATGATTCCTCCACAAAACTTTAACTTGTGGTATGACCTTTCAGGCGTAGGGACATGCTCCTTCCTATCCAAGATCTTGACATGTACCTCCTCATACGTTAAATCTTTGGCTATCTCGTCGATTCTAACTTCTATCGCGTGGTTCGGGTCTTTCACATATTTCTGAAGTATAGATATATGAAACACATTATGAACACGAGACATACTCGGAGGTAACGCGAGTCTATAGGCTACATTTCCTACTCGGTCAAGAATTTGAAATGGACCAATAAATCGTGGATTGAGCTTTTCTCTCTTCCCAAATCTTGTAACTCCCTTCCATGGAGCAACTCGTGCAATACATGATCCCCACACTAAATTCCACGTCCTTTCGATGAAGATCTCGCATAACTCTTTTGTCGATCTTTGTGCCGCAGTTTGTATACGTTGTCGAATCATTTGGATCTTTTCCGTAGTCATACGTATTCAACTCGGGTCCCAATAATTGTTGCTTCACCCACCTCGTCCCAACATCTTTGGAGAGCGACACTTTCGTCCATATAATGCTTCAAATGGAGCCACACCTATACTTGCTCGATAGCTGTTGTTGTTGTAGGAGAATTCCACCAATGGTAAATACTTATCCCAACCGCCCTTGAAGTCTCAGGACACGTAGTCTTAATAAATCTTCAAGAGTTTGAATAGTCCTTTTCGATTTTTCGTCTGTTTGAGGATGGTATGCGAATCAATCGTAAATCCGTGCCCATAGCTTTTTGCAAGCTAACCCAAAATCTTGAAGTGAATCTTGGGTCACGATCCGAAACTATGGATACAGCATACCATGCAACCTCACAATCTCATTCACATACATACTAGAAGACGTTGAGGAATAAGTCTCCGTGACGGCAAGAAATGAGCAGACTTGGTTAATCTATCAACAATAACCCAAATAGCATTGATGCCTTGAGAAACCGTAGGAAGACCCGTGAACGAAATCCATGGTAATATGTTCCCACTTCCATTTCGGAATCTCAAGTGGTTGCAACGGACCTTAGGTACTAGATGCTCTGCGCTTTACACGTTGACAAGTTAAACACATCGAGATAAACTTTGCAATCTCTCTTCATATTGTTCCACCAAAATGTATGTCAAGATCACGATACATTTTGGTACTTCCGAGATGGATTGCAAATGGTGTATTGTGTGCCTCCATCATAATCTTGTACTTCAAATCGAGAGTTGTTAGGGACACAAAGTCTCAGAGTGGACTCAAGTATTCCTTCTTCATATATTCTCACTCCTAATAGCTCCTTCAGTACTTTCTTCTTCTTCATACGCATCATTCCGGATTGGTGGCTTGAGCAACCTTAACTTTTTCTATTAAAGTTGGCTCTGTCGCAGATACTTGACATCATCGCACTCGTTTCTGCATATGATCTTCTACTCAACGCGCGTACCTACCACGCTCGCTTTTCAAGATGGTATGAATAGTGTAGTCGTAGTCTTTCAATAGCTCGAGCCAACGTCATTGTCGCATGTTGAGTTCTTTTTGAGTGAAGAAATATTTAAGGCTTTTATGGTCCGAATATATCTCCACTTTCTCCTCATATAGATAGTGCTCCATATCTTTAATATGAACGATTGCTGCTAACTCTAGATCATGAGTAGGATAATTCCTCTCATAATCTTTAAGTTGTCATGAGGCATAGGCTATGACTTTCCCACGTTGCATAAGAACACATCCTAACCCTTTGCTCGAAGCATCATTTGTAGATAACAAATCCATCCGACCGGATGGTATTGTTAGATAAAGCCAAGTAAGTCTCTCTTAAGCTTTTGGAAATTTTTCTCGCATTCTTCGCTCCAAACGAATTTTGTATCCTTCCGAAAGTTATTTGAGTTAATGGAGTAGCGATTCGAGAAAACCCTTCCATTTAATCTCCGATAATAACCATTAAGCCCAAATAGCTACACGACTTTGGTCACCGATTTGGCTGTTGCTCCCTACTTTGTATTGCTTCAATCTTCGCCAGTCCACGGATACTCCATGTTTCGACACCACATGCCCAAGGAATGCTACTTCTCAAGCGTAACTCGCATTTCTTCAATTTGGCATATAGTTTGTTTTCACGAAGCCTTTGGAGTACCAAACTTCAAATGGTGCTCATGATCTTCACGACTTTTGGAATATATGAGGATGTCATCAATAAAAATAACAACGAATCGATCCAAATATTCCTTGAATACTCGGTTCATCATATCCATGAAAGTCGCAGAGAGCATTAGTTAGTCCAAAACACATGACTAAGAATTCATAATGCCCATACCGAAGTTCGAAGGCGTCTTTGGAATATCCTCGATTCTAATCTTCAATCGATGATATCCGTAACGAAGATCGATTTTGAAAAGAATTGTGCCCCTCAGAATCGGTCAAACAAGTCATCAATACGAGGTGAGGATACTTATTCTTGATGGTGACATGGTTCAATTCCGATAGTCAATACATAAAGTCGCATACTCCCCGTCTTTCTTCTTTACGAATAAAACAGGAGCACCCCAAGGAGATGTACTAGATTTAATGAAACCGGATGTCCAACAATTCACGTAGTTGGACCTTTAACTCCTCAAGTTCAATAGGAGCCATTCGATATGGGGTTTTAGAAATGGGCTTTGTATCGGGTTCAAGATCAATAAAGAATTCAACTTCACGTTACGGGGTAGGCGGGAAGTTCTTCGTGAAATACGTCGGGAAAGTCAATAACAACAGAATATTATTCAAATTTGGACGTGTCTTTATTCAAATCCATAACATGGGCTAAGAAAGCTTGACATCCCTTTTCAATAAACGAATAGCTTTATGATTAGATATGGCGGTGATTGATTTTAATGGTTTAGTTGCTTGAATTGCATACAATGGGTTGGTTAGAATATGAAAACTAACAACCTTACGAAAATAATCAATTTTGGCATGATGAGTAGTTAACCAATCAATCCCTAAAATCACATCAAAAGCAAGTATCTTTAAAGAGATAAGGTCAACGGTAAGGTAATGGTGCCAACTTGAATAAAACAAGATTTATAAAGCAGTGGATGTGATGAAAGTTTCTCTAACGGAGTTTCCACAGATAGGTCAAAGTCTAATTTCTCCCGAGTCAAGTTTAAACGTTGAGCACAAAGGGAGAGATAAATGAATGGGTAGCACCGGTATCAAGTAAGGTATAAACTTCGCAAGAATTTATAAATAGCTTACCCGTGATCACCTCGTTTGGGTTCTCGCATTTTGACTAGTCACAACAAACGCTTCTTCCGGAATCGCGTTGACTTTGACTTTTCCGGGACGATCTTTTGAGTCACCGTCCTCATTGAACTAGGTTTCGCCATCGCATAATCTCGAGCGATATGTCCTTCCTTTCCACAATTATAGCATACCTTGAAGCTGTTGTGGGACGGTTTGACCGATATGTCTCTCTTTCCAAAGATTTATAAGATATGACCGGTGGTCGTTCTCCTCCCTTAGAACCCGATTCTTTTTCGCCAAGACCGCATATCTTCACATGGTCGTTGTTAAATCTTCTCTTTTTAAAATCTCCTCCGACTCGCTTCTTCTATTTTCATGGCCATGATTACCACCGAGTGGTTACCATTTTTGTCCGTCTGCTTTCTTTCTCCTTTGGTTATCATTATTCATTGATCGCTATCTCGGTACGATCCTCGTTATGGTCCTCGGTTGACTAGTACTCGTTATCTCGCTTCTAATAATTGAGCCCTGTTTACAACATCCGAATAGAGAGAAAGTTTATGAGAAATGAGATATCGACGTATATCGGGTTTCAAACCTCTAAGAAACATCCGCGTCATCACGTTCCTCATTCTCCACCAAATGAGGTGCAAACACGATAATTTCTGTAAACTTTGCCTCGCATCGAGAGACGCCGTCATGTTGTTTTGCTCTAATCGATGAACTCCACTTCCTTCATACGACGAACACTTTCAAGAAAGTATTTGTCATTAAATAGTTTCAAACGCTTCCCGAGACACATCTTGAGCGGTAATTTGGATGGGTACGCTTCACAGACTCCCACCGATGATTCCGCCTACCACGGAACATAAAGGTGGCGAATGGAACCTTCGTTCTCCGTGCATCCCAAGACATCGAATATCTTGGTAATTTGCTTGACCCATGTTTCCGCCATGATCGGATCCGCTTTCCTTAAATTCTGGTGGTCCCAACTCTTTGAATCGCTTGGTTGTGACAACCCGTGAATTGCTATCATTTCTCCTCAGTATTTTGAACACGAGTCTCCTCGTCTCGATTTTGTATGAACTACAAAAAGCTTCTAAACATCCCCTCGTTCATCATCTGCTAAGTGGTGTTGTTCAGGAGGAACATTGCAAACTGCTGTTGCACGCTCTCCTCGTTGGTGAGTACAAAAGCGTCTCCACCTGCCTAATTTCCATTGTTAATATTCTCATCGACATTCTCAACACTTTGCCATAAAACAAGGGTTAATTAAGGAAATCAATATATCACATAATATCCTTATATCTTGACCAACTAAAAAATAAGCTTAGGTAGGAGACACTAGCGAAGGATTTACTCTCTCTCCTCCTAGTTCTATTCCCCAATCTCGCCAGGAGATCATATCCCTAAGCTCGATACCAACTGTGACGCCCCCAAAATAGGTATACATCACCCATTCGAGTTGTCAATACATGGTATAGAAACAACTACAACTTTATTATTACAACAAGAAAAGCTGTGAGTTTGAATACAAATATTATCTTCAGACAATATCTATACTCAAATAAATCCTCATCACATTTATTGATACATTATTTTACAAAATGGTGAGGACTACTAAACAATTCTTTTCTAAAACCTTCATTCCATACCCCGACTGCGTCTTCATTTATATTTTCGCCTCGAGAAAAAAATGGAACAAAAAAAAGGAAAAGGGTGAGCTCAACTAGCCCAAGTAAAGAATATTATGACTAAGATAATATACAACAAATTACCGTTAGTCTTCAACAAGAAAAAATCTAATAGAATACAATAGACAACAAATTTTAAATTAATATTCGCAGTGAAATAATAATTCATTAGAAGAGTTAAGAGAGAATGCAAACTACTATCTTCTATGTATGAATTTAAAAGTTCATCGCTCATCTTTTATCCCCGTAACATCAATCAATATACATCCGAATCAAATATTCATCTTTGCACTACAGCCAAAGATATTCATCATTGGTCATGTTCATCTAAACACTGTTCATCTTTGCAGACTACTACCAAAGATATTCTTGAGAATCATTCATCTTTGCACTACTGTGCCAAAGATATTCAATAATATAATCATTTAAGACCGAGGATGATGAAAATATTTTTAAAGAAACGAATCCAAAGGAAACAAAATGACAAGGATTAAGGATTAAGGATTCGTATTTTGTTTTATCCATGTTCAAAAATACCTCAAAAATAATCATAGTGGTGTAAAATTCAAGAATGATCAAAACATGGATACAATCAAAGCTAGTATCGAGAATAGATATTTCGACAAAAAGAAGAAATTTTATTTTTCTATTGAATAGTGTCGATATCACGTGAATAGTCTTAGTATCGTGAATAAGAACTCAGACACCAAAAGATAGAAATTTCCCCAAAAAAACATCTTCACGCTTCGTGAATAAGTAACTTCGTGAATAAGAACTCATGAATAGTAACTCGTGAATAGTAACTCATGAATAGTAACCCCATACATGAAAAAAATTCCAAATTTGATAAAAAGTTCCAACCAATATTTCAAAGATAATGATATTGAAGAAATAATATCATTTGAGAAGAAAATAACATCCTTACCTCGAAAGATTAAGACTTCTATTTGGAATCACGGGTATAGTCTTTCAAGGAACTTGACTCATCTAACAATACTCAAAGTATACTCACAAGAATACGCTCAATATATCGAGAGAGAAATAGAGAGAAACTTCATTTTTCGGTGTGTTTTTCAATTCTAACCCAAGCACCCTATTTATGGAAAATGCTTAGAACACCAAAGTAGAAAATTGAATATAATATTAATATATTTTTCACATTTTCTTTAGCCCACCTTAGACAACTGATCTCAGCCCATTTGAATCACATGTGAGGCCAACTTAGTTGCAAAAAACGTTTTTCTCAAAATAATTAACTAAAACTCCCAAAAATTAATTATTTCTGAACTTGGAACTTCAATAATTCATAATAAATAGCCCTTTTATCAGAAAATTCAAATCTCATGAGTTTTTATAGGAAATTCAATTTCTACAACTTTACAGATGAAAGTTTTTCCGAATTCCAAATGAAATTGACCGAAATCCACAAACCAAGGCGATTTTATAAAGTTATAATCAAATTTCGATCAATAAATGGGGTCCACCGACATGTTTAACATGTTTTAAACATTTATTGCAACAAAAATACTCTTCCTCCTCAGTATACTCATATATCCCACATTCGTTGTAAAAATATCACCATTATCATATTATTAAAATATAATAATATATTTAAATGAATTATTTTATCGAGAAAAGATAAAATTTCAATTTTCAACAATTGTCACATTAAAAATTTTCTCCATCTATATCCACATAAAATCAATATTTTTCTCATCATATGAATCAATAATTAATTATTCACAAACAATATTATGTAATCACAATATCGACAACCGGTGCAGCTCCTCAGGAAAGAGGGGCTTCCAATAAGAATTTCTCTCTTCTTGGCCGCAATTAGGTGACCAAACCTCTCCTTAGACGTAACTTTCTAGACATTGCCAATAATGTTATCTAATAATATTATTCGGATAATATGAATTATTGCTTCGATCATCGAAAAATCCGTGTAATGACAATTATTGAAACACAAAAGAATATAAAATATCAACGCAAAGAATTGTTAAATCAATAAAATATCGAGCGGTAATTATCGTAACCATTATTGAGTAGTGCCTTCTTACGTAAGAATCAATAATTGGTGCAATACCGCTGGTGTCTTCGTGTGTTTTAACCACCGAGTATTTTAACAAAGATAATCTGTGAATAACTACGTGTTGTTATTTTTAAACAACTTATATTTGTCGTTTTCTTTCATCCAATCGCTTTTACGTTATGGGGCCCATAAAAGATCGCTACTTGGTCGCATACGAATATTCCCAAAGCACAAGAATATTCCACGACCAAACGAATATTCCACGCAACAACAATGAATATTTTATAACCACTTGCTTATTTTGAAATATTTGCGTATTTTACCCTTAACTATCCACATTAATCAAATCAACCTTTACTATTTCAAAATAATAAATAGAGAAAATTAAATTTCATTAATAATAAGTTGGGGTCTTACATTAATAGTAAATCAATATGGACCGTCGGTTGTGGTTTTAATAGTAATCAATATGGACAGTCCATTTTAATAGTAAATCAATATGGACCGTCCGTGAATTAGTTATTATTTAGTCATTTCTCCTATAAATAAAGCTTAATTATTCTTGCATTCTCACCAATTCACTGAGACTCACTTAGAGAGAAAGAAAAAGAGTATTCTGCTACTTCACTATTACAGTATCCAGTCTTCTACTAAGGTAAGTGGTATTATTTCTTTCACATTCATAAGGAATACTATTTTTCATATTAATCCTTTAATATGTGGGAATAACCTGTCTACGCGGATTACGTACCACATGACAGGTGAAAATCCATTTGCAGTTTCGTATGTTATTTTTTTCATATTCTTAAATCTAAACTTACTATGGTAAGTATTACTTCTATAATCCCTGAAATTAGTGGAATATTCTTGAGTTTTGCGCTTCATCCAGTATCGTTTCATTGGAATATTGATATGAACTTTCTTATTAAATATCAATTTTTCACTTGGGGTACTATTCACGAGTTACTATTTACTCGGTTACTATTCACTCGGGTATTATTCAGTCAAAAATTTAGAGTACTTTTTATGCCGGAGTACTATTCACGAAATACTATTCACGGGGTACTATTCACGATAAAAATTAATTTCTGTTCTGTTCAAATTATTTTTGATACATGAATATTATTCTTGAATTTTACTCCATAAAACAGTTATCATGTTGATAATTTGGATATTCTTGAACTCTGGATAAATTAAATTATAAATCTTTAAAATTTATCCTTGCTCTCATTTAATTGAATTCTTATATCATTGTTATCATCATCATACTTATATTGTGATGAAAGTCATTTTTGTTCGTAGTGCATAGATGGACTGTTAATTGGTATGATTTTGACCAGGGATTATTCGGTATAATCATGACCTGTAATGTTACAAATAATGTGATAAAAGTTTTCATTGAACCGTAGTGCATTGATGAACAGTTGTTGGCATGATCATGACCATTGATGATAACACGAATATCTTTGGCTCGTAGTGCATGGATAATTCGTAGACGTGATACTAATGAATATCCTTGGCCCGTAGTACACGGATAATTCACTGATGTGAATTATTTATTAAGCTCAGTCTTAGCGATAAATTGATGATACACTTTTTAAATCATAGAAGATAGTAGATATTATGCTCTACTTGACTCTTCTAATGGATTGCTATTTTCGCTGCAGTTGTTGATCTAATAGTTGTTGTCTATTGTATTCTATCAGTTGTTATACTGTTGAAGGCTAGCGATAATTTATTCTGCATTATCTTAGTCATAATATTTCTTACTGGGCTGGTTGAGCTCACTCTTTTCTTTCATCGTTCTCTTCAAAAAATGAGAATATAGCTGAAACGAGTCGGAGAATGGAGTGATGGTCCAGGATAAGTGACTATAGTAGTCCTCACTATTATATGAAATAGTGTGATAATAATTGTAATGAGGACTCCATTGAGTTTGGATATTGTCTAGAAGACAATATTCGTGTTAAAACTCTCAGCTTATGTTTTGTCGTATTTTACACGACAGTTGTATAATTAAGTTTGTAGTTGTATTCTGTACCATGTATTTGACGACTTATAATGGATGATGTATACCTATTTTTGGGGCGTCGCAAAGCTAATCAAAATCAAGATGAAGTTTAGTTGGTGTAGAAGATTTTAGGATTTATAACTAACTAGTTTTATTCAAATACTAGTACTTAACTAGTTTTAGTAATATAATTTAGTAAATTATATTAGTAATACGATATGATAATAGAAATTATAAAATTTATTTTTTTCTCTTGCGGGGGAAAGCTAGATCCTAATTTTTATGTGTAAATAATTTTTCTCACTTATTTCCTAACAATTTTCTAATTATTATTAATATTATTACTATGATAAAAATAAATAAATAAAAGTTGTCTAACATTGCTAATTAAATAAAGTTAAGTAACTATATGTTTAGTTATTTATTAAGTGGGAGTAATTTGGACATAAGAATTAAATTTTATAGTTAGTTTACTGTACAAATGGTTGGTTTAGTCAAAAATGGGACCCACTTGTGGAAATATCAATTTCCTTACAAAAATTCTAGTGGACATGAAAATTATAATTTCATTTATGTGTATTTTGACTCTCAATTATAAGTAAAAATATAAATAAATGAAATTAAAATATATTTATATCTAATTTTTATATCCACCTAGAATAGCTTACCTACTTATCTACACATGTATCTAATGTGAAGAAAACTGATAAGTGGGAAAGTATGAATGAAAAAAGAGTCCTTCTACGGCAACATTTTCTTGGCGACATTGTAGCGACATATTTTTTATTTTTTTTTTGGTTTTTTTTTTGTAGTACCTCTTAAAAAATGTATAATATTTATTTCAATTTAATTTTTTGTAAAAAATAGTGTTTTAGGTGTAATTTGGATACGATAAGAAAGCGAAAGTGCATGCGATAATTGCATAACCCCTGCTTTTTATGCAGTATTCAAATTACACCTAAAATACTATTTTTTATAAAAATTTCAGTTGAAATAAATATTATACATTTTTTAAGAGGTACTACAAAAAAAAACCAAAAAAAAAAAAATGTCACTAAAAAATGTCAACAAAAAATGTCCCCCTAGAATTTTCCATGAAAAAATATTGTATGTTTAAAAGAATTATTAAGAATGGAAATGATAGAAAAAGAATTAAAAAAAAGACTAGTGTTCTGTTTTGTTCTGTTCTACTCCCGCTTTATAATATAAATAAATAAAAATTAAATAACTTTGTACTACTACTAGTACTATGTTTATTTTAAAAACTTAATATATAATTTTTGGGGTAGCAAATATAAATTGCTGCTACAATTTTTAACATTAAACTGATTTAAAAAATTCAGGGAAAGGCGGAAGTCACGGGGAATAATGGGTTTCCTTCGGGGGATGGGGATGGGGATGGGATTCATTGATTTAATGCATCAATCCGTGGATTTGTTTGGTCAACTACTCTAACCTACTATGCTCACGTCACGTGTGGACCCACCAAAGAATCCTAAATACTTGGAGAGAGACTCCTAAATTAAATTAAATTAATTTAGTTAGCTGTCAAATAATTATTTATTTTTATAGGCTTAAAATTTTCAACTGTCCCACTCAAAATCTATTTTATGTAAATTACGAGTGTTTGCGCACTTTGTAAGCGAGTCTAGTATGTGAATTTTGTTTGTCAGTAACTTATTTTTTTTACAGGAGAGCAGATTTTCTGTTTTTTTTTTGTTTTTTTGTGTTACTCTATTTAAATTTTAATATCTGATTTTTTATTTAATTTTAGAATTAAATGATGTTAAGTAAAATGTTAGATGTTAAAATTTAAATGAAAGGACGCAAAAGAGACAGAAAATATAAAAACAAAAGATCTGCTCTCTGTTTACAGTTGTGTTCAAAACCAACCAATTGTGGATTGTGACTGAAAATTCTTGTGGCTCATCAAAATTGAGTTTAGGTTTGCTTTCAAAATTTTGTCAATGTGATATGATGAATGTCAAGGATTTGGTATGAAAATATTAAAGGATGATTGTTTACTATAAATATTTTTATAATGTATAACTTTTGAAAAAGACAGAATATTTTGACAAAAAATATATTTATTTTGTTATTTTCAAAGGCACAAATAGATTTAGAAAGGAGGTTGATTTAGAGAATTATTACCAATGTTAAATTAAACAAGTTAATTTATTGATTCTGCACAACAGAATGATGTTTTGAAAACCCCCTCCATAGATTAGTAAAAAATCACAGTTCTAAATTTAGTGTAAGGAAGTGTAGACAAGTTACAGGGATAAAATGAAGAGAGACTTGAATGCAAAACGTAGAGTACAAAAAGTAAATGACGGATATTTTTAAGAGGTTCGGAGCACAAAAATCTCTTAATCCTCTTTTTTATTTCGAGAGTTAAAATTTTCCACTAATGAACGGTAATCACTCATATTACAGTTCACTAAGAACTGATGTACAATTGAATCACTAAAAATCCTTTAAGTGACACAAAACTTGGAATATATACAGATAACTAAGATCGAATCACACATAAATTGAAAGATTTCAGTCACTGCTAAGTAACGTTAAACTTCTTGATCGCATGACTTAACAGTAATTGAGATTTTTAAATCGTGAATGTGTAGAATATGAGTTCAGACAATCAGTACTTCGATCTGATTAACTCTTAATAGATTCACTTTGAGATCTTCTCGTTGCAATTTGACCGTTAATCCATTATGACTTGGATACCTGTCAATTTCCAATTGTTTAACTTTGAAATGTTGTCGGTTAGAACCAGTTTAGACCGCTTTCATTGTATTATGTCTGGTGTAGATGTAGTCATGTGTTTTTGTCCTTAGCAGGTATAGCTAGCTGTTAATATTATTTTAAGAGTGTTTATCTTTATTGACAACATTTGAGAGGATTATCCTTGAGATCTTCAGTCTTAGGTGTACGATATTATTATAACCTGTAATAAGAAATGAGCTCTACGATTTTACTTAATCGTAGAGTTATATATCTAATATTAGAGTGATTTGCCATGAAAGTTTTACTTTACGATTATTTTCTATACTCTACGATCTTTATGGGTATACTGAATGTTCTACAATCTTAAAATGCTTCATGATCTTCAATTCTACGAACAGCCTTCAGACTTAGTTTTTGAACAATACATTTACAATAAAGAATGGATCAACTTAACAAATTTGAAGTCCTTTTACATAATATGTCTTTTTAAAGATTTTACAAAAACTACTAACTTTATAAATATACATTAAATTTTTATTTCATCATCAAATCAAACATATACATAAAGTACTAACAATCTCTCTTTATTTAATGATGATAAAACTAGTAATTTTAATCAATCATTAATTTTAAAATGCAAAATACTGATAAATCTTAGGTACATACTTTTCTCCTTTATAGTGGGAAAACTCAATGTTTGATTAAAAGAAAAAAAAAAAGAAATTGTGAGCAAGTAAAGGTTAGTACTAATAATTCTCTTTTTAAAAGTACCATCTTTTTTCACTACATTAAAGTGTCACACTGGTTCATGATTAATCTTCCTTCTTAAGCTAAAAAAAGAAAAAAGAAATAAAAGATGCAAGTAGATTAATGATGGCATTGTCCAATATGAAAAAACATTAATGATAACCATTTCATTAACTTTTGTTCTTTTAGGGTGTTGACATTGAGCCACTTAATTTATTTTAGGTTAAAGTAATTGTTTAAATTGATTTTTTTTTAATATTAAATTTATAATTTCTTATCATTAATAATTTTATAGGGGGAATGATCCAGTGGGGAGTAGAAAAATCTAAAAAAGTATGAGCTCAAAGATTGATTCTGAAAGAATTAAAAAAATTCCCTAGATTGATTACTATTTTTGAATTAAATCACTTAAATTTAGTTTAAAATTCTAAAAGAAATTGATTATTATAATTAAAAACAATAATATTATTTAGTAAGCTTCAAAGAAAGCAAATAGTGCTATGAATTTAGACTAAAAATGACATTGCCCATTATAAAATCATTAATTATAACTACCTATTATTACTTTTGACCTTTGTAAGGTGTTGTTGACATTGAGCCCCTTAATTTCAGCAGAGCAGATCCTCTATCCTTAATTTTTTTGTCTCTCTTTATTTAAATTTTGATATCTAATCTCTTACTTAACACTAATTAATTCTAAAATTAAATAAAAAAACATGTGTCAAAATTTAAGTGGGGGGACACAAGGGGGACAGATAACTTAGGGATAGTAAATCTGGCTCACTAATTTCAATTTATAATAATTACTTTAAAAGTATTACTTTTGTTTAAGTTTTTACTTGTTTACAATTCATTTCTAATAAATAAAAACCAGACTCTTTTTCCACAACTCAAATACTAATATATACTCCCAAAAAGTTGATAGAAATATAATTTTCACACAAATTAAATTAGTGAAAAAATTTAGAAAAGTGAGTTTTAGGTAGAGAAAGAGTTAGTAATATGAGTGGTTGATTATTGAGGTAAGTAAAATATAATAGTAAGTCAAGAATAAATTTATCCAAATAAAAATTTATATAATACTTTTTCATGCTTGAAAGGACAAAATATTTTACCACTTCAATTCTCCTTTTGGGGCCGGAGAGAGTACATAATTACGAAATTAGAAAGGTCTGAATATATGATTTTGAATTATTTAAAAAAGGAGCCCGAGACTGATTATTGTTATATGAGTATTACACTATTAAATGTACAACTTATTAATTTTAAGAATATATATATATATATATATATATATATATATATATATATTTAATAATTATTTTATAAAATGTGACTATGGATGGGAGGAATGCAAGTTAGTCGTACTTTTTTTTTTTTTGTCAAAAAAGAAAAGTTGCCCATACTTTTGCATAGACCTGACAAACGGGTCGGGCCGGATCAAACGGGCTGGATTATGGCCGGATCGGCCTGCGGGCTGAAGTCATTTTATGCTTATTTTTTGGACTTATCCTAAACAGGCCGGGTTGGGCGGGCCAGGTATTAAAATTAAAAAGGTTGCCAGTTTTGTTAAATAAAAACGCGGTCCGAAGTTTCGGTTTTGGTGATGGATTGAGAAGCGCGGGCTTTGGATCCGTTTACCAGATCTACTAGTTTTGCAGATGGGGTGGGGCAACAGATTTAACCCGACCTCCATTATTGGTCTAAACAATGAGTTACGGACCTGAAATACAGTAGATCCAATCCGAACAATGATGGGCTGGCTTGGGCTAATATTTTGATCATTGCCAACCATTCAACTTTTGTCTCCAAATGTCAACTCTCTCGGGGTCCTATTTTCTCTATAAATTGTGATTTAAAGTTTGAAATTATATATATCTGATCCAGGATCTTTAAGTTCATTTTCTTTATCCACTCACCCAATTTCCCTTTTAGCGATAGATCCGACGACGGTTCTCTACCATACAACCGTCGCTCATACTTTTAAGAAAGTTTATATGTTGTCCATTGTTAAAAAGTATATACAACGATCAGATGATCGAACCGTCACTTAAATCTGGCGTCATTAGAGAGGTGATTTCGTGTGAATGGATAAGGAGTGAATTTTAAGATCCGGACTCTCTCTATATATATATATGTTAAATTATTTTTGGACGTCATTCTTTAATTATTCTTAAATATAATATCGGTAGCATGGGTTTAAGTTAGTAGTTCTTTTATGTTAAATTCTAGTTAACAAACATATTTCTTGATTCAATTTATTAACTGGAATTTAATATTATATCAGTTAACCTAAAGTATATCTGTTACTTAAAGTAAAATTAATATTTTATATGTAACGAACAATTTGAATGAGATGATGCTAATTATATCCAAAACTATAATTATTTATGTGTACTGAATTAAGATAGGATAATTTCGTTATCAGAAAAATATATTATTCATGAATTATAATTTAATAACAACAGGTAAAATATGTAAGTCAACCCTAAAAAAACATATAGAGGGCTAACTATTATTTAAAAAATTACAAGGGTGGCAAATGTAATCATAATCATCTAGAGGGGTGCCCGTGTATTCTTTGCAAACTCTGATGAGTTATGCTATTTATATATTATACTCCTTCGGTTCTTTAATATAATTCGTTTTAAAAATTTATTTTTGTCTCTTAATATAAGTCGTTTGAGAATTTCAAATAAGTATTAATTATTTAGTTTCCAATATTACCCCAAGTATTAAATATAACTCTGGTTCTATCACTATTTTCTATCTAATAAATAACAAACTCTTCTTTCAATACAATGACAAAATAGGCAGTTGATATTATATTTAATACTACTATACAATCATTTCCTTAATCTTTGCAGACTGATGCTCAAAACGTCTCTATATATTAAGGGAGCGGGGAGTAACAAATGTGTGCGGAATTATAACATATCAATACACGAGTTTGGATAGAATTAAAAGATGACTCCACTTATTACACATATCTCCAAAAAAGTTACTACTAATACTTATCTGCATAATTGGAAATTAAAAAATTAATATAAATTTTCGCAATATATATCATTTTCCGACCACGAATAATTATCCCTAAAAATCAATCTTACTTAGATTGTGGTACGTGGAATGAAATCAGGGGTCGCAAGTATGGTAGAGATAGGTTTTTTTAGAATTGTTAGTCAATAGGAATAGCTTTATGGAAAGATATAGTGAAAAATAGTTGAGTAGTTTTTAAATAGTGTCATATATAACAAGAGTATTTTCAATAAGATTATATTATGTCATTGCTTACTTACACTCATCAGGCGTTCATTTAGCTAAAGTAGTTGGCGTTTGCTAGAATCTTTTTTTATATATTAAGATTTTTAATATAGTGTTCTAGATTTACTTGTGATATATTATATTAATTTTGTAAATATTTTATATTTTAAAGAATGATTCTAGATAGTTAATCATAGGCTTCTATTAAATTTGATCTTAACCTTTATTCGTTTGACCCAAGGGTTATATAGGAGGATACTTTTTATTTATAAATCATAAATCAAAGTTGTAATCATGATTATCCGATAGAAGTTTAAATAAATTGAGGAAAAAAATTTAAATCGTCACAATGAGTTTTCCTCACAAAAGTGTACCATGTTTTAAAACGATCATACTAAAACGCAATTCGCTACCTTGTTGTCTAATGCACAATATGTTTGGTGACAACCAAGGGAGACATTTTCATTGGGATGAAGCTCAACACAAACCATGCAATAAATCTTTTGGAAGTTACGCGAGTTGGATTTTAGCATGCATGCAGGTGGAAGGTGATTTTTCTATCTGCGTGTCAGCACTGTATTAATCAATTAACCAACTTAACATGAAGTTAACTCTATAATAACAGTATTCAAGTTTGATCAGTACCTACTATTTATACTCTTATCCTAGCTCACATCTTAAGCTAATTAACTGTGTATATTAGTTGTAGCTGTCATTCGATTAGAAACTATCCAGTGCTTCTCTGCCCTTCTGTCATCATACCTTTTGCACCTGGTGTTAGGGAGTTGTTAGATGGATGGGTGAAAGATATTTTAGAATTTATAATTCAAAACTCAGAAATTTAATTCCAAATTGATGGCCAAATCATTGGTTCAAATTTGACAAGTCCCTATGGATCAACACACCCAGATGATATGATAATGAAATTGACACATTATCCAACCAATACATGCATCCTCACAGTTTATAAGTTGAAATTTATTGGTAATACATTATTGTTAAAATATAGGATCACATTGCTACGTACATAAACGATGAAATTAAGAATACAAGAAATTTACGTGGTCCCTACAATTTGAAGATTTCATGCGCCATTTGTTGTTTATTATGATTCTTTGGTTACGTAGGACTTTACAATAGATAGTATTTATATCTACAAATCCTATTCCAACCCTACTTTACATTATGTCTCAATTACCCATAATGTCCCTCTAATAAACAACCCAGGAAAAACTCCTGTACCGTACCGCGTTCTATATTATGAGTCACAAGTTTCCAAAAACTAGTTTATTGCTTAGAATTTTGATGACGTTATTTCTGGATTCCTAATGCTACTGAATTTTTGTCTTGATTTTTTTGAAAGTCCCAACCAAAAGAGAAAACAATAAACTCACATAAAGAGGACAAATTTTCTATAACGGAAGAAATAAATTTACCTAAGTGAGAATCCAGCCTGAGATCTAAAAATAGCACCACTATATAAGCTAAGACATGATTGACTTTGTTTGAAAATTGTAGGACTAATAGTATTGGTTACATGTTGTAAACACTTGAGTATAAATAACTTTAGTCCTCCAGGTAGTTGAATTGAATGTGTTGTAGCCGAGTGTGTCTGATCAGTGTTTAATGTCATGTGCTGCAGCTGGCACATGTGTTGATACATGCGTACGTTATAGCTGCATGTGTTATCCTCAATATCCCCCACAAGAATAAGGTGCACAAGGATTGTGCAACTGCATCTTGAAAATGATATACCAATGAGAGTATTTGGTAAAAATATCTGCAAGCTGGTTTTTAGTAGAATAAAAAACTAGCTTGATCGAGTATGCATGCCTTCAACAAACAAAATGACAATCTAATCCAATGTGTTGGACTGGGTTGGAAGCTATGCTGATTGTAAAATCATTTTCAACAAAAACAAGAGTAGGCTTAAGGATATGAATATGCAGATCAGTCACTAAACCATGGAGCCATAGTAGTAATTCACAAGTGGTCATTGTTAAAGCTCTATATATATTAACTATAACCAAATGGGTTGGTTAACTATTTTTATTTATTTAAGTTATGTAAAGTTTGGACCCATATTTCTAAAAAGAAATATAAGCTATAACGTACACCATTTTTCAATTAATAATTTATGATGAAACCTTTGCCCCTATAGCCAAAATGGTTACTGTCAGAACCTTGTTGGCTTTAGCTATAACTAGAAATGGGCATGTGCATCAACTTGATGTCAATAATGATTTCTTGCATGAGAATTTAGACGAAGAAGTTTACATGGGTTTACCATTAGGCTACAATGTTTCTTCTGTTCAAAAATCCAATGTTGATAAACCAGTTTGCAGGCTATTGAAGTCATTACATGGTCTCAAACAAGCATCTCGAAAATGGTTTGAGAAACTAACTTCAGCCTTGGTTCAGTTAGGATACAAACAATCACATGCATATTATTCTTTGCTCACTTGTTCTAAATGTTCTTAATATACAGTAGTGTTAGTTTATGTGGATGATATTCTTGATTGTGGAGACCAATGAATCAACTATTTCTATTCTCAAGCACTTGTTGGATTGATTTCATATTATCTGGGCATTGAGGTTATAAGAAATTCAGATGGCAGGAATATTAGTTAGTCAAAAGAATTAATAAGTCATGGATCTTGTTGCAGAATCTGGATTGATAGAAGCTAAACCTTTTTTTTAGGGTGTAGATTTTATTTACTTTAGGGCTTTGTTATAGTTTATGCTTTTCGAATCCAATTCTTGTAATTAGAAAGTTCGACCCTCTAGTTAGTGATAAAATTAAAAACATGTATTCTATCAATGAACACAAAATAGACCCTATTTTTGATTACTCAAAACTAACACATTATTTAGAAAAAATATTCCATTGTTGATTGAGTTGAAAACGGGAGATATATGGGAGATTGATAAATTAATTATATTAATTCCGAAAAATAAAAAGTTATAAAGTTAAACAAAAAATTGTATCCCAATTAATACTAACAAAAGGTTAAAAGGTTAAAATTGTTATCTCCTAGACATCCTCACTTAAAAGCTCTGATACCATGAAAACAATTGAGAAATATTCTCTTCCTTTCATAATATATGACGTTTTAGAATATTTTATTTTTCTCAAATTACTCTTTATTGAAAAAATATTACACATGAGAGAGTATGAGATAATATATGGTAAATGGTATTATCGACAATTAATACTATATTTAATGATATACAATTATTTTCTTAATTTTTATACACAATTCTAAAATGTCATATATTATTGGACTGATAGAATAGTGAAGGTAGAAGATAACAACGGAAACTTAAATGCTCATTTCATTATCACAATTGAAGACAATTATACTAAATGAAAGTTAAAGTTACAAGTTTGATCGGTACCTACTATTTATACTAGTTACCCTACCTTCCATCTTAAGCTAATTATACAATTAACTGTGGTTAGATTATATCAGTAAATATAGTTAAAAGTTGGTTGTAGTCGTCATTGGAATAATAATCATGCAGTACTTCTCTATTAGATATAAAATGAACTTAACTTTGAATAATAATCACCCTCCTGCTTATGACACTGTATTAGATATAAAATAAACTTAACTATGAATTCACATCATGTTAACCAATCTCATCTTATTTAGTCCTGTAGCACTAGCACAGTAGTAACAAGACAAATTTTGTAATAATGTTTTTTAACCTTATGTAATGTGTCATTGTTCTATTATACTGCTTGCCAGCTGAGAAATCTTTAATGTGAGACATAAATAGTAATGAGACCCTATTTTCAATATGAGTGGCCTAACATGACGCACAAAGGATAGCTTTCCATGTGTATGAATATTCAATTTTCCTCATAACTAACCCCACATCATCAAAAGTTAAAAAGTGATTGAAATGGAATCCAAGGGTCCAAAAATATATAATTATGACAGAGAAATTTGGTTGTAAAGTATGTAGAAAAGAAATCTTAAAAACCTCCACCTTTTTAATGCAAAAAATTGGGTTGCCTAAAGATTTTGAGATCAGGTGAAGTTGGAAAGGGATAGTGAGAAATGAAGTTCTTGTTCCAATGCCCCTGCTGTTCTTGTTTCTGCTTCATGAAGCCGAAAAAGGGCAAACCCAAGGAGAAACCAAAAGCCGAGGAGAAACCAAAGGAGAAACCGAAAGCCGAGGAGAAACCGAAGGAGAAAGAAGCCGAGGAGAAACCGAAGGGAGAGTGATAAGCTGCAGAGATGTGTATGATTTCTTCTTATGATTTTGTTGGCATTTTATCAGCAAATTTATGTGCCTACTAGATCAGATCTACTCTTTTTTAAGTTCAATTTGAGTGCAAATTTAAAGATGGGTGCTAGCCGTACTGTTGAATGCTTTTGTAAGGGGAATAAATGTACTATAATTATCTTCCCAACACTTGGTTCTTTTCATGTGTTAGCAACTGAAATTGCAAAATTACAAGTACCTAATTACAAAAGCATGTCTGATATGTTGATTACTCCTATTTTTTCTTCCTTTAGTTTCAAGTAAAGGACTTAATTGTTAGAATTTAAGATCAATTACACAGCAATTTCATAAAGAAAGAACCCAAAAAATAAGAATACACATATACAATTTGATTAATCTTGTTTGTCTGATGTATTCATTAAATATTTCACACCCTCTCCAATACCAAACAATATTTTATAGTAACTAGAAAAATCTAGTTGCTATTATATGGGTTCAAGCCCAATATATTAGTAAAAGACTGGACTATTAATAAATCACCTAGCAAGCGGCTTCTAAGGGACGTTGCTCCCTTGTAATCCTGTTAATCCACTTACGAGTTGGGCAGTCACTCGTTCAGTGGAAAATGAAACCCCGACTATTATGTCGTTATGACTATTAATCGAACACGCAAAAGTATGATCGCAATATTAATTATTATTATTATTTCAAATTGTTGTCTTGTGGAGCGACCAGAAATTTGAAAGCAAGAACAAATTAAAACCGAAATCGCACCAAAATCGTATTTAACCTCACCAATTAAAATCGCACTAATCTGTTCCAGTATGTATGTGGCGGATTAGGTGAGTTGAATAACCAAATTCTGGTTAGGTTTGGTTCTTAGCCAAAACCGCACGCATAAAATCGAAATCGCACCATGTGTGTGTATGTATGTATTATCTTTAGTAAATTTTAAAGTTACTTTTCACTTGAACACACTAAGAGAAAATTCCAATCTTGCATTGTCATTTTTTCACAAATTGAAAGAATATTGTTAGAGGTTATAGAGTCAAAAATTAAGCAATTGAGTTTTAGAATTTGAATTTGTTTGATGCGTTATTGGAGGGCTTATAATTTGAGGGGCCAAATTCGTTGCAGATGCGAATGACTTGATGCATTGGTTAAGGTCAATGCTATATTAGTAATAGTCTAATAGATTATTTTTCAAATTAGGTATAGTTAGGATTATATTCTATAAGTCCTTCCTGTAATATATAAGATAGAATTTCATTTTATCTCCAGTATATACTTTTAATTTTTGGGAACTAGATAAATATTCTTGCTTATTATCGAATATATGGTCTCCGTTGTTTTATATAGCGTATGTTTTAATTTTAAAGCATCATTCATTTATTATAAACTAAAACTATTTTACGTGTCTCACTGTTCTATAATTTGACGGTAAATTTGACATGTTTAGAACTTTGATTATATGCTTAATATAATTCACATTGCCGACTCTATCACTAAGTTAATTGCTCGATATAAATTCTATGTTAAATTTTATTGAAGGCTTAGACTTTTTTATTGTTTTAATTGGTTTTGGAACCGAAATCGTACCAATTAAAACCGTACCGCATACTTTAAAACCACACCGCACCAATCATAAACGGTTTCGTGTGCGGTTTTAAATTTTTCGAACCACATCTAAGCGGTTTTGGATGCAATTTAGACTTCAAACCGCACCAAATCGACACCAAATCGCATCATACTCACCCCTAACAGCGACACTATAAATGGGACTGCCGTATGAATCTGATTGTAAAAAGTGATACGTAGAGACTTGCTCAAATAGCACATCTCCTATTTTCCTCTTTCTTTGGCGAATAAGTTGCTCTCTTAAAATAGGGAACTGATATTTTATTGTCAACCTGTCACATGGATACACATCCTATTCGTTCAGTATTCATGTTAAAAAATCATATGAAAATATTAGTAATTTTCAAGAGATACTCGTGTGCCTTCTGCTAAATATGCAAATGTTTAGGGTGTATATTTATTTCCTCCCTCCGTTACATAAAATATACTACTATCTCATTTATGAAATTTGAGAATACTAAAGATATTATTTTAGTTCATGTATACCCCTATTAATATATGACTAAAAAATAAATTCCTTTTGCAAAACAAAAAATGAATTTTCATAAAAAAATTGATATTTTAGCAAGTCTCTTTTCACCTTTATGTGCGTGACACCTTGTAAAAATATCAATTCTCTTATTTATAAGTGGGGTTCATCTCATATGAGAAAGGATGTTGTGGAACTATCAAATTTATTTATAAAAATATCAATTCTCAAATAAAATAAGGGAAGAGTTTTTTTTAAAACGGAGGAATAAATTGTTAGCTAGTGGCTAGTGGTATGATAATGAATAAAAAAAGTAAAGTTGACGCCACTATGGGAGGTCTTTTCAACTGCTCTGTTGGACCGAATTTAATTGATTGGATTTTGGCATGTGGAAGGAGGGTTTGAAAATGGGCTGCTGATGCTGCTACAATTGGGCTGTTTGAACAGCCCTACAACTAAAGTATTAGAGAATTAAATACAATAGATTATAATTAGGTGTAATTCTATAATTTTTGTAATCAGTATTCATATAATTAATTGTAATTTCATAATTCTAGTAATTAATATCCTTGTAATTAATTGTAATCTCATAATTTTAAGATAATTTTCTATTTAGGTACTTGGGCAACACTCAATCTTATATATATATATATATATATATATATATATGAGAATTAATCCATGGCACACGTTTGCTATGAGCACTGTTCAGCAAACAACTTTATATCCGTTGATCCTTACAATGAAAGGCTAAGATTAAAACATTTTCTACCCTGTCGCTACAAGCTGTAGCGGCAGTACACCTGCCATGTAAAATGCTGGTTTATTACAATACTGCCCCTAATAATTTAATCCACTCCTGCCGCTACAAGCTCTTGCGGTAGGCATTTATGGCAAATTGATCAGCTTTTCAACTTTATAACAAAGGTGACCGGCTTTTTGACCACCT
Source organism: Panax quinquefolius (assembly GCA_020205615.1). NCBI lineage: Eukaryota > Viridiplantae > Streptophyta > Magnoliopsida > Apiales > Araliaceae > Panax > Panax quinquefolius. Next base: position 127,878,208 of record CM035161.1, read on the forward strand.
TTTTAACTTTATGACAAAAAGGTAACCGGTTTTACTGACCATTCAATAGCTTTTCACCTTTCACGAAAATTGATGGAGTGCCGCTACAAGCTGTAGCGACAGGGATATTTTTTTTTAAATACCATGCTCACTTCTTCCGTGCTTGAATTATCTCTCCAACCTTTCCTCTCACAGATATCATGTCTTAGTTTCCTCTCGATATTTCTTTCCCTTTTTACAGCTTTGGTTTTTTTGTTGATGTAGTTGCCCACTTTTAATCTCAAGTCCAAACTGAAATTCTTATCCGGCGTTTCTTCCTTCTTATTTCAGAATGACACACAACATACCTGCTCATAAAAGGTTTGTATCAAGTTCTTCAGATTCTGTTGCTAGATTAAATTATGAAAATACATTTGAGTTTGTAAGTGAAGTTGAAAGTAGTAAATCTGAATTGGTGCCATACGTTGGTCAATTATTTTCTAAGTTGGAAGAAGTTGAATTTTTTTACAGGTCGTATGCTTAAAAAAATGGTTTTGAGATTAGAATTGCAACTAGTCATAAACATGATGGTACTAATAATGTGTCATCTAGGTTGTATGTTTGTAAAAAAGTCGGTACACCAAATTCTGTAAAGAGTTTGCCTGATGATGAAAATGATAGTAAGAAAATAACTAGGCAGCGAGACTCTATAGGATGCACATTATGCAAAGCTAGAATATTTGTTGTTCATAATAAGAAAGAAAACAGTTGGCATATTTCAACTGTTGAATTAGAGCACAATCATCACCTAGTGACCCCTACCAAGGCAGATTTGATTGAGACACATAGAAATATTACTCTGGTTGCAAGAAAATTAATTGACACTTTAAATAAGTCTGGTATTGGACCTAGTAGGATGATGAACGTTTTGAGCACAATGGGTGGCGGGTTGCAAAATGTTCCTTTTTCTAATGTTAATGTTCAGAATGTGGTGAGGGATTTAAGACATGATTCTACATATGAAAATGATGCACAAGCTGCTGTCAATTATTTGCAAAAACTTGCATCCAAGAGTTCGAGTAAATTTTTTTATCGTGTCAAACCAGATACAACAAATCGTATAGCATGCATTTTGTGGGTTGATGCCCGATCAAGGTCTATGTATCAACATTTCGGAGATGTTGTGACATTTGACAGTACGTACAGGACAAATAAGTATGACATGCCGTTAGTTCCTTTTATCGGGGTTAACCACCATTTTCAGTCTATATTGTTTGGATTTGCATTGTTAAGGGATGAGACAGATGACACTTTCGTTTGAGTATTAGAGACATGGCTCGAAGCCATGGACTACAAGATGCCTATAACCATCATCACTGACCAAGACAAAGCCATGAGTAATGCTATTGCCAAGGTACTCCCTTCTACTTATCACTTATTATGTTCTTGGCATATTAGCAACAAATTTCCTGAGAAATTGCATCATGTTTATTCTGAGCACCCATCCTTCAAAGAGAATTTTAACAATTCTGTGTATAATTCATTATCCATTGGGGAGTTTGAAGAGCGTTGACAGATTATGTTGAGGAATTATGAATTGTATAACAATGAGTGGATTAGAAGTTTGTATGATGTACGAGAGAAATGGATTCCAGCATATACAAAGAGATATTTTTCACGGAGGAATGACAACCATCGGAAGAAGCGAGAGCATGAATCATTTTTTGATGAGTTTGTCAATGCTTCAATGGCATGAAAGAATTTGTAGTCTTGAGTCGTAAGGCTATAGCAAAACAATTTATCGAGAGAGGAAAGCCACTACATAACACAACATCTAAAAGGAATATGATATAAAGGTCGTCTTTGGAAGTGCATGTGCTTGTGCAGTGTATACAAAAGAGATGTTTAGACGTTTTCAGCGTCAATTAGTCGATTCAATGAAGTACAATGTTAGTAAAGTTAGTGAGTTGTGTGGCCCTGAGCTTAAGGTTTATGCAGTGTATAAGACAAATGCAGCTGAAAATGGTGGAAGATATAAAGAAATCGTCAATAATCGTCACTTAAATTTCAGAATATGTAATGTAATTGTCAATTATTTTCACATTCGTGAATTAGACAGCACATCTTGAGATATTTCTTGGCTAAGAGTATTTCCCAAATTCTGAACGACATGATTCTTTCTCGTTGGACAAGAAACGCGAACAAAACTGATGTTGAAGAATTACTCTTTATCCCAACATCTGCTGACTTTGAACAAGATCAAGCAATGCATTTTAATCATTTGATGTCTGATTGCACGGAGTTGGCCAGTAAAGCTGCTTGCTCAGTTCGAGGTTACAAAACTCACCTTAATTTGAATGCACGAGGAAAAGCATTAATTGACCAGTATGATCCGGACGAGAATGTTACTGAGTTGACAGACGATGACATTGATTGCACTGTCGATGATACTCAAACAATGGGCTATGACAATGACGATGAAGATGCAGAGGAAGAAGCGGAAGAACATGAGTTTTTGACACCAGTTATTTCTCAAACAAAGGGCCGCAAAAAACAGTCAAGGTTGAAGAGTGCATTCGAAAAAATAGTGGGTTCTAAATCTCATCGAAAATGTGCAATTTGTGGCTTTGAAACCGACCATGATAAGCGCAATCACTATCGAGTGTTAGGGATTCCCGAGCCTAAAAAATAGATCTCGGTTGTATTATTTAAGCGATGTTTTTATTTATGCTCAGTTGTTTTTATTATGTAAGCAATGCTTGTATTAATGCTCAGTTATATTATGTAAGCTATTATTATAATTATAATAATAATAATAATAATAATTATTATTATTATTATTATTGTTATTATTATTATATTAAACATAATAATTATAATAATAAATATAATAATAATAGACATCTAATAATAATATAAAGAGTTCTCAATGATACACTAACAATAATAATAATAATAATAATAATAATAATAATAATAATAATAATAGACATCTAAAGACTTCTCAATGATAAGTACACCAATAATTAGTCTAAATATCATCCGCAGGAAGAAGTCTAGCTTGACATCTAAAGAGTTACCACGCAATTCGGTATCAAAATACCATTAAATCTTCTGAGGACCATTTTTCTCGGCGAATATTTACACTGCTCCTAACAAAGTAATCAACATACTTGCAAACGAAAATATCACAGTCATAATTATTTGGCTGCACAGGTTTGTTCTTTGGTATTAGCACACGCAGATCCTGTGTTGGCCACTCATGCTGTGGATCACCAATTCTCAAACAAACTGGTATCAATTTGACCTGCGTGCACAAAGTAATATTAATAAAGGATATACATATATAAAAGTACAACACTAACAATTAATATATATACCGCAACTTTAACAAATTCTCTATACATTTGCTGGATGGTCATATACGGGGTATCATCATATAGAGGGTCAAAGATAGTGACTGCCCATTCGGGCACCGAGAATACAAACAGGATAAACATCACCCTGTCTGGCATCTGGTATTCTACAATATCAAAATGGATCAAGGGGATTCTACCAGATCCCAACAATCTTCCTTTAAAATTAAATCTACCCATTTTGTCATCCCACCTCATGTAAGGGTGCCACACTACTTGACATTCAGGCTGAACATCTAACTCCCCTTGGTAAAATTTTAAATGATGATGGGGATTTGGTCGCTTTATCGTGGTAGTTGTGATTTTTCGAGTATGCCTGTGCTAAAATTTGCATGAGACCCCAAATTTTATGAATAAAGATTTAAATTTTTTCGAAATATTTTTTTTATTATTATGGAGTAAATTTGATATAATTTTATAGTTGTGGATAATATTTATAAATTTTGCAAAGTATGCAAGTTGTTGTATAATATTTGATTGGTCGGGGAATATTCGTTTTAACAGGGAATATTTGTACGACGGCACAATCATTGGTGGACCCTACAACAGAATTATTGTCGGATTGAGAAAACAATAAAAATATTTTTATGAAAATAACGGCGAAAGTTTTACCGTTAAAACTGTTGAACTACTCAATAGTAAAAGTACAGTAATACGTGTGGTTGCATAGTAGCACACAATATTGATTATTGATGCTTACGTGAGAAGTCACCATTTTGTTCAATTATTGCTACTGAAGAATTGTTGCATAAGATCTCACGTTATTTGATTTAATTATTCATCGATATTTTATATATTATTAAATCAATAATTGAGATGACAGAGTTATTAATATTATTATTTATAATATTAACGATGTCTAGAAGTTCTGCCAATGAGAGGTTTGGTCACCTAATTGCGCGCCAATAAGGAGAAATCCTTATTGGAAAACCCCCTCTTTCCTGGGAACGACCTGATCAATTAATATTGTGAATTATAATAATGATGATAAATGTTGTTAAATATATTGAGGTGTCTTTTTATGAAGTCACGGAAGTTTATATATATATATAGATTTTGTTTTATTAGTATTATTAATGTAATAAAACAGAAAAGCTTTTTATATAAAACAAAATACTTTTATAAAGTTATTTGTTTTATTAAACAATAAATAGAATATATTATATTCTATTATGCATAGTGTTTTGCATATTAAAATCTTTTTTATATAAAATGTAATACTTTTATAAAGTTATTTGTTTTATTAGATAATAATTAGAATATATTATATTTTATTACGCATAGTATCTGCATAGTATTTGCGATAGTAAAATCTTTTTATATAAAACAAAATACTTTTATAAAGTTATTTGTTTTATTAGATAATAATTAGAATATATTATATTTTATTATGCATAAGGTTTTTGATAGTACTAGATAAGTAGTTTCAGATAGTAAAATCTTTTTATATAAAATAAAATACTTTTATAAAGTTATTCGTTTTATTAGATTATAAATAGAATATATTATATTTTATTTAAAAGATTTTATTTTATTAGAATATTTTATTTATCTTGCATAGTAAATCAATATGGACCGTCTGATTCAAAAGTAAATCAATCTGGACCGTTCATGAATTAGTTACTTATTAGGTCCATTCTCCTATAAATAGAAGCTCATTCCTTCATTATTTCTTACTTAATTCATTTGAAACTCTCGAGAAAGAAATTATAGAGAAAGAAGAAAAGTATTCTCGCTACTTCACTACTCCTATATCCAGCTTTCTTCTATAAGGTAAGGGGTATTATTTCTTTCAGATTCATGAAGAGAACTTCATTATTCCATTCTTTATTATTCATTGAATAACTCAGATATCTGTGCTGCTACCCTATACTTGGTGAAATTCTTCATTATTCCATTCTTTATTATTATGTGGAATAACTCAGTATATCGCAATACCGCATACATGGTGAAATTCTTTCGTTATTCTATTCTTTATTATTACATTGGAATAACCCGCCATGTGGATTACTACATGCATGGTGAATGATCATTTGTATTCATTCCTTATTAAATTGTGGAAATGATCTCAGATATCGTGGGTTCTGCGCATGGCAGACGAAAATCCATTTCATAGCTTCATATATTCAATTATACTCGGTTGGTTAAAGTTTTGACTTCTATACTCCATGAAATTAGTGGAATATCCTCGATATTTGCGCTTCATCCAAAGATCTTTTCATGGAAATATTCTTACGAGCATTCTTGAATTTTACTCTACAAAGCAAGATCATGTTGACAATTTGGATGTTATTGAATTCGGATAAATTAATTCTTGAACTTGTTTTATTGGATTCTTATATCATTGTCATCATCCTCATGCTTATATTATGTTGAAAGTCATACGTGGCTTTTGTTGTGCATAGATGGACTTGGTATGATTATGACCGAGGATTATCTAAGTATAATCATGGACCGTAATGTTACAAATGATGTGGTAAAAGTCCTCAATGGCCCGTAGTGCATTGATGGACGATTGTTAGCATGATCATGACCATTGATGAATACACGAATATCCTTGGCCCGTAGTGCATGGATAATTTGTGGTTGTGATACTAATGAATATTCTTGGCCGTAGTGTAGGGATAATGTGGATTATTTATTAAGCCGAGTCCCAACGATAAAAGTGATGAAAAACCTTTTAAATCATAAAAGATAGTAGATTTTATTCTCTACTTGACTCTTTTAATGGATTGCTTATTCCGCTGCAGTTAAACTTGATGTTTGTTATATTGTATCAGTTTAACATTGTTAAAGGCTAAAGATAATTTATTATGTATTATCTTAGTCATAATATTTCTTACTGGGCTAGTTGAGCTCACCCTTTTACTTTCATTGTTCTCTTCAGGAAATGAGAACGTAGCAGGGACTAGTCGGGGAACGGAGTGACGGTCCAGATAATAGCATTAGTAGTCCTCACTATTCTGTTAAATAGTGTGATAATAAATGTAATGAAGATTCAACTGAATGTGGATATTGTCTAGATGACAATATTTGTATTAAAACTCACAACATATGTTTTGTCGTATTTTACACGACAGTTGTATTATTAAGTTGTATTTGTATTTTTGTACCATGTATTTTGGCGACTCAAGATGGGTGATGTATACCTTTTTTGGGGGCGTCACAAGGGCCCTAGGTAACCATAACTGTGATTGAGGCCAGGGGTTAGGTCTGCCAATTATTATACGCTCGTATGCCCAAATTTGTAAAAGAGTGACACAACCATTAATATATTTTGGTCTTTTCCTAGTGGTAGTATACAAAGACCTATACAAGTAGCCCAACACAGCTGCACCCCAAGAATACGTTACATAATTTTCAGCATTAGCAATAAAATACATATACTTGGGATGAACAGTGTTTTTATTCCTAGTGGGGAACAATATTTCCCCACACAACCAAAGAATATAGGCCTTTGTGCATCGACCAATAATTTCCTTACTTGCTTTAGGGGGACAATTATTAAAATGTTGCTGCAACCATAGTAATGAAATAGAGCCACGTTTTTTTGATTCTTGATATTCAGCAACTACTTCACTACTAAAACATTCTTTAAATTGAGCCAATGGAGTGTCAAATAACGGACAAGTTAAGGGTTTGCCAACCACAGGCAACCCAAGAATGAAGTGTACATCCTCTAAAGTGATTGTAATTTCCCCACAATTTAAGTGAAAACTATTTGTCTCCGGCTGCCATCTCTCTACCAAGGTGGAAACGAGCCCAATTTCAATTTGTGGTACAACTGCCGGATAGCAAAAAATCCCAAACCCACATTTTTTCAGAAGAGTTTTTTGAGCTTTTGTTAATATCCATTGATCATATTTTTTTTTCAGTTAATTGACATGAGAGTAGTCTTCCCCTGTCTTTCCCGTCGTATATATCATCCGACACATGATTTTGTTGGTCGTTAAGGACACTTGGGTCAATTGGTCCATAAGTCCAACTGTCCATCTAGTACTTAAAAAAATAACCACCACATGTTTTTTATATTGTTTAATAACTATGTAACGCAATTATATCTATATCCTATTAATTAAAAAAAACTTCATACATAAATAATTTTAATAATTCTTTTTTTTGTACATTTTCATAATAATTAATCATTATTAATCACAATACTCACATGCATATTATATCCCACATAACTCACAATATTTTATCAAAATAAACATTCATAATAAAATAAAACACTACTCCATTACAATTATTAATCAAATAATTTAATCATAAATCAAAAATTATAATAACTACTTCACCACATAGTTATATAATTATCCAACACGTATACATAAATCACAATTTTTTTTAAATTCACATGCATATATGTAAACATAGAAATAATTGATCATTTTCCTTCAAAGTTTAAACATCTATTTTTTTTATAAATACATGTTAAAAAATAATTATATTATTTGAAAAGTAAATATTACCAAAATAATATCGAATGTCAGTAAATTTGTAGTTTAACCGATCGTTGATCTTCAATTTTACCGATAAAAAATTGTTGCAAGCTTTCGTTTCATGTAAATCAATTACGCTTTTGATGCTTGAATGGAGGTTTTTCAAGTTGGGAAGGAATATGTGTAGGCATAGGTAAGTTCAGAAGAGAAGCGTGAAGGATAGGGGAGGCGCAGATGGTTAAAAAGGGTGTAGGAGCTTTCGCGCACATGACTTATAGCAGAAGGCGTGAGCATCAATTGTTTGGCTTTCAGTGCGATCGCCTTTTCGACTTTTTCGCTTAGATGCGATTATTTTTCAATTTTTGGCTTAGTGCAATCAGTTTTGGATTCCGTGCGTTAGTCAAAATAATATTAATGGCCTGCCGCATGAGCCTGTAGCGGCAGGGTTGAGACATTTATCAGGGGCAAATCTGTAACTTGGCTTGTATTTCCTTTTTATATTGGCTGCCGCTACAGCCTGTAGCGGTAAGTGATAAAATGATTTAATCTTAGCTTTTCATTACAAGGATCAACGGATATAAAGTTGTTTGCTGAAAAGTGCCCATAGCAAACGTGTGCCATGGATTAATTCCCTATATATATATATATATATATATATATATGGGTATTCATCCATAGCAAACGTTCTTATGTCTGTATTCAACAACCAAGTTGATTCTGAGTTGATCTGAACAATGGAAGATTGGGATTGGTCGAATATTCTCCTGCTTGGCTACGACATGCGCCGACGGTCCCTTTTCTTTTTGTCCTTGGGCTTATTACATTGTGCTTACCACATTAATACGTATACTGCCTACGGTATTTTAGCGACGATGTGAGTCTCTCGTTATATATGGCTATAATGTAAAGATGAGTTTATTTTATGTATACATAATATAAAATAAAAGATAATATAAAGATACATAATGTAAAAATAAAAGATAATGATAAGATAAGTGCGAATAAAAGATAAATTTATTTTATAAATACATAATGTAAAAATAAGATAAGTTTGAATAAAAGATAAATTTATCTTTTATAATAAAATAAATTTATCTTTTATAATAAAATAAATTTATTTTATTATAAAATATAAATTTATTTTATTATAAAAGATAAATTTATTTTATTATAAAAGATAAATTTATTTTATAATAAATAAATTTATTTTATTATAAAAGATAAATTTATCTTTTATTCAAACTTATCTTATTTTTTACATTATGTATTTATAAAAATAAATTTATCTTTTATTCGCATTTTATCTTATCATTATCTTTTATTTTTACATTATATATCTTTACATTATCTTTTATTTTTATATTATGTATACATAAAAATAAACCCATTTTTACATTATAGCCATATACGACCGAGATTTACACCGCCATATAATTTGAATAGATGCATGTATTAAATGGTAGGGGTAATAATGTAATAAGCCTAAGGACAAAAAGGAAAAGAGATCGCCACATAAGTCAGTAGCTTGCACGGAGAATATTTGACCAATCCCAGCCTTCCATTGTCCAGATCAACGGTAATAAACTTGGTTGCTGAACAGTGCCCATAGAAAACGTTTGCTATGGATGAATACCCTATATATATATATTCATTCTTAATCAATGGAAAAGTCAAGTTATTGTTTCTCAATATTTCTCTCTCTATTTTCTACATGGTATTAGAGCATCCACGTTCCTGACCTGTTTCTTCCTCCTTTATTTCTTGCTCATAATTCTTCTTCAACCATAATGGCTTTCGAAGACACTTCTGTATCTTCCACTGCTTACACTACCATTCAAAATACCCAAGACCCAAATAATCCTCTTGTTACCATCAACATTTCAAACATCACAAAACTGACCACCACCGATTACATCACGTGGAACCTCCAAATCTGAAGTCTATTAGAAGGATATGATCTCTATGGATTTCTTGACGGGTCTCATCCCAGTCCCACGGTAACAGTCACTACTAATGGTAAGTCTTCTCTAAATCCAGCTTACACAACATGGAAGCATTTATGATCGTCTTCTCTTCAAAGGCACTCCTGGTGCGCTTTCTACCTATTCAACCTCTTCGCTCAAGACTACCACATCTCAAGAAGCCTGAACCACCTTGGCTAACACATATGCAAAACCTTCCCGTAGTCACATCAAACAAATTAAGGACCAATATATTGAATCATTATGCAAGGGTTCCAAGACGATCTCAGAATATATGCAATTTATAAAGAATATGGCTGATGAACTTGTTCTTCTTGGCAAACCCGTTGATGAAGAAGATCTTATTGATAAGATTCTTGATGGTCTTGGTGAGGAATATAAAGGAATTGTTGACGCAGTTAATGCACGTGAGACACCCATCTCCTTTGCTGAAATTCATGAAAAACTCATTAACAAGGAGGCATCTCTCCAACAATCACATGCACCACTATCATTCCTTTCGGCCACCGTCAATCCTATCAACAAACGCAACAATCACTCTTGGCGACCTTCTCCCCTTCTTTGGCGTCCTTCTACAGCCACCTTTCACAATCAATGGCAACAATCTAATATTCCTCGTAATGATCGACCTCCACCACGTCCATATCTTGGGTATTGTCAAGGTTGTGGTATTCAAGGACACATTGTCAAAAAATGCTCCCTTTATCGACTTGTCAACGCTCAATCCTCGCTTGCTCCATCGACATCACGTCCACTAGCTCCGCGTCCTGTTACTCCATGGCAACTGCGGGCACACTTTGCAACTCTTGAGAACACCGACACTCCCACCTAGATACTTAATAGTGGGGCGTCACCCCATGTTACCACAGACTTGAATAATCTTTCACTTCATACTCCTTATGCAGGGTCTGATGATGTTATGATCGGCGATGGCTCGAGTCTTCACATTATGCATACCGATTCTACCCCACTCCCTACCCCTACTCGCACCTTCAATTTACATAATATCCTTTGCGTGCCTAACATGAAAAAGAACCTTATTTCTATCTATCAATTTTGCAATACAAATCATATTTTTATTGAATTCTTACCCACTTTTTTTCATGTGAAGGACTTGAGCACGGGGGCAATTCTTTTAATGGGAAAGTCTAAAGACGGTGTCTATGAGTGGCCAACCTCCTTTCCATAATTATCTTCTCCACTTATTATTTTTTTCAGTGTCAAGACCACTTCCTCCGAGTGGCACTCTAGATTAGGTCATCCATCGCCACATATTCTGCAGCATGTTATTTCAACATTTTCTTTACCTTATTCTATATCACATAAGTCTCATTATAATGCATGTTTAAGCAATAAAAGTCACAAGCTTCCATTTTCTACATCAACAATTGTTTCCTCTCATCCCTTGCAAGTCATATTCTCTGATGTTTGGACATCTCCCGTTTATTCTGTTGATGATTTCAAGTATTATGTTATTTTCGTTGATCACTTTACTCGTTATGTATGGTATTACCTCTTAAAGAAGAAATCTCATGTCTGTGATGTTTTTATCCGTTTCAAAGCACTAGTAGAAAATTACTTCAAACACTTCATTGTCACTCTTTACTCCGATAATGGTGGGGAATATCGAGCATTAGATCATTTTTTGTCCCTTCATGGAATTTCTCATCTTACCTCTCCCCCACATACACCTGAACACAATGGTTTCTCCAAGCGCCGACATCTACATATTATTGAAACTGGTCTTTCTCTACTTACTCATGCCTAACTCTCGCTCACATATTAGAACTATGCCTTTTCCACCGAAGTGTATCTCATTAATCGTATGCCCACACCACACTTTCCCTTTCCTCTTCTTATGAGTCACTATTCTGCTCTCTACTAAACTATACAAAGCTCCGTATTTTTGGTTGTTTATGTTATCCATGGCTTCGTCCCTATTCTAGTCACAAACTTGAGTCTCGCTCTAGCCCTTGTGTGTTTGTTGGGTACTCCCTCACCCAAAGTGCCTATCTCTGTCTTGATCCTTCTACTTCTACAATCTATACATCTCGTCATGTTCGATTTGTGGAATCTATTTTTCCATTCAAAGTCATCTAAGTCATCCAAACCCCGAGACACTCCCAAATTGGTTTCCATCAGCGTCATTTCTTTCCGCTATGGTTGGACCACTCAACACACCCTCCACAGCCTCGCACTCGGACTTGAATTCCTCTCACAGACAATCTCCAGTCGACCACTCCTCATCCTCTCTACCAAAAAATTCCCCCACCACCAATAATAACCCACACAACTAACCCTCTTCTTCTTTACCACTCTCTCCAGACCCTTTTCCTCTAATACCACCCACATCATGACCACTCATGCTAAAAACAAAATCCATAAACCAATCCATAAACTTAATCTTATTGCTACATTGAACCCTCAAATTGAGCCGCAAACATTGAACCAAGCACTCAAAGATACTAAATAGCATCAGGTTATGTTCGAAGAGTATGATGTTCTTTTGCGGAATGACACATGGGAACTTGTCCCGCCTAATTCAACGCAAAATCTTGTCGGTTGTAAATGGATTTTTTGAATTAAACGTTTACCTGATGGCTCCATTGACAGGTACAAAGCGCGACTAGTTGCTAAAGGATTTCATCAGCGTTGTGATGTTGATTATCATGACACATTCAGTTCGGTTGTTAAACCTACCACTATTCGCTTGGTACTCAGCCTTGCTATTAGTCGTGGGTGGTCTCTTCGTCAACTTGATGTCAACAATGCCTTTTTACAAGGTCATCTCTCTGAAGATGTTTTTGGGTAGAACCACTGTGTTTTCTTGATCGTGATACTCCCACATATGTGTGCAAGTTACACAAGGCTATATATGGTCTCAAACAAGTACCACGAGCATGATACCATGAGCTCCGACAATTTCTTATAGCATCTGAATTTACAAACTCTCATGCAGACACATCCCTCTTTGTCTTCAACACCTGCGGTAATCAAGTCTATCTTTTTGCGTATGTTGATGACATAATTATTACGTGAAGCAACACCACAACAGTTCAACATTTTATTGATCTTCTTGGCAAAAAAAATTTCATCAAAGATCTTTAGAATTTGACTTACTTTCTTGGTGTTGAAGTTGCAACTACTTCTCCAGGTTTACTTCTCTCTCAACGAAAGTATATCACAGATCTTACCGCTCGCACAAATATGACTAGCGCCAAATCTGTCACCACTCCTCTTGCCACCTAGCTCACACTTCATCGTTTTTTTAAGATCCTTTGCTTTGCAGATCTTTACGAATCTGATCAATTGTTGGAAGTCTCTAATATTTGTGCCTCACTCGCCTTGATATTTCATATACTGTTTATAAGTTGTCTCAATTCATGCATCGACCTACTACTGATCATTGGAATGATGTCAAGCGCCTGCTTCGCTATCTTTCTGGTACAGCTGAGCATGGTCTTACTGTTAGGTTTGTAATATTCATGTGCGCAATTAAATTGCATAAAAAGTGCGGAAGCGTGTAAAATCAGAGTTTAAAAAATTTACAAACCATATACCCGGATCATCCTTTATGCATAATTATTAATTAAACGAAAAGATAAAGAATAAATCATACCTTGAAGATCGAGCTTCCTCGTGTACAAGTTCACCTCCAAATCCTTTTCGCGTTCAATCTTGAATCCACCGGGTTTGGTTCCTTCCTTTCGATCAACGTTAGCCACCCAAATGTTTGGCCTCTAGAGGTGATCCACCAAGGAAGAAGAAAATTCAAGAAGATGGGTATTTGGCTCAAACCCTAGTTTTCTATCTCTATAAAAAGGGTGTACTCTCCCAACAATTGGAATTATTACATTATGTTGTTAAAGTCAACAACCCATACCACCCATAATAAGACTCCTCTTATTTATAGATGTGGGCAACCCACCTTAACAATTAAGGAATTGGGTTTTAATTAATTAATTCTTTTAATTAATTAAGCTCCCTAATCTTATTAGGGATAATTAATTAAACTCTTTTAATTAATTTAACCTCCTAATCTTATTAGAATAAATGAGAGTACTTATATTAAATTAATTCCTAAACTCTTTTAGAAATTAAAATAATAATAATTGTAATAATATTAATAAGACTCCTCTTATTAATTTATATTTAATATTTCTAAAATATTAAATAATAAATATTAAGCTATTTAATTTATTCTATCACCATAGATTAAATTAAATATACATAACATATTATTACGATTATGCCATTTACTTTTAAATAATTATTCTTCTTTTATGGTGTGACCCTTTAGGTTCTCCATATTAAAGGTTGTGAATAAATCAATTAGAACAATTCTAATCTTATTTAAATAAATTAAACAATTAATTTATTTAAATAATATTTATTCTGATAAGGATAAGCCTCCCTAGCGATTAACGACTTTCCGGATAATATAGATTTCAACATTAATCATTAAAGAACCTTTGAGTAAATAGTTACTGCACAATTCAATCCTTCCACCATACAATGTCCCAATTAAATATAAGACATGGAATTATGTCAAGTCTTATTTTATTTAATTATATGTATTTCGATCCTTAAATGCACAACTCAAATAATGCAAATTAGAAACTCCTTTCTAATTTCATTACGCCGCCAAGGAGGACTCTTTGGGTTGTCATTTATCGAATCACATAGGACATTTCTCTTCTTTATTAGAAGTGGTAGATTCTTTATTGATCATACATTATCTCCATGTACAACTTATTATACCCAAGCATACCCTTTGATATACCCTAAGGGTCTTAAGGAATAAGTCAAAGTATAACTCATCATACACAAGATACTATGATGATCTCAAGTCCAAGGATTACTTGACTACTATCACTACAGGGAATTCCTATTGACAGCAAATAAAACTCCATTAGGTATTCCTTAGCGAGCCACGCGTTCGATGTACTTATTCTCTAATAAGCACCTACATACTTGCTTTAGTGTCTCTACACAAATGATCGTGAGATCAATCATCCTCATCCAACGAAAGTTGAAAGAACGTATGTACCAATCTATCCGGATTCACTAATCCCCAATTTAGTAATCCAATGATTGGGAACTATTTTAGTTTTAAGCTTTCTAAGAATTTAGATCTCATTAGAATGATCATCATCATTATTCTAAAAGCATTGCTTAAAACTATGGGTTTATCACATATTATAAAACAAAGATCATGTAGATAATTAAAAGCCTTTAATAAATTAATACATTTTATTAATAAATGAATAAGATTGTTACAAAGTATATGCTTTATCATCAAACATGATTGGCTTGTATGCATATTACTTTCAATCTCCCACTTGCACTAAAGCCAATCGCCATGGTAACTCATACTCTTCTTCTCTAAGTGGCGATTATCCTGTTTGTTGGATAAGCTTTAGTTAATGGATATGTAATGTTGTTCATGAGAGTCCACTATCTCTATAGTGATTTCCCATCTTTCAATGATTCTAATAATCAAATGAAAGTGCCACAACACATGTTTAGATCCAAGATGAGACTTGGGGGGCATTCTCCTAGTTCAGTAATGAACTTTTAATCCAAACAATCAACTTGCGACTTCATTTATAGCTATATACTTTGTCTTTATCACTAAACCAAAGAACTCTTTCTTTGTTTGGAACCTTTCAATTCAACTGCACCTTTGTTCAAGATAACGCTTTACCTTAAAGTGGATTTTTCGTCATCTTGGTGCGTCGAAAAACTTGAGTCTATTAAGCCTCTAGTTTTAATTCGGACCCATCATGTATGATGATCACATCCTTAGTCTTTGGTTAAGAACTTTAAGATGTTTTTCACCGACTCACAAAGTGAACTTCTCGAATATGTTGATCAACATCGGTCTCGTATATTTCATTGCATACATGATAGTTTACTCATGCGATCTCTCTTTTCGTGAGAGTCTGTGGGGACTTTTAAGAGAAATACACTCCATAGCTCATCGACATGAGACATCTCTTGGAGTTTGCCATGCTAAACGACTTTAGCATCAAATGAATATACGTTCCTTGGGTTAAGTCGAGCATCCTCTAAAATCTATCTATATAGATTTATATCCCCAATTAAGATACTCTTCCCAAATCATTCGTGGAGGAATTTTTAGACAACTTTATCTTTACTGATTGTAGCATTAGTATGTCATTCCTTATCCGTAGTATATCAACATATAATATTAGGAATGTCACGGCGCTCCCACTGTCCCTTTTGTACACACTAGAACTCTTACTCATCAGTATGTAACTCGGATCATCATCTTCTATGATGTGTACCTCATCATCATCATCCATGATGAATCCATACCTCCTAGGTATCTTCGGTACTATTCCAGACTTACGATTCGGTTGTGGTACAATAGGTCTATCTACAGGTTCCTCTTATTCGACTTATAGTGTTTTGTGGTTCTTGAACTCTTCAAGATCTATTATCCTCCCACTAGCCCTTTTAATGATAAACATCTTTATCTTAGAAGGAAGCGTGTTTCGTAACAAACACCTTTTTTTGCTAAGTAGGATTATAGAACATATACCCTAAACTTACTTTAGGATGTCCCACAAATTGTACTTGTTAAATCTTGTCCCAAGCTTATCCTTTGAAACCTTTTCACATAAGTTGGACAACCCCTTATCTTAACATACTTAAGATTAGGAATCCTCCCTATCCATAACTTTTATGGAGTCTTGAAATTTGGATTTTGAGGTTACCTTTTCGTAGATATGTCGACCATTTCTAGGACATTATCCCGGAAGGATCTTTGAAATATCGGTAAAATCATTATGGACCGCATCGTATGTCCAACAAGTACGATTTTTCATTCAGATACATCAATCAATTATTGCGAATCAGGATGTGTCCATTATGAGAAAACCATTTGAGATGATCTAGAAATTTATTGCACAAGTATTTATTCCTTGATCTAATCAAAGAATCTTAATACATTGTCAATTAGTTTCACTTCTGAATTGTTTGAACCTTTCAAATAATTCATACTTGTATTTCAGCAAATACACACATTCAACCTTTTGAATGATCATCTCCTTTTCTTATACTAATTTGTTCAATATGCAAAATTATTTTCATGTAAGTCAAGTATACAAAATTTATTAAGTAATATTCCATTCTATACAAAACATTATTATTATAAATAGAACAACAATTGTTCTTAATTATAATACCGAGTTTTCATTGTCAACAATAAAATGGAAATAATATTTTTAACAAGAGCTGGAATACAATAACAACTTATTGACTTAATAGATTTGCGGTAAGCGATCTTTAAACTATAAGTTTCTATAGCTAATGCAAGCAAACTTTGCTTCATTTTCCACACATAGGATTACTTATCTTTGTTTAACTTTCTACTTCGCTTGGTCCCTTCATAAATCTATATTTATGATAACCAAAGTCGGTATCCAATACCCAAGTAGAACCTTAACTTAAAGAAAAATTTATTTCAATCATGAACAAAAAAAGCGTATTATGTGAAACTTCACTAAGCTTCTTTGGTTAGCCTCGCAAGATGCTTCTTGCGAGTTTCTTTCCGATGTCGGGCTTATTGCAGTGGAAGCAAACTCCTTTGCTATCTGTATCAGTTTTGTTCTTATTATCCTTTATTTATGCCTTTCTATTTACCTTCTTTGAATCGTTCTTCTTTTCAGAAGATCCTTTGGCACCTACCACTAAGACTTGATCTTTCTTGGTTGGAAAGTGACTCTCAACATTTTTAATATGTTAAGCAAATCAGCGAGGCTGATATCTAGCTTGTTCATATAAAAAATTCACAACAATTGTGAAAGGAGTCCGGGAGTGAGTGCAATATCAAATCTTGGCTCAACTCTCCATCCATGACAAAACTCGTTGTCCTAATTGATCAATCAAATTGATTATGTTAAGAACTTTTTGTCTATACTATAGTGCCATTGGCCATTCTAGATCGGAAGAGCTCCTTAGATATCTCGATATCTATCGTCCTACTTTCCTCACCATCAACTACTTGATGTATGCGGGAATATAGTAGGAGCATCCATAGTTTCACGCCGACTGAAGCTCGTTACTCGTGGATGCGAGCATGATGCATTGAGCTAATGTGCATCATCTTGCCACTTTCTAAAAGTAGCAATCTTTCCTCAGAGGCATTGTCTGCAACCATTGCAGGGATAGGCGTATTAAGGACATAAGATAGCTTTTCAGCTATGAGAACTTTTCTCAAATTCCTTAACCTTGATCCGTTTAATTGATTCCGGTTAATTTAGCATCTAATATGCTTCTTGATGATAGTAATTTAGACATTGTAAAATTCTATAGATGAATTTGTAATTAACAACATTTTAACATACATTCTTTTATTAATTACCAAAATAAATTAGGTCTTGTTTTAAATTGGTATCTCCCACTATTTTCTTCAAACTATATTACCTCACTTATATAGTTAAGCAAAATCTAATTAAAGATTTGCTAGTGAGAATAAGGATCCCATTTCAAATGTATATAGCCTTGTGGTGACACAACAAACTATATATAAATAAATAGGTAGACAACTTTTGTCAATTACATCAACTATGTAACTCCTTTTATTTTGCCTCTTAGATTATTTTGATCAGTGGTGGCACATCCGAATCAAAATTATCCAAGTTAAGTCCGACCTAGCACTCCATATATTCAAAAAGAAAAATATCATCCTTGTGGTGACACAACAAAACAATATTGTTCAATTTTCTTTATAAGCATCAAATGTGATAAATTAACATCTTAAATACTTAATACTTGCCTTGTGGTGACACAACAAACTCATATTAAATATTTAATACTCTATTAATTTTATCATGCTGCTAGAAGGCTGACGTTCGATATTCCAAATATCTTTGAACGCTTAGGACTTAATATAAAAATTGAGGGGTTTGTTATTAATTTGTCTCATCTTGTTTAGTACATGCATGCACATATATATATATATAAAATACGCGTCGTATTAATGAACATGCGAAGCATGTTTGCATAATATATAATATATATAGTATAAGCATGCACATATAGAATACTATATTCTACCCGGATTGATTATGGACTTTTATTCTAGTTTGGTTCACTAGAGCCACCAAGTGAACCAAAAGGTCAAACCCTAGGGGTGCAAGAAATAATATTTAAATATAACTATTACATTTAAATCCGGGCTCTATTACAAACGGGTCTTCAAGCGCTTCTTGTCCCTTGATCTCTAATTCTTCAAAATTAATTCTAAATATTCCTATTACAAAACTATTTTAAAATAAATAGAAACCTTGATCGTGATCGAGGGAAGTACATAGGAGAGAGATAGAATTTACATTAAGAAAAATTAGAGAAGGCAGTCTGTGAGACCCCATTTAATAAAACCCATACATTCATGCATCCAACTAAAATAAAATCCAATCGCATTGGTCGATAGTCCATAATCAATCCCATTTATTATCATATACATCACCATATGCATCGATAAATAACATTCATCTCATGAATAATAAACATTTAATATATATATTGATATCATTTAATGGGCAAATTTAGTTAGTATAAAATCTATTTTTGAATCAAAATAAACTCCTTTATTTTAATCCAAATTTAAATCAAAATAAAACTATTTTATTTTAATTTATCTAATTTTGAATAAAATAAACTATTTTATTTTAATCAAAATCTTTAATCAAAATAAACTCCTTTATTTTAATTAATTATGGAATCCAATTCCATGTAAAAAAAAATCTTTAATTAAAATAAACTCTTTTATTTTAATTAATTATGGAATCCAATTCCATGTAAAAAAAAAAATCTTTTATTAAGGAAACACGGATATTCTTTCCTATTCACAAATAAACTCCTTTATTTTGAATAATATGAAATCTTATTTCATATCTAAATAAACTCCTTTATTTAAGGAAACATGGATTTTCTTTCCTATTCACAAATAAACTCTTTTATTTTGAATAATATGAAATCCTATTTCATATCTAAATAAACTCCTTTATTTAAGGAAATTAGGCAATCCAATTTCAACTCCAATTAGTTATCATGGAATCCAATTCCAACTCTAATTAGTTAGCATGAAATTCTAATTTTAAAATTAAAATAAATATTTTATTTTAATTATAAAATTATTAAGATTAAAATAAAACTTTATATTTTAATATTAAAATAAACTTTTATTTTAAAATTAAAATAAACTTTTTATTTTAATTATATAATAATTAAAAATATATATATATATATATATACATATTCGTAATATATTATATATATATAATATTTCCTTGCTAATCCTTTAATTTATTCAAAAAACCGTGGCAATTATCTTAGCTTTATATCCTGACTTCCTTTTCATCAAAAAAACGTGACCTGCTTTCTTTTTTTTTTTTTTTTTATTTCGTGCAATTGCTGCCAAGATTCCGTGAGTTCATGCCTATTGAAAAAACCGTGCAGCATGAGTTTTTAAAAAAAAAAATCAGCAGCCCCACCTTGATCAGCAGGATTAACAAGCCACGTGAATTAGGTGAGAGAAAAGCAAACGGTGATCAGCAAGAATAACGTTTTTTTTTTTTTTTTTTTTTTATAATAAATTTTATACAATAAAATTATGCCCAATTAAATTGTTCTAAACACATATCAACATACATATCAAATCTGAACAATTAATAATTCACATAAAGGTTTGGCTCACGATGCCAATCATTAGGTTTGTAATATTCATATGCTTGAATCAAATTGCATAAAAAGTGTGAGCGTGTAAAATCAAAGTTTAAAAATTTACAAACCATATACCCGGATCATCCTTTATGCATAATTATTAATTAAGCGAAAAGATAAAGAATAAATCATACCCTTGAAGATCGAGCTTCCTCAGGTACAAGTTCACCTCCAAATCCTTTCGCGTTCAATCTTGAATCCACCGGGTTTGGTTCCTTCCTTTGATCAACGTTAGCCACCCAAATGTTTGGCCTCTAGAGGTGATCCACCAAGGAAGAAGAAAATTCAAGAAGATGGGTATTTGGCTCAAACCCTAGTTTTCATCTCTATAGAAAGATTGTCTTTCTCCAACAATTGGAATTATTACGTATGTTGTTAAAGTCAACAACCCATACCACCCATAATAAGACTCCTCTTATTTATAGATGTGGGCAACCCACCTTAACAATTAAGGAATTGGGTTTTAATTAATTAATTCTTTTAATTAATTAAGCTCCCTAATCTTATTAGGGATAATTAATTAAACTCTTTTAATTAATTTAACCTCCTAATCTTATTAGGAATAAATGAGAGTACTTATATTAAATTAATTCCTAAACTCTTTTAGAAATTAAAATAATAATAATTGTAATAATATTAATAAGACTCCTCTTATTAATTTATATTTAATATTTCTAAAATATTAAATAATAAATATTAAGCTATTTAATTTATTCTATCACCATAGATTAACTTAAATATACATAACATATTATTACGATTATGCCATTTACTTCTTAAATAATTATTCTTCCTTTTATGGTGTGACCCTTTAGGTTCTCCATATTAAACGGTTGTGAATAAATCAATTAGAATAATTCTAATCTTATTTAAATAAATTAAACAATTAATTTATTTAAATAATATTTATTCTACAATAGGATAAGCCTCCCAGCGATTAACGACTTTCCGGATAATATAGATTTCAACATTAATCATTAAAGAACCTTTGAGTAAATAGTTACTGCACAATTCAATCCTTCCACCATACAATGTCCCAATTAAATATAAGACATGGAATTACCGTCAAGTCTTATTTTATTTAATTATATGTATTTCGATCCTTAAATGCACAACTCAAATAATGCAAATTAGAAACTCCTTTCTAATTTCATTACGCTTTGCCGAGGACTCTTTGGGTTGTCATTTATCGAATCACATAGGACATTCTCTTCTTTTATTAGAAGTGGTAGATTCTTTATTGATCATACATTATCTCTACTATGTACAACTTATTATACCCAAGCATACCCTTTGATATACCCTAAGGGTCTTAAGGAATAAGTCAAAGTATAACTCATCATACACAAGATACTATGATGATCTCAAGTCCAAGGATTACTTGACTACTATCACTACTGAGAATTCCTATTGACAGCAAATAAAACTCCATTAGGTATTCCTTAGCGAGCCAATGCGTTCGAGTGTACTTATTCTCTAATAAGCACCTACATACTTGCTTTAGTGTCTCCACACAAATGATCGTGAGATCAATCATCCTCATCCGATGAGCAAGCAGCGTATGTACCCAATCTATCCCGGATTCACTAATCCCCAATTTAGTAATCCAATGATTGGGAACTATTTTAGTTTTAAGCTTTCTAAGAATTTAGATCTCATTAGAATGATCATCATCATTATTCTAAAAGCATTGCTTAAAACTATGGGTTTATCACATATTATAAAACAAAGATCACGTAGATAATTAAAAGCCTTTAATAAATTAATACTTTTTATTAATAAATGAATAAGATTGTTACAAAGTATATGCTTTATCATCAAACATGATTGGCTTGTATGCATATTACTTTCACTTACATTGCACCACAACACACCTTTATCTCTTCATGTCTTCTCAGATGCTGACCGGGCCGGTAATAAGGATGACTACACCTTCACCAATGCTTATATTGTTTAACTCGGTCGCAATCCGATATCCTAGTCCTCTAAGAAACAACGCACAGTTCCATTGAAGTTGAATATCGTTCTGTTGCTGTTACAGCTGTCGAGTTACGTTGGATGTGTTCTCTTTTATCTGAGCTTGGTGTTTCTATTTCCGCTGCTTCGATTATATATTGTGATAATGTTGGGGCAACTCATCTCTGTTCCAATCCTGTCTTCCATTCACAAATGAAGCATGTTGCGATTTATTATCATTTTATTCGGGATCAAGTACAAACTGGAGCTTTACGTGTCACCCATATTTCCTTTGAAGATCAATTAGCCGACGTCTTGACCAAACTTCTCCCTTGCACTGGCTTTCAGTTCTTGAATACCAAGATTGGACTCTCCACAGGAGCTCCATCTTAAGGGGGCATATTAGAGAATTAAATACAATAAATTGTAATATTCTTGTAATTAGGTGTAATCCCATAATTCTTGCAATTAGTATCCTTGTAATTAATTGTAATCTCATAATTCTAGCAATTAGTATCCTTGTAATTAATTGTAATCCCATAATTTTAGGATAGTTTCCTATTTAGGTATTTGGGCAACTTTCGATCTATATATATATATATATATATATATATATATATATATATATATATATATATGATCCCCTTGGTTGAGGGATCCTCAAATAGTGTTATTTGAGGATAGGATGCTCAATTGGATACATTTTAATGACTTTATGTGGTACGAGATTTTTATATCTTTTCATCCATTTTCTCCAAAAACTACGTGGATACCTTGTAGATATAGAAAATGGGTTAAAAGATGTAAAACAATCTCAACCACATAAAGTCATTAAAACATATCCAATGGTTGAATACCTAACCCTCAAATAACACTATTTGAGGATTCTTCAACTCAAGGGGGATATATATATATATATATATATATATATATATATATATATATATATATATATATATATTCCATTCTTAATCAATGAAAAAGTCAAGCCATTGTTTCTCAATATTTCTCTCTCTCTCTATCTCTCTCTCTATATATATATATATAGGGAAATGATCCATAACAAGTATTTGCTATGGATCAAAATTGGGCAAATAGCATCATATCCGTCCATTCCATTAATCAAGGGCGCATATTTAAAAATAAAACACTATTTCCGCCAGACGAAGTAGCGGAACAAGAAAAATCATAAAGACCTACCGCTAGTTGAACTAGCGGAGGCTAGACAAGTCTGTTGCATCTACTCGATAATTTTTACAGTTCAATCACCACTCCGAGTCTAAAAATATTGATTTGATTTACTAAAATAAGATATTTTTGAACTCAAAATTGATTTAATTTATTTGCTTATACGCAATATAATTGTGAAAATTGTAATATACCTTTAAAATATTATTATTTATTTATTTTTAAAAAGAATTAAATGAATCACAACCATTTTTAAATGAATAATATCTCAAATTAATTTTAATAATTAATGTTGATCTTATATTTTAAAATGAAAAGAATATTTAAAGTTTTAAATATTTATAGATTTAATTTATTTTTATTTTTATTTTGAAGAGAATAGTAATGGAGACCAGCACCTTAATTCGCCTTCAACTTATATTTAAAATTAATGAGAAAATGATTGACAAATGTTTTATTTATAATAATATTGTTGGCTGGCTTGCTTGTTTGCTTGGGGTAATATTGTTGGCTGGCTTGACTTGCGTGATGCAACAGACTTGTCTAGCATCCGCTAGTTCAACTAGCGGAAGGTCTTTATGATTTTTCTTGTTCCGCTATTTCGTCTGCCAGAAATAGTGTTTTATTTTTAAATCTGCGTCATTAATTAATGGAATGAACGGATATGATGCTATTTGTCTAATTTTAATCCATAACAAATATTTGTTATGAATCATTTCCCATATATATATCTTCTACATAAAAATCTTCCTCCGCTGCAAAAGTTCAAGAGGCCCTATGTTTCTCTAAAGAAAGAGTTCACTTCCAATATTATAAAAGAAAGTGATTAGCATGAATTAACTTTTGTTAATTGATCAATACAGTGTCGACACGCAGGCTGAGAGATGATCTCTCTCTGTGTGTCAGCACTGTATTAGTCAATTGATCAACTTACCATAAAATTAAGACATTAAATAAATATCAAATTATTAAAAAAGGGTTGGATGCTAGTGAGACTGAGACTTTGAATGGGGGACCCAAGTATGAGTTATCAATGAAAGTATCAATTGATAAACAAATAAATTATTATTTTTTTGCTCACTTTAAATAATAATTACTACCTCCTTCCTTTAAAAAATTTGGTGTAGTTTAATTATTTTGTTTGTCAAATTGATCAGATTTAAAATTAAAAATTGAACAAATTTATCTATATTTTTAAACTCGTAAAATTGGAGGTAGTAGTAAATTTTTAAAAAAATTCAATGGTATTTAAAAAAAATTATAGAAAAAATTTTAATTAGAAAATGGTCAATTTAACCGAAAAAAGTTAAATTAAGCCAATATTAATATTAATCATGACCAAATTATTTTTACAATCGTTGTCCCTTGCTATTCAATTTGAAATTCGCATCAAACTCTAGTACGATTAAATAATTGCAAAAAGGATCAAGCAATCTCTGGTGAACGCATATTATTCAAACTTTTACAAAATGCTCGCTACGATTTTTTTTTTACCTTCCACCATGATATGTGACGGTGTGACCAATGACCAGCACTAACTAGCTACTAGTGTTACTCATTAATATACTCTTTTTACGTTTTAAATTTAAATATATATACAATTTAATTTTTGAAATCAAACGATGACATATTAAATTTTAAATTAATGTGAATTTATTTAATTTTAATTTATACAATTATTATAGTTATAAAATGGAAAATGATCCATAGCATGTATTTGTTACGGATGCAAAATTGGCAAATAGCATCATAACCATACATTACATAAATTAAGGGCCCAAATTTAAAAAATAAATACATCATCCGCTGGTTCAACTAGCCAACACATAAAAAAACTTTTCGAACCAAATTACTCCCAAGTCCCATTAACTCATTGAATTTCAAATTATGTTTCAGACCATCCGCAAGTTGAACTAGCGAAACTCGAAAAGTACAAAAATCAAATATTAAATTTGATTTCCCTATATTGAACTAGCGGAAGAAGAACCAAAATATTTTACTAGATGATTTATTAGACGCCAATTTTCCCGCCTGCTTTTCATGACTCACATTTTGATCTTCAGTGTGGATTGGCCTATTTTCTTTCTCCACTTCCATAAATTTATCCAACTTATTTGTAGACTCATTTCTCTTCGTCTTACCTGCCAGATGTGAAACGCTCCCCCTCATTCTTTTCACTTTCAGCCTCCTCATTGACTGCTTCCTTCAAATTTGTTAACGTTGAAACAGGACCCAATCTTTTCTTTATTTTACTGCACCTTTTCCCTGCATTTATGTTCTCCCTCACCTCATTACCCATATGGGTTGATTCGCCCAGCTTTCTCTTATCACAAGTTACCTTTTTATGTTTAGGACCATCTTTTTCTTCACCGGATGTATTATGACTATCCACTCCCAATGCATTACAATCAGTTTTATATGCTTCTGATTTATCTTTTGCTCCTACATTTTCTAAGTCTGGTTCAACTTGGGGGTAATTTGGTTCGAAAAGTTTTTATTGTGTACGCTAGTTGAACTAGCAGATGACGTGTTTATCTTTTAAATCTGAGTCTTTAATTTATGTAATGCATGATTATGATGATATTTGCCCATTTTACATCCATAACAAATACATACTAGGAATTATTTCTCTTATATAATATATAACGAAAACTATTAATTACTAAATTTATTTCATTCTAAACTTTTATGATCTGTATGAGGACGGATCTAAAACATACCTCTTAAATAACATAATTCTATTAAAATTACGTCGTTTTGAATTTTTTTTTTAAAAAAAACAAGTGAGGTCGCGGGTGACATTTTTATAAATAAAAGGAATCAAATGAGACCACTCTCTTTTAATATTATTTTATTTTAAAAAAAACTTCAAAACGACGTAATTTTAATAGAGATATGCTATTTAAGAGAAGTAAATTATTTTTAATAGAGGTATGATTTAGAACCGCCTTTTATATATATATATATTGTTGGGTCATGATATTTTATATACATTGGGCCGAACTCCTTGGTGGATCCATTGGGTTATCACAATTGGATCCTGGTGTTATTGGGCATAGTCATTGAACCAAATCATTTGATTTATATCTGTTGGGTCTTAAAAGTCCTGGGCCGGATCGTTGGGCCAACCCATTGGATGATAAATATCTTCACTTAGGCTTTGACCGGTGATGATGACAAAGATAATGGCTGACTGATATCTTACATCGCATTAATGAGGATTGGACAGTCGGCCAGCGGTGGACAAAGGGGATGGGATCAACAGGTAAGCTACCTGCAGTGGGATAATGTCAGGGTGAGTCGGTGGCACGCAAAATCGGGAACTGAATATATCATAGCAAGGAAATCACACAAAAGAAAGGTAACTGATAATTTTATCTCTCTCAATACACTAGATATTTTTATCCTCCATTGTTAACCTTGTGATCGCTTTGTCTTGACTCTCACACCGAATTTATCCCCGACGATCAAGCCGTCCAAGCTTTTGGTGTTGATCGTGTTTATTGTGCAGGATCAGGACGTCTTACGTGATTGGGACGTGGCAGAAGATCTTGGCGTTAACATTGGCGCTAGAAGGAGGGCTATGTTCTAGTGCTTTTGAGTTTTCAATCACAAGCTTTCAGTTGTTCTACGTCAGAAGATGGTGAGGAGTAGAACTGTTATACCGAAGGAACAGCCGATGGCTGTAAGCTCTTTCATACAACGTATTTCTGTCAGGGATCGTCTGGGTCCCTCAAAGAGTGCTCACGGCTGCACGACTTCCAAACACGATTCAGGGGGTTCTCGTTCGAGAGCTTATGGTGAAGCCAGAAGGAGGTTAGTCTTTGCTGTTGATAAGGAGCGTGATCATAGTCGAAAGCGAGTAGAAGGTACCTCGCCTAGAACTCGGCACCGAAGTGGTCAGGATGATAAGGTTGCCAAGCTGGCGAAGATGGCAGACGAAGCGAAAAAAGCTTTAGAAGTTCTTCTGAAGCAGAGAAAAGAAGCCTATGCACTTTGAAGATATGTCTCGAGTCCGCCCTCATGACCGAAGAAGACCAAGGAGCCATACTCCTGAGCATCCGAAGAGGGTACCTCACCCTAAGGGTTCAAGAGGCTATGGCACAAGCGAGGCGAGTAGGCAATTTCAAGAGGATATTAACCCGAGAATACAAAGAAGGCACTCTGCCTTGAGTGTTCTCGCCACAGTGAAGGGCTCATCACCAAAGCAGATCTAGAAGCCGCACTCCTAGAAATCCGAGCACTTCGGCAATATTTTCAAGGCCGGTTGATGTTGTGGTCGAACATTTCTTTTTTGAAGCTGATGATAGTTAAGGAGAAAGTGAAGAGTCCAAATAAAGCCCGTAAAGATTACTTGCCAATGACGAGTTCGTGGACATTGCATACAGACGAATATTTTACTTCGGACATCAGTGCAACAAGCTATCAAGGGGTCGATCGCAATGACAATTCCATTGCCGATGCATTGTCCGAACTGGCTACTACTTAAGCAAGCACCTTTGATGGCTCTTTGTGTAAGACCCCAACTTATTATTAATGAAATTTAATTTTCTCTATTTATTATTTTGAAATAGTAAGGGTTGATTTGATTAATGTGGATAGTTAGGGTAAAATCATAAATATTTCAAAATAAGCAAGTGGTTATAAAATATTCATTGTTGTTTGGGAATATTCGTTTGGTCGTGGAATATTCTCATTTGTCGGGGAATATTAAATGACGACGGTAGAAGATTTTGTGGGCCCCATAACGCGATTGGATGAAGAAAACGACAAATATAAGTTGTTTAAAAAAATAACAGTAGTTATTCTGAATTAATCTTGTTAAAATACTCGGTGGTTAAAACACAAGAAGACTTTGCGATATTGCACCAATTATTGATTCTTACGTAAGAAGGCACTTTACTCAATAATGGTTACAAAGTAATTCTTATTCAAAGATTTTATTGATTTAATAATTCTGCGTTGATATTTTATATTCTTCGTTGTTTCAATAATTGTCATTTACGGTATTTTTCACTATCGAAGCAATAATTCATATTATCCGAATAATATTATTAGATAACATTATTGGCAAGGTCTAGAAAGTTCTGCATAAGGAGAGGTTTGGTCACCTAATTCATACCAAGAAGGAGAAATTCTTATTGGAAAGCCCCTCTTTCCTGAACTACCGTCACAGTTGATCTTGTGATTCTGTAATATTATTTGTGAATAATTAATTATTGATTTATATGATGAGAAAAATATTGATTTTATGTGGATATAGATGGAGAAATTTTTAAAATGACAATTGTTGAAAATTAATATTTTATCTCTTTCGATAAAATAATTCATTTAAATATATTATTTTAATAATATAATAATGGTGATATTTTTTACAACGAATGTGAGATATATGAGTATACTGAGGAGGAAGAGTATTTTTGTTGCAATAAATGTTTAAAACATGTTAAACATGTCGGTGGACCCCATTTATTCGATGAAATTTGATTATAGCTTGTAAAATCGCTTGGTTTGTGGATTTTGACCAATTTTTGTTTGGAATTTGGAAAAACTTTCTTCCGTAAAGTTGTAGAGAATTGAATTTTCTATAAAAATTAGCTAGTTTGAATTTTCCGACAAAAGGACTATTTATTGTGAATTATTGAAGTTAGGAGTTCAAATAATTGATTTTGGAAGTTTTAATTGTTTAAAATAACAAAACGTTTTTGTGGTTGGTTGGTGGGCACATGTGTTGCAAAAATATCTCAAATCGAATTTCTAAGTTTATGTATGATTTATATAAATTTATTAATATTTTATTTAATTTTACGCTTTGGTGTTCTAAACAATTTCCTATAAATAGGGCTTGGGTTAGAATTGAAAATCACACGAAATTGAGTTTTCTCTCTCTATATTATCGGCGTATTCTTGTGAGTATTTTGAGTATACTTTGAGTATTGCTATATCTGGTGCAAGTTCAAGTCATAGCTTTATATCCAGGTGTTTTAATTTAAATACCGATCTTTCGAGGTAAGGGATATTATTTTTTTTCGTAATGATATTATTTCTTCAATATCATTATGTTGAAATATTGATCTGAAGTTTTTATCAAATTTGGAACTTTTGGTGTTGAGTTCTTATTCACGATATACGGACTATTCACGATATCTGAGTCTTATTCACGAATACTGAAGACTATTCATCTGAAAAATGAAAAATTTTCTTTTCGTCCAAAATATCTATTCGGATACTAGCTTTGATTGTATCCATGTTTTGATCATTCTTGAATTTTACACCCATATGATTATTTTTGAGGTATTTTTGGACGTGGATAAAACAAAGTACGAATCTTTAATCCTTAATCCTTGTCATTTTATTTAACTGGATTCGTTTCTTTAAAAATATTTTTCATCATCCTCGATCTTAAATGATGATATTATTGAATATCTTTGGCTTTGTAGTGCAAAGATGAATGATTTCGATGAATATCTTTGGCCGTAGTGCAAAGATGAGCAGTGTTTAGATGAACATTTAATTAATGATGAATATCTTTGGCACTGTAGTGCAAAGATGAATATTTGATTCGGATATATATTGATTGATATTACGGGGATAAAAGATAGGCGATGTACTTTTAAATTCATACATAGAAGATAGTAGTTTGCATTCTCTACTTAACTCTTCTAATGAATTATTATTTCATTGCGAATATTGATTTAAAAACTTGTTGTCTATTGTATGCTATTAGATTTTTCCCTGTTGAAGACTAACGATAATTTGTTGTACATTATCTTAGTCATAACTGGGCTAGTTGAGCTCACCCTTTTCCTTTTTGTTCCATTTTTCTTCTCAGGAGGCGAGAATGTAGCGAGTACTAGTCGGGGTATGGAATGAAGGTTCTAGAGAGAGTTGTTTAGTAGTCCTCACCATTTTTGTAAAATAATGTATCAATAATTATGATGGGGATTTATTTGCGTGTGGATATTGTCTAGATGGCAATATCTGTATTTAAACTCACGAGTTTATATGTTGTAATAATAAAGTTGTAGTTGTTTCTGTACCATGTATTGACAACTCAGAATGGGTGATGTATACCTATTTTGGGGGCATCACAGACCGTGTATACTTGCACATATTCATTGATTGCGAAATTAATCAACAAATCTCCAGCCTTGAAAGGTAAATATCAATCTCTTCCACCTTAAACCAACCCTTAATACACCACCATGTCGTCATACTCGACTGCAGCTAGGATTATTTGTGGTTCAGAAATATTAGAAGACTGCGATTGGAAAAGTGAATCCACATGTGAACATAGATGGTCGAGTCCAGTACAAATGAAGCTATCATAACCTATCAAAGAAGCAGACTTGAAAGTGCCGTCAAAGTATGTTTTAGAAATGCTACATGAGAGGCTTCCAATGAGAAAAGAAACTTTGAAGGAGGATATGAAATTCTATTACCTTGCTTCGAATCCAAGATACTTAAATGATAATCGTCAACTAGTTCAACATCTTTAGAAAAAATATAGGCAGTAGTGGGCAACTTACCATTAACGAAAATGCTTCTTTATTCCCAAATAAGGCAAAATAAGTTCAATAATGGCTTAGCAGTGAAGACATCCAGAATCACCTTAAGAGCAAGGATTCAAAGTTGACTCTAACTAAATATCATTCGTCGAAAAAGATTATTATTATTATTAAAGGCAAATTTAATTCAAGGCCCAAAGATAATTTACCCAATGATCAAGGCAAAACAGGAAGAATAGATACATAATACTTCAGAACCATAATAAGTATATCATATAAATTCCAAGTAGAAACAGGATAAGAAAAAACTCAATTCAAAATTTCACAAAACTGAGAAAACAATAATAAGTTATGAAAGTATCTTTTCTTTGAGTGATCCCACAGTGGTAATAGTACTAAACTTGTTTGGTCTAATATATATGCCATCAGCAAGCCTGAACTTAAGCTCAATCAAATTATCCACATCCATTGAATAAACTCACAACCAAAATACCCACTTCAAATTTTCATAAACCTTCAACAAAATCCACAGAAGAATCAAAACCCGGCCCCAAAATTGCTTAAATCCCAAAAACCTTCCTTCAGATCAAAACTCAACAAGATTCCACTAAAATTAACTCAAAATATCACGTAAAACAAAACAAATCTATAAAACGAAACACATGTTCGAACAGATTAAATAGCAAATCAGTATCTCAAATTTAAGGCCAAA
The DNA here is from genome assembly GCA_020205615.1 of Panax quinquefolius. Lineage (NCBI taxonomy): Eukaryota > Viridiplantae > Streptophyta > Magnoliopsida > Apiales > Araliaceae > Panax > Panax quinquefolius. Next base: position 127,910,125 of record CM035161.1, read on the forward strand.
AAGATAATCAAGGCCCAAAGAAAGGGGATTCCGAGCGATATTATCCGATTGTGTCGAGGTGTTAGGAGAGAGCGTACGGGTTTGTGGATTTTGGCAGTGAAGAGGAGAGAGAAACTATTGAAGAGTTTGTTTGGTGTAGAAAGGAAAGTCTAAGGTTGGAAATGAAGAATACCAAGTTTACCCCTCTGTTATAAACATTACAGTTTTAGTCGGTCACTTTTGACTGGTTAAGTGAAGAAAGTGTGCCTTTTGTTAAGTAAATTAAAGTTTAGGGTGTACTTAAACACCTTTTTCAGTTTAGGGTGCAAAAATCAACAGTGGTGTAAAGTTTGGGGTGAAATTTGTATTTTAGTCGATTATAGTTGCATAAACAAAACATGAGAAAAAATAAAAAATAAAATTACACAAAATTACCGAGCTGTGTCAGTACCGCTTTATATATAGAGAGAGATGACTAAATTCTCGCTGCACTCGTGTTAACATCAGCTCTTATGTTGTAATCCAGAATAAATATAGCTTGGCAGAGAAATATGTTACTCCAGTCCGTTTTTGGTGCATACCCCTTTATTTTACATACCTTATTTATTATCTTTAGTGACGGACCAGACGATAATTTTATTCGTCGTTATAAAACAGATAAACGGTTTATGTGTTATGGCGATGGTTCGATGTGTCGCTAAAAGTTAAGACGGCGGTTCTCTGATATACACCAAATTGTCATCCAGTCCGTCGCTAAAGATGATGAGCAATGTATGTTAAATAAGAGGGTATGCACCCGATACTCTCCGTATATTACTCTCCTTGTTTTTATTTTTTATTTGTATTTCAAACCCTAATTTTAAGAAGTATAATATAATTTCATAATGAATACATCAACACTAATATAATATTAAGAATTAATTAATGAGTATCACATAAAGAAAAAAATACACTTCACATAAATAAATAAATAAAAAGTAAGCAATAATTAAACTTAAAGACAAAGTACTTCAATTAATCTTTAACCAATAGACCAACACTTGATTGGCTTGTTTTTATGTTTTGAACTTGATCTAAGGAGTTTTTTTTTTGTAAAATCTCAACTTTCATGAATAAAGATGATTTTTTCTCTAAATATCATTTTTGAATATTAAGGTGTGAATTTGTTATAATGTTATAGTTGTGGGTGATATTTATAAATTTTGTAAAGTAATCAAGTTATCATAAAATATTCGATTGGTCGGGGAATATTCATTTTAACAGGAAATATTCGTACGACGGTACAATCATTGGTGGACCCCACAACAAATTTATTGTCGGATTTAGAAAATGACAGAAATATCTTTTTATAAAAATAACGGCAAAAGTTTTATCGTTAACTGTTGAAATACCCGGTGATAAAAGTACAGTAATACGCGTGGTTGCATAGTAGCACACGGTATTTGATGCTTACATGAGAAGTCACTCAGTTATACTCAATTATTGCTACAGTAATTGCTGCATAGTATCTCACGTTATTGATTCAATTATTGTCACAATAAATTATATTATTAAATCAATAATTGATTTGACAAGTTATTCATATTATTATTTGTATTATTGACAATGTCTAGAAAATTTTATCGATGAAAGGGGTTTGGTCACCTAATTGCGCGCCAATAGGGAGAAATCCTTATCGGAAAACCCCTCTTTCCTGGGAATGATCTGGTTATTAATATTGCAAGTTATATTATTGATGAATAAATATTGTTAAAAATATTGAGGGAATTTTTATGATGTATTTTGTTATAAATTTGGCTTATAATATGAACTCCCACTTACCCATTTTTCAAAATTATCGGTGGAAAGTTATCTCAGTTTTCTTTTATATATATATAATGAAACGTGGGATGTAGGGGGGGAACATTTTGGTCACGAATTATTATTATTATTATTGTTATTATTATTATTATTATTATTATTATTATTATTATTATTATTATTATTATAAGTATTATTTTATATGAAAAATAGAATATATTATATTTTATTATGTATAGTGTTTTCATAGTGTCTTTATAGTGTTTGAATAGTAAAATTATTTTTTTTTTTGGAAAATTCAGCCGACGCCCGTGAATCAACATTGTGCAAATCGTGATTATTTTTCTTAAATAGTATCCAGCCATTCTCCTATAAATAGGATGCTCAGTTTAAAAAAGAAAATCACACCAGAATCAAAGAATTCTTCTTCTGTAATATTGAGCGTATTTCTTTAGAATTTAAGGAAGCTTTGAGTATAGAAAACAGTGAAAGTTTTCTTCAAGAATATATCCGCTATAATAGTCGAAATTGGTCTCTTTTTGAGGTAAGGGGTATTATTTATTTCATATTCGCTTAAGATATTATTTTTCGTATTCATAAGAAATTTTATTTTGTTCAATATTCGTAAGAAATATTATCTTCGTTCAATATTCGTAAGGAATATTATCTTCGTTCAATATTCGTAAGGAATATTATTTTCGTTCAATATTCGTAAGAGATATTATTTTTGTTCAATATTCGTATGAAATAATATTTTCTTCCATACTTTATAGTATGTAAGTACTATTATTTCGTTTCAGATTCTGAATTCTACACTCATTTTGTTAAGTATTGCTTCTATACTCCTTGAAATTAGTAGAATATCCTTGAAATTTGCGCTTCATCTAGTTTATTTTCATAGAAATATTATTCTGAACATTCTTGATAAGTTTTAACATTTTCATGCTGGAGTACTATTCACGGGGTACTATTTCTGAAGTACTATTCATGGGATACTATTCACCCGAGGTACTATTCATGATAAAAATTGATTTTTTTCTGTCCAAATTATTTTTGATACAATATTATTCTTGAATTTTACTCCACAAAGCAGTATTGTGTTGACAATTTGGACATTTTTAAACTCTCGATAAATTTAAAGTCTTTAATATTTATCCTTGATCTCGTTTGATTGGATTTTTATATCATTGTCATCATCCTCATAATTATATTGTGATGAAAGTCATCTTTGGCCCATAGTGCATAGATGGACTGTTGATTGGTATGATTATGACTAGTGATTATTTGGTATAATCATGACATGTAATGTTACAAGTGATGTGGATTATTTATTGAGTTGAGTCTCAGCGATAATTATTGGTATGATCATGACCACGGGTTCTTTTTGGCCATGGGAGCAAAGATGAATTGTTGTTTGGCATGATCATGACCATTGATGATAAAACGAATATCCTTATCCTGTAGTGCATGAATAATTTGTGGACGTGATACTAATGAATATCCTTGGCTCGTAGTGCATGGATAATTCAGTGATGTGGATTTTTTATTAAGCTGAGTCTCAACGATAAAATTGATGATAAACTTTTTAAATCATAGAAGATAGTAGATATCATGCTCTACTTGACTCTTCTAATAGATTGCTTGTTCCGCTACAGTTAAACTTGTTATTTATTATATTCTATCAGTTTAACACTATTGAAGGCTAACGATAATTTATTCTGCATTATCTTAATCATAATATTTCTTACTGGGCTAGTTGAGCTCACCCTTTTGTTTTCATTGTTCTCTTCAGGAAATGAGAACGTAGTTGGGACTAGTCAGGGAATGGAGTAACGGTTCGAGATGATGGCTGTAGTAGTCCTCCCTATCTTATAAAATAGTGTGATAATAATTGTAATGAAGACTCTATTTGAGTTTGGATATTGTCTAGAAAATAATATTCGTGTCAAAACTCTCAGCTATGTTTTGTCATAATTTACACGACAGTTGTATAATTAAGTTGTATTTAAATTCTGTACCATGTATTTGGCGACCCAGAATGGGTGATGTATACCTATTTTGGGGGCGTCACAGTTGGTATCAAAGCTTAGGGATATGATCCCTGGCTGAGATGTGAGACTAGAACTAGTTGGGGAGAGACGGGTAAATCCTTCGTTAGTATGACCTACCTAAGCTTATTTGTTATTTAATTGGTCGGTCAGAATATATGGATAATATATTGCATGTCAATTAACCCTTGTTTTATGGAAGTATTTGAAAATGACATCTGAAAATTAAGAGATGAACTCATATAGAGTTTTAAGTGATGAATCGAGGAGATTCATTTAAAGAATAAATATGTGAGTATAATATTTGGTTATAACAAAGATTTTATCGGGGAGTACTAATTAAGTTATTAAACTTTATTGTAGGATGTCAGGCGAAGAAGAAATTAGATATATCCATGTGGTGAGTGAAGAATTAATAGTTGCACCCGAGCTAGTCGCAAAGGTAGCAGCTGAGAGTGAGGAAGAAGAGGAACCTGTGGAAAATTTATTAGGAAAAATTTATGATCATAATGTAGAACTGCAAAATCGTATTCATGAGTTAGTAGAATAGGCTGAAGAACGGCAGACGGTCATGGAGCAAAAGGATGCAACAATTCAAGCTTATGTTACCCGATATGTGATGCTTGAACAAAAGCACTCTTTGGCAAAGTATAAGATAATAAAGCTGGAATCTAAGAATTCAAATATCAAGGATCAGCTGAAAGAAGAAATAAACTAACGAGTGAGAATGAAGGATGCATGGGTAAAAGCTGCACGACGCGTTGATATTGTGGAAAGAGAAGTCCGATCTAAGAAGGCTAAAATAGATGATATGTTTTTCTCTTTTTGGACAGCAATTGGGAGAACCCAACATCAAGTTTTGAATTACCATGTACATTGCGGTCAACCCCAATTCAATATGGATCGAAGATTAATGATTCAGGTCATGGATCAGGAGTACAAAGAAGCAGTTGAAGGTGGAATATGCCCTATAGCGAAAGTCAATTCCAGTGGTAATGATGACACCAAAGGTTGTCTCAAACAAGTCAAATTCGGTAGTTTAAGGGAGAACATTTTTGTGATGAGGAACCCGAATGAAGTTATCACGGGTAAGATAATCATAAACTCTTACGAAGTCTATACCTTATTTGATACCGGTTTTACCCATTATTTATTTCTCCTACTTGCGCTCAACGTTTAAATTTAACTCCGGAGAAATTAGACTTTGACTTATCTGTTGAAATTCCATTGGGAGAAACCTTCATTACATCCACTGTTTATAAGTATTGTTTGATTCAAATCGGTACCCTCACATTACCTGTCGATCTTATCTCTTTGAAAATACTGCATTTGATGTGATTTTAGGGATTGATTGGTTAACTACTCATCATGCTAAAATTGGTTGTTTTCGTAAGGTTGTTAGCTTTCATATTCTTAACCAACCTATTATGCGAATTCAAGCAACCAAACCACTAAAGTCAATCAATGTCATATCAAGCCATAAAGCCATGCATTTATTAAAAAACGGATGTCAAGATTTCTTAGCCCATGTCATATATTTAAATAAAAATACGTCGATTTTAAATGATATTTCTATTGTTAATAGATTTCCTGATGTATTCCCTGAAGACTTCCTGGCTTACCCCCAGAGCGTGAAATTGAATTTAGTATTGACCTTGAACCCAATACAAAACCCTCAAATAATTCTTCACCCAGAACGAATGTAACATGCGCCAAAAACGTTGACTCGAGCTGTTGAAAAATTACAGAAAAATGAATGTGGTAGCTGACGCGTTGAGCAGAAGATCATATGCGGTTACGAGTGCGACGTTGTTAACATAAAGACCCATTTCGTACGACTTACAAAAGATGAATATAGAGTTAAAGACTCTAAAAACCCACGTGAAGATAACGAATATACTATTAGAACCGACTTTAATCGATAAAGTTAAAGTTACTCAAGCTACAGACCTAGAGCTGATGCGTATGAGGAAGAAAGTAAATGAAGGTGTTATTCCGGAAGCAATAATCGGTGAAGAAGGAATACTTAGAGTCAACTCCAGACTTTATGTTCCTAACGACTCTGATTTGAATTTTAAGATCATGATGGAGGCGCACAACGCACCGTTTACAATCCATCCTGGGAGTACCAAAATGTATCGTGATCTTCGACATATATTTTGGTGGAACAATATAAAAAGAGAGATCTCGGAGTTTATCTCAAGGTGTCTAACTTGTCAGCAAGTAAAGGCGGAACATCAAGTGCCAAAAGGTCCATTGCAACCACTTGAAATTCCAGAATGGAAGTGGGAACACATTACCATGGATTTCGTTACTGGTCTTCCTAAGGTTTTTCAAGGCATAGATGCAATTTGGGTCATTGTCGATAGATTAACCAAGTCTTCTCATTCTTACCTATACGAGAAACTTATTCACTTGAAAGTCTTGCTCGTATATACATAAATGAGATTGTAAGACTGCATGGTATGCCAGTATCCATTATTTTTTATCGAGACCCAAGATTCACTTCACGATTTTGGGTTAGTTTACAGAAAGCTATGGGCACGAATTTACGATTCAGTTTGGCATATCATCCTCAAACGGACGGGCAGTCGGAAAGGACTATTCAAACTCTTGAAGATTTATTAAGACTCTGTGTCCTTGACTTCAAAGGAAGTTGGGACAAGTTCTTGCCATTAGTAGAATTCTCCTACAACAACAGTTGTCAAACAAGTATCGATATAGCCTCATTTGAGGCGTTGTATGGACGCAAGTGTCGTTCTCCAGTATGCTAGGACGAGGTGGGTGAAGTAACGTTGTTGGGACCAGAATTGGTACGAATGACAATGAAAAAGATTCAAATGGTCCGACAACGTATAAAAACCTCACAAGATTGACAAAAGAGTTATGTTGATCTTCATCAAAGGGACGTGAAATTCAATGTTGGAGATCATGTTTATTACATGTTACTTCATGGAAAGGAGTTACAAGATTTGGAAAGAGAAGAAAGTTCAATCCTCGATTCATTGGGCCATTCGAAATCCTCGATTGAGTAGGAACTGTGGCCTATAGACTCGCCTTACTGCCAAGTATATCTCGTGTTCATAACGTTTTTCACATATTTATGTTACGTAAATATGTGGAAGACCCGAACAACATTATTAATTTAGAACCGGATGAGATAACGGAAGATTTAACGTATGAAGAGGTACATGTTAAAATCTTGGATATTAAGAAACATATTCTACGCTCCAAGGTTATAGCTCAAGTCAAAGTTTTATGGATAAACAACGATGTTGAGGAAATGACCTGGGAGTTAGAATCTGAAATGAAATCAAGATATCCTCACATCTTCGACATACCAAGTAAGTATCCCAATTTTGAGGACAAAATTTCATAAGAAAAGGAAGTTGTAAAACCCCAACTTTCATGAATAAAAATCAATTTTTCTCTAAATATCATTTTTGAATATTAAGGTGTGAATTTCTTAAAATGTTATAGTTGTGGGTAATATTTCATAAGAAAAGGAAGTTGTAAAACCCCAACTTTCATGAATAAAAATCAATTTTTCTCTAAATATCATTTTTGAATATTAAGGTGTGAATTTCTTAAAATGTTATAGTTGTGGGTAATATTTACAAATTTTGTAAAGTAAACAAGTTGTCATAAAATATTTAATTAGTCGGGAAATATTCGTTTTAATGGGAAATATTCGTATGACGGCACAATCATTGGTGTACCCCCACAACGGAATTATTGTCAGAGTTAAAAAATGACTGAAATATCTTTTTATAAAAATAACTATGAAAGTTTTACAGTTAACTGTTGAAATACCCGGTGATAAAAATACGATGTCTGGCGTGGGTTTCATAGTAACACACAGTATTTGATGCTTAAGTGAGAAGTCACTCAGTTATACTAAACTATTGCTACAGTAATTGCTGCATCGTATCTCACGTTATTAATTCAATTACTGTCACAATAAATTATATTATTAAATCAATAATTAAGATGACAAGTTAATCATATTATTATTTGTATTATTGACAATGTCTAGAAAATTTTATTGATGAAAGGGGTTTGGTCACCTAATTGCGCGCCAATAGGGAGAAATCCTTATCGGAAAGCCCCTCTTTCCTGGGAATGATCTGGTTATTAATATTGCAAGTTATATTATTGATGAATAAATATTGTTAAAAATATTGAGGGAATTTTTATGATGTATTTTGTTATAAATTTGGCTTATAATATGAACTCCCACTTACCCATTTTTCAAAATTATCGGTGGAAAGTTATCTCAGTTTTGTTATATATAATAATGAAACGTGGGACGTAGGGGGGAACATTTTGGTCACGGGAGGAAGTAAATTATTATTATTATTATTATTATTATTATTATTATTATTATTATTATAAGTTCTATTTTATATGAAAAATATAATATATTATATTTTATTATGCGTAGTATTTGCAGTGTTTGCATAGTAAAATCAAATATTTTTAGAAAATTCAGCCGACGCTCGTGAATCAACACTGTGCATTTTGTTATTATTTTTCTTAAATAGTATCCAACCATTCTCTTATAAATAAGATGCTCAGTTTAAAAAAGGAAATCACACCAGAATCAGAGAATTCTTCTTTTATAATATTGAGCGTATTTCTTTAGAGTTTGAGGAAGTTTTGAGTGTAGAAAACAGTGAAAGTTTTTTTCAAGAATATATCCTCTATACCAGTCGGAATTGCTCTCTTTTTGAGATAAGGGATATTATTTATTTCATATTCGCTTACGATATTATTTTTCATACGTAAGAAATTTTATTTTGTTCAATATTCACAAGAAATATTATTTTCGTTCAATATTCGTAAGGAATATTATCTTTGTTCAATATTTGTAAGAAATATTATTTTCGTTCAATATTCGTAAGGAATATTATCTTTGTTCAATATTCGTAAGTAATATTATTTTCGTTCAATATTCGTAAGGGATATTATTTTTGTGTTTATAGTCTATTTTTACTAATTTCATCATTCCGGACTCAAATATCACGTCTGCGTCTCCAAATTCAACTCCGAACTCAAATTCTATTATAATAACATTCATCATTAATATCATAACTCACAATATTTAACAACCAGGTCGTTCCCAGGAAAGAGGGGGCTTTCCAATAAGGATTTCTCCCTATTGGCGCGCAATTAGGTGACCAAACCTCTCCTTGTGAACTTAGACATTGTAAATATTGCGATTTAATAATATGAATAACTTTGTTGTCTCAATTATTGATTTAATAATATATCATATAATGCAGATGATACTGTGATAATAATCGAATCAATAATATGAGAGATATGATGCAAAGCAATTACTATAACAATAATTGAGTATAAGCGGTGACTTCTCACGTAAGCATCGATAATCAATCTGGTGTTACTCTTAACTACTACAGACGTATTCTTGTACTTTTACTCTAGGGTAGTTCAACATTTTAACGGTAAAACTTCCGTAGTTATTTTCATAAAAATATTTTTGTCGTTTTCTCAATCAAACAATAATTCCGTTAATGGGGTCCACTGAATGATTGTGTCATCGCATCTGAATATTTCTGTTAAAAAGAATATTCCCCACTAATCGAATATTATATAACAACTTGCGTACTTTGTAAAATTTATAAATATTACCCACAACTATAACGTTATCTCAAATCCACACCAAAATTTTGAAAAAAATATTTTGAGAAAATTAAATCTTTATTAAGTAAAAACGGGGTCTCTGATCTCCCCTCCTTATGAAATTTTGCCCGAAAAATTTACGTACGTACACAGTATGGCGAAGATGTGAGGATACCTTGAATATATTTATCGTCAAAACATTAAATTCATCTTTGCAATACTACCAAAGATATTCATTAACAATTCATCTTGCACTACATGTGCCAATTTGTATAACTAATAATCAACAGTTCATCTTTGCACTACGGACCAAAGATATATACAATAAAACCAATAATGTTGAGACTCGACTTAATAGTATCACGACCACGAATTATCCATACACTTCTACGGGCCGAGGATATTTGTGTTTTCAATTCTGATCGTGATTATCTTAGAATAATCCCTCGGTCATAATTATACCAAGTCCATCTATGCACTACTGAATCAAAGATGACTTTTACCACATCATTTGTAACATTACGGTCATGATTATACCAAGAATAATCTCTCGGTCATAATCATACCAAGTCCATCTACGACTACTGTGCCATGAGATGACTTTCAACAAAATATAAATATGATGAGTAGTTAATCAATCGATTCCTAAAATCACATCAAAGCAAGTATTTTCAAAGAGATAAGATCGACGAAGTAGCGTGAAAGTGTCGATTTGAAATAAGATTTATAAACAGTGGAGGTAACGAAAGTTTCTCCTAACGAAGTTTCAACCAATAAGTTAAAGTCTAACTTCTCAGGAGTCAAATTTAAACGTTGAACACAACTAGGTGAAATATAAGAGTGGGTAGAACTAGTATCGAATCAGATATAGACTTCATAAGAGTTTATAATTAACTTACCCGTAATAACTTCGTTCGGGTTTCTTGATAAACGCTCTCACTTAAACTACCGGATTTGACTTTGCTATAGGGTACATTCCACCCTTAAGTGCTTCGTCACATTCCTGATCCATGATTTGAGTCATTATTCTCCGATCCATATCGAGTTGGGGTTGGTAGCTTCTGCTTGTGGTAATTAGAATTGATGTTGGATTCTCCTAATTGTTTTCAAAAGCAAAATCCATTTCATCTATTTTGACTTTATTGGATCAGACGTCTTTTTCGACAATATCAACGCGTCGTGCGACTTTTACCCACGCATCATCTATTCTCCTTCGTTCAGTTGTTTCTGCTTTCATCAGATCTTTGATCAAAGCATTCTCAGATTCCAGCTCTAATATCTTATACTTTGCCAAAGAGTGCTTCTTTTCAAGCATCGCACATCGGGTAACATAATTTTGAATTGTTGCATCTCTTTGCTCTACAACCGCCTGCCGTTCTTCTGCCTGCTCTTCTAACTCATGAATACGATTTTATAATTCTAAATTTTTATCATAAAATTCTTCTAATAAATTTTCCTCAGGTTCCTCTTCTTCCTCACTCTCAATTGCTACCTCTGCGACTAGCTCGGGTGCAACTATTAGTTCTTCACTCGCCACGTAGATATCTCTAATTTCATCTTCGTCTGACATCACATTAACTTGGTTAGTGGTTAAAGGTGTCTCAATGGTCTCATTCACTCCATTGCTAACATTTTTAGCTGCCATTTTCAAACACTGCCACAAAACAAGAGTTGATTGACATATCACATATTATCCTATATATACCATGACCAATTAAATACAAAATAAACTTAGGTAGGTCATACTAGTGAAGTAATTCAAAATCTCTCCCTCCTAGTTCTTATCTCACATCTCACCGAGGATCATATCCTAAGCTTTGATACCTGTTGTGGCGCCCCAAAATTAAGTATTCATCACCCATCTTGAGTCACCAAATACATGGTACGTAATTCAAATATAACTTAATAATACAAATTGTCGTGTAAAAATGACGTGAAACATAAACCCGAGAGTTTTAATAAGAATATTGTCATCAGACAATATCCACACCCAATGGAGTCTTCATTACATTTATTGTCACACTATTTAACGTAATAGTGATGACTACTAATGCTATCATCTCGGACCATCACTCCGGTTCCCGACTAACTAGTCATTTACGTTCTCATTTCTGAAGAGAACAAATTGAAAGAAAGGGTGAGCTTAACTAGCCCGAAGAAGAAATATTATGACTAAGATAATGTAGAATAAATTATCATTAGTCTTCAATAATGTTAAACTGATAAAATATAATAGACATCAAGTTTAACTGCAGCGGAACAAGCAATCCATTGGAAAAGTCAAGTAGAGAATAAAATCTACTATCTTCTATGATTTAAAAAGGGTTTTCATCAATTTTTATCGCCGAGACTCAGCTTAATAAATAAACCACATCTTCGAATCATTCCTGTACTACGGGCCAAGGATATTCATTAAATCATCAATGGTCATGACTATACTGAATAATCCCTAGTCATAATTATACCAAGTCCATCTCTGCACGTAAGCCAAAGATATACAATTCAATAATCCACAGTCCATCTTTGCACGTAAGTCAAGATAACTTTTATCACCATATAAGCATGATGATGATGACAATGATATAAACATTAATCAACTGAAAACAAGGATAAATATTAAAGACTTTAAATTTATCCAAATATTATCAATCACATAATAAATTCACAATCTAATATTATTAATATCATAACAATATTTTAATCACGTCTTAAACTTATAAACAATTTATTTCAATTCTTTATACTTTACCAAATAATGCATTTAATCATTCAAAAATGCCAAACTCATAAGATTTCATCACCAATGATCAAATCCCTTATCAAAAATCTGCATATACCTTATATAGGATTTCCAAGCCATAAAATCCTATTTTTCCAACTTTGTTATTTCACATAACATATTTAACTCATATGTTCGTAACTAAATAATTTTCATAAAAAATACCAAATCAGTCCCAAAAATATTTCTTTTCTAGGATTTAGCGAGAATATAGTCCCATAATGAACATATATTTTTTCTAATTTTTAAAATTCATTTACTATTTTTCAAAATCAATTTCTAATTAATTCCTTAAGAAATTAGGCGCCTCAAGTTTAACTCGTAAATTCCCAAATCTTGGCGAGGATCTTACACATGTTAACGTGAGCTTCGGTTTAAATTTCATGGTCATTGGAGTTATAGAACTACGGTTATAGCGTTTTTAAATGAAAAAACCTAAATATTGGTCATAACTTGCTCATTTTAAGTCGGAATGAGCTCATTTTTAGACAGGAGGTACTTTATACCATAAACTTTCATGTCCCAAAAGGCCGGAATTTTTCTCATAAATTAAGTGGCCGAAATAGCCCCTTTAAGTTTCTGGGCAGTAGCATTTTCCTCTTTTGCAGCTTTGGACTCCTTTGCTAAAAACAGTCCACACGAAAATCTACCACACCTTTTCCAGTGATTCCGCTTGGATAAGTTATATAACTCATAGATCTAACTCTAGAACTTGACCACACTCAAAAATTCAAAATATAATAGGAGATATGGTCAATTGAATTTCATGTTCCATTTTTACCAAAATTTAATTTTTCAACCCTTTGTGATTTCTAAGAAACTTTCATATTTTCACATAATAACCAACATAACTCATCATAACACTTACTAATACCACATATACCCACGATTTTCATCAGTCCAATGCTTTTATTATGACTCTCATCATAATCAACGTAAACAGATCATTTCCATAATTTAATAAGGAATGAATACAAAGGATCATTCACCGTGCATGTGGTAATTCACATGGCGAGTTATTCCAATGAATAATAAAGAATGGAATAACAAAATGATTCACCATGCATGCGATAGAGACCGCACATCTGAGTTATTCCAACGAATAATAATAAAGAATGGAACCAGTCGGTGAAATTACAGACCATAACCCACAGGATATTCAATGAGAATAATAAATAATGGAACCAGTCCGGCTAAACGCACGCATGAGGATATTCCGACAGAATAGTAAAGAATGGAATAATGAAGAAGTTCACCGTATATGCGATTGCCGCATAAGCAGTTATTCCAACATAATAATAAAGAATGGAATAACAGAAGAAGTTCACCATGTATGCGGTACTTCGCATAAACAAGTTATTCCAACATAATAATAAATAATGGAATAACAGAAGAAGTTCACCATGTATGCGGTACTTCGCATAAACAAGTTATTCCAACATAATAATAAAAAATTGAATAACAGAAGAAGTTCACCATGTATGCGATACTTAGCATAAGCAAAGTTATTCCAACATAATAATAAAAATGGAATAATGAAGAAGTTCACCGTGTATGCGGACTTCTCATAAAATGAGTTATTCCAAATAATAATAAAAAATGGAATAATGAAGTTCTTCTTCATGAATAAGAAAGAAATAATACCCCTTACCTCAAAAGAAAAGCTGGATCTTTGGAATAGTGAGGTAGCAAACTTCTTCTTCTTTCTCTATAATTTCTCTCTATAATAATTCCTCTATAGCTTTTGTGAATTGGTGAGAAATGAAGGAAGAATGAGCTTCTATTTATAGAAAAATATAGTTTCGATAATTGCACGTTTTGGGACTCGAAATATTACAGTACAATACCTCCAAGTTTTCTTTCATTTTTAATTCAGTCATCCAAGTATTATCAAACTTGCACCACCTCCCCTAATAGTAAATCATGTGAATCAATAGTAAATCATGTGACTCAACAGTTCTAAACATGTGAAAAAATTAATTACAGTATATTACCTCCATCTATACCTCAATTTTTAACTTAGTCATGCAAGTATCATCAATCTTGCACCAACTCCCCTAATAGTATAAGAATGTGATTCAATAGTATACACATGTGAACAAATAGTTATATGAGCATGTGAATTAGTAGCAATTAATTACTCATTACCCGATTAATTACCCGGTTGGTCAATATAACTTCCAGACATCAATTACTATCGAAATAAATGTCGATTTCTACTAACAGTAACAATCCCAACACAATGGAAATATTTTTCTCAAAAATTTTATTTTTGAAATTTCGAAGTTTGACTTTTTTCGAAAAAGTCACCTGTTGACTTTTTTTGACCAAAAAGTCAACTCGAAAAATTTTGTGTTTATAGTCTATTTCTACTAATTTCATCGTTTCGGACTCAAATATCACATCCGCGTCTCCAAATTCAACTCCGAACTCAAATTCGATTATAATAACATTCATCATTAATATCATAACTCACAATATTTAACAACCAAATCGTTCCCAGGAAAGAGGGGGCTTTCCAATAAGGATTTCTCCCTATTGGCGCGCAATTAGGTGACCAAACCTCTCCTTGACAGAACTTCTAGACATTGTAAATATTATAATTTAATAATATGAATAACTTTATCGTCTCAATTATTGATTTAATAATATATCATATAATGCAGATGATACTGTGATAATAATCGAATCAATAATATGAGAGATATGATGCAGCAATTACTATAGCAGTAATTGAGTATAATTGAGTGACTTCTCACGTAAGCATCAATAATCAATATCGTGTGCTACTATGTAACCACGCGTATTACTGTACTTTTACTACCGGGTAGTTCAACAGTTTTAACGGTAAAACTTCCGCCGTTATTTTCATAAAAATATTTTTTGTCGTTTTCTTAATCCAAATAATAATTCCATTTGTGGGATCCCTGATGATGATTGTAGGTCGCCGCGAATAATATTCCCCTGTTAAAACAAATATTCTCCGACCAATCGAATATTATATAACTTGCGTACTTTGTAAAATTTATAAATATTACCCACAACTATAACGTTATCTCAAATCCACACCAAAATTTTGAAAACAATATTTCGAGAAAATTAAATCTTTATTCGTAAAATTTGGGGTCTCACACTATTCATGACAAAAATTGATTTCTTTTCTGTGCAAATTATTTTTGATACAATTTTATTCTTGAATTTTACTCCACAAAGCAGTATCATATTAACAATTTAGACATTTGTAAGCTCTGGATAAATTTAAAGTCTTTAATATTTATCCTTGATCTCGTTTGATTTAATTTTTATATCATTGTCATCATCCTCATACTTATATTGCGATGAAAGTCATCTTTGGCCCGTAGTGCATAGATGAACTGTTAATTGGTATGATTATGACCAATGATTATTCGGTATAATCATGACCTGTAATGTTACAAGTGATGTGGATTATTTATTGAGCTGAGTCTCAGCGACAGTTATTGGTATGATCATGACCATGAGTTCTCTTCGGTCAAGGGTGCAAAGATGAATTGTTGTTTGGCATGATCATGACCATTAATGATAACACGAGTATCATTGGCCTGTAGTGCATGGATAATTCGTGGACGTGATACTAATGAATATTCTTGGCCCGTAGTGCATGGATAATTCAGTGATGTGAATTTTTTATTAAGCTAAGTCTCAGCGATAAAATTGATGATAAACTTTTTAAATCATAAAAGATAGTAGATATCATGCTCTACTTGACTCTTCTAATGGATTGCTTGTTCTGATGCAGTTAAACTTATTGTTTATTGTATTCTATCAGTTTAATACTGTTGAAGGCTAACGATATTTTATTCTGCATTATCTTAGTCATAATATTTCTTACTGAGCTAGTTGAGCTCACCATTTTGCTTTTATTGTTCTAGACTCTTCAGGAAATGAGAACGTAGCTATGACTAGTCGGGGAATGGAGTGACGGTCCGAGATGGTGGTTGTAGTAGTCATCACTATTTTATAAAATAGTGTGATAATAATTGTAATGAGGACTTCATTTGAGTTTGGATATTATCTAGAAGACAATATTCGTGTCAAAACTCTCAGTTATGTTTTGTCGTATTTTACACGACAGTTGTATAATTAAGTTGTACTTAAATTCTGTACCATATATTTGGCGATACAAAATGAGTGATGTATACGTATTTTGGAGGCGTCATATTTTTATTCATTGTTGTATAGCATTGGAATGCAATATGATTTTATTATTTCTAAATTATTTGATATTTTATATAATCTAAATGAATTAATTATATATTTTTTAAATTATTATTTATGAAAAAGTATTACGAATAAGAAATAATATAAATATAAATAATTAATAATATATTTAATACTATATAATTATTATTATGAATTATTATGCAGAACTCTAAAATATCATTTATGTGAATTCTACCGGTACACTAACCTATGTAGTACTCCCTCCGTTCCTTAATATAAGTCGTTTTAGAGAAATATTTTTATTCCTTAATATAAGTCGTTTGAGAATTTCAAATAAGTATTAATTGTTTAGTTTCCAATATTACCCCAAGTATTAAATGTAATTTTGGTTCTCACTATTTTATGTTCAATAAATAACAATATCTTATTTTAATACAAGGGCGATATAGACAATTGATATTATAATTAATATTATACAATAATTATTTTAATATTTGTGCACAACTCTAAAAGCGGCTATATTATATTAAAGAACAGAGAGAGTAATATTATCGGTTCAATAAATGGCCTGCATGAGGATACTTATTTCCATTAATTATTACTCCCCATTCTTTTTAATTAACATTTTGTGAATAAACAGAATGATTAAGAAATACTACAATTAATAATTTGTTGATAGATTAAAATGAGTATTACATTTTAATATTACTCTTTAAAATCATGAAGAAAAAAAATAAACAAATTAATATTTAATGTAGGGATAATTTAGTAAATTAAGTCATTAATATTTGAAATCTATAAATAAAAAAATAAATTTACTCTGTAAAAGACAAATAAAAATGAACGAGGGGAGTAATTGCTTTTTAATACAAATTGAGGAGTAATGACATTTTTACGATAAAAAAAAAAGGAAAGGAAATTGGTAGTTTCGTAAAATCCTCGTTCATAGAGTACCAACAATTAAATAGTACTCCATTTGTTTCTTAATATAAATCGTTTTAGGAAATTATTTTTGTTCTTTAATATAAGTCGTTTGAGAATTTTAAGCAAGTATTAATGACTTAATTTCTAATATTATCCAAATAAATAAATATAACTTTGGTTATCTTACTATTTTTTGCCCAATAAATAACATTATCTTTTCTCAATATAAGAACAATATAGACAATTAATATTATATTTAATACTATATAATTATTTTTTTACACAACTCTAAAACGACTTATATTAAAGAATAGGGCTACAATTATATTTTGAGAATTACTTCCCTCAAACAAAAAAATAATTTGAGAATAACTCATCTAGATGCAAACGTTTGTGAGAAATATATAGGATGCTATTAAAGCTATCTTTGAATTAGAGGAATGAAAATGGTGAAGAAATAAAATAGAGAGAGGAATGGAATGGTGAGTATAATGATTTATTTTATTATTGATTAAAATGAATTATTTTATATTCTTTTCTAAAGAATAAAATTCACAAATTTAGTAAGAATGATAATGATTTATTCTATTTCAATGGAACAACAAAACACGACCTTTTATATTTAATAAAAATATTTATTTGTTAAAGACCATATTTATTTCGTGAATTAAAGAGCACCAGAATCCTCACCATATTTGTTTCGTGAATGAAAGCCCCAGCCCCATGGACCCTACACACACCGCAATGCAATGATGTATCTAATTATTTTTTTAATTTTGCAAATGATATTTGTTAACGCCAAGTTTTGTTTGCGCGTCCAATCACAGAATTCACGCGCTAGAACCTGCACAATAACAGATCACACAGAAGTTTGACGGCTTGTGCCGCCGGGAGATAGCTCCGGTGTGAGAATAAGTACAAGCCGTTACAAGGTTTAACAATGAAGGCTAAATGTTTAGTGCTCAAAAGTAGGAATTACCTGTTAATTGTAACCTTGGCCTTATATTTATAATACTCTCTCCACCTTAGAATCCTTCTCTGAGTCGGGTTAGGACTCCAAGTCATGGCAGTTACCATAACTTGGGTCCAACACAATCTCCTTAAAAGGTGCAAATAGAATCCAATCCAATCACTACCTTTGGAGTTACCTTACTCAATTATGATTAGGATGCCAAACTCTGCACGCAGGAGAGCCCACTGTGCAGGCCCAAACAATCCCACCATCAAGTCTGAGTCTCGGCCCAAAGGACTCGAAGACCCGACCCCGAACACCACACAACAAGGTAAGGCTCCAGCCCGAGGGGCTCAGATACCGAACCCGAAGACATCCACTAAGATGAGGCTCCGGCCCAAAAGGACTCGGACGCCGACCCGAAAAGCTCCAACCTCTCCATAGGTTTCGGCCCAGTGGATTCATAAACCCCTTCTAATGTCAGGCCTTCGGCCCACACGAAGGTTGGCAAAACGCTCCTGAACATTGCCCCCCAATCTCTGATTGTAATATATTTATAATTAGAGACTTGAAAGGTCAGATATTCGAGAGGTCACGATAGCTAATGATACGTTGTATGGGGAAGCCAAACGGTCCATCCTCGATATTCGAAACGTTGCACACCTTTTCACGCCTGGACCCACCTTAAGCATTTAATAGCCGCCCTTGGGTTCCGGGCTAACGGACTTATAAAAACCCCCTTTCCCCAATCATTTCCACCTTTACTGACTTCTTCATCTCAAACTCTCTGCATTTAAACTTTCCGGCAAGGCGATTTTCGGCGAATACTCAACTCCTCCCTATTCTTGCTGATTTTAATCACTCTACCTGTTTTCGAGCTCCATTCTTATCCGTTTTCTTCCTAAAAACTCACATCTGTGTCTCATTCCCCTCAATCTTGCACTAAATGGCTGATTTTAACATTCCTCCGGCTACTGAGCCTGTTCTTCCATCTGTCAGCACCGGCGATCTGATACCGGTTGAACTACCAGTTGCATCCTCCGATAACCCTTCCTCCTCGGTACTCCCTACCCCCATCAGCGCCGAAGCCAGGATCCGAAATGCTTACCACTCCCAAGAGGAGTTTTCTCATCTCCACACCCCGTCAACCATCACACCCTCTCAAATCTCTGACATCCGAACCCTCTTCAAAATCCCCCAAGAATATAAGCTTCGGGCACCCAATCCCAACGAGAAAATGTTTTGGAGGCCCGAAGGCGAATGGGTGGTCGTCCCCCTATACCTCCTAAAATATGGGGTTCGGTTTCCCCTTCATGAATTCATTTCTTCCTTTTTCTGTTTTGCCGGGATCGGGTTCGAACAGCTTGTGCCGAACTCATACATCTATTTAGTTTCTTTCATTGCTTTATGCCAAGAACTCAGGATCACTCCTGGTCTTGACTTCTTCTTCGCCCTATTCACCGTTAGTGGGTCGAAAGAGCCAGGCCTTCGTCAGTTAAACAAACGACCCAACCGATCCGTTCTCATCAAGACCCCATC
Organism: Panax quinquefolius; assembly: GCA_020205615.1. NCBI lineage: Eukaryota > Viridiplantae > Streptophyta > Magnoliopsida > Apiales > Araliaceae > Panax > Panax quinquefolius. The sequence goes on from CM035161.1 coordinate 127,929,995, forward strand.
GAGCAACAAGGGGTGGCATGACAAGTGGTTCTTCACCAGGGGAACTGACCTCTACCTCCTTCCTCACTGGGCCCTTCCCGAGGACCCCGTTGCTAAAGTTGCCAAATTTCCCAAGGATCGGGCCGACGCCTTCAAGGCCTTTTACAGGACACTGAGCAAGACCGAATGGAGTCTGACTGCCTTGTCCAACGAAGCCTGGTTATACAAACACGGCTGTAAGCATCTTCCTCTTTAAATTCCTTTCTTTGCATTTTGATATTTTATACATTAACTCCTTCTCTTCTGTGCAGTAACCATTTTCAAACCCAAAGGTGCCGATGACTCTCTAGCACCTCCTCCTACTACCACCGGGCCAATTAGACATCCGGTGGCCGATGATGCTCCTGACGAGGACACCATTCCTATCACCGAGCTCTCTCTGGGTTCTATTTCGGGGCCCGAGCCTCCCACCACCACCAAAAATGCCTTAAAGATGAGTCGGGCCGAGAAAGCGGCTCAATTAAAGAAGGTCAAAAAATCCTCCAAGCCCACTGTGAAAGCTTCTACCAAGGCCACTCCTGTGGTATCCCCGAAGCCGACTCCTCCGCCCCCTACACAAGTCGCTGTGATCGAGGATTCGGAGGAGACCGAAGAGGTCCCTCTCGAACCTCGATCCAAGAAACTACGACTCACCGAAGTGTCCGAGCAGCCAACTCCCGAGCAACAAGTGGTCGAGGTTGATCCTGTTGTCGCATCAACACCCTCCTCCAAACCGAGCTCATCCCACAGTTCTCCCACCACCTGTTGGCCAAAGAGCCCTTCCGAAGTGTTCCCTTTCCAGTTGTTTAACGCTTTCAAGTTATCTGGTGATGATGGCCGCTTCGAAGGGTTCACTTTTGAAGACTACCTGGTGGCCTACGTTCGAGCCCAGTGCCAGGTAATTCACAGATCGGGTAAATTTTCCTGCTATTTTTCATATTTTATGTCGTATAGCTGATTCATTTCTTCTGATTTAGGCCAACGCCATTTTATCTCGGGCCATTCCACCTCTAGCTCGAACGACCCGAAAGGATGTTCAACTAAGGTCGGATGTTATGCTGCTCGAGGATGAAGTTCGAGGCCTTAAGGTGGATCTGAAGAAGGAGAGGGATTCTCACACTGAGACCTGGAATAAGGCGACCCAGGCCGGGTGCCAGGCCGACGAACTAAAAGAACAATACTCCTTACTTCAACATGAGTTCTTCGGTCTTGAGGGCCATGCCAAGAAGTTGGTCGAGGACAAGGAGCATCTGGCTTCCGAGGTCAAGGATCGGGAGAAGGCGGTGGACACCATCGCTAAGAAGTATGCTGAGGTTTTGGACCAGATGAGGCACGTGATGCGTGAAAACACCACCCTATCCATGGCCAAAGCCAATCTTTTCGGGAAGCTCATAGAGACCAAGCAATGACAGTAATCGTAGAAATCTGAAGAGTCGAAGCTTTGAACGATAAGGTCATGACCCAATTTTGAGAAGGGTATGAAGCTTATTGGGAAAAGGCTAAGGCAAAGCTGATGGCTGTCGGGCTCGATATCTTCATCCTCGACTCTTCTGATGATGAATATGAGGCCGACGCTGAGGACAACCTTCCTCCTGAATAGCTCTTGTTAGGACTTATACTTTTTATTATCCCTTTTTGCTTGTACTCTGCCCGAATCGTAAGCGATCGAGTTTTGTAAAAATTCCAAGGTATAAATAGAATATCCTTGTTTATAATTTTTGTTATCAGTTATACTCGTGACTAATCTCGATCGGTTATTTCTTCCCGAACCTTTTGATCGGATTGTGCTTGAAGTTTTTCTGATTTAAAAAATCTAAAGTTTTCACGATCAGTTATGCTCGGGACTTATCTCGATCAGCGGTGTCTTTTCGAACCTTCTGATCGGATAGTGCCCGAAGCTTATCCGTTCGAGTATTAAGAGACATATGAATATAGATGAAGTTAAGCATCGCCAAAGAAAACTTTCATTTATTTCACTTAAGATTGAAAGGTTACATGGATAAAGAAAAGAATGACATAACTATTACTGGTAAAATTTTCTAAGTCTTCCAGCATGCCATGTATTCTTTACTTCCGAACCATCCATTGCTCAAAGCCAATATGTACCTGGCTTCGGCACCTCTACCACTTCATAAGGTCCCTTCCAATTAGGCATTAACTTGCCAGTGTTCTGGGGGGTTGATGCCTCCGACTTTCGGAGGACCAAATCTCATACTGCAAACCTCTCGGCTTCACCTTCTGATTATAGTGTCGGGCTATTCGCTGTTGATAGATAGCCAACCTCATCACAACTGAATCCCGAACTTCCTCCAACAGATCCAAGTTTGTTTTCAAACCTTCATCATCATCTGACTCTTTGTCTTGGTGACGAAGGGTGGGGGATCCGATCTCAACTGGTATGAGTGCATCGGTCCCGTATGCCAGTCTGAACGGAGAGTCCCCGGTTGTCATCCTCGGAGTAGTCCGATATGCCCACAAAACAGACAGCAGCTCCTCGGGCCACCGACCCTTTAATTCATCCAACCTTCTTTTGATCCCGTTGAGCAAGGTTTGGTTGGTCACTTCTACTTGACCATTCGATTGAGGATGAGCGACCGAGGTCTTGCGATGCTGAATCCCCAAATCTTTTAGAAAACCCTCAAACTTTGATCCCACGAACTGTCTGCCATTATCTGAGACCACTGCCATAGGGATACCAAAGCGATAGACCACTCCTTCTTTGAAGAACTTCAAACATTCTTGTTCAGTGATCTGCTGTAGTGGTTTGGCTTCGACCCATTTCGTTATATAATCGATAGCTACGATCACAAAGATAACTTGTCCCTTGGCCTTCGGCAGAGGCCCTAGGATGTCAATTCCCCATATAGCAAAGGGTATCGGGGATAAGACCGAATACAGCTCTTCGAGAGGCTGATGTGGAATAGTGTTGGTCAGCTGACACTTTGGACATCTACTGACGAATTCTTTGGCCTCCGTGTAGATAGTCGGCCAGTAATACCCCTGTCTCAAAATCTTATGTGCTAGTGACTTTGCTCCCATGTGATCCCCACAGATCCCTTCATGTACCTCCCGAAGAGTATAGTCTGCCTCTGATGGAGTTAGGCATTTGAGCAGTGGAGAGATAAAGGCCATTCGGTATAGATCCCCATCAATGAGGACGAAGTTCGAGCTTCGGTGTTTGATTTGTCTTGCTAGGATTTGGTCCGAAGGGAGGGTCCCATCTGCCAGATAGGAGATATACGGCGTGAGCCAGCAGTCAAGTCGGTTCAGAGCTAGCACTTCTGTCTTCGGAACACTGGGCCTTTCTAAAACCTCCAGGTATTCCAATCCATTGAAGGAGCTTACTTCGGTGGTTGCTAACCTCGCTAGGGCATCTGTTATTGTATTATCTGACCGATCCACCCCCTGAGAACTGTGCGATGTGAAGTATGCGAGCTTATCCTTTACTTCGGCCAGATACTTTGACATTCTTTCCCCCCGAGCCTCATACACACCCGACAACTGCTTGACCACCAGCTGCGAATCACTGTAGATGACCAACCTCTGTACCTCAAGCTCAAGACCGGCCGTATTCTCGCTAGGATGGCCTCGTACTCTGCCGTTGTTGTTGTGGCCATGAAACCAAATCGAATACTTTCTTTGTACCTTGAACCTTCGGGACTTGTCGAATGACCCACCCCATTGACGTCTGAAGTTGCTGACCCATCCACGTATAAGGTCCATAAGGTCTGGCCTTGTTGGGTTTCGGCCACTATGCTCACGTCTGACTCTGTAAAGGAACACTCTACCACGAAATCTGCTAAGGCCTGCCCTTTGATTGCCGTTTGGGGATGATATTTTATAGCAAACTGTGTCAATTCCATTGCCCATGCGGCCAACCGACCTGATACCTCTGGCTTGTGCAAATTCTTTTTTAACGGCTGATCCATGTACACCACTATTAACCGACCTTGGAAATAGTGCCTGAGCTTCCTGCTAGCAATTATTAAGGCATAGGCGAACTTTTCCAGGTTCGGGTATCTTGTCTCTGCATCCCGAAGAACATGGCTGACGTAGTATACCGGGAACTACTTTCCTCCCTAGTCCCTTACCAAAGCAGCTCCTACAGCCATCGAACTCGCTGCCAGGTACAAGTATAAAGGTTCCGAAGGGATCGGTTTTATTAATAGCGGTGCCGAAGACAGATATGCTTTGATCCCTTGAAACGCGTTTTCGCACTCCGACATCCACTAGAAACTCTTATCATTCTTCGGACCCTTGAGAGTGTCAAAAAAGGGTAGACATCTTTCAGCTGACCTCGACACGAATCTCCGAAGGGCAGCTATCCGGCTCGTCAACCTCTGTACATCTTTGTATGTCTTTGGAGATTTCATGTCTAAGATCACCGCAATTTTTTTTGGATTGGCTTCGATTCCCCTTTTGCTTACCAAGTAACCCAGAAATTTTCCTGAACCCAAACCGAAGGTGCATTTGGTCGAGTTGACCTCGGTTTAATGCTTCACTTACAGTTTTAAGCGATCTTCGGGTCTTCCAAACGATCTAGGACTGACATACTTTTTACGATCATGTCGTCCACGTACACTTCCATACTCCGACCCAGCTGCCTTTTGAATACCAAGTTCATCATCTGTTAGTCAGTTGCCCCTGCATTCAGCAATCCGAATGTCATCTTCCGATACGCATATATGGCCCGATGAGTGATGAAGCTTGTCTTTGGGATGTCGTCCTTGCACATCGAAATTTGGTGGTATCCCGAGAAATCATCCATGAAACTTAACATTCCATACCCCGAGGTGGCATCAATCAGCTGGTCTATGTTGGGTAAGGGGTAGAAATCTTTTGGGCATGCCTTATTCAGATCCGTGTAGTCGATGCACATCCTCCACTTCCCATTTTGCTTCTGAACCAATACCACATTCGTCAGCCATTTGGGATAGTAGATTTCGAAGATGAACCCCGCCTCTAGTAATTTAGTAACCTCATCATCTATGATCCTCTGCCTTTTCGGGGCGAAGATCCTTCTCTTTTGTATACTGGTTTTCTCTTCGGGTCTGTATGTAGCCTGTGTAGCGCCACCGATTCACTTACCCCTGGCATATCGCTAGGCTCCCAAACAAAAATATCGGCGTATACCCGAAGCAAGTTCACCAACCCAGTCCGTAATGGTTCTGTTAAACCTGCTCCAATCTTTATCAATTTTTTTGGATTCCCAGTTAACAACTCCACGTCTTCTGTCTCTTCTGCCGGCAGTGCCATCGGTTCAGTACTGCTCTCAGTGAATGGCTCTATCTCGATGGCCATTGTCTATTTGCTGGCCTGGACCCCTGAGGAAATCAAAGTATTCCGATAACACCTTCGGGCAATGTCCAGATCACCTTTTACCTCCCCGATCCCGTTTGGTGTTGGAAACTTGATTTTGAAGTGAGGTATAGACGTCACTGTCTGCAATGCTGCTAATGTCGGTCTCCCCAATATGGCGTTGTAGGCCGAATCCACTTGTACTACGAAATTTTTTACCATTATTTCTGCTTCCTGAGGGGCTCTGCCAAACATGATTGGTAGCTCTATCATACCTAACACATGCACCGGGTCGCCACTGAAATCGTATAATGGACCCTCTCCTCCCAATTCCATTTTCTTTCCTCCCAGATCCATCCTCTGATAGGCATGCGTGTAGAGTATGTCAACCGAGGACCCGTTATCGATCATCATCCTTTTCATGTCTCTCTTGGCCGGGCACATGCAGTTATTACCGCCGCCCGTCGTGTGGTTCGATGTGGTGATGAGGATAGTCTTCGTCCCAGAAGGAGATGGTCACTCACGGATATGCCCTATCCTTTACAGGCGATGAACCATTCGCCTTGACACTACTCGAGATGCCCACTCCTTTTCCTTCCAGTAACACGCCCTACAAACCCGCCCAAAATCACATCAATAACTCCTCAGGCTTGTGGGTGCGGTTGCAACTGTGTTTACCGAGTTGGTTCCCTATTCTCCTCCCGGGGGGCTTCTGAGCCTTCTCGACCAACCACATACTTCACCAGTTGCCCGTTCTGGACGTTCTTTTCTATCAGATCCTTCAAGTTGTTATAATCCTCCGTCGTATGCCCCCGACTCTGATGGTATGCACAATACTTGTTCTGACCCCTTTTCCTAGGCTTCGGGATCGTTTGGCATGGTTCAAAAAAGGGCTTGTTCCGCATCTCCTCTAGTATTTTAGCCTGGTCCGTGTTGAGGGTAGTGTAGACTTTGTTGACGTTCTTGTTTGGGAAGGGTGGTCTTCCACTGCCCGACCCTCCCCCGCTATAGCTTTTCTTATTGTAATTATCTGATCTCCCCTGATTATCCGACTTCTGATAACTCTGCTTATCTCGATCCCTGGACTTCTCATAAGATTGGGAGTGTGGTTTGAAGTTCCCAATCGCCTTTTCAATCGCTATGTATCCTTCGGCCTGGTGGAAGGCTTCTGTTAAATCTCCTGGGGGGTTGATCACCAAGTCTTTCATCAGCTTCTTCGACTTCCCAATATCTAACCTGGTCATGAAAAAGCCCAAGGCTTGCGGGGAATTCAACTCTGCTACTGATCCCACAGCCTCTCGGAACCTCTTGACGTACTGTCCCAGACTTTCATCTGATTTCTGCCGAACCTGCATGAGTGAAGTTGTGATCTTTCCCCTCCTCTTGTTGCTCCCGAACCGAGCATGGAATTTTTCCCGAAGATCACTCCAGGAGTTAATTGACCCCACCTTGAGGTCCCCATCCATTCTCGGGTATTTTCTTCTTGAGTAATTTGCGAACATGTGACACTTGGCCGCGTCAGAATGGCTGTAGTATGTCATCAGCCTGTCATACCCGTCTAAGTGGTCGTATGGATCCCCCAGCCCATCATAAGTCTCCATCGGGGGCATTTTTTTTTTGGGGTCGACTGTCACTTGATTGATCTCCGTGAGAAAGGTGACCCCAAGCAAGCCGAAGGTATCCCCATCGAATTCTTGGCCGACAACAACTTCTCCAACTCAGCCACCCTTCGAGCGAGGGGGTCAGTTTCCTCTTTACGAGGGGACGATCTGTGCCTGTCCCTCCCGTATTCGGGGGACGCGTCCCGCCTCCTCAGTCCCGATCTTTCTGGATGCTTTGATCGTCGTTCTGCCGAACGGTTCTTTCTCCGGCTTCGGCCATCCTTCAAGCGGCTTCGATGCCTACTCCTTTTCTTATCTACTTCTCCCCGTCGGGGTGACCGGGATCGGCTCCAATATCTACGCCTCTTCGAGGATGCCTCCTGTTCTCCAACTATATTAGCCATTTGCCGTTTGAGTTCGTCATGCTGAAGACGTAGGGACATCATGGCGTCTTTGTTCTGCTGCATCTTCTTCTGCAGGATAAACTCTCTCTGATCTCGACTGCCCTGAGTGATTCTCGTCTGCCCGACTAGCCTGGTTAGGGGTACGCTGGCTGTCATGGAAGAGTCTTCTCCAGCGGGAGCCAACTGGTTCCACCTGATCTCCCTGGATTTTGGAACCCAGTTTGTCTTTCACCGACCCCCTCACCTGGGTGGTCTGGTGTGTTTTAGCCTTTTCGTGGTCAGAAACCGCATACTCCATGCTCGCCATGGTCTCTTACCAGAAAATTCTGACTATGATTGTAAGAACACTAAAGCCCTCCTTCTAGCGCCAATATTAACGCATGAGTTTTGCCTCTGGCGTCAATCACGAATCCACGCGCTAACCTCGCACGATAACGAGATCACATAGAAGCTTGATGGCTTGTGCTGCCGGGGGATAGCTCTGGTGTGAGAATAAGTACAGGCCGTTACAAGGTTTAACAATGGAGGCTAAATGTTTAGTGCTCAAAAGTAGGTATTACCTGTTAATTGTAACCTTGGCCTTATATTTATAATACTCTCTCCACCTTAGAATCCATCTCCGAGTCGGATTAGGACTCCAATTCATGGTAGTTACCATAACTTGGGTCCAACATAATCTCCTTAAAAGGTGCAAGTAGAATCCAATCCAATCACTACCTTTGGAGTTACCTTACTCAATTATGATTAGGATGCCAAACTCTGCACGCAGGAGAGTCCACTGTGCAGGCCCAAACAATCCCACCATCAGGTCTGGGTCTCGGCCCAAAGGACTCGAAGACCCGACCCTGAACACCACACAATAGGGTAAGGCTCCGGCCCGAGAGGCTCGGATACCAAACCCGAAGACATCCACTAAGATGAGGCTCCGACCCAAAAGGACTGGGACGCCGACCCGAACAGCTCCAACCTCTCCATGGGCTTCGGCCCAGTGGATTCATAAACCCCTTCTAATGTCAGGCCTTCGGCCAACACGAAGGTCGGCAAAACGCACCCGAACATTGCCCCCAGTCTCTAATTGTAATATATTTATAATTAGAGACTTGAAAGGTCAGATATTCGAGAGGTCACGACAGCTAATGATGCGTTGTATGGGGAAGCCAAACGGTCCATCCTCGATATTTGAAACGTTGCACACCTTTTCACGCCTGGACCCACCTTAAGCATTTAATAGAATCCCTTGGGTTCCGGGCTAACGGGCTTATAAAAACCCCCTTTCCCCAATCATTTCCACCTTTACTGACTTCTTCATCTCAAACTCTCTGCATTTAAACTTTCCGGCAAGGCGATTTCCGGCGAATACTCAGCTCCTCCCCATTCTTGCTGATTTTAATCACTCTACCTGTTTTTGAGCTCCATTCTTATCCGTTTTCTTCCTAAAAACTCACATCTGTGTCTCATTCCCCTCAATCTTGCACTAAATGGCTGATTCTAACATTCCTCCAGCTATTGACCCTGTTCCTCCATCTGTCACCACCGGCGATCTGATCCCGGTTGAACTACCAGTTGCATCCTCCGATAAGCCTTCCTCCTCGGTACTCCCTACCCCCATCAGCGCCGAAGTCAGGATCCGAAATGCTTACCACTCCCAAGAGGAGTTTTTTCATCTCCACACCCCGTCAACCATCACACCCTCTCAAATCTCTGACATCCGAACCCTCTTCAAAATCCCCCAAGAATATAAGCTTCGGGCACCCAATCCTAACGAGAAAATGTTTTGGAGGCCCGAAAGAGAATGGGTGGCCGTCCCCCTATACCTTCTAAAATATGGGGTTCGGTTCCCCTTCATGAATTCATTTTTTCCTTTCTCTGTTTTTAGAGATCGGGTTCATACGACTTGTCTTAGAACTCATACATCCACTTAGTTTCTTTCATTGCTTTATGCGAGAACAGGATCACTCCACGGTCTTGACTTCTTCAGCATACTATTCATAGTTAGTGGGTCGAAAGAGCCAGGCCTTCGTCAGTTAACCATTTTCATAATTTTTTAAATTATAATTAATAAAATAATGAATATTATAAACTATTTAAAAAGTATTACTCATCACAAATTTTATTATTTCAAAATTTTTAAAGTGTCGTGTAAATTTTGAGTTTGAAAATGTTTCAAATTGATCTTCAAAAGGTAATAATGATCAAATATGTAAGACCCCGAATTTTATGAAATGAAAGTATTCAATTTTCTTATAATTATTATTTTATTTCGTAAATGGTTAAATTGATAAAAGGTTAAAGTTAAGGGTGATATTTGAAATTTTTTGCAAAGTATGCAAGTTGTTATAAAATATTCGTTTGTCGGGGAATATTCTTTTTGTCGGGGAATATTAAATGCGAGGGCACAATCATTGGTGGACCCTACAACGGAAGTATTGTCGTAGTAAGAAAAGCATTAATTATCTTTTATAACTACGAAAGTGTTCTGAATTAAAGCGTTGAACTACCCGATAGTAAAAGTACGATGTCTGGCGTGGTTGTATAAGTAACACGTGGTATTGATTATTGATGCTTACGTAAAGAAGTCACTCGGTTATACTCAATTATTGTTACGATGAATTCTTGCATCATATCTCTCATATTATTGATTCAATTATCACATTGTATCATCTGCATAATATGTTATATTATTAAATCAATAATTGAGATGACAAAATTATTCATATTATTATTTGCAATATCGATGATATCAGAAGTTACATCGAGGAGAGGTTAGATAATCTAATTGCACTTGATAGGAGAAATCCTTATCGGAAAGCCCCTCTTCCTTGGAGCGAATTGATTGTTAAATATTGTGAATTATAATATTAATGATGAATAAGTTCGTGTTGATTAAAGATGAAATTGATATTTTCATTGTGTTGGGATTATTAGTGTTGGTGGAAATTGACATCTAATCTGATAATAGTTGATGTCTGGAGGTTATATTGACCAATTGGGTAATTAATCGGATAAATGAGAAATTAATTGCTATTAATTAACATGCTTATAACTTTGTTATAAAATCCCAAATTTTTCGAATAAAGATTTAATTTTCTCAAAATATTTTTTTTCAAAATTATGATGTGGATTTGAGATAATGTTATACTTGTGGGTAATATTTATAGATTTTGAAAAGTATGCAAGTTGTTGTATAATATTCGATTGGTCGGGGAATATTCTTTGTGTCAGAGAATATTCGTACGACGGCACAATCATTGATGGACCCCACAACGGAATTATTGTCGGAATGAGAAAACGATAAAAATATTTTTATGAAATTAACGGCGGAAGTTTTACCGTTAATTGTTGAAACACCCGATGTTAAAAGTACAGAGTACAGTAATACGCGTGGTTGCATAGTAGCACACGGTATTGATTATTGATGCTTACATAAGAAGTCACTCAGTTTTGTTCAATTATTGCTCTGAGTAATTCTTTGCGTAGTATCTCGAGTTATTTGATTCAATTATTGTCGATATTTTATATATTATTAAATCAATAATTGAGGCGCGAAGTTATTAATATTATTATTTTTAATATTAACGATGTCTAGAAGTTACATCGAGGAGAGGTTTGGTCACCTAATTGCGGCTTGATAGGAAGAAATCCTTATTGGAAAGCCCCTCTTTCACAGGAGCGACACAGTCGATTAATAGTGTGAATTATAATAATGATGATGAGTTTTGTTTTATTATTATTATAAATATAATAAAATGAAAAACTTTTATATAAAATGTAATACTTTTTATAAAGTTTTGTTTTATTTGATTATAAATAGAATATAATATATTTTATTATGCACGGTGTTTTGCATAGTGTCTCGTGATAGTGTTTGTATAGTAAAATCTTTTATATAAAGCAGAATACTTTTATAAAGTTATTTATTTTATTAGATTATAAATAGAATATATAATATTTTATTATACATAGTCTTTGCGATAGTGTTTGCATAGTAAAATCTTTTTTATATAAAATAGAATACTTTTAAAAAGTTATTTGTTTTATTAGATTTTAAATAAAATATATAAATATATATATATATATATATATTATAAATAGAATATATTATATTTTAGTTTATAGTATCCTTTCCATTCTCCTATAAATAGGATGCTTAGTTAGAATTGAAAACACACCAGAAATTCAGAGAATTTTCTTCTATAATCTTGGGCGTATTTATTTAGAGTTTTAAGAAGCTTTGAGCGTAGAAAACAGTATAAGTTTTCATCAAGAATATCCTCGCTCTACTAGTCGGAATACTCTTCTTTCTAAGGTAAGGGGTATTATTCTTTCGTATTCACGAAGAGAGTTATTTCTGTCAATACTTGTAAGGGGTATTATTCTTTCGTATTCATGAAGAGAGTTATTTCTTTCAATACTTGTAAGGGGTATTATTCTTTCGTATTCATGAAGAGAGTTATTTTCTTTCAATACTCGTAAGGGGTATTATTCTTTCGTATTCATGAAGAGAGTTATTTTCTTTCAATACTCGTAAGGGTTGTTATTCCATTCTTTATTATTATGTTAGAATAACTTTTATACATGCCAATCACCGCATACGTGGTGAAATTCTTTACATTATTTTATTCTTTATTATTACGTTAGAATAACTTTTATGCATCTTGATCTCATCGCATGCCTTGTGAATTCTGTTGTTATTCCATTCTTTATTATTACATTGGAAATAATGCATCTTGATCTATCGCATGTACGGTGAATTCTCATTGTTATTCCATTCTTTATTATTCTGTTGGAACCTCCCATGCATGCGGACTACGGCGTGACTGGCTCCATTCTTTATTATTTTGTTGGAATAACCTGTCTGTGCGGTCTATCGCATGCCTGGTGAAGTCTTTTGTTATTTCTCCTACTTGCGCTCAATGTTTAAATTTGACTCCGGAGAAATTAGACTTTGATTTATCTGTTGAAACTCCGTTGGGAGAAACCTTCGTTACCTCCACTATTTATAAATCTTGTTTGATTCAAATCAACACTTTCACGTTACCTGTCGATCTTATCTCTTTGAAAATACTTGCATTTGATGTGATTTTAGGAATCGATTGGTTAACTACTCATTATGATTTTCGTAAGGTTGTTATCTTTCATACTCCTAACCAACCTGTTATGCGAATTCAAATAACCAAACCACTAAAGTCAATCATTGTCATATCAAGCCATAAGTAAAGAGCCCCGAGCCTTTCGCTGGTGACTTCCAAGTCTTGAAATACACCGAAGCTAGAATATCCGTAGAGGACGTCATAAATAACGGTGGCAAGTTGATATGTATCAATGTGACGTGTTATCCAAGTCTTGGATGAGGGTCACAGTCTTGGATGAGGGTCACAGTTTTGAATGATATTTCTATTGTTAATAAATTTCCTGACGTATTCTTGAAGACTTCTTAGCCTACCCCTAGAGCGTGAAATCGAATTTTTTTATATTGACCAAAGATCTGAAACCCATTTCTTCAACCCTCAAATATTTCTTCAACCAAAGCGAGCGTATAATGCGCCAAAGCGTTGGCTCGAAAATTGAAGATTACGACTATACCATTTAATATCATCGTAGAAGAGCGAACGTGGTAGCTGACGCGTTGAGTAGAAGATCGTATGCGTTTACGAGTGCAATGTTGTTAAACACAAAAACTCATTTCGTATAACTTACAAATGATAAAGATAGAGTTAAAGACTCTAGGACCCACGTGAAGATAACGAATATACGAGTAGAATCGACTTTAATCGATAAAGTTAAAGTCTTACAAGCTACATACTCAGAGCTGATGAATGTGAAGAAGAAGGTTTAAGAGGGCGTTATTCTAAAAGCAAGAATCGATGAAGAGAGAAAATCTCAACCCTCGATTTTATTGGCCCATTTGAAATCTTTGATCGAGTAAGAACTATGGCCTATAGACTCGTTTTACCGCCAAGTATGTCGTGTATTCATAACATTTTTAACGTATCGATGTTACGTAAATATGTGGACGACCCGAACCACATTATTAATTTGGAAGCGGACGAGATAGCGGATAATTTAACGTATGAAGATGTACCTGTTAAAATCTTGAAATATATTTTATGCTCAAAGGTTATACCTCAAGAGTTAGAATCTGACGAAGTGTCCTCATTTGTTCGGCATACCAGGTACGTACGTAAATTTTGAGGGTGAAATTTCATAAGGAGGGGAGATTGTAAAATCCCAAATTTTATGAATAAAGATTTAATTTTCTCGATATATTTTTTTTTCAAAATTATGGTGTGGATTTGAGATAATGTTATAGTTGTGGGTAATATTTATAAATTTTGAAAAGTAGGCAAGTTGTTGAATAATATTCGATTGGTCGGGGAATATTCTTTGTGTCGGGGAATATTCTTTGTGTCGGGGAATATCCGTACGATGGCACAATCATTGATGGACCCCACAACGGAATTATTGTCGGAATGAGAAAATGACAAAAATATTTTTATAAAAATAACGGCGAAAGTTTTACCGTTAACTGTTGAAACACCCGGTGTTAAAAGTAGAGAAATGTCTGGCGTGGTTGCGTAGTAGTAATAGCGCGATATTGATTATTGATGCTTACGTGAGAAGTCACTCAGTTTTGTTCAATTATTGCTACAATAATTGCTGAATAGTATCTCAAGTTATTTGATTCAATTATTATCAATATTTTATATATTATTAAATCAATAATTGAGATGATAAGTTATTCATATTATTATTTACAATATTGACGATGTCTAGAAGTTCTGTCAAGGAGAGGTTTGGTCACCTAATTGCGCGCCAATAGGGAGAAATCCTTATTGGAAAGTGAAGGGTTTCGACACAGAAATGCACAGTGGAAATAGAACAATTTAAACCAATTTCAAAACCCTAAAACAGGATCCATGCGAAAAACAATTAATTTAGTGGTTAGAAATTATACCGATTAAGAAAGCTCGAAACGATGCGGTCGAATCTCCAATGCAATTCGAACGGACTGCGTCTCTACAGTATCCACACAAACGCCCGTGAATCCTCGCACGATTCTGTAATAAACGGAGCTGCGGTACTAGCCACCAAAAGGAATGGATTTTCTGTTTTTCTCTAGTCTCTCTCTAAGAGCGGCTAGGGTTTTTGTTTTTGATTAACTTCCCAAAGACGCTGATATATCATATATATAGCAATAAATCGAAATTAATCAAAACCCTAATCTAATTAAAATAAAATCCAAATTTATATATATATATATATATATATATTATCTTAATTAAGTCTTACTTAATTAATATATATATATATATATATATATATATATATATATATATATATATATATATATATAAATCATCCTTTTAATTTAAATTGTGATTTAAATATTATCAATCATATTGATATATTTAAATTCTTACAATTTAAATTAATTCCTTTTTAATAACATTATATGTGTATGACCCTATAGGTTATTATTACGTTGGCAATAATTTTAAAATCATATTATAAAATTATAAATAGTGAGCGGCATCTAGTAATACATCACCGCTACCCAAGTAATAATAAGATCGATGATTCGATGCAACCTTTTTCGTGACCAATGTTTTAATGTAATTTAATCCTTTTAACCTTAATATCCTAGATTAAACTCGAGTCATGGAATGTGTCATACTCTTCATAATTTAATCGAATTTTCTTGATTAATGAGTTAGACTATATGAAACAAATCACTATTTGAGCATGGCCATGCATTTCATAGTCCTATTCAATCAAGAGGCCTATGGATATCATCCCTAATATATAGGAGGGTTAAATTCCATCTAGATCACTCATAATCCTCACACGATTTATGATGTACCCGATAATTACCTTTATAGTCCACCCTATTAAAGGTGACATTTGATGATATCAAAGTACATAAATTCCCGTGTAGTAATATAGTGATTTCAGGTCGAAGGACCATTACATCATTGTCACTTATGAGAATTGCTAATGACACTTCGCATAATGCTCCACATAGAATTCTCATGGTGGGTCCATCCAAATTACATCGTTCTCAACACGTATTACTGTCGCATTGACTTAATATCTCATATATTTATGACCCGGTGAGATTTGGTCATCAAGAATTCACATACTTAGTCTCGATGCATCATTGTTGTCCCATCAACAATGATACTTGACTAATGACATTTAAGAACAATGATACTAATTTTAATTATATAATCTCATGTTCAAGTCACATACTTGAAACTATATAATTTGTATCACTATTCTAAGGAATTTTATTATGTTAACAATTATATTACGCAGTAAATAAAACCATAATAAGATCATTTATTTATTCAATCAAATATAATATCAAAATGTTAAGCAATTATATCAAATAATTGGCCTCTAGGGCACAAAATCTAACAGAAAGCCCCCTCTTTCCTGGGAAAGACCTGGTCGATTAATAGTGTGAATTATAATAATGATGATGAATTTTGTTTTATTATTATAAATGTAAAAAAACAGAAAACTTTTTATATAAAACAGAATACTTTTTATAAAGTTTTATTTTATTTTATTATAAATAGAATATAATATATTTTATTATGCATAGTGCCTGCATAGTATTTGCATAGTAAAATCTTTTTATATAAAACATAATACTTTTATAAAGTTATTTGTTTTATAAGATTATAAATAGAATATATTATATTTTATTATGCTTAGTGTTTGTATAAGGTAAATGCATAGTGTTTCAGATAGTAAAATCTTTTTATATAAAATATAATATTTTTATAAAGTTATTTGTTTTATTAGATTTTAAATAAAAATATATATATATATATATATTATAAATAGAATATATTATATTTTATTGCATAGTATCCTTTCCATTCTCCTATAAATAGGATGCTTAGTTAGAATTGAAAACACACCGAGAAATTGGAGAATTCTTCTTCTATAATCTTGGCGTATTTCTTTAGAGTTTTAAGAAGTTTTGGCGTATAAAAGCAAGTATAAGTTTTCTTCAAGAATATCTTAGCCCCTACAAGCCGGAATACTCTTTTTCTAAGGTAAGGGTATTATTCTTTCGTATTCATGAAGAGAGTTATTTTCTTTCAATACTCGTAAGGGTTGTTATTCCATTCTTTATTATTATGTTGGAATAACTTTGTCATCTGCCAATACCGCATACGTGGTGAATTTTTTTGTTATTCCATTCTTTATTATTACATTGGAATAACTTTTCGTATTGATCTATCGCATGCACGGTGAATTTTGTTGTTATTCCATTCTTTATTATTACGTTAGAACATCACATTTGTGCGGATTCGGCGTGACACGGTTCTATTCTTTATTATTCTCGTTGGAACATCACATGCATGCGGATTCGGCGTGACTGGTTCCATTCTTTATTATTCTGTTGGAACATCCTGTCTTTGCAGACACGCGTGACTGGTTCCATTCTTTATTATTCTGTTGGAACATCCTATATCATGCGATTACATTGACACTGGTTCCATTCTTTATTATTTTGTTAGAATATCTGTTTTGTGCGGATTACGCATGACCGGTTCCATTCATTATTATTACGTTAGAATAACGCATACATGTGGATTATCGGATCGTGGTGAATGATCATTTGTATTCATTCCTTATTATATTGTGGAAATGATGCATCTACGTGGATTCTTAGCATATGCGGGACGAAAATCCATTGCGATTTCATATATTCTATTATACTCGGTTGGTTAAAGTTTTGGCTTCTATAAACATGCATGCGATTACATCGCGTGCATGGTTAATTCTTACATTATTCCATTCTTTATTATTACATTGGAATAACTTTGTGTATGGATTACCACATGCGTGGTGAATGACCTTCGTATTCATTTCTTATTAAATTGAAAAATGATGCATACGTGGATTATCGCATGGTGGGTGAAAATTCATTTCGATTTCATATATTTTGTTATACTCAGTTGGTTAAAGCTTTGACTTCTATACTCCATGAAATTAGTGGAATATCCTGGATATTTGCGCTTCATCCAGTATCTTTTCATGAAAATATTCTTCTGAGCATTCTTGAATTTTACTCTACAAAGCATTATCATGTTGACAATTTGGACGTTATTAAATTCTGGATAAATTAATTCTTGAACTTGTTTTATTGGATTCTTATATCATTGTCATCATCCTCATGCTTATATTATGTTGAAAGTCATCTATGGCATGTTATGCATAGATGAACTTGGTATGATTATGACTAGGGATTATTCGATATAATCATGACCGTAATGTTACAAATGATGTGGTAAAAGTCATCATTGGCCCGTAGTGCATTGATGGACAGTTGTTAGCATTATCATGACCATTGATGAATACACGAATATCCTTGGCCCGTAGTGCATGGATAATTTGTGGTTGTGATACTAATGAATATCCTTGGCCGTAGTGCGGGGATGATGTGGATTATTTATTAAGCTGAGTCTCAACGATAAAAGTGATGAAAAACCTTTTAAATCATAGAAGATAGTAGATTTTATTCTCTACTTGACTCTTCTAATGGATTGTTTGTTCCGCTGTAGTTAAACTTGATGTTTGTTATATTGTATCAGTTTAACATTGTTGATGGCTAACGATAATTTATTCTGCATTATCTTAGTCATAATATTTTTTACTGGGCTAGTTGAGCTCACCCTTTTGCTTTCATTGTTCTCTTCAAGAAATGAGAATGTAGCAGGGGCTAGTCGGGGAATGGAGTGATGGTCCAGATGATAGTATTAGTAGTCCTCACTGTTCTATGAAATAGTGTGATAATAAATGTATTGAGGACTTATTTTGAGTTTGAATACTGTCTAAAAGACAATATTTGTATTAAAACTCATAGCTCATGTTGTTTATTTAAGGTTGTATTTGTATTTTGTACCATGTATTTGGTGACTCAGAATAGGTGATGTATACCTGTTTTGGGGCGTCACATATGTGATCACATGTGTGTACTATTGATTCACATGATTTACTATTAGGGGAGTTGGTGCAAGATTGATAATACTTGCATGACTAAATTAAAAATGGAGGTATAGATGAAGGTACTATACTGTAATTAGTTTTTTTTCACATGATTATACTATTGAGTCACATGAATGAACTATTAATTCACATGATTTACTATTAGAGGAGGTGGTGCAAGTTTGATAATACTTGCAGGACTAAATTAAAAAGGAAGAAAAAGAGGAAGGTATTATACTATAATATTTCGAGCCCCAAAATATGCAATTATTAAAACTATATTTTCCTATAAATAGAAGCTCATTCTTCCTTCATTTCTCACCAATTCACTAAGTCTCACAAGAGCAATTATTATAGAGAAATTATAGAGAGAAAGAAGAAGAGAAGTCTGCTACCTCACTATTCCAGTATCCAGTTTTCTTCTGAGGTAAGGGGTATTATTTCTTTCGTATTCATGAAGAGAGTTATTTCTTTCAATACTCGTACGGGTTGTTATTCCATTCTTTATTATTACATTGGAATAACTTTTGTTTGTGCTGATCTATCGCATGCTCAGTGAATTCTTCGTTATTCCATTCTTTATTATTCTTTTGGAATAATGCATGCATGTGATCTATCGCATGCACGGTGAATTCTTACATTATTCCATTCTTTATTATTACATTGGAATAACTCATCACGCTGAACTACTGCGCGTCATGGTGAATTCTTACATTATTCCATTCTTTATTATTACATTGGAATAACATGCATCTTGATCTATCGCGTGCACGCCGGTGAATTCTTAGTTATTCCATTCTTTATTATTCGTTGGAATAACACGTCTACGCGGACTCACCGCATGCGTGGTGAATTCTTACATTATTCCATTCTTTATTATTACATTGGAATAACATGCATGTGGATTTACGATGCATGGTGAATGATCCTTCGTATTCATTCTTTATTAAATTGTGGAAATGATGCATCTGCACGTGGATTACTGCATGGCGGTGAAAATCCATTTCTAGATTCAGTATATTCTATTATACTCGTATTATGAGATATCATTTCTTTTGTACTAAATCATGGAATATCATTTTCTTTGATATTTTTCTTTTACGAGATTCTTATTCATGGGTTCTTATTCACCTTGATTTACTATTAACTCTAAGTAGTATTATTCACTCGGGTATTCGGGGCACTTTTTCGTATCAATCTTATTCATGAGTTAATATTCACGGAGTTCTTATTCACCGATTACTATTCACCCTAGTATCATTCACTCGGGTATTAGGGATACTTTTTTGTGTTTAGAGTACTATTCACGAAGTCTTATTCATTTGAGTACTATTCACCCAAAAATATATTTCTTTTAGTCTAAATTATTTTTTGGTACATGAATATTATTCTTGAATTTTACTCCACAAAGAAGATCGTATTCGACAATTTGGACGTTATTGATTTACGGATAAATTAAATTATAAATCTTTAAAATTTATCCTTGAACTTGTTTTATTGAATTATTATGTCATTGTCATCATCCTCGTGCTTATATTGTGATGAACGTCATCTTTGGCTTACGTGCATAGATGGTTTGGTATGATTATGACGAGGATTATTCGGTATAATCATTTGGCCAAGTAATGTGACGAATGATGTGGTAAAAGTCCTCATTGGCACCGTAGTTCATTGATGTACGAGTTGTTGGTATGATTATGACTGGGGATTATTCGGTATAATCATGACCATTGATGATTACATGAATATCCTTGGTCGTAGTGCGAGGATGATTCGATTTTATTTATTAAGTCGAGTCTCGTGATAAAGTTCATGAAAAACTTTTTAAATCATAGAAGATAGTAGATTTTATGCTCTACTTGACTCTTTAATGGATTGCTTATTCCATTTGCAATTGTTGATCTAAAACTTGTTGTCTATTGTATTCTATCGGTTGTTATATTGTTGAAGGCTAAGGATAATTTATTACGCATTATCTTAGTCATAATATTTCTTCTTGGGCTAGTTGAGCTCACCCTTTTGCTTTCATTGTTCTCTTGAGGAAATGAGAGCGTGGCAAGGGACTAGTCGGGGAATGGAGTGATGGTCAGAGATGGTGTCATAGTTGTGGACGCCCCCAAAATAGGTATACATCACCCATCTTGGGTGCTTGAGATACATAATCTTGAATACAAATACAAACTAATTATACAACGATGTGTAAAATACGACAAAACATATGCTTATGAGTTTTAATACAAATATTGTCATCAGACAATATCCACACTCAATGGAGTCCTCATTACATTTATTATTACACTATTTCACGAATAGTGAGGACTACTAATGCACCATCTAGGACCATCACCTGCTCCCCGACTAGTCCCCAGCCACGTTCTCATTTCAAGAGAACAATGAAAGAAAGGGTGAGCTCAACTAGCCCAAATAATAAATATTATGACTAAGATAATGCGAGAATAAATTATCGTTAGCCTTCAACGATGTTAAACCGATACAATATAACAAACATCAAGTTTAACTGCAGCGAAACAAGCAATCCATTAGAAGAGTCAAGTAGAGAATAAAATCTACCATCTTCTATTATTTAAAAAGTTACTTTTATCGCTGAGACTCAGCTTAATAAATAATCCACATCATCCCTGCACTACGGCCAAGGATATTCATTAGTATCACAACTACAAATTATCCATGCACTACGGGCCAAGGATATTCGTGTATTCATCAATGGTCATGATCATGGCAACAATTGTCCATCAATGCACTACGGGCCAATGATGACTTTTACCACATCATTTGTAACATTACGGTCAAGATTATACCGAATAATCCCTGGTCATAATCATACCAAGTTCATCTATGCATAACAGGCCACAGATGACTTTCAACATAATATACGCTTGAGGATGATGACAATGATATAAGAATCCAATAAAACAAGTTCAAGAATTAATTTATCCAGAATTTAATAACGTCCAAATTGTCAACATGATAATGCTTTGTAGAGTAAAATTCGAGAATGCTCAGAAGAATATTTCCATGAAAAGATACTGGATGAAGCACAAATATCAAGGATATTCCACTAATTTCATGGAGTGTAGAAGTCAAAGCTTTAACCAACTGAGTATAACAGAATATATGAAACTGCAAATGGATTTTTGCCCACCATGCGGTAATTCACGTAGACAGATCATTTCCATAATTTAATAAGAAATGAATACGAAGGGTCATTCACCGTGCATGTGGTAATCCACATGTACGAGTTATTCCAATGTAATAATAAAGAATGGAATAATGAAGAATTAACCATGCACGCGATAGGATCGCATGCATAAACGAGTTATTCCAGCAATGTAATAATAAATAATGGAACGAAGTCATACGTAAACGCACGTTGACGAGGATATTCAAATGTAATAATAAAGAATAAAATAACAAAAGACTTCACCAGTACGCGATCGATAATCGCATGCATAAAAGTTATTCCCAAATGAGAATAATAAATAATGGGAATTAAATGCATGAATAATACGCATTTATTGTGATATTCTAATGTAATAATAAAGAATGGAATAATGAAGAATTTCACTATGTATGCGATACTTCAGCATATACGAGTTATTCAACATAATAATAAAGAATGGAATAATGAAGAATTTCACCACGTGTATGCAGGTACTTGCGCATAGGCGAGTTATTCCAACATAATAATAAAGAATAAAATAATGAAAGAATTTCACCATGTATGCGGTGATTTTGGCATATACTGAGTTATTCCAACATAATAATAAAGAAGAATAGAATAACGAAAAAATTTCACCGTATATGCGGTAGCTTGTGATGTAAAAGTTATTCCAACATAATAATAAAGAATAGAATAATGAAGAATTTCACCATGTATGTAGGTACTTGGCATATAAAGTTATTCCAACATAATAATAAAGAATAGAATAACAAAAGAATTTCACCAAGTATGCGCAGACTTCAGATGATAAAAGTTATTCAACATAATAGTAAAGAATGGAATAATGTGAAGTTCTCTTCATGAATACAAAAGAAATAATACCCCTTACGAGTATAACAAATAATATCCCTTACCTTTGAAAGAAGAATATTCCGACTGGTATGGCGAGGATATACTCGAAGAAAACTCAGACTACTATTTCAAAGCTTTCTTAAACTCTAAAGAAATACGCTCAAGATTATAGAAGAAGAATCTCTCTATAGTTTCTCTCAGAGTTTCAATTGAATTCGTAAGAAATAATGAAGGAATGAGCTTCTATTTATAGGAGAATGGATTGCGTGATAAGTAACTAATTCATGAACGGTCAGATTGATTTACTTTTAAGCAGACTATCAGATTGATTTAATAAAATATTCTAATAAAACAAAATCTTTTAAATAAAATATAATATATTCTATTTATAATCTAATAAAATGAATAACTTTATAAAAGTATTATGTTTTATATAAAAAGATTTTACTATCTAAAAAAATACTACGCAGTGCACTATACAACACTATTATCATAATAAAATATAATATATTCTAATTATTGTCTAATAAAATAAATAACTTTATAAAAGTATTACATTTTTATATAAAAGATTTTACTTATCTGAAAACACTATCATAATGTAATATTATATATTCTATTTATAGTCTAATAAAGCGAATAACTTTATAAAAGTATTACATTTTATATAAAAAGTTTTTTACTGTTTTATTACATTAATAATACTAATAAAACAAAAGCGAGTGACTTCTCACGTAAGCATTAATAATCAATCTGCGTCTTTATTATATAACCACGCAGTATTCGTATTTTTACTACTGAAAGTAGTTCAACAGTTTTAACGGTAAAACTTCCGTCGTTATTCTCATAAAAATATTTTTGTCGTTTTCTCAACCCGACAATAATTCTGTTGTGGGGTCCACCAATGATTGTACCGTCGTACGGATATTCCCCAACCAATCGAATATTATATAACAACTTGCATACATTACAAAATTTATAAATACTACCCACAACTATAACATTATATCAAATCCACACCATAATATTCAAAAAAATTATTTCGAGAAAATTAAATATTTATTCATAAAATCTGGGGTCTCACAATCTCCCCTCCTTATGGAATTTTGCCCTCGAAATTTACATACATACTTGGTATGCTGAAGAGGTGAGGGTACCTTGACTTTATTTTAGATTCTAACTCTTGAGGTATAACCTTTGAGTGTCGAATATAATCTTTCTTATCCAAGATTTTAACACGTATCTCCTCATACGTTAAATCATCCGCTATCTCAAATGGGTTCTAAATTAATAATGGTGGTTCGTCGTCCACATATTTACGTAACATCGATACGTGAAAAACATTATGAACACGCGACATACTTGGCAGTAAAACGAGTCTATAAGCCATAGTTCTTACTTGATCGAGGATTTCAAATGGGCCAATTAAATTGAGGGTTGATATTTCCTCTCTTCAGCAACTCTTGCTTTTAAAATAACGCTCTCTTGAACCTTCTTCTTCGTATTCATCACTCAAGTCCTGTAGCTTAGCTTTAGCGACTTTAACATTATCGACTAAAGTCGGTTATAATCATATATTCGTTATCTTCACGTGAGGTTCGTATATTCGCGCTTTTTGAAGCGATATGATCTTCTACTTCAGATCGGCTACCACGTTCGCTCTTCCACAATGATATTGAATGGTATGATCGTAATCTTCAATGACTCGAGCCAACGTCTTTCGCGCGCGTTACGTTCATTTTGGTTGAAGAAATATTTAAGGGTTTAAGAAATGGGTTTTATCGAGGTCAATACAAAATTCAATTTCACGCCTAGGGTAGGTTAGAAAGTCTTGAGGAGAATCGTCAGAAATTTATTAATAATAGAAAAGTCATTCAAAACTCGACTCTCATCCAAGACTTGGATAAGACGTCACATTGATACTATCAACTTGCCACCGTTATTCACGACGTCCCCTACGGATATTCTAGCTTCAGTGTATTCCAAGACTTGGAAGTCACCAATGAAAGGTTCGGGGCTCTTTACTTATGGGCTTGATATGACAATGATTGACTTTAGTTGTTTGGTTGCTTGAATTAGTATAACGGGTTGGTTAGGAATATAAAAAGCTAACAACCATACGAAAATAATCAATTTTAGCATGATGAGTAGTTAACCAATCGATTCCTCAAATCACATCAAAGGCAAGTATTTTCAAAGAGATAAGATCGACGGTAATGTGAAAGTGTCGATTTGAATCAACAAGATTTATAAATGTGGAGGTAATGTGAAGGTTTCTACTAATGAAGTTTTAACCGATAAGTCAAAGTCTAACTTCTATGGGGTTAAATTTAAACATTGGCGCAAAGTAAAGAGATAAAAGAATGGGTAGAACTCGGTATCTAATAAGGTATAGACTTGTGAGAATTTATAATTAACTAACTTGTGCTAAACCGTTCGGGTTACTCGCTTTTGAGAAGTCGTAAAAACTCTCTCCTGAAAACCACCGACTTTGTTTTGTTCCTTATCCGCCTTTGGTGCCACCGTCCCAGCTGGACTTGACTTCCCTGAACAACAAAATCTAGCTAGGTGACCTTCTCTTCCACAATTATAACATGCTTTAGACGACATCACGCATTTTGGACTGATGTATCCCTCCCCTCCGCATTTGAAGCATATGATAGGTGGTCGTTCTCCTTCCTTAATAATGGGTGCTGGTGCTGACGTCTTTCCATCATTGTTAAATCTCCTCTTCTTGAAATGTCTATTTTTATTGTTTTGGCCATGATTCTCACCGAAGTGGTTACCATTTCTGGCATGTTGATTCCCTCCACGTTTATTGTCACCGCTTGGATGACTGCTATCACTCGTATTATCATTTTATCGGCTGCTCTCTTTTGGTTGGGTTGACTCATTATCGCGCTCCAATAACTGAGCCCTATTAACAACATCTGAATACAAACACAGTTTATGAGTGATAAGATATTGACGTATCTCGGGTTTCAAACCTCTTAGAAACATTCGCATCATTCTCTCCTCATTATCAACCAAGTGGGATGCGAACCGGGACAACTCGACAAACTTAGCCTCGTACTGTGACACGGTCATATTGTTTTGCTCCAGCTTGATAAACTCTACCTCTTTCATGTTAGGAATACTTTCGGGAAAGTACTTGTCGTTGAACTATTCTTGGAACTTTTCCTAAGTCATCTTCAGTGCGGCAGGTTGAGTACGCTTTACAGATTTCCACTAGTAATCTGCCTCTGCTCGCAACATAAAGGTGGCAAAGGGAACCTTTTTCTCCTCGGAGCATCCCAAGACATCAAATATCTTGCAGATCTGCTTTATCCACGTCTCGCCTTAAGTGGTTTGGCTCTCCAAAAACTCCGGTGGTCCTAGTTCCTTGAAGCGCTTAATGCCGAATCCAAGAGTTGCAGTGTTTCCACCGCATTTTGGATGAGCCGATCTTACCTGTTGTTGCATGAATTGCATAAAGCCTCTGAACATTCCATCGTTCATCATTTGGTCAGTGTTGTTGTTTGCATGAGGATTGTCGCCTTCCTGATGCACATTATCCTGATTATTGATCTATGGAGACTCAACGGTCTCCTGTGCTCCATTGATGTTCTCAACATTTTCAGCTGCCATTTTCAAACACTGCCACAAAACAAGGGTTAATTAACATATCACATATTATTCCTATACTCTGACCGACCAATTAAATACCAAATAAACTTAGATAGGTCACACTAGCGAAGGAATTTCCTGTCTCTCCCCTCCTAGTTGTTGTCTCACATCTCAGCCAGGGATCATATCCCTAAGCTTTGATAACAACTATGACGCCCCAAAAAATAGGTATACATCACCCATCTTGGGTCGCCAGATACATGGTACTGGATACAAATACAAACTAATTATACAACAGTCGTGTAAAATACTACAAAATATATACTGTGAGTTTTAATACAAATATTGTCATCTAGACAATATCCACACTCAATGGAGTCCTCATTACATTTATTATTACACTATTTCACAGAATAGTGAGGACTACTAATGCACCATCTAGGACCATCACTCACTTCTCCCGACTAGTCCCAACCACGTTCTCATTTCTAAAGAGAACAATGAAAAGAAGGGTGAGCTTAACTAGCCCAAAGAAGAAATATTATGACTAAGATAATGCGAGAATAAATTATTGTTAGCCTTTCAATGGTGTTAAACTAATACAATATAATAAACATCAAGTTTAAGCTGCATTGAACAAGCAATCCATTAGAAGAGTCAAGTAGAGAATAAAATCTACCATCTTCTATGATTTAAAAAGTTTTTCATCACTTTTATCATTTGAGACTCGACAATAAATAATCCACATCATCCCCACTTTACTGACGAGGATATTCATTAGTATCACAACCACAAATTATCCATACACTACGGGGGCGAGGATATTCGTATATTCATCAATGGTGCGATCATGCCTAACAACTGCTCATCAATGACTACGGGCCAATGATGACTTTTACCACATCATTTGTAACATTACGGTCATAAATATATCGAATAATCCCTGGTCATAATCATACCAAGTTCATCTATTCATAACAGGCCACAGATGACTTTCAACATAATATAAGCATGAGGATGATGCCAATGATATAAGAATCCAATAAAACAAGTTCAAGAATTAATTTATCCGAATTTAATAACGCCCAAATTATCAACATGATAATGCTTTGTAGAGTAAAATTCAAGAATGCTCGGAAGAATATTTTCATGAAAGATCTTTGGATGAAGCGCTTAAATATCAAGGATATTCCACTAATTTCATGGAGTATAGAAGTCAAAGCTTTAACTTATTTGAGTATAATGAGAATATATGAAGCGCAAATGGATTTTTCGCCCACCATGCGGTAATCCACGTGTATGCGATTATTTCCATAATTTAATAAGAAATGAATACGAAGGGTCATTCACCATGCATGTGGTAATCCACATGTAGCGAGTTATTCAACGAGAATAATAAAGAATGGAATAATGAAGAATTAACCATGCATGCGATAGTAATCGCAAGACGAGATAGGTTATTCCAATAGAATAATAAATAATGGAACGAAGTCGTGCAGAACGCATGCAGTGAGGATATTCCAAGCGAATAATAAAGAATAAAATAACAAAAGACTTCACCGTGCAATGCGATAGATCGCATTGCAGACGAGGTTATTCCAACAGAATAATAAATAATGGAACCGAGTTAAATGAATATCTTACGTACGAGGATATTCTAACGAGAATAATAAAGAATGGAATAATGAAGAATTTCACTATGTATGCGATACTTGGCATATACGAGTTATTCCAACATAATAATAAAGAATGGAATAATGGAAGAATTTCACCACGTATGCGAGACTGCAGCGTAGGCGAGTTATTCCAACATAATAATAAAGAATAAAATAATGAAGAATTTCACCGTGTATGCGGTACTTAGATATCTGAGTTATTCAACATAATAATAAAGAATAGAATAATGAGAAAAATTTCACCAAGTATGCAGATTTGGCATGACGAGGTTATTCCAACATAATAGTAAAGAATGGAATAACAAAAGTTCTCTTCATGAATACAAAAAAAATAATACCCCTTACGAGTATAATGAAAGAATATCCCTTACCTTTGAAAAAGAGTAGTATAAAATTTTAGAGGCGAGGATATATTCGAAGAAAACTCAGACTACGCTCAAAGCTTTCTTAAACTCTAAAGAAATACGCTTAAGATTATAGAAGAAGAATTCTCTCTATAGTTTCTCTCTCTAGAGTTTCAGTGAATTCGTAAGAAATAATGAAGGAATGAGCTTCTATTTATAGGAGAATGGACTGTATAGTAACTAATTCATGAACGGTCCAGATTGATTTCCTTTTAAATGGACGATCTAGATTGATATAATAAAATATTCTAATAAAAAAAATCTTTTAAATAAAATATAATATATTCTATTTATAATCTAATAAAACGAATAACTTTATAAAAGTATTTTGTTTTATATAAAAAGATTTTACTATCTGCAAAAACACTTATCTGTGCACTATCTGCAACGTATACGCATAATAAAATATAATATATTCTAATTATTGTCTAATAAAACAAATAACTTTATAAAAGTATTCTGTTTTATATAAAAAGTTTTTCTATTTTATTACATTAATAATACTAATAAAATAAAATTGAGTGACTTCTCACGTAAGCATTAATAATCAATACTGGTGTATTCTTATACGCAACCACGCCAGTATTCTTTTCTTTACTCTAGAAAGTAGTTCAACAGGTTTTAACGGTAAAACTTCTGCCGTTATTCTCATAAAAATATTTTTGTCATTTTCTCAATCCGACAATAATTCTTTTGTGGGGTCCACCAATGATTGTACCGTCGTACGGATATTCCCTGATAAAAAGAATATTCTCCGACCAATCGAATATTATATAACAACTTGCATACATTACAAAATTTATAAATACTACCCACAACTATAACATTATATCAAATTCACACCATAATATTCAAAAAAAATTATTTCAAGAAAATTAAATATTTATTCATAAAATCTGGGGTCTCACAATAGTAGTCCTCACTATTCTATAAAATAGTGTGATAATAAATATAATAAGAACTCCATTGAGTGTGGATATTGTCTAGAAGGCAATATTCTTGTTTAAACTCTTAGTTATATTTTGTCGTATTTTACACAATTGTTGTATAATTAAGTTGTATTTGAATTTTTATACCATGTATTTGGCGACTCAAGATGGGTGATGTATACCTATTTTGAGGGCGTCACAATATAAGTTGGAGCGGATAGAGTATAATGAAAAGTGGAAGACTATCTTAAGAATTACTACACCCGTTTCAAAACTAGAGATACATTTTAACATTTTAAAATTAATTTGTAAAATTTAAATACTCAAAATTGATATAATTTCCAAGTTTTGAAAATAACAAAATGATAATTAGTAGTATTTCAAAGTTAGCATACAATTATTATAATGGTTTGTATCAAAATTAAATAAATTATTATCAATTTTGAATTTTAAGATTTCGTAAATTGACTCTAAAAACGTCAAAATATATATAATTTTAAAACGATATGAATAAAATATTTTTACGCTAATAATTTATGAGGGGTCTACTAGACAACGTTAAGATATCGTAAGAATAACACTAAATGCACAAATTATGCATAATCTCTTTAATAAAAATATGTAAAATATTTAATAATAGGTCTTATTTTTATATTTTTTATGTATAATTTTTTGTGTATAGTTATGTCCATAAACCTTCCTAATATTATTAAATTATAGAAAGTTTAGGATCATAAGCGTAAAAGGATCATACTTCGAGGGACATAAGTGTATTTAGGTTTTTTTTTTAATGGGTAGGAATGGCGGAAGGAAAGAAACGGAATTGGAAGGAAAATAGTAGCCAGTTGTTTTCGTTTCGTTTCCTTTTGGAAGAAGAAATTAAATATGGAATCGATCCCGGTGAGTAGTATTTCCGAGGATAGTAGTAGAGCTTTGCTATTGCTAGAAGGCTACCACAGCGACGGTGTTGGGCATGAGAGAGAAATGGAATTAGTTGAAGGAGAGGAAAATAAAAATAGATGGTGGGAAAAGTTGTTAGATGTAGAAGAAGGGAAAGGGCAGGTATTGTTTTCACTGCCCATGATATTAACAAACGTGTCTTTCTACGCCATCCCTTTAGTCTCCGTCATGTTCGCCGGTCACCTCGGTCAGCTGGAGCTTGCCTCCTCCAATCTCGCCAACTCTTGGGCTACCGTTACCGGCTTCTCTTTCATGGTATTGGTACCCCTCCCTCTCTCTCTAACTCTCCATCCATATCAAATACTCCCTCCGTCACAAAATTAATTACAAATTTACTGTAACTTATGCTTTGTTGCAAGGGCGGAGCCAGAAATTTTTTTCCTCCTGGGCTACCAATACCAAGTGCCATTTAGATTTTCTAAATAATAACAAACCATTACAGGCCAAACACCCCCCTAACTTGCTCAAAAACCAACTTTTCCTACTCTTTAAACTTTTATCGAACACCTTGAGGGTGTTGTTTATAGCCCCTTTCTCTCCCTTGTTTGAATGTTCAATAACCAGTGCACAAGCACCCAACAATCATAATAGATAATAACAAACTTGAATAGACTAAATTAAGCCCCAACTCCCCCAAAACTGTCAAAACCAAACTTTATCCAACTAATTGTAAAAACTAAGAAATTTTACCTTCAATGCAAATCAGCAAGAAATTCATTAAATGGTTCACTTCTATTTTTTATCAACTATGATGCAAACAAAGTTAAGGCGATCTAACTAATCAGCTCAGTCAAAAAAATTCCATTTATAGTAATATGAAAACGTCAAAAAAGCATACCATTCAATTATCCAGAACACAAAAGTAAAGCAAGACTCCAATTCTTTACTGTCAAAATAGTACTGCTAAATAGAAAACTAAAATTAGTTTTGAGGATAGAGAAAATAGTATACCGCAGAAGTTCAAACCAAAAGCTTCAAAATCTTCTTGATTTGCTCACCAAGTAAACAGAGGCTTCTTGATTTGATTAGTGATGAAGCAAGAGGCTTGGGGGCCGCCCTGGCCGTCGGCGGGTGTCGCCGCCATGCCCTTAGCGTCGTGGACGTAGGAGCGAGTGGGGTGATTTGCGGCAGATTCACCCGGGCTACCGCCCACCACAGCCCAAGTGTGGCTCCGCCCCTGCTTTGTTGGTACTTTTATTTTACTACAATAAATAGAGATTATGATATCAATATATAGAATGGGACGTGCTGAACAGGGATAAGACAATGATAAATTTTTTTCTAGTAGTAGTTTAAAACTAAAATGAACCTACATCTAAATTTGGAGCAGAAAACTTTAATTGTCCCCACCCCCAAAATAGTTGTTCCATTCCTTTGACTTTAATAGAGTCTACATATTTTTATTTAAATTTTAATAACTAATAGTCTAATACCATCTCAAATATTACCCTAGTAACACTTTAAGTTAATTATTTAAAGTATGATACTATGATGTTAATTATTTGGAAAAAAATATTATCATTAAAACCAACCTTTTTAGCTGTCAATCTATCATGTATTTGATGAAAATGCAGTGACCGAAGGGCCTTAAGAGCACCCTTTCCTTTGGATTCTATCCGATCGCCACTCAATTGTATAAAGTGTGTACTGAATGGAAAATATCACTTTTTGAGTATTCATTTTAAGGATATCACTATGTATATGGGTGCAAATTATGCTAATCTATATTAATTTCATAGTACTAAGTGTTAACTGGTAACTACCAAGAATGACATAGGTAGATACTATACTGATGGGTGCAGGGTTTATACGTAGAACACTTATAATGATGTCGACTGAAACTTGAGACTCCTTGAAATATATAGATGATGTAGATTAATTATACTCCTTCATTTTAAATGATGCCTAAACCTACAAGTTAACTTGGTCCATATTGGTCAGTCAATCCATATGCTTAATAAATTATTAGATTCATTAGAAGATCAGTTTGTACTATTTTTTAGTGTGCGGGTGTAAGTAGTAAAATTGAGTGATTTAAATATGAGAAATGCCCAAACGTGCAGTGAATAAAAAATGATAGGGGTGTCTTGTTTATTTATCTGTACTATTTCTCCATGTCCTGTGAGTCATGGATAGAGAGAGAATGGAATTTACAAGTTATAAATATTTGAAATAAGGAGACGTGTATGTATGTTATTCTTTCTTTCTTGCTAGCAGAGTATGACTTTGCTTCTTGGTTTTCATGCCTACATGTTACATATTTGTCTTTTGCTCCTGTTGGTAATAAAGTCTCATGATATAGAGAAGTATCCAAGAGTTGGAGAGTTTTGTGTGGGGAAATTCTCTTGGGAAGAATTATCTTTCTTATGGATACGAGAAAAGTTTTGAGAGTGAGTGATTGTAATATTATTCACATAGTAAATTTTCTTTGGTTGTCTTTGGCAATAAAGTTGGCTTACTTTCTCCCATGTTACCTACATGGTGTGCTAACCTTGACAAACATGGTGTACTAATCTTGACTATGATCCTTACCTTGTCTCCTCACATGCACTATAAATAGAGCACTCATTTACACCAATCCAAAGGTAGAAGGTTAAGAAGTATCCAAGAGTTAGAGAGTTTTGTGTGGGAAAGTTCTTTTGGGAAGAATTATATTTCTTGTGGATGTGAGAAAAGTTCTGAGAGTGTGAGTGAGAGTGAGAGTGAGAGTGTGAGTGATTGTAATATTATTCACATAGTAAATTTTCTCTGGTTGTCTTTGGTAACGAAAGTGGGTTTTTCTCCGGTTTTGGAGTTTCCACTATAATTCTTGTGTTGTGTGATTGTGTTCTAAATTCTCAACTTCCTATTTCTCTATATCGTGAGACTTTATTACCAACAGCTCCACTTAGAGTTTGTTGGATTATTAGCATTTGCAGTGTTTTCGGCAGTAGCATCTGAACTCACCAATTTTAAGTGCATTTGGACTTAAAAATGTTCCAAACTCATTACGACCCGCAAACGTTGTGTAACCAATTATACACTCAGTATCTTGTCATCTTGTGTCATGGAAATCTTGAAAAGAGCCTTTAAACCGACTAGTAACTTAAAGTTCTAGGAGTATGAAATGTTAGTCTGTTGGATTAATATGTTATAGCCCAACGCCAATGTGAGCCCAATCCTGAACAGGCCCCATCAACTTCTTGTTCAAATTATTGGAAAAAATCCGAATTGACATTGTTGATCACTTTATATGGTAATGATATAATTCTTGAAATTTTAGGGTCGAAAAAAGTTAATTTGTACATTGCTTTGCCACTAACCTTTCCATTTCAAAATACACTTGAGATAGGAGTACATAACTGGCTCCGTGATGGACCTTTATAGTTCTACTGTTTTCTCGTTTTTATACAAACAAACATAATCCAGCTCTTCTACAATATGTGAAGAGTTAGCTTCGATTTATATAGGCTATTAACAAATTTATTGTAAATAATTCAGGAACTCATAAATCAATGAATGTTCGAAATCAAACGATTATTTTCATGTTTCCTGTAGTGTTTCTTATGCTTAGTTTATTATACCGTTTGATTGATTTGAATTTCTACATTCTGTTGATTTAGATTGGCTTAAGCGGTGCACTTGAGACGCTATGTGGGCAAGGATTTGGTGCAAAAATATATAAGATGTTAGGAATATATCTACAGGCATCTTGCATCATTTCAATTTGTTTCTCTGTTATCATATCCATCATTTGGGTATATACTGAACCAATTCTAGTATTACTTCATCAAGATCCTCAAATATCAAAGACAGCTGCTCTTTATATCAAGTACCTTATACCAGGATTATTTGCCTACGGTTTATTGAATAACATCTTGAGGTTTCTTCAAACACAATCTGTAATTATGCCACTGGTTGTCTGTTCTGTGATCCCATTACTCATTCATATTGGCACCACATATGCTTTAGTTCATTGGACTAGTCTCGGATTCAAAGGAGCTCCATTAGCAGCTTCGATTTCCCTATGGATATCGGTTCTTATGTTGGCTACTTATGTACTTTGTGCGGAGAAATTTAAGAAAACGTGGGAAGGATTTTCTTTAGAGTCCTTCTATTATGTCTTTGGTAACTTAAAGCTGGCTCTCCCTTCTGCAGCTATGGTGTGGTTAGTAATCAACCCTTAACTTTTTTTCTTGTTTTTAATGTATCCAATAATTTAAACATCAAGCATAGACCTTTCGATACTACAAGTAGTTATGACTTGTATAATGTTATTCCAGTTCTAGTTCTTATTCGTAACAAGCCAAATGCAAAATATAAAATATACCGGAACATATTGTTATGACTTAAGATTCATAGTCGGATAAATTAGATCTGGAAACTCATTATATAAATTATGTATACTTGAGGGGCCTCTTAACTTACCACTAATTTGTTTTAAGTTGGATGCTTCAACATAGTATCAGAGTTAAGGTTATCTCTTCATGTATTGTGGTCCCATGGATGTAATAGGGGCCCACATGCTCCGTGCTACTCTTATAGGTTGTCCACACGGGGGGATTGTTGAGATTCATCGGATTAATTAGATCTGGAAACTCATTATATATATTTGAGGGGCCTCTCCACTTGCTACCAATTGGTATTAAGTTGGATGCTGAAACTTTTCTTCTTTTTTAATGGAAAAGCGTTATGATGATCTCATATATTTTCAGGAACAGTACCTAATGATTCATTGTTTTGAACAAGCTAATGACAACCTTGTTATACATTTTTGCCAGTTTAGAATATTGGGCATTTGAGATTCTTGTGTTACTAGCAGGATTGATGCCAAACTCGGATATAACCACTTCATTAGTTGCAATGTGGTAAGAATTCTTTTGATTTCCACAATTTTGTTATGTCAAATTTTCTAGGCTTGTTCTAATGTTTATAAAAAGTAGTACTAAATTGGGATTTTATATATTGTAGTGTGAATACAGAAGCGATATCCTACAATTTTGCTTATGGTCTTAGCGCGGCTGCAAGGTTAGATAGAATACCAAGTATAGAACAATCTTCTTTTTCTTCTAACTGCTCTATTATAATTCTGTTCATTAGTTGAAATTAATGAAAAACTTAAACTGAAACAGCACAAGGGTTTCGAACGAGTTAGGAGCAGGCAATCCTGGTCGAGCCAAGCATGCGATGACCGTTAGTCTTAAACTCTCTATAGCTCTGGCTCTTGTGATTGTTTTGGCTCTAGGCTTTGGTCATGATATCTGGGCTGGTTTCTTTAGTGATAGCTCTGTTGTGATAGAGAAATATGCTTCAATGACACCCCTGCTTATAATTTCAATAATACTCGATTCTTTTCAAGGAATCTTATCAGGTAATTTTGACAATTTCCATTCAATATTAGCGCTAGCGCGCGCGCACACACACATATATATATTTGGAGATTTTTCTTAATATTTCAATGGAATTGACTTAAAATATACAGGTATCACAAGGGGATGCGGTTGGCAGCATTTTGCGGTGTGCATTAATTTAGCAATGTTCTATCTCATTGGAATGCCAATTGCAGCAATTCTCGGGTTTGTGTTGAAACTATATGCGAAGGTAACATAGCACAAGTAAATATATGATAAATATATATATTGTATATCATTTACATTATTAACCGTTAATGTCATATTTTGTATGTCCCCGGGACTTTGTGGCCTCCAACTTGGGTTGCTATCGAGGAACAAACTTTCCGATGTAGGAATAAGTACAAATGTATAAAGGCATCAACTAATATGACTATATGAGGGACATGCATTCTGTAGTGTTTAGTGAGTCAATAATGCTTTGGTGACAAAAGATTGGATACAAAAATATAATACTAAATCTGGATGATAGTTTTTGACTTTGACCGGTGATAGGGCCGGAGATGGAGAATCATCGAATAGTTATATATGGGGATGGGGAGGAGAGTATATTTGCTTCTCCGCCCCAATCTCTGCTCCGTATCCACCCTAAATAGTTATATTAGTTAAATTAATATTTTTACTTTTAGATATTACATAATCAAAATATATGCACTTGTGTTTGTGTGTGTATATATATATATACCTTAGCCTTGGGTTCCCTGGGGCACTTGGGCTTGTCTTGGTGGAGGATTCTCCTTGGGCTTTAGCCATGTCCATATAAATATTTGGGTTTTATTTGTTTGGCTTGGCGGTTATATTACATCCTAACATTAACATTGTTTTTTGTTTTTCCTGTTTTTGTTGATGTGGCATATAGGGATTATGGATGGGATTAATCTGCGGCCTATTCTTCCAGGCGGGGGGTCTTTTGTTACTTACGTGGTTCAGCAAATGGACTAGAATTGAGGTTAATGAAAGCATAAATAAAGAGAATCCAGTTGTAGTTTAATCAAGATTAGTGGCAGCCAAGAGGTTTATTAAATTCTTTCAGTTATTTGATATTTTGTTCTTATTTGTACTCGAGTTATTTGAAAAGTTAATTATATTCATTATTTGCTTTTGCTTCTTCTTTAGAAATTAGCTTCTTATTTTGATTATCTAAAAGTTACTCTCTCTGGTCCTAAAAGATTGTCGTTTTAGAAAGTAATTTTTGTCCCTAAAAGATTGTCGTTGAGTTTATCAATACAAAATAACTATTTTTTTCCTACTTTACCTTTATTTAAAGCTTTCTCTTTCTTAATCGTTTTCCTCAACAAAAAAAACCCTTCTTGATCAGAGAAACGAATGCTTCTTATTCATATAATCATGGCTAGTCATCATCTTTTTTATTTCTCTTTCAAAAGCATATACAATAACCACAAACTTCTGATAAACAATGGATATAGATGAAGAAGATGAGAAGAAATTTGTCTCGAAAAAGAAGAAAATTGATCATGATTTTGATTTGAATTCGCCTGTAGATCGTAAT
Source organism: Panax quinquefolius (assembly GCA_020205615.1). Classification (NCBI taxonomy): domain Eukaryota; kingdom Viridiplantae; phylum Streptophyta; class Magnoliopsida; order Apiales; family Araliaceae; genus Panax; species Panax quinquefolius. Next base: position 127,966,831 of record CM035161.1, read on the forward strand.
TTCGATTTGAATAAATTTCTTGAAGAAGCATATCAAGTTTTTGAAAAGGAAGAACTTCAAGCAATATTTCGATTCATGTTGAAAAATTATTTTCCCATGTTCTATTAAGTGGGAGCCTAGGAGGCATGAGAGTCTTTATATCTCATTTGATTGATTCTTTATATCATTGTCATGATCCTCATGCTTATATTGAGTTAAAAGTCATCTTTGGCCCGTAGTGCATAGATGGACTGTTGGTTATTAGTTTTACAGTTGTATGTCTTTGGCATGTAGTGCAAAGAAGAACTGTTGATTGATATCTTTGGTTGTAGTGCAAAGATGAACTGTTGATTGATAGCTTTTGTGAGACCCCAAATTTTATGAATAAAGATTTAAATTTCTCGAAATATTTTTTTTGAATATTATGGTGTGGATTTGATATAATGTTATAGTTGTGGGTAATATTTATAAATTTTGCAAAGTATGCAATTTGTTATATAATATTCGATTGGTCGGGGAATATTATTTTTGTCGGGGAATATCTGTACGACGGCACAATCATTGGTGGACCCCACAACAAAAGATTTGTCATAGTTAGAAAATGATAGAATTATCATTTTATAAAAATAACGACAAAAGTGTTACCAATTAAAAGCGTTGAACTACTTTGCAGTAGTAAAAATACGATGTCTGGCGTGGTTGCGTAAGTAGCATACGATATTGAATAATGATGCTTACGTAAGAAGTCACTCAGTTATACTCAATTATTGTTACAGTAATTGATGTATCATATCTCTCATATTATTGATTCAATTATTGTCAAAATATCATCTGTATAATATGTTATATTATTAAATCAATAATTGAGACGACAAAGTTATTCATATTATTAAATTGCAATATTTACAATATCTAGAAGTTCTGTCAAGGAGAGGTTTGGTCACCTAATTGCGCGCCAATAAGGAGAAATTCTTATCGGAAAGCCCTCTCTTTCCTGGGAACGACCTGGTTGTTAAATATTGTGAATTATAATATTAATGATGAATAAGTTTGTGTTGATTAAAGATGAATTGCATAGTTCCATTGTGTTGGAATTATTAGTGTTAGTGAAAATCGACATTTATTTGGATAATACTTGATGTCTGGAGGTTATATTGACCAATCGGGTAATTAACCGGATAAATGAGCAATTAATTGCTATTAATTCACATAATTATAACTATTTGTTCACATGTGTATACTATTGATTCACATTCTTATACTATTAGGGGAGGTGGTGCAAGATTGATAATACTTGCATGACTAAGTTAAAAATGGAGGTATAGTTGAAGGTACTATACTGTAATTCGTATTTTCACATGATTATAACTATTGATTCACATGATTGAACTATTGATTCACATTATTTACTATTAGGGGAGGTGGTGCAAGTTTGATAATACTTGCAGGACTAAATTAAAAATGAAGAAAAAGAGGAAGGTATTATACTGTAATATTTCGAGCCCCAAAACGTGCAATTATCGAAACTATATTTTTCTATAAATAGAAGCTCACTCTTTCTTCATTTCTCACCAATTCACAAAAGCTTTAGAGCAATTATTATAGAGAGAAATTATAGAGAGAAGGAAGAAGATAAGTCTGCTACCTCACTATTCCAATATCCAGTTTCTTCTACAATTTTACTTGTGGTCTTAGCGCGGCTGCAAGGTTAGATAGAATACAAGTATAGAACAATCTTCTTTTTCTTCTAACTGCTCTATTATAATTATGTTCATTAGTTGAAATTAATGAAAACTTAAACCTGAAACAAAGACCTGAGGTTTCGAGCGAGTTAGGAGCGAAGCATTCTGGTCGAGCCAAGCATCACGATACGCCGTTAGTCTTAAACTCTCTATAGCTCTGGCTCTTGTGGTTGTTTTGGCTCTAGGCTTTGGTCATGATATTTATGCTGGTTTCTTTAGTGATAGCTCTGTTGTGATAGAGAATTTTGCTTCAATGACACCCCTGCTTGTAATTTCCATAATACTCGATTCTATTCAAGGAATCTTATCAGGTAATTTTAACATTTTCCATTCAATATTAGCACATATATATTTATTTTTTTTGGAGATTTTTCTTAATATTTCACTGGAACTGACTTAAAATCTATAGGTGTCACAAGGGGATGCAGTTGGCAGCATCTTGTGGTGTGCATTAATTTAGCAATGTTCTATCTCATTGGAATGCCAATTGCAGCAGTTCTCGGATTTGTGTTGAAACTATATGCGAAGGTAACATAGCTCAAGTAAATATATGATATGATAAACATATATATTGTACTCCCTCCGTCCCATAATTATAGGCTGATTTTCTATTTTGAGATGTCCCAATATATAGACTACTTGCTATTTATAAAATTTAGTTGGTTCATTATTTTACTTTTATGCCCTTATAATAAATATTTAACCATTACTCTTTTTTTGAAGAAACAACCTTCAATGTCATTATTTTTATCACCACATTTAATGTTGTTGTATTCTCAATAAAAGAATTCAACTTTTTAGGCTTACTAGTTTAACATATTTTGTGTATAAAAGACAATTGTACCAGCAATCAATGAAGTTAAGAGTTTCAGTGTGATAAGTAAGGAGTAATTAATTTATTCATTAACTTCATATTAAGGGGTATATGTGGAAAATTTCTGTTAAAAATTACTCCCTCCATCCCATTATATTTGACGTTCTAGAGAGTTTTTTTCTTCCCAAAATATTTGACCTTCTACAAAACCAAGAATATTTTGTCTATTTGTTTCCTTTTCTACCCTTCCTTCTCCACCACAATTAATGGCTATTTTCTCTGTTATCAAAAAACAGCTCAAATTCTATTCTTTAATTAGGAGAGAAAATTAGGAGAGAGAGTGTGAAATCAAGTTTGGTGTTAATGGAGAATTAAATGAGATCACAGTATTAATTAAGGGTAAAATAGTAAAACTATATCTATTCTTAATCTATGTGAAAATCTCTAGAACGTCAGATATAATGGGATGGAGGGAGTATCACTTAAAATGATTTTCTTAAACTATGTGCCAAAAAAAATCAGCCTATAACTATGGGACGGAGGGAGTATATCATTTACATTTTTAACCGTTAATGTCATATTTTGTTTGTCCCCAAAACTTTGTGGCCTCCAACTTGGGTTGCAAACTTTCCGATGTAGGAATAAGTACAAATGTATAAAGGCATCAACTAATATGACTATATGAGGGACATGTATTCTATAGTGTTTAGTGAGTCAATAATGCTTTGGTGATAAGAGATTGGATACAAAAAAAGAATACTAAATCGGGATGATAGTTTTTGACTTTGACCAGTGATAAAGCAGGGGATGGAGAATCATCGAATAGTTATATATGAGGTTGGGGAGGGGAGGATATTTGCTTTTACCGCCCCAATTTCTGCTCCTTACCCACCCCAAATAGTTATATTAGTTAAATTAATATTTATACTTTTAGATATTACATAATCAAAATATATGCACTTGTGTTTGTGGGACACTAGGGCTTGTCTTGGCGGAGGATTCTCCTTGGACTTTAGCCATGTCCATATAAATATTTGAGTTTTATTTGTTTGGCTTGGCGGTTATATTACATCCTAACATTAATATTGTTCTTTGTTTTTCCTGTTTTTGTTGATCTGACATATAGGGATTATGGATGGGATTAATCTGCGGCCTATTCTGCCAGGCGGGGAGTCTGTTGTTACTTACGTGGTTCAACAAATGGACTAAAATTGAGCTCAATGAAAGCTTATGTAAGACCCCAGTTTATTATAAATGAAATTAAATTTTCTCTATTTATTATTTTGAAATAGTAAGGATTGATTTGATTAATGTGGTTAGTTATGGGTAAAATGCGCAAATATTTCAAATATGCAAGTGGTAACAAAATATTCATTTCTATCGAGAATATTCGTTTGGTCGTGGAATATTCTACCGTTGGGAATATTAAATGCGATTTGACTTGCAATTTTGTGGGCCCCATAACGGAAAGCGATTGGATGAAGAAAATGACAAGTATAAGTTGTTTATAAATAATTGGCAGTAGTTATTACAGATTATATTGTTGGAATATACGGTGGTTAAAACACAAGAAGATTACCAGTATTGTACCAATTATTGATTCTTATGTAGGAAGGCATTACTCAATAATTGTTATGAGAGTTATTATTCAATATTTTATTTTATTGATTCAATAATTGCTACGTTGATATTTTATATTATTGTTGTTTCAATAATTGTCACTACATAATATTTTCATTATCGGATCAATAATTCATATTATTTGAATAATATTATCGAGATAACATTATTGGCAATGTCTAGAAAGTTTTGTCTAAGGAGAGGTTTGGTCACCTAATTGCTTGGCCAAGAAGGAGAAACCCTTATGGAAAGCCCTCTCTTTCCAGGACCGCCGGTTGTCGAGATTGTGATTCTGTAATATTATTTGTGAATAATTAATTATTAATTTATATGGTAAGGAAAATATTCATTTTATGTGGATATAGATGGAGAAAATTTTTAATGTGACAATTGTTGAAAAATTATTATTTTATCTTTTTGATAAATAATTTATTTAAATATATTATTATATTTTAATAATATAATAATGGTGATATTTTTACAATGAATGTGGGATATATGAGTATATGAGGAGGAGTATTTTTGTTACAATTAATGTTTAAAACATGTTAAACATGTCGGTGGACCCCATTTCCTGACTGAAATTTGATTAAAGCTTGTAAAATCGTCCGTTTGTGGATTTCGGTCAATTTCTGTTTGGAATTTGGAAAAACTTTCTTCTGCAAAGTTGTAGAGAATGAAATTTCCTATGGAAAGGACATAAGGTTCAAATTTTTCTGATAAAAGGGCTATTTATTATGAATTATTGAAGTTCTAGAATAATTAATTTTTGAAGTTTTAAATATTTTTTTACAAAAAACATTTTTTTTTGCATTTGTGGGACATGTGTTAGTTGCTGAAATCAGATGGCAAGGTGTGCGTTGGAAAATAAAATTAATAAATTAATATTTTATTAAATTTTCTACTTTTGGTGTTCTAAACATTTTCCTATAAATAGGGTGCTTAGGTTAGAATTGAAAATCACACCAGAAACTGAAGTTTTCTATCCCTTTTTCTCTCTATATTATCGAGCGTATTCTTGTGAGTATTTTGATACTTTGAGTGTTGCTATACGATGCAAGTTCCCTTCAGCACTATATCCGGTATTCCAGCTAGAAGTACAGTATTTTCAAGGTAAGGGATGTTATTTTTTTTTTAAAATGATATTATTTCTTCTAATATCATTATGCTGGATTATTGGTAAGATTTTTCTTGTGAAATTCTTGTCTTTTAGTGTCGGGGTTACTATTCACGTATACGACACTATTCACGAATACGACACTTCACAGAAAAATTAAATTTTTGTTTTTGTTCAAAATATCTATTGTGGATACTAGCTTTGATTGTATCCATGTTTTGATCATTCTTGAATTTTACTTCACTATGATTATTTATGAAGTTTTTGAACTAGGATTGTTTAAAGTACGAATCTATAATACTTGTTCTTTTGTTTCACTGGATTCGTTTTCTTTAAAATATTTTTCGTCATCCTCAGTCCTAAATGATGGTATTACTGAATATCTTTGGCCTCGTAGTGCAAAGATGAATGAATTTTGATGAATATCTTTGGCACAGTAGTGCAAAGATGAGCAGTGTTGAGATGAGCATTACCGATCGATGAATATCTTCGCTCAGAGTGCGAGAGATGAATATTTGATTCAAGATGTATATTGATTGATGTTACAGGATAAAATATTGATGATGGACTTTTAAATTCATAGATTATAGTATATTTCATTCTCTACGTAACTCATCTATGAATTATTATTTTCATTTGTGAATATTGATCCAAAACTTGTTGTCTATTGTATTTTATCGATTTTTCTGTTGAAGACTAACGATAATTTATTCTATATTATCTTAGTCATAATATTCTTTATTGGGCTAGTTGAGCTCACCCTTTTCTTTTTTGTTCCATTTTTTCTTCTCGGGAGGCGAGAATGTAGCGAGTTCTAAGTCGGGGTGTGGAATGATGGTTCTAGAAAGTTGTTTAGTAGTCCTCACCATTTTGTAAAATAATGTACCAATAATTGTAATGAGTACTTATTTGGGTGTGAATATTGTCTAGATGACACTATTTGTATTTAAACTCACAGTTTATATGTTGTATTAATAAAGTTGTAGTTGTTTCTGTACCATGTTATTGACGACTCAAAATGGGTGATGTATACCTATTTTGGGGCGCCACAGATTGGTATCGAGCTTAGGGATATGATCTCTAGCGGAGATCGGGGAATAGAACTAGGAGGGGAGAGACGAGTAAATCCTTCGCTAGTGTATCCTACCTAAGAGTATTTGTTAGTTGGTCAGTATACAGGGATATTATGTGATATGTTGATTTCCTTAATTAACCCTTGTTTTATGGCAGTATTTGAGAATGTCGACTGAGAATGTTAACAGTGGAGTAAATGAGACCGTGGAGACACCTTTACTCACCAAATGGAGGAGAAACGTGCAACAGTGGCAATGTTCCTCGTGTGAACAACATCACTGAGCAGATGATGAACGACGGGATGTTTAGAAGCTTTTTGCAGTTCATGCAAAATCAGACGAGGGAGACTCATGTACAAAATACAGGTGGAAATGATAACAACGCACGGTTTATCACAGCCAAGTAGTTCAAAGAGTTGGGACCACCAGAATTCTGGAGAAAGCCGGATTCGATTAAGGCAGAAACGTGGGTCAAACAAATCACCAAGATATTCGATGTCTTGGGATGCACGGAGGAACAGAAGGTTCCATTCGCCACCTTTATGTTAAGTAATGAGGCGAGACATCGGTGGGAATCGTGAAGCGTACTCCATCCAACCGCTTTTCAAAGATGTCTTGGGAGATGTTTCAGAACTTTTCAATGACAAGTACTTTCCGAAAGTATTCGCTATATGAAGGAAGTGGAGTTCATTAGATGGAACAAAATAATATGTGATTGTGTCAAGTAAGAGGCAAAGTTTGCAGAGTTATCCAGGTTTGCACCTCATTTGGTGGAGAATGAGGAACGTATGACGTGGATGTTTCTGAGAGGTTTGAAACCCGACATACGTCAGTATCTCATTTCTCATAAATTTTCTCTCTATTTAGATGTTATCAATAAGGCTCAATTGTTAGAGCGAGATAACGAGTACGTTCAACCGAGGGACCATAACTGTGAGACCCCAGATTTTATGAATAAAGATTTAAATTTCTTGAATTTTTTTTGAATATTATGGAGTAAATTTGATATAATGTTATAATTGTGGGTAGTATTTATAAATTTTGCAAAGTATGCAAGTTGTTGTATTATATTCGATTAGTCGGGGAATATTCGTTTTAGCAAGGAATATTCGTATAACTGTAGTTAATCATTAGTGGACCCCTACAATGTAATTATCATTTTGATCGAGAAAACGACAAAAATATATTTTTTATGAAAATAACTACGAAAGTTTTACCGTTAATACTTGTTGAACTACTCGGTAGTAAAAAGTAAAGAATACTGGCGTGGTTGCATAAGTAGCACGGTATTGATTATTGATGCTTACGTGAGAAGTCACCAATTATACTCAATTATTCACTACGAAAGAATTGTTGCATCATATCTCTCATATTATTGATTCGATTATTGTCACAAGATCATCCGCATTATATGATATATTATTAAATCAATAATTGAGACGACAAAGTCATTCATATTATTAAATTACAATATTTATAATGTCTGTAAGTTCGCGCAAGGAGAGGTTTGGTCACCTAATTGCTACGCCAACAGGAGAAATCCTTATTCGAAAGCCCTCTTTCCTGGGAATGACTTGGTTGTTAAATATTGTGAATTATAATATTAATGATGAATGTTATTAAAAATGAAGTCGAGTTGAGTTCGGAGTTGAATTTGGAGACGCGAACGTGATATTTGAGTCCGAAACGATGAAATTAGTAAAAATAGACTATAAACACAAAATTTTTTAAGATTAACTTTTTTGGTCAAAAAGTCAATCGGTTGATTTTTTTGAAGTTCTCGCTACCTCACTTATTCGATATCAGTTTCTTACGAGGTAAGGGTATTATTTCTTTCTTTCGTCTTCATGAAGAGAACTTACATTATTCCATTCTTTATTATTATGTTGGAATAACTTTGGTTATGGCAAATCCGCATACATGGTGAAATTCTTCGTTATTCCATTTTTATTATTACGTTGAAACATCATCATGTATACATGTTTTTACAGGACTGGTTTAATAACCTGGCCGTGAAGTCTTTATTATTCTTTTGGAACATCTTGTCGATGCAATTTACTTTGACACATCATTTCATTTAAATGACTTTATGATAATTGATCGTTATTCAAGTTTCATCTTGAGACGTCAAATTGTTAATTTATTTTATGATATGATTTTATCGTTGTCATGGTGATGTATATCGCTTGGGGCGCTACAACAACTGTGATCATACCGGTGATGACAATGTGACGCCCCAAAATAGGTATACATCACCCATCTTGAGTCGCAAAATACATGGTACAAAAAATACAAAATACAACTTAATAATACAATTGTCAGGTAATATATTTACAAAAAACATAAGTCGAGAGTTTAAACAAGAATATTGCCTTTCTAGATAATATCCACTCTCAATGGAGTCCTCATTACATTTATTGTCACACTATTTAATGTAATAGTGAGGACTACTAATGCTATCATCATCCGACCGCTACCCATTCCCCAACTCGTCCCAACTATATTCTCATTTCAAGAGAACAAAGGAAAGAAAGGATGAGCTCAACTAGCCCAGTAAGAAATATTATGACTAAGATAATGCATGATAAATTATCATTATCCTTCAACAATGTTAAACTAATAAAATACAATAGACATCAAGTTTAACTGCAGCGGAACAAGCAATCCATTAAAAGAGTCAAGTAGAGAATAAAATCTACTATATTTTATGATTTAAAAGGTTTTTTTTTATCACTTTTATCAATTTTATCGCTGAGACTCAGATTAATAAATAATCCACATCATCGAATCACCCCTGCACTACGGCCAAGGATATTCTTTAAGATCACGACCATAAATTGTCCATGACCACGCCAAGGACATTCGTATTCATCAATGGTCATGATCATGCCAACAATCGTCCATCAATGCATTACGGGCCAACGAGGACTTTTTACCACATCATTTGTAACATTACTACCATGATTACATCGAATAATCCCTCGTCATAATCATACCAAGTCCATCTATGCACCATGCATCACGTATGACTTTCAACATAATATAAACATGAGGATGATGACAATGATATCGTAATTCAATGTAACAAGTTCAATAATTAATTTATCCAGAACTAATAACGCCCAAATTGTCAACACGATACTTCATTCAGAGAGTAAAATTCAAGAATGCTCGTAAGAATATTTCCATGAAAAGATATCGGATGAAGCGTTTAAATATCAAGGATATTCAACTAATTTCATGGAGTATAGAACTCAAAACTTTAACCAACCGAGTATAATAAAGAATGGAATAACAAAAGAAATCACCATGTATGCAGATTACAGTAGACAAAGTTATTCCAATGTAATAATAATTAACGAACTGCATCAAAGTAAATTGCATCGGATGTGATGTTCAAATGTAATAATATAGAATGAAATAACAATGTAAATCACCACGCACGCAGATTGTGATGACAAGTTATTCCAATAGAATACTAAATAACGGAACCGTATCAAAGTAATTTCAAGACCGATGTGATGTTCCAATGTAATAATAAAGATTTAAAATGTGTCCCACAGAAGATTTATGCATGTGATATTCCAATGTAATAATAAAGATTTTAACTCAGTCCCATGTAAAACGCATGCATGTGATATTCCAATGTAATAATAAAGACGGAATCTGTGTCCCACAGAAAACGCATGTATGATAGGATATTCCAACAGAATAATAAAGAATGGAATAATAGAAGAATTTCACCAAGTATGTGGTACTTCGCATAGACAGGTTATTCCAACATAATAATAAAGAATGGAATAACAAAAGTACTCTTCATGAAGACGAAAGAAAGAAATAATACCCCTTACCTCAAAAGAAACTGGATACTAGAATAGTGAGGTAGCAGACTTCTCTTCTTCTATAGATTTTTTCTCTACAATTTCTCTCTATAATAATTGCTCTATAGCTTTAGTGAATTGGTGAGAAATGAAGGAAGAATGAGCTTCTATTTATAAAAAAAATATAGTTTCAATAATTGCACGTTTTGGGGCTCAAAAAATTATAATATAATACCTCCAACTTTTCCTTTATTTTTAATTTAGTCATGCAAGTATTATCAAACTTGCACCACCTCCCCTAATAGTAAATAATGTGATTCAATAGTAAATCATGTGAATCAATAGTTCTGTACATGTGAAAATACTTAATTACAAGATAAGACTCCATCTATACCTCCATTTTTAACTTAGTCATGCAAGTATTATCAATCTTGCACCAACTCCCCTAATAGTAACAAGAATGTGAAACAATAGTATACACATGTGAAAAAATAGTTATAATCATGTGAATTAATAGTAATCAATTGCTCATTTATCCGGTTAATTACCCGATTGGTCAATATAACCTCTAGACATCAATTATTATCGAAATAAATGTCGATTTCCACTAACACTAATAATCCCAACACAATGGAACTATTTTTATCAACAATATAAATTTTGAAATTTCAAAGTTTGACTTTTCTCGAAAAATTCAACCATTGACTTTTTGACCAAAAAGTTAATCCCGGAAAATTTTGTGTTTATAGTCTATTTTTACTAATTTCATCGTCCCGGACTCAAATATCACGTTCGCGTCTCCAAATTCAACTCCGAACTCAACTTTGATTTTTAATAACATTCATCATTAATATTATAATTCACAATATTTAACAACCTGTGTCATTCCTGTGAAAGAGGGGTTTTCCAATAAGGATTTCTCCCTTGGGCGCCGCAATTAGTGACCAAACCTCTCCTCGCGTAACTTCTAGACATTGTAAATATTGTAATTTAATAATATGAATGACTTTGTCGCCTCAATTATTGATTTAATAATATATCATATAATGCGGATGATATTGTGACAATAATCGAATCAATAATACGAGAGATATAATGCAACAATCATCGAAGAATAATCGAGTATAACCTGAGTGACTTTCACGTAAGCAGATCAATAATCAATATCGTGTGCTACTATGCAACCACGCCAGACATCGTATTTTTTACTACCGAATAGTTCAACAAGATAATCTGTAAAACTTCCACCGTTATTTTCATAAAATATTTTTGCCATTTTCTCAATCCGACAATAATTCTGTTGTGGAGTCCACCAATGATTGCGCCATTGTACGAATATTCCCCGACCAATCAAATATAATATAACAACTTGCATACTTTACAAAATTTATAAATACTACCCACAATTATAACATTATATCAAATTTACTCCATAATATTCAAAAAAAAAAATTCAAGAAATTTAAATCTTTATTCATAAAATCTGGGGTCTCACAATCTCCCCTCCTTATGAAATTTCGCCCTCAAAATTTATGTACGTGCCTGGTATGCCGAAGAGGTGAGGATACCTTGACTTCATTTCATATTCCAACGCTTAAGGTATATCCTTGAATACCTTTATCGTCGAAAACATTACACGTTACATACGTGCATGTCTGATGTCCTCCGATTGCCTCTGAATGCACATCAGTCCCTAAAATAGCCATTTTAGGACTTGATACCGACCTTAAATCTCAAAACATAAAGAATGAAAGTTGTAGATCTACTCGTTAGCTTTCTGAATCATCCTGAATCACCTCAATCGGAGTTCGTATGAAAAAGTTATGCCTAATTTATTAAAGGATGTCCGGACAGATTTTGGCTTAACACATGACCAGCGCCTAGGCGCCCAAATTTGGCCTTGGGCAAGTTCCTAGGCGCCCAAGAACAGAATGTGAGTGCCGGGTTTAGCGCCTAGGCATTCGACTCTTGGCACTTAACTCCAATTTTCCAAATTTTGCAACTTTTGACGCACATACTTCAAATCTTCATATCTTCTTCATCCGTTATCGGAATTAGTCCATTTTTGAGGCTATGGAAAGCTTGTAACATGCTCTATAAAACCCCCATGATTTTATAATTTTTCAGATTCTTTAATTATTCTGAAATTTGGCTCCAAAGTCCCCCAAGACTAAGTTTTTTACTAACAACGATACGTGAAAAACGTTATGAACACGCGACATACTTGGCGGTAAAACGAGTCTATAGGCCACAGTTTCTACTCGATCAAGGATTTTAAATGGGCCAATTAAATTGACGGTTGAGATTTCCTCCCTTCATCGATTCTTGCTTCTAGAATAACGCCCCCTTGAACCTTCTTCTTCACATTCATCAGGTTCGGGTGTGTAGTTTGAGAGGCTTTAACTTTATTGATTAAAGTCGATTCTACTCGTATATTCGTTATCTTCACGTGGGTTCCTAGAGTTTTTAACTCTATCTTCATCATTTGTAAGTTATACGAAATGAGTCTTTGTGTTAACAACATCGCACTCAGAAACACATACGAATCTCTACTCAACGCACGCCTACCACGCTCGCTTCTTCCACGATGATATTGAATGGTATGATCGTAATCTTCAACAATACTGAGCCAACGATTTGGCGATTATACGCTCGCTTTTGGGTGAAGAAATATTTAAGGGTTGAAGAAATGGGTTTGTAATCGGGGTCAATACAAAATTCGATTTCACGTTCTGGGGTAGGCTAAGAAGTCTTCAAGAATACGTCAAGAAATTTATTAACAATAGAAATATCATTCAAAACTGTGACCCTAATCCAAGACTTGAATAACACGTCACATTGATACCTATCAACTTGTCACTGCTATTCACGACGTCCTCTACGGAAAGTCTGGTTTTGGTGCATTCCACACAAAGAAGTCAACAACGAAAGGATCGGGGCTCTTTAATTATGGCTTGATATGACAATGATTGACTTTAGTGGTTTGGTTGCTTGAATTCGCATAACAGGTTGGTTAGGAATATGAAAGCTAACAACCTTACGAAAAGCATGATGAGTAGTTAACCAATCGATTTCTAAAATCACATCAAAGGCAAGTATTTGCAAAGAGATAAGATCGACATGCAATGTGAAAGTGTCGATTTGAATCAAACAAGATTTATAAACAGTGGAGGTAACGAAGGTTTCTGCTAACAAAGTTTCAACCGATAAGTCAAAGTCTAATTTCTCCGGAGTCAAATTTAAACGTTGAGCGCAAGCAAGAGAGATAAAAGAATGGGTAGAACCGGTATCTAATAAGGTATAGACTTCGTAATAATTTATAATTAACTAACCCGTGCTAACATCGTTTGGGTCATTCTCTTTTTGAGAAGTCACAAAAACGCCTTCCCCAAAAACCACCGACTTTTGTTTGTCCAGATCCGACTTTGGTGCCACCGCCCCAAATTGGACTTGTTTTCTGGTGAACGACAAAATCAAAGCTAGGTGACCTTCTTCCACAATTATAACATGCTTTGATGGCATCACGTAGTTTGGACCGATGTGTCCCTCCTTCCGCATTGAAGCATACGATAGGTGGTCGTTCTCCTTCCTTAACAACGGGTGTGGTGCCGACGCTCTTTCCATCATTGTTGAATCTCTCTTCTTGAAATATCCATTCTTATTGTTTTGGCCATAATTACCAATCAAGTGGTTACCATTTATTTCGCATGCCGATTCCTCCAAGCTTATTGTCACCGCTCGATGACCTGTTATCACTCAGATTATCATTTTGTTTACCGCTTCTCTTTTGGTTGGTTGACTCATTATCGCGCTTCAATAACCGAGCCCTATTAACAACATCCGAATACAAATACGCTTTATGAGAGATAAGATATTGACGTATCTCGTGTTTCAAACCTCTTAGAAATATTCGCGCCCATTCTCTTCATTATCGACCAAATAGACGTGAAACCGGATAACTCAAATGAACTTGGCTTCGCATCACGATACCTGGCCATGTTATTTTGTTCCAGCTTAATAAACTCTACCTCTTTCATGTGATTTAATACTTTCGTAAAAGTACTTGTCGTTGAAAAATTCGAACTTCTCCCAAGACATCTTCAAGGCAAGCAGTTGAGTACGCTTTTATGATTTCCACCAAGAATCACCGTCCCGCAATACATGAAGGTGGCAAAGGAACCTTTTGCTCCTCGGAGCATCCTAAGACATCAAATATCTTGCAGATCCGCTTTATCCACGCCTCGCCTTTTAAGTGGTTTTGGCTCTCCAAAAACTCCGGTGGTCCCAATTCCTCGAATCGCTTAATGGTGTGATAAATTCGAGAGTTGCCAGTGTTTCCACCGTATTTTGGACAGAGACACTCTTGCCCGATGTTGCATGAATCAGATAAAGCCTCCGAACATTCCATCGCTCATCATTTGGTCAAGGTTGTTGTTTGTTAGGAGGATTATCGCCATCCCGCTGCACATTATCCTAATTATTGATCCGTGGAGACTCAACGGTCTCCTCGTGCTCCATTGCTATTCTCAACATTCTGGATGTCATTTTCAAATACCGCCACAAAACAAGGGTTAATTAACATATCACATATTATCTCTATACTCGACCGACCAATTAAATACCAAATAAACTTAGGTAGGTCATACTAAGCTAAGGAATTCCCGCCTCTCCTCCCTCCTAGTTCTTGTCTCACATCTCACCAGGATCATATCCTCAAGCTTTGATATACTAACCGTGACGCCCCCAAAACGGTATACATCACCCATCTTGAGTCGCCAAATACATGGTACAAAATATAAAATACAACTTAATAATACAACTGTCGTGTAACATACGACAAAACATAAGCTGAGAGTTTAAACAAGAATATTTCCTTCTAGACAATATCCACTCTCAATGGAGTCCTCATTACATTTATCACACTATTTAACAGAATAGTGAGGACTACTAATGCTATCATCTGGACCGTCACTCCATTCCCCAACTCGTCCCAGCTATATTCTCATTTCCTGAAGAGAACAGTGAAAGAAAGGGTGAGCTCAACTAGCCCAGTAAGAAATATTATGACTAAGATAATGCATGATAAATTATCATTAGCCTTCAACAATGTTAAACTGATAAAATACAATAGACATCAAGTTTAACTGCAGCGGAACAAGCAATCCATTAAAAGAGTCAAGTAGAGAATAAAATCTACTATATTTTATGATTTAAAAGGTTTTTTTTATCACTGAGACTCAGCTTAATAAATAATCCACATCATCGAATCACCCCTGCACTACGGCCAAGGATATTCTTTAGTATCACGACCACAAATTATCCATGCACTACGGGCCAAGGACATTCGTGTATTCTTCAATGGTCATGATCATGCCAACAACTGTCCATCAATGCATTACGGGCCATTGAGGACATTTACCACATCATTTGTAACATTACGGTCATGATTACACTGAATAATCCCTGTTCATAATCATACCAAGTCCATCTATGCACTACAGGCCACAGATAACTTTCAATATAATATAAACATGAGGATGATGACAATGATATAAGAATTCAATAAAATAAGTTCAAGAATTAATTTAACCAAGAACTAATAATGTCCAAATTGTCAACATTATACTTCTTTATAGAGTAAAATTCAAGAATGCTCGTAAGAATATTTCCATTAAAAGATATCGATGAAGCTTAAATATCAAGGATATTCCACTAATTTCATGGAGTATAAGTCAAAACTTTAACCAATCGAGTATAATAAAGAAATGGAATAACAAAAGAAATCACCACGCGTATGTCAGATTGTGATGTAGACAAAGTTATTCCAATGTAATAATAATTAACGTAATCTGTGTCAAAGTAAATTCGCATCGGACAGGATGTTCAAATGTAATAATAAAGAATGGAATAACAATGAAATCACCATGCATGCAGATTGCGATAGATGTGTTATTCCAACAGAATACTAAATAATGGAACTGTGTCAAAGTAAATTCAAGACCGGCTGTGATGTTCCAACAGTAATAATAAAGATTTTAACCAGTCCCACGTAAAATGCATGTACATGTGATATTCCAATGTAATAATAAAGATTTTAATTGTGTCCCACAGAAAACGCAAGGATGATAGGATATTCCAAATGTAATAATAAAGAATGGAATAATGAAGAATTTCACCAAGTATGTGGTATCAGATGTAGAAAGAGTATTCCAACATAATAATAAAGAATGGAATAATGTAAGTACTCTTCATGAAGACGAAAAGAAAGAAATAATACCCTTACCTCGTAAGAAACTAGATACTAGAATAGTGAGGTAGCAGGCTTCTCTTCTTCTATAGATTTTCTCTCTACAATTTCTCACTATAATAATTGCTCTATAGCTTTAGTGAATTGGTGAAAAATGAAGGAAGAATGAGCTTCTATTTATAGAAAAATATAGTTTCAATAATTGCACATTTTGGGGCTCAAAAAATTACAGTACAATACCTCCAACTTTTCCTTTATTTTTAATTTAGTCATGCAAGTATTATCAAACTTGCACCACCTCCCCTAATAGTAAATAATGTGATTCAATAGTAAATCATGTGAATCAATAGTTCTAGACATGTGAAAATACTGAATTACAAAGATAAGACTCCATCTATACCTCCATTTTTAACTTAGTCATGCAAGTATTATCAATCTTGCACCAACTCCCCTAATAGTAACAAAAATGTGAAACAATAGTATACACAGGTGAACAAATAGTTATAATCATGTGAATTAATAGCAATCAATTGCTCATTTATCCGGTTAATTACCCGATTGGTCAATATAACCTCTAGACATCAATTATTATCGATATAAATGTCGATTTCCACTAACACTAATGATCCCAACACAATGGAACTATTTTTATCAACAATATAAATTTTGAAATTTTGAAGTTTGACTTTTTTCGAAAAAGTCAACCGTTGACTTTTTGACCAAAAAGTTAATCCCGGAAAATTTTGTGTTTATAGTCTATTTTTACTAATTTCATCATTCCGGACTCAAATATCACGTTCGCGTCTCCAAATTCAACTCCGAACTCAACTTCAATTTTTAATAACATTCATCATTAATATTATAATTCACAATATTTAACAATCAGGTCATTCCCAGGAAAGAGGGGGCTTTCCAATAAGGATTTCTTCCTATTGACGCGCAATTAGGTGACCAAACCTCTCCTTGGCAGAACTTCTAGACATTGTAAATATTGTAATTTAATAATATGAATGACTTGTTGTCTCAATTATTGATTTAATAATATATCATATAATGCAGATGATATTGTGATAATAATCGAATCAATAATATGAGAGATATGATGCAACAATTACTGTAGCAATAATTGAGTATAACTGAGTGACTTCTTACGTAAGCATCAATAATCAATACCGTGTCGAATATTCCCCGACCAATCGAATATAATACAACAACTTGCATACTTTGCAAAATTTATAAATACTACCCACAATTATAACATTATTTCAAATTTACTCCATAATATTAAAAAAAAATTCAAGAAATTTAAATCTTTATTCATAAAATCTGGGGTCTTACAACAGCAGTCATCAGAACAACGATAACCAGTGGAGAAAGAAGAATACGGACAAAGGCGGTAACCACTCTGATGGTAATCATGGCCATGAGAATAGAAGAAGCGAGTCGGGAGGAGATTTTAAAAAGAGGAGATTTAACAATGACCGTGTGAAGACGCCAACACCAAAGAAAGAATCGGTTCTAAGGTAGGAGAAGGACCACCGGTCGTATGCTATAAATGTGGAAAAGAGGGACATATCAGCCCAAACTGCCCACAACAGTTCAAGGTATGTTATAATTGTGGAAAGGAAGGACATATCGCTTCGAGATCAGACGCAGAATAAACCAAGTCCAGCGGAGATGGTGACTCAAAAGGCGGTCCCAGAAAAGTCAAAGTCAACAGTTCCTGGAAGAGCGTTTGTCGTGACTGATCAAAATGCAAAGAACCCAAACGAGGTGATCACGGGTAAGCTAATCATAAATTCTTGCAAAGTTTATACCTTACTTGATACCGGTGTTACCCATTCATTTATCTCTCCTGCTTGTTCTCAACGTTTAAACTTAACTCAGGAGAAATTAGACTTTGATTTATCGTGGAGACTCAGTTAGAGAAACTTTCATCACATCCATCGCTTATAAATCTTGTTTGATCCAAGTTGGCACCATCACGTTAACTGTTGACCTTATCTCTTTAAAGATACTTGCTTTTGATGTGATTTTAGGGATTGATTGGTTAACTACTCATCATGCCAAAATTGATTGTTTTCGTAAGATTGTTAGTTTTTATATTCCTAACCAACCTGTTGTACGAATTCAAGCAACTAAACCATTAAAATAAATCACTGTCATATCTAGTCATAAAGGTATTCGTTTATTGAAAAACGAATGTCAAGCTTTCTTAGCCCATGTTATGGATTTGTATAAAGACACGTCAGATTTGAATAATATTCATGTTGTTAGTAAATTTCCAGACGTGTTTCTCAAGAACTTCCGGCCTCACCCCGTAACGTGAAGTTGAATTCTTTATTGATCTTGAACCCGTACAAAGCCCATTTCTAAAACCCCATATCGAATGGCTCCTATTGAACTTCGTGGAGTTAAAGGTCCAACTATAGGAGTTGTTGGACATCGGTTTCATTCGCCCCAAGTACATCTCCTCTGGGGTGCTCCTGTTTTATTTGTAAAGAAGAAAGATGGGAGTATGCGACTTTCTATTGACTATCGAGAATTGAACCATGTCACCATCAAGAATAGGTATCCGCTACCTCGTATTGATGACTTGTTTGACCAGTTGCAAGGAGCACAATTCTTTTCAAAGATCGATCTTCGTTCTGGATATCATTAGATGAAGATTAGAATTGAGGATATTCCAAAGACTGCCTTCAGAACTCGATACGGGCATTATGAATTTTTAGTCATGTCTTTTGGATTGACTAATGCTCCTGCTGCTTTCATGGATATGATGAACCGAGTATTCAAGGAATATTTGGATCAGTTCGTTGTTGACTTTATTGATGACATTCTCATATATTCCAAAAGTCGTGAAGAACATGAGCACCATTTGAAGCTGGTACTCCAAAGGCTTTATGAAAACAAGCTTTATGCCAAGCTGAAGAAATGCGAGTTCTAGCTTGAGGAAGTAGCATTCCTTGGGCACGTGGTGTCAAAACATGGAGTATCTATCAATTGACGAAGATTAAAGCAATACAAAGTTAGGGAGCAACCAAAGTCGCGGACCAAGCACGTGACTTTTTTTGGGCTTAATGGTTATTATCTGAGATTCGTGGAAGAATTTTCTCGAATCGCTACTCTGATTAATTCAAATTGACCGTAAAGATACAAAATTCGTATGGAGTGAGGAATGCGAGAAGAGTTTCCAAGAGCTCAAGAGGAGACTCATTTCGACACCTGTTCTGGCAATACCATCTGGTTTGGATGGATTTGTTATCTATAGTGATGCTTCAAGCAAAGGGTTAGGATGTGTTCTCATGCAACATGGGAAAGTCATAGCCTATGCCTCGCGACAACTCAAAGAATATGAGAGGAATTATCCTACTCATGATCTCGAGTTGACAGCAGTCGTTTTCGCGTTGAAGATATGGAGACACTACTTATATGGGGAGAAAGTGGAGATTTATACGGACCATAAAAGCCTCAAATATTTCTTCACTCAAAAAAAAACTCAATATGCGGCAACGATGTTGGCTTGAGCTGTTGAAAGATTACGATCACACTATTCAATATCATCCTGGAAAAGCAAACGTAGTAGCTGACGCATTGAGTAGAAGATCATATACGAGTACGAGTGCGATATTGTCAACACAAAGGCCCATTTGGTATGACTTGTAAAGGATGGAGGTAGAATTAAAGACTCCAGGGACCCACGTGATGATGGCGAATATACGAGTAGAACCGACTTTAATCGATAAAGTTAAAGCTACTCAAGCTACGGACCTGGGGCTGATGCGTATGAAGAAGAAAGTGCAAGAAGGTGCTATTCCAGAGCAAGAATCGATGAAGAAGGAATACTTCGAGTCAACTCTAGACTTTGCGTTCCTAATAATTCTGACTTGAAGCATAGAATCATGATGGAGGCATACAACACCCCATTTGCAATCCATCCTGGGAGTACCAAAATGTATCAGGATATTTGACACACATTTTGGTGGAACAATATGAAGAGAGAGATCGCGGAGTTTATCTCGAGGTGTTAAACTTGTCAACGTGTAAAGGCGGAGCATCAAGTGCCAAAGGGTCCATTGCAACCACTTGAGATTCCAAAATGGAAGTGGGAACACATTACCATGGATTTCGTTACAGCTCTTCCCAAAGTTTCTCAGGGCATAGATGCGATTTGGGTTATTGTTGATAGATTAACCAAGTCTACTCATTTCTTGCCGATACGTGAGACTTATTCCCTTGAACGTCTTGCTCGTATGTACGTGAATGAGATTGTGAGATTGCATTTCATGCCAGTATCCATAGTTTTGGATCGTGACCCAAGATTCACTTCACGATTTTGGGTTAGCTTGTAGAAAGCTATGGGCACGGATTTAAGATTCAGTTCGGCATACCATCCTCAAACGGACGGACAATCAGAGAGGACTATTCAAACTCTTAAAGATCTATTAAGACTCTGTGTTCTAGACTTCAAAGGGAGTTGGGATAAGTACTTGCCATTGGTGGAATTCTCCTACAACAATAGTTATCAAGCAAGTATAGGCATGGCTCCATTTGAGGCGTTGTATGGACGAAAGTGTCATTCTCCAGTATGTTGGGACGAGGTGGGAGAAGCAACATTGTTGGGACCAGAATTAGTACGCATGACTATAGAAAAGATCCAAATGATTCGACAACGTATTCAAACCTCACAAGATGGACAAAAGAGTTATGTTGATCTTCGTCGAAAGGACGTGGAATTTAATATTGGGGATAATGTATTGTTATGTGTTGCTCCATGGAAGGGAGTTACAAGATTTGGAAAGAGAGGAAAGCTCAATCCAAGATTTGTTGGTCCATTTCAGATTCTTGACCGAGTAAGAAATGTAGCCTATAGACTCGCATTACCTCCAAGCATGTCTCGTGTTCATAATATTCTCCATATATCTATGCTTCGTAAATATGTGAAAGACCCGAACCACATTATTGCGTTAGAACCAGACGAGATAGCCGAAGATTTAACGTACGAGGAGGTATCTGTTAAGATCTTGGATAGGAAAGAGCATTTCCTACGCACAAAGGTTATACTACAAGTTAAAGTTTTATGGAGGAACCATGCTATTGAAGAAATGACCTGGGAGTTTGAATCAGAAATGAAAGCGAGGTATCCTCACCTTTTCGAAACACCAGGTACGTACGTCAATTTCGAGGACGAAATTTCATAAGGAGGGGAGGTTGTAAGACCCCGATTTTTTTTAAATAATTCCTCTAATTATTATTGTGAATAATAAGGTGTTAATTTGATATAATGTTTTGATTATGGGTGAAATGTGCAAATTTTGCAAAATAAGCAAGTGGTTATAAAATATTCATTTTTGTCGGGGAATATTCGTTTGGTCATGGAATATTCTTGTTGTCGGGAAATATTCATACGACGGCGCAGTCAATTATGGGCCCCATAATGGAATAACTGTCGAATGAAGAAAACGACAAAGTTTGAGTTTTATAAATAATGGCGTAATTGTTACCGTTAATAATTGTTGGAATACACGTGGTTAAAATACGATGAATACGCGTGGTTGCACGAAGAAGACACCAGATCAAGTACAAGATTGTTGAATTATTGATTAAATACGTAAGAAGGCACTACTCAATAATTTTTACGATTGGTTACTGCTCAATATTTTATTTTATTGATTCAATAATTCTTTGCGTTGATATTTTATATTATTGTTGTTTCAATAATTGTCATCGCACAAGATTTCCCATTATCGATCAATAATTCATATTATTTGAATAATATTATTAGATAGCATTATTGGCAATGTCTAGAAAGTTCTGTCAAGGAGAGGTTTGGTCACCTAATTGCGCGCCAGTAAGGAGAAATCCTTATTGGAAAGCCCCCTCTTTCCTGGGAACGTCCTGGATGTCATAATTGTGATTCTGTAATATTATTTGTGAATAATTAATTATTGATTTATATGATAAGGAAATATTTATTTGATGCGGATATAAATGATGGATTTATTTATTTTATGTGGTTATAATTGAAGGAATTAATATTGAGGTGTTTTATCAGTATTTTTGTCGGAATGGAGGTATTAAAAATCAAATCAGTATTTTTACGATATATTGCGTGAGTTATAATTTTTAATCCGACCGTTGGATCGTTGTTATTTTTGGGTATGTTATACATATATAAGTTGAGTATATGGCCACAAATTTTGAACCGTTAAAAATGAACGAATGATTTGTTATGAATTTTAAGAGGTGACTGATTCGGAAATTAGGTTTATAAATGATTTTAGTAGAAAATTCTAGAATTGAGTAGGCTCCACTTGTGGTTGGTGAAGAAATGTGCTGAATTTTATTTCAAATGTGGTGGGTGACAATAGTAGCAGGTAAAGCCATCTGCTTCGGCGTACTAACATTTTCCTATAAATAGAGGGCTAAGTTAGAATTGAAAATCACACTAGAAACATAAGCTTTCTCTCTTTCTCTCTCTATATTATCGAGCGTATTTTGTGAGTATTTAGATACTTTGAGAGTTCTTTGCTCAAGACAAGTTTCATTCAGCATCACTTCCGACCTTTCATTCCGAAGTACTGTTTCTTTGAGGTAAGGGATGTTATTTTCTTCTTAAATGATATTATTTTCTTCAATATCATTATGCCGAAATATTGGTGAACTTTTTAATCAAATTTGGAACTTGTTGTGTGTCGGAGTTCTTATTCACGATATCAAGACTATTCACGTATACAACACTATTCATGAATACGGCACTATTCACCGAAAAATAAAAATTTTCCTTTTTGTCCAAGATGTCTATTTTGGCTACTATCTTTGATTGTATTCATGTTTTGATCATTATTTTTGAATTCTGCTTCACAATTGGTTATTATGAAGTAATATTGATCTTGGATAAACTGTTATACGAATCCCTAATATTTATCCATCTGTCTCACTGGATTCGTTTTCTTTAAAATATTTTTCATCATCCTCAGTCCTTAAATGATGATATTATTGAATATCTTTAGCACGTAGTGCAAAGATGAACAGGTGTTGAGATGAACATGACCGACTGGTGATATAAATGAATATTTTTGACCTGTAGTGCAAAGATGAATGATTAACTGAAGAATATCTTTGGCCTGTAGTGCAAAGATGAATATTTGATTAAAGATGTATATTGATTGATGTTACAGGGATAAAATATTGATGATGGACTTTTAAATCTTAGAAGATAATAGAACTCATTCTCTACTTGACTACTCTAATGGGTTGCTGTTTTCGCTGCAGTTGTTGATCTAAAACTTATTGTCTATTATATTCTATCAGATTTTTCCCTGTTGAAGACTAATGATAATTTGTTGTATATTATCTTAGTCATAATATTCTTTATTGGGCTAGTTGAGCTCACTCTTTTCCTTTTTGTTCCATTTTTCTTCTCAGGAGGTGAGAACATAGTAGGATCTAGTCGGGGTATGGAGTGATGGTTCTAGAAAGATGTTTTTGTAGTCCTCACTATTTATGTAAAATAGTGTATGAATAATTGTAATGAGGACTCATTTGGGTGTGGATATTGTCTAGATGACAATATTTGTATTTTAATTTACAGTATGTGTTGTCGTATTTTGCACGACAATTGTATTATTGAAGTTGTAGTTTGTTTTCTGTACCATATATTTGGTGACTCAGAATAGGTTGGGTGGATTGGACCTATTTTGGGGGTGTCACAACAGCGATGCTTCAAAGAATATGAGAGGAATTATCCTACTCATGATCTGGAGTTGGCAGCAGTCATTTTTGCATTGAAAATCTAGAGACACTACTTGTACGGGGAGAAAGTGGAGATTTATACGGATCATAAAAGCCTCAAATATTTCTTCATCCAAAAGGAACTCAACATGCGGCAACAACGTTGGCTCGAGCTGTTAAAAGATTACGACCATAACATTCAATATCATCCTGGAAAAGTAAACGTTGTAGGCGACGCATCGAAAGTAGTAAGATCATATCTTTGATCGGGCACGAGTGCAATGTTGTTAACACAAAGGCCCATTTTGTATGACTTGCAAAGGATAGAGATAGAGTTAAAGGCTCCAAGTACCCACGTGATGATATCAAACATACGAGTAGAACTGACTTTAATCGATGAAGTTAAAGCTGCTCAAACTACAGATATAGAGCTGATGCGTATGAAGAAGAAAGTACAAGAAGGTGCTATTTCGAAAGCAAGAATCGATGAAGAAGGAATACTTAGAGTAAACTCCAGACTTTGTGTTCCTAACGACTCTGACTTGAAGCATAGAATCATGATGGAGGCACACAACACACCATTTGCAATCCATCCTAGGAGTACCAAAATGTATCAGGATCTTTGACATACATTTTGGTGGAGCAATATGAAGAGAGAGATCGCGGAGTTTATCTCGAGGTGCTTAACTTGTCAACGTGTAAAGGCGGAGCATCAAGTGCCAGAAGGTCCATTGCAACCACTTGAAATTCCAAAATGGAAGTGGGAACACATTACTATGGATTTCATTACGGGTCTTCCCAAGGTTTCTCAAGGCATAGATGCGATTTGGGTTATTGTTGATAGATTAACCAAGTCTGCTCATTTCTTGCCTATACGTGAGACTTATTCCCTTAAACGTCTTGTTCGTATGTACGTAAATGAGATTGTGAGATTGCATGGCATGCCAGTATCCATAGTTTCGGATTTTGACCCAAGATTCACTTCGCGATTTTGGGTTAGCTTGCAGTAAAGCTATGGGCGCATTTATTGATTTGATTTAAGATACCATCCGTGGACGCCCCAAAATAGGTCCATTCCATCCAACCCATTTCGAGTCGCCAAATACATGGTATGTAAATAACTACAACTTTATTAATACATTTGTCATGCAAAATACGACAACATATATACTGTGAGTTTAAATACAGATATTGCCATCTAGACAATATCCACACGCAAATAAATCCCCATCATAATTATTGATACATTATTTTACAAAAATGGTGAGGACTACTAAACAACTCTCTCTAGAACCTTCATTCCATACCCCGACTAGTACTCGCTACATTCTCGCCTCCTGAGAAGAAAAATGGAACAAAAAGGAAAAGGGTGAGTTCAACTAGCCCAAAGAAGAATATTATGACTAAGATAATATACAACAATTATCGTTAGTCTTCAACAGGAAAAATCTAATAGAATACAATAGACAACCGCTTTTAAATCAACAATCGCAATGAAACAATAATTCATTAGAAGAGTTAAATAGAGAATGCAAACTACTATCTTCTATATATGAATTTAAAAGTTCATCGTCGATATTTTATCCCCCGTAACATCAATCAATATATATCCGAATCAAATATTCATCTTTGCACTACAAAGCCAAAGATATTCATCGATTGATCATATTCATCTAAACACTGCTCATCTTTGCACTACGGGCCAAAGATATTAAATCATGGCCATATATTCATCTCAACACTGCTCATCTTTGCACTACACAGCCAAAGATATTCAAGAATATCATCATTTAGGACCGAGGATGATGAAAAATATTTTAAAGGAAACGAATCCAAAGGAAACAAAAGAACAAATATTAAGGATTCAGTATTTTAAACAATCCAAGTTCAAAATTACTTCATAAGTAATCGAGTGGAGTAAAATTCAAGAATGATCAAAACATGGATACAATCAAAGTTAGTATCCGAATAGATATTTTGGACAAAAGAAGAAATTTCATTTTTAGGTGAATAGTGCCATATTCGTGAATAGTGTCAGATATCGTGAATAGTGCCGTATACGTGAATAGTAATCTACACCAAAAGATAGAAATTTCCCAAAAACATCATCACGCTTCGTGAATAGTACTCGTGAATAGTAACTCATGAATAAGTAACTCATGAATAGTAACCTCGACATGAAAAAAATTTCAAATTTGATAAAATTTCCAACCAATATTTCAAGATAATGATATTGAAGAAATAATATCATTTTCGAATAAAATAACATCCCTTACCTCGAAAGACAAGATTTAGTTGAAACAGGATATAGGCTATGACTTGAACTTGTACCGTATAGCAATACTCAAAGTATACTCAAAATACTCACAAGAATACGCTGATAATATAGAGAGAAAACTCGGTTTCGGTGTGATTTTCAATTCTAACCTAAGCACCCTATTTATAGGAAAATGCTTAGAACACCAAAGTAGAAAATTTATTAAATATTATTATATTTTTCCACAACTTCATACGCACACTAAAAATCTGAATTCAGCCTCCTAATCACATGTTAAATGAGTTTCAAAAATGAAAAAAACATTTTTGTAATTAAAAATATTTTAAACTTCCAAAAATTAATTATTTCGGAACTTCGGAACTTCAATAATTCATAATAAATATCCCTTTTATCAGAAAATTTGAATCTCACGAGTTTGTATAGGAAATTCAATTTCTACAATTTTGCGTAAGAAAGTGTTTCCAAATTCCAAATGTAAATCCAAAGAAATCCACAAACCATGATTTACAAAGCTATAATCAAATTTCTATTAATAATCAGGTCCACCAACACACAAAATATGTGTTAAACATTTAATGCCACAAAAATACTCTTCCTCCTCATATACTCATATATCCCACATTCATTATAAAATATCACCGTTAATATATTATTAAAATAATATATTTAAATGAATTATTTTATCGAAAAAGATAAAATATTAATTTTCAACAATTGTCACATTAAAAATTTTTTCCATCTATATCCACATAAAATCAATATTTTCCTCTCATCATATAAATCAATAATTAATTATTCATAAATAATATTACAGAATCACAAGATCGGCAACTGTGCCGCTCCAGAAAGAGGGGCTTCCAATAAGGATCTCTCCTCATCGACGCCAGTAAATTAGGTGACCAAACCTCTCCTTAGCCGTAACTTTCTAGACATTGCCAATAATGTTATCTAATAATATTATTCAGATAATATGAATTATTGCTCGATAATGGAAAATCTTGTGTAATGACAATTATTCAAACAACAACAATATAAAATATCAATGGAGCAATTATTGAATCAATAAAATAAAATAATCGAACAATAATTCATCGTAACAATTATATGAGTAGTAGGCTTCTTCACGTAAGAATCAATAATTGGTGCAATACCGTGCTATCTGCTTCAACAACGCCAGTATTAGTGTATTTTAACCACCGGTATTCCATGAAAGATAATAAAGAAAAACTACGCCGTTATTTATAAACAACTTATATTTGTCATTTTCTTCATCCAATCGCTTTCAGTTATGGGGCCCACAAAAGATCGCGCGTTGCATTTAATATTTCTCGACAAAGATTTAATATTCCACGACCAAACTAATATTCTCCTAATAATAATGAATATTTTATAACCACTTGCTTATTCGAAATATTTATGATTTTTTACCCATAACTATCCACATTAATCAAATCAACCCTTACTATTTCAAAATAATAAATAGAGGAAAATAAATTTCATTTATTAATAATTTGGGGTCTTATAACCTCCCCTCCTTATGAAATTTCGTCCTCGAAATTGACGTACGTACCTGGTGTTTTGAAAAGATGAGAGTACCTCGCTTTCATTTTTGTTTCCAACTCCCAGGTCATTTCCTCAATAGCATGGTTTCTCCACAAAACTTTAACTTGTGGTATAACCTCGGTACATAGGACATGTTCTTTCCTATCCAAGATCTTGACAGTACCTCCTCATCGTTAAGTCTTGACTATCTCGTCCCGGTTCTAACTCAATGACGTGGTTGGGTCGTCCACATATTTACGTAACATCGACACGTGAAAAAGGTTATGAACACGCCATTATACTTGTCTATATAAAACGAGTCTATAGGCCACAGTTCCTATTCGATCGAGAATTTCAAATGGATTAATAAATCGAAGGTTTGAGCTTTCCTCACCTCACCGATTCTCGCTTTTGAAATAACAACTTCTTGCACCTCCTTCTTCAAATTCATCAGCTCCGGTGTGTAGCTTGAACAGGCTTTAACTTTATCGATTAAAGTCGATTATACTCGTTATATCATCACTTGGGTACCTAGAGTTTTCATCTCCATCTCTATTATTTGTAAATTATAATGAAATTAGTCTTTGACAATATCGTACTTTCAGACTTTGTATCGATCTTCTACTCAACACGCCGCCACTACCACGCTCGCTTTTCGAGGATGGCATTGTCGTAACATGTCTTTGAAATGAGTCTCTCTCGAGTTCTTCGAAGTTCTTCCCACATTCCTTGCTCCATTCGAATTTTGTATCTCTACGAGTTAGCTGTGTTAATGGAATAGTGATTCGAGAATATCCTTCAACGAATCTCCGATAATAACCAACTAAGCCTAGAAAGCTACGTATTTTGATTACCGACTTAGGTTGTTCTCAACTGTGACTCATATCCCAACCTTGGATAGCACGTGTGACGCCCCCAAAATAGGTCCATTCAATCCAACCCATTCTGAGTTGCCAAATACATGGTACAGAAACAACTACAACTTTATTATCACAACAATAAAACTGTGAGTTTAAATACAAATATTATCTTCTAGACAATATTTATACTCAAATAAATCCTCATCACATTTATTGATACATTATTTTACAATAATGGTGAGGACTACTAAACAACTCTCTCTAGAACCTTCATTCCATACCCCGACTAAAGACTCACTACATTCTCGCCTCCCGAGAGAAGAGAAATGGAACAACAAGGAAAAGGGTGAGCTCAACTAACCCAAGAAAAGAATGTTATGACTAAGATAATATACAACAAATTATCGTTAGTCTCCAACAGGAAAAATCGATAGAATACAATAGACAACAAGTTTCGAGATCAATATTCGCAATGAAATAATAATTCATAGAAGAGTTACGTAGAGAATGAAATCTACTATAATCTATGAATTTAACAAATCCATCATCAATATTTTATCCTTGTAACATCAATCAATATTCATCTCAAATCAAATATTCATCTTTGCACTATGTGCCAAAGATATTCATCATTCGGTCATGTTCATCTCAACACCTGTTCATCTTTGCACTAAAGGCCAAAGATATTCATCAGTCGGTCATGTTCATTTAAACACATGTTCATCTTTGCACTACAGGCCAAAGATATTCTTCAGAAATCATTCATCTTTGCACTATAACGGGCCAAAGATATTCTTCAGAAATCATTCATCTTTGCACTACAGGCCAAAGATATTCAATAATATCATCATTTAAGACTGAGGATGATGAAAAAATATTTTTAAAGAAACGAATCCAGTGAAACAAAATGACAAGGATTAAGGATTCGTACTTGGTTTTATCCACGCCCAAAAATACCTCAAAAATAATCATAGTGGTGTAAAATTCAAGAATGATCAAAACATGGATACAATCAAAGCTAGTATCCGTAATAGATATTTTGGACTAAAAGAAGAAATTTCATTTTTCGATGAATAGTGCGTAGATATCGTGAATAAGGTCAGATATGTGAATAAGGCCGTACACGTGAATAGTAACTCGACACCAAAAGATAGAAATTCCACAAAAAACATTTTCACGCTTCATAATAATAGTACTCGTGAATAGTAACTCGTGAATAGTAACTCATGAATAGTAACTCGTGAATAAGAACTCATGAATAAGTAACCCCGACATGAAAAAGTTCCAAATTTGATAAAAGTTCCAACCAATATTTCAAAGATAATGATATTGAAGAAATAATATCATTTGAGAAGAAAATAACATCCTTACCTCAAAGAATCAAGATTACCGGAAGGAAAGGTCGGAAGTGATCTTTGAATGAAACTTCAGATTGAATAAGAACTCTCAAAGTATCTAAATACTCACAAAATACGCTCAATAATATAGAGAGAAAGAGAAAACTTTGTTTCGGTGTGATTTTCAATTCTAACTTAGCCCTCTATTTATAGGAAAATGTTAGCCCGCCAAGGAGACTTGACTCGCTACTACCGATGGCTTTACTCGCTACTATTGCCACCCACCACATTTGAAATAAAATTCAGCACATTTCTTCACCAACCACAAGTGGGGGCCCACTCAATTCTAGAATTTTCCACCAAAATCAATTATAACCCTAATTTCCGAATCCACACCTCTTAAAATTCACAACAAATCATTCGTGCATTTTTAATTCGGTTCAAAATTTGTGGACATATACTCAACTTATGTATGTATAACATACCCCAAAATTACCACAATCCAACGGTCGGATTAAAAATTATAACCCCATAATATATCTCAAAACCCCGATTTGATTTTTAACACCTCCAATCCGATAAAATCGATAAAACACCTCAACATTAATTCCTTCATTAATAACCACATAAATAAATCCATCATTTATATCCACATAAAATAAATATTTCTTTATCATATGAATCAATAATTAATTATTCACAAATAATATTACAGAATCACAATTACGACAACCAGCAGCTTCCCCAGAGAAGAGGGCTTCCAATAAGGATCTCTCCTTCGGGCGCCGCAATTAGGTGACCAAACCTCTCCTTCGATGTAACTTTCTAGACATTGCCAATAATGCTATCTAATAATATTATTCAAATAATATGAATTATTGATCCGATAATGGGAAATACCGTCAAAATGACAATTATTGAACAACAATAATATAAAATACCAACGCATCAATTATTGAATCAATAAAATAAACTATTGAACAAAGAATTACCGTGAAAATTATTGAGTAGTGCCTTCTTACGACGAGTCAATAATTCAACAATCTGTAATACCGTAACTCTCGCGGCAACCACGCGTAGACATCGTATTTTAACCACCGGTATTCCAACAATCTTAATTGGTAATAACTACGCCAGTTATTTATAACCACCCAAACTTTGTCGTTTTCCTCATCCAATCGTTTTTCCGTTATGGGCCCACACATGGTCGCTACCGTCGCATTTAATATTATTCCACAGCATTTAATATTCCACGACCAAACGAATATTCCCTAACAAAAATGAATATTTTATAACCACTGCTTATTTTGAAATATTTATGTATTTAACCCTTAACTATCCACATTAATCAAATCAACCCTTACTATTTCAAAATAATAAATAAAGGAAATTCCTTTTTATTTAAAAAATTTGTGGTCTTACAACCTCCCTCCTTATGAAATTTCGTCCTCAAAATTGACGACGTACACTGGTGTTTCAAAAGGTGAGGATACCTCGCTTTCATTTCATTTCCAATTCCCTGTGTCATTTCTCTATAGCATGATTCCTCCACAAAACTTTAACTTGTGGTATAACCTTTGTGCGTAGGACATGCTCCTTCCTATCCAAAATCTTGACAGTACCTCCTCACACGTTAAGTCTTCACTATCTCAAATGGGGTTCTAACTCTATAACGTGGTTCGGGTCTTTCACATATTTCTTAAGTATGAGATATGTGAAACACATTATGAACACGAGACATACTCGGAGGTAACGCAAGTCTATAGGTTACATTTCCTACTCGGTCAAGAATTTGAAATGGACCGATAAATCGTGGATTGAGCTTTCCTCTCTTCCCAAATCTTGTAACTCCCTTCCATGGAGCAACTCGCAATAATACATGATCCCCTACACTAAATTCCACGTCCTTTCGATGAAGATCCGCATAACTCTTTTGTTGATCTTGTGCCGTTTGTATACGTTGTCGAATCATTTGGATCTTTTCGGTAGTTATACGATTTAACTTCGGGTCCCAACAATGTTGCTTCACCCACCTCATCCCAACATATTGGAGAACGACATTTTCGTCCATATAATGCTTCGAATGGAACCATGCCTATATTTGTTTAATAACTATTGTTGTATGAGAATTCCACCAATGGCAAATACTTATCCCAACTGCCCTTGAAGTCTAGGACACAGAGTCTTAATATATCTTCAAGAGTTTGAATAGTCCTCTCTGATTGTCCGTCCGTTTGGGGATGGTATGCCAAACTGAATCGTAAATTCGTGCCCATAGCTTTCTACAAACTAACCCAAAACTATGGATACTGGCATGCCATGCAATCTCACAATCTCATTTATTTACATACATACGAGAAAGACGTTCAAGGAATAAGTCTCTCGATCGGTAAGAAATGAGCGAGACTTGGTTAATCTATCAACAATAACCCAAATAGCATTGATGCCTTGAGAAATCGTAGGAAGACCCAGAACGAAATCCATAGTAATGTGTTCCCACTTCCATTCCAGGAATCTCAAGTGGTTGCAACGGACCCTTAGGTACTAGATGCTCCGCCTTTACACGTTGACAAGTTAAACACATCGAGATAAACTTTGCAATCTCTCTCTTCATATTGTTCCACCAAAATGTATGTCAAGATCACGATACATTTTAGTACTTCGAGGATGGATTGCAAATGGTGTATCAGGTGCCTCCATCATAATCTTGTACCTCAAATCGAGTCGTTAGGAACACAAAGTCTAGAGTGGACTCAAGTATTCCTTCTTCATCAATTCTCGCTTCCTAATAGCTCCTTCTTGTACTTTCTTCTTCATACGCATCATTTCCTGCCCCGGTGGCTCGAGCAGACTTTAACTTTATCGATTAAAGTCGATTATACTCGTGTATATCATCACGTGGGTACCTAGAGTTTTCATCTCCATCTCTATTATTTGTAAATTATACTGAAATTAGTCTTTGACAATATCGACTCAGATCAGATATACGATCTTCTACTCAACACGCCGCCTACCACGTTCGCTTTTCCAGGATGGCATGGTCGTAACATGTCTTTGAAATGAGTCTCTCTTGAGTTCTTCAAGCTCTTCCCACATTCCCGGCTCCATTCGAATTTTGTATCTCTATGAGTCAATTTGCGATAATGGAATAGCGATTCGAGAATATCCTTCAACGAATCTCGATAATAACCAACTAAGCCTAGAAAGCTACGTATTTCGACATCGACTTAGGTTGCTCTCAATCGTGACTCATATCCCAATCTTGGATAAGACGTCACAATGACACCTATCGCCATTATCGCATCTAATATGACGCCCCTACAGAGAGTTCGCTTAGGTGAATTCCACAAAGGAAGTCACAAGATAAAGGCTCAGTACCAAATTCTATAGTTGAATTTTTAACTCCGAAGTTCAATAGAGCCATTCGATATGAGATTTTAGAAATGAGTTTTTATCTTAGGGTTCAAAGTCGATACAAAATTTAATATCATCTTTGGGAGTAAGCCAATAAATTCTTCAGAAATACGTCAGAAAAATCAATAACAACAAGAATATTATTCAAATCTGACGTGTCTTTATTCAAATCCATAACATGGACTAAGAAAATTTGACATCCGTAATAAACGAATGACTTCATGGATTGATATGAAAATGTTTGACTACAATGGTTTGATTGCTTGAATTGAATAAGCGGTTGCTTAGGAATATGAAAACTAACAACCTTATTTAAAGCAATCAATTTTGGCATGATGAGTAGTTAACCTTAAAATCACATCAAAAGCAAATATCTCTATAGAAATAAGGTTAACAGGTAATGTGATAGTGCCAAATTGAATCAAGCAAGATTTTTAAACAACGGATGTAATGAAAGTTTTTCCTAACGGAGTCTCCATAAATAGGTCAAAGTCTAATTTCTCCGTAGTCAAGTTCAAACGTTGAGCGCAAGCAAGAGAGATAAAAGAATGGGTAGAACCCAGTATTCAGTAAGGTATAAACTTCGCAAGAATTTATAATTAACTAACCTGCGTGCTAACTTCGTTCGGGTTCCTCAGATTTTGACCGGTCACGACAAACGCTCTTCCAGAATCGTTGACTTTGACTTTTCGGGACATCCTTTTGAGTCACCATTTCACCGGATGGTTTCGATATCGCATAATCTCGAGCGATATGTCCTTCTTTTCCACAATTATAGCATACCTTAAACTGTTGTGGGCGGTTTCAATGATATGTCCTCTTTCCCGCATTTGTAACATACGACCGATGGCTTTCTCCTCCTTGGAACCGATTACACCGGCGCCGACGTCTTCACATGGTCGTTGTTGAATCTCCTCTTTTAAAATCTCCTCCCAACTCGCTTCTTCTATTTTCATGGCCACGATTACCACCAGAGTGGTTACCGCTTTGTCCGTATTCTTCTTTCTCCACCGGTTATCGTTATTTCGATGATCGCTATCTTTGGTATGATCCTCGGTTATGGTCCCTCGGTTGAACGTATTTCGTTATCTCGCTTCTAACAATCGAGCCCTGCTTTACAACATCTCGAATAGAGAGAAAATTTATGAGAAATGAGATATCGACGATGCCGGGTTTCAAACCTCTCGAAACATCCGCGTCATACGTTCCTCATTCTCCACCAAATGAGGTGCAAACTCGATAACTCCGCAAACTTCGCCTCGTCATCGGGACACCGCCATGTTATTCTCGCTCCAATCTAATAAACTCCACTTCCTTCATACGACGAATACTTTCGTGGAAGTACTTGTCATTGAACTGCTTTCAAACGTCTCCCATGACATGCCGAGTGCAATTGAATGGGTACGCTTCATGATTACCACCGATGAATCGCCGCCAGAATCGGAACATAAAAGTAGCGAATGAAACATTCTGTTCCTACGTGCATCCCAAGACATCGAATATCTTGGTAATTTGCTTGACCCATGTTTCCGCCATGATCGGATCCGCTTTTCCTGCACTCCAGTGGTCCCAACTTTGAATCTTGGTTTGTGACCACCGTGAATTGCTATCATCTCCTCCTCAGTATTTTGAACACGAGTCTCCTCGTCCGATTTTGCATGAATCGCAAAAGCTTTTAAACATCCCTCGCTCATCATCTCGCTTTCGGTGGTGTTGTTTCATGGGAGGTTCATTGCCACTTTGTCAGACGCTCTCTCCTCGTTGGTGAGTACAGAGCGTCTCCACGGTCTCATTTACTCCACTATTAATATTCTCACGACATTCTCAAACATCGTCATAAAATAAGGGTTAATTAAGGAAATCAATATATCACATAATATCCCTATATATCTTGACCAACTAACAAATAAGCTTAGTAGGACACACTAAGCGAAGGATTTACTCGTGCTCTCCCTCCTAGTTTTATTCCCCGATCTCCGCCAGAGATCATATCCCTAAGCTCGATACCAAACCGTGACGCCCCAAAATAGGTCCATTCCATCCAACCCATTCTAAGTCGCCAAATACATGGTACAGAAACAACTACAACTTTATTATCACAACAATAAAGCGTGAGTTTAAATACAAATATTATCTTCTAGACAATATTTATACTCAAATAAATCCTCATCACATTTATTGATACATTATTTTACAATAATGGTGAGGACTACTAAACAACTCTCTCTAGAACCTTCATTCCATACCCCGACTAAGTACTCGCTACATTCTCGCCTCCCCGAGAAGAGAAATGGAACAACAAGGAAAAGGGTGAGCTCAACTAGCCCCAAGAAGAATGTTATGACTAAGATAATATATACAACAAATTATCGTTAGTCTCCAACAGGAAAAATCGATAGAATACAATAGACAACAAGTTTCGGATCAATATTCGCAATGGAAATAATAATTCATAGAAGAGTTACGTAGAGAGAATGAAATCTACTATAATCTATGAATTTAACAAATCCATCATCAATATTTTATCCTCAGTAACATCAATCAATATTCATCTCAAATCAAATATTCATCTTTGCACTACTGTGCCAAAGATATTCATCAATCGGTCATGTTCATCTCAACACTGCTCATCTTTGCACTAAAGGCCAAAGATATTCATCAGTCGGTCATGTTCATTTAAACACCTGTTCATCTTTGCACTACAGGCCAAAGATATTCTTCAGAAATCATTCATCTTTGCAATACAGGCCAAAGATATTCTTCAGAAATCATTCATCTTTTGCACTACACAAAGCCAAAGATATTCAATAATATCATCATTTAAGACCGAGGATGATGAAAATATTTTTAAAGAAACGAATCCGGTGAAACAAAATGACAAGGATTAAGGATTCGTACTTGGTTTTATCTACGTCCAAAAATACCTCAAAAATAATCATAGTGGTGTAAAATTCAAGAATGATCAAAACATGGATACAATCAAAGCTAGTATCCGAATAGATATTTTGGACTTAAAAGAAGAAATTTCATTTTTCGATGAATAGTCTTGAGTATACGTGAATAGATCAGATATCGTGAATAAAGTCGATACACGTGAATAGTAACTCGACACCAAAAGATAGAAATTCCACAAAAAACATTTTCACGCTTCATGAATAGTACTCGTGAATAGTAACTCGTGAATAGTAACTCATGAATAAGTAACTCATGAATAGTAACCCCTAGACATGAAAAAGTTCCAAATTTGATAAAAGTTCCAACCAATATTTCAAAGATAATGATATGAAGAAATAATATCATTTGAGAAGAAAATAACATCCCTTACCTCAAAGAATCAAGCGCCGGAAGGAAAGGTCTCAAGTGATTTGAATGAAACTTCAGATTGAATAGCAACTCTCAAAGTATCTAAATACTCACAAAATACGCTCAATAATATAGAGAGAAAGAGAAAACTTTGTTTTCGTGTGATTTTCAATTCTAACTTAGCCTCTATTTATAGGAAAATGTTAGCCCGCCAAGGCAGGACTTGACCAAGCTATACGATGGCTTTTACTCGCTACTATTGCCACCCACCACATTTGAAATAAAATTCAGCACATTTCTTCACCAACCACAAGTGGGGCCCACTCAATTCTAGAATTTTCCACCAAAATCAATTATAACCCTAATTTCCGAATCCGACACCTCTTAAAATTCACAACAAATCATTCGTGCATTTTTAACGGTTCAAAATTTGTGGACATATACTCAACTTATGTATGTATAACATACCCAAAAATTACCACAATCCAACGGTCGGATTAAAATTATAACCCCATAATATATCTCAAAAAACCCCGATTTGATTTTTAACACCTCCAATCCGATAAAATACTGATAAAACACCTCAACATTAATTCCTTCATTAATAACCACATAAATAAATCCATCATTTATATCCACATAAAATAAATATTTCTTTATCATATGAATCAATAATTAATTATTCACAAATAATATTACGTAATCACAATTATGACAACCAGCGGTTCAGGAAGAGGGGCTTTCAATAAGGATCTCTCTCATCGGGCGCGCAATTAGGTGACCAAACCTCTCCTTGATGTAACTTTCTAGACATTGCCAATAATGCTATCTAATAATATTATTCAAATAATATGAATTATTGATCCGATAATGGGAAATAATTGTGTGTTGACAATTATTGAACAACAATACTATAAAATACCAACGCATCAATTATTGAATCAATAAAATAAACTATCGAATAAAGAATTATTCGTGAAAATTATTGAGTAGTGCCTTTCACGCACGAGTCAATAATTCAACAATCTGCTGCAATACCGTGTAATACTCTCTGCAACCACGCCAGACATCGTATTTTAACCACCGGGTATTCCAATGATCTTAATTCAGAATAACTACTGGTTATTTATAACCACCCAAACTTTGTCGCTTTCCTCATCCAATCGTTTTCCGTTATGGGCCCACACATGGTCATTTAGCCGTCGCATTTAATATTCCCTGACAAGATTTAATATTCCACGACCAAACGAATATTCCCAAACAAAATGAATATTTTATAACCACTTGCTTATTTTGAAATATTTGCGTATTTAACCCTTAACTATCCACATTAATCAAATCAACCCTTACTATTTCAAAATAATAAATAAAGGAAATTCCTTTTTATTTAAAAAAATTTTGGTCTTATAAAGACGTTACAATGACACCTATCGCTTTACTATCGCATGAATATGGTGTCCCTACGGCGAGATATCGCTTGGTGCATTCCACAAAGGAAGTCACCAGATAAAGGCTCAGTACCAAATTCTATAGTTGAATTTTAACTCCGAAGTTCAATAGGAGCCATTCGATATGAGATTTTAGAAATGAGTTTTGTCTTAGGGTTCAAAGTCGATACAAAATTTAATATCGAGCTTTGGGAGTAAGCCAAGAAATTCTTCAGAAATACGTCAGAAAAATCAATAACAACAGAATATTATTCAAATCTGGCGTGTCTTTATTCAAATCCATAACATGGACTAAGAAAACTTGACATCCGTAATAAACGAATGACTTCATGGCTTGATATGAAAATGTTTGACTACAATGGTTTGATTGCTTGAATTGAATAACAAAGTTGCTTAGAATATGAAAACTAACAACCTTACGAAAGTAATCAATTTTGGCATGATGAGTAGTTAACCTTAAAATCACATCAAAAGCAAATATCTCTATAGAAATAAGGTTAACGGTGTAATGTGATAGTGCCAACTGAATCAAGCAAGATTTCTAAACAACGGATGTAATGAAAGTTTTTCCTAACCTGAGTCTCCATAAATAGGTCAAAGTCTAATTTCTCCGTAGTCAAGTTCAAACGTTGAGCGCAAAGCAAGAGAGATAAAAGAATGGGTAGAACCAAGATTCTAGTAAGGTATAAACTTCGCAAGAATTTATAATTAACTAACCGTGCTAACTTCGTTTGGGTTCCTCGCATTTTGACTGGCCACGACAAACGCTTTTCGAGAACCGTTGACTTTGACTTTTCCGGGACATCCTTTTGAGTCACCATTCATTGACTGGGTTTCGATACCGCATAATTTCGAGCGATATGTCCTTCTTTTTCCACAATTATAGCATACCTTAAACTGTTGTAGGCGGGCCAATGATATGTCCCTCTTTCCCAAGATTTGTAACATACGACCGGTGGTCTTTCTCCTCCTCGAAACGATTTACTCTTGCCGACGTCTTCACATGGTCGTTGTTGAATCTCCTCTTTTAAAATCTCCTCCCGACTCACTTCTTCTATTTTCACGGCTACGATTACCACCGTAGTGGTTACCGCCTTTGTCCGTATTCTTCTTTCTCCATTGGTTATCGTTATTCGATGATCGCTATCTTGAGATGATCTTGGTTATGGTCCCTCGGTTGAACGTACTCGTTATCTCGCTTCTAACAATCGAGCCCCCGCTGACAACATCCGGAATAGAGAGAAAATTTATGAGAAATGAGATATGAAGTATGTCGGGTTTCAAACCTCTCGTAAACATCCGCGTCATACATTCCTCATTCTCCACCAAATGAGGTGCAAACTCGATAACTCCGCTGAACTTCGTTTCAGATCGGGACACCGCCATGTTATTTCGCCTCCAGCCTAATAAACTCCACTTCCTTCATACGACGAATACTTTCGTGGAAGTACTTGTCATTGAACTTTTTCTCAAACATCTCCCACGACATACGCCGAGTGCAATTTGGATGGGTACGCTTACGATTCCCACCGAGAATCGCCTCGTTCACGGAACATAAAAAGTAGCGAATGGAACTTTCTCGTTCTCCGTGCATCCCAAGACATCGAATATCTTGGTAATTTGTTTGACCCACGCCTCCGCCTTTAATCGGATCCGAATTTTCCTGAACTCGTGGTCCCAACTCTTTGAACTCGCTTTGTGTGACCACCCGTGAATTGCTATCATTTCCTCCTGTATTTTGAACACGAGTCTCCTCGCTCGATTTTGCATGAACCGCAAAAAGCTTCTAAACATCCCTCGTTCATCATCTCGCTTCGGTGGTGTTGTTCACGGGAGGTACATTGCCAACTTTTGCAGACGTTCTCCTCGTTGGTAAAAGACATGCATTTCCACGGTCTCATTTACTCCATTTATTATTCTCGGTTGACATTCTCAAATATCGTCATAAAACAAGGGTTAATTAAGGAAATCAATATATCACATAATATCCCTATATATCGACCAACTAACAAATAAGCTTAGGTAGGACACACTAGCGAAGGATTTACTCGTCTCTCCTCCTAGTTCTATTCCCCGATCTCCGCCAGAGATCATATCCTAAGCTCGATAATTAACCTGTGACGCCCCAAAATAGGTATACATCACCTATTACGAGTTGTCAATACATGGTACGTAAACAACTACAACTTTATTATTACAACAAGAAAGCGTGAGTTTGAATACAAATATTATCTTTCAGACAATATCTATACTCAAATAAATCCTCATCACATTTATTGATACATTATTTTACAAAATGGTGAGGACTACTAAACAATCCTTTCTAAAACCTTCATTCCATACCCCAACTGCGTACTCGCTTATATATTCTCGCCCCGAGAAAAATGGAACAAAAAAAAGGAAAAGGGTGAGCTCAACTAGCTCAAGAAGAATATTATGACTAAGATAATATACAACAAATTATCGTTAGTCTTCAACGAGGAAAAATCTAATAGAATACAATAGACAACAAATTTTAAATCAATATTCGCAATGAAATAATAATTCATTAGAAGAGTTAAGTAGAGAATGCAAACTACTATCTTCTATGTATGAATTTAAAAGTTCATCGCTCATCTTTTATCCCCGTAACATCAATCAATATACATACGGAATCAAATATTCATCTTTGCACTACTGAGCCAAAGATATTCATCGATTAAGTCATGTTCATTTAAACACATTCATCTTTCAGACCACAAATTTAAAGATATTCTTGAAATCATTCATCTTTGCACTACAGGCCAAAGATATTCTTAAGAAATCATTCATCTTTGCACTACTGTGCCAAAGATATTCCATAATATCATCATTTAAGACCGAGGATGATGAAAATATTTTTTTTTAAAGAAACGAATCCAAATTGAAACAAAATGACAAGGATTAAGGATTAAGGATTCGTACTTGGTTTTATCCACGTCCAAAAATACCTCAAAATAATCATGGTGGTGTAAAATTCAAGAATGATCAAAACATGGATACAATCGAGTTAGTATCCGTAATAGATGTTTTTGACTTAAAAGAAAAATTTTATTTTTCTATTGAATAATCATCAGATACTTGAATAAGGTCAGATATCGTGAATAGGTCAGATATCGTGAATAAGTAACTCAGACACCAAAAGATAGAAATTCCACAAAAACATCTTCACGCTTCATGAATAGTACTCGTGAATAGTAACTCGTGAATAGTAACTCATAAATAGTAACTCGTGAATAAGTAACTCATGAATAGTAACTCATGAATAAGAACTCATGAATAGTAACCCGATATGAAAAAGTTCCAAATTTGATAAAACTTGATCAACATTTCAAAGATAATGATATTGAAGAAATAATATCATTCGAGAAGAAAATAACATCCCTTACCTCGAAAGATCAAGATTTTTTACTAGAATCTAGGGTATAGTCTTTGAAGGAAACTTGCACCTTCTAGCAATACTCAAAGTATACTCAAAATACTCACAAGAATACGCTCGATAATATAGAGAGAAAACTTCATTTCGTGTGATTTTTAATTCTAACCTAAGACCCTATTTATAGGAAAATGCTAGAACACCAAAGCGTAAAATTTAATAAAATAATAATATTTCTTAAAAATATTCAAGCCCACCTTAGAAATCTGATTTCAGATCATTTATAACACATGTGAGCCACTCAATTACAACAAAAAACGTTTTCTTTACAAAAATATTTTAAACTCCCAAAATCAATTATTTTGAGCTTTGAACTTCAATAATTCATAATAAATAGCCCTTTCATCGAAAAATTGAATCACGCGTGTTTTTATAGGAATTTCAATTCTCTACAACTTTGCGTAAGAAATTTTTCCAAATTCAAAATAGAAATTGACCGAAATCCACAAACCAAGCGATTTTACAGTTATAATCAAATTTCGACCAATAAATGGGGTCCCACCGACATGTTTAACATGTTTTAAACATTTATTGCAATAAAATACTCTTCCTCCTCGATACTCATATATCCCACATTCGTTGTA
Source organism: Panax quinquefolius (assembly GCA_020205615.1). NCBI lineage: Eukaryota > Viridiplantae > Streptophyta > Magnoliopsida > Apiales > Araliaceae > Panax > Panax quinquefolius. The sequence goes on from CM035161.1 coordinate 128,009,198, forward strand.
AAAATATCATAGTTAATATATTATTAAAATAATATATTTAAATGAATTATTTTATCGAAAAAGATAAAATATTAATTTTCAACAATTATCATTTTAAAAATTTTCTCCATCTATATCCACATAAAATCAATATTTTCCTCATCATATAAATCAATAATTAATTATTCACAAATAATATTACGTAATCACAATATCGACAACCGTGCGGTTCCGTGAAAGAGGGGCTTTCCAATAAGAATTTCTTCATCAAGCAGCGCAATTAGGTGACCAAACCTCTCCTAGATGTAACTTTCTAGACATTGCCAATAATGTTATCTAATAATATTATTCGGATAATATGAATTATTGCTTCGATAATGAAAAATCTTGTGTAATGACAATTATCAAACAACAAAGAATATAAAATATCAACGCACAATTATTAACTCAATAAAATATCGAATAAAGAATTATCGTAACCATTATTGAGTAAAGTGCCTTTACGTAAGAATCAATAATTGGTGCAATACTGGTGTCTTCTTGTTCAACAACGCCGTATTAGTGTGTTTTAACCCACCGGGTATTCCAACAAAGATAATTCAGTAATAACTACACCGTTATTTAAAATAACTTATATTTGTCGTTTTCTTCATCCAATCGCTTTCACATGGGGCCCACACATGGTCAGGCTGTCAGCATTTAATATTCCCGACAAAGATTTAATATTCCACGCACCAAACTAATATTCCCTAAGCGATAATGAATATTTTATAACCACTTGCTTATTTTGAAATATTTGCGTATTTAACCCTTTAACTATCCACATTAATCAAATCAACCCTTACTATTTCAAAATAATAAATAAAGGAAATTCCTTTTATTTAAAAATTTAGGGGTCTTACAGATCATATCCCTAAGCTCGATACTAATTGTGACGCCCCAAAATAGGTCCATTCCATCCAACCCATTCTCGAGTCACCAAATACATGGTACGTAAATAATTACAACTTTATTAATACATTTGTCGTGCAAAAATACAATAACATATATATATTGTGAGTTTAAATACGATATTGTCATCTAGACAATATCCACACGCAAATAAATCTCCATCATAATTATTGATACATTATTTTACAAAATGGTGAGGACTACTAAACAACTCTCTCTAGAACCTTCATTCCATATTCCCACTAAGTATTTCGCTACATTCTCGCCTCCCGAGAAGAAAAATGGAACAAAAAGGAAAAGGGTGAGCTCAACTAGCCCAAAGAAGAATATTATGACTAAGATAATATACAACAAATTATCGTTAGTCTTCAACAGGAAAAATCTAATAGAATACAATAGACAACCAGTTTTAAATCAACAATGCAGTGAAACAACAATTCATTAGAAGAGTTAAATAGAGAATGCAAACTACTATCTTCTATATATGAATTTAAAAGTTCATCGTCGATATTTTATCCTCGTAACATCAATCAATATATATCTCGAATCAAATATTCATCTTTGCACTACAGCCAAAAATATTCATCATTGATCATATTCATCTAAACACTGTTCATCTTTTGCTACTACGCCAAAGATATTAATCGATCGGTATATTCATCTCAACACTGCTCATCTTTGCACACTACTGTGCCAAAGATATTCAAGAATATCATCATTTAGGACCGAGGATGATGAAAATATTTTAAAGAAAACGAATCCAAAGTGAAACAAAAGAACAAATATTAAGGATTCAGTATTTTAAACAATCCAAGTTCAAAATTACTTCATAAGTAATCAGAGTGGAGTAAAATTCAAGAATGATCAAAACATGGATACAATCAAAGTTAGTATCCGAATAGATATTTTGATAAAAGAAGAAATTTCATTTTTCGGTGAATAGTGCCATATTCGTGAATAGTGCCGTATACGTGAATAGTGTCGTATACGTGAATAGTAACTCCAACACCAAAAGATAGAAATTTCCCAAAAAACATCATCACGCTTCGTGAATAGTACTCGTGAATAGTAATTCGTGAATAGTAACTCATGAATAGTAACTCATGAATAAGAACTCATGAATAAGTAACCCGACATGAAAAAGTTCCAAATTTGATAAAATTTCCAACCAATATTTTAAGATAATGATATTGAAGAAATAATATAATTTTCGAATAAAATAACATCCCTTACCTCGAAAAGACAATATTTCTAAATGAAACACAGGATATAAAGCTATGACTTGAACTTGCACCGTATAGCAATACTCAAAGTATACTCAAAATACTCACAAGAATACGCTCGATAATAGAGAGAGAAAACTTCAGATTTTGGTGTGATTTTCAATTCTAACCTAAGCACCCTATTTATAGGAAAAACTTTAGAACACCAAAGTAGAAAATTTATTAAATATTATTATATTTTTCCACAACTTCATACGACATTTACTAACAATCTGAATTCAGCCTCCTAATCACATGTTAAATGAGTTTCAAAATGAAAAAATGTTTTGTAATTAAAAATATTTTAAACTTCCAAAAATCAATTATTTTGAACTTGAACTTCAATAATTCATAAAAATTTCCTTTATCAGAAAATTGAATCTCGCGCCTTTTTATAGGAAATTCAATTCTCTACAACTGCGAGAAGAAAGTGTTTCCAAATTCCAAATGTAAATAATCGAAATCCACAACCAGGCGATTTTACAGTTATAATCAAATTTCTGTCCAATAATTGTGTCCACCAACACACAAAATATGTGTTAAACATTTAATGCCACAAAAATACTCTTCCTCCTCATAAACTCATATATCCCACATTCATTATAAAAATATCACCATTAATATATTATTAAAATAATATATTTAAATGAATTATTTTATCAAAAAAGATAAAATATTAATTTTCAACAATTGTCACATTAAAATTTTCTCCATCTATATCCACATAAAATCAATATTTTCCTCATCATATAAATCAATAATTAATTATTCACAAATAATATTACAGAATCACAAGATCTTCGCAACCGTGCCGTTCCGGAAAGAGAAGGGGCTTTCCAATAAGGATCTCTCCTTCTTTGGCAAGCAATTAGTTGACCAAACCTCTCCTTGTATGTAACTTTCTAGACATTGCCAATAATGTTATCTAATAATATTATTAGGATAATATGAATTATTGTCGATAATGGAAAATACCGTGTAATGACAATTATTGAAACAACAACAATATAAAATATCAATGCAAAGAATTATTGAATCAATAAAATAAAATATCGAATAAGATAATTCTCGTAATAATTATTGAGTAGTGCCTTTTACGTAAGAATCAATAATTGGTGCAATACCGTGTCCACCGCTCAACAACGTATTATGTGTGTTTTAACCAACGGGTATTCCAACAGTATTAACGGTAAAAACTACGTCGTTATTTATAAATAACTTATATTTGTCGTTTTTTTCATCCAATCGCTTTCCATTATGGGGCCCACAAAAGACTGCTAGCATTTATACGAATATTTCCGACAAAGCACGAATATTCCACGACCAAACGAATATTCTCCAAATAATAATGAATATTTTATAACCACTTGCTTATTCGAAATATTTGCGTATTTTACCCATAACTATCCACATTAATCAAATCAACCCTTACTATTTCAAAATAATAAATAGAGGAAAATAAATTTTATTTATTAATAATTTGGGGTCTTACACCATCCTCAAACGGACGGGCAATCGGAAAGGACTATTCAAACCCTTGAAGATCTATTAAGACTCTGTGTCCTAGATTTCAAAGGAAGTTGGGATAAGTACTTGCCACTGGTGGAATTCTCCTACAACAACAGTTATCAAGCAAGTATAGGCATAGCTCCATTCGAGGCATTGTATGGACGAAAGTGTCGCTCTCCAGTATGTTGCGATGAAGTGGGTGAAGCAACATTGTTGGGACCAGAGTTGGTACGTATGACTACGAAAAAGATTCAAATGATTCGGCAACGTATACAAATGGCACAGGATCGACAAAAGAGTTATGCTGATCTTGATCGATAGGACGTGGAATTTAATATTGGAGATCATGTACTGTTACGTATTGCTCCATGGAAGGGAGTTACAAGATTTGGGAAGAAAGGAAAGCTCAATCCACGATTTGTTGGTCCATTTGAGATTCTTGACCGAATAGGAAATGTGGTTTATAGACTCGAATTACCTCTAAGCATGTCTCGTGTTCATAATATTTTTCACATATCTATGCTTCGTAAATATGTGAAAGACCCAAACCACATTATTGTGTTAGAACTAGACGAGATAGCCGAAGATTTAACGTACGAAGAGGTTTTGCCAAGATATTGGATAGAAAGAGCATGTCCTACTTAACAAAGGTTATACCACAAGTCAAGGTTTTGTGGAGGAACCATGCTATTGAGGAAATGACCTGGGAGTTGGAATCGAAAATGAAATCGAGGTACCCTCACCTTTTCGACATTCCAGGTACGTACGTCAATTTCGAGGACAAAATTTCATAAGGAGGAGAAGTTGTAAGACCCCTACTTTTTATAAATAAAATTGAATTTTCTCTATTTATTATCTTGAAATAATAAGGAATTAATTTGATATAATGCTTTGGTTATGGGTGAAATGTGCAAATTTTACAAAATAAGCAAGTGGTTATAAAATAATCATTGTTGTCGGAGAATATTCGTTTGGTCGTGGAATATTCTTTTTGTCGGAAATATCCATATGACGACGCAGTCATTTGTGGGCCCCATAACAGAATAACGATCAGATGAAGAAAATGATAAATTTGAGTTTTTATAAATAACGACGTAATTATTACCAATTAACACTCGTTAGATGCGATTGGTTAAAATACTGAATCTGGCGTAGTTCTAACAAAGAAGACACCTGTATTGCACGCGGTGATTTTTAATTATTGATTCTTATGTAAGAAGGCACTACTCAATAATTGTTATAGTAATTACTATTCAATATTTTATTTTATTGATTCAATAATTGCTGCATTGATATTTTATATTATTGTTGTTTCAATAATTGTCACTGCACATTATTTCCCTTTATCAAATCAATAATTCATATTATTTGAATAATATTATTAGATAGCATTATTGGCAATGTCTAGAAAGTTCTGTCAAGGAGAGGTTTGGTCACCTAATTGTACGCCAGTAAGGAGAAATCCTTATAGGAAAGCCCCCTCTTTCGTGGGAACGACCTAGTTGTCATTATTGTGATTCTGTAATATTATTTATGAATAATTAATTATTAATTTATATGATAAGAAAATATTTATTTTATGTGGATATAAACGAAGGAATTTTAGCATGAAATAATTGTTGAAAGTTTGGCATATTTTTGTGGAATTACAATTATTTCTTCGATAAAATATTCATTCAAATATATTATTATAATATATTATAATTATTTAAATAATAATATTATTATATATATATATATATATATATATATATATATATATATATACATACAAACATGTGATTATGTAAGGAGGTGAGAAACTTTCCTTTGTTTTCTTTTGTTTTTCAAATTCGGTGTACTTCATTTTCAAAATCACATGTTGGGATGTGATTTATTCCTCCCATGGGACCACTCATTTGGTTGGTGAAGAGAATTGTTTGCAGAATATTGTGATTTCTAAATTGTGGGCCAAATAAGTTAGGCACTGATAGAAAATAACAGAGTTAGGCAGGTTAGACAAAGAAAAAAAAATAGGAAAGTTAGGCAGTTGCTTTAATTCTTCCTCCGAACTTCACTATAAATAAGGGGTAACCCCTCCTTCCTCAACACACCATTTCAAATTCAGAAGTTCTTATTCTAAAGTATTGTGAGTATTTTCTTGAGTATAAGAATACTTTGAGCGTAGTTTTTCTGCAAGATTTTCTCCAGTCAAATTCAGTTTCTACTAAGGTAAAGGATATTATTTTATTGCAATACTCGTGAGAAATATTATTTTCTTTCATACTCCCTATTATGTAAGCGATATTATTTCATCTCGTATTCTTGAATTTGAACTTACTATGGTAAGTATTGCTTCTATAATTCCTGAAATAATTAAAAACTTTGCTTAATCTAATATCATTTCATAGGAATATTGGTCTGAACTTTTTATCAAATTTAGAACTTTTCATGACGGGTACTGTTCACAGTTACTGTTCACGGGTACTGTTTACAAAAGAAAAAAAAAATTTCCTTCTAAGTTATCCGTTGTGACCCTTATTCTTGAAATTGAATCCATGTTTTGATCTTCATTCTTGAATTTTACTCCTTTATGAAGTATTTTTAAACTTGAATTATCTAAAGTACGAATCTCTAATCTTTGTCCTATTGTCTCACTGGATTCGTTCTCTAAAATATTTTTTGTCATCCTCAGTCTTTAATGGTGATACTTGATGAATATCTTTGGCCTGTAGTGCAAAGATGAATGATTACCTGATGAATATCTCTGGCCCGTAGTGCAAAGATGAACAGGTGTTGAGATGAACATGACCAACTGGTGACATAAATGAATATCTTTGGCCCGTAGTGTAAAGATGAATATTTGAAGCAAGATGTATATTGATTGATGTTACAGGGATAAAATATTGATGATGGACTTTTAAATTCATAGATGATAGTAGATTTTATTTTCTACTTAACTCTTCTAATGAATTGTTATTTTCGCTGCGAATATTGATCTAAAATTGGTTGTCCATTATATTTTATCTGATTTGTTGAAGGCTAACGATAAATTGTTGTTCTTTATCTTAGTCATAATATTCTTTATTGGGCTAGTTAAGCTCACCCTTTTTTTTTTTGTTCTATTTTTCTTCTCAAGTGGGGTGAGAATGTGAAGCAGAACCAAATAAAAAAAGTGATGGTCCCAGATGATTGTTTTAGTAGTCCTCACTATTTTTGTAAAATAGTGTATCAATAAATGTAATGAGTACTTATTTGAGTGTGGATATTGTCTAAAAGACAATATTTGTATTTAAACTTATAGCATGTGTGTTGTCGTATTTTGTACGACAATTGTATTAGTGATGTTGTAGATGTTTTTGTACTATGTATTTGGCTACTCAAAATGAGTAATGTATACCTATTTTGGGGGCGTCACAACTGCTTTATTTTTGTGTGTGTTGTATTTGAGTCTTAAATACTGCATTTGCGAGTGAAATAAGTTGCATTTAAAATAAATTACTTTAGAATAAGATTTTTAAGTTAATTTGGAATTTCAAATGTTACAAATGCGCTGCATGATGTGTAAGTGTAACCAAACACGCACTCAGTATCTTGCGTCATGGAAATCTCCAAACAATTATAAAATTGAATAGTAACTAACAAGTTCTAGTAGTATGTAATGTTATTCTGTTGCGTTGGATTTATGGTAAATCCCAAATATTAAAACTAATATTGAAATAATTCGGGTCAAATTTCGAGTTCAAATCGAATTAAATTTATTTAAAAAGATTTTAAATCATCATTAGCATAATAGTATCATCTTGGGTCATCTTAGTCCACCACATGCTCACCCAAAAGATCATGACTAAAGTTACTATTATTAGTAGCTTAGTTATTTATATATAGATAAAAATTTCTCATGTATTGGGGTGTTACAAATGTTAACCAGACCTCGAACAGGTCCATCAATTTCTTGTTCGGATTTTTGTTTAAATTTTTATTTTGAGAACTGTAAAGACGAGTAGAAAATTATTGGACAAATGCCATTTCCCAGTGAATTCATGACATTGTTCATTTGGTGATATTGATATATATAATTCTTCAATGTTTGTAAAAAGTTAACTTGTACTTTGCTCTGCCACTAACATTTCCCTTTCACATACACATGAAGTAGGAGTACATGATAACATCTTCAGGTTTATTTGCCTAGGGTTTTTTGAATAACATCTTCAGGTCTGTTCTGTGATCCCATTGCTCATTCATATTGGCACCACATATGCTTTAGTTCGTTGGACTAGTCTCGGATTCAAAGGAGCTCTATTAGCAGCTTCGATTTCTCTATGGATATCGGCTCTTATGTTTGCTGGCTCTACCTTCCGCAGCTATGGTTGATAAATATTGTTATGCCATAGTTATTTGGGCCTTTTGGGTCATAATGGGCTATTACTTAGATGGAGTTATTTTTGGGCTTGGGTCATGGGCTGTTGCAATGGATCCATATACTTAAGTAAATAAGGATTTGATATAATCCTGAGTTAGTGGGGTTAGCGGGGGACATTGATTTGATTTGGATAAAGATTGCATGCAAGACGGTGAAATCAGGAGGTGCATTGCATGCAAGGCAGTGAGACTAATAAAGTACATAGAACTACATGGAAAAAAGGTACATGCAAAATTACTCTTCACTAAAGACTGTAACACGTAACCTCCATTGTTAACCTTGGGCTTCCAGACGTATCGATTCTCACACCTGAGCCTATCTCCCAAGCAATTGGCAGTTCGCCAAGATCTCGGTGCTAACTCGTTTTTTGTGCAGAATTGGACGCGCTTTTCGGTGATTGAAACGCGTGAAAAGATTTTGACGTTAACAAATATATATTGAATTATAAATTATAAATACATGAAATTATTAAAAATTATTTGAGAATTAAGTTATTATACTATCTCTTCAAAAAAAAATAATATCATATATATCATTTTCGTATCAAGTTTTGTCAAAATAAGTTTGGTCTCTCTTTCTGAAAAATTATTATTTGAAGTAGTACGACCACTGGTATTATTGGGACCCATTGCGGGCGGGTCCTCTGTGACAAGGGATTCAGTTGTTGCGAGAACGTTAATCTTTGGGTGCCTTAGGAGTTAGGACTGTCGGTCAAATATTATTCGTTTTTCAATTTTTATTATTAATTTATCATGATAAAAATACATGTAATTCTAATCTATATATATTACTATAAAGTTTCTAGCAGAAGTTTGGTGATTTTGGATGTTTGTTCTTTGTTTTTTTTGCCCTTATAATTTTAAATTTATTATTATTTATCTTTTTAAATTTAAATATTATAAATTCAATCCTCAAAATTTATAAAATTTTTATTTTATTTAATATAATTTTATACTCAAAATTGTTAAAACCTTGTTGTGACTAATGACCCCGGTACATATATCGGACCGGGATGGTTGTGCTTGCACGTGAAACTAGTGATGGGATTTGAGACTAGTCCAACTCATGACTCATTCTATTAATATGACTCATTCATATTTAGTCTTCAGTTCACACTTGATTATCAATCAATCAATTTTGTCTGTGTCTGTGGGCCTAAAATAGTACCGTTTGGTCCATTTCAGTGTATACGTGTTTGTAACGTGTGAAAAATATGGTATTCAACGGAAAATCTTGGATTATTCATAGAATTAATAATAACAATGATAATAGTAATTTCGAACGTTAGACGCAAAGGTTGGCCTCCACTGTGTAAAATCCACTGACAACTGTAACCGTGGTGTTCTTTTCTTTTTATCTTTATTTGTGTTATAATTAATTCATGTAAAATATATTTTTTTATTTTTTAAAAATTTATACTTCTCCACTATTATAGTTTTTAATGATTAATCAATACAAAGATTAAATACGTAAGTAGATAGATAATTTCTTTGTCAAAATTATTATTATAAGTCTTTATTTAACTTTTCTAGGGTACTAGTAGTTTTTATTTTAGGCACTAGTGCTCACAAAACTTTTTATATTTTTTTTATTTTTAATTTCCACGTATATCCATATCACACTCACTCATTTAATAATTAAAATAATCAAATCAATAATCTCATAAAAATCATAATACAAGAGTTATCGCTGGACCTTAATCATACGGCGAAAATGTCTACATTCAATATAAAAAAATACAAAAAACTTTATACAAACAAATTGCATGCATGCACAGCAAATTTTGGCATTTATTACAAGTTCCCCCACCCCACATCACATTATTTGGCCCTTTCTTTTCTGTCTGCAACGGTAACTATATTTATAATAATATATAACTCCAAAAATTCAAAACTTAAACATAAATTTCCTTCAGTTACTATATGTAGTACATGCGTATTAGTAATTAATTAATTTCCTATATAGCATCATATCACTATTTATTCATCCATATAAAAAATTCCTTTCTTATTACCCAACTAGCTAGCCAGTATCTGTCATTCTCGATATAATTAATATCTGTCAATTTTACTAGTGAGTATTATATAGAAAATCGTTAAATTCATTAATAAAAATATTATTTCTATAATAAAAGTGTTGTTATAAATCCGTAAAAACTATGACTATACATTTACTACGATACTTTTATTATAAAAATAACAAAAAAATGGTGTGAATTTAACAATTTCCTATCATATGTGTCTATTTTTTCTAATTTTAGAGGCGAGGTATTCAAGAACCTTCCTCCTTAATCTCCAATTTCTTACGTACGTACGTGTCTGTCTAATTAATTTGTCTGTTGTTATTATAGGAAGCTAGTATAAATATAGATCGATCAGGTCATCAGGCTCTACATATATATTTATACCCTTCATCTAGTCTAGCTATATATAGTAGTATACTATATCTCAAGTCGATCGATCTTAATTCTTAATATATAGTATATCAAGCAAGCATATATGGATTCTGAAAGATACAGTGTATTACTATGCGTTTTTTTGATGCTGTATTTCGCCAGTTTATCCGTTGAGGCTGCTTACAGATTCAAAGTTGGTGGGAAAGATGGGTGGACCTTGAAGCCTTCTGAGAATTACAATCACTGGGCTGGGAGAATGAGGTTCCAAGTTAATGACACTCTTTGTAAGTATATACATACTCCAATCAAATTATATATTCTCTCCTCCATCTATATATATATATATATATATATATATATATATATATATACCAGATCTTACTTAGCTTGATTCATTTTAATTATTTTCTGATGATGTTCACAATTTAAAGAGAATTAACATATATTTTTAGGGAGAAAATTGATACTTATTTCCACGAGATTTTTCTCATTAGTGGGACCGGATGTATGTGTGTGAAAATATCAATTTTCTTAGTGGAAATAACAATTTTCTATTTTATAAGAGAATTTAATAATTTTACAAAACTCATCAATTCAAATAAGTAGAATTTGTTAGTATATTTGATGTATTTTTTTATTATAATAATTTTGTATCTATATTTAAATTTAAGAATAAATTTTGATTAAAATACGTTAAATTTGACTCTAAAAATCAATTAAACGGAAAGAGTAATTATTTTGTGTGTTTTTTAAAAGATTTTCATTATTTGAGTATATAAGAAAATAATATTTTCAATGCAAAGGTTAAAAATATTGCGCTGCTTTTTTATATATTAATTGGTGTTCAGTTCAACAAACATATATATATATATATATATATATATATATATATATATATCCTAAAATCCTTGTGTTTTTGTAGCTTTCAAATATAAGAAAGGATCAGATTCTGTTCTGGTGGTGAGCAAAGATGATTATGAGAAATGCAACACCGCCAAACCCATCACCAAATTCGAAGACGGCGATTCTACTTTCAAGTTTGATCGATCAGGTTCTTTCTATTTTATCACTGCCAATAAATCAAACTGTGATCAAGGTCAAAAGCTCGTCATTGTTGTTTTGGCCATCAGGAATTATCCCCCAAAACCTCCACTTGCTCCGCCGCCGCCCACTCACACCCCTTCCGCTGCTCCTACTCCTGTCCCATCACCGCCAACCAGTCACACTCCAGTTCCATCTCCGGCATCTAACACTCCTGCGCCATCTCCGTTTAGTCGGCCTTCTTCGCCATCTCCGGTGACTTATACTCCGGGGCCATCTCCGGCATCTTACACTCCGGTCCCATCTCCGGTTAGTCAGGCTCCGGGGCCATCACCGGCGACTTACAATCCGGGGCCACTTCCGGCTGGTCAGGCTCCGGTGCCATCTCCGGCATCTAATACTCCGGTGCCATCTCCGGCAACTTACACTCCAGTGCCATCTCCCGTTAGTCAGGCTCCCGTGCCGTATCCGGCAACTTACACTCCAGTGCCATCTCCAGTTAGTCAGGCTCCGGAGCCATCACCGGCAGCATACACTCCGGCGCTATCTCCGGGTATTCTGGCTCCGGTGCCGTATCCGGCTACTTTGGCGCCATCTCCAACATCTGAGGGTCCAGTACTGTCGCCTGCACCGGCAAATACTCCGGCAGCGCCTACTCCGACGTCCTCGTCACCTCCGGCTTCATCAGGAACACCTGCTGCGCCATCTCCTTCGACAACATCTGGAAGCACTCCAGCGGATATTAGTTCACCGCCGGCTCCGGCTAAATCAGTTGCTCCCGCGGTTCCTACTCCTTCATTTGTGTTGGTGTCACTTTTGTTAAGCGTAGCTTTGAGTGGTTTTGTTACTTCTTATTAGGAAAACCAGATGGGTTTCTTTTTTTGGGTTTTGTTCATGTGAATTCTTCTTTTTTTCCTTTTACTTTTTGACAATTTTTATTTTTTAGATTATTTTACAATGATTTGCCTTCTCAATGTTGAATTTATTATATAGGTATTGAAATTTATAGATCTTCCAGATAAATTTATGATGTGTTACCCTCACTATTATTTTAGAAGTGATCAAAATTAAAAGTTACTATATATATATATATATATATATATATATATATATATATATATTAGAGGAATTCTTTCATAAACAGTTCTTTATGTAGATCACAAGAAACTCTTTTTGAGCCTGTTGATAAAACTTATTGGAAGGTTGAGATTGAAACATAAATATACCCAAATAGTAACAACTCAGATTCGCTTTTTATTTTAATATGAGGACCCCACCATACCGTGTTGTCGGTTTATTTAACTAAAAGCGAATTTTAATATTAAATAATACGTAATTTGCGAATTGTAATTTATTGTATAAAAAAAAAAAAAAAAAAAAAATCTAAACTGTAAAAGCTCTCTTACTACTTATAAAAAAAAAAAAAAAAATCTAAACCGTAATAAAAGCTCTTACTGGCAAAAAAAAAAAAAAATTATCAAGTAGCCTAGCACAACCTCTTTAACATATAAAAAATCAAATAGTAGACAAGTTCTTTTTATTTGCTATTTTTATAACAATATTTGTTATTTTATAAAAACAAATATTTTATAAAACAAATATTTTATAATAACAAATAAAGAATATAAAATATTTTATAAAAACAAATATTTTATAACAAATGTTTTTATAACAAATATTTTATATAAAATAATTTATAACAAATGTTTTTATAAAAATAATTTATAACAAATGTTTTTATAACAAATGTTTTTATAACATATTTTATAACAAAATAAAAACATTTGTTATAAAATATTTTTTTTATAAAATTTTTTTTTTTTTTTTTTTTATTTTTAGCATTTTTTTTTTTTAAACTTTTTCTTTTTTTTATTTATATGGTATTAGCTTGTCTTATGGCAACAATATTTTTTTATTATCTTAAATTATTTATATATTATAATTATCAGATTAATTAAAATAAAATAAAAAAAAACAATATTAGTAATTTTATCACCAATACAATTTCAAGAAAAAATAAAACTAGATCTTACCTTATTTAATTATCAAGATAACGAGCATTATATTAAAAATCTATAAAATATGTAATATGTAATACATTATTCCTCTTAATGTTACGCAAAGATATATATTTATATAACTGCATTTCTAATATTGATAATCACATTATTATTTATTATATAATATTTATTATTATTACTATAAATTTATATTATTAATTGGTTTTTCTAAAACGAAAAAAATTATCATCATTACTTATTATTAGACTAATTGAACTATTTTATTAATAATAAAATCATTTCTTAATAATAAAATCATCGCTTAATATATAAAATCATTGCTTAATAATAAAATTATTAATACTAATAATACAAGATTTATAATGATCATTATTTATATTTTATTAAAGAATGATATTTATTTTTAATATATTAATAATCTTTTTATTGATATTATTATTAAAGATAAGAAAACATATTAAAGAGGATAATAATAAATATAGATATTAACTAATGAGTCATTTGAAATTAATTTATTTCTATTTAGAAAAACCAATTAATAATATAAATTTATTAATAATAATAAATCGTAATATAATAGTAATGCAAGAATATAGATTTTGGGGATGGTGAAGTTTTTTCTATAAGGATATATCCTTGGTTAAACTTAGTAATTTAACGTTCGTGGTATATTAAAAGGTCATATTTAATATGACGAGGTATTTATAATAGGTCGAAGTTAATAATATTAGCCTACTAATTGGTATATCGAAATTTTTTTTATCAAAAATGACAATTATTATTATAACAAGTTGTTTTTTTTATTTTATTTTATTTTAATTTATCGAAATATAAATATAATGGAGAAAAGAAGAAAAATAAAAAATTAATTACAAGCTCTCACCTATGCGAAAAAAAAAAAAAGTATTGCTTCTACATGCTCCAATTTGTAAAATAAAAAAAAATAAAATTTATAAAACAAATATTTTATAACAAATGTTTTTATTTTTGTTATAAAATATGTTATAAAACATTTGTTATAAATTATTTTTTTATATAAAACATTTGTTATAAATTATTTTATATAAAAACATTTGTTATAAAATATTTGTTTTTATAAAATATTTTATAATAACATTTGTTTTTATAAAATATTTGTTTTTATAAAATATTTTATATTCTTTATTTGTTATTATAAAATATTTGTTTTTATAAAAATATTTGTTTTTTATAAAATAACAAATATTGTTATAAAAAATAGCAAATAAAGAACTTGTGCTACTATTTGATTTTTTTATACAAGTCGTAAGAGGTTATGCATGGTGTTGGTAATTTTTTTTTTTTTTTATATGCTTTAGCATGTCAATGCATCGATCGTATTATTTAATATTAAAAATTCATTTTAGTTAAACAAGCAAATGACAACTTGTTGACTATGGTGGGGTCTCATATTAAAATAAAAGTTTGCATACAAGTTGTTACATTTGGGTATATTTATGTTTCAATCTAAACTTTCCAATAAGTTTATCAACGGTCCAAAAAAAGGGGTGTCAGATAATTATCCATAAAGAACGGATTTGCATATGGAAGGGCTCTATGTGACGCCCCCAAAATAGGTCCATTCCATCCAACCCATTCTCGAGTCGCCAAATACATGGTACAAAAAAAGCAAACTACAACTTTAATAATACAAATGTCGTGTGAAATACTGACAATATATCTGTGAGTTTAAATATAATATTGTCTTACAGACAATATCCACATGCAAATAAATCCCCATCATAATTATTGATTCATTATTTTACAAAATGGTGAGGACTACTAAACAACTCTCTCTAGAACCTTCATTCCATACCCCGACTAGTACTCGCTACATTCTCGCCTCCCGAGAAGAAAAATGGAACAACAAGGAAAAGGGTGAGCTCAACTAGCCCAAGTAAAGAATATTATGACTAAGATAATATACAACAAATTATCGTTAGTCTTCAACAGGAAAAATTTTTGATAGAATACAATGTATAACAAGTTTCGGATCAATATTCGCAGAATAAAATAATAATTCATAGAAGAGTTACGTAGAGAATGAAATCTACTATAATCTATGAATTTAACGATCCATCATCAATATTTTATCCTCAGTAACATCAATCAATATGCATTTGGAATCAAATATTCATCTTTTGCACAACAACAGCCAAAGATATTCATCATTAAGTCATGTTCATTTAAACACTGCTCATCTTTGCACTGAGCCAAAGATATTAATCAATCCATCATGTTCATCTCAACACTGCTCATCTTTGCACTACGGGCCAAAGATATTCTTCAGAAATCATTCATCTTTGCACTCTGGGCCAAAGATATTCAATAATATCATCATTTAAGACCGAGGATGATGAAAATATTTTAAAGAAAGCGAATCCGGTGAAACAAAATGACAAGGATTAAGGATTAAGGATTCGTACTTTGTTTTATCCATGTTCAAAAATACCTCAAAAATGATCATAGTGGTGTAAAATTCAAGAATGATCAAAACATGGATACAATCAAAACTAGTATCGAGAATAGATATTTTGGACAAAAAGAAGAATTTTATTTTTTTGGTGAATAAGGTCAGATATCGTGAATAGTGTAGATATCGTGAATAGTCCAGATATATCGTGAATAGTAACTCAGAACACCAAAAGATAGAAATTCCACAAAAACATCTTCACGCTTCATGAATAATAGTACTCGTGAATAGTAATCGTGAATAGTAACTCATGAATAGTAACTCGTGAATAGTAACTCATGAATAGTAACCCATGAATAGTAACCCATGAATAGTAACCCGACATGAAAAAGTTCCAAATTTGATAAAAACTTCGGATCAACATTTCAAATTATAATGATATTGAAGAAATAATATCATTCTGAAAAAATAATATTCCTTACCTCGAAAGATCAAGATTTTAATTTAAACACAGGATATAAAGCTATGACTTGGACTTGCACCGTAGTATAGCAATACTCAAAGTATACTCAAAATACTCACAAGAATACGCTCGATAATATAGAGAAAACTTGGTTTCGGTGTGATTTTCAATTCTAACCCAAGACTTATTTATAGGAAAATGCTTAGAACACCAAAAGCGTAAAATTTAATAAATTAATATTATTTATTTTCCACATCTTCCTACGCATCCATGAATCTGAATTCAGCCATCCTAACACATGTTAAATATGCCCTCAACATATAAAAAACGTTTTTGTTAATATAAATATTTAAAACTTCCAAAAATCAATTATTTTGGAACTCAAACTTCAATAATTCATAATAAATAGCCCTTTCATCAGAAAATTCGAATCTCGTGAGTTTTATAGGAAATTCAATTTCTACAACTTGCAGAAGAAAGTTTTTCAAATTCCAAATAAAATTGACCAAATCCAAAACCATCCAAGATTTTTCTGAGGTTTTATAATCAAATTTCGGTCAATAAATGGGGTCCCCCACACACAAAACATGTGTTAAACATTTAATGCCACAAAAATACTCTTCCTCTTCATATACTCATATATCCCACATTCATTGTAAAAATATCACCGTTAATATATTATTAAAATAATATATTTAAATGAATTATTTTATCGAAAAAGATAAAATATTAATTTTCAACAATTGTCATTTTAAAAATTTTCTCCATCTATATCCACATAAAATCAATATTTTCCTCATCATATAAATCAATAATTAATTATTCACAAATAATATTACTGAGAATCACAATATTGACAACCGTGAGGTTCTAGAAAAGGGGCTTTCAATAAGAATTTCTTCTTCTTGCGGCGCAATTAGGTGACCAAACCTCTCCTTATGCGAACTTTCTAGACATTGCCAATAATGTTATCTAATAATATTATTGAGATAATATGAATTATTGCCGATAATGAAAGATCGTGTAATGACAATTATTGAAACAACAATGAATATAAAATATCAACGCAAACAATTATTAACTCAATAAAATATTGAGCGGTAAGAATTATCGTAACCATTATTGAGAGTAGTGCCTTCTTACGTAAGAATCAATAATTGGTGCAATACCAAGTGCTTCTTGTTCAACAACGCCGTATTAGTGTGTTTTAACCATAGGGTATTCCAACAAAGATAATTCAGAATAACTACTGCAGTTATTTAAAAAACAACTTATATTTGTCGTTTTCTTCATCCAATCACTTCAAGTTATGGGGCCCACACATGGTCGCTGCTTGTGGTGCATGCGAATATTCCCGAACCGCACGAATATTCCGACCAAACGAATATTCCCCAACAACAATGAATATTTTATAACCACTGCTTAATTTGAAATATTTGCATATTTAACCCTTAACTATCCACATTAATCAAATCAACCCTTACTATTTCAAAATAATAAATAAAGGAAATTCCTTTTTATTTAAAAATTTTTGGTCTTACAACCTCCCTCCTTATGAAATTTCGTCCTCGAAATTGACGTCACGTCACACAGTGTTTTGAAAAGGTGAGGATACCTCGCTTTCATTTCCGTTTCCAACTCCCAGGTCATTTCCTCTATAGCATGATTCCTCCACAAAACTTTAACTTATGGTATAACCTTTGCGCGTAGGACATGCTCCTTCCTATCTAAAATCTTGACAGGTACCTCCTCATACGTTAAGTCTTATGGCTATCTCGTCCAGGTTCTAACTCTATAACGTGGTTCGGGTCTTTCACATATTTACGAAGTACAGATATGTGAAACACATTATGAACACGAGACATACTTGGAGGTAACGCAAGTCTATAGGCTACATTTCCTACTCGGTCAAGAATTTGAAATGGACCGATAAATCGTGGATTGAGCTTTCTCTCTTCCCAAATCTTGTAACTCCTTCCATGGAGCAACTCGCAACAATACATGATCCCTACATTAAATTCCACGTCCCTTTCGATGAAGATCCGCATAACTCTTTTGTCGATCTTGTGCCGTTTGTATATCGTTGTCGAATCATTTGGATCTTTTCGGTAGTCATACGCATTTTAACTCGGGTCCCAACAATGTTGCTTCACCCACCTCATCCCAACATATTGGGAGCGACATTTTCATCCATATAATGCTTCGAATGGAACCACCTTATGTTTAATAACTATTGTTGTATGAGGATTCCACCAATGGCAAGTACTTATCCCAACTTCCTTTGAAATCTAGGACATGAGTTTTAATATATCTTCAAGAGTTTGAGTAGTCCTTTCGATTGCCCATCCGTTTGAGGATGGTATGCCAAACCAATCGAAAATTCGTGCCCTATAGCTTTCTAACCCAAAATCATGAAGTGAATCTTGGGTCACGATCGAAACTATGGATACCGGCATGCCATGCAATCTCACAATCTCATTTACGTATATACGAGAAAGGCGTTCAAGGAATAAGTCTCTCGTGTCGGTAAGAAATGAGCAGACTTGGTTAATCTATCAACAATAACCCAAAATAGCATTGATGCCTTGAGAAACCGTAGGAAGACCCGTGAACGAAATCCATAGTAATGTGTTCCCACTTCCATTAGGAATCTCAAGTGGTTGCAACGGACCCTTAGGTACAAGATGCTCCGCCTTTACACGCTGGCAAGTTAAACACATCGAGATAAACTTTGCAATCTCTCTCTTCATATTGTTCCACCAAAATATATGTCGAAGATCACGATACATTTTAGTACTTCCAGGATGGATTGCAAATAGCGTATTGTGTGCCTCCATCATAATCTTGTACTTAAAATCAGAGTCGTTAGGAACACAAAGTCTAGAGTGGACTCGAAGTATTCCTTCTTCATCAATTCTCGCTTCTGGAATAGCTCTTTCTTGTACTTTCTTCTTCATACGCATCAACTCCGGGTCGGTGGCTCGAAGCAACCTTAACTTTTTCTATTAAAGTTGGCTCTGTCGTATACTTGACATCATCGCACTCGTTCCCAAGATATGATCTTCTACTTTCAACGCGTCGCCTACCACGTTCGCTTTTCCAAGATGGTATGGTTAGAATATGTGCGAAATGAGTCGCCTCTTGAGCTCTTGGAAAATCTTCTCGCATTTCGCTGCCCCATATGAATTTTGTATCTTTTCGAGTCACTAAGTTAACGGAATAGCGATTCGAGAATATCCTTCAACGAATCTCGATAATAACCAACTAAGCCTAGAAAGCTCGTCTTTTGATAAGCGACTTAGGTTGCTCTCAAGCGTGACTCATATCCCAATCTTGGATAAGACGTCACAATGACACCTATCGATTTACTATCGCATCGAATATGACGCCCCCTACGAGAGAGTCGGCTTAGGTGAATTCCACAAAGGAAGTCACAAGATAAAGGCTCGGTACCAAATTCTATAGTTGAATTTTTAACTCCTCGAAGTTCAATAGAGCCATTCGATATGAGATTTTAGAAATGAGTTTTGTACTAGGGTTCAAAGTCGATACAAAATTTAATATCGAAGCTTTGGGAGTAAGCCAAGAAATTCTTCAGAAATACGTCGGGAAAAATCAATAACAACAGGGAATATTATTCAAATCGACGTGTCTTTATTCAAATCCATAACATGGACTAAGAAAACTTGACATCCGTAATAAACGAATGACTTCATGGCTTGAAATGAAAATGTTTAACTACAATGGTTTGATTGCTTGAATTGAATAACAAAGTTGCTTAGGAATATGAAAACTAACAACCTTACAAAAGCAATCAATTTGGCATGATGAGTAGTTAACCTTAAAATCACATCAAAAGCAAATATCTCTATAGAAATAAGGTTAACAGGTAATGTGATAGTGCCAACTTGAATCAAGCAAGATTTTTAAACAACGGATGTAATGAAAGTTTCTCCTAATGGAGTCTCCACAGATAGGTCAAAGTTTAATTTCTCCGTAGTCAAGTTCAAACGTTGAGCGCAAGTAAGAGAGATAAAAGAATGGGTAGAACCAATATCTAGTAAGGTATATACTTCGCAAGAATTTATAATTGACTAACCCGTGCTAACTTCGTTTGGGTTCCTTGTATTTTGACCGGTCACGACAAACGCTCTTCCAAGAACCGTTGACTTTGACTTTTCTGGGACATCCTTTTGAGTCACCATTCTCGCTGGACTGGGTTTCGCTACCGTACAATCTCGAGCGATATGTCCTTCTTTTCCACAATTATAGCATACCTTAAACTGTTGTGGGCGGCCAATGATATGTCCCTCTTTCCGCATTTGTAACATACGACCGGTGGTGGTCGTTCTCCTCCTTAAAACTAGTTTCTTCATTGGCGCCGACGTCTTCACATGGTCGTTGTTGAATCTCCTCTTTTAAAATCTCCTCCCACTCGCTTCTTCTATTTTCATGGCCACGATTACCACCAGAGTGGTTACCGCCTTTGTCGTATTCTTCTTTCTCCGTTGGTTATCGTTATTTCGATGACCGCTATCTTCTGGTATGATCCACGGTTATAGTCCCTCGGTTGAACGTACTCGTTATCTCGCTTCTAACAATCGAGCCACATTGACAACATCTCGAATAGAGAGAAAATTTATGAGAAATGAGATCTCGACGTATATCGGGTTTCAAACCTCTCGAAACATCCGCGTCATCGTTCCTCATTCTCCACCAAATGAGGTGCAAACTGGATAACTCCGCGAACTTCGCCTCGTCTTTGGGACACCGTGTTATTCGCTTTCTAGTCTAATGAACTCCACTTCCTTCATATAGCCGAATACTTTCGTGGAAGTACTTGTCATTGAACTGCTTCAAACGTCTCCCATGACATCTTGAGTCAAATTTGGATAGAGTACGCCTCAAAGATTCCCACCGATGTCGCCGCCGCCACGGAACATAAAAGGTGGCGAATGGAACTTTCGTTCTCGTGCATCCCAAGACATCGAATATCTTGGTAATTTGTTTGACCCACGTCTCCGCCTTTAATCGGATCCGGCTTTCCCTGAGTCTGGTGGTCCCACTCTTTGAAGCGCTTGGCTGTGACCACCCGTGAATTGCTATCATTTTCTCCTCAGTATTTTGAACACGAGTCTCCCTCGTCGATTTTGCATGAATCGCAAAAAGCTTCTAAACATCCCTCGCTCATCATCCGTCTTTCCGGTTGTTTGTTCATGGGAGGAACATTGCCACTGTTGCACGTTCTCCTCGTTGGTGAAAGACAGCATCTCCACGGTCTCATTTACTCCTTTGTTAATATTCTCGATCGACATTCTCAAATCTTGTCATAAAATAAGGGTTAATTAAGGAAATCAATATATCACATAATATCCCTATATCTTGACTAACTAACAAATAAGCTTAGGTAGGACACACTAGCGAAGGATTTACTCGTCTCTCCCTCCTAGTTCTATTCCCCGATCTCGCTTGGAGATCATATCCCTAAGCTCGATACCAAGCGTGACTGGACACCAACTTGTGTCAAGACCTCACATTGATACTATCGGTTTGCCACCGCAGCAGAAGCGGCCCCCACGGAGAGTCCGGCTTGGTGCATCCCCCATCAACAGGAAGTCACCAGCGAGAGGCTCGGGGCTCTTTACTTATAGCTTTGATACCAACTGTGACGCCCCAAAAATAGGTCCATTCCATCCAACCCATTCTGAGTCGCCAAATACATGGTACAAAAAGCAAACTACAACTTCAATAATACAAATGTCGTGTGAAATACGACAATATATATTTAATGAGTTTAAATATAATATTGTCTTCAGACAATATCCACATGCAAATAAATCCCCATCATAATTATTGATTCATTATTTTACAAAATGGTGAGGACTACTAAACAACTCTCTCTAGAACCTTCATTCCATACCCCACTAAGTACTCATTACATTCTCGCCTCACGAGAAGAAAAATGGAACAACAAGGAAAGGGTGAGCTCAACTAGCCCGAGAAAGAATATTATGACTAAGATAATATACAACAAATTATCGTTAGTCTTCAACAGAAAAAATCGATAGAATACTGATGACAACTAGTTTCGGATCAATATTCGCGAATGAAATAATAATTCATAGAAGAGTTACGTAGAGAATGAAATCTACTATAATCTATGAATTTAACGGTCCATCATCAATATTTTATCCTGTAACATCAATCAATATGCATCCGGAATCAAATATTCATCTTTGCACAACAGCCAAAGATATTCATCGATTAAGTCATATTCATTTAAACACTGTTCATCTTTGCACTACAAGCCAAAGATATTAATCAATCGGTCGTGTTCATCTCAACACTGTTCATCTTGCACCACTCTGGGCCAAAGATATTCTTCAGAAATCATTCATCTTTGCACTCTGAGCCAAAGATATTCAATAATATCATCATTTAAGGCGAGGATGATGAAAAATATTTTTAAAGAAACGAATCCGGTGAAACAAAATGACAAGGATTAAGGATTCGTACTTTGTTTTATCCATGTTCAAAAATACCTCAAAATGATCATAGTGGTGTAAAATTCAAGAATGATCAAAACATGGATACAATCAAAGCTAGTATCGAGAATAGATATTTTGGACAAAAAGAAGAAATTTTATTTTTCTATTGAATAGTCAGTATCGTGAATAGTGTCAGTATCGTGAATAGTCAGATATCGTGAATAGTAATTAGACACCAAAAGATAGAAATTTCACAAAAACATCTTCACGTTTCATGAATAGTACTCGTGAATGAATAGTAACTCGTGAATAGTAACTCATGAATAATAACTTCGTGAATAGTAACTCGCTGAATAGTAACCCATGAATAGTAACCCATGAATAGTAACCCAGACATGAAAAAGTTCCAAATTTGATAAAACTTCAGATCAACATTTCGATTATAATGATATTGAAGAAATAATATCATTACGAAAAAAATAATATTCCTTACCTCGAAAGATCGAGACTTCTAAATGAAAAACAGGATATAAAGGCTATGACTTGGACTTACCAGTATAGCAATACTCAAAGTATAATCAAAATACTCACAAGAATAAACTCGATAATATAGAGAGAAAACTTGAGTTTACGGTGTGATTTTCAATTCTAACCTAAGCACCCTTATTTATAGGAAAATCTTAGAACACCAAAAGCGAAAATTTAATAAATTAATATTATTTATTTTCCACATCTTCCTACGCATCCATGAATCTGAATTCAGCCATCCTAACACATGTTAAATATGCCCTCAACATATAAAAAACGTTTTTGTTAATATAAATATTTAAAACTTCCAAAAATCAATTATTTTGGAACTTCAGAACTTCAATAATTCATAATAAATAGCCCTTTCATCAGAAAATTGAATCTCGTGAGTTTTTATAGGAAATTCAATTCTCTACAACTTTGAAGAAGAAAGTTTTTCCAAATTCCAAATAAAAATTGACCGAAATCCACAAACGGGCAATTTTACAGGCTATAATCAAATTTCAGTCAATAAATGGGGTCCACCGACACACAAAACATGTGTTAAACATTTAATGCCACAAAAATACTCTTCCTCCTCATATACTCATATATCCCACATTCATTGTAAAAATATCACCGTTAATATATTATTAAAATAATATATTTAAATGAATTATTTTATCAGAAAAAGATAAAATATTAATTTTCAACAATTGTCATTTTAAAAATTTTCTCCATCTATATCCACATAAAATCAATATTTTCCTCATCATATAAATCAATAATTAATTATTCACAAATAATATTACAGAATCACAATATTGATAACCGAGCAGGTTCAGGAAAGAGGGGCTTTCAATAAGAATTTCTTCTCATGGTAGCTTGATTAGGTGACCAAACCTCTCCTTGACAGAACTTTCTAGACATTGCCAATAATGTTATCTAATAATATTATTCAGGATAATATGAATTATTGCTTCGATAATGAAAGATTTGTCACGTAATGATTATTGAAACAACAATGAATATAAAATATCAATATGACAATTATTAACTCAATAAAATCTTTGAGCGATAATTATCGTAACCATTATTGAGTGAAGTGCCTTCTTACGTAAGAATCAATAATTGGTGCAATACCAAGTGCTTCTTGTTCAACAACAGCGTATTAGTGTGTTTTAACCACCGGGTATTCCAACAAGATTACTTGGTAATAACTACGCCAGATTATTTAAAAACAACTTATATTTGTCGTTTTCTTCATCCAATCACTTTTAGTTATGGGGCCCACACATGGTCGCTACCGTCGCATTTAATATTCTAACCGCATACGAATATTCCACGACCAAACGAATATTCCCAACAACAATGAATATTTTATAACCACTTGCTTAATTTGAAATATTTGCATATTTAACCCTTAACTATCCACATTAATCAAATCAACCCTTACTATTTCAAAATAATAAATAAAGGAAATTCCTTTTTATTTAAAAATTTTGGTCTTACAATTCTATATATATATATGAGAATCCATCCATATATATATTGGATAAGTAAATTAATTTCTTGAAATGTCTTGAAAAATTGTCATCATTACTTATTAAACTAATTGAACTTGATATATTTTTAAAGTTAGAACTTATGTCCAAATTAATTTCATTTCCAATTTACTACCACTTTCATAAATAGATAAGACATTCATTTCCTATCATTGAAACTTAATATAATAATAATAATAGAAACATAATAATAATCTAGAATATAGATTTATATAGAAAACCCAATCTATTATATAGATTTATATAAAAATAAATCATAATATAATAATAATATATAGATTTTGGGAGATGGTAAAGTTTTAATATAAAGATATATCCTTGCTAAGGCTGTAAATGAGCCAACACAGTTCGAGCTCGGTTCGGGCTCGACTCGAAAAAATACGAGCGAGACTCGGATTCGTTAATAATATGATCCAAATCTGAGCATTAAAAATAGTTCGGATAAAAATATGAGTAGAATATGAGCAATGTTATACTCGACTCGTTTAAGATTCAAACTACTCGAATTTTTAATTGTGATTCGATACATACTCGGTTAATACATATTCGATTAGATGTTCGATACATTCTCTTATAATATATACAAATTTAAATCAAATTAGGATAATTAGTTATTATTTTGTTATGTTTTTAATTTTAATTGTGATTTTATATTTGTAAAGTGTAATAATAAATATATTTTCTCATTTTTAAGTAAAATAACAAATTCAATTTATAATTATATTTATTATAAAACTAGTTATTATGTGGAGACTCGAATTCGAGCTTGAATTTGAAGCTCGCGAGTAGTTTGAATAAATATTCGAGTCGAGTCAGATCGAATTCGAGTAATAAATATTCGAGTCGAGTCGAATTTAAGTAGGATTTTTTAAATATAATTCGAATTTGAGCCGAATTCAAATACGAATTTATCATTTCGAGTCGAATTCGAGTAGCTCTCTATTCGCTCCGGTTCGATTCTTTTACACCCTTAATCCTTGCTAGAAATTTACAGTTAGGTTCGTGGTGCTCGGGTGGTCATATGATGAGTGTTTGGAGCTAGAGGTTGCGAGTTCGAATTTGTTTAGTAGCGCATCGTTGGATATTATTTTTAAATTTTTTATTGCCAGCCGTGACAAGCTGTACCTGTGACGCCCCCAAAATAGGTATACATCACCTATCTTGAGTCGCCAAATACATGGTACAAAATTTAAATACAACTTAATTATACAACAGCCGTGTAAAATACGACAAAACATATGTTGTGAGTTTTAATACAAATATTGTCATCAAGACAATATCCACACTTAATTGAGTCCTCATTACATTTATTATCACACTATTTAACAGAATAGCGAGGACTACTAATGCTATTATCTGGACCGTCACTCCGTTCCCCGACTAGTCCCTGCTACGTTCTCATTTCCAGAAGAGAACAATGAAAAGTATTCTGTTTTATAAAAGTATTCTGTTTTATATAAAAAGCTTTTCTGTTTTATTACATTAATAATATTAATAAAACAAAACTTCATCATCATTATTATAATTCACACTATTAATCAACCGAGTGTCGTCCTGTGAGAAGAGGGGCTTTCAATAAGGATTTCTCCCTATTGGCGCATGATTAGGTGACCAAACCTCTCCTCCTGGCAGAACTTCAGACATCGTTAATATTGCAAATAATAATATTAATAACTTCGTCGTCTCAAATATTAATTTAATAATATATAAAATATCGACAATAATTGAATCAATTAACGTGAGATACTATGCAACAATTACCGAAGCAATAATTGAACAAAACTGAGTGACTTCTCACGTAAGCATCAATAATCAATACCGTGTGCTACTATGCAACCACGCGTATTCATGTACTTTTAACACCGTGTGTTTCAACAGTTAACGATAAAACTTCCGTCGTTATTTTCATAAAATATTTTTGTCGTTTTCTCAATCCGATAATAATTCCGTTGTGGGGTCCACCAATGATTGTGCCGTCGTACGAATATTCCCCGACCAATCGAATATTATATAACAACTTGCGTACTTTATAAAATTTATAACTATTACCCACAACTATAACATTATATCAAATTCATTCCATAATATTCAAAAATGATAATTATAGAAAATTCATCTTTATTCATAAAAGTTGGGGTCTTACAATCTCCCCTTCTTATGAAATTTCGCCCTCGAAATTAGAGTACGTACCTGGTATGTCGAAGAGGTAAGGATACCTTGATTTCATTTCAGATTCTAACTCCCAGGTCATTTCCTCAACATCGTGGTTCCTCCATAAAACTTTGACTTAAGGTATAACCTTGGAGCGTAGAATATGTTCCTTCTTATCCAAGATTTGAACAGGAACCTCTTCATACGTTAAATCTTCCGCTATTTCATCCGGTTCTAACTCAATAATGTTGTTCGGGTCTTTCACATATTTATGTAACATGGATATATGAAAAACGTTATGAACACGAGCCATACTTGGCGGTAAAGCGAATCTATAGGCTACAGTCCCTACTCGATCGAGAATTAAAAATGGGCCAATGAATCGAGGATTGAGCTTTCCTCTCTTTCCAAATCTCGTAAATCCTTTCCATGGAGCAACACGTAACAACACATGATCTCCAATATCGAATTCCACCTCCTTTCGATGAAGATCAATATAACTCTTTTGTCGGTCTTGTGAGGTTTTATACGTTGTCAAATCGTTTGAATCTTTTCCGTAGTCATACGTACCAATTCCGGTCCCAACAACGTTGCTTCACCCACCTCATCCCAGCATACTGGAGAACGACACTTTCTTCAAGAGTTTGAATAGTCCTCTCTGATTGTTCGTCCGTCTGAGGATGATATGCCAAACTAAATCGTAAATTCGTGTCCATAGCTTTTTGTAAACTAACCCAAAATTGTGAAGTGAATCTTGGGTCTGAATTAGAAACTATAGATACTGGCATACCATGCAGTCTTACAATCTTGTTTATGTACATACGAGCAAGACGTTCAAGTGTATAAGTTTCTCGTACTGGTAAGAAATGAGCAGACTTGGTCAATCTATCAACAATGACCCAAATTGCATCTATGCCTTGAGAAACCTTGGGAAGACCAGTAACGAAATCCATGGTAATGTGCTCCCACTTCCATTCTGAAATTTTAAGTGGTTGCAATGGACCTTTTGGTACTTGATACTCTGCCTTGACTCGTTGACAAGTTAAACACCTTGAGATAAATAGCGCTATCTCTCTCTTCATATTGCCCCACCAAAATGTATGTCAAAGATCATGATACATTTTGGTACTCCCAGGATGGATTGCAAACGGTGTGTTATGCGCCTCCATCATGATTTTATACTTTAACTTAGGATCTTTAGGAACACAAAGTCTGGAGTTAACTCGAAGTATTCCTTCTTCATCGATTCTTGCTTTTGGAATAGCATCTTCTTGCACTTTCTTCCTCATACGCATCAGCTCCAGGTCTGTAACTTGAGCAACTTTAACTTTATCAATTAAAGTCGGTTCTACTCATATATTCGCCATCATCACATGGGTCCTTAGAGTATTTAACTCTATCTCCATCCTTTGCAAGTCACACAAAATGGGCCTTTGCATTAACAATATCGCACTCATACCTGCATATGATCTTCTACTCAATGCGTCAGCTACCACGTTTGCTTTTCCAGGATGGTATTGGATGGTATGATCATAATCTTTCAACAGTTTAAGCCAACATCGCTGTCGCATGTTGAGTTCCTTTTGAGTGAAGAAATATTTGAGGCTTTTATGATCCGTAAAGATCTCCACTTTCTCCCCATACAATTAATGCCTCCAAATTTTAAGTTCGAAGACAACAACTGCCAACTCTAGATCATGAGTAGGATAATTCATCTCATATTCTTTGAGTTGTCGAGAGGCATAGGCTATGACTTTCCCATGTTGCATGAGAACACATTGCCTGAAGCATCACTGTATATGACAAATCCCTCCGAGCCAGATGGTATTGTCGAGCAGTCTTTGAAATGAGTCTTCTCTTGAGTTTTGAAAACTCTTCTCACATTCCTCGTTCAACCAAATTTTGTATCTTTCGAGTCAATTTGAGTTAAGGGAGTAGCGATTCGAGAAAACCCTTCTACGAATCTCCGATAATTACCAACTAAGGCGAGAAAGCTACGATATTCGATCATCGATTTAGGTTGCTCGACTTTGAATAACTTCAATCTTTCTTTGGGTCAATAGATATTCCATGACTTGATACCACGTGCCCAAGGAATGCTACTTCCTCGCCGAACTCGCATTTCTTCAACTTGGCATAAAGCTTATATTCACGAAGCTTTTGAAGTATCGACCTCAAGTGTTGCTTTCATGATCTTCACGGCTTTTGGAATAAATAAGGATGTCATCAATAAAGATGACCACAAAGTGATCTAAATATTCCTTGAATACTCGGTTCATCATATCCATGAAGGCGTGAGGAGCATTAGTCAATCCAAAAGACATGACTAGGAATTCATAATTCCGCATCGAGTTTAAAGCCGTCTTTGTAATGTCACCGGTTCTAATCTTCAATTGGTGATATCCTAACGAAGATCAATCTTCGAAAATAATTTGGCGCCTTGCTGGTTGGTCAAACAGGTCATCAATGCGAGGCAAAGGATATCTATTTTGATAGTGACATGGTTCAACTCCCGATAATCAATACAAAGTCGCATACTCCCATCTTTCTTCTTCACGAATAGAACAGAGCACACCCGAGGAGACGTCTTGGGACGAATAAAACCAATGTCTAACAATTCCTGCGGTTGGGTGTTTAACTCACGAAGTTCAATAGGAGCCATTCGATATGGGGCTTTGGAAATGGGTTTTTCTAGGGTTCAAGGTCGATACAAAATTTAATTTCACGCCGGGGTAGGCAGGAAGTTCTTCAAGGAATACGTCAGGAAATTTATTAACAATAGAAATATCATTCAAAACTGACGTATTTTTGTTTAGATCCATGACATGAGCTAAGAAAGCTTGACATCCATTTTTTAATAAACGAATAGCTTTATGGCTTGAGATGACAGTGATTGATTTTAATGGTTTGGTTGCTTGAATTCGCATAATAGGTTGGTTAGGAATATGAAAGCTAACAACCTTACGAAAACAATTAATTTTTGCATGATGAGTAGTTAACCAATAAATCCCTAGAATTACGTCAAATGCAACTATTTTCAATGAAATAAGATCAAATGGTAATGTGAGGGTACCGATTTGAACCAAACAAGACTTATAAACAGTGAATGTAATGAAGGTTTGTCCCAATGGAGTTTCAACAGATAAGTCAAAGTTTAATTTCTCCGGAGTCAAATTTAAACGTTGAGCACAAGTAGGAGAAATAAAAGAATGGGTAGAACCGGTATCAAATAAGGTATAAACTTCGCTAGAGTTTATGATAAGCTTACCCGTGGTGACCTCGTTCCAGTTCCTTGCTTTCTGGGAGGTCACGACAAACGCTCTCCCTTGCACTACTGGCTTTGACTTTTCTGGGACGTCCTTTGGTGCCTCCATCATAGCTGAACTTGTCTTCGGTGAACGATAAAATTGGGCTAGGTGACCTTCTCTTCCACAATTATAACATGTTTTGGATGGCATCGCGTAGTTTGGACTGATGTGTCCCTCCCCTCCGCATTTGAAGCATATGATAGGTGGTCGTTCTCCTTCCTTAACAACGGGTCTTTGGTCTTTGACGTCTTTCCATCATTGTTGAATCTCCTCTTCTTGAAATATCTATTCTTATTGTTTTGGCCATGATTACCACCGAAGTGGTTACCATTTCTGGCATGTTAATTCCCTCCACGCTTATTGTCACCGCTTCGATGATCGCTATCACTAAGTATTATCATTTGCTTAGCTTCTCTTTTTTGGTTGGGTTGATTTCATTATCGCGCTCCAATAATCGAGCCCTATTAACAACAAATGAATACAAACCACGGTTTATGAGAGATAAGATATTGGACGTATCTCGATTTCAAACCTCTTAGAAACATTCACGTCATTCTCTCCTCATTATCAACCAAATGGGACGCTAAACCGGGACAACTTCGGCAAACTTGGCCCGTCTTTGCGACACGGTCATGTTGTTTTGCTCGACTTGATGAACTCTACCTCTTTCATGTGACGAATACTTTCGGAAAGTACTTGTCGTTGAACAATTCTTGGAACTTCTCCCAAGTCATCTTGATGCGGCGGAGTTGAGTACGCTTTTCTGATTTCCACCCGAGAATCGCCTCGCACGCATAACATGAAGGTGGAAAAGGAACCCTTTTGCTCCTCGAAGCATCCCAAGACATCAAATATCTACTGAGATCGCTTTATCCACGTCTCCTTTAAGTGGTTTTGGCTCTCCAAAAACTCCGGTGGTCCCAGTTCCTTGAAGCGCTTAGCGTTGACCGTCCGAGAGTTGCGGTGTTTCCACCTGCATTTTATACGAGGATCCGATATTGTTCGTTGTTGCATGAATTGCATAAAGCCTCACGAACATTTCATCGTTCATCATTTGGTCGATGTTGTTGTTTGCATGAGGATTGTCGCCTTCACGATGCATATTATCACGATTATTGATCCGTGGAGACTCAGCGGTCTCTGTGCTCCATTGATGTTCTCAACATTCTCTGGATGCCATTTTCAAATCTCGCCACAAAATAAGGGTTAATTAACATATCACATATTATCCCTATACTCTGACCGACCAATTAAATACCAAATAAACTTAGGTAGGTCGTACTAGCGAAGGAATTCTCCGTCTCTTCCCTCCTAGTTCTTGTCTCACAACTCAGCCAGGGATCATATCCCTAAGCTTTGATACCAACTGTGACGCCCCCAAAATAGGTATACATCACCTATCTTGAGTCGCCAAATACATGATACAAAATTCAAATATAACTTAATTATACAACAATCGTGTAAAATACGACAAAACATATGCTGTGAGTTTTAATACAAATATTGTCATCTAGACAATATCCACACTTAATTGAGTCCTCATTACATTTATTATCAAACTATTTAACATAATAGTGAGGACTACTAATGTTATTATCGGGACCGTCACCCGTTTCCCGACTAGTCCTCATTACGTTCTCATTTCTCAAGAGAACAATGAAAGTAAAAAGGTGAGCTCAACTAGCCCCAAAGAAGAAATATTATGACTAAGATAATACTGAAATTAAATTATCGTTAGCCTTCAGCGGTGTTAAAGCGATACAATATAACAAACATCAAGTTTAAGCTGCTGGTATGTAACAAGCAATCCATTAAAAGAGTCAGTAGAGAATAAAATTTACTATCTTTTATGATTATAAAGGTTTTTCATCACTTTTATATTTGAGACTCACTTAATAAATAATCCATATCATCCACACTTTTCTGACCGAGGATATTCATTAGTATCACAACCACAAATTATCCAAGCACTACTGACTAAGGATATTCGTGTATTCATCGATGGTCATGATTATGCCAACAATTGTCCATCAATGCACTACGGGCCAATGAGGACTTTTACCACATCATTTGTAACATTACGGTCATGATTATCTTTGAATAATCCACGGTCATAATCATACCAAGTCCATCTATGTACTACAGGCCACAGATGACTTTCAACATAATTTAAACATGAGGATGATGACAATGATATAAGAATTCAATAAAACAAGTTCAAGAATTAATTTATCCGGGAACTAATAACGTCCAAATTGTCAACATGATACTTCTTTATAGTGTAAAATTCAAGAATGCTCAAAAGAATATTTTCATGAAAAGATACTGGATAAAGCGCAAATATCAAGGATATTCCACTAATTTCATGGAGTATAGAAGTTAAAACTTTAACCAACTGAGTATAATAAAGAATGGAATAACAAAAGAAATCACCATGCATGCGATAGACCGCACAGACAGGTTATTCCAACAGAATAAATAATAATGGAACCAGGTCATGCGTAAACGCACAAACAAGATGTTCCAACAGAATAATAAAGAATGGAATAACAGAAGAATTACACCATGTATGCGATACTTCCCACAGACAGGTTATTCCAACATAATGATAAAGAATGGAATAACAGAAGAATTTCACCAAGTATAGGGTAATCAGCGTATCAAAGTTATTCAATGAGAATAAAAAATGGAATAATGAAGTTCTCTTCATGAATATGGATGTAAATAATACCCTTACCTTAGAACAATTTGGATATAGGAGTAGTGAAGTAGCGTAGAATACTTTTTTTTTTCTCTCTATAGTTTCTCTCTCAGAGTTTCAAATTGAATTAAGTAAGAAATAATGAAGGAATGAGCTTCATTTATAGGAGAATGGATTTGAATAGTAACTAATTCTGAACGGTCAGATTGATTTACTTTTAAATGGACTATCCAGATTGGTTTACTATAAAATATTCTAATAAAACAAAATCTTTTAAATAAAATATAATATATTCTATTTATAATCTAATAAAATGAATAACTTTATAAAAGTATTACATTTTATATAAAAAGATTTTACTATGCAAAATACTACGCAGTAATTATACAAATACTATGCATGATAAAATATAATATATTCTATTTATAGTCTAATAAAATGAATAACTTTATAAAAAAGTATTCATTTTATATAAAAGCTTTTACATTTTATTACATTAATAATACTAATAAAACAAAACTTCATCATCATTATTATAATTCACACTATTAATCGATTCAGTCGTTCCCAAGAAAGAGGGCTTTCAATAAGGATTTTTCCCTATTGGCGGCATGATTAGGTGACCAAACCTCTCATTGGCGTAACTTCTAGACATCGTTAATATTGCAAATAATAATATTAATAACCCGTCGTCTCAATTATTGATTTAATAATATATAAAATGTCGACAATAATTGAATCAATTAACGTGAGATCTATGCGATAATTAATGAAGCAATAATTGAACAAAAGCGGTGACTTCTCACGTAAGCATCAATAATCAATACCGTAGTGCTATTACGTAACTAATGCCAGTATTCTCGTATTTTTAACACCAGGTGTTTCAACAGTTAACGATAAAACTTCCGCCGTTATTTTCATAAAATATTTTTGTCATTTTCTCAATCCGACAATAATTCCATTGTGGGGTCCACCAATAATTGTGCCGTCGTACGAATATTCCCTGTTAAAACGAATATTCCTCGACCAATCGAATATTATATAACAACTTGCGTACTTTGCAAAATTTATAACTATTACCCACAACTATAACATTAAATCAAATTTATTCCATAATATTCAAAAATGATAATTATAGAAAATTCATCTTTATTCATAAAAGTTGGGGTCTTACAGTCACTCCATTCCCCGACTAGTCTCTGCTACTTTCTCATTTACTGAAGAGAACAATGAAAGTAAAAGGGTGAGCTCAACTAGCCCAGTAAGAAATATTATGACTAAGATAATACAGAATAAATTATCGTTAGCCTTCAACAGTGTTAAAATGATACAATATAACAAACATCAAGTTTAACTGCAGCGGAACAAGCAATCCATTAAAAGAGTCAAGTAGAGAATAAAATCTACTATCTTTTATAATTTAAAAGGTTTTTCATCACTTTTATCATTTGGGACTCAACTTAATAAATAATCCACATCATCCCCGCACTACTACCGAGGATATTCATTAAGTATCACAACCACAAATTATCCATGCACTACGGCCGAGGATATTCGTGTATTCATCAATGATCATGATCATTCCAACAATCATCCATCATTGCACTACGGCCAATGCGGACTTTTATCACATCATTTGTAACATTACTATTAATGATTATACCGAATAATCCACGGTCATAATCATACCAAGTCCATCTATGCACTACTGTGCCACGAGATGACTTTCAACATAAAATAAACATGGGGATGATGACAATGATATAAGAATTCAATAAAACAAGTTCAAGAATTAATTTATCCAGAACTAATAACGCCCAAATTGTCAACATGATATTGCTTTGTGGGGTAAAACTCAAGAATGCTAGAAGAATATTTCCATGAAAAGATCTTTGGATGAAGCTTAAATATCAAGGATATTCCACTAATTTCATGGAGTATAAAAGCCAAAACTTTAACCAACCGAGTATAATAAAGAATGGAATAACAAAAGAAATCACCGGGCATGCGATAGATCGCATGATACGAGTTATTCCAATGAATAATAAATAACGAAACCAGGTTATGCGTAAACGCACAGATAGGATATTTCAACAGAATAATAAATAACGGAACCAGGTCAGGAGAAATTCGCACTGACAGGATCTTCCAACAGAATAATAAATAACGGAACCAGGTCATGCGTAAACGCATAGACATGATGTTCCAACAGAATAATAAAGAATGGAATAACAGAAGAATTTCACCATGTATGCGGTACTTCGCATAGACAGGTTATTCCAACATAATGATAAAGAATGGAATAACAGAAGAATTTCACCAAGTATAGGGTAGTGATAAGTGGTATTTTTACCTACTTATTGAATACCAATTCATGCGAATTGTGCCCATCTCAAGTACATTTTATTGTATTTTAGTTGCATTTCACGTTATTTTGCATTGCATTTATTTAAAACTCCTTTTGGTGAATAAGTGCAGGAATCGACTTAATTTTGGTGGTATTAGAAGGCACGTGGAGAATAGATGCGTGAAGGCAAGGCACAGGCGGGGATGTGCATGGCATGGAGGTACAATGAAGCATGAAGATCAAGCAATGAAAGAACAAATAGCAGCAGCAGCAGCATAATGAGCTAAACCGTAACCGAGAACTTGCGAGGTAAAAGAAGGCGCCAAGATAACAATTGGGAGGCGCTCGTCGGCGGGACTACCCTGACCCGGACGATGATGACCTATCGCAAGTTCTTGTGGCTACGCATGAGGTAGAGCGTCACCGCGAGAAGGTGGTGAACAATGGCAGACATTCTGTATGTCTTGCGCCCGTGAGAAGGATAAGCTAGAGGAGGCATGCGCCATGGCGATCTTGATCTTTGTAATTTTGTTTTAATTTTAATTTTTAATTAAATGAATTGTAATTGGTTTTTAAACGATTCTGAAGGATGTCAGACGAATAACTTGATAACTTTAAGTGTATTTTCATCTTAGTAACTAGGGTTTACATATTGGGAGAGATTCCAACGTAGAACGTAGCCAAAATGCCTACTTCTCTACTTCTTCTTGGAATTTTCTGTCATCGTGGATTTTTATTATTGTTTACTGGATTTCTATGAGGATTTAAACGTTGATCATTGATTTCTATTCAGCGATTGGGTTTGATTGTTCTATCTTTCTTATTTTAATTGTTTGCTTATTGATCATGTTTAACGTTGATCCCATAATGGCTTTTGGTTCAGCCATGAACTAAATTCCATTATGGGATTCTAACGGATTTTAATATGTAGTTTGGTTGCACATTTAAATGCTAGGATTGTTTTGCATATCATATGGAATATCTCATCGGTGGTTGTTTTACATGTATGAATGCTTGATCACCATTCGTCTCAGTACTTGTATGGAATTGACAATGAACATATAGGTATGGATTGTAATCATGATAGCATGCGAATATGGGGTTGTTGTATATGGCTTGCATATTTTGTGAACCAGATAGACATATACTATTTCACCGTATGAGCTAGAATAAGGGCTTGAGCTTAAAATCAATATAATTGCAATTTTACATAGATATATAGTGATTTTGGTTGTATTGGTGATTACATAGAGTCTAACATCCTGTAGATCTTTGTGTAAGTAGGTTATAGTGCATTGAAAAATGGTTATAACTCTATTCGTGCTCTTGGCTATTTTCCTGTGATATGTGAACACTTCTTGCATGATAGTGGCGATTAGATGAAATATTAAATGAAGTTAGGGTCCCATTATTTCCAGATTATATTTATTCTATTTGTATTCTTATTTTCAGTTGTTATTCACAATTAGTTTAATTCAACACTTTTAGTCATTAGTCTAGGCATATAAATTTGGTGAGTTAATTGATGCATGATAGTTTGAATTTAATAACTTTCTCTGTGGGATCGATACTCTACTTACTCTGTATTACTTGTTGACCCGTGTATGCTTGCATGAGTTAGAGCTCTTTTACTAGAACTATAAAAGAGGCAACAAGTTTTTGGCGCCGTTGCCAGGGAAAGGCGTTAATTTAGATAATTATCATCAGTTTAAAGCTAAATTGTATGACTTAGTCAATTCTGATCGTTTCTCATTTCTATTTTTGTTTTATTTTTCGTTTCAGGTACTTGTCAATTTTTATGCACACGCGATCATCCAACTTAGAACTAACACCAGCACAGGACAACATAAACGGTAGAGGTTGAAAAGCAAGTGTGCGAAGAAATTTGCAAGTGCAGTTAGAGAGTACTACAGTTAGTATGGCGGAAGAACCAAGGATTGAGCAAAGAGAAAATCATCGGGCTCTAAGGGAACATTCCATGCCAAACATAAACGGGCTACAGTCAAGCATAGTCGAATGGCGATAGCAAACAAATACTTTTGAGATTAAACCAGCACTATTCAAATGGTGCAGAACTTCGATTCATTTGGAAGTCTTTGCTACGGATGATCCAAATGAACACTTATTGAGTTTCATAGAGATTTTGATATACATTCGAGATACAATGGTGTGACGGAGGATGCCATCAGACTACGGCTATTTCCATTTTCATTAAGAGATAAGGCTAGAAGTTGGTTACACTCTTTGCCGTCAGGGTCAATAACCACATGGGAGGACTTAGCGCAGAAATTCTTAGCCAAATTTTTCCCAATGGCTAAGACTGCAAAGATGAGGACGGCTATCTCTCAGTTCGAGCAACAGCAGGGCGAGTCCTTATATGAGGCATGGGAGCGTTACAAAGAGATGCTCAGAAATTTTTTGCATCACGGTATGTCAGACTGGATGGTTATAAATTCCTTTTACAATGGGTTAGGATGGTAGTCGAGACCGATTGTGGATGCAGCCGCAGAAGGGGCATTGTGGGAAAAGAGCTATGATGAGGCCTATACGCTTATCGAGACTATGGCTGTAAATGATTATCAGAATCCTACAGCTCAGATGCCACAACCCAAGGTTGCAGGTGTGTTGGAGGTTGATGCCATTACTCAGTTGTCGGCACAGATGGCAGCTATGGCTAAGAAGATAGATACTTTGGTAGAAAGTAAAGTGAAAACAGTTGCCTTCGTTTGTGAGATTTGTGCGGGGTCACACTCCACGGATCAATGTGCCATCAGCTCAGAGTCAGTACAGTATGTGAGAAATTACAGAAAAGACCAAGGTCAATTCCAGAACACATACCACCCCAACAACCGCAATCATCCGAACTTTAGTTGGTCAAATAACCAAGGACAACAACAACATCGGGCCATTAAACCAACAGTTTCAACCACGGTATCTCAACATTACGGTTTGCACAAAAACCACCGTTTCCACCGGGATTTTCTCAACAACAACAACACCACGCTCCAGCTGCACCACAGTCAGAGAAGAAATCAGAGATGGAGATGATAAACATTGAAGTCATGATCAAAAGCCAAGCAGTGGCTATCAAGAATCTGGAGACGCAGATGGGGCAGATGGCGAGCATGCTTAATAATAGGCCCCAGGGTGCATTGCCAAGTAACACAGAGACAAATCCTAGAAGAGACGGGAAGGAGCAGTGTCAAGCAATCACATTGAGATCTGGGAAAGACTTGACATACACTGCAAGTCGCGTAGCGTGAGTTCTGAGGGACATCGCTTTACGTAGCGTGAGTCAGAACAGTTGTATGGTGATGAAGAAAAGTAAAAAAAATCTGAGGTTCAGTAGGAAGAGAAGAACAAGGCAGGTTCAGAAGAGAAGGTCAAGAGTCCAGTACAACCAATGTACCCTCAAGTACCATATTCGCAGAGGTTAGTTATGCAGAAGGAGGACAAACAGTTCAGTAAGTTTCTGGAGGTGTTCAAAAAGCTGCAGATCAACATACCATTCGTCGAGGCATTGGAACAAATGCCAAGCTATGCAAAGTTCATGAAAAGTATATTGTCAAGGAAGAGGAGATTAGACGAGTTTGAAACGGTAGCCTTGACAGAGGAATGCAGTGAAGTGCTCCAACAGAAATTACCTCCAAAGCTGAAAGATCTGGACAGCTTCATAATTCCGTGCACCATTGGGAAGATGAAATTTAGCAAGTGTTTATGTGATCTGGGGGCAAGTATAAACTTGATGCCCTTGTCAGTGTTCAATCAGTTGGGATTGCCGGCTCCAAGATCGACGAACATATCACTACAGCTAGCTGACAGATCCATCACATATCCACGGGGAATTGTTGAAGATGTGTTGGTAAAGGTGGACAAGTTCATTTTTCCGATTAACTTCATCATTCTAGACTATGAAGAGGACAAAAGTATACCAATCATGTGACGCCCCCAAAATTAGGTATACGTCACCCATCTTGGGTCGCCACTTACATGGTACATAAATTCAAATACAAACTTAATTATACATCTGTCGTGTAACATACGACAATACATAAACTGAGAGTTCTAATAGGAATATTGTCATTTAGACAATATCCATACTCAAGGAGTCCTCATTACAATTATTATCACACTATTTCACACGAATAGTGTGAGGACTACTAATGCTATCCCTCGGACCATTACTCCGTTCCCGACTCGTCCCGGCTATGTTCTCATTTCTCGAAGAGAACGGTGAAAAAGAAAAGGTGAGCTCAACTAGCCCAAGAAGAAATATTATGACTAAGATAATGCGTAATAAATTATCATTAGCCTTCAACACAGATGTTAAAGCGATAAAATACAATAGATAAACCGGTTTAAGCATGCGTGAATATGCAATCCATTAAAAGAGTCAAGTAGAAAATAAAATCTACTATCTTTAATGATTTAAAAGGTTTTTCATCATCATTATATTTGAGACTCAAACTTTAATAAATAATCCACATCATCGAATCACCCCTTGCACTACGGCCGAGGATATTCTTTAATATCACGACCACAATTATTCCCGCACTACTGGCCGAGAATAGTTGTGTATTCATTAATGGTCATGATCACGCTAACAATTGTCCATCAATGCACTACTACCATCGAGGACTTTTACCACATCATTTGTAACATTACTACCATGATTACACCGAATAATCCTCGGTCATAATCATACCAAGTCCATCCATGCTCTACATGCCACGGATGACTTTAAAAAAATATAAACATGAGGATGATGACAATGATATAAGAATTCAATAAAACAAGTTCAAGAATTAAGTTATTCAGAACTAATAACATCCAAATCATCAACATGATCTTCGCTTTGTAGATAATAAAACAAAAACGTCATTATCATTTATAATAATTCATATTATTAATCGACAATAATGGAATCAAACCGAGTGACTTCTCACATAAGCATCAATAATCAATACCACTGGTATTACTACTTATGCAACCACACATATTCATTGTATTTTTTACTACCGCAAGTAGTTCAACGAAGATCAATGGTAAAACTTCCGTAGTTATTTTAATAAAATATTTTTTGTCGTTTTACGAATCAATCCGATAATAATTACATTATGGGGTCCACCAATGATTGAGTAGTTATACGAATATTCCTCGCTAAACCGAATATTCCCCACCAATCGAATATAATATAACCACTTGCATATTTTGCAAAATTTATAAATATTACCCACAACTATAACATTATATCAAATTATTCCATAATATTCAAAAATAATATTTATAGAAAATTCATCTTTATTTTTCAAAGCTGGGGTCTTACAACTTTCCCTTCTTATGAAATTTCGCCCTCGAAATTAGGGTACGATACACGGTATGTCGAAGAGGTAAGGATACCTTGATTTCATTTTGATTCTAACTCCCAAGTCATTTCCTCAACATCGTGGTTCCTCCACAAAACTTTGACTTGAGGTATAACCTTGGAGCGTAGAATATGTTAAAATCTTATCCAAAATTTGAGCAGGAACTTCTTCATACGTCAAATCTTCCGCTATTTCGTCGGTTCTAACTCAATAATATGGTTCGGGTCTTTCACATATTTACGTAACATGGATATGTGAAAAACATTATGAACACGAGACATATTTGGCGGCAGAAAGCGAGTCTATAGGCGCGATTCCTACTCGATCGAGGATTAAAATGGACCGATGAATCGAGGATTAAGTTTTCCTCTCTTTCCAAATCTTGTAACTCCTTTCCATGGAGCAACTCTTAACAACACATGATCTCTAATATAAGCGACGTATTATACCACGGCAGATTATATTAATAAGTTAGATTTAAATTACATACCGTATATCCGACTACCCAAGATGGGTGATGTATACCTAATTTTGGGGCGTCACAAAAAAGTATGATGATAATAAGCGTGGTTGCATAGTAGCACACACGGTATTAATTATTGATGCATAAGTGAGAAGTCACTCAGTTATACTCAATTATTGCTATAGTAATTGTTGCATAATATCTCTCATATTATTGATTCAATTATTGTCACAGTATCATCTACATAATATTTATTATTATTAAATCAATAATTGAGACGACAAAGTTATTCATATTATTATTTACAATATTGACAATGTCTAGAAGTTCTGTCAAGGAGAGGTTTGGTCACCTAATTGCGCGTCAATAAGGAGAAATCCTTATCGGAA
Organism: Panax quinquefolius; assembly: GCA_020205615.1. NCBI lineage: Eukaryota > Viridiplantae > Streptophyta > Magnoliopsida > Apiales > Araliaceae > Panax > Panax quinquefolius. The sequence continues at coordinate 128,050,937 of CM035161.1, forward strand.
AGCCCCCTCTTTCTGGGAACGACCTGGTTGTTAAATATTATGAGTTATAATATTTATGATGAATAAGTTCGTGTTGATTAAAGATGAAATTGATAGTTTCATTGCGTTGGGATTATTAGTGTTAGTGGAAATTGACATCTATTCTGATAATAATTGATGTCTGGAGGTTATATTGACCAATCGGGTAATTAACCGAATAAATGAGCAATTAATTGCTATTATTTCACATGCTTATAACTATGTGTTCACATGTGTGTACTATTGATTCACATGATTTACTATCAGGGGAGGTGGTGCAAGTTTGATAATACTTGCATGACTAAATTAAAAATGAAGTAAAAGATGAAGGTATTATACTGTAATATTTTGAGCCCCAAAATGTGCAATTATGAAAACTATATTTTTCTATAAATAGAAGCTCATTCCTTCATTATTTCTCACCAATTCACTAAGTCTCACAAGGGCAATTATTATAGAGAAATTATAGAGAGAGAAGCTATAGAGAGAAATAAGAAGAGAAGTCTGCTACCTCACTATTCCAGTATCCAGTCTTCTTCTGAGGTAAGGGATATTATTATTATAGTAAGGGGTATTATTCTTTCGTATTCATTCCTTATTATTATGTTGGAATAACCTGTCTATGCGAAGTACTGCATACATGGTGAAATTCTTCTATTATTCCATTCTTTATTATTTTGTTAGAATATCACATGCTGTGAATTACGCATGACTGGTTCCATTCTTTATTATTACATTGGAATATCAAAATGCTCATGCGGAGGACACGCATTGACACTGGTTCTATTCTTTATTATTATTCATTTGGAATAACACATGCATGCGGTCTATCGCATGCATGGTGAATTCTTCTACTATTCCATTCATTATTATTCTGTTGGAATAACCTGTCTATGTGGATTACCGCATGCATGGTGAATGATCCTTTGTATTCATATGAATAGTATTTTCATTCAAAAGGTGTTTCGCCAAGAGGCGCTTTTCGTAATTTTTGACCCTCAAAAATTCTGGAAAAATTTGAAATGATAATTTGATGAGTTTTCTAGATTGTGTCCAAAAATGGAGATTTTTGGATGCACAGATTAAGATTTATGAATTTTATGAGAAAAGACTATGTTAAAAGTAAACCCTTATAACTCCTTGTGGTTAACTCCAAAATTGGTGAAATTTTTATTGGGAGTACATGTATATAACAGGAGTATACCCTGTAAATTTTGGAATTTTTGGACAAAAGTACAAGTTATGATAAATGTCTAAATATTCAGAAGTTTTGGCCATATGAAAAATAGTAAATGAATTTTAGAAATTCCGAGAAAAATATATGTTCAATATGAGACTATATTCTATTAAATCCCAGAAAAGAAATATTTTTTGGACTGATTTGGTATTTTTCATGAAATGAACTAGTTATGACTAAATGAATTAAATATGTTATGTGAAATAACAAAATTGGAAAATAGAATTTTAATGCTTGGGAATCCTATATAGGGTATATGCCGATTTTTAATGAGGGATTTGATCATTGGTGATGAAATCTTATGAGTATGACATTTTGAATGATTAAATGCATTATTTGGTAAAGTGTAAACAATTTAAATAAATTGTTTATAAGTTTAAGAATTGATTAAATTATTGTTATAATATTAATAATATTAGATTATGAGTTTATTAAGTGATTGATAATATTTGGATAAATTTAAAGTCTTTAATATTTATCCTTGATTTCGTTTGATTAATGCTTATATCATTGTCATCATCCTCATGCTTATATTATGATGAAAGTCATCTTTGGCTTACGTGCAAAGATGGACTGTTGATTATTAGTTTTCCAGTTGTATATCTTTGGCTTACGTGCAAAGATGGATTTATTGATTATTAGTTTTCTGATTATATATCTTTGGCTTACGTGCAAAAATGAACTATTGATTGATGAGTATCTTTGGCTTATGTGCGTAGATGAGCTGTTTATTGGTATGATTATGACCGGGGATCATTCAATTATAATCATGACCCGTAATGTTATAAATGATGTGGTAAAAGTCCTCGTCGTCCGTAGTGCATTGATGGGACGATTATTGGTATGATTATAACCATGGATTATTCGGTATAATCATGACCATTGATGATTACATGAATATCCTTGGTAGTAGTGTGCGGGGATGATTCGATGATGTAGATTATTTATTGTCGAGTCTCGGTTGATAAAATATTGATTATACACTTTTAATTCGTAAAAGATAGTAGATATCATGATCTACTTGACTCTTCTAAAATACAGTTGTATATCTTTCGCCTGTAGTGCAAAGATGAATTGTTAATAAATATCTTTGGCCGTAGTGCAAAGATGAATCTATTAATATGATTATGAGCAGAAATTGTGATTCGGTATAACCATGATTTTTGATGTTTCAGGTGAAGATAGGTGATGAAAATTATCTTCGTCCTGGGTGCGAAGAGGAATTTAGAATCACAATTATGATTATGAGTTATTCACATGATTTTGGACAGGAATTGTTGATTGATGTTATAGGGATAAAACATTGTTGGTGGAGTTTTAACATGGAGAAGATAATAGATCCTATGGTCTAAATCTCTTATTTATTACTGATAAAGGCTATTGATGATGTATATTATCTTTAGTCATGATATTCTCTACTGGGCTAGTTGTGCTCACCCTTTTTGCTTCACAATTCCTTTCAGGTAATAAGAGTGTAGCTAGGTCGAGCAGGGGTAACATGAGAATAGAACGGTGGTCTATAGCTGTTGAGGTTCTCCCTAAATAGTATGGAAATAATTTTATTGAGAACTTTAGATAAGTGTGTCGTATTGTATACGTTATTGGATATTTAATTTTGGTGAACCGAATAGGGTGAGGTGAACCCAACTTTAGAAGGGTGTTTTACCACTATCATACAAGATGTCTAATGACATACAACCTCGTGTTATCATAAGACAGTGTTGTACACATCCACTTGCTGAGTATATCTACGAGCACTACTTATATAATCTTGGAGTTTATTTGAAATATAATTCTCACTTAGAGACAACGGAGATAATTATATGGCAAGAGAAGACTCACCATTGGAAAGAAGATGATAGCAATCTTCTTGTTTTCTTTGGGGACTATTGGGTCAACCAAGGATAATTACGTGGTCATATGATATCTATCATAACCTAGGCGCATGGCCTCCCGTATACGAAGGTTTCTTGAGCACTTCCCAAAGATTTTAATTTCTAAAAGCAGGTTATCGATTTGTACTTTTATATAAGGTACCATTGTAAGGTTGTGGTCAAGGCACCATGAGAGTTACATACATTTATATTAAAACTCACAGTTTAATTGTGGTTGTAAGACCCAAACTTTTATGAATAAAGATGAATTTTCAATAAATATCATTTTTGAATATTATGGAGTAAATTTGATATAATGTTATAGTTGTGGGTAATATTTAGAAATTTTGAAAAGTATGCAAGTTGTTATATAATATTCGATTGGTCGGGGAATATTCGTTTTAACAGGGAATATTAAATGACGGACATAATCATTAAGTGGACCCCACAACGGAATTATTATCGGATTGAGAAAATGACAAAAATATTTTTATGAAAATAACGGCGGAAGTTTTACCATTAACTGTTGAAACACCCAGTGTTAAAAGTATAGTAATCTGGCGTGGATGCGTAGTATTACTGCGGTATTGATTATTGATGCTTACGTGAGAAGTCACTCAATTTTATTCAATTATTGCTATAAAGAATTGTTGCATAGTATCTCACGTTATTTGATTAAATTATTGTCGATATTTTATATATTATTAAATCAATAATTGAGATAACAAAGTTATTAATATTATTATTTGCAATATTAACGATGTCTAGAAGTTCTGTCAAGGAGAGGTTTGGTCACATAATTGCGCGCCAATAGAGAGAAATCCTTATTGGAAAGCCCCCTCTTTCTTGGGAACGACCTAGTCGATTAATATTGTGAATTATAATAATGATGATAAATGTTGTTAAATATATTGAGGTGTCTTTTTATGAAGTCACGGAAGTTTTTTTTTATATATATATATTATATAAATTTTGTTTTATTAGTGTTATTAATGTAATAAAAGCAGAAAAGCTTTTATATAAAAATGAATACTTTTATAAAGTTATTTATTTTATTAGACAATAATTAGAATATAATATATTTTATTATCGTAGTGTTTTGCATAGTAAAATCTTTTTATATAAAATAGAATACTTTTATAAAGTTATTTGTTTTATTAGAATATAATATATTTTATTATGCATAGTGTTTGATATAGACTGTATAGTGTTTACATAGTAAAATCTTTTTATATAAAACATAATACTTTTATAAAGTTAATTATTTTATTAGATTTTAAATAATATATATATATATATATATATTTTATATTATATTTTATTGCATAGTATCCTTTCTATTTTTTCCTATAAATAGGATACTTAGTTAGAATTGAAATCACACGAGAAATTAGTAGAGAATTCTCTTCATAATCTTTGGCGTATTTCTTTAGAGTTTTAAGAAGCTTTTGAGCATAGTGCAAGTTTTCTTCAAGTATATCCTCGCCTACACTTGGTAGAGTACTCTTCTTTATAAGGTAAGGGTATTATTTCTTTCATATTCATGAAGAGAACTTCTTTTATTCCATTCTTTAATATTACGTTGGAATAACTGTATATATGCCAAGCACCGCATACATGGTAAAAATTCTTACATTATTCCATTCCTTATTATTTTCTTTGGAATAACTTTGTATGTATATGAAGTACCGCATACGTGGTGAAATTCTTTTGTTATTCCATTCTTTATTATTTTGTTGGAATATCACATACATGCATTACGCATTTGAATTCGGGTTCCATTATTTATCATTACGTTGGAATAACTTTCATTTTGATTATCGCGTGCTCGGTGAAGTCTTTTGATATTCCATTCTCTATTATTCTATTGGAATATCCTGGGCATGCGTTCGCGTGACACAGTTCCATTATTTATTATTACATTGGAATATCACGTGCGTGCGTTTAGGCGATGACTGGTTCCATTATTTATTATTACATTGGAATAACTTTGTCTTTCATGGCCTATCGCATGCATGGTGAATTCTTCATTATTCCATTCTTTATTATTACATTGGAATAACCTATCTATGTGGATTACCACATGCGTGGTGAATGACCCTTCAGTATTCATTTCTTATTAAATTGTGGAAATGATCTATCTACGTGGATTAATGCATGACGGTGAAAATCCATCATGCGATTTCATATATTCTATTATACTCATTTGGATAAAATTTTGGCTTCTATACTCCATGAAATTAGTGGAATATCCTTGATATTTGCGCTTCATCCAGTATCTTTTCATGGAAATATTTTTCTGAGCAGTCTTGAATTTTACTCCACAAAGCAGTATCATGTTGACTATTTGGACATTATTGAGTTCAGGATAAATTAAGTTATAAATCTTTAAAATTTATTCTTGAACTTGTTTTATTGAATTATTATGTTATTGTCATCATCCTCATGTTTATATTGTGATGAAAGTCATCTTTGGCTTAAGTGCATAGATGGGCTTGGTATGATTATGACCAGGAATTATTCGGTATAATCATGACCTGTAATGTTATAAATGATGTGGTAAAAGTCTTCAGTGGCCTGTAGTGTATTGACGAACAATTTTTGGTATAATTATGACCAGGGATTATTCGGTAACCATTGATAATTTAATGAATATCCTTGGCGCGTAAAGTAGGGATGACTCGATGATGTGGTTTATTTATTGTCGAGTCTCAAATGATAAAAATGATGAAAACATTTTAAATCATAGAAGATAGTAGATATCATGCTCTACTTGACTCTTCTAATGGATTACTTATTCATGGCGATTAAACTTGATGTATATTGTATTTTATCGGTTTAACATTATTGAAGACTAATGATAATTTATTCGCATTATCTTAGTCATAATATTTCTTCTTGGGCTAGTTGAGCTCACCCTTTCATTCCTTTGTTCTCTTTAGGAAATGAGAAGCGTGGCGGGACTAGTCGGGGGAGCGGAGTGACGGTCCAGATGATAGTATTAGTAGTCCTCACTATTACATTAAATAGTGTGACAATAAATGTATTGAGGACTCCTTTGAGTGTGGATATTGTCTAGATGACAATATTCTAATTAAAACTCTCAATTTATGTTTTGTCGTATTTTACACGATTGTTGTATAATTAGTTTGTATTTATATTCACTACCAGATGTCGGCGACCCAAGATGGGTGATGTGTACCTATTTTGGGGCGTCGCGATGGTCGAATTCGCATACTGACGGTTCAACAGTTGTATAAATGAAGTTTGTATTTTGTTTTTATAGTATGATATCTGGCGACTCAGAATGGGTCGTGTGGATCTATTTTGGGGGCGTCACAAATGGTATCAGAGCTTAGGGATATGGTCGCTGGCGGAGATATTAGTCTAGAACTAGAAGGGGAGAGACGAGTAATATACTTCGCTAGGGTGTGACTTACCTAAGCTGAAATTATTTATTTGATAAGTTGACAAATTATGATCTGTCAATTAACCTTTGTTTTGAAGATATATTTTCTAGAATGATATCTGAAATACAAGAGATGAGTAATAGAAAAATCATGATATAGAGGAAATAACCGGGAAGGTACAACCCAAAAATAAAGCAAGGTATTCTCATCTCTTCGAACTACCAGGTACGTAAATTTCGAGGGCGAAATTTCATAAGGAGGGGAGATTGTAAGACCCCGAATTTTACGAAATGAAAGTATTCAATTTTTATAATTATTATTCTATTTAGTAAATGGTTAAATTGATACAAAGTCTGATGTCTGGCGTGGTTGCATAGTAGCACACGGTATTAATTATTGATGCTTATATGAGAAGTCACTCAGTTATACTCAATTATTGCTGCATCATATCTCTCATATTATTGATTCAATTATTGTCACAGTATTATCTGCATAATATTTTATATATTATTAAATCAATAATTGAGACGACAAAGTTATTCATATTATTATTTGCAATATTGGCAATGTCTAGAAGTTCTGTCAAGGAGAGGTTTGGTCACCTAATTGCGCACCAATAAGGAGAAATCCTTATCGGAAAACCCCCTCTTTCCTGGGAATGATCTGATTGTTAAATATTGTGAGTTATAATATTAATGATGAATGTTATTAAAAATCGAATTTGAGTTCGGAGTTGAATTTGGAGACGCGAACGTGATATTTGAGTCCGGAACGATGAAATTAGTAGAAATAGACTATAAACACAAAATTTGCTGGGGTTGACTTTTTGGTAAAAAAAATCAACAGTTGACTTTTTTGGAAAAAGTCAAACTTCGAAATTTCAAAAATGAAATTTTTGATAAAAATATTTTCATTGTGTTGGGATTGTTAGTGTTAGTGGAAATCGATATTAATTGATGTCTAGAAGTTATACTGACCAGTCGGGTAATTAATCGGATAAATGAGTAATTAATTGCTATTAATTCACATGATTATAACTATTTATTCACATGTGTGTACTATTGATTCAAATTCTTGTACTGTAAGACCCCAACTTTTTGAATAAAGATGAATTTTCTATAAATATCATTTTTTAAATATTAAGGTATGAATTTGAAATAATGTTATAGTTGTGGGTAGTATTTATAAATTCCGCAAAGTATGCAAGTTGTTATATTATATTCGATTGGTGGGGAATATTAGGTTTAGCGAGGAATATTCGTATAACGGCTCAATCGTTTAGTCGACATTACAATGTAATTATTGTCGGATTAAGAAAAACGACAAAAATAATTTTATAAAAATAATCTGCGGAAGTTTTACCATTAATCTTGTTGAACTACTCGGTAGTAAAAATGCAATAATATGCGTAGTTGCATATAGTAACCCACCAGTATTGATTATTGATGCTTACGTGAGAAGTCACTCGGTTTTGTTCAATTATTGCTATAGTAATTGTTGCATAGTATCTCACGTTATTTGATTCAATTATTGTCGATATTTTATATATTATTAAATTAATAATTGAAATGATGAGTTATTAATATTATTAATTGCAATATTAATCGTAATGACCCCAAAATAGGTCCATTCCATCCAACCTATTACGAAGTCGTTAAATACATGGTATGTAAATAACTACAACTTTATTACAACAATTGTCGTGCAAAATACAACAACACATATCTTTGTGAGTTTGGATACCAATATATACCAAATGTAACTCTGGACACCAACTTGGATAACACGTCACCATGACACCTTACATAAAGGTACAATCAAAAACTATTTTAGAAATTAGAATCTTTGGGAAGTGCTCAAGGAAACCTTCCATACATGGGAGGCCATGCTTTTAGGTTATGGTAGATATCATATGGCCACGAAATTATCCTTGGTTGACCCAATAGACCCCAAAGAAAAGCGAGAAGATTACTATCATATTCTTCCCAATGGCGAGTCTTCTCTTGATCTATCATTATCTCCAATTGTCTCAAATTGAGAATTATACTTCAAACAAACACCAAGATCATATAGGTAGTGCTCAGTAAATATACTCAAAGCAAGTGGATGAAGCACAACCATGTCTTATGATAACACGAGTTTGTATGTCATTAGACATCTTGTATGATAGTGACAAAACACCCTTCCAAAGTTGGGTTTCGCCACCCTATTTAATTCACCAAAAATAACTATTAAATGATGTATAAAATACAACACACTAAAGCCCTCAATAAAATTATTTTCATACTCTTTTGGGAGAACCTCAATAACTATAGACCACCGATTCTATTCCCTGTTATCTCCGGCCAACCCAAATTTACACTTTTATTACCTAAAAGGAATTGTGAAAAGGGTGAGCACAACTAGCTCGATAAAGAATATTATGACTAAAGATAAATAAATTATCAATAGTCTTCATCAAGTAATAAATCGTAGATTTAGAACATATGGTAGATGATAAAACTTTTCAACCATAGTTGCGGTGAACGAAGCAATCCATTAAAGAGTCAAATAGACTATAAAGTCTATTGTCTTCTCCACGTTAAAAGTCCACCAACAATGTTTTATCCTGTAACATCAATCAACAGTTCCTTTCCACAATCATATGAAAAACTTCATAATCATAATGGTGATTCTAAATTCCTCTTCCCATCTAGGACGAAGATAATTTTCATCACTGTCTTTACTGAAACATCAAATATCATGGTTATACCAAATCACAGTCCTCATTCATAATCATACTAATAAATTCATCTTTGCACTGGGTCAAAGATATTCATCAACAGATTCATCTTTACACTATGTGCTAAAGATATTCAACAACAGTCATCTTTGCATTACGAGCCAAAGATATTCATCAATAATTCATCTTTGCCCTACTGGGCTAAAGATATTCAACAACAGTCATCTTTGCATTACGAGCCAAAGATATTCATCAATAATTCATCTTTGCACTCTACAAATTTAAAGATATTCAACAACAGTCATCTTTGCGATCTGAGCCAAAGATATTCATCAATAATTCATCTTTGCCCTACAAAGCTAAAGATATTCAACAACAGTCATCTTTGCATTACGAGCCAAAGATATTCATCAATAATTCATCTTTGCACCACAAAGCTAAAGATATTCAACAACAGTCATCTTTGCATTTCGAGCAAAAAGATATTCATCAATAATTCATCTTGCACTTTCTACAAAGCTAAGATATTCATACATAATCATCTCAGAAGTTATATAACAATAATTATAACCATGTTGATCAATTCACCTTTGCACTTAAGCTAAAAATATTCAATTGTAAATTCAATGGTCATGATCATACCAAATCAACAATTCAACTTTTGCACCATGGCCAAAGAGAACCTATGGTCACGATCATACCACTAATCTACCCATCTTTACACTCAAGTCAAAGAGAAATATCATCATTAGGGTTATAAGAATGTTATATAAAAACAATATAATCAAAACATGGTTTTAATTTCAAGAGTAAGATTCATAAATCAACGATAATTTGGTCAAGAGAAACCAATTTATCGTGAATAGTACTTCGTATTCGCATACGTAAATGCAAGTATATATGCATAAGTAACCCCGATACGAAAAGATAAAGTTTCATAATAAAATTCATATCCATATTTATAACACCTTAATCCAAATGTTATAAATCACTTAGAAATCTCATAATCTAATATTATTAATATTATAATAATATTTTAATCATTTCTAAAACTTATAAACAATTTAATTAAATTGTTTACACTTTACTAATTAATGCATTTAATCATCATAAAATGCCAAACTCATAAGATTTCATCACCAATAACCAAAACCCTCATCAAAAATCTGCATATACCTCATATATGATTCTCAAGCCATAAAATCATATTTTTCAATTTTCTTACTTCACATAACATATTTAATTCATTTACTCATAACTAGAATATTTTCATGAAAAATACCAAATCAGTTCCAAAAATATTTCTTTTCTGGGATTTAGCATAACATAGTCCCATATTGAACATATATTTTCTCAAAATTTTAAAAATTCATTTTACTATTTTCATATGGCCAAAACCACCGAATATTTAAACATTTATCATAAATTATACTTTTATCCAAAAATTCTGAAATTTACACGGTATACTGATATTATATAGATGTACTCCCAATAAAAATTTCATCAATTTTGGAGTTAATCACAAGGAGTTATAAGCGGTTACTTTTAAAATAGTCTTTTCTCATAAAATCCATAACTCCTAATCTATACATCCAAAATCGCCATTTTGGACACACTCTCTAAAACTCATCAAAATATCATTTCAAATTTTTCCAGAATTTTTGAAGGTTCGGAAAAATTTCGAAACTAAAAACATAATAACCCTTAAAATCCTTTACTATCCCTTACCTCAAAAAAGCGAACTTACATTTGGACCGAATAATTTGAAACGAACTTGCACCGTAGTATAGCAATACTCAAAGTATACTCAAAATACTCACAAGAATACGCTCAAAATATCGAGAGAAATAGAGAAAACTTGGTTTTCGGTGTGATTTTCAATTCTAACCCAAGCACCCTATTTATAGGAAAATGCTTAGAACACCAAAGCAGAAAATTTAATATAATATTAATATAATTATACAAATTTTCCTTAGCCCACCTTTTGGTCAAAACACCAGCCACACATGTTAATGATGTCCAAAAAAATACAAAAAACGTTTTTCTTAACAAAAATAATTTAAACTCCCAAAAATCAATTATTTCGGAGCTTCGGAACTTCAATAATTCATAATAAATAGCCCTTTCATCAGAAAATTTGAATCTCACGAGTTTTTATAGGAAATTCAATTCTCTACAACTTTGCAGAAGAAAGTTTTTCCAAATTCCAAACAAAAATCGATGAAATCCACAAGCAGAAGCGATTTTACATTTATAATCAAATTTCTATTCAATAATTGTGTCCACCAACACACAAAACATGTGTTAAACATTTAATGCCACAAAAATACTCTTCCTCCTCATATACTCATATATCCCACATTCATTATAAAAATATCACCGTTAATATATTATTAAAATAATATATTTAAATGAATTATTTTATCAGAAAAAGATAAAATATTAATTTTCAACAATTGTCATTTTAAAAATTTTCTCCATCTATATCCACATAAAATCAATATTTTTCTCATCATATAAATCAATAATTAATTATTCACAAATAATATTACTGAATCACAATATTGACAACGAGGCGGTTCAGGAAAGGGCTTTCCAATAAGAATTTCTTCTTCTTGGCGCATGATTAGATGACCAAACCTCTCCTTAGATGAACTTTCTAGACATTGCCAATAATGTTATCTAATAATATTATTAGGATAATATGAATTATTGCTTCGATAATGAAAATCTTTGTGTAATGACAATTATTGAAACAACAATAATATAAAATATCAACGTAGCAATTATTGAATCAATAAAATAAAATATTGAGCGATAATTATCTGTAATAATTATTGAGTAATGCCTTCATACGAAAAAACATTATCATGTTTCATGAATAGTACTCGTGAATAGTAACTCATGAATAGTAACTCGTGAATAGTAACTTCATGAATAGTACTGCGTGAATGAATAGTAACTCATGAATAAGTAACTCGTGAATAGTAACTCATGAATAGTAACTCGTGAATAGTAACTCATGAATAGTAACTCGTGAATAGTAACTCATGAATAGTAACTCATGAATAGTAATTAAAAAAAAAATTGAATACTTTTATTTCATAAAATTCGGGGTTTTACATTAACGATGTCTAGAAGTTCTGCCAAGGAGAGGTTTGGTCACCTAATTGCGCGTCAATAGGGAGAAATCCTTATTGGAAAGCCCCCTCTTTCCTGGGAACGACCTGGTCGATTAATATTGTGAATTATAATAATGATGATAAATGTTGTTAAAAATATTGAGGAGATTTTTATGAAGTGTTGGTTGTATTTATGGACCTCCCATTTACCCATTTTTTTAAATAATCGGTAGAAAGTTATTCAGTATATATATAGTGGTACCCACCTATGATTATGAGATGTTGGGGGGAGGGGAACACGTGGGACCCACGTTGGAAGAAAAAAATGAGGGGGAGAGGAATCTTGCAAAAATTAATTCACGGGTGGGTGGATGTTTTCAATTAAACATGTGTTATTGTATATATATGTATTATATTATTAATTTGGTTGATATCAAGCATTCATTATTGCATCAGTCATTGAAAATTAAGCAAAGCATCCATTATTGCATCAGTCAGTGAAATAATTAAGCATCCGTGAATTATTTTTCTAAATAGTACCTCTTCTATTCTCCTATAAATAGAAGCTCATTCCTTCATTATTTCTTACGAATTCACTGAAACTCCAGAGAGAGAAATTATAGAAAAGTATTCTGCTACTTCCCTACTCTTATATTCAGTTCCTTTTACGGTAAGGGGTGTTATTTCTTTTGTATTCAAGAAGAGAACTTCTGTTATTCCATTTATTTATTGTTCTGTTGGAATAACCTATATACACGGGCTACCCTATACTTGGTGACATTCTTCTATTATTCTATCTTTATTATTCTGTCGGAATATCCTGTTTGTGCGTTTTACGCCGGACCTGGTTCCATTATTTATTACTCCGTCTTTATTATTCGCCGGAATATCACATGCAATGCGTTTTCTGGCCGGACACGGTTCCATTATTTATTATTCCGCACTTATTATTCTGTTGGAACATCCTGTCGGTGCGAATTTCACCTGACCTGGTTCCGTTATTATTATTCTATTGGAATAACCTGTCTATGCGAAGTACCGCACGCGTGATGATTTCTTTTGTTATTCCATTCGTTATTATACTCAGTTGGTTAAAATTTTGACTTCTATACTCCATGAAATTAGTGGAATATCCTTGATATTTGCGCTCAACCAAAGATTTTCATGAAAATATTCTTACGAGCATTCTTGAATTTTTCTCTACAAAGCGAAGATCATATTGACAATTTGGACGTTATTAGTTCTGAATAAATTAATTCGTGAACTTGTTTTATTGAATTCTTATATCATTGTTATCATCCTCATGTTTATATATTTTTTGAAAGTCATACGTGGCTGTAGTGCATAGATGGACTTGGTATGATTATTATGACTGAGGATTATTCTTGTAATCGCTTAACGTAATATTACAAATGATGTGATAAAAGTCCTCGTTGGCCCGTAGTGCATTGATGGATGATTGTTGGCATGATCATGACCATTGATGAATACACGAATATCCTTGGCCCGTAGTGCATGGATAATTTGTGGTCGTGACCTGATGAATATCCTTGGTCGTAGTAGAAGTGAGGATGATGTGGATTATTTAATGTTTGAGTCTCGCGATAAAAGTGATGAAAAATATTTTAAATCATAAAAGATAGTAGATTTTATTCTCTACTTGACTCTTTTAATGGATTGCTTATTTCGCTGCAGTTAAACTTGATGTCTATTGTATATTATCAGTTTAACATTGTTGAAGACTAATGATAATTTATTCTGCATTATATTAGTCATAATATTTCTTATTGGGTTAGTTGAGCTCACCCTTTCTTTCACTGTTCTCTTCAGGAAATGAGAACGTAGCTGGGACGAGTTGGGGAACGGAGTAATGGTCCGGATGATAGTGTTAGCTAGTAGTCCTTGCTATTCTTTTAAATAGTGTGACAATAAATGTAATGAGGACTTATTCTGAGAGTGGATATTGTCTAGAAGATAGTATTTGTATTTAAACTCACAGCTCTCTTGTTGTATAATTAAGATTGTATTTATATTCTGTACCACGTATTTGGCGACTCAGAATAGGTGATGTATACCTATTTTGGGGGCGTCACATGTACTATTAGGGGAGTTGGTGAAATATTGATAATACTTGCATGACTAAGTTAAAAATGGAGGTATAGATGGAGGTACTATACTGTAATTCGTATTTTCACATGATTATAACTATTGATTCACATGATTGAACAATTGATTCACATGATTGAACTATTGATTCACATTATTTACTATTAGGGGAGGTGGTGCAAGTTTGATAATACTTGCAGGACTAAATTAAAAATGAAGAAAAAGAGGGAGGTATTATACTGTAATATTTCGAGCCCCAAAACGTGCAATTATCGAAACTATATTTTTCTATAAATAGAAGCTCATTCTTCCTTCATTTCTCACCAATTCACTAAAGCTATAGAGCAATTATTATAGAGAGAAATTATAGAGAGAAAAAAGAAGAGAAGTCCGCTACCTCACTATTCCGAGATCCGCTTTTCTTACGAGGTAAGGGATATTATTATTATAGTAAGGGTATTATTCTTTCATATTCATTCCTTATTATTATGTTGGAATAACTTTGTCATGAAAATCGCATACACGTGGTGAAATTCTTATATTATTCCACTCTTTATTATTACATTTGGAATATCATGTTCACATGCGGATTACGCATGACACAGTTCCATTCTTTATTATTATGTTGGAATATCATATGCATGCGGATTACGTATGACTGGTTCCATTCTTTATTATTCATTTGGGAATAACTTTTGTTTATGCGGTTTATCGCATACGTGGTGAATTCTTCCGCTATTCCATTCCTTATTATTACATTGGAATAACTCGCCTATATGGATTACCGCATGCATGGTGAATGATCCTTTGTATTCATATGAATAGTTTTTTTATTCAAAAGGTGTTTCTGCCAGGGGTAGTTTTGTAATTTTTCTGACACTCAAAAATTCTGAAAAAATTTAAAATGTTAATTTGATGAGTTTTTTAGATTGTGTCAAAAAATGGCGATTTTTGGATGCATAGATTAAGAATTATGGATTTTATGGGAAAAGACTATTTTAAAAGTAAACCCTTATAACTGCTTGTGGTTAATGTAAGACCCCAGCTTTTATAAATAAAGATGAATTTGTTTTCTATAAATATTATTTTTGATTATTATGGAATAAATTTGATATAATGTTATAGTTGTGGGTAATATTTATAAATTTTGCAAAAGTATGCAAGTTGTTATAAAATATTCGTTTGGTGGGAATATTCTTTTGTTAGGGAATATTCGTATAATGGCTCAATCATTGGTGGACCCCACAATGCGAATTATTGTCGGATTGAGAAAACGACAAAAATATTTTATAAAAATAACTTGGAGGTGTTATTCACAAGTTAAAACTATTGAACTACCGTTGGTAAAAATACGATGTCTGGCGTAGTTGCGTAGAAGACACGGTATTGATTATTGATGCTTACGTGAGAAGTCACTCAATTTATGCTCAATTATTGCTCTGATAATTCACGCATCATATCTCTTATATTATTGATTCAATTATTGTCACAAAGATATCATCTGTATAATATGTTATAGTATTAAATCAATAATTTGAGGGCGACAAGTTATAAATGATTAATAATTGTTGAAAGATTAAATATGTGTTGATGAAAAAAAAATGATTTGTGGTAAGTTTGATTATTTTATGGGGGCTCATATGTCATCATCTAAGAGTCTCTTCGTCGATATAGTAATTACCTTCGTCAAATAGTAATTACCCTTGTGAATAGTATTTACCTTCATCGATAGTAATTACCTTCGTCGATAGTAATTACCCTTGTGAATAGTATTTACCTTCGTCGATAGTATTTACCTTCGTTAATAGTAATTACCTTTACCGGACGTCGAACCACTTGTCATTTCACATTACAAGCGCCAAACCACTTGTCGTTTCACATTACAAAGCGTCAAACCGATTCGTCAAGCCACTTGCCTTTTCACACGGCGGTCTTAAGCTAGAAATCTTCTATAAATAGAGGCCTAGGGCTTCATTTTATTTTCACTTAATTCATTCAAGCTATAGAGAGAAAGTATAGAGAGAATAGAGAGAAAGAAGAAGAGTATTTTATTCTTACACTTTCTTTGCGAGATTCAATCTCCTACCAAATGTAAAGGGTGTTATTCTTTCTTATTCATGAAGAGAAGCTGTTGTTATTCCATTGCTTATTATTACATTGGAATAACTCCGTATAAGTGGTTTACCTATACTTGGTGACATTCTTCTATTATTACATTGGAACATCCATGCGTGTGTTTTACAGGACTGGTTAAAATCTTTATTATTATTACATTGGAACATCCACATGCGTGTGTTTTACAGGACACGGTTAAAATCTTTATTATTCTTTGGAATATCCTGTCGTGTGTTTTACACGGATCCGGTTCCATCTTTATTATTACATTTGGAACATCCTCGATTGTGAATTTCACCGACGACGGTTCCGATTCATTATTATTCGTTGGAATAACTCGCATACATCTGCAATCGCATGCATGGTGATTTCTTTTGTTATTCCATTCTTTATTATACCCGGTTGGTTAAAACTTTGACTTCTATACTCCATGAAATTAGTAGAATATCCTTGATATTTGCGTTTCATCCAAATATCTTTTCATGAAAATATTCTTCCGATCATTCTTGAATTTTACTCTACAAAACAAAGATCGTGTTGATAATTTGGACGTTAATAATTCTGGATAAAATAATTCTTGAACTTGTTTTATTGAATTCTTATATCATTGTCATCATCCTCATGTTTATATTTTTTAAAGTCATACTGTGTTTTCTGTAGTGCATAGATGGACTTGGTATGATTATGACTGAGAGACTATTCGGTGTAATCATGACCGTAATGTTACAAATGATGTGGTAAAAATCCTCGATTGGTAGTAGTGCATTGATGGACGATTGTTGGCATGATCATGACCATTAATGAATACACAAATATTCTTGGCCCGTAGTGCATGAATAATTGTGGTCGTGATACTAAAGAATATCCTCGGCAGTAGTGCGGGGGTGATTCGATGATGTGGAATATTTATTAAAGTCGAGTCTCAATTTGTAACAATGATGAAAACCTTTTAAAACCTAAAAGATAGTAGACTTTATTTTCTACTTGACTCTTTTAATGGATCAGATATTCAGCTGCGCAGATTAAACTGGTTGTCTATTGTATTTTATCGGTTTAACATTGTTGAAGACTATTGATAATTTATTACGCATTATCTTAGTCATAATATTTCTTCTTGGGCTAGTTGAGCTCACCCTTTCTTTCACGTTATTCTTCTTGAAATGAGAATATAGCCGGACGAGTCTGGGAAAGCAGTGATGGTCTGAAGATAGCATTAGTAGTCCTCACTATTACGTGAAATAGTGTGATAATAATGTAATGAGGACTCCTTTTGAGTTTGTATAATATCTAGTGAACGATATTTGTATTTAAACTCACGGTTTATGTCGTATTGTACCTGACAGTTATATTAGTAAGTTATATTTAAATTACGTACCATGTAAGTGGCGACCCAAGATGGGTGATGTATACCTAATTTTGGGGGTGTCACGGTTAGTATCGAGCTTAGGATATGATCCTGGCTAAGATGTGAGAATAGTACTAAGAGGGAGGAGGGGAATACCTTCGCTTAGTATGACCTACCTAAGTTTATGTCTTTATTTTATTGGTTGGTCGGAAGATAGGGATAATTTGTTACATGTCAATTAACCTTTTGTTTTGTGGCGATGATCTGAAAATGACATCCGAGAATGTTGAGAATAGCGATGGAGCGCTTGAGCGATCGTTGATTCACCACATATCAATAATCGAGGATAATGTGCATCGGAAGGCGACAATGCTCATGCAAACAACAACACCGACCAAATGATGAATGATCAAATGTTCAGGAGGCTTTTATACAATTTATGCAACAATGATGAGAGCGACTCTGTCCCAAAACGTAGGTGGAAACACGGAAAACTCTCGGCGGTCACCGCTAAACAATTCAAGGAGCTGGGACCACGGAGTTTAAGGGAGAGCAAAACCACTTGGCGGAAGCATGGATAAAGCAGATTACCAAGATATTTGATGTCTTGGGAGGCTCAAAGGAGCAAAAAGGTTCCCTTCACGCCTTTATGTTGCTTGAGAGGCGGATTCTTGGTGGGAATCGATAAAAGCGTACTCAACTTTCTTTGTCTTGAAGATATCTTGGGAGAAGTTCCAGAGTTTGTTCAACGACAAATACTTTCACGAAAGTATTCGCCACATGAAGGAGGTGGAATTTATCAAGTTGGAACAAAACAATATGACCGTGTTGCAATACGAGGCAAAATTTTATGAGTTATCACGGTTTGCGTCCCCCACTTGGTGGATAATGAAGAGAGAATGGCGCGAATGTTTTTAAGAGGTTTGAAGCGGGAGATACGTCAACATCTTATTTCTCATAAAGCGTGTTTGTATTCAGATGTTGTAAATAGGGCTCGATTAGTGGAACGCGATAATGAGTCAACACAACTAAAAAGAAGCGGTAAGCAAAATTATAATACAAATGAGAGTAGTCATCGAGCGGTGACAACAAGCGTGGAGGGAATCAGCGGGCGGATATGGTAACCACCCGGTGGTAATCGGGGCCAAAACAATAAGAATGGACATTTCAAGAAAGCGGAGATTCAACAATGGTGGAAAGGCGTCGGCACCGGCACCCATTGTTAAGGAAGGAGAAAGACCACCTATCATATGCTTCAAATGCGGAGGAGAGGACACATCAGTCAAAGCTGCGTCATGCCAGTCAAAGCATGTTATAATTGTGGAAGAGAAGGTCACTTAGCTCGATTTTTTGTCGCCATAGAAGACAATTCAACTAGACGGAGGCACCAAAGGCCATCCCGGAAAATTCAAAACCTAGTGTGAGGAGAAGCGTTTGTTGTGACCTCCCAAAGAGCAAGAATCCGAATGAGGTCATCACGGGTAAGCTTATCATAAACTCTAATGAAGTCTATACTTTATTTGATACGGTTCTACCCATTCTTTTATTTCTCCTACTTGCGCTCATCGATTAAATTTGACTCAGGAGAAATTAGACTTTGACTTATCTGTGGAAACTCCGTTGGGAGAAACCTTCATTACATCCACATTGTTTATAAGTCTTGTTTGGTTCAAATTCCACCCTCACATTACTCGTTGATCTTATTTCATTAAAAATACTTGCATTTGAGCGTGATTCTAAGGATTGATTGGTTAACTACTTATCATGCAAAAATTGATTGTTTTCGTAAGGTTGTTAGCTTTCATATTCCTAATCAACCTATTATGCGAATTCAAACAACCAAACCATTAAAATCAATCACGGTCATCTCAAGCCATAAAGCTATTCGTTTATTGAAAAACGGATGTCAAGCTTTCTTAGCTCATATCATGATTTAAACAAAAATACGTCGCTTTTAAACGATATTCCTATTGTTAATAAATTTCCGACGTATTCTCAAGAACTTCTGGCCTACCCCAGGCGTGAAATTGAATTTTATATCGACCTTGAACCCGGTACAAAACCTATTTCCAAAGCCCCATATCGAATGGCTCTATTGAACTCGAGAGTTAAAGACCCAACCGCAGGAATTATTAGACATTGGCTTTATTCGTCCTAGTACTTCTCCTTGGGGTGCTCTGTCTATTCGTGAAGAAGAAAGATGGGAGTATGCGACTTTGTATTGATTATCGGGAGTTGAATCATGTCACCATCAAAAATAGGTATCCATTGCCACGTATTGATGACTGTTTGACCCGATTGCAAGGAGCCAAATTCTTTTCAAAGATTGATCTTCGTTAGGATATCACCAATTGAAGATTAGAACCACCGACATTCCAAAGACGGCTTTCGAGAACTCAAGACGGGCATTATGAATTCCTAGTCATGTCCTTTGGATTGACTAATGCCCTCACGCCTTCATGGATATGATGAACCGAGTATTCAAGGAATATTTAGATCACTTTGTGGTCGTCTTTATTGATGACATCCTTATTTATTCCAAAAGCCGTGAAGATCATGAACAACACTTGAGGTCGACACTCCAAAAGCTTCGTGAATATAAGCTTTATGCCAAGTTGAAGAAATGCGAGTTCGGCTTGAAGAAGTAGCATTCCTTGGGCACGTGGTATCAAGTCATGGAATATCTCATTGACCCAAAGAAAGATTGAAGCTATTCAAAGCCGGGAACAACCTAAATCGATGACCGAAGCACGTAGCTTTCTCGGTTTAAATTGGTTATTATTGGAGATTCGTGGAAGGATTTTCTCGAATCGCTACTCCATCGACTTTCGGTGACTCGGAAAGATACAAAGTTCGGTTGGAGCGAAGAATGTGAGAAGAGTTTTCAAGAACTCAAGAGGAGACTTATTTCAAAGACTGCTCGACAATACCATCCGGCTCGGAGGATTTGTCATCTACACGGTGATGCTTCGGGCAAAGGGTTGGGATGTGTTCTTATGCAACATGGAAAAGTTATAGCCTATGCCTCGCGACAACTCAAAGAATATGAGAGGAATTATCCAGATTAAGATTTATGAATTTTATGAGAAAAGACTATGTTAAAAGTAAACCCTTATAACTCCTTGTGGTTAACTCCAAAATTGGTGAAATTTTTATTGGGAGTACATGTATATAACAGGAGTATACCCTGTAAATTTTGGAATTTTTGGACAAAAGTACAATTTATGATAAATGTCTAAATATTCAGAAGTTTTGGCCATATGAAAAATAGTAAATGAATTTTAGAAATTCCGAGAAAAATATATGTTCAATATGAGACTATATTCTATTAAATCCCAGAAAAGAAATATTTTTTGGACTGATTTGGTATTTTTCATGAAAATGAACTAGTTATGACTAAATGAATTAAATATGTTATGTGAAATAACAAAATTGGAAAATAGAATTTTAATGCTTGGGAATCTATATAGGGTATATCTTGGATTTTTAATGAGGATTTGATCATTGGTGATGAAATCTTATGAGTATGACATTTTGAATGATTAAATGCATTATTTGGTAAAGTGTAAACAATTTAAATAAATTGTTTATAAGTTTAAGAATTGATTAAATTATTGTTATAATATTAATAATATTAGATTATGAGTTTATTAAGTGATTGATAATATTTGGATAAATTTAAAGTCTTTAATATTTATCCTTGATTTCGCTTTTGATTAATGCTTATATCATTGTCATCATCCTCATGCTTATATTATGATGAAAGTCATCTTTTGGCTTACGTGCAAAGATGGATTGTTGATTATTAGTTTTCGATTGTATATCTTTGGCTTACGTGCAAAGATGGATTTGTTGATTATTGGTTTTATAGTTGTATATCTTTGGCTTACGTGCGAAGATGAACTATTGATTGATGAGTATCTTTGGCTTATGTGCATAGATGGCTATTTATTGGTATGATTATGACCGAGGATCATTGGTATAATCATGACCCGTAATGTTATAGATGATGTGGTAAAAGTCCTCATTGACGTAGTGCATTGATGGGACGATTATTGGTATGATTATAACCATGGATTATTCGGTATAATCATGACCATTGATGATTAAATGAATATCATTGGTAGAAGTGCGAGAGATGATTTGATGATGTGGATTATTTATTGTCGAGTCTCGGCGATAAAATATTGATTATACACTTTTAATTAAGTAAAGATAGTAGATATCATGCTCTACTTGACTCTTCTAAAATACAGTTGTATGTCTTTGGCCTGTAGTGCACAGATGAATTGTTAATGAATATCTTTGGTCGTAGTGTAAAGATGAATCTATTAGTATGATTATGAGCAGGAATTGTGATTTGGTATAACCATGATTTTTGATGTTTCAGGTGAAGATATGTTATGAAAATTATCTTCGTCCTGGGTGCGAAGAGGAATTTAGAATCGCAATTATGATTATGAGTTATTCACATGATTGTGGACAGGAATTGTTGATTGATGTTACAGGGATAAAACATTGTTGGTGGACTTTTAACATGGAGAAGATAATAGATCCTATGGTCTATTTGACTCTTCAAATGGATTGCTCGTTACGCTGCAACTATGGTTGAAAAGTTTTATCATCTACCATATGTTCTAAATCTCTGATTTATTACTGATAAAGGCTATTGATGATGTAAATTATCTTTAGTCATGATATTCTCTACTAGGCTAGTTATGCTCACCCTTTTGCTTCACAATTCCTTTCGGTGTAATAAGAGTGTAATTTGGGTAGGCAGAAGTAAAGTGAGGAGAATAGAGCGGTGGTATATAAATTTGTTGAGGTTCTCCCTAAATAGTATGTAAATAATTTTATTGAGAACTTTAGATAAGTGTGTCGTATTGTATACGTCATTGGATATTTAATTTTGGTGAACCGAATAGGGTGAGATGAACCCAACTTTGGAAGGGTGTTTTACCACTATCATACAAGATGTCTAATGACATACAACCTCGTGTTATCATAAGACAGGGTTGTACACATTCACTTGCTGAGTATATCTACGAGCACTACCTATATAATCTTGGAGTTTATTTGAAATATAATTCTCACTTGGAGACAACGGAGATAATTATATGGCGAGAGAAGACTCACCATTGGAAAGAAGATGATAGCAATCTTCTTGTTTTTCTTTGGGGACTATTGGGTTGACCAAGGATAATTTCGTGGACATATGATATCTATCATAACCTGTGACGCACGTGGCCTCCCATGTACGAAGGTTTCCTTGAGCACTTCCCAAAGATTTTAATTTCTAAAACAGTTATTGACTGTACTTTTATGTAAGGTACCATTGTAAGGTTGTGGTCAAGGCACCATGAGAGTTACATACATTTATATTAAAACTCACAGTTTAATTGTGGTTGTAAGACCCAAACTTTTATGAATAAAGATGAATTTTCAATAAATATCATTTTTGAATATTATGGAGTAAATTTGATATAATGTTATAGTTGTGGGTAATATTTAGAAATTTTGAAAAGTATGCAAGTTGCTATATAGTAAGGTTGTGGTCAAGGCACCATGAGAGATACATACATTTGTATTAAAACTCATAGTTTAATTGTGGTCGTATTCTGCACAACAGTTCAACAGTTGTATAAATGAAGTTTGTATTTGATTTTTATAGTATGATATCTGGCGACTCAGAATGGGTCGTGTGGACCTATTTTGGGGGCATCAGAGCATGCATGGTGAATTATCCTTTGTATTCATTCCTTATTAACTTGTGGAAATGATCTGTCTACGTGGATTACCGTATGGTGGGTAAAAATCCATTTGCAGTTTCATATATTCTATTATACTCAGTTGGTTAAAGTTTTGACTTCTGTACTCCATGAAATTAGTAGAATATCCTGGATATTTGCGCTTCATCCAGTATCTTTTCATGGAAATATTCTTCTGAGCATTCTTGAATTTTTACTCCACAAAGCAGTATCATGTTGACAATTTGGACGTTATTGGTTCCTGGATAAATTAATTTATAAATCTTTAAAATTTATTCTTGAACTTGTTTTATTGAATTATTATGTCATTGTCATCATTCTCATGTTTATATTATGTTGAAAGTCATCTCTGGCCTGTAGTGCATATATGGACTTGGTATGATTATGACCAGGGATTATTCGGTATAATCATGACCGTAATGTTATAAATGATGTGGCAAAATTTCTCATTGGCCCGTAGTGAATTGATGGATAGTTGTTGGCATGATCATGACCATTAATGAAAACACGAATATCCTTGGCCCGTAGTGCATGGATAATTTGTGGTTGTGATACTAATGAATATCCTTGGCCGTAGTGCAGGGATGATGTGGATTATTTATTGAGCTGAGTTTCAGCGATAAAAGTGATGAAAAAAACCTTTTAAATCATAGAATATAGTAGATTTTATTCTCTACTTGACTCTTCTAATGGATTATTTGTTCCGCTGCAGTTAAACTTGATGTTTGTTATATTGTATTAGTTTAACACTGTTAAAGGTTAACGATAATTTATTCTGCATTATCTTAGTCATAATATTTCTTACTAGCCTAGTAAGACATATTATGACTAAGATAATGCTTATATTGTGATGAAAGTCATCTTTGGCTTACGTGCAGAGATGGACTTGGTATGATTATGACCAGGGATTTTTCGGTATAATTATGACCGTAATGTAACGAATGATGTGGTAAAAGTCCTCATTGGGCTGTGTAGTTCATTGGTGGACATGATGTTGTTGGTATGATTATGACCGAGGATTATTCAGTATAATCATGACCATTGATGATTACATGAATATCCTTGGCCGTGATACGTGGATGATGTGATTTATTTATTGTTCTAGTCTCAAAGAACAAAGTTTATGAAAATCTTTTAAATCATAGAAGATAGTAGATTTTATGCTCTACTTGAATCTTCTAATGGATTGCTTGTTCACCGCAGATTAAACTTGATGTCTATTATATTTTATCGGTTTAACATTGTTAAAGACTAATGATAATTTATTCGCATTATCTTAGTCATAATATTTCTTCTTGGGCTAGTTGAGCTCACCCTTTCTTTCACCGTTCTCTTGTGAAATGAGAATATATTTGGGACGAGTCTGGGAAGCGGAG
The DNA here is from genome assembly GCA_020205615.1 of Panax quinquefolius. Classification (NCBI taxonomy): domain Eukaryota; kingdom Viridiplantae; phylum Streptophyta; class Magnoliopsida; order Apiales; family Araliaceae; genus Panax; species Panax quinquefolius. The sequence goes on from CM035161.1 coordinate 128,076,030, forward strand.
TGACGGTCCAGATGATAAGATTAGTAGCCCTCACTATTTTGTTAAATAGTGTGACAATAAATGTAATGAGGACTCCATTGAGTGTGGATATTGTCTAGATGACAATATTCTTATTAAAACTCTCAGTTTATGTTTTGTCGTATTTTACACGACAGTTGTATTATTAAGTTGTATTTGTATTTTTTTTACCATGTTTTTGGCGACTCAAGATGGGTGATGTATACCTATTTTGGGGGGCATCATTGTTAGTATCAAAGCTTAGGGATATGATCCTGGTGAGATGTGAGACAAGAACTAGGAGGGAGAGGCGGAAATTCCTTCGCTAGTATGACCTACCTAAGTTTATTTGATATTTAATTGGTGGTCGGTCGAGTATAAGGATAATATGTGATATGTCAATTAACCTTTGTTTTGTGGCGATGTGTTTGAAAATGGCATCCGAAAATGTTGATATAAGCAATGGAGCAAAATAATATGGATCAGTATCGCAAGACGAGGCTAAGTTTGCATGAGTTATCCCGATTTGCATCCCATTTGGTCGATAATGAGGAAGCGAATGACGCGAATGTTTCTAAGAGGTTTGAAACCCGATATACGTCAATACCTCATTTATCATAAACTTTGTTTATATTTAGATGTTGTGAATAGGGCTCAGTTATTGGAGCGCGATAATGAGTTAGCATAACCAAAAGGTAACGACCAACAACACGATAATAATTGTACCGGTGGCAACTGCCATCGGAACAATGATGACCAACGTGGGGGAAATTATCATGCCAAGAATGGTAATCACTTCGGTGGTAATCATAACCAAGATAATAGAAGTAGAAATTTCAAGAAGAGAAGGTCATTTAGCTCGATTTTATCGTATAGTGAAGTCAAGTCCAGCTGGGACGGTGGCACCAAAGGCAGATACGGACAAAACAAAGTCGGTGGTTTCAGGAAGAGTGTTTTTCGTGACTTCTCAAAAAGCGAGTAACCCGAACAAAGTTAGCACAGGTTAGTTAATTATAAATTTTTGCGAATTCTATACCTTATTAGATACCGGTTCTACCTATTCTTTTATCTCTCTTGCTTGCGTTCAACGTTTAAATTTGACCCCAGAGAAGTTAGACTTTGATTTATCTATTGAAACTCCGTTGGGAGAAACCTTCATTACCTCCACTGTTTATAAATCTTGTTTGATTCAAATCGATAATTTTACGTTACCTGTCGATCTTATCTCCTTGAAAATACTTGCCTTTGATGCAATTTTAGGAATCGATTGGTTAACTACTCATCATGATTTTTGTAAGGTTGTTAGCTTTCATATTCATAACCAACCTATTATGTGAATTCAAGCAACCAAACCACTAAATTTAATCACTGTTATATCAAACCATAAGTAAAGAACCCCGATCCTTTCGTTGTTGACTTCCTTGTGTGGAATGCTTGTAAATCGAACTTTTCCGTAGGGGGGACGCCGTGAATGAGCGATGGCAAGTTGATAGTATCAATGTGACGTATTATCCAAGTCTTGGATGAGAGTCGCAGATTTTGAATGATATTTCTATTGTTAATAAATTTCCTGACGTATTCTTGAAGACTTCTTAGCCTACCCCTAGAGCGTGAAATCAAATTTTGAATTTACCCCAGTACAAAACCCATTTCTAAAACCCTTAAATATTTCTTCAACCAAAACGAATGTATAATGCACCAAAGATGTTGGCTCGAGCTGTTGAAGATTACGACTATACCATTCAATATCATTAGAGCGAACGTGGTAGCTGACGCGTTGAGTAGAAGATCGTATGCATTTACGAGTGCGATGTTGTTAACACAAAAACTCATTTTGTATAACTTACAAATGATGAAGATATAGTTAAAGACTCTAGGGACCTACGTGAAGATAACGAATATACGAGTAGAATTAACTTTAATCAATAAAGTTAAAGCCGCTCAAACTACACACCTGGAGCTAATGAATGTTCAAGAAGGCGTTATCTTAACCCTCGATTTTAATTGGCCCATTTGAAATCCTCGATCGAGTAGGAACTGTAGCTTATAGACTCGTTTTACCGCCAAGTATGTTGCGTGTTCATAACATTTTTCACGTATCGATATTACGTAAATATGTGGACGACCCGAACCACATTATTGAATTAGAACTAGACGAGATAGCAGAAGATTTAACGTATGAGGAGATACGTGTTAAAATCATGGATAAGAAGGATCGTATTTAACATTCAAAGGTTATACCTGAAGAGTTAGAATCTGAAATGAAGTCAAGGTATCTTCACCTCTTCGGCATACCAAGTACGTACGTAAATTTCGAGGGCAAAATTTTATAAGGAGGGGAGATTGTGAGACCCCAAATTTTATGAATAAAGATTTAAATTTCTTGAAATATTTTTTTTCAAAATTATGGTGTGGATTTGAGATAATGTTATAGTTGTGGGTAATATTTATAAATTTTGAAAAGTATGCAAGTTGTTGTATAATATTCGTTTGGTCGGGGAATATTCTTTTTGTTGGGGAATATCCGTACGATGGCACAATCATTGTTGGACCCCACAACAAAATTATTGTCGGATTGAGAAAACGACAAAAATATTTTTATGAAAATAACGGCGGAAGTTTTACCGTTAAAACTGTTGAACTACTCGGTAGTAAAAGTACAGTAATACACGTGGTTGCATAGCAGCATACGGTATTGATTATTGATTCTTACATGAGAAGTCACTCAGTTTTGTTCAATTATTGCTACAGTAATTAATGCATAGAATCTCACGTTATTTGATTCAATTATTGTCGATATTTTATATATTATTAAATCAATAATTGAGATAACAAAGTTATTAATATTATTATTTGCAATATTAACGATGTCTAGAAGTTCTGCCAAGGAGAGGTTTGGTCACCTAATTGCGTGCCAATAGGGAGAAATCCTTATTGGAAAGCCCCCTCTTTCCTAGGAACGACCTGGTCGATTAATATTGTGAATTATAATAATGATGATAAATATTGTTAAATATATTTAGATGTCTTTTTATGAAGTCACGTTTATATATATATATATATATATATTATAAATTTTATTTTATTAGTATTATTAATGTAATAAAACAGAAAAAGCTTTTTATATAAAACAAAATACTTTTATAAAGTTATTTATTTTATTAGGCGATAATTAGAATATAATATATTTTATTATGCATAGTGTTTTGTATAGTAAAAAATCTTTTTATATAAAGCATGAATACTTTTATAAAGTTATTTGTTTTATTAGACAATAATTAGAATATAATATATTTTATTATACATAGTATTTTGTATAGTAAAATCTTTTTTTATATAAAACAAAATACTTTTATAAAGTTATTAGTTTTATTAGACAATAATTAGAATATATTATATTTTATTATGCATAGTATTTGTATAAGGTACTGCATAGTGTTTAATATAGTTAAATCTTTTATATAAAATGTAATACTTTTATAAAGTTATTTTTTTATTAGACAATAATTAGAATATAATATATTTTATTATGCATAGTGTTTTGATAAGTACTGCATAGTATTTGCATAGTAAAATCTTTTTATATAAAATGTAATACTTTTATAAAGTTAATTGTTTTATTAGATTTTAAATAATATATTATATTATATTATATTATATTATATTATATTATATTATATTATATTATATTATATTGCATAGTATCCTTTCTATTTTCATATAAATAGGATGCTTAGTTAGAATTGAAATCACACCAGAGTTCAGAGAATTCTCCTTCTATAATCTTGAGCGTATTTCTTTAGAGTTTAAGAAATCTTTGAGCGTAGTGCAAGTTTTCTTCAAGTATATCCCCACCCTACCCGTCGGAGTACTCTTCTTTATAAGGTAAGGGATATTATTTGTTGTACTTGTAAGGGATATTATTTCTTTCGTATTCATGAAGAGAACTGCTGTTATTCCATTCTTTATCATTATGTTGGAATAACCTGTGTATGCGAAGTACCGCATATATGGTGAAATTCTTCTATTATTCCATTTTTTATTATTATGTTGGAATAACCTGTCTATGCAAAGTACCACATACATGGTGAAATTCTTCTGTTTTTCCATTCTTTATCATTATGTTGGAATAACATGTCTATGCGAAGTACCGCATACATGGTGAAATTTTGTTGTTATTCCATTCTTTATTATTCTGTTGGAATATCCTGTCGGTACGAATTTCGTCTAACCTGGTTCCATTCTTTATTATTCTGTCTGTGCGTTTACACATGACCTAGTTCCATTATTTATTATTCTGTCGGAATATCCTGTCGGTGCGTGTTACGCATGACCTGGTTCCATTATTTATTATTCTGTTGGGAATAACCTGTATGTGCGATCTATCGCATGCATGGTGAATTCTTCAGTTATTCCATTCTTTATTATTCTGTTGGAATAATCTATCTGTGTGGATTACCACATGCATGGTGAATGATCCTTTGTATTCATTCCTTATTAAATTGTGAAAATGATCTGTTTACGTGGATTATGATGAAAGTCATAATAAAAGCATTGGACTGATGAAAATCATGGGTATATATAGTATTAGTAAGTGTTATGATGAGTTATGTTGGTTATTATGTGAAAACATGAAAGTTTCTTAGAAATCATAAAGGGTTGAAAATCAGATTTTGGTGAAAATAGAACATGAAATTCAATTGATCATATCTCCTATTATATTTTGAATTTTTGAGTGTGGTCAAGTTCTAGAGTTAGATCTATGAGTTTTCTAACTTATCCAAGTGAAATCACTGGAAAAGGTGTCATATGGATTGATTTTAGCAAAAGAGTCAAAAACTGCAAAGTACCAAAAAGCTACTATCGATAAATTAAAAAGGGGATTTTCAGCCACTTAATTTGTGAGAAAAATTCCGGCCTTTTGGGACATGGAAATATATGGTATAAAGTGCCTCTTGTCCAAAAATGAGCTCATTCCTACTTATAATGAGCAAGTTATGACCATTTCAATATTTAGATTTTTTCGATGAAAAACACTTTAACCGGAGTTCTATAACTCCGATGACCGTGAAATTTAAACTGGAAGCTCACGTTAACAGGTGTAAGATCCTGCCAAGATTTGAGAATTTCTGGAGTAAAACTTGAGGTAGCTAATTTCTTAAGGAATTAATTAGAAATTGATTTTTGAAAAATACTTAAGAGAGTTGAAAAATTATAAAAAAATACTTGTTGTGTATGAAATATATGTATATATGTTTGGACAAAGGATAGAAAAATAATAAGTTAATTTGGTTATTTTTCATGAAAATGGTTTAGTTTCAAACATATGAGTTAAATATGTTATGTGAAGTTGAAGAATTGGTAAATAGGATTTTAGGGCTTGAAAATCTTATATAAGGTGTATGCAGATTTTTGATGAGTGATTTGATTATTGGTGATAAAATCTTATGAGTATGGCATTTTTGAATGACTAAATGCATTATTTGGTAAAGTGTAAATAATTAAATTAAATTGTTGATAAGTTTAAGAAGTGATTAAAATATTGTTATAATATTAACAATATTAGATTATGAGTTATTTAAGTGATGGATAATATTTGGATAAATTTAAAGTCTTTAATATTTATTCTTGTTTTCGTTTGATTAATGCTTATATTATTGTCATCATCCTCAGGCTTATATTGTGATGAAAGTAATCTTTGGCTTACGTGCAGAGATGGACTTTGTATGATTATGACCAGGGATTATTCGGTATAATTATGACCATAATATAACGAATGATGTGGTAAAAGTCCTCATTGGCCTGTAGTTCATTGGTGGACAGTTGTTGGTATGATTATGACCAAGGATTATTCAGTATAATCATGACCATTGATGATTATATGAATATCATTGGCCATGGTGCAGGGATGATGTGATTTATTTATTAAGCTGAGTCTCAGCGATAAAGTTTATGAAAATATTTTTAAATCATAGAAGATAATAGATTTTATGCTCTACTTGACTCTTCTAATTGATTGCTTGTTCCGTTGCAGTTACACTTGATGTCTATTGTATTTTATCAGTTTAACATTGTTAAAGACTAATGATAATTTATTCTGCATTATCTTAGTCATAATATTTCTTACTGGGCTAATTGAGCTTACCCTTTCTTTCTTCGTTTCTCTTGAAATGAAAATATAATAGGCGGGACGAGTCGGGGAGCGGGTAGCGGTCGGATGATGCATTAGTAGTCCTCACTATTTTGTTAAATAGTGTGACAATAAATGTAATGAGGACTCCATTGAGTGTGGATATTGTCTAGATGACAATATTCTTATTAAAACTCTCAGTTTATGTTTTGTCGTATTTTACACAACAGTTGTATTATTAAGTTGTATTTGTATTTTTGTACCATGTATTTGGTGACTCAAGATGGGTGATGTATACCTATTTTGGGGGCGTCACATGGTTTCTCCATAAAATTTTGACTTGAGGTATAACCTTGGAGAATGACACTTATCCTTGGTATTAATCTATGGTGACTCAACGGTCTCATGTGCTTCATTGCTTATCTCAACATTTTCGGATGCCATTTTCAGATACTGCCACAAAACAAGGGTTAATTAACATATCACATATTATCCCTATACTCAAATGACCAATTAAATACCAAATAAACTTAGGTAGGTCATACTAGCGAAGGAATTCCCCGTCTCTCCCCTCCTAGTTCTTGTCTCACATCTCAGCCAGGGATCATATCCGTAAGCTTTGATACCAACTATGACGCCCCCAAAACAGGTATACATCACCCATCTTAAGTCGCCAAATACATGATACAAAATTCAAATACAACTTAATTATACAACAGTCATGTAAAATACGACAAAACATAATCTAAGAGTTTTAATAAGAATATTGTCATCTAGACAATATCCACACTCAATGAAGTCCTCATTACATTTATTGTCACACTATTTAATGTAATAGTAAGGACTACTAATGCTATCATCACGGACCATCACTCCGTCCCCGACTAGTTCCCGGCCACGTTCTCATTTCTCAAGAGAACAAAGAAAGAAAGGTGAGCTCAACTAGCCCAGTAAGAAATATTATGACTAAGATAATGCGGAATAAATTATCATTAGCCTTTGACAATGTTAAACTGATAGAATATAATAGACAACAAGTTTAACTGCAGCGGAACAAGCAATCCATTAGAAGAGTCAAGTAGAGCATAATATCTACTATCTTCTATGATTTAATAAGTTTTTCATCAACTTTATCACTGAAACTCAGCTTAATAAATAAAATCGAATCATCCCTGCATCACGGCCAAGGATATTCATGTAATCATCAAGGGCCATGACTATACCGAATAATCCCTGATCATAATCATACCAAGTCCATCTATGCACATAAGCCAAACATGACTTTCATCACAATATAAGCATGAGGATGATGACAATGACATAATAATTTAATAAAACAAGTTCAAGGATAAATTTTAAAGATTTATAATTTTAATTTATTCAGAAATCAATAACGTCCAAATTGTCAACATGATACTTCTTTGTGGAGTAAAATTCAAGAATGCTCAAAAGAATATTTCCATGAAAAGATACTGGATGAAGCGCAAATATCAAGGATATTCCACTAATTTCATGGAGTATAGAAGCCAACACTTTAACCAACTGAGTATAATAAAATATATGAAACCATAAATGGATTTTTTGCGTCATGCAGTAATCACGTAGTATGCATCATTTTCACAATTTAATAAGGAATGAATACGAAGGATCATTCACCATGCATGCGATAATCCACATAGACAGGTTATTCCAATAGAATAATAAAGAATGAAATAATAGAAAAATTCACCAGGCGTGCGTAATCAGTACAGATAGGTTATTCTAACAGAATAATAAAGAATGGAACCGAAGTCATACGTGAATCCAGATGCATAAGATATTCCAACAGTAATAATAAAGAATGGAACCAGTCATGCGTAATCCACACAGACAGGATATTCCAACAAAATAATAAAAAATGGAATAACAACAGAATTCACTAGGCATGCGATAGACCACACAGATAGGTTATTCCAATAAAATAATAAAGAATGGAATAACAGAAGAATTTCACCATGTATGTGGTACTTGGCGTAGAGAAGTTATTCAACATAATAATAAAGAATGGAATAACAACCCTTACGGTATTAAGAAAAGAAAATAACTCTTCATGAATACGAAAGAATAATACCCTTTACCTTAGAAGAAGAATGGATCATGGAATAGTGATGTAGCAGACTTCTCTTCTTCTTTCTCTCTATAATAATTGCTCTATAGCTTTAGTGAATTGGTGAGAAATAAAGGAAGAATGATCTTCTATTTATAGAAAAATATAGTTTCATTAACTGAACATTTTGGGGCTCAAAATATTACAGTATAATACATTCCTCTTTTTCTTCATTTTTAAGTTAGTCCTGCAAGTATTATCAAACTTGCACCACCTCCCCTAATAGTAAATAATGTGAATCAATAGTTCAATCATGTGAATCAGTAGTTATAATCATGTGAATTAATAGCAATTAATTGCTCATTTATCCGGTTAATTACCCGATTGGTCAATATAACCTCCAGACATCAATTATTATCGAAATAAATATCGATTTTCACTAACACTAATAATTCCAACACAATGGAACTATCCAATTTATCTTTAATCAACACGAACTTATTCATCATTAATATTATAATTCACAATATTTAACAACCAGGTCGTTCCCAGGAAAGAGGGGGCTTTCCGATAAGAATTTCTCCTTATTGGCGCGCAATTAGGTGACCAAACCTCTCCTTGACAGAAATTCTAGAAATTGTTAATATTGTAAATAATAATATGAATAACTTTGCCGTCTCAATTATTGATTTAATAATATATATTATGCAGATGATACCGTGACAATAATTAAATCAATAATATGAGAGATCTGATGCAGCAATTACTGTAGCAATAATTGAGTATAACTGAGTGACTTCTCACGTAAGCATCAATAATCAATACCGTAAGTGTCTTACTATGCAACCACGCAGACATCGTATTTTTTACTATGGTAGTTCAACGGTTTTAACGGTAACATTTTCGCCGTTATTTTTATAAAAAGATAATTCTGTCGTTTTATAACTACGACAATACTTTCGTTGTGGGGTCCACCAATGATTGTGCCGTTGTTCAAAAATTTCCTGTTAAAACGAATATTTCCTGACCAATCGAATATTATATAACCACTTGTTTACTTTGCAAAATTTGTAAATATTACCCACAACTATAACATTATATCAAATCCACACCATAATATTCAAAAATATATTTCGAGAAAATTATTCTTTATTCATATAAGTTGGGGTCTTATATATATATATATATATATATATATATATATATGATAATGACATGTGGGTGGGGCCCATATGTTAGAAGAAGGAATTGGGGGGAAGGAATCTGAAAATTTTCACGGGAAGGGTTTGTTTTTTTCAAATAACATGTGTTAATATATATATATATATATATATATATATACATATATTATATAATAAGTTTTGTTTTTTATGAAAAATAGAATATATTATATTTTATTGAATATTATATTAATAATTTGAAAAAAAAAGAAGAAAGGACGCCTGCATTTATTTTTCTTCCGCCCGTGATTCTTTCGAAGTCCTACTATTGGTCCGTGATAATTTTTCTAAATAGTATCCTTTCATTCTCCTATAAATAGGATGCTTATTTAAAATTAAAAATCACACCAGAATCAGAGAATTCTTTTTCTATAATATTGAGCGTATTTCTTTCGAGTTTTAGAATGCTTTAAGTGTAGAAAATAGTGAAAGTTTTCTTCAAGAATATATCCGTTATACCAGTCAGAATTGCTCTATTTTTGAGGTAAGGGGTATTATTTATTTCATATTAAACTATTTATATTATTTTTCGTATTCGTAAGAAATTTTATATCGTTCAATATTCGCAAGAAATATTATATTCGTTTAATATTCGTAAGGAATATTATATTCGTTTAATATTCATAAGGAATATTATATTCGTTTAATATTCGTAAGGAATATTATATTCGTTTAATATTCGTAAGGAATATTAATTTCGTTCAACAGTTGTAAGGGATGTTATTTTTATTCAATATTCATATGAAATAATATTTTCTTCCATACTCTATAGTATGTAAGTAATATTATTTCGTTTCAGATTCCAAATTCTATACTCATTTTGTTAAAGTTTTGGCTTCTATACTCCATGAAATTAGTAGAATATCCTTGATATTTGTGCTTCATCCAGTATCTTTTCATGGAAATATTATTATGAGCATTCTTGATAAGTTTTAACTTTTTCATGCTAGAGTACTAGTCACGGGGTTACTATTCCTGAAGTTACTATTCATGGGGTACTATTCACTCGGGTACTATTCACCTGGGGTACTATTTGTGACGCCTCCAAAATAGGTATACATCACCTATCTTGAGTCGCCAGATACACACTACATAAATCAAATACAAACTTCTTTTATGCAACTGTCGTGCAAAATACGATAAAACATAACTGAGTTTAAACAAGAATATTGCCTCATAGACAGTATACAAACTAAAATTCAATCCTCATTACACTTATTATCACACTAAGTAGTGAGGGCTGCTAAAACAACCATCTCGGACCGTCACTCTGTTCCCCAACTAGTCCCAGCTATATTCTCATTTCCTGAAGAGTAAAATAAAGCAAAAGGGTGAGCTCAACTAGCCCAATAAGAAATATTATGACTAAGATAATGTAGAATAAATTATCCTTAGCCTTCAACAGTGTTAAACTGATAAAATACAATAAACATCAAGTTTAACTGCAGCTGAATAAATAATCCATTAGAAGAGTCAAGTAGAACATAATGTCTACTATCTCTTCTAGATTAAAAGTCCATCGTTAATATTTCATTCCTGTAATACTCAACAACAGTTCTTTGTTATACCCAAGATAAAAAGAACTATCATCACATGTCTTCACCTGAACCACCAAAGATTATAGTTAAATCCATAATTCATTTTTAGTTAAATCCACAATTCATATTTATAATCATGTAAATCAACAGTTTCTCCTTGCCATAAACGCTTAATAGAACTTTACTCAATATCCTTACCCCAAAGGCTAAAGATATTCAAATATAATAACAATGATCATACTAATCAGTTGTCTACCTTTGCACTACGGGCTAAAGATATTCAACTATAAAACTAATGGTCATGATCATACCAATCAATTGTTTGTCAGTGCACTACGGCCAAAGACATACAACTGTTAACTAATGGTCATGATCATGCCAATTAAATCATTGAATTATCCATACACTACGGGCCAAGGATATTCGTTAGTATCACCAGTGGTCATGATCATTTCATACACCTGTCCATCTTTGCACTACGGACCAAAGCTTTCAATTAACAGTTCGTCTTTGCACATAAGCCAAAGATATAAAATTGTAAAATCAATAATCAACAGTCCATCTTTATACGTAGGTCAAAGATATACAACCGTAAAACCAATAATCATAGTCCATCTATGCACGTAAGCCAAAGATAACTTTCATCATAATATAAGCACGAGGATGATGACAATGATATAAGTATTAATCAAACGAAATCAAGGGTAAATATTAAAGACTTTAAATTTATCCAGAGTTTAAAAATATCCAAATTGTCAACATGATACTACTTTGTGGAGTAAAATTCAAGAATAATATTCATGAACCAAAAATATTTTGGACAGAAAAGAAATATATTTTTCGGGTGAATCGTACCCCGTGAATAGTACCCTGTGAATAGTACTTCGGGAATAGTACCTCGTGAGTAGTACCCCGGCATGGAAAGTGCCCCAAATACCAGAGTGAATAATACTAGAGTGAATAGTTATCGGGTAAATAGTAACCCATGAATAGTAACTCGTGAATAGTACTCTGGCACGAAAAGTACCTAAGAATACTGTATGAATAATACTAGAGTGAATAGTGCTTAGGGTAAATAGTAAACTTAGTGAATAGTAACTTGTGAATAGTACTCAAACACGAAAAGTGTCCCAAATACCCAGTGAATAATATTAGAGTGAATAGTAACCTTAGACACAAAAAAGGTAGAAATTCCACAATAAAATTCATACCAATATTCCACATATATGGATATTGAAAGAAATAATATCATTTACTAAGAAATAATAACCCTTACGATACATTAAAAGCGAAAATAATATTCCTACGAATATTGAACGAAGATGATATTCCTTATGAATATTGAACGAATATAATATTCATACGAATACAAAAAATAATATCTCTTCAGAATATGAAATAAATAATACCCCTTACGAATAAAAATAAATAACATCCCTTAGGGATATTGAGCGAAAATAATATTCCTTACTTAATATTAAACGAAGACAATGAATATTGAAGCGAAAATGATATTCCATACAAATATTGAACAAAAATAATATTTATACGAATATGAAAATAATATCTCTTCGTAATATGAAATAAATAATAATTTCATTTACATCGTTAAGCGAAAATAATATTCCTACGAATATTGAGCGAAGATGATATTCCTTATGAATATTGAACGAATATAATATTCATACGAATACAAAAAATAATATCTCTTCAGAATATGAAATAAATAATACCCCTTACGACTGTTGAACGAAAATAATATTCCTACGAATATTGAACGAAATGATATTCCTTACGAATATTGAACGAAAATAATATTCATACGAATACGAAAAATAATATCTCTTCAGAATATGAAATAAATAATACCCCTTACGAATAAGAAATAAATAACATCCCTTACAGATATTAAACGAAAATAATATTCCTTACGAATATTAAACGAAGACAATGAATATTGAACAAAAATGATATTCCATACGAATATTGAACGAAAATATTCGCAAGAAATATTATATTCGTTTAATATTCGTAAGGAATATTATATTTGTTTAATATTCGTAAGGAATATTAATTTCGTTCAACAGTTGTAAGAGATGTTATTTTGTTCAATATTCATATGAAATAATATTTTCTTTTTCATACTGTAGTATGTAAATAATATTATTTCATTTGATTCAATTTATACTCACTCATTTTGTTAAAGTTTTAACTTCTATACTCCATGAAATTAGTAGAATATCCTTGATATTTGCGCTTCATCCAGTATCTTTTTATAAAAATATTATTCTGAGCATTCTTGATAAGTTTTAACTTTTTCATGCCGGAGTACTATTCACGGGGTTGCTATTCCTGAAGTTACTATTCATGGGGTACTATTCACTCGGATACTATTCACCTGGGGTACTATTCATAACAAAAATTGATTCATTTTCGGTCCAAATCATTTTTGATACAATATTATTCTTGAATTTTACTCCACAAAGCAGTATCATGTTGACAATTTGGACATTATTGAATTCTGGATAAATTAAATTATAAATGTGACGCCCCCAAAATAGGTCCATTCCATCCAACCCATTCTGAGTCGTCAAATACATGGTACAGAAATAACTACAACTTTATTATTACAACATATAAACTGTGAGTTTAAATACAGATATTTCCATCTAGACAATATCCACACGCAAATAAATCCCCATCATAATTATTGATACATTATTTTATAAAAAATGGTGAGGACTACTAAACAACTCTCTAGAACCTTCATTCCATACCCCGACTAGTACTCGCTACATTCTCGCCTCCCGAGAAGAAAAATGGAACAACAAGGAAAAGGGGTGAGCTCAACTAGCCCAAAGAAAGAATATTATGACTAAGATAATATACAACAAATTATTGTTAGTCTCCAATGGGAAAAATCTAATAGAATACAATAGACAACAAATTTTAAATCAATATTCGCAGTGAAATAATAATTCATTAGAAGAGTTAAGTAGAGAATGCAAACTACTATCTTACATGTATGAATTTAAAAGTTCATAAATCTATCTTTTATCCTGTAACATCAATTAATATATATCTCCGAATCAAATATTCATCTTTGCACTACAGCCAAAGATATTCATCGATTGATCATGTTCATCTAAACACTGTTCATCTTTGCACTACTGGGCCAAAGATATTCTTCGAAATCATTCATCTTTGCACTATAGGCCAAAGATATTCCATAATATCATCATTTAAGATCAAGATGATGAAAATATTTTTAAAGAAAGCGAATCCAATTGAAACAAAATGACAAGGATTAAGGATTAAGGATTCGTACTTTGTTTTATCCATGTCCAAAAATACATCAAAATAATCATAGTGGTGTAAAATTCAAGAATGATCAAAACATGGATACAATCAAAGCTAGTATCCGAATAGATATTTTGGACAAAAGAAGAAATTTCATTTTTTGATTGAATAATGTCGATATCGTGAATAGTGCCGTATACATGAATAGTAACTCCGACACCAAAAGATAGAAATTTCCCAAAAAACATCTTCCCGCTTCATGAATAGTACTCGTGAATAGTAACTCATGAATAGTAACTCATGAATAGTAACTCGTGAATAGTAACTCATGAATAGTAACTCATAAATAGTAACCCCGACATGAAAAAGTTCCAAATTTGATAAAAAGTTCCAACCAATATTTCAGCATAATGATATTGAAAAAATAATATCATTTGAGAAGAAATTAACATCCCTTACCTCAAAAGACAGTACTTCTAGTTGAAACACCGGATATAGGCTATGACTTGAACGTGCACCGTATAGCTATACTCAAAGTATACTCAAAATACTCACAAGAATACGCTCAAAATATCGAGAGAGAAATAGAGACAAAACTTGGTTTACGGTGTAATTTTCAATTCTAACCTAAGCACCTATTTATAGGAAAATGCTTAGAACACCAAAGCAGAAAATTGAATATAATATTAATATAATTATACAAATTTTCCTTAGCCCACATTTTGGTCAAAAACACCAGCCACACATGTTAAATAAGGTTCACAAACTCACCAAAAACGTTTTTGTTGATATAAATAATTAAAACTTCCAAAAATCAATTATTTCGGAGCTTTGGAACTTCAATAATTCATAATAAATAGCCCTTTCATCAGAAAATTCGAATCTCGCGTGTTTTTATAGGAAATTTAATTCTCTACAACTTTGCAGAAGAAAGTTTTTCCAAATTTCAAACAAAAATTGACCGAAATCCACAAACGGGCGATTTTACAAGTTATAATCAAATTTCAGTCAAGAAATGGGGTCCACCGACACACAAAACATGTGTTAATCATTTAATGCAACAAAAAATACTCTTCCTCCTCATATACTCATATATCCCACATTCATTGTAAAAATATCACCAGTTAATATATTATTAAAATAATATATTTAAACGAATTATTTTATCGAAAAAGATAAAATATTAATTTTCAACAATTGTCATTTTAAAATTTTTCTCCATCTATATCCACATAAAATCAATATTTTCCTCATCATATGAATCAATAATTAATTATTCACAAATAATATTACGAGAATCACAATATTGACAACAGTGCGGTTCAGGAAGAGGGGCTTTCCAATAAGAATTTCCTCATCTTGGCGGCAGCAATTAGGTGACCAAACCTCTCCTTAGATGAGAACTTTCTAGACATTGCCAATAATGTTATCTAATAATATTATTCGAGATAATATGAATTATTGCTCGATAATGAAAAATATTGTGTAATGACAATTATTGAAACAACAAAGAATATAAAATATCAACGCAAAGAATTATTAACTCAATAAAATCTTGACAAGTAATTATCGTAACCATTATTGAGTAGTGCCTTCTTCACGTAATAATCAATAATTGGTGCAATCTGGCAGCTCTTGTGTTTTTTAACCAACCGAGTATTTTAACCAGAATAACTACGCAGATTATTTTTAACCAACTTATATTTGTCGTTTTCTTCATCCAATCGCTTTCAGTTATGGGGCCCACATATGGTTAGCTTGGCAGTCATCGAATATTCACGACGAAGCATTTAATATTCCACGACCAAACGAATATTCCCCGACAACAATGAATATTTTATCACCACTTGCTTATTTAAAATATTTGCGCATTTTACCCATAACTAACCACATTAATCAAATCCACCCTTACTATAAATAAAGGAAATTCCTTTTTATTTAAAAAATTTTGGGGTCTTACAACCTCCCCTCCTTATGAAATTTCGTCCTCGAAATTGACGTACGTACCTGGTGTTTCGAAAAGATGAGAATACCTCGCTTTCATTTCCATTTCCAACTCCCAGGTCATTTCCTCAATTGCATGGTTTCTCCACAAAACTTTAACTTGTGGTATAACCTCGGTACATAGGACATGTTCTGTCCAAGATCTTGACAGGTACCTCCTCGTACGTTAAGTCTTCGGCTATCTCGTCCGGTTCTAACTCAATGACGTGGTTCGGGTCGTCCACATATTTACGTAACATCGATACGTGAAAAACGTTATGAACACGCGTCATACTTGGCGGTAAAAGCGAGTACAGAGCCACGGTTCCTATTCGATCGAGAATTTTAAATGGATTAATAAATCGAAGGTTTGAGCTTTCCTCACCTCACCGATTCTCTCGCTTTTGAAATAACAACTTCTTGAACCTCCTTCTTCAAATTCATCAGCTCCGGTGTGTAGCTTGAACAGCTTTAACTTTATCGATTAAATTCGATTATACTCGTATATCATCACGTGGGTACCTAGAGTTTTCATCTCCATCTCTATTATTTATAAATTATACGAAATGAGTCTTTGACAATATCGTACTCGTACTTGTATACGATCTTCTACTCAACACGTCAGCTACCACGTTCGCTTTTCCAGGATGGCATGGTCAGAACATGTGCTGAAATGAGTCTCCTTTTGAGTTCTTCGAAGCTCTTCCCACATTCTTTGCTCCATTCGAATTTTGTATCTCTACGAGTCAGCTGAGTTAATGGAGTAGCGATTTGAGAAAATCTTTCCACGAATCTCTGATAATAACCAGCTAAGCATAGAAAGCTACGTATTTTGATTCTCGACTTAGGTTGCTCTCAATCGTGACTCATATCCCAATCTTGGATAAGACGTCACAATGACACCTATCGATTTACTATCGCATGAATATGGTGTCCCTACGAGAGTCTCGGCCGGTGCTTTCCACAAAGGAAGTCACAAGATAAAGGCTCGGTACCAAATTCTATAATTGAATTTTTAACTCCACGAAGTTCAATAGAGCCATTCGATATGAGATTTTAGAAATGAGTTTTTGTACCTAGGGTTCAAAGTCGATATAAAATTTAATATCAGGCTTTGGGAGTAAGCCAAGAAATTCTTCAAAAAATACGTCAGGAAAAATCAATAACAACAAGAATATTATTCAAATCTGACGTGTCTTTATTCAAATCCATAACATGGACTAAGAAAACTTGACATCCGTAATAACGAATGACTTCATGGCTTGATATGAAAATGTTTGACTTCAATGGTTTGATTATGCGAATTGAATAACGAGGTTGCTTAGGAATATGAAAACTAACAACCTTACGAAAACAATCAATTTTGGCATGATGAGTAGTTAACCTTAAAATAACATCAAAAGCAAATATCTCTATAGAAATAAGGTTAACGAGGTAATGTGATAGTGCGACTGAATCAAACAAGATTTCTAAACAACAGATGTAATGAAAGTTTCTCTAACGGATTCTCCATAAATAGGTCAAAGTCTAATTTCTCCGTAGTCAAGTTCAAAGCGTTGAGTATAAGCAAAGAGAGATAAAAGAATGGGTTGAAGCCAGTATCTAGTAAGGTATAAACTTCACAAGAATTTATAATTAACTAACCCGTGCTAACCGTTCGGGTTCTCGCATTTTAGGGCCACGACAAACGCTCTTCCGAGAATCGTTGACTTTGATTTTTCGGGACAATCTTTTGAATCACCGTCCCCATTGAACTAGGCTTTGCTATCTTACAATCCGAAGCGATATGTCCTTCCTTTCCACAATTATAGCATACCTTAAAGCTGTTGCCAGGCGGTCAATGATATGTCCCTCTTTCCGCATTTATAACATCTGACCGGTGGTCTTTCTCCTCCTTGGAACTAGTTGCTCTTGGCGCCGGCGTCTTCACATGGTCGTTGTTGAATCTCCTCTTTTAAAATCTCCTCCCGACTCGCTTCTATTTTCATGGCCACGATTACCACCGGAGTAGTTCTGAGTCTTTGTTTGTATTCTTCTTTCTCCATTTGGTTATCGTTATTCGATGATCGCTATCTTGATATGATCCACGGTTATGGTCCCTCGGTTGAGCGCTTTCGTTATCTCGCTCTAACAATTGAGCCACATTGACAACATTTGAATAGAGAAAATTTATGAGAAATGAGATCTCGGCGTATGCCGGGTTTCAAACCTCTCGAAACATCCGTTATCGTTCCTCATTCTCCACCAAATGAGGTGCAAACACGGATAACTCATGAACTTCGCCTCGTCTTTGGGACACCGTCGTGTTATTACTGCTCCGGTCTAATAAACTCCACTTCCTTTATATACGAATACTTTCGAGGAAGTACTTGTCATTGAGGCTATTTCGAAATGTCTCCCATGACATCTCGAAGAGTAACTGTTGGATGTACACAGTATTGCACAATATTTTTGAATTATTGATTTTTATATAAGAAGGTACTACTCAATAATTATTACGAGTAATTCTTATTCAATACTTTATTTTATTGATTCAATAATTCTTTGCGTTGATATTTTATATTATTGTTGTTTCAATAATTGTCCGTACGATATTTCCCATTATCGGATCGATAATTCATATTATTTGGATAATATTATTAGATAACATTATTGGCAATGTCTAGAAAGTTCTGTCTATGAGAGGTTTGATCACCTAATTGCGAGCCAGTAAGGAGAAATCCTTATCGAAAAGCCCCATCTTTCCTGGGAACGGCCTGGTTGTCATAATTGTGATTCTATAATATTATTTGTGAATAATTAATTATTAATTTATATGATAAGGAAATATTTATTTTATGTGGATATAAATGAAGGATGGGGAAATATTTATTTTATGTGATTATAAATGAAGGAATTAATGTTGGGGTGTTTTATTAGTATTTTGTCGAAATGAAGAACGAAATTTGAAAATTTTTAGAAAATTAGTTTATTACTTGATTTTGTAAAATCTATAACTCTTTGTGTATAATGAGTTAGGAGATGAGCCATATATCAAAAGAAAACCATGGAAGTAAGCTAACCGTAGAAATTGGAATCACCCAAAAATTCATTGTGGATTTTTCGTGGTGACTGTTTGAATGAAACTGGCCCGAAGGACTCATAATTCGAAAGATCAGTGTTCTTAAGATATATTGCATGAGTTATAATTTTTAATCCGACCGTTGGATTGTTGTTATTTTTGGATATGTTATACATATATTAGTTGAGTACATGTCCACAAATTTTGAACCGTTAAAAATTAACGTATGATTTGTTATGAATTTTAAGAGGTGACTGATTTAGAAATTAGGTTTATAAATGATTTTTGGTAGAAAATTCTAGAATTGGTGGGCCCCACTTTTGGTTAAAGAAGAAATGTTCTGAAATTTATTTCAAAAATGGTGGGTGGGAATAGTAGCAGGCAAAGCCATCAGGTTGCAGGTGAAGTCTGCCTTGGCATTCTAACATTTTCATATAAATAGAGTGCTGAGTTAGAATTGAAAATCACACCAGAAACATAAGTTTTCTCTCCTTATATTATCGAGCATATTTTTATGAGTATTTTGATACTTTGAGAGTTTCTAATCATAACAAGTTTCCTTCAGCGTCATATCTGATATTCCAGTCAGAAGTACTGCTCTTTTGAGGTAAGGGATGGTAAGGGATTGTAAGGGTTATTATATTTTTTAGTTTTGTAATTTTTCTGAACCTTCAAAAATTCTGGAAAAATTTGAAATGATAATTTGATGAGTTTTCTTGATTGTGTCCAAAAATGATGATTTTTGGATGTATAGATTAAGAGCTATGAATTTTATGAGAAAAGACTATTTTAAAAGTAAACCCTTATAACTCCTTGTGGTTAACTCCAAAATTGGTGAAATTTTTATTGGGAGTACATGAATATAACAGAAGTATACTTTGTACATTTCGAAATTTTTGGACAAAAGTACAGTTTATGATAAATGTCTAAATATTCGGCAATTTTGGCCATATGAAAAATAGTAAATGAATTTTAAAAATTTCGAGAAAAATATATGTTCAATATGGGACTATATTCTGCTAAATCCCAGAAAAGAAAATTTGTTTGTACTGATTTGGTATTTTTCATAAAAATAAACTAGTTATGAGTAAATGAATTAAATATGTTATGTGAAGTAACAAAATTAGAAAATATGATTTTATGGCTTGGGAATCCTATATAAGGTATATGCAGATTTTTGATGAGGGTTTTGGTTATTGGTGATGAAATTTCTCTTTGACTTAAGTGTAAAGATGGGTAGATTATTGGTGTGATCGTGACTATGGGTTCTCTTTGGCCAGTAGTGCAAAGATGAATTGTTGACTGGTATGATCATGACCATTGAATTTACAATTGAATATTTTTAGCTTAAGTGCAAAGGTGAATTGATCAACATGGTTATAATTATTGTTTATATAAATTCTGAAATGATTATATATTTCTTTGAGATATGAATATCTTTGGCCCGTAGTGCAAAGATGACCTGTTATTGAATATCTTTGGCCCGTAGTGCAAAGATGACTGTTGTTGAATATCTTTGCCCGTAGTGCAAAGATGACATGTTGTTGAATATCTTTGGCCTGTAGTGCAAAGATGACCGGTTGTTGAATATCTTTAGAATGTATTGCAAAGATGAACTTATTAGTATGATTATGAATAGGAACTGTGATTTGGTATAACCATGATCTTTGATGTTTCAGGTAAAGACATGTGATGAAAATTATCTTCGTCTTGGATGAGAAAAGGAATTTGGAACCACAAATATGATTATGAGTTATTCATATGATTGTGGGAGAGGCTGATTGATTGATGTTCTGAGGATAAAACATTATTGGTGGACTTTTAACATAGAAGATAATAGACATTATGGTATATTTGACTCTTCTAATGGATTGCTTTCGTTCACGCTATGACTATAGTTGAAAAGTTTTATCATCTACCATATGTTCTAAATCTACGATTTATTCTTGACGAAGGCTATTGATAATTTAATTATCTTTAGTCATGATATTCTTTCTTGGGCTATTTGTGCTCAACCTTTTGCTTCACAATTCCTTTCGTGTAACAAGAGTGTAAATTTGGGTCGAGCGAAAGTAGTGAGGAAATAGAATGGTGGTCTATAGTATGTTGAGGTTCTCCCTAAATAGTATGGAAATAATTTTATTGAGAACTTTAGATAAGTGTGTCGATTATTGTATATGTCATTTGATATTTAATTTTGGTGAACCGAATAGGGTGTATGAAACCCAACTTTGGAAGGGTGTTTTGTCACTATCATACAAGATGTCTAATGATATACAACCTCGTGTTATCATAAGGCGGGGTTGTGCACATCCACTTCTTTGAGTATATCTACGAGCACTTCCTATATGATCTCGGAGTTTGGTTGCAACATAACGTTCAATTGCGAGGCCGGT
Organism: Panax quinquefolius; assembly: GCA_020205615.1. Lineage (NCBI taxonomy): Eukaryota > Viridiplantae > Streptophyta > Magnoliopsida > Apiales > Araliaceae > Panax > Panax quinquefolius. Next base: position 128,097,741 of record CM035161.1, read on the forward strand.
GGAGATAGTTATATGTCGAGAGAAGACTCACCATTAGAAGGAACATGATAGTAATCTTCTCATTTTTTTCTTTGGGGTCTATTGGATCAACCAAGGATAATTCTCTGACATATGATATCTATCATAACTTAGATTCATGGCCTCCCCGTATACGAAGGTTTTCTTGAGCATTTTCCAAAGATTTTAATTTCTAAAAGCAGGTTATCGATTTGTACCTTTATGTAAGGTGTTAGTTCCCGGTAGGCACAATAGATCTAGAAGGGGGTTTGAATAGATCCTTTTACTTTTAAATACTTTTCTGGTTAATTTTACATTGCTAATAATTTAGCATGTGACAAACGTAAGAATCTTTTCAAGCACAGCGGAATAAGTAAAAGATCCCCTTCATTGATATATTCATAATCATATATACATTGTTAAGTAGAGTTAGTTCAATTGGTAGCGGTTAAAACATACATAGCATGATTATAGCGAGTTAATGTACATAATGTAAATGACATAAAGTAAAAGACACAAGAGGATTTTAAGTGGTTCGGAGACTCAAGCTCTAATCCACTCTTACGCTTTCAACTAGCAGGATTTCCACTAAGGAAGGCGGCACCACAGAATCATTAAGATTCCTTGAGGCCGGTTGCCTTGGGACTTGATTCAATAAGAACTCTTGAGGCCAGCGTGACCTTGGAACTTCTCTAGTTCCTAGGAACTCTTCAACCCAATGAGCTTGGAACTTCATTTAGTCCCTCAGGACGAGGACCCCTCGAGCCACAGCTTCTTGTTGTTGAGTTGTTGTTGTTGTTGGTGGTGGTGGTGTTGTTGGTCTTGGTTGCTAAGATGTTATTAAGCTCTGAACATCTTTTGTACTTAGCGACTTAGTATGATCCTCTTTGCTTTTCGACTTGAGTCAGGACCACATCTTCTTTAGTGCGGTGATCTTTTCTCTTTTACTGCTTCATCTTCATACGGTATCATTTGTGCACCATCACCATCTGGGTTTGCTAAGTCTCTGTGCTTTTAGTAGACTTTGTCTGGCACTTAGCAAACCCTGAACCCTTCTTGAATACTTTACAGACATGGTTCTGCACTTGTTCACTTTTAGCTTTCGATTCATGGCGATTCATAGAGTGGCTCTCTTGATCTTCCTTGTACTCAGCCACTTTCCTGAATGCTATCTTCTTGGCCTTCTCGGCTCTCAGCTTGGCTGCCATCTTTAGTGGCATTCTCATCTTTGTTGAGTGGAGCTTTGATCTGTTTGAGTCCTTCTTCAAAGCTGTTTCACTTCCACCTTGGTAGTCTCATCATCCATTGAGACTTGTTACATTTATCTTTGGTGGAACTTCGTAGAGTCAACAATAGCATTCACCAACTCAACGATTCTGCAACTTTACAATCATCGCCAACTCTTGATCTTTGAAGCTTTGTTTATTTATACTACTTCCCAATCTTCCCGTTGGAAAGTAGCCGTTGAAGGTTATTCAAATTGCTTAGCAGATCTCGAGTTATTTGGTGCAGACTGCAGATGTGACATGACATCTTTTTCTGACTTCCTAACACTGCAGTCTACTGTTTCACCTACCCTGTCAGATATGTCACTTTGATATCTTGGGTAGGTCGAAGACTTTATTTTACCCTTCTGATTTCTCGATCAGAGGTTGTCCTTGCATCGATGCTCTCAATAAGCTTTTGTCTGAATATTACCCTTGATTGAAGCGTTGCCAATGCTTGATCCTCGGCTATTGAGCGTTTACGATGCATGTCTTCATGGACCTAATCGTAGTGTCTTGTTGGCGGTAGTAAACAACACTACGATCTTGAGGAGTGTTCACTTGATCTTTAGTGTAGAACACCTTTTTGTTCTCTAGTGCGATTGCTTTGACACTTACATTTGCCTTATTTGTTCTCGATTAATCTTGATAAGCTTGACTTCTTGCTCTGGCCCCTTCTAAATAATAAGACACTTCAAATTTATGGCGTGTCCAGCTCGCTTTCTCCTTGTGATCTCCCGTTCACTTATCATCAATGGACTGACCCAATGCTTAATCACTTTAGCCTTGTTATTCAGAGGTTGACCTGTATCTTTGTGTATATTCTATCAGTTTCTTCTTTGTTTGGCAAACACTACGATTCTTATTACTTTCATGATCGTTGTCATCTTTCTTCTTGACAGCTACTACATTGCTGACTTTCCTTAGTAAGCTACTGAAGTCTTCTTATGATCATCTTGTGGAAGACTTTACCTTGAATAACTTCTCAACTCAATCTGGATGCAGATTTAGTTGATGCTTATATCTTCTATTAGCTTGCATGCCATTCGTTGAGTGCTCTCTGGCTTCCTTCAAGTGAGATGTATCTTTGCATTACCAACCAGAGGCTTCATTCCTTTGGATATGCAGGAGTGCTCAATTGTTGAGAATCGTGTTTGTTCTACGATTCTCTGTGTGGCCTTGTGAGCACATCTGTTAAGGTCTTAGCTCTGCATTCCATGATTCAACTTCGGCTGTGCAGACACTACGACTTTGAGATCAGATCTTGATACTATGATTTGTCTTCATCTGATCTTGCTCGACTACGATCTCTGCCTTTGATACGATCAGTAGACTCTACGATTCTGAGTGCAGTCTACGATTCTTGAATTAGCTTGACATTAGTAGACTCTACGACTCGAGTGCGATCTCGATTCTTGATCGGCTTTGGCAGATGCTCGGTCTCGGCTCGTGGCGAGTTTCTCTACGATTACGAACATAACTTCCTCGGCGGACTACATTACGAGGAAGTTCTCCTCGACACACTACGATCCTTCCTCGTCTCTCCTGGAAGTCTACGAACTCCGAGATCTACTATCTCGCAGACTACGATTCTGTCTCGATAGCTCTCGAGTTTTCCTTGACTCTCCTGGCAAACTACGATTTCTAGTGTAGTGCTCGTCGATCAGACAAGCCTATCTATTGCATCATAAGATCAACCTAACATGCTTGATCTTACTATATTTATATTCCTTGTACATTATTTCTTTTTAAAGACTTTACAAAGCTATTTTGCTTAAGTAGGATCAACCTAACACATTTGATCAATTCATTCTAAGTCCTTATACATATGTTTCTATTATCTATCAAAGGACTTTACAGCTTTTGTTAATGCAAGCATACTTATATATTCATTCATATATATACATATCATAATCAAATCATATGTAAATAGGAATTCATTCACATGCATATTCCTGACAATCTCCCCCTATTTGATTATGACAAAAATAATAAGTGCATATGCATGTTATGAATGAATCTTATATATACGTTGAGTTTGTGTATTTCTAAAATAGATAATCATGAATGTCATTTATAATAATATGAAATTTAATACACTATGACAATTTACATCCTGGATCCAGAACATACCTAACTAGTTAGAGATGTACCTCTTTAGCTCCATGTATGTTTCCAGGATGTCTTTTGATCAGCTATTCATCTATTTGATTCCATTGCTCCTGCTCCTCCTAGGATGTGGAGCTATTCCTTTCTTTTTTACGGTTCGCTCTGGCTCCCCTCGGCCTTAGGCTCATCATCCTTTGGCTCCCCCTCGGATGATGAACTATTTCTTTCTTGTTTATCTTGCTTCATACTCTCCTTGCCTTTTCTTGAATGCCTTTTACTCCACCTCTTTCTATGCCTCTTTTTCTCTCCCTTTTTGTCATTAATCATTTGGGAGAGCTGCTCCATATTGGACATAAGCTGCTCCATCAGATAGGAGACGTTATCGACTTCAATCTTGAGTTCTTGTTGGCTTAACTCAAGTTGCATATAGAATGACTGATTCACATTATCAATCTTGTCAGAGAGGTCTTGTAGTTGTTCTTCATTGGCTTTCTGAGCTCGTAGTGCATCTGCCTTCTGATCATTTAAGGCCTTCAGATAGATGTGATCTCTATCTTTGATTTTGAGAGATACATCAGCCATAGTTGCTTGGATTCTATCTTGAACTGAATTATCTCCAGTTGCTGTCACCCTCTTTGATTCTTCATGGATTAAAGATATCTTCTCAATCAGTTCATCAGAGTTTTTCATTAGCTCTTGCTCCATAGAAACTTCGTCATTTGGTTGGGCAGTCTCTTGCTGAACACCAGATTGGACTCTACGATCTTCATCCTTGGACATGTTTTCGAAAGTGTTGACAATCTGAAAGATCGTTGAGTACCAATCCTGGGAGGATGTAGGAATGTCAGATAGTTGTGCTTGGACAGATAGAGACATCTAAATCTGGACTTGATCATCATCAGTGGTAGAGTGAACAGACTCTACTATCAATGTCTTCTCCATATTCCTTTTTCCATCAGAGTTCACTCTAAGATCGTAAGGAATATAATGATTTTCAGCATATCGTTAGATCTTATAGTGGGGCTTGTTGTTGATCATCATGGTTACAAACTTCTTAACCCTGGGGAAATTTTGTGACACCAGTTCCAAATTTGGGCGCGAAAGTAGCACCGGTGAAGTAACTCTCATCTCTCTCACTGTGTGCTTTTAGCCAAGGCATCCATGGAAAGAACCACCTCATCAGATTCAGAATTGTACAGTATAGTTGTGCAATCTAACTCCATATTTTTTTAATTATGAAGAAATTCATCTGTAGTCATCCTTACAACTCGAAGTTGTTCATTTCCATGATTTATCCATCTAGCTGCTGGCTCTGCTGGTGGCTCATCAAAGACTTCCACTACAATTCTTCTGCTAATTCTGGCCGGAGAGAGAACAGGATAGTATTCTAGTTCCTCAGATTCCTGATGTGCAGAATCGGAATCTTTTTCTATCTCTTTCCTTTTTGAGCTTAAATTTTGCTGATTTCTTTCATCAGATTCATCAATGAATTCTTCTGGTTAAATTTCATTTTCAGAACCTTCTTCAGCAGTATCTTCCTTGGATTCATCACTAGTTCCATCTTCAGCACTTTCTTCATCAGATTCATTATCACTTACTTCAATGACTGCAGTATTGTGATCATTTCTCTTGTTAGAGGCAAATTTAGCCAGTAGTCTGTAGCTCTTCCTCCTCCTTGGAGGTTCAGCTATGGGTGAATCAGATTCTTCCTCTTCTTTAGACTCTAAAGCCTTGGAGTTAACAGGCAAGCTTCCTTGATTTTCATCATTGATAGGGGTAGGTGATTCTTTTTTGAATTCATCATCTTTTGAGTCATCATGAGGGCTTATTGGAACACTTGCATTTGGAGATCCAAATGGGTCATTTTGCAGCTTCTCTTCAACTTCAAAGTGAGTACTCTGAGAATTGGCCATATGACTTGAATATTCTTCTTCATCAGTAGAGTTTACATCTTCTTTCATGGATCGGCTCCACCTTCATTGTTGGATCGATCTCAGGGATTCGAGATTGAGATCATCAGCTACCTTTTCTTCTTTTGACTCTACGTTTTCTTCTTTGTTAGATGTGCTTCCTTGGGGAACTGGAACTGATTTCTTCATCCCTTTTGCTTTCTTCTTGGGTGGTTCTTGAAGCAGTCTGTTGCTTCTTCTTCTTTTTGGGTTTTCAACAATTGATCCTGATTTTTCTTCTGCTTCTTGTATTTTTTTATCAGTGGGGACATAGCTTGACGAAGCCTTAACATTCTTCATATTCTTAGGCTTCTTGTTTGCTGGTGTGGCAGTAACTGATGTCGAGTCACCAGACTCAGAGCTTTCTTCCTCCTTTGCCTTTCTCTTCTTTGCAGAGATCTTCTGCCGCTACATTGTAGTTAACCTCTATTCTCCTTTGGTTTTTCTTCCAATTCTGAGCAGTTGTGGAGACATTACCTTGTGAACATTAAGAATTTTGCCATCATCATCCTTGATTTTATTCTTCAACTTTTTCTTCAAGATGATATTTAAGAATCTCCCATGAAAAACCTTTGTGAGTGGTTTTTTAGTTAATCTTTTCTTTTCTTCCTTATCCACCACTTAGACATATGATCGAAGCGGGGATGACTCAAAGTTGATGTGTTCCTTCATGACTATGGCGAGACATGATCTTGATTGTTGGTCAATCACAGATATCATATGCGGTGTCTTTGCATAAGATACATTTCCCCATGATTTTAGCAAGGAACTCGAATTCTTCAGGAAATTCTTTTTTCTTCATGTCCTTCAGACTAGGGTTTCTTCTGTACTGCATAATCTTCTTAGCTTTTTCTGTTTCGATCTCCTCCAAGCTTTTCAGATTTCGGTTAGGAAGGCCTAAGCATTGATTGATGTCAGAAGAGTTTAGCTTCAGAATATGACCCTTAACCTTGGTGGAGAGGATTCTAGAATTTATGGTTACGTTTGAATGAAACTCCTTGACCAGGTCACCATATATTCGTGTGTTATCCTTAAGACATTCTGAGAACCCGGCCTTCCACACAAGTTCAAGAATATCCCTGAACTTCTTCTCGAATTTTCTGAATGTCTTGGTTCCTAGCTGAATGCCAGTGATTACTCGCCAATCTGCCATTTGAGGAGTTCGAAGAATATGGGTGTTGGTTTTAGGAAGGCTTGTAAGAGATAGTTGACTGTGATTTAGATAAGGATTTAGAGGGTTAATGGATTCAGGAAGTGAACAGGCTTTTAGGGTTTAAAAATGAGAGGGAAGAAGTTTTGATAGTTTCTAACAACTGTTTGTAGATTTTGAATTTATCTTAAAGCGTTTTTTCTATCCTCAAGCAACGTGATGTGTCACCCAGTCATTGGTTGCACGATACCCAGTAACAAGCTGTAACTCCCCAGTAACTTGTCAGTTAGCTGTCTCTTTTTGAAGCGTGGATGTTTGATTGACGTGGATTGACCTTTGACTTCTTGAGTTCGTAGAGTAGCATGATAGGACAGCTATTGACTCTACGTTTTTCTTTGTTGACTCAACGATCAATTCTCTGAAAGATGTTGCAGTGGATGGTTTTGACATTACTTCTCATTTTGAACCTCCACGCCTCATCCTTTGTTGTGCTTTATGAAGCCTTGGGCACTTTCCTTGATGAGACATCTTTCCAACCAGCATTCGAGCTTGTCTTCCCTCGTTTTGAATGATTGAGCAATTTTCCCGTTCTTCCAACTCCTCATAAGTTAAGAGTAGCCTCTTATAGGATTGCGATCGTCGAGTGCGCTTCTACGATCGGTTGAGGTTGCACTTCTGATCGTGGAGTTCTCTTCAACCTCTACTCTACGATCGTTGGTGACTTGGTCCTTGAGATGAACTTGATTAAGTAATTCTTACGGGTTAAGGTAGCTCACGAAGGGCCGACCTCTTAGAGTGAGCTAAGGGTTAGGTTTGTCCACGAGGCGCTTTCGGATGAAGTACTTTAGAAGTGATTTGCTTTGGCGATATCTCATTTAACCTTTTACGGTGGTGAGGTCCTTTACCAACTTTAGACAATTGCATTTCTTTGTAATCGTGGTGTCCTTACGCTTTATTCCACTACGATCGGATGTTTGATCATAGGCTCTCCATGGTTTTTGAGTTGGGTGGCTGAAAAGTTATCAGTAGTACGTTTTGAAATATTCCTCTTGACTATGGATCTTCATTTTGGTTCATCATCACCACAAAGTTTTGGGACTCTGTGGTATGGTATCTTTGTTTTATAGTATATCTCGGTATTGTTGTTCCTTAACATATCTTGCTCCCCATGGTTGATCATTGTCTTCTCGGATAGATGTGATTCCCTTTCTTTTATGTGTTAGAAGAAAAGCGACCTTGCATATCTCCTTACGATTTGGAATCACCAAATCTTCTTATATCGTAGAAATGGGCATCTTCAAGGTTGACCATTTTATGATCCTTTGACAGCACTACGACCGTAGTCTTCTTTTACAGTTTGTACTTGTGGAGTTCTGCTCTCGTAATGAGTTCCTAATGTTTGATGCTCGATAGTCCTCTAATGTGAGCTTCCTTGAGAACAAGTTTTGCTTGCTTGAGCATCTAAGACTTACTCTCTGGTTGAGTGGCATGCTTTCATATAAAGGTTTGCAGCCATTTGAGCTTTATTTAGATTAGCTCAGCAGGTCTTCAAGGGCAGGCTTTGACATGTAGGAGGTTTGTCAGAATTATTTTTGAACAGTCCTAAGCCTTCTGCTGGTTAACTCTTCTTGACTGAAGTCTTTGGCTTTAGCATTTCTTAGTGTGGTCAGATAGACCAAGTACCTGCAGGTTATTCATTTCTAATTTTTGGTACCCATGGTTAAATGGGTCCTGCTAGGTTAGTTTACCAAACCCTATTTCTCATATTTGAGTAAACATCATGTTGACCACTATCAGTCGTATTTATGCATATACTTCATTTAGATAATATATTTTGAGATGCATGGTGGTGAGTGTGAGAGAAATTTGTTATTTTAATAAAACACTCTTTTCCTTGATGGTTTCATCATATGCTACGTTATGATCACAGAGTTTAAATGTTCACAAAGTGAGAATCAGCTCTACGATTTATTAGCATCTGGTTGATTCATGGAGGTGGTCAGTTTCTATGAATCTTCAAGATTCTCTTGTAGATCTGATCATACTCTATGTCTCATTAAACACTTAGATCGTAGGATGTACGAAGCACATTTACCCATCAACAAAGATTACTTCACATTCAATTGACCTGTGAGGTTCTTAAAACCATTTCAGGTCTCTTTCAAGCTATCATCTTCAACCTAAAACTTGGATGGAGAGAAAGTTTATAGACATTTGAGTTTCCATTATCAGTGTACTTTCTCTCTTCACCTTTTAGATAGATTATGAATACTTGAAGGAAAAGCTGTTATAGTTCATAAGTAAGGTGCAAATATGATGCTCATATCTATATTAGTGAGGAACCATACCTTTTTCTTCATTAGTTCTTAATGATCATTTATCTTAGATATTACGAGTTTAGGCATTGATGTGCATGTTTTTTTTATTTGCTTGACGAAACTAGTTGCTCGGTTGATCTTGATCAATCGATCGTGGTCTTGAAGATACAAGCTAAGAGAGTGTCGGCATTTCTAATTCTTGTGACATCCTTGAGTTCACAAGGTGAAATCTGCAGAGTTGGTTGGACACATGTTTGAGAAGTTCTTCTTTCTTCTGCGGATAAGCATTACTTAGCATGTATGGCCTTTTCATCTTTTGAGGTGGTGGATGTTTGAATCTTTTACATTGATGTCTCTTGAGCTTTTTAGCTTTGGTCTCTAGACTACAAGATTGATTGCATGAGCAAGGATTGGTCTTGTTGATATGGCAATCAAGAAACGAGGACCAATCTGAAAGCGACTTCGGTGTATATGCACATTTACCTGTACACAAAATTTCCAATGTGTGAGCTCATCTGCATATCACAAGTGACTTACTACTAAACTAAGTTTAGAATAATGTTTGTGTCTAGGATCAGACTCAAAGTGATTAGCTTTTGAATATAGTATGAAAACCTGCTCTGATACCAATAATTAGTTCTTAGTAGGCACAATAGATCTAGAAGAGGGGTTGAATAGATCCTTTTACTTTCAAATACTTTTCTGGTTTATTTTGTATTGCTAATAATTTAGCATGTGACAAACATAAGAATCTTTTCAAGCACAGCAGAATAAGTAAAAGATCCCCTTCATTGATATATTCATAATCATACATACATTGTTCGTAGAGTTAGTTCAGTGGTAAGCAGTTAAAACATACATAGCAGTTATAGCAGTTAATGTATATAATGTAAATGACATAAAGTAAAAGGCACAAGGGGTTTTAAGTGGTTCAGAGACTCAAACTCCTAATCCACTCTTCTACTTTCAACTAGCAGGATTTCCACTAAGGAAGGGTAGCACCCTGAATCACTAAGATTCCTTTGAGGCCAACTGACCTTGGGACTTGATTCACTAAGAACTCTTGAGGCGGTGACCTTGGAACTTCTCTAGTTCCCTAGGAACTCTTCAACCCCAGCAAGCTTGGAACTTCATTTAGTCTCTCCGGACAAGGACCCCTCAAGCCCTAACTTCTTGTTGTTGAGTTTGTTGTTGTTGTTGTTGGTGCTGAGCTGCTAAGATGTTATTAAGCTCTGAACATCTTTTGTACTTAGCAGCTTAGTATGATCCTCTTTGCTTTCAGCTTCGAGTCCGGACCACATCTTCTTTTTTGCAGCTGATCTTTTCTCTTTTCTGCTCATCTTCATCTGGTATCAGCTGTGCACCATCACCATCTGGGTTTGCTAAGTCTCTGTGCTTTTAGTAGACTTTGTCTGGCACTTAGCAAACCCTGAACCCTTCTTGAATACTTTACAGACATGGTTCTGCACTTGTTCACTTTCAATTTTGGTTCATGGCGATTCGTAGAGTGGCTCTCTTGATCTTCCTTGTACTCAGCCACTTTCCTGAATGCTATCTTCTTGGCCTTCTCGGCTTTTAGCTTGGTTGCCATCTTTAGTGGCATTCTCATCTTTGTTGAGTGGAGCTTTGATCTGTTTGAGTCCTTCTTTAAAGCTGCTTCACTTCCACCTTGGTAGTCTCACTATCACTGAGACTTGTTCTATTGATCTTTGGTGGAACTCGTAGAGTCAACAATAGCATTCACCAACTCAACGATTCTGCAACTTTACAATCATCAGTAACTCTTGATCTTTGAAGCTCTGTTTATTTATACTACTTCCTAATCTTCCCGTTGGAAAGTAGTCGTTGAAGGTTATTCAAATTACTTCGCAGATCTAGAGTTATTTGGTGCAGACTGCAGATGTGACATGACATCTTTTTCTGACTTTCTAACACTGCAGTCTACTGTTTCACCTACCCTGTCAGATATGTCACTTTGATATCTTGGGCAAGTCAGAGACTTTATTTCACCCTTCTGATTTCTCGATCAGAGGTTGTCCTTGCATCGATGCTCTCAATAAGCTTTTGTCCGAATATTACCTTTCAGATTGAACCGTTGCCAATGCTTGATCTTGATTTATTCGAACTCTACGTTTCTGATGCATGTCTTCATGGACTGATCGTAGTGTCTTGTTGACGAGTAGAAGCAACACTACTACTGATCTTGAGGAGTGTTCACTTGATCTTTAGTGTAGAACACCTCTTTGTTCTCTAGTGCTGATGCTTGACACTTCTATTTATCTTAAGCTGTTCTCGGAACATCGATGGCTTGACTTCTTGCTCTGGCCCTTACGAATAATAAGACACTTGATTTGTGGCATGTCATTTCGCTTTCTCCTTGTGATCTCCGTTCACTTATCATGATGGGTGACCCAATGCTTAATCACTTTAGCCTTGTTATTGAGGAGGTGACCCGGTATCTTTGTGTATACTCCATCGGTTTCTTCTTTGTTTGGCAAACACTACGATTACGATTACTTTCGGGATCGTTGTCATCTTCTTCTTGTGACTACTACATATATTTGACTTTCCTTAGTCATTCTTGAAGTCTTCTTATGATCATCTTGTGGAAGACTTAATTTTTTATTTATAAATTAAATTTATACTGAACGTTTTTATTTATTAGTCACAACATATAAATCAACTTCTATTTTAATTTATAAGTCATTTAATTTTCCGAACAGACCTTTAATCAAAATAAGTGTATCTTCTTGTATACCCCTTCATTTTTTTTAATTGACATTTAACGTGATAATACAAAAAAAAAAAAATCTAATATATTATATTCAAGATAAAATATTTTGAAAAGATAAAAGAAGCGAAATATATTTTTATATTTAGAATAATTGTGAGAGAAATTAAAAATTAAGTAATTAATGTTTATTTAAAATTTACAAAAATAATAAAAAGATAAAAATTCATTAGATGTATACCCATTAACGTTTTTTTCTCCTTACAATAATAATATTTTCATATAGTAGTATTTTTAAAGCTCAAAAGGCGTAGCAAATGAATTTTCATAATCAAATATACAATAATAATATTACTAAATTTACATTTATGATGATGGAAAATTAAAATATTCAATCAAGCATCACATAAACAAGTAACCAAACTTTATATAAAATTAAATATATAAGGAAAAACTATATATACACATTTGTGTAGTACACTGTAAGACCCCAAGTGTGACGCCCCCAAAACAGGTATACATCACCCATTTTGAGTCGTCAAATACATGGTACATAAATCAAATACAAACTTAATTATACAACAATCGTGTAAAATACGACAAAACATAGCTGAGAGTTTAAACAAGAATATTGTCATATAGACAATATCCACACTCAATGGTGTCCTCATTACAATTATTATCACATTATTCCGTAGAATAGTGAGGACTACTAAAGCCATTTATCCAGGACCATCACTCCATTTTCAGGACTCGTCCCGACCTATATTCTCATTTCAAGAAGAGAACAATGAAAGAAAGGGTGAGCTCAACTAGCCCAGTAAGAAATATTATGACTAAGATAATGTAGAATAAATTATCCTTAGCCTTCAACAGTATAACAACTGATAGAATACAATAGACATCAAGTTTTAGATCAACAACTACAGCGGAAATAAGCAATCCATTAGAAGAGTCAAGTAGAGCATAAAATCTACTATCTTCTATGATTTAAAAAGTTTTTCATCAACTTTATATTTGAGACTCGACAATAAATAAAATCGAATCATCCCTGCACCATGGCCAAGGATATTCATGTAATCATCAATGGTCATGATTATACCGAATAATCCCTAGTCATAATCATACCAACAACTGACATGCCACTGAGGACTTTGCCCACATCATTCGTCACATTACGGTCATGATTATACCGAATAATCCACGGTCATAATCATACCAAGTCCATCATCATGCACGTAAGCGAAGATGACTTTAATCATGATATAAGCATGAGGATGATGACAATGACATAATAATTCAATAAAACAAGTTCAAGGATAAATTTTAAAGATTTATAATTTAATTTATCCGTAAATCAATAACGTCCAAATTGTCGACATGATCTTTGCTTTGTAGGGTAAAATTCAAGAATAATATTCATGTACCAAAAATAATTTGGACAAAAAAAAAATATTTTTTGGGTGAATAGTACTTCGGGAATAGTACCCCGTGAATAGTACCCCGACACGAAAAGTGTCCCTAATATCCGAGTGAATGATACTAGGGTGAATATTAATCGGGTGAATAGTAACTCGTGAATAGTACTCCGGCACGAAAAGTTCCCCGAATACCCGAGTGAATAATACTAGAGTGAATAGTAATCGGGTGAATAGTAACCCATGAATAGTAACTCGTAAAAGAAAAATATCAAAGAAAATGATATTCCATGACAAGTACAAAAGAAATGATATCTCATACAAGTATAATAGAATATTCGAAACTGCAAATAGATTTTCACCCGCCATGCAGTAATCCACGTAGACAGATCATTTCCATAATTTAATAAAGAATGAATACGAAAGGTCATTCACCATGCATGCGGTAATCCACATAGGCAGGTTATTCCAATGAATAATAAAGAATGGAATAATGAAGAATTCACCGGGCATGCGATAGCCCGCATGCAGACGGAGTTATTCAACATAATAATAAAGAATGGAACCGGTGTCATACGCGTAATTCGCACAGACAAGATATTCCACGGAGTAATAATAAAGAATAAAATAACAATAGAATTCACGGGCATGCGATAAGCCCGCACAGATAGGTTATTCCAATAGAATAATAAAGAATGGAACCGGTCATGCGTAATCCTTGCAGATGCAGGATATTCCAATGAGAATAATAAAGAATGGAATAACAATCGAATTCACAAGGCATGCGATAGATCCCTTGCGAGATAGGTTATTCCAGCAGATTAATAAAGAATGGAATAACAAAAAGAATTTCACCATGTATTCGATTGCTTGTAGACAAGTTATTCCAACATAATAATAAAGAATGGAATAACAATAGCTCTCTTCATGAATCTGAAAGAAATAATACCACTTACCTCAAAAAGAAGACTAGATCTTTGGAATAGTGAGGGTGTGAAACTTTCTTCTTCTTTTTTTCTCTATAATTTTTTCTCTATAATAATTGCTCTATAGCTTAAGTGAATTGGTGAGAAATGAAGGAAGAATGAGCTTCTATTTATAGGAAAATATAGTTTCGATAATTGCACATTTTGGGGCTCGAAATATTACAGCACAATACCCTCCTCTTTTCCTTCATTTTTAATTTAGTCCTGCAAGTATTATCAAACTTGCACCACCTCCCCTAATAGTAAATCATGTGAATCAATAGTAAATCATGTGAATCAATAGTTCTAGACATATGTGAAAATTCAAATTACAGTATAGTACCTCCATCTATACCTCTATTTTTAACTTAGTCATGCAAGTATTATCAATCTTGCACCAACTCCCCTAATAGTAAATGAATGTGAATCAATAGTACACACATGTGAACAAATAGTTATAATCATGTGAATCAATAGCAATTAATTGCTCATTTATCTGGTTAATTACCCGATTGGTCAATATAACCTCCAGACATCAATTATTATCGAAATAAATGTCGATTTCCACTAACACTAATAATACCAACACAATGGAACTATCAATTTCATCTTTAATCAACACGAACTTATTCATCATTAATATTATAATTCCTGATATTTAACAACGAGGTTGTTCGAGGAAAGAGGGGCTTTCAGATAAAGATTTCTCCTTATTGTAGCATGATTAGGTGACCAAACCTCTCCTTGTGCAGAACTTCTAGACATTGTCGATATTGTAAATAATAATATGAATAACTTTAGTCTCGATTATTGATTTAATAATATAACATATTATGCACGGATGATCTTATGACAATAATTGAATCAATAATATGAGAGATATGATGCAACAATCCTTTGTAGCAATAATTGAGTATAAGCGGTGACTTCTCACGTAAGCATCGATAATCAATCTTTGTGTCTTCTTTATGAAACCCAGCGTATTCTTGTACTTTTACTACTAGGAGGTAGTTCAGCGGTTTAACGGTAACACTTTTCATAGTTATTTTTATAAAATGATAATTCTGTCATTTTCTAACTACGACAATACTTAGTTGTAGGGTCCACCAATGATTTGTGTCGTAAATGCGAATATTTCCGACAAAAAAGAATATTCCCAGACCAAAGGAATATTTTATAACAACTTACATACTTTTTGCAAAATTTATAAATATTACTCACAACTATAACATTATATCAAATCCACACCATAATATTCAAAAAAATATTTCGAGAATTTTAAATCTTTATTCATAAAATTTGGGGTCTCACACCAACTTTTATGAATAAAGATAAATTTTTCTCTAAATATCATTTTGAATAATTATGGTGTGTATTTGTTATAATACTAAAGTTGTGGGTAATATTTATAAATTTTGCAAAGTAAGCAAGTTGTTATAAAATATTCGTTTATCGAAGTATATTCGCTTTACGAGAGAATATTCAGACGCGGCCTGACAATTATAGTGGACTTCACAACGAAATTACTGTCGAAGTTAGAAAACGAATAAAATATCTTTTTATAAAAATAACGGCGAAAGTTTTACCTTTAACTGTTGAAATATTTGGTGCTAAAAGTACAGTAATACATGTGGTTGCATAGTAGCACACGGTATTTGATGCTTACGTGAGAAGTTACTAGTTATACTCAATTATACTACGATAATCGTATAGTATCTCACATTATTGATTCTATTATTGTCATAGTATCATTTGCACAATATTTTATATTATTAAATCAATAATTGAGACGACAAAATTATTCATATTATTATTTGCATTATTGACGATGTCTAAAAAGTTCTGTCGACGAAAGGAATTTGGTCACCTAATTGCGCGCCAATAGGGATAAATTCTTATCGAAAAGCCCCATCTTTCCTGGGAATGATCTGGTTGTTAATATTACAAGTTATATTATTAATGAATAATTGTTGTTTAAAAATATGTTTTGTGAAGCCAAGTGAATTGAGATAAATAGAGAGGATTTTTATGAAGTATTTGTTGTAAGTTTGGCGTATTATTTGGACCCTCCACTTACTCATTTTTTAAAATAATCAATAGGAAGTTATAAATTATATATGCATGAGTGTGTGTGTGTGTGTGTGTGTGTGTGTGTGTCGTGTGTGTGAGTCTGTGTGTGTGTGTAGTGAATGAAAAGTGGTGGTGGTGGAAAAGTGATAGTATTGTGAAAGTGATGGGTGGATGAGCAAGTGGTGGTCGGTGATGTTGATATATATATATAGGGATGTCATCCGTGACAAACGGTTGCCATGAGTACTATTCTGCAACCGAGCTCATCACCGTTGATCTTTGCAATGAAAGGCTCAGATTAAATATAAAAAAGGCCCTGCCACTACAGCCCGTAGTGGCAGTCAATCTGTTCAAAATTTAATTTAAATAATGAAAAGTTACAGATTTACCCCAAATTTAATGTTAAAAAATGTATACTCCCTGCAGCTACAGGCTCATGCGGCAGGCATCCTTTGTAAGACCCCAATTTTTTATAAATAAAATTAAATTTTCTCTAATTATTATTTTGTATAATAAGGTGTTAATTTGATATAATGCTTTGGTTATGGGTGAAATGTGCAAATTTTACAAATAAGCAAGTGGTTATAAAATATTCATTGTTGTCAGAGAATATTCATTTGGTCGTAGAATATTCTTGTTGTCGGAGAATATTCGTACGACGGTGCAGCCATTATGGGCCCCATAACAGAATAACTGTCGGATGAAGAAAATGACAAGTATGAGTTTTTTTTATAAATAACGACAAAGTTGTTACCGTTAACACTGTTGGAATACCCGGTGGGTAAAGTAAAGTAATATGCGTTGTTGACAAGAAGGGCACGGTATTACGATGATATTTTGAATTATTGATTCTTACGTAAGAAGGCACTACTCAATAATTGTTACAATAATTACTGTTCAATATTTTATTTTTATTGATTCAATAATTACTACGTCGATATTTTATATTATTGTTGTTTCAATAATTATCACTACACAGTATTTCCCATTATCAGATCAATAATTCATATTATTTGAATAATATTATTAGATAGCATTATTGGCAATGTCTAAGGAAGTTCTGTCTAGGAAAGGAGTTTGGTCACCTAATTATGCCCCAGTAAGGAGAAATCCTTATCGGAAAGCCCCCTTTTGGTTGTTGTGGAATAATGCTGATTTTGGTGAGCCCCACTTGTGGTGGCTGATATTTTGGTCAAGAAGGTGTGCGTAGAAATTTTTGTAAAATAATATTTTATTAATTTAGTCTGCTTTGGCGTTCTAGCATTATCCTATAAATAGGGTGCTTAGGTTAGAATTGAAAATCACACCAGAATCAGAAGTTTTCTCTCTATATAATATCGAGCGTATTTTTGTGAGTATTTAGATACTTTGAGAGTTTCTATTCAGTACAAGTTTTCTTCAGCATTATATCCGATATTTCAGCCAGAAGTATTATTCTTTTGAGGTAAGGGATGTTATTTTCTTCGTAAATGATGTTATTTCTTTCAATATCATTATACCAAAATATTGGTATGAATTTTATTGTGAAATTTCTACCTTTTTGTGTTGAGATTACTATTCACGTTTATGACACTATTCACGTATATGGCACTATTCACGTATATGACACTATTCACGTATACGGTACTATTCACGAGTTCACGAAGTATAATTTTTCTTGTGGAATTTCTACCTTTTTGTGCCGGGGTTACTATTTATGTATACGACACTATTCACAAATACAATACTATTCACAAAAAAATTAAATTTTCTTTTCTTTGTCCAAGTTATCTATTATGGATAATATCTTTGATTGTATCCATGTTTTGATCTTCATTCTTGAATTTTGCTTCACAATTGATTATTATGGAGTATTTTTGAACTTGGATAAACTAAAGTACGAATCTCTAATCTTTGATCTTTTATCTCACTGGATTCATTTTCTTTAAGATATTTTTCATCATCCTCAGTCTTAAATGGTGATACTTGATGAATATCTTCGGCCTGTAGTGCAAGGATGAATGGTTACTTGATGAATATCTTTGGCCTGTAGTGCAAAGATGAATGATTACCTGATGAATATCTTTGGCCCGTAGTGCAAAGATGGGACGGTGTTGAGATGAACATGATTAATTGGTGATCTGAATGAATATCTTTGGCCCGTAGAGCAAAGATGAATATTTGATTCAAGATGTATATTAATTGATGTTACAGGGATAAAATATTGATGATGGACTTTTAAATTCATAGACGATAGTAGATTTCATTCTCTACTTAACTCTTTTAATAACTTGCTATTTCCTCTGCAGTTGTTGATCTAAAACTTGTTGTCTATTATATTCCATTAGATTTTTTCCTTTTAAAGACTAAGGATAATTTGTTGTATATTATCTTAGTCATAATATTCTTTACTTGGCTAGTTGATCTCACCCTTTTCCTTTTTGTTCTATTTTTCTTCTTAGAAGACGAGAATATAGCGGGAACTAATCGGGGTATGGAGTGATGGTTCAAGACAGTTGTTTTAGTAGTCCTCACTATTTTGTAAAATAGTGTATCAATAATTGTAATGAGGACTTATTTGATTTTGGATATTGTCTAGAAGATAATATTTGTATTTAAACTAACAATTTATATGTTGTCGTATTTTGCGCGACAATTGTATTAATGAAGTTGTAGTTTTTTCTGTACCATGTATTTGGCGACTCAAAATGGGCGGTGTATACTTATTTTGAGGGCGTCACATCCTTTGACTAACACAGCACGTCACGGATAACAAAACGACACGAAAGCTAAAACTGACACACAACACGGAAGCCAAAATGACAGAGCACGGAATTTCACACCTTGCCGCTACAGCAGGCTCCACCCCTTTTTGATCCTCTGCCGCTTGTCTCCCTCTCAAAAGCTTGCTCTCTTCCTTTTCTTGCGCTCTGACTATTCCTCCATTTGCTAAATCGGCTTCCATTCAAGCAAAGAAGCAGCATTTTAGCGTAAGAGAAAACTTGTAAGAAATTCACCATTAGTAAAAATTTGCAAGCAACCGGATCATCTACAAATTTTTCACGAGTAAAATATTATTTTGGTAAGATTTATTTTTCAAATATTATAATTATTTTTTTAAAATGTATGTATAAAAATAAAAGCTTAAACTTTTAAGAAAAATTATCAATTATTACTATGTCTACATATATACGCATGTGAATTTAAAATTTGTTTTTGTGATTTATGTGTTTGGGTAATTATATAACTATGTGGTGAAGTAGTTATTATAATTTTGACGGATGATTAAATTATTTGCTTAATATTTGTAATGGAGTATTGTTTTATTTTATTATGAATGTTTATTTTGATAAAATATAGTGAGTTATTTTATTATGAATGTCTACTAATAACGATTAATGTAAGACCCCGAATTTTGTGAATAAAGATTAATTTTTTCAAAATATTTTTTTTAGTATTATAGTGTGGATTTGATATAATGTTATAGTTGTGGGTAGTATTTATAAATTTTGTAAAGTATGCAAGTTGTCATAAAATATTCGATTGGTCGAGGAATATTAGTTTTAACAGGGAATATTCGTATGACAGCACAATCATTGGTGGACCCCACAACGAAATTATTGTCGAAATCAGAAAACGACAAAAATATCTTTTTAAAAAAATAACGGCGGAAGTTTTACCGTTAAACTGTTGAAATACCTGGTGGTAAAAAATGCGATGTCTGGCGTGGTTGCATAGTAGCACACGGTATTGATTATTGATGCTTACGTGAGAAGTCACTCAGTTATACTCAATTATTGCTACAGTAATTGCTGCATAGTATCTCGCGTTATTTGATTTAATTATTATCAATATTTTTATATATTATTAAATTAATAATTGAGACGATACAGTTATTCATATTATTATTTGTAATATTGACGATGTCTAGAAAGGTCTGTCAAGGAGAGGTTTGGTTACCTAATTGCGCGCCAATAGGGAAAAATCCTTATTGGAAAGCCCCATTTTTTCTGGGAACGATCTGGTTGTTAAATATTGTGAATAATAATAATGATGAATAAATGTTATTAAAAATATTGAGGGGATTTTTATGAAGTATTTGATGAAATTTTACTTATTTTATGGACCCCTATTTACCCATTTTTTAAAATAATCGATAGAAAATTATTTAATATAATAAAGGTGGGGCCACATATAGGGGCCACATGTGGGGCCCACATGTGAGACCCTAAATTTTATGAATAAAGATCTAAATTTCTCAAAATATTTTTTTAAATATTATGGTGTGGATTTGATATAATGTTATAGTTGTGGGTAATATTTATAAATTTTGCAAAGTATGCAAGTTGTTATATAATATTCAATTGGTCGGGGAATATTCTTTTTGTCGGGGAATATCCGTACGATGGCACAATCATTGGTGGACCCCACAACGGAAGTATTGTCATAGTTAGAAAACGACAGAATTTTCTTTTTATCAAAATAACGATGAAAGTGTTACTGTGAGACCCCAAATTTTATGAAATGAAAGTATTCAATTTTCTTATAATTATTCTATTTAGTAAATGGTTAAATTGATAAAGGTTAAAGTTAAGGGTGATATTTAAAAATTTTGCAAAGTATGCAAGTTGTTATAAAATATTCGATTGGTCGGGGAATATTCATTTTCACAGAGAATATTCGTTCGACGGCATAATCATTGGTGGAACCCCCAATGAAAGTATTGTCGTATTTAGAAAATGACATATTTATCTTTTATTAAAAATAACGGCGAAAGTGTTACCGTTAAAACTATTGACCTGTAAGACCCCGAAATTTTTTAAATAAAAAGGAATTTCCTTTATTTTGAAATAGTAAGGGTTGATTTGATTAATGTGGATAGTTAAGGGTTAAATATGCAAATATTTCAAAATAAGCAAGTGGTTATAAAATATTCATTGTTGTCGGGGAATATTCGTTTGGTCGTGGAATATTAAATGCTTTGTAGAATAATATTAAATGCGCGAAGTATGACCATGTATGGGCCCCATAACTGAAAGCGATTGGATGAAGAAAATGACAAATATAAGTTGTTTTTAAATAATGGGCGTAGTTGTTGTTAATTATCATTGGAATACCGGTGGTTAAAACACACTTATACGCGTTGTTGAGCAAGTAGC
The DNA here is from genome assembly GCA_020205615.1 of Panax quinquefolius. Taxonomy (NCBI): domain Eukaryota; kingdom Viridiplantae; phylum Streptophyta; class Magnoliopsida; order Apiales; family Araliaceae; genus Panax; species Panax quinquefolius. Next base: position 128,118,851 of record CM035161.1, read on the forward strand.
ACGCAGATTGCACCAATTATTGATTCTTATTAGAAGAAGCCTTTACTCAATAATGGTTATGTAATTCATTATTCAAGATTTTATTGAGTTAATAATTCTTTGCGTTGATATTTTATATTATTGTTGTTTTGATAATTGTCATTACACAAGTATCTTTCATTATCGAAGCAATAATTCATATTATCCGAATAATATTATTAGATAACATTATTGGCAATGTCTAGAAAGTTACATCTAGGAGAGGTTTGGTAATCTAATTCAGCGTCGAAGAAGAAGAAATTCTTATTGGAAAGCCCCTCTTTCACAGGAGGCACTGGTTGTCAATATTGTGATTACGTAATATTATTTGTGAATAATTAATTATTGATTTATATGATGAGGAAAATATTGATTTTATGTGGATATAGATGGAGAAAATTTTTAAAATGACAATTGTTGAAAATTAATATTTTATCTTTTACGATAAAATAATTCATTTAAATATATTATTTTAATAATATATTAGCGGTGATATTTTACAATGAATGTGGGATATATGAGTATATGAGGAGGAAGAGTATTTTGTGGCATTAAATATTTAACACATATTTTGTGTGTTGGTGGACACAATTATTGAGAAATTTGATTATAGCGCGTAAAATCGCTTGGTTGTGGATTTCGGTCGATTTTGTTTGGAATTTGGAAAAACTTTCTTCTGCAAAGTTGTAGAGAATTGAATTTCCTATAAAAACTCATGAGATTCGAATTTTCTGATGAAAGGGCTATTTATTATGAATTATTGAAGTTAGAAAGCTCAAAATAATTGATTTTGGGAGTTTAAATTATTTTGTTAAGAAAAACGTTTTTGTATTTTTTGGACATCATTAACATGTGTGGCTGGTGTTTTGACCAAAAGGTGGGCTAAGGAAAATTTGTATAATTATATTAATATTATATTAAATTTTTACGCTTTGGTGTTCTAAGCATTTTCCTATAAATAGGGTCTTGGGTTAGAATTGAAAAATCACCGTAAACCGAAGTTTTCTCTATTTCTCTCTCGATATTTTGAGCGTATTCTTGTGAGTATTTTGAGTATACTTTGAGTATTGCTAGGCCAATTGCAAAGTTCCTTCAAAGATTATACTTAGATTCTAAATGTAAATCTTGATCTTTCGAGGTAAAGGATATTATTTTTTTGTAATGATATTATTTCTTCAATATCATTATCTTTGAAATGTTGATCTGAAGTTTTTATCAAATTTGGAACTTTTTCATGTCTGGGGTTCTTATTCATGAGTTACTATTCACGAGTTCTTATTCATGAGTTACTATTCACGATTCTTATTCACGAGTACTATTCAACGTAAGCGTGAAGATGTTTTTGTGGAATTTCTATCTTTTGGTGTGGAGTTACTATTCACGATATTCGACACTATTCACGATATCTGACTATTCATTATCTGGTACTATTCTCAGAAAAATAAAATTTCTTCTTTTCGTCAAAACATCTATTACGGATACTAACTTTCGATTGTATCCATGTTTTGATCATTCTTGAATTTTACACCACTATGATTATTTTTGAGGTATTTTTGGGCGTGGATAAAACCAAGTACGAATCCTTAATCCTTAATCCTTGTCATTTTGTTTCTTTGGATTCGTTTCTTTAAAATATTTTTCATCATCCTCGGTCTTAAATGATGATATTATTGAATATCTTTGGCTTTTGTAGTCTGAAGATGAATGATTTGAAGAATATCTTTGGCTGTGTAGTAAAGATGAATGATTTTGAAGAATATCTTTGGCTTTGTAGTGCAAAGATGAGCAGGTGTTGAGATGAACATGACCGATTGATTAATATCTTTGGCACTGTAGTGCAAAGATGAGCAGTGTTTAAATGAACATGATTAAGTGATGAATATCTTTGGCACGTAGTACAAAGATGAATATTTGATTCAGGATGTATATTGATTGATGTTACAGGATAAAATATTGATGATGAATTTGTTAAATTCATAGATTATAGTAGATTTCATTCTCTACATAACTCTTACATGAATTATTATTTCATTGCGAATATTGATGCGAAACTTATTTCTATCATGTATTCTATGATTTTTCCTGTTGAAGACTAAGGATAATTTGTTGTATATTATCTTAGTCATAATATTCTTTCTTGGGCTAGTTGAGCTCACCCTTTTCCTTGTTGTTCCATTTTTCTTCTCGGGAGGCGAGAATGTAGCGAGTATCTTAGTCGGGGTATGGAATGAAGATTCTAGAGAGAGTTGTTTAGTAGTCCTCACCATTTTGTAAAATAATGAATCAATAATGTGATGAGGATTTATTTGAGTATAGATATTGTCTAAAAGATAATATTTGTATTCAAACTCACTGCTTTTCTTGTTGTAATAATAAAGTTGTAGTTGTTTACGTACCATGTATTTGGCGACTCGAGAATGGGTGTTGTGTATACCTATTTTGGGGGCGTCACGGTTAATATCGAGCTTAGGGATATGATCTCTGGCGGAGATCGGGGAATAGAACTAGGAGGGGAGAGACGAGTAAATCCTTCGCTAGTGTGTCCTACCTAAGCTTATTTGTTAGTTGGTCAGTATATAGGGATATTATGTGATATATTGATTTCCTTAATTAACCCTTATTTTATGATGATTTGAGAATGTCGTGAGAATATTAATAGTGGAGTAAATGAGACCGTGGAGATGCCTGTACTCACCAACGAGGAGAACGTGCAACAGGCTGGCAATGTTCCTCCTGTGAACAACACCACTGAGCAGATGATGAACGAGGGGATGTTTAGAAGCTTTTTGCAGTTCATGCAAAATCAGACGAGGGAGACTCGTGTTCAAATTCTGGGAGGAAATGATAGCAATTCACGAGTGGTCGGCCCAAGCAGATTCAAAGAGTTGGGACCACTGAGTGCGGGGAAGCGGATCCGATTAAAAGGCGGAGGCGTGGGTCAAACAAATTACCAAGATATTAGATGTCTTGGGATGCGGAGAGAACAGAAGTTCCATTCGCCACCTTTATGTTCCGTGGCGGAGAGCGATTCTTGGTGGGAATCAAGCGTACCCACTCATTTGCACTTTCAAGATCGTCATGGGAGACGTTTCAGAAGCAGATTCAATGACAAGTACTTCCACGAAAGTATTCGCGTCATATGAAGGAAGTGGAGTTTATTAGACTAGAAGCGAGAATAACATGGCGGTGTCCCGATGCGGCGAAGTTATGCGGAGTTATCGAGTTTGCACCTCATTTGGTGGAGAATGAGGCATTATGACGCGGATGTTTACGAGAGGTTTGAAACCCGACATACGTCGATATCTCATTTCTCATAAATTTTCTCTCTATTCGGATGTTGTCAGCGAGGCTCGATTGTTAGGCGAGATAACGAGTACGTTCAACCGGGGACCATGCTTGAGGATCATATCAAGAAGATAGCGATCATCGAATAATGATAACCGGCGGAGAAAGAAGAATACTGAGACAAAGGCGGTAACCACTACGGTGGTAATCGTGGCCATGAAAATAGAAGAAGCGAGTTGGGAGGAGATTTTAAAAGAGGAGATTCAACAACGACCATGTGAAGGCGTCGGCGCTATATAGCAACTAGTTTTAAGGGAGGAGAAGCGACCACCGATCGTATGTTACAAATGCGGGAAAGAGGACATATCAGCCCAAAGCGCCCTAGCAGTTTAAGGTATGCTATAGTTGTGGAAAGGAATGACATATCGCTCGAGATTATACGGTAGCGAAACCTAGTTCAATGAGGGACGGTGACTCAAAAGATCGTCCGAGAAAAGTCAAAGTCAACGATTCCGGAAGAAGCGTTTGTCGTAATGGGGTCAAAATGCAAGGAAACGACGAAGTTAGTACGGGTTAGTCAATTATAAATTCTTGCGAAGTATATACCTTACTAGATATCGGTTCTACCCATTCTTTTATCTCTCTTACTTGCGCTCAACGTTTAAACTTGACTCAGGGAGAAATTAGACTTTGACTATCTGTGGAAACTCCGTTGGGAGAAACTTTCATCACATCCACTTTGTTTATAAATCTTGCTTGATTCAGGGTTGGCACTATCACATTACTGTTAACCTTATTTCTATAGAGATATTTGTTTTTGATGTGATTTTAAGGTTAACTACTCATCACGCGAAGAAATTGATTATTTTCGTAAGGTTGTTAGTTTTCATATTCCTAAGCAACTTTGTTATTCAATTCAAACAATCAAACCATTGTAGTCAAAAATTTTCATATCAAGCCATGAAGTCATTCGTTTATTACGGATGTCAAATTTTCTTAGTCCGTGTTATGGATTTGAATAAAGACACGTCGATTTGAATAATATTCCTGTTGTTATTGATTTTTCCCGGCGTATTTTACGAAGAATTTCTTGGCTTACTCCCAAAGATCGATATTAAATTTTGTATCGACTTTGAACCCGGTACAAAACTCATTTCTAAAATCTCATATCGAATGGCTCTATTGAACTTGAGAGTTAAAAATTCAACTATAGAATTTGGTACCGAGCCTTTATCTTGTGACTTCCTTTGTGGAATTCACTAAGCGGAACTCTCTGTGGGGGACGTCATATTAGATGCGATAGTAAAGCGATAGGTGTCATTGTGACGTCTTATCAAGATTGGGATATGAGTCGCGATTGAGAGCAACCTAAGTCGATGAATCGAAATACGTAGCTTTTTAAGCTTAGTTGGTTATTATCGGAGATTCGTTGAAGGATATTCTCGAATCGCTATTAGTTAACTTAGTGACTCGAAAAGATACAAAATTCATATGGAAGCGAGGAATGCGAGAAGATTTTCCAAGAACAAGAGGAGACTCATTTCAAAGCGTATATTCTAACCATGCCATCTGGAAAAGCGAGCGTGGTAGGCGTAGCGTTGAGTAGAAGATCATATCACGGAGCAGAGTGCGATGATGTCAAGTATACGATAGAGCCAACTTTAATAGAAAAAGTTAAGGTTGCTCAAGCCACCGACCCGGGAAATGATGCGGAAGAAAGTACAAGAAGGAGCTATTAGGAGCGAGAATTGATGAAGAAGGAATACTTGAGTCCACTCTAGACTTTGTGTTCCTAACGACTCGATTTGAAGAACAAGATTATGATGGAGGCACACAATACACCATTTGCAATCCATCTCGGAGTACCAAAATGTATTATGATCTTGACATACATTTTGGTGGAGCAATATGAGAGAGAGAGATCGCGTAGTTTATCTCGATGTGTTTAACTTACTTAGCGTGTAAAGGCGGAGCATCTTGTACCTAAGGGTCCGTTGCAACCACTTGAGATTTTGAAATGGAAGTGGGAACACATTACCACGAATTTCGTTACTAATCTTTCCAAGGTTTCTCAAGGCATCAATGCTATTTGGGTTATTGTTGATAGATTAACCAAGTCCGCTCATTTTTTACCGACCGATCGAGAGACTTATTCCTTGAACGTCTTTTCGTAGTATGCGTAAATGAGATTGTGAGATTGCATGGCATGCCGGTATCCATAGTTTTAGATCGTGACCCAAGATTCACTTCATGATTTTGGGTTAGTTTCAGAAAAGCTATGGGCACGAATTTACGATTTAGTTTGGCATACCATCCTCAAGCGGATGGGCAATCGAAAAGGACTACTCAAACTCTTGAAGATATATTAAAACTCGTGTCCTAGATTTCAAAGGAAGTTGGGATAAGTACTTGCCATTGGTGGAATTCTCATACAACAATAGTTATTAAACAAATATAGGCATGGTTCCATTCGAAGCATTATATGGGACGAAAATGTCGTTCTCGATATGTTGGGATGAGGTGGGTGAAGCAACATTGTTGGGACGAGGGAGTTAATACGTATGACTAATGATTCGACAACGTATATAAACGGCACAAGATCGACAAAAGAGTTATGCGAATCTTCATCGAAAGGGCGTGGAATTTAGTGTGGGGATCATGTATTGTTGCGAGTTGCTCCATGGAAGGAGTTACAAGATTTGGGAGAGGAAAGCTCAATCCACGATTTATCGGTCCATTTCAAATTCTTGACCGAGTAGGAAATGTAGCCTATAGACTTGCGTTACCTCTGAAAGTATGTCTCGTGTTCATAATGTGTTTCACATATCGTACTTCAGTAAATATGTGAAAGACCGAACCACGTTATTGAGTTAGAACAGGGACGAGATAGTAGAAGACTTAACGTATGAGGAGGTACTGTCAAGATTTTGGATAGGAAGGAACATGTCCTACGCATGAAAGGTTATACCACAAGTTAAAGTTTTGTGGAGGAATCATGCTATAGAGAAATGGCTGGGAATTGGAAGCGAAAATGAAAGCGAGGTATCCTCACCTTTTTGAAACACTGTGTACGTGACGTCAATTTCGAGGACGAAATTTCATAAGGAGGGAGGTTGTAAGACCGAAATTTTTTAAATAAAAAGGAATTTCCTTTATTTTGAAATAGTAAGGGTTGATTTGATTAATGTGGATAGTTAAGGGTTAAATATGCAAATATTTCAAAATAAGCAAGTGGTTATAAAATATTCATTGTTGTTTCGGAGAATATTCGTTTGGTCGTGGAATATTCAGATCGGGAGAATATTAAATGCGACGGTAGCGACGACCATGTGGGCCCCATAACTGAAAGCGATTGGATGAAGAAAAGCGACAAATATAAGTTGTTTTTAAATAATGGCGTAGTTATTTTGAGTTAATCTTGTTGGAATACCCGGTGGTTAAAAACACTTATATCGCGTTGTTGAGCAGTAGCACTGCGGTATTGCACCAATTATTGATTCTTACGAAAGAAGGCACTACTCAATAATGGTTCTGATAATTCTTATTCGATATTTTATTGAGTTAATAATTCTTTGCGTTGATATTTTATATTCTTTGTTGTTTGATAATTGTCATTACACGGTATCTTTCATTATCGAAGCAATAATTCATATTATCTGAATAATATTATTAGATAACATTATTGGCAATGTCTAGAAAGTTACATCTCAAGGAGAGGTTTGGTCATCTAATTGCGGCATGATGAAGAAATTCTTATTGGAAAGCCCCTCTTTCACAGGAAGGCGCACTGGTTGTCAATATTGTGATTACGTAATATTATTTGTGAATAATTAATTATTGATTTATATGATGAGGAAAATATTGATTTTATGTGGATATAGATGGAGAAAATTTTAAAATGACAATTGTTGAAAATTAATATTTTATCTTTTTTACGATAAAATAATTCATTTAAATATATTATTTTAATAATATATTAATGGTGATATTTTTACAATGAATGTGGGATATATGAGTATATGAGGAGGAAGAGTATTTTTGTGGCATTAAATGTTTAACACATATTTTTGTGTGTTGGTGGACACAATTATTAATAGAAATTTGATTATACTTTGTAAAATCGCTTGGTTTGTGGATTTCGGTCGATTTTGTTTGGAATTTGGAAAAACTTTCTTCTGCAAAGTTGTAGAGAATTGAATTTCCTATAAAAACTCATGAGATTCGAATTTTCTGATGAAAGGGCTATTTATTATGAATTATTGAAGTTAGAAGCTCTCGAAATAATTGATTTTGGGAGTTTAAATTATTTTTGTTAAGAAAAACGTTTTTTGTATTTTTTGGACATCATTAACATGTGTGGCTGGTGTTTTGACCAAAAGGTGGGCTAAGGAAAATTTGTATAATTATATTAATATTATATTAAATTTTACGCTTTGGTGTTCTAAGCATTTTCCTATAAATAGGGTCTTAGGTTAGAATTGAAAATCACAATTAAACCGAAGTTTTCTCTCTATTTCTCTCGATATTTTGAGCGTATTCTTGTGAGTATTTTGAGTATACTTTGAGTATTGCTAGGCGGTGCAAGTTCCCTTCAAAGACTATATACTAGTATTATTACAAGTAAATCACCGATCTTCGAGGTAAGGGATATTATTTTTTTGTAATGATATTATTTCTTCAATATCATTATCTTTGAAATGTTGATCTGAAGTTTTATCAAATTTGGAACTTTTTCATGTCGGGTTACTATTCATGAGTTCTTATTCACATGAGTTCTTATTCATGAGTTACTTATTCAAAGTCTTATTCATGGTAAGCGTGAAGATGTTTTTTGTGGAATTTCTATCTTTTGGTGTGAGTTACTATTCACGTATCTTAAGACTATTCACGATATCTGACACTATTCACGATATCTGTACTATTCATAGAAAAATAAAATTTCTTCTTTTCGTCCAAAACATCTATTACGGATACTAACTCGATTGTATCCATGTTTTGATCATTCTTGAATTTTACACCACTATGATTATTTTTGAGGTATTTTTGGGCGTGGATAAAACCAAGTACGAATCCTTAATCCTTAATCCTTGTCATTTTGTTTCCTTTGGATTCGTTTCTTTAAAATATTTTCATCATCCTCGGTCTTAAATGATGATATTATTGAATATCTTTGGCACGTAGTGCAGATGAATGATTTCGAAGAATATCTTTGGCTTTGTAGTGCAAAGATGAATGATTTCTGAAGAATATCTTTGGCCCAGTGGTCAAAGATGAGCAGTGTTGAGATGAACATACTTACCGATTGATTAATATCTTTGGCACTGTAGTGCAAAGATGAGCAGTGTTTAAATGAACATGACGGTGATGAATATCTTTGGCTGTAGTGCAAAGATGAATATTTGATTCGGATGTATATTGATTGATGTTCTGAGGATAAAATATTGATGATGAATTTATTAAATTCATAGATTATAGTAGATTTCATTCTCTACGTAACTCTTCTATGAATTATTATTTCAGCTGCGAATATTGATCACGAAACTTGTTGTACTATTGTATTACATCAGATTTTTTCCTGTTGAAGACTAAGGATAATTTGTTGTATATTATCTTAGTCATAATATTCTTTCTTGGGCTAGTTGAGCTCACCCTTTTCCTTGTTGTTCCATTTTTTCTTCTAGGGAGGCGAGAATGTAGCAGTACTTAGTCGGGGTATGGAATGAAGATTTAGAGAGAGTTGTTTAGTAGTCCTCACCATTTTGTAAAATAATGAATCAATAATGTGATGAGGATTTATTTGAGTATAGATATTGTCTAGAAGATAATATTTGTATTCAAACTCACAGTTTCTTGTTGTAATAATAAAGTTGTAGTTGTTTCTGTACCATGTATTTGGCGACTCAGAATGGGTGTTGTGTATACCTATTTTGGGGGCGTCACATGACCTACCTGGTAGTAAAAGTACAGTAATACGCGTGGTTGCATAGTAGCACACGGTATTAATTATTGATGCTTAAGTGAGAAGTCACTCAGTTATACTTAATTATTGCTATAGTAATTGTTGCATAATATCTCTCATATTATTGATTCAATTATTGTCACAGTATCATCTACATAATATTTATTATTATTAAATCAATAATTGAGACGACAAAGTTATTCATATTATTATTTGCAATATTGACAATGTCTAGAAGTTCTGTCAAGGAGAGGTTTGGTCACCTAATTGCGCGTTAATAAGGAGAAATCCTTATCGGAAAGCCCCCTCTTTCTGGGAACGACCTGGTTGTTAAATATTATGAGTTATAATATTTATGATGAATAAGTTCGTGTTGATTAAAGATGAAATTGATAGTTTCATTGTGTTGGGATTATTAGTGTTAGTGGAAATTGACATCTATTCTGATAATAATTGATGTCTGGAGGTTATATTGACCAATCGGGTAATTAACCGAATAAATGAGCAATTAATTGCTATTAATTCACATTCTTATAACTATGTGTTCACATGTGTGTACTATTGATTCACATGATTTACTATCAGGGGAGGTGGTACAAGTTTGATAATACTTGCATGACTAAATTAAAAATGAAGTAAAAGATGAAGGTATTATCTTTGTAATATTTTGAGCCCCAAAATGTGCAATTATGAAAACTATATTTTCTATAAATGAAGCTCATTCCTTCATTATTTCTCACCAATTCACTAAGTCTCACAAGGGCAATTATTATAGAGAAATTATAGAGAGAGAAGCTATAGAGAGAAATAAGAAGAGAAGTCTGCTACCTCACTATTCCAGTATCCAGTCTTCTTCTGAGGTAAGGGATATTATTATTATAGTAAGGGGTATTATTCTTTCGTATTCATTCCTTATTATTATGTTGGAATAACCTGTCTATGCGAAATACTGCATACATGGTGAAATTCTTCTATTATTCCATTCTTTATTATTTTGTTAGAATATCTTGTCTGTGCGAATTACGCATGACCTGGTTCCATTCTTTATTATTCATTGGAATATCCGATGCATGCAAGGATTACGCATGACTCGGTTCTATTCTTTATTATTCATTGGGAATAACACGTCATGCGGTCTATCGCATGCATGGTGAATTCTTCTACTATTCCATTCATTATTATTCTGTTGGAATAACCTATCTATGTGGATTACCGCATGCATGGTGAATGATCCTTTGTATTCATATGAATAATATTTTTATTCAAAAGGGGTTTCTGCCAAGGGTAGTTTCGTAATTTTTCTGACCCTCAAAAATTCTGGAAAAATTTGAAATGATAATTTGATGAGTTTTCTAGATTGTGTCCAAAAATGGAGATTTTTGGATGCACAGATTAAGATTTATGAATTTTATGGGAAAAGACTATTTTAAAAGTAAACCCTTATAACTCCTTGTGGTTAACTCCAAAATTGATGAAATTTTTATTGGGAGTACATGTATATAACAGGAGTATACCCTGTAAATTTTAGAAATTTTGGACAAAAGTACAATTTATGATAAATGTCTAAATATTCAGAAGTTTTGGCCATTTGAAAAATAGTAAATGAATTTTAGAAATTACGAGAAAAATATATGTTCAATATGAGACTATATTCTATTAAATCCCAGAAAAAAAATATTTTTTGGACTGATTTGGTATTTTTCATGAAAATGAACTAGTTATGACTAAATGAATTAAATATGTTATGTGAAATAACAAAATTGGAAAATAGAATTTTATGGCTTAGGAATCCTATATAGGGTATATCTGGAATATTTTGATGAGGATTTGATCATTGGTGATGAAATCTTATGAGTATGACATTTTTGAATGATTAAATGCATTATTTGGTAAAGTGTAAACAATTTAAATAAATTGTTTATAAGTTTAAGAAGTGATTAAATTATTGTTATAATATTAATAATATTAGATTATGAGTTTATTAAGTGATTGATAATATTTGGATAAATTTAAAGTCTTTAATATTTATCCTTGATTTCGTTTGATTAATGCTTATATCATTGTCATCATCCTCATGCTTATATTATGATGAAAGTCATCTTTGGCTTACGTGCAAAGATGGACTGTTGATTATTGGTTTTTCAGTTGTATATCTTTGGCTTACGTGCAAAGATGGACTGTTGATTATTGGTTTTACAGTTATATATCTTTGGCTTACGTGCAAAAATGAACTATTGATTGATGAGTATCTTTGGCTTATGTGCATAGATGAACTGTTTATTGGTATGATTATGATCAGGGATCATTCAGTATAATCATGACCCGTAATGTTATAAATGATGTGGTAAAAGTCCTCATTGGCCCGTAGTGCATTGATGGACAGTTATTGGTATGATAATAATCATGGATTATTCTTCGGTATAATCATGACCATTGATGATTACATGAATATCCTTGGTAGTAGTCTTGAGGATGATTCGATGATGTGGATTATTTATTAAGTCGAGTCTCTTGATAAAATATTGATTATACACTTTTAATTAAGTAAAAGATAGTAGATATCATGATCTACTTGACTCTTCTAAAATATGATTTGTATATCTTTACTTTGTAGTGCAAAGATAAATTGTTAATAAATATCTTTGGCCGTAGTGCAAAGATGAATCTATTAGTATGATTATGAGCAGAAATTGTGATTTGATATAACCATAAATTTTGATGTTTCGGGTGAAGATAGGTGATGAAAATTATCTCTTCGTCACAGTGCTAAGAGAATTTAGAATCACAATTATGATTATGAGTTATTCACATGATTTTGGACAGGAATTGTTGATTGATGTTATAGGGATAAAACATTGTTGGTGGACTTTTAACATGGAGAAGATAATAGATCCTATGGTCTAAATCTCTTATTTATTACTGATAAAGGCTATTGATGATGTATATTATCTTTAGTCATGATATTCTCTACTGGGCTAGTTGTGCTCACCCTTTTTGCTTCACAATTCCTTTCAGGTAATAAGAGTATAGCTGGGTCGAGCGGGGGTAACAGGAGAATAGAACGGTGGTCTATAGCTGTTGAGGTTCTCCCTAAATAGTATGGAAATAATTTTATTGAGAACTTTAGATAAGTGTGTGTCGTATTGTATACGCTATGGATATTTAATTTTGGTGAACCGAATAGGGTGAGGTGAACCCAACTTTAGAAGGGTGTTTTACCACTATCATACAAGATGTCTAATGACATACAACCTCGTGTTATCATAAGACAGGGTTGTACACATCCACTTGCTGAGTATATCTACGAGCACTACCTATATAATCTTGGAGTTTATTTGAAATATAATTCTCACTTAGAGACAACGGAGATAATTATATGGCAAAAGAAGACTCACCATTGGAAATAAGATGATAGCAATCTTCTTGTTTTTCTTTGGGGACTATTGGGTCAACCAAGGATAATTCTGTGGTCATATGATATCTATCATAACCTGTACGCATGGCCTCCCCGTATACGAAGGTTTCTTGAGCACTTCCCAAAGATTTTAATTTCTAAAACAGTTATTGACTGTACTTTTATGTAAGGTACCATTGTAAGGTTGTGGTCAAAGCACCATGAGAGTTACATACTTTTATATTAAAACTCACAGTTTAATTGTGGTTGTAAGACCCAAACTTTTATGAATAAAGATGAATTTTCAATAAATATCATTTTTGAATATTATGGAGTAAATTTGATATAATGTTATAGTTGTGGGTAATATTTAGAAATTTTGAAAAGTATGCAATTTGCTATATAATATTCGATTGGTGGAGGAATATTCGTTTTAACAGGAATATTTAAATGACCAAGATAATCATTGGTGGACCCCACAACGGAATTATTGTCGGATTGAGAAAATGACAAAAATATTTTTATGAAAATAACGGCAGAAGTTTTACCATTAACTGTTGAAACACCCAGAGTTAAAAGTATAGTAATACGCGTGGATGCATAGTAGCACACAGTATTGATTATTGATGCTTACGTGAGAAGTCACTCAATTTTATTCAATTATTGCTACAATAATTGTTGCATAGTATCTCACGTTATTTGATTAAATTATTGTCGATATTTTATATATTATTAAATCAATAATTGAGATAACAAAGTTATTAATATTATTATTTGCAATATTAACGCGATGTCTGAAGTTCATCGAGGAGAGGTTTGGTCACGTAATTGCGCGCCAATAGAGAGAAATCCTTATTGGAAAGCCCACTCTTTACTGGGAACGACCTAGTCGATTAATATTGTGAATTATAATAATGATGATAAATATTGTTAAATATATTGAGGTGTCTTTTTATGAAGTCACGGAAGTTTATATATATATATATATTATATAAATTTGGTTTTATTAGTATTATTAATGTAATAAAATAGAAAAGCTTTTTATATAAAAAGCAGAATACTTTTATAAATTATTTATTTTATTGTATAATAATTAGAATATAATATATTTTATTATGCATAGTGTTTTGTATAGTAAAATCTTTTTATTATCATAGAATACTTTTATAAAGTTATTTGTTTTATTAGAATATAATATATTTTATTATGCATAGTGTTTTGCATAAGTACTAAAGATAGTGTTTCAGATAGTAAAATCTTTTATATAAAACATAATACTTTTATAAAGTTAATTATTTTATTAGATTTTAAATAATATATATATATATATATATATATATATTTTATATTATATTTTATTGCATAGTATCCTTTCTATTTTCCTATAAATAGGATACTTAGTTAGAATTGAAATCACACCGTAAATTCGAGAGAATTCTCTTCTATAATCTTGAGTATTTCTTTAGAGTTTTAAGAAGTTTTGAGCATAGTGCAAGTTTTCTTCAAGTATATCCCCGCCCTACCCGTCGGAGTACTCTTCTTTATAAGGTAAGGGGTATTATTTCTTTCATATTCATGAAGAGAACTTCTTTTATTCCATTCTTTATTATTCTCATTGGAATAACTTTGTATATCAAATACCGCATACATGGTAAAATTCTTACATTATTCCATTCCTTATTATTTTCTTTGGAATAACTTTTGTATGGCAACCGCATACATGGTGAAATTCTTTCATTATTCCATTCTTTATTATTTTGTTGGAATATCACATGCATGCAAGTATTACGCATTGACACCGGTTCCATTATTTATCATTACTGTTGGAATAACTTTATGCATGCGATTCATCGCACGTACCGGTGAAGTCTTTTGTTATTCCATTCTCTATTATTCAATTGGAATATCCTCGGTACGTGCTTTACGCATGACTGGTTCCATTATTTATTATTCATTGGAATATCACATGCGTGCGCTTAGGTATGACTGGTTCCATTATTTATTATTCATTGGAATAACTCGCTTTCATGCGGTCTATCGCATGCATGGTGAATTCTTCTGTTATTCCATTCTTTATTATTCTGTTGGAATAACCTATCTATGTGGATTACCACATGCATGGTGAATGACCCTTCGTATTCATTTCTTATTAAATTGTAGAAATGATCTATCTACGTGGATTACCGCATGACGGGTGAAAATCCATTGCAGTTTCATATATTCTATGATACTCATTTGGATAAAATTTTGGCTTCTATACTCCATGAAATTAGTGGAATATCCTTGATATTCAAGGCTTCATCCAAAGATATCTTTTATGGAAATATTTTTCTGAGCAGTCTTGAATTTTACTCCACAAAGCAGTATCATGTTGACAATTTGGACATTATTGAGTTCAGGATAAATTAACTTATAAATCTTTAAAATTTATTCTTGAACTTGTTTTATTGAATTATTATGTTATTGTCATCATCCTCATGTTTATATTGTGATGAAAGTCATCTTTGGCTTACGTGCATAGATGGGCTTGGTATGATTATGATCAGGGATTATTTGGTATAATCATGACCTGTAATGTTATAAATGATGTGGTAAAAGTCCTCAGTGGCCTGTAGTGTATTGACGAACAGTTTTTGGTATAATTATGACCAGGGATTATCCGGTAACCATTGATAATTTAATGAATATCCTTGGCGCGTAAATTAGGGATGACTCGATGATGTGGTTTATTTATTAAGCTGAGTCTCAGCGATAAAAAATGATGAAAACATTTTAAATCATAGAAGATAGTAGATATCATGCTCTACTTGACTCTTCTAATGGATTACTTATTCCGCGGCAGTTAAACTTGATGTATATTGTATTTTATCAGTTTAACATTATTGAAGACTAATGATAATTTATTCTGCATTATCTTAGTCATAATATTTCTTACTGGGCTAGTTGAGCTCACCCCTTTCATTCATTTTGTTCTCTTGAGGAAATGAGAGCGTGGCGGGACTAGTCGGGGAGCGGAGTGATGGTCAGATGATAGTATTAGTAGTCCTCACTATTACATTAAATAGTGTGACAATAAATGTATTGAGGACTCCTTTGAGTGTGGATATTGTCTAGATGACAATATTCTAATTAAAACTCTCAATTTATGTTTTGTCGTATTTTACACGCATTGTTGTATAATTAGTTTGTATTTATATTCAAGATTCAGATGTATCGGCGACCCAAGATGGGTGATGTATACCTATTTTGGGGCGCCACGCGGTCGATTCTCGCATTTACGATAGTTCAACAGTTGTATAAATGAAGTTTGTATTTGGTTTTTATAGTATGATATCTGGCGACTCGAGAATGGGTCGTGTGTAGATCTATTTTGGGGCCTCACAAATGGTATCGAGCTTAGGGATATGGTCATTTGGCGGAGATATTAGTCTAGAACTAGGAGGGGAGAGACGAGTAATATACTTCGCTAGGGTGTGACTTACCTAAGCTGAAATTATTTATTTGATAAGTTGACAAATTATGATCTGTCAATTAACCTTTGTTTTGAAGATATATTTTCTAGAATGATATCTGAAATACAGGAGATGAGTAATAGAAAAATCATGATACAGAGGATATAACCGGGAAGGTACAACCCAAAAATAAAACAAGGTATTCTCATCTCTTCGAACTACCAGGTACGTAAATTTCGAGAGCGAAATTTCATAAGGAGGGGAGATTGTAAGACCCCGAATTTTACGAAATAAAAGTATTCAATTTTTATAATTATTATTCTATTTAGTAAATGGTTAAATTGATAAAAGTACAATAATACGCGTGGTTGCATAGTAGCACATGGTATTAATTATTGATGCTTATATGAGAAGTCACTCAGTTATACTTAATTATTGCTGCATCATATCACTCATATTATTGATTCAATTATTGTCACAGTATTATCTGCATAATATTTTATATATTATTAAATCAATAATTGAGACGACAAAGTTATTCATATTATTATTTGCAATATTGGCAATGTCTAGAAGTTCTGTCAAGGAGAGGTTTGGTCACCTAATTGCGCACCAATAAGGAGAAATCCTTATCGGAAAGCCCCCTCTTTCCTAGGAATGATCTGATTGTTAAATATTGTGAGTTATAATATTAATGATGAATGTTATTAAAAATCGAATTTGAGTTCGGAGTTGAATTTGGAGACGCGAACGTGATATTTGAGTCCGAACGATGAAATTAGTAGAAATAGACTATAAACACAAAATTTCTTGGGGTTGACTTTTGGTAAAAAAAATCAGCAGTTGACTTTTTGGAAAAGTCAAACTTCGAAATTTCAAAAATGAAATTTTTGATAAAAATATTTCCATTGTGTTGGGATTGTTAGTGTTAGTGGAAATCGATATTAATTGATGTCTGGAAGTTATACTGACCAGTCAGGTAATTAATCGGATAAATGAGCAATTAATTGCTATTAATTCACATGATTATAACTATTTGTTCACATGTGTGTACTATTGATTCAAATTCTTGTACTGTAAGACCCCAACTTTTTGAATAAAGATGAATTTTCTATAAATATCATTTTTTAAATATTAAGGTATGAATTTGAAATAATGTTATAGTTGTGGGTAGTATTTATAAATTCTGCAAAGTATGCAAGTTGTTATATTATATTCGATTGGTCGGGGAATATTCGGTTTAGCAGGGAATATTCGTACAACGGCTCAATCATTGGTGGACCCCACAACAGAATTATTGTCGGATTAAGAAAACGACAAAAATAATTTTATAAAAATAACTGCGAAAGTTTTACCATTAATACTGTTGAACTACTCGGTAGTAAAAGTACAGCAATACGCGTAGTTACATAGTAACCGGTATTGATTATTGATGCTTACGTGAGAAGTCACTCAGTTTTGTTCAATTATTGCTATAGTAATTGTTGCATAGTATCTCACGTTATTTGATTCAATTATTGTCGATATTTTATATATTATTAAATTAAAATGACAGAGTTATTAATATTATAAATTGTAATATTAACGATGTCTAGAAGTTCTGCCAAGGAGAGGTTTGGTCACCTAATTGCGCGTCAATAGGGAGAAATCCTTATTGGAAAGCCCCCTCTTTCCTGGGAACGACCTGGTCGATTAATATTGTGAATTATAATAATGATGATAAATGTTGTTAAAAATATTGAGGAGATTTTTATGAAGTGTTGGTTGTATTTATGGACCTCCCATTTACCCATTTTTTAAATAATCGGTAGGAAGTTATTCAAGATATATATAGTGGTACCCACCTATGATTATGAGATGTGGGGGAGGGAACAACACGTGGGACCCACGTTGGAAGAAAAAAATGAGGGGAGAGGAATCTTGCAAAAAATTAATTCACGGGTGGGTGGATGTTTTCAATTAAACATGTGTTATTGTATATATATGTATTATATTATTAATTTGGTTGATATCAAGCATTCATTATTGCATCAGTCATTGAAAATTAAGCAAAGCATCCATTATTGCATCAGTCAGTGAAATAATTAAGCATCCGTGAATTATTTTTCTAAATAGTACCTCTTCTATTCTCCTATAAATGAAGCTCATTCCTTCATTATTTCTTACGAATTCACCGAAACCCGTAGAGAGAAATTATAGAAACTATAGAAAAGTATTCGCTACTTCCTACTCTTATATTCGGTTCCTTTTTACTGTAAGGGTGTTATTTCTTTTGTATTCAAGAAGAGAACTTACATTATTCCATTTATTTATTATTCATTGAATAACCTATATACGCCGTGCTACCCTATACTTGGTGACTTTCTTCTATTATTCTATCTTTATTATTCGCTTTAATATCCTGTTTTATGCGCTTTTACGTGGGACCAGTTCCATTATTTATTATTTCGTCTTTATTATTCGTTTTAATATCTCACCTCGCGGCGCTTTTCTGGCTGGACACGGGTTCCATTATTTATTATTCCGTACTTATTATTCTCGTTGGAACATCCCGCCGGTGCGTAATTTCACCGACTTTGGTTAAATTATTATTATTCATTGGAATAACTTTTGTCTATCTACGGAAATCTGCGCACGCGTGATGATTTCTTTTGTTATTCCATTCGTTATTATACTCAGTTGGTTAAAATTTTGACTTCTATACTCCATGAAATTAGTGGAATATCCTTGATATTTGCGCTTCATCCAGTATTTTTCATGATAATATTCTTCTGAGCATTCTTGAATTTTTCTCTACAAAGCAGTATCATATTGACAATTTGGACGTTATTAGTTCCTGAATAAATTAATTCGTGAACTTGTTTTATTGAATTCTTATATCATTGTTATCATCCTCACGTTTATATTTTTTTTTGAAAGTCATCTGTGGCCTGTAGTGCATAGATGGACTTGGTATGATTATGACATTGAGGATTATTCGGTGTAATCATAATCGTAATATTACAAATGATGTGATAAAAGTCCTCATTGCTTTGTAGTGCATTGATGGGATGCCGATTGTTGGCATGATCATGACCATTGATGAATACACGAATATCCTTGGCCCGTAGTGCATGGATAATTTGTGGTCGTGATCTGATGAATATCCTTGGTCGTAGAAAAGGTGGATGATGTGGATTATTTAATAAAAGTCGAGTCTCGTGATAAAAGTGATGAAAAATATTTTTAAATCATAAAAGATAGTAGATTTTATTCTCTACTTGACTCTTTTAATGGATTGCTTATTTCGCTGCAGTTAAACTTGATGTCTATTGAATATTATCAGTTTAACATTGTTGAAGACTAATGATAATTTATTCTGCATTATATTAGTCATAATATTTCTTACTGGGCTAGTTGAACTGACCCTTTCTTTCACTGTTCTCTTCAGGAAATGAGAACGTAGCTGGGATGAGTTGGGGAACGGAGTAATGGTCCGGATGATAGTGTTAGCTAGTAGTCCTCACTATTCTTTTAAATAGTGTGACAATAAATGTAATGAGGACTTATTCTGAGAGTGGATATTGTCTAGAAGATAGTATTTGTATTTAAACTCACAGCTCTCTTGTTGTATAGTTAAGATTGTATTTATATTCTGTACCACGTATTTGGCGACTCAGAATAGGTGATGTATACCTATTTTGGGGGCGTCACATGTACTATTAGGGGAGTTGGTGAAAGATTGATAATACTTGCATGACTAAGTTAAAAATGGAGGTATAGATGGAGGTACGATACTGTAATTCGTATTTTCACATGATTATAACTATTGATTCACATGATTGAACTATTGATTCACATGATTGAACTATTGATTCACATTATTTACTATTAGGGGAGGTGGTGCAAGTTTGATAATACTTGCAGGACTAAATTAAAAATGAAGAAAAAGAGGGAGGTATTATACTGTAATATTTCGAGCCCCAAAACGTGCAATTATCGAAACTATATTTTTCTATAAATAGAAGTTCATTCTTCCTTCATTTCTCACCAATTCACTAAAGCTATAGAGCAATTATTATAGAGAGAAATTATAGAGAGAAAGAAGAAGAGAAGTCTACTACCTCACTATTCCAGTATCCAGTTTTCTTCTGAGGTAAGGGATATTATTATTATAGTAAGGGGTATTATTCTTTCATATTCATTCCTTATTATTATGTTGGAATAACCTGTCTATGCGAAGTACAGCATACATGGTGAAATTCTTCTATTATTCCACTCTTTATTATTCTGTTGGAATATCATGTCTGTGCGGATTACGCATGACCTAGTTCCATTCTTTATTATTATGTTGGAATATCCTGTCTGTGCGGATTACGTATGACCTGGTTCCATTCTTTATTATTCTGTTGGGAGTAACCTGTTTATGCGGTCTATCGCATGCATGGTGAATTCTTCTGCTATTCCATTCCTTATTATTCTGTTGGAATAACCTGTCTATATGTATTACCGCATGCATGGTGAATGATCCTTTGTATTCATATGAATAGTATTTTTATTCAAAAGGGGTTTCTGCCAGGGGCAGTTTTGTAATTTTTCTGACACTCAAAAATTCTGAAAAAATTTGAAATGTTAATTTGATGAGTTTTTTAGATTGTGTCAAAAAATGGCGATTTTTGGATGCATAGATTAAGAATTATGGATTTTATGGGAAAAGACTATTTTAAAAGTAAACCCTTATAACTCTCGTGGTTAACTCCAAAATTGGTGAAATTTTTATTGGGAGATACATGTATATAACAGAGTATACCTCAGTAAATTTTGGAATTTTGGACAAAAGTACAATTTATGATAAATGTCTAAATATTCGTAAGTTTTGGCCATTTGAAAATAGTAAATGAATTTTAGAAATTCGAGAAAAATATATGTTCAATATGAGACTATATTCTATTAAATCCCGGAAAAAAATATTTTTGGACTGATTTGGTATTTTCATAAAAATAAACTAGTTATGAGTAAATGAATTAAATATGTTATGTGAAATAACAAAATTGAAAAATAGGATTTTATGGCTTGGGAATCCTATATAGGGTATACGCAGATTTTGATGAGGATTTGATCATTGGTGATGAAATCTTTTGAATATGACATTTTTGAATGATTAAATGCATTATTTGGTAAAGTATAAATAATTAAAATAAATTATTTATAAGTTTAAGAAGTGATTAAAATATTGTTATAATATTAATAATATTAGATTATGAGTTTATTAAGTGATTGATAATATTTGGATAAATTTAAAGTCTTTAATATTTATCCTTGATTTCGTTTGATTAATGCTTATATCATTGTCATCATCCTCATGCTTATATTATGATGAAAGTCATCTTTGGCTTACGTGCAAAGATGGACTGTTGATTATTGGTTTTACAGTTGTATATCTTTGGCTTACATGCAAAGATGGATTGTTGATTATTGGTTTTATAGTTGTATATCTTTGGCTTACGTGCAAAGATGAACTATTGATTGATGAGTATCTTTGGCTTATGTGCATAGATGAACTGTTTATTGGTATGATTATGACTAGGGATCATTCGGTATAATCATGACCCGTAATGTTATAGATGATGTGGTAAAAGTCCTCATTATTGATTCAGTGCATTGATGGACAGTTATTGGTATGATTATAACCATGGATTATTCGGTATAATCATGACCATTGATGATTAAATGAATATCATTGGCCGTAGTGCAGAGATGATTTGATGATGTGGATTATTTATTAAGCTGAGTCTCAGCGATAAAATATTGATTATACACTTTTAATTCGTAAAAGATAGTAGATATCATGCTCTACTTGACTCTTCTAAAATACGGTTGTATGTCTTTGGCCCAGAAAGTGCATGATGAATTGTTAATGAATATCTTTGGTCGTAGTGTAAAGATGGATCTATTAGTATGATTATGAGCAGGAATTGTGATTTGGTATAACCATGATTTTTGATGTTTCGGTGAAGATAGGTGATGAAAATTATCTTCATCACAGGTGCGAAGAGGAATTTAGAATCGCAATTATGATTATGAAGTTATTCACATGATTGTGATGCGGAATTATTGATTGATGTTACAGGATAAAACATTGTTGGTGGACTTTTAACATGGAGAAGATAATAGACCCACTATGGTCTATTTGACTTTTCTAATGGATCGCTCAATTCTGTTACTGCAACTATGGTTGAAAAGTTTTATCATCTACCATATGTTCTAAATCTACGATTTATTCTTGATAAAGGCTATTGATGATGTAAATTATCTTTAGTCATGATATTCTCTCTTGGGCTAGTTATGCTCACCCTTTTGCTTCACAATTCCTTCTGTGTAATAAGAGTGTAGGTATTTGGAGTCGGGGGGTAATGAGGAGAATAGAACGGTGGTGTATAGCTGTTGAGGTTCTCCCTAAATAGTATGGAAATAATTTTATTGAGAATTTTAGATAAGTGTGTCGTATTGTATACATCATTGGATATTTAATTTTGGTTAACCGAATAGGGTGAGGTGAACCCAACTTTGAAAGGGTGTTTTACCACTATCATACAAGATGTCTAATGACATACAACCTCGTGTTATCATAAGACAGGGTTGTACACATTCACTTGCTGAGTATATCTACGAGCACTACCTATATAATCTTGGAGTTTATTTGAAATATAATTCTCACTTGGAGACAACGGAGATAATTATATGGCAAGAGAAGACTCACCATTGGAAAGAAGATGATAGCAATCTTCTTGTTTTTCTTTGGGGACTATTTGGTCAACCAAGGATAATTTTGTGGACATATGATATCTATTATAACCTAGACGCATGGCCTCCCATGTACGAAGGTTTCCTTGAGCACTTCCCAAAGATTTTAATTTCTAAAAGCAGGTTATTGATTTGTATTTTTTATGTAAAGTACCATTGTAAGGTTGTGGTCAAGGCACCATGAGAGTTACATACATTTATATTAAAACTCATGATTTAATTGTGGTTGTAAGACCCAAACTTTTATGAATAAAGATGAATTTTCAATAAATATCATTTTTGAATATTATGGAGTAAATTTGATATAATGTTATAGTTGTGGGTAATATTTAGAAATTTTGAAAAGTATGCAAGTTGCTATATAGTAAGGTTATGGTCAAGGCACCATGAGAGATACATACATTTGTATTAAAACTCATAGTTTAATTGTGGTCGTATTCTGCACAACAGTTCAACAGTTGTATAAATGAAGTTTGTATTTGATTTTTATAGTATGATATCTGGCGACTCGAGAATGGGTCGTGTGGACCTATTTTGGGGCATCGAGCATGCGTGGTGAATTATCCTTTGTATTCATTCCTTATTAACTTGTGGAAATGATGCATCTCACGTGGATTACCGTATGGCGAAGTGAAAATCCATTGCGGTTTCATATATTCTATTATACTCGGTTGGTTAAAGTTTTTGACTTGTACTCCATGAAATTAGTAGAATATCCACGGATATTTGCGCTTCATCCAAAGATCTTTTCATGGAAATATTCTTACGAGCATTCTTGAATTTTTACTCCATTAAAGCAAGATGTTGACAATTTGGACATTATTGGTTCCTGGATAAATTAATTTATAAATCTTTAAAATTTATTCTTGAACTTGTTTTATTGAATTATTATGTCATTGTCATCATTCTCATGTTTATATTATATTGAAAGTCATACGTGGCTGTGAAGTGCATATATGGACTTGGTATGATTATGACCAGGGATTATTCGGTATAATCATGACTGTAATGTTATAAATGATGTGGTAAAATTTCTCATTGGCCCGTAGTGAATTGATGGATAGTTGTTGGCATGATCATGACCATTAATGAAAACACGAATATCCTTGGCCCGTAGTGCATGGATAATTTGTGGTTGTGATACTAATGAATATCCTTGGCCGTAGTGCAGGGATGATGTGGATTATTTATTGAGCTGAGTCTCAGCGATAAAAGTGATGAAAAAAACCTTTTAAATCGTAGTATATAGTAGATTTTATTCTCTACTTGACTCTTCTAATGGATTATTTGTTCCGCTGCAGTTAAACTTGATGTTTGTTATATTGTATTAGTTTAACATTGTTAAAGGCTAACGATAATTTATTCTGCATTATCTTAGTCATAATATTTCTTACCAGTAAGACATATTATGACTAAGATAATGCTTATATTGTGATGAAAGTCATCTTTGGCTTACGTGCAGAGATGGACTTGGTATGATTATGACCAGGGATTTTTCGGTATAATTATGACCGTAATGTAATGAATGATGTGGTAAAAGTCCTCATTGGCCTGTAGTTTATTGGTGGACAGTTGTTGGTATGATTATGACCAGGAATTATTCGGTATAATCATGACCATTGATGATTACATGAATATCCTTGGCTGTGGTGCAGGGATGATGTGATTTATTTATTAAGCTGAGTCTCAGCGACAAAGTTTATGAAAATCTTTTTAAATCATAGAAGATAGTAGATTTTATGCTCTACTTGAATCTTCTAATGGATTGCTTGTTCCGCTGTAGTTAAACTTGATGTCTATTATATTTTATCAGTTTAACATTGTTAAAGACTAATGATAATTTATTCTGCATTATCTTAGTCATAATATTTCATTGGGCTAGTTGAGCTCACCCTTTCTTTCTTTCATTCTCTTCTTGAAATGAGAATATAGCTGGGACGAGTCGGGGAACGGAGTGACGGTCCAGATGATAGCATTAGTAGCCCTCACTATTTTGTTAAATAGTGTGATAATAAATGTAATGAGGACTCCATTGAGTGTGGATATTGTCTAGATGACAATATTCTTATTAAAACTCTCAGTTTATGTTTTGTCGTATTTTACACGACAGTTGTATTATTAAGTTGTATTTATATTTTTGTACCATGTATTTGGCGACTCAAGATGGGTGATGTATACCTATTTTGGGGGCATCACAGTTGGTATGAAAGCTTAGGGATATGATCCCTGGCTGAGATGTGAGACAAGAACTAGGAGGGGAGAGACGGGGAATTCCTTCGCTAGTATGACCTACCTAAGTTTATTTGATATTTAATTGGTCGGTCAGAGTATAAGGATAATATGTGATATGTCAATTAACCTTTGTTTTGTGACAGTGTTTGAAAATGGCATCTGAAAATGTTGATATAAGCAATGGAGCAAAATAATATGACTGTATCGCAGTACGAGGCTAAGTTTGCGGAGTTATCCCGATTTGCATCCCATTTGGTCGATAATGAGGAGCGAATGACGCGAATGTTTCTAAGAGGTTTGAAACCCGATATACGTCAATACCTCATTTATCATAAACTTTGTTTATATTTAGATGTTGTGAATAGGGCTCAGTTATTGGAGCTCGATAATGAGTTAGCATAACCAAAAGGTAACGACCAACAACACGATAATAATTGTACCGGTGGCAACGGCCATCGGAACAATGATGACAACGTGGGGAAATTATCATGCCAAGAGAATGGTAAACACCGGTGGTAATCATAGCCAAGATAATTGAAGTAGAAATTTCAAGAAAGAAGGTCATTTAGCTCGATTTTATCGATATAGTGAAGTCAAGTCCAATTTGGGGCGGTGGCACCAAAGGCAAGAATCTGGGACAAAAACAAAGTCGGTGGTTTCGGGAAGAGTGTTTTTGTGACTTCTCAAAAGCGAGTAACCGAACAAAGTTAGCACAAAGTTAGTTAATTATAAATTTTTATGAATTCTATACCTTATTAGATCTTAGGTTCTACCCATTCATTTTTATCTCTCTTGCTTGCGTTCAACGTTTAAATTTGACCCCAGAGAAGTTAGACTTTGATTTATCTATTGAAACTCCGTTGGGAGAAACCTTCATTACCTCCACTGTTTATAAATCTTGTTTGATTCAAATCGATAATTTTACGTTACCTGTCGATCTTATCTCCTTGAAAATACTTGCCTTTGATGCAATTTTAGGAATCGATTGGTTAACTACTCATCATGATTTTTGTAAGGTTGTTAGCTTTCATATTCATAACCAACCTATTATGCGAATTCAAGCAACTAAACCACTAAATTTAATCATTGTTATATCAAGCCATAAGTAAAGAACCCCGATCCTTTCGTTGTTGAGTTCCTTGTATGGAATGCACCGAAACCGAACTTTCCGTAGGGGACGCTGTGAATGACGATGGCAAGTTGATAGGTATCAATGTGACGTACTATCCAAGTCTTGGATGAGAGTCACAGTTTTGAATGATATTTCTATTGTTAATAAATTTCTGACGTATTCTTGAAGACTTCTTAGCCTACCCCTAGAGCGTGAAATCAAATTTTGTACTGGACCCTAGTACAAAACCCATTTCTAAAACCCTTAAATATTTCTTCAACCAAAACGAACGTATAATGCACCAAAGTCGTTGGCTCGAGCTGTTGAAGATTACGACTATACCATTCAATATCATTATAGAAGAGCGAACGTGGTAGCTGACGCGTTGAGTAGAAGATCGTATGCGTTTACGAGTGCGATGTTGTTAACACAAAAACTCATTTTGTATAACTTACAAATGATGAAGATAGAGTTAAAGACTCTAGGGACCCACGTGAAGATAACGAATATACGAGTAGAATTAACTTTAATCGATAAAGTTAAAGCCGCTCAAACTACACACCTGGAGCTAATGAATGTTCAAGAAGGCGTTATCTCAACCCTCGATTTTAATTGGCCCATTTGAAATCCTCGATCTAGTAGGAACTGTAGCTTATAGACTCGTTTTACCGCCAAGTATGTTGCGTGTTCATAACGTTTTTCACGTATCGATGTTACGTAAATATGTGGACGACCCGAACCACATTATTGAATTAGAACTAGACGAGATAGCAGAAGATTTAACGTATGAGGAGATACGTGTTAAAATCTTGGATAAGAAGGATCGTATTTAACATTCAAAGGTTATACCTGAAGAGTTAGAATCTGAAATGAAGTCAAGGTATCTTCACCCTCTTGACATACCAGTGCGTCACGTAAATTTCGAGGCGAAATTTCATAAGGAGGGAGATTGTGAGACCCCAAATTTTATGAATAAAGATTTAAATTTCTAAAATATTTTTTCAAAATTATGGTGTGGATTTGAGATAATGTTATAGTTGTGGGTAATATTTATAAATTTTGAAAAGTATCAAGTTGTTGTATAATATTCGTTTGGTCGGGGAATATTCTTTTTATCGGGGAATATTAGATACGATGGCACAATCATTATTGGACCCCACTAACGAAATTATTGTCGGATTGAGAAAGCGACAAAAATATTTTATAAAAATAACGGCGGAAGTTTTACCGTTAAAGCTGTTGAACTACTACTCGGTGAAAAAAAAGTACAAAGAATACACGCGTGGTTGCGATAAAGACAGACACAAAGATTGATTATTGATTCTTACATGAGAAGTCACTCGGTTTTGTTCAATTATTGCTACAGTAATTAATGCATAGAATCTCACGTTATTTGATTCAATTATTGTCGATATTTTATATATTATTAAATCAATAATTGAGATAACAAAGTTATTAATATTATTATTTGCAATATTAACGATGTCTAGAAGTTCTGCCAAGGAGAGGTTTGGTCACCTAATTGCGTGCCAATAGGGAGAAATCCTTATTGGAAAGCCTCCTCTTTCCTAGGAACGACCTGGTCGATTAATATTGTGAATTATAATAATGATGATAAATATTGTTAAATATATTTAGATGTCTTTTTATGAAGTCACGTTTATATATATATATATATATATATATATATATATATATATATATATATATTATAAATTTTATTTTATTAGTATTATTAATGTAATAAAAGCAGAAAAGCTTTTTTATATAAAACAAAATACTTTTATAAAGTTATTTATTTTATTGTATGATAATTAGAATATAATATATTTTATTATGCATAGTAAAATCTTTTATATAAAAGCAGAATACTTTTATAAAGTTATTTGTTTTATTAGACAATAATTAGAATATAATATATTTTATTATGCATAGTATTTTGTATAGTAAAATCTTTTTATATAAAACAAAATACTTTTATAAAGTTATTAGTTTTATTAGACAATAATTAGAATATATTATATTTTATTATGCATAGTATTTCAGATAAGGCTGCATAGTGTTTTACATAGTTAAATCTTTTTATATAAAGCAGAATACTTTTATAAAGTTATTTGTTTTATTAGACAATAATTAGAATATAATATATTTTATTATTATCATTGTGTTAGCATAGTACTGCATAGTATTTGCATAGTAAAATCTTTTTATATAAAACAGAATACTTTTATAAAGTTAATTGTTTTATTAGATTTTAAATAATATATATATTATATTATATTATATTATATTATATTATATTATATTATATTATATTATATTGCATAGTATCCTTTCTATTTTCATATAAATAGGATGCTTAGTTAGAATTGAAATCACACCAGAGTTCAGAGAATTCTCCTTCTATAATCTTGAGCGTATTTCTTTAGAGTTTAAGAAATCTTTGAGCGTAGTGCAAGTTTTCTTCAAGTATATCCCCGCCCTACCCGTCGGAGTACTCTTCTTTATAAGGTAAGGGATATTATTTGTTATACTTGTAAGGGATATTATTTCTTTCGTATTCATGAAGAGAACTACTGTTATTCCATTCTTTATCATTATGTTGGAATAACCTGTCTATGCGAAGTACCGCATATATGGTGAAATTCTTCTATTATTCCATTTTTTATTATTATGTTGGAATAACCTGTCTATGCGAAGTACCACATACATTGTGAAATTCTTCTGTTTTTTCATTCTTTATCATTATGTTAGAATAACATATACATCAAGACCGCTTATATGGTGAAATTTCGTTGTTATTCCATTCTTTATTATTACATTTGGAATATCCCGCTTGGCATGTAATTTCGCCTAACTTTGGTTCTATTCTTTATTATTCGTCGGAATATTACGTTCAATGCGTTTACGCATGACCTAGTTCCATTATTTATTATTCGCCGGAATATCACGCTACGGCAAGGTCGTATTACGCATTTGATTCAGTTCCATTATTTATTATTCATTGGGAATAACTTTGTATATGCGATCTATCGCATGCATGGTGAATTCTTGATTATTCCATTCTTTATTATTCATTGGAATAATCATGCGTGTGGATTACCACACGCATGGTGAATGATCCTTTGTATTCATTCCTTATTAAATTGTGAAAATGATGCATTTACGTGGATTATGATGAAAGTCATAATAAAAGCATTGGGTGATGAAAATCATAGGTATATGTAGTATTAGTAAGTGTTATGATGAGTTATGTTGGTTATTATGTGAAAACATGAAAGTTTCTTAGAAATCATAAAGGGTTGAAAATCAGATTTTGGTGAAAATAGAACATGAAATTCAATTGATCATATCTCCTATTATATTTCGAATTTTTGAGTGTGGTCAAGTTCTAGAGTTAGATCTATGAGTTTTCTAACTTATCCAAGTGGAATCACTGGAAAAGGTGTCGTATGGATTGATTTTAGCAAAAGAGTCAAAAACTGCAAAGTACCAAAAAGCTACTATCGATAAATTTAAAAGGGCATTTTCAGCCACTTAATTTGTGAGAAAAATTCTAGCCTTTTGGGACATGGAAATATATGGTATAAAGTACCTCTTGTCCAAAAATGAGCTCATTCCTACTTATAATGAGCAAGTTATGACCATTTTAATATTTAGGTTTTTTCGATGTAAAACGCTTTAACCGGAGTTCTATAACTCCGATGACCATGAAATTTAAACTGGAAGCTCACGTTAACAGGTGTAAGATCTTGCCAAGATTTGAGAATTTCTGGAGTAAAACTTGAGGTAGCTAATTTCTTAAGGAATTAATTAGAAATTGATTTTTGAAAAATACTTAAGAGAGTTGAAAAATTATAAAAAAATACTTGTTGTGTATGAAATATATGTATATATGTTTGGACAAAGGATAGAAAAATAATAAGTTAATTTGGTTATTTTTCATGAAAATAGTTTAGTTTCAAACATATGAGTTAAATATGTTATGTGAAGTTGAAGAATTGGTAAATAGGATTTTAGGGCTTGAAAATCTTATATAAGGTGTATGCAGATTTTTGATGAGTGATTTGATTATTGGTGATAAAATCTTATGAGTATGGCATTTTGAATGATTAAATGCATTATTTGGTAAAGTGTAAAAAATTAAATTAAATTGTTGATAAGTTTAAGAAGTGATTAAAATATTGTTATACTATTAACAATATTAGATTATGAGTTATTTAAGTGATGGATAATATTTGGATAAATTTAAAGTCTTTAATATTTATTCTTGTTTTCGTTTGATTAATGCTTATATTATTGTCATCATCCTCGAGCTTATATTGTGATGAAAGTAATCTTTGGCTTACGTGCGAGAGATGGACTTTGTATGATTATGACGAGGAATTATTCGGTATAATTATGACCATAATATATACGAATGATGTGTAGTAAAGTCCTCATTATTTTGTAGTTCATTGATGGACGGTTGTTGGTATGATTATGACCAAGGATTATTCGGTATAATCATGACCATTGATGATTACATGAATATCATTAGCAGTAGTGCGGGGATGATGTGATTTATTTATTAAAAGTTGAGTCTCGTGATAAAGTTTATAAAATATTTTTAAATCATAGAAGATAGTAGATTTTATGCTCTACTTGACTCTTCAATGGATTGCTTGTTAAGATTGCGATTCACTTGATGTACATTGTATTTTATCGGTTTAACATTGTTAAAGACTAATGATAATTTATTACGCATTATCTTAGTCATAATATTTCTTCTTGGGCTAGTTGAGCTCACCCTTTCTTTCCTTTGTTCTCTTGAAATGAAAATATATATTTGGGGACGAAAGTCGGGAGCGGGTGACGGTCGAGATAATAGCATTAGTAGTCCTCACTATTTTGTTAAATAATGTGACAATAAATGTAATGAGGACTCCATTGAGTGTGGATATTGTCTAGATGACAGTATTCTTATTAAAACTCTCAGTTTATGTTTTGTCGTATTTTACACGACAGTTGTATTATTAAGTTGTATTTGTATTTTTGTACCATGTATTTGGCGATTCAAGATGGGTGATGTATACCTATTTTGGGGGCGTCACATGGTTTCTACACAAAATTTTGACTTGAGGTGTAACCTTGGAGAACGACACTTATCCTTGGTATTAATCTATGGTGACTCAACGGTCTCATGTGCTTCATTGCTTATCTCAACATTTTCGGATGCCATTTTCAGATACTGCCACAAAACAAGGGTTAATTAACATATCACATATTATCCCTATACTACGTCAAGGACCAATTAAATACCAAATAAACTTAGGTAGGTCATACTAGCGAAGAATTCCCGTCTCTCCCTCCTAGTTCTTGTCTCACATCTCGGCCGGGGATCATATCAAGTAAGCTTTGATACCAACTATGACGCCTAAAACAGTATACATCACCCATCTTAAGTCGCCAAATACATGGTACAAAATTCAAATACAACTTAATTATACAATACCATGTAAA
This sequence comes from Panax quinquefolius, assembly GCA_020205615.1. Taxonomy (NCBI): domain Eukaryota; kingdom Viridiplantae; phylum Streptophyta; class Magnoliopsida; order Apiales; family Araliaceae; genus Panax; species Panax quinquefolius. Next base: position 128,150,587 of record CM035161.1, read on the forward strand.
ATACGACAAAACATAATCTAAGAGTTTTAATAAGAATATTGTCATCTAGACAATATCCACACTCAATGGAGTCTTCATTACATTTATTGTCACACTATTTAATGTAATAGTAAGGACTACTAATGCTATCATCCTGGACCATCACTCCGCTCCCCGACTAGTTCCCGGCCACGTTCTCATTCAAGAGAACGGTGAAAGAAAAGTGAACTCAACTAGCCCAAGAAGAAATATTATGACTAAGATAATGCGTAATAAATTATCATTAGCCTTTGACAATGTTAAACCGATAGAATATAATGACAACAAGTTTAATCTGCAATGAACAAGCAATCCATTAGAAGAGTCAGTAGAGCATAATATCTACTATCTTCTATGATTTAAAAGTTTTTCATCAACTTTATCAATAAAACAATTTTTAATAAATAAAATCGAATCATCCCTGCATCACGGCCAAGGATATTCATGTAATCATCAAGGGTCATGACTATACCGAATAATCCCTGGTCATAATCATACCAAGTCCATCTATGCACATAAGCCAAACATGACTTTCATCACAATATAAGCATGAGGATGATGACAATGACATAATAATTCAATAAAACAAGTTCAAGGATAAATTTTAAAGATTTATAATTTTAATTTATTCAGAAATCAATAACGTCCAAATTGTCAACATGATACTTCTTTGTGGAGTAAAATTCAAGAATGCTCAAAATAATATTTCCATGAAAAGATACTGGATGAAGCGCAAATATCAAGGATATTCCACTAATTTCATGGAGTATAAAAGCCAATACTTTAACCAACTGAGTATAATAGAATATATGAAACCATAAATGGATTTTTTCCCGCCATGCGGTAATCTACGTAGACAGATCATTTTCACAATTTAATAAGGAATGAATACGAAGGATCATTCACCATGCATGCGATAATCCACATAGACAGGTTATTCCAACAGAATAATAAAGAATGAAATAATAGAAAAATTCACGCGAGCGTGCGTAATCAAATGCAGACGAGGTTATTCTAATGTAATAATAAAGAATGGAACCAAAAGTCATACGTATCCGCATGACAAGATATTCCAACAGAATAATAAAGAATGGAACCGTGTCATCATGCGTAATCCATACAGAGCGAGGATATTCCAACAAAATAATAAAAATGGAATAACAACAGAATTCACTAGGCATGCGATAGACCGCACAGACAGGTTATTCCAATAAAATAATAAAGAATGGAATAACAGAAGAATTTCACCATGTATGCGGTACCAGCATGGGCGAGTTATTCCAACATAATAATAAAGAATGGAATAACAACCCTTACGAGTATTGAAAGAAAATAACTCTCTTCATGAATACGAAAGAATAATACCCTTTACCTTAGAAGAAGAATGGATCATGAAATAGTGATGTAGCAGACTTCTCTTCTTCTTTCTCTCTATAATAATTGCTCTATAGCTTTAGTGAATTGGTGAGAAATAAAGGAAGAATGAGCTACTATTTATAAAAAAATATAGTTTTGATAACTGAACATTTTGGGGCTCAAAATATTACAGTATAATACCTTCCTCTTTTTCTTCATTTTTAAGTTAGTCCTGCAAGTATTATCAAACTTGCACCACCTCCCCTAATAGTAAATAATGTGAATCAATAGTTCAATCATGTGAATCAATAGTTATAATCATGTGAATTAATAGCAATTAATTGCTCATTTATCCGGTTAATTACCCGATTGGTCAATATAACCTCCAGACATCAATTATTATCGAAATAAATATCGATTTTCACTAACACTAATAATTCCAACACAATGGAACTATCCAATTTATCTTTAATCAACACGAACTTATTCATCATTAATATTATAATTCACAATATTTAACAACTAGGTCGCCCCCGAGGAAAGAGGGGCTTTCAGATAAGGATTTGTCCTATTATTAGCGCAATTAGGTGACCAAACCTCTCCTTGATGTAACTTCTAGACATTGTCAATATTGTAAATAATAATATGAATAACTTTTGCCGTCTCAATTATTGATTTAATAATATATATTATGCGATGATAATCTTTGTGACAATAATTAAATCAATAATATGAGAGATATGATGCAAAGAATTCATGAAGTAATAATTGAGTATAACTTAGTGACTTCTCACGTAAGCATCAATAATCAATACTGCAGGTGCTACTTATGCGACCACGCAGTATTCTTGTACTTTTACTACCGGGTAGTTCAACGGTTTTAACGGTAACACTTCCGCCGTTATTTTTATAAAAAGATAATTCTGTCGTTTTCTAACTACGACAATACTTTCGTTGTGGGGTCCACCGATGATTGTGTCGTTGTACAAAAATTTCCTGTTAAAATGAATATTTCCCGACCAATCGAATATTATATAACCACTTGTTTACTTTGTAAAATTTGTAAATATTACCCACAACTATAACATTATATTAAATCCACACCATAATATTCAAAAATATATTTCGAGAAAATTATTCTTTATTCATATAAGTTGGGGTCTTACATATATATATATATATATATATATATATATGATAATGACATGTGGGTGGGGCCCATATGTTAGAAGAAGGAATTGGGGGGACGGAATCTGAAAATTTTCACGGGAAGGGTTTGTTTTTTTCAAATAACATGTGTTAATATATATATATATATACATATATTATATAATAAGTTTTGTTTTTTATGAAAAATAGAATATATTATATTTTATTGAATATTATATTAATAATTTGAAAAAAAGAAAGAAGAAAGGACGCCTGCATTTATTTTTCTTCCGCCCGTGATTCTTTCGAAGTCCTACTGTTGGTCCGTGATAATTTTTCTAAATAGTATCCTTTCAGTCTCCTATAAATAGGATGCTTATTTAAAATTAAAAATCACACCAGAATCAGAGAATTCTTTTTCTATAATATTGAGCGTATTTCTTTCGAGTTTTAGAATGCTTTGAGTGTAGAAAATAGTGAAAGTTTTCTTCAAGAATATATCCGTTATACCAGTCAGAATTGCTCTATTTTTGAGGTAAGGGGTATTATTTATTTCATATTCGCTTACGATATTATTTTTCGTATTCGTAAGAAATTTTATATCGTTCAATATTTGCAAGAAATATTATATTCGTTTAATATTCGTAAGGAATATTATATTCGTTTAATATTCATAAGGAATATTATATTCGTTTAATATTCGTAAGGAATATTATATTCGTTTAATATTCGTAAGGAATATTAATTTCGTTCAACAGTTGTAAGGGATGTTATTTTTATTCAATATTCATATGAAATAATATTTTCTTCCATACTCTATAGTGTGTAAGTAATATTATTTCGTTTCAGATTCCAAATTCTATACTCATTTTGTTAAAGTTTTGGCTTCTATACTCCATGAAATTAGTAGAATATCCTTGATATTTGCGCTTCATCCAGTATCTTTTCATGGAAATATTATTATGAGCATTCTTGATAAGTTTTAACTTTTTCATGCTAGAGTACTAGTCACGGGGTTACTATTCCTGAAGTTACTATTCATGGGGTACTATTCACTCGGGTACTATTCACCTGGGGTACTATTTGTGACGCCTCCAAAATAGGTATACATCACCTATCTTGAGTCGCCAGATACACACTACATAAATCAAATACAAACTTCTTTTATGCAACTGTCGTGCAAAATACGATAAAACATAACTGAGTTTAAACAAGAATATTGCCTCATAGACAGTATACAAACTCAAATTCAATCCTCATTACACTTATTATCACACTAAGTAGTGAGGGCTGCTAAAACAACCATCTCGGATCGTCACTCTGTTCCCCAACTAGTCCCAGCTATATTCTCATTTCCTGAAGAGTAAAATAAAGCAAAAGGGTGAGCTCAACTAGCCCAATAAGAAATATTATGACTAAGATAATGTAGAATAAATTATCCTTAGCCTTCAACAATGAGTGTTAAACTGATAAAATACAATAAACATCAAGTTTAAGCTGCAAATTTGAATAAATAATCCATTAGAAGAGTCAAGTAGAACATAATGTCTACTATCTCTTCTAGATTAAAAGTCCATCGTTAATATTTCATTCCTGTAATACTCAACAACAGTTCTTTGTTATACCCAAGACAAAAAGAACTATCATCACATGTCTTCACCTGAACCACCAAAGATTATAGTTAAATCCATAATTCATTTTTAGTTAAATCCACAATTCATATTTATAATCATGTAAATCAACAGTTTCTCCTTGCCACAAACGCTTAATAGAACTTTACTCAATATCCTTACCCCAAAGGCTAAAGATATTCAAATGTAATAACAATGATCATACTAATCAGTTGTCTACCTTTGCACTACGGGCTAAAGATATTCAACTATAAAACTAATGGTCATGATCATACCAATCAATTGTTTGTCAGTGCACTACGGCCAAAGACATACAACTGTTAACTAATGGTCATGATCATGCCAATTAAATCATTGAATTATCCATACACTACGGGCCAAGGATATTCGTTAGTATCACCAGTGGTCATGATCATTTCATACACCTGTCCATCTTTGCACTACGGACCAAAGCTTTCAATTAACAGTTCGTCTTTGCACATAAGCCAAAGATATAAAATTGTAAAATCAATAATCAACGTATCCATCTTTCAGACGTAGGTCAAAGATATACAACCGTAAAACCAATAATCATAGTCCATCTATGCACGTAAGCCAAAGATAACTTTCATCATAATATAAGCATGAGGATGATGGCAATGATATAAGTATTAATCAAACGAAATCAAGGATAAATATTAAAGACTTTAAATTTATCCAGAGTTTAAAAATATCCAAATTGTCAACATGATACTACTTTGTGGAGTAAAATTCAAGAATAATATTCATGTACCAAAAATATTTTGGACAGAAAAGAAATATATTTTTCGGGTGAATCGTATCCCGTGAATAGTACCCTGTGAATAGTACTTCGGGAATAGTACCTCGTGAATAGTACCCCGGCATGAAAAGTGCCCCAAATACCAAAGTGAATAATACTAGAGTGAATAGTTATCGGGTAAATAGTAACCCATGAATAGTAACTCGTGAATAGTACTCTGGCACGAAAAGTGCCCCGAATACCGTATGAATAATACTAGAGTGAATAGTAACCGGGTAAATAGTAACCCGTGAATAGTAACTTGTGAATAGTACTCCGACACGAAAAGTGTCCCAAATACCCGAGTGAATAATATTAGAGTGAATAGTAACCCCGACACAAAAAGGTAAAAATTCCACAATAAAATTCATACTAATATTCCGACATATGGATATTGAAAGAAATAATATCATTTACAAAGAAATAATACCCCTTACGACTGTTAAACAAAAATAATATTCCTACGAATATTGAACGAAGATGATATTCCTTACGAATATTGAACGAATATAATATTCATACGAATACGAAAAATAATATCTCTTCAGAATATGAAATAAATAATACCCCTTACGAATAAGAAATAAATAACATCCCTTACGGATATTGAACAAAAATAATATTCCTTACGAATATTAAATGAAGACAATGAATATTGAACGAAAATGATATTCCATACAAATATTGAACAAAAATAATATTCATACGAATATGAAAAATAATATCTCTTCAGAATATGAAATAAATAATACCCCTTACGACTGTTAAACGAAAATAATACTCCTACGAATATTGAACGAAGATGATATTCCTTACGAATATTGAACGAATATAATATTCATACGAATACAAAAAATAATATCTCTTCAAAATATGAAATAAATAATACCCCTTACGACTGTTGAACGAAAATAATATTCCTACGAATATTGAACGAAATGATATTCCTTATGAATATTGAACGAAAATAATATTCATACGAATACGAAAAATAATATCTCTTCAGAATATGAAATAAATAATACCCCTTACGAATAAGAAATAAATAACATCCCTTACAGATATTGAACGAAAATAATATTCCTTACGAATATTAAACGAAGATAATGAATATTGAACAAAAATGATATTTCATACGAATATTGAACGAAAATATTCGCAAGAAATATTATATTCGTTTAATATTCGTAAGGAATATTATATTTGTTTAATATTCGTAAGGAATATTAATTTCGTTCAACAGTTGTAAGAGATGTTATTTTTGTTCAATATTCATATGAAATAATATTTTCTTTCATACTCTGTAGTATGTAAATAATATTATTTCGTTTCAGATTCCGAATTCTATACTCATTTTGTTAAAGTTTTAACTTCTATACTCCATGAAATTAGTAGAATATCCTTGATATTTGCGCTTCATCCAGTATCTTTTTATAAAAATATTATTCTGAGCATTCTTGATAAGTTTTAACTTTTTCATGCCGGAGTACTATTCACGGGGTTGCTATTCCTGAAGTTACTATTCATGGGGTACTATTCACTCGGGTACTATTCACCTGGGGTACTATTCATGACAAAAATTGATTCATTTTCGGTCCAAATCATTTTTGATACAATATTATTCTTGAATTTTACTTCACAAAGCAGTATCATGTTGACAATTTGGACATTATTGAATTCTGGATAAATTAAATTATAAATCTTTAAAAATTTATCCTTATTTTCTTTTAATTAAATTCTTATATCATTGTCATCATCCTCATGCTTATATTGTTATGAAAGTCATCTTTGGTCCGTAGTGCATAAATGGACTTGGTATGATTATGACCAGGGATTATTCGGTATAATCATGATCATAGTGTTACAAAAGATGTGGTAAAAGTACTCATTGGCCCGTAGTGAATTGATGGACAGTTGTTGGCATGATCATGACCATTGATGAAAACTCAAAAAACTCTTTTACAAAAATGTGGGTTTGGGATTTTTAGCTATCCAGCAATTGTACCACATACTGACATTGGGCTCGTGTCCGCCTTAGTAGAGAGATGGCGGCCGGAGACCAATAGTTTTTACCTAAATTATGGGGAAATTACAATCACTTTAGAGGATGTACACTTCATTCTTGGGTTGCCGGTGGTTGGCAAACCCTTAACTTGTCTATTATTTGACACTCCATTGGTTTATTTTAAAGAATGTTTTGATAGTGAAGTAGCTGCTGAATATCAGAATCAAAAAAATGCGGCTCTATTTCATTATTATGGTTGAAGGAGAATTTTAATACTTGTCCCCTTAAAGCAAGTAAGGAAATTGTTGGTCGATGCACAAAGACCTATATTCTTTGATACATATACTGTTCATCCCAAGTATATGTATTTTATTGCTAACGCTGAAAATTGTGTAACATATTCTTGGGGTGCAACTGTGTTGGGCTATTTGTATAGGTCTTTATATACTGCAATTAGGAAAGGAGCAAAATATATTAATGGTTGTGTCACTCTTTTACAAATTTGGGCATACGAGCGTATAATAATTGGAAAGCCTAGCCCCTAGCCTCAATTGTAAGACACCGAATTTTATGAAATAAAATTATTCAATTTTTCTTATAATTATTATTCAGTAAATGGTTAAATTGATAAAGAGTAAAGTTAAGGGTGATATATGAATTTTTTTCAAAATAAGCAAGTGGCTATAAAATACTTGTTGTTGTTTGGGAATATTCGTTTGGTCGTGGAATATTCTTCTTTGTCGGAGAATATTAAATGACGACATTGCGACCATTGTGGGCTCCATAATGAGAATAAATGTCGGATGAAGAAAATGACAAGTTTGAGTTTTTATAAATAACAGGCGTAATTGTTACCAATTAACACTTTTGGAATACAGTTGTTAAAATACAAGATGTCTGGCGTGGTTGCAGAAAGAAGCGCACCTGTATTAAGACGCAGATATTTTTGAATTATTGATTCTTATGTAAGAAGGTACTACTCAATAATTGTTCTGATAATTCTTATTCAATACTTTATTTTATTGATTCAATAATTGTTGCGTTGATATTTTATATTATTGTTGTTTCAATAATTGTCACGGCATAATATTTCCCATTATCGGATCAATAATTCATATTATTTGGATAATATTATTAGATAACATTATTGGCAATGTCTAGAAAGTTCTGTCAATGAGAGGTTTGATCACCTAATTGCGAGCCAGTAAGGAGAAATCCTTATCGAAAAGCCCCATCTTTCCCGGAACTACTACTGGTCATTATAATTGTGATTCTATAATATTATTTGTGAATAATTAATTATTAATTTATATGATAAGGAAATATTTATTTTATGTGGATATAAATGAAGGATGGGGAAATATTTATTTTATGTGATTATAAATGAAGGAATTAATGTTGGGGTGTTTTATTAGTATTTTGTCGAAATGAAGAACAAAATTTGAAAATTTTTAGAAAATTAGTTTATTACTTGATTTTGTAAAATCTATAACTCTTTGTGTATAATGAGTTAGGAGATGAGCCATATATCAAAAGAAAACCATGGAAGTAAGCTAACCGTAGAAATTGGAATCACCCAAAAATTCATTGTGGATTTTTCGTGGTGACTGTTTGAATGAAACTGGTCCGAAGGACTCATAATTCGAAAGATCAGTGTTCTTGAGATATATTGCGTGAGTTATAATTTTTAATCCGACCTTTGGATTGTTGTTATTTTTGGATATGTTATACATATATTAGTTAAGTACATGTCCACAAATTTTGAACCGTTAAAAATTAACGTATGATTTGTTATGAATTTTAAGAGGTGACTGATTTATAAATTATGTTTATAAATGATTTTTGGTAGAAAATTCTAGAATTGGTGGGCCCCACTTTTGGTTAAAGAAGAAATGTTCTGAAATTTATTTCAAAAATGGTGGGTGGGAATAGTAGCAGGCAAAGCCATCAGGTTGTAGGTGAAGTCTGCTTTGGCGTTCTAACATTTTCATATAAATAGAGTGCTGAGTTAGAATTGAAAATCACACCAGAAACATAAGTTTTCTCTCCTTATATTATTGAGCATATTTTTATGAGTATTTTGATACTTTGAGAGTTTCTAATCATAGCAAGTTTCCTTCAGCGTTATATCTGATATTCCAGTCAGAAGTACTGCTCTTTTGAGGTAAGGGATGGTAATGGATTGTAAGGGTTATTATATTTTTTAGTTTTGTAATTTTTCTGAACCTTCAAAAATTCTGGAAAAATTTGAAATGATAATTTGATGAGTTTTCTTGATTGTGTCCAAAAATGATGATTTTTAGATGTATAGATGAAGAGCTATGAATTTTATGAGAAAAGACTATTTTAAAAGTAAACCCTTATAACTCCTTGTGGTTAACTCCAAAATTGGTGAAATTTTTATTGGGAGTACATGAATATAACAGAAGTATACTTTGTAAATTTCGAAATTTTTGGACAAAAGTACAGTTTATGATAAATGTCTAAATATTAATGATTTTGGCCATATGAAAAATAGTAAATGAATTTTAAAATTTGAGAAAAATATATGTTCAATATGGGACTATATTCTACAAAATCCAGTAAAAGAAAATTTGTTTGTACTGATTTGGTATTTTTCATAAAAATAGACTAGTTATGAGTAAATGAATTAAATATGTTATGTGAAGTAACAAAATTAGAAAATAGGATTTTATGGCTTGGGAATCCTATATAAGGTATATGCAGATTTTTGATGAGGGTTTTGGTTATTGGTGATGAAATTTCTCTTTGACTTAAGTGTAAAGATGGGTAGATTATTGGTGTGATCGTGACTATGGGTTCTCTTTGGCCAGTAGTGCAAAGATGAATTGTTGACTGGTATGATCATGACCATTGAATTTACAATTGAATATTTTTAGCTTAAGTGCAAAGGTGAATTGATCAACATGGTTATAATTATTGTTTATATAAATTCTGAAATGATTATATATTTCTTTGAGATATGAATATCTTTGGCCCGTAGTGCAAAGATGACCTGTTATTGAATATCTTTGGCCCGTAGTGCAAAGATGACCTGTTGTTGAATATCTTTGTCCCGTAGTGCAAAGATGACATGTTGTTGAATATCTTTGGCCTGTAGTGCAAAGATGACCGGTTGTTGAATATCTTTAGAATGTATTGCAAAGATGAACTTATTAGTATGATTATGAACAGGAACTGTGATTTGGTATAACCATGATCTTTGATGTTTCAGGTAAAGACATGTGATGAAAATTATCTTCGTCCTGGATGAGAAAAGGAATTTGGAACCACAAATATGATTATGAGTTATTCATATGATTGCGGACAGGAACTCCCGTCTTTCTTCTTTACAAATAAAACAGGAGCACCCCAAAGAGATGTACTAGGACGAATGAAACCGATGTCCAACAATTCCTGTAGTTGGACCTTTAACTCCTGAAGTTCAATAGGAGCCATTCGATATGGGGTTTTAGAAATGGGCTTTATCAGTTCAAGATCAATAAAGAATTCAACTTCACGTTGCGGGGTGGTAAGGGAAGTTCTTCGGGAAATACATCGGAAAGTCAATAACAACAGGGAATATTATTCAAATTTGGCGTGTCTTTATTCAAATCCATAACATGGGCTAAGAAAGCTTGACATCCGTTTTTCAATAAACGAATAGCTTTATGATTAGATATGACAGTGATTGATTTTAATGGTTTAGTTGCTTGAATTCGTACAACAGGTTGGTTAGGAATATGAAAACTAACAACCTTACGAAAACAATCAATTTTGGCATGATGAGTAGTTAACCAATCAATCCCTAAAATCACATCAAAAGCAAGTATCTTTAAAGAGATAAGGTCAATAGGTAAGGTGATGGTGCCAACTTGAATCAAACAAGATTTATAAATAGTGGATGTGATGAAAGTTTCTCTAACGGAGTTTCCACAGATAGGTCAAAGTCTAATTTCTTGAGTCAAGTTTAAGCGTTGAGCACATGCGGGAGAGATAAATGAATGGGTAGCACCGGTATCAAGTAAGGTATAAACTTCGCAAGAATTTATAAATAGCTTACACCGTGATCACCTCGTTTGGGTTCCTCGCATTATGACCCGATCACAACAAACGCTCTTCCGGAATCGTTGACTTTGACTTTTACGGGGACGATCTTTTGAGTCATCGTCCCCATTGAACTAGGTTTCGCTTCTGCGTATAATCTCGGCGATATGTCCTTCCTTTCCACAATTATAGCATACCTTGAACTGTTGTGGGGCGGTTTGACCGATATGTCCCTCTTTTCATGATTGTAGCATATATGACCGGTGGTCGTTCTCCTCCCTTAGAACTAGTTTCTCTTAAGACCGCATCATCTTTACATGGTCGTTGTTAAATCTCCTCTTTTAAAATCTCCTCTCGACTCGCTTCTTCTATTTTCATGGCCATGATTACCACCAGAGTGGTTACCATTTCTGTCCGTCTGTTTCTTTCTCCATGAGTTATCATTATTATACGCTGATCGCTATCTACGATCACGATCCACGGTTGTGGTCCTCGGTTGGTAGTACTCGTTATCTCGCTCTAATAATTGAGCCCTCATTTACAACATCTCGAATAAAGAGAAAATTTATGAGAAATGAGATCTTGGCGACGTACTGGGTTTCAAACCTCTAAGAAACATCCGCGTCATCGTTCCTCATTCTCCACCAAATGAGGTGCAAACACGGATAACTCGCAAACTTTGCCTCGTCATTGAGACACCGTCATGTTGTTTTGCTCTAATCGATGAACTCCACTTCCTTCATATGATTGAACACTTTCGGGAAAGTATTTGTCATTAAATAGTTCTGGAACGTCTCCCAAGACATCTTTGAGTGCGGGTGGATGGGTACGTTTCACGAGACTCCACCGATGATCCGCCTCGCCCACGGAACATAAAGGTGGCGAATGGAACCTTCTCTTCCTCCGTGCATCCCAAGACATCGAATATCTTGGTAATTTGTTTGACCCATGTTTCCGCCATGATCGGATCCGCTTTCCCCTTAAATTCGGTGGTCCCAACTCTTTGAAGCTTGCTTGGGTTGTGACAACTCGTGAATTGCTATCATTTCCTCCTGTATTTTGAACACGAGTTTCCTAAATCGATTTTGCGTGAATCGCAAAAAACTTCTAAACATCCCTCGTTCATCATCTCGCTTCAATGGTGTTGTTCACGGGAGGAACATTGACACTGTTGCACGTTCTCCTCGTTGGTGATCTACAGGCATCTCCACGGTCTCATTTCCATTGTTAATATTCTCGATCGACATTCTCAAATCATCGCCATAAAAACAAGGGTTAATTAAGGAAATCAATAAATCACATAATATCTCTATATCTTGACCAACTAACAAATAAGCTTAGGTAGGACACACTTAGCGAAGGATTTACTCGTCTCTCCCTCCTAGTTCTATTCCCCGATCTCGCCATGGAGATCATATCCATAAGCTCGATACCAACTGTGACGCCCCCAAAATAGGTATACATCACCTATTACGAGTTGTCAATACATGATACGTAAACAACTACAACTTTATTATTACAACAAGAAAGCGTGAGTTTGAATACAAATATTATCTTCAGCATAATATCTATACTCAAATAAATCCTCATCACATTTATTGATACATTATTTTACAAAATGGTGAGGACTACTAAACAATCCTTTCTAAAACCTTCATTCCATACCCCGACTCGCACTCGCTTATATTCTCGCCTCCCGAGAAAAATGGAACAAAAGGAAAAGGGTGAGCTCAACTAGCTCGATAAAGAATATTATGACTAAGATAATATACAACAAATTATCGTTAGTCTTCAACGAGGAAAAATATAATAGAATCTGATAGACAACAAATTTTAAATCAATATTCGTAATGAAATAATAATTCATTAGAAGAGTTAAGTAGAGAATGCAAACTACTATCTTCTATGTATGAATTTAAAAGTTCATCGTCTATCTTTTATCCCCTGTAACATCAATCAATATACATCTGGAATCAAATATTCATCTTTGCACTCTGAGCCAAAGATATTCATCGATTAAGTCATGTTCATTTAAACACTGCTCATCTCAGACTACTGGGCCAAAGATATTCTTCAGAAATCATTCATCTTTGCACTACAGCCAAAGATATTCTTAAGAAATCATTCATCTTTGCACTCACAAAAGGCCAAAGATATTCCATAATATCATCATTTAAGAATGAGGATGATGAAAATATTTTTTTTTAAAGAAACGAATCCAAAGTGAAACAAAATGACAAGGATTAAGGATTAAGGATTCGTACTTGGTTTTATCCACGTCCAAAAATACCTCAAAAATAATCATAGTGGTGTAAAATTCGAGAATGATCAAAACATGGATACAATCAAAGCTAGTATCCGAATAGATATTTTAGACGAAAAGAAGAAATTTTATTTTTCGATGAATAATTGTCGATATCGTGAATAGTGCCAGTATCACGTGAATAGTAACTCAGACACCAAAAGATAGAAATTCCATAAAAAATATCTTCACGCTTCGTGAATAGTAACTTCGTGAATAAGAACTCGTGAATAGTAACTCGTGAATAGTAACTCATGAATAAGTAACCCGACATGAAAAAAAAGTTCCAAATTTGATAAAAGTTCCAACCAATATTTCAAAGATAATGATATTGAAGAAATAATATCATTTGAGAAAAAAAATAACATCCCTTACCTCGAAAGATCAAGACTTCTAGCTAGAATCTAGGGTATAGTCTTTGAAGGAACTTGCCTTGCGTCTAGCAATACTCAAAGTATACTCAAAATACTCACAAGAATACGCTCGATAATATAGAGAAAACTTTAGTTTACGGTGTGATTTTCAATTCTAACCTAAGCACCTATTTATAGGAAAATGCTTAGAACACCAAAGCGAAAATTTAATATAATATTAATATAATTATATAAATTTTCCTTAGCCCACCTTTTGGTCAAAAACACCAGCCACACATGTTAATGATGTCCAAAAAATACAAAAACGTTTTTCTAACAAAAATAATTTAAACTCCCAAAAATCAATTATTTTTGAACTTGAACTTCAATAATTCATAATAAATAGCCCTTTCATCAGAAAATTTGAATCACGCGAGTTTTATAAGAAATTCAATTCTCTACAACTTTGCAGAAGAAAGTTTTCCAAATTCCAAAGCAGTAAATCGTAGAAATCCACAAAGCAAGCGATTTTACTGTGCTATAATCAAATTTCGATCAATAAATGGGGTCCAATGACATGTTTAACATGTTTTAAATATTTATTACAACAAAATACTCTTCCTCCTCGTATACTCATATATCCCACATTCATTGTAAAAATATCATAGTTAATATATTATTAAAATAATATATTTAAATGAATTATTTTATCGAGAAAAGATAAAATTTCAATTTTCAACAATTGTCACAATAAAATTTTCTCCATCTATATCCACATAAAATCAATATTTTTCTCATCATATGAATCAATAATTAATTATTCACAAATAATATTACGAATCACAATATTGACAACTGTGCAGGTTCAGGGAAAGAGGGGCTTTCAATAAGAATTTCTTCTTCTCTGGCGGCGCAATTAGGTGACCAAACCTCTCCTTGACAGAACTTTCTAGACATTGCCAATAATGTTATCTAATAATATTATTAGGATAATATGAATTATTGCTTCGATAATGAAAAAATGTGTAATGACAATTATTCAAAAACAATGTTAATATAAAATATCAACGCAAGAATTATTAACTCAATAAAATCTTGAGCGGTAATTATCGTAACCATTATTGAGTAGTGCCTTCTTACGTAAGAATCAATAATTGGTGCAATACCGATGGTATCTTCTTTGTTCAACAACGTAGCGTATTAGTGTGTTTTAACCACTAGGGTATTCCAACGAAGATAACGGTAATAACTACGCCGTTATTTAAAAACAACTTATATTTGTCATTTTCTTCATCCAATCGCTTTTCAGTTATGGGGCCCACACATGGTTCAAGGCGTGGTCAAATGCGAATATTCCACCGCAAATACGAATATTCCACGACCAAACGAATATTCCCCGACAACAATGAATATTTTATAACCACTTGCTTATTTTGAAATATTTGCGTATTTAACCCTTAACTACCCACATTAATCAAATTAACCCTTACTATTTCAAAATAATAAATAAAGGAAATTCCTTTTTATTTAAAAAAATTTAGGGTCTTACAACCTCCCTCCTTATGAAATTTCGTTCCTCGAAATTGACGACGTACTCTGGTGTTTGAAAAGGTGAGGATACCTCGCTTTCATTTCCGTTTCCAATTCCCAGGTCATTTCCTCTATAGCATGATTCCTCCACAAAACTTTAACTTGTGGTATGACCTTTCTTGGCGTAGGACATGCTCCTTCCTATCCAAGATCTTGTGGTACCTCCTCATACGTTAAGTCTTCTCATTATCTCGTCCTGGGTTCTAACTCAATAACGTGGTTCGGGTCTTTCACATATTTACGATATGAGATATGTGAAACACATTATGAACACGAGACATACCGGAGGTAACGCAAGTCTATAGGCTACATTTCCTACTCGGTCAAGAATTTGAAATGGACCAATAAATCGTGGATTGAGCTTTCCTCTCTTCCCAAATCTTGTAACTCCCTTCCATGGAGCAACTCGCAACAATACATGATCCCCTACATTAAATTCCACGTCCTTTCGATGAAGATCCGCATAACTCTTTTGTCGATCTTGTGCGTTTTGTATCGTTGTCGAATCATTTGGATCTTTTCGGTGAGTCATACGTACTTAACTTTCGGGTCCCAACAATGTTGCTTCACCCACCTCATCCCAACATATTGGAGAAGCGACACTTTCGTCCATATAATGCTTCAAATGGAGCCACACCTATACTTGCTTGATAACTGTTGTTGTAGGAGAATTCCACCAATGGTAAATACTTATCCCAACTCGCCCTTGAAGTTCAGGACACGAGTCTTAATAAATCTTCAAGAGTTTGAATAGTCCTCTACGATTGTCGTCCGTTTGGGGATGGTATGCGAACTAAATCGCAAATCCGTGCCCATAGCTTTTTGCAAGCTAACCCAAAATCTTGAAGTGAATCTTGGGTCACGATCCCAAACTATGGATACAGCATGCCATGCAACCTCACAATCTCATTCATTCACGTCATACTAGCAAGACGTTCAAGGAATAATTCTCCGTATCGGCAAGAAATGAGCGGAGACTTGGTTAATCTATCAACAATAACCCAAATAGCATTGATGCCTTGAGAAACCGTAGGAAGACCCGTAACGAAATCCATAGTAATGTGTTCCCACTTCCATTCAGGAATCTCAAGTGGTTGCAACGGACCCTTAGGTACAAGATGCTCGCCTTTACACGTTGGCAAGTTAAACACATCGAGATAAACTTTGCAATCTCTCTCTTCATATTGTTCCACCAAAATGTATGTGAAGATCACGATACATTTTAGTACTTCGAGGATGGATTGCAAATGGCGATTGTGTGCCTCCATCATAATCTTGTACTTCAAATCGAGTCGTTAGGAACACAAAGTCAGAGTGGACTCAAGTATTCCTTCTTCATCAATTCTCGCTTAGGAATAGCTCCTTCTTGTACTTTCTTCTTCATGCGCAAGATCATTTCCGGCCTCCGGGTGGCTTGAGCAACCTTAACTTTTCTATTAAAGTTGGCTGTGCGTATACTTGACATCATCGCACTCGTTCCGCATATGATCTTCTACTCAACGCTCGCTACCACGTTACGCTTTACCGGGATGATATTGAATAGTGTGGTCGTAGTCTTTCAATAGCTCAAACCCAACGTCATTGCCAGCATGTTGAGTTCTTTTAGTGAAGTGAAGAAATATTTAAGGCTTTTATGGTCTCGAATATATCTCCACTTTCTCCCCATATAGATAGTGCCTCCATATTTTTACAAACGAAAACGCATCACGCTAACTCTAGATCATGAGTAGGATAATTCCTCTCATACTCTTTAAGTTGTCGCGAGGCATAAAGGCTATGACTTTCCCACGTTGCATGAGAACACATCCTAACCCTTTGCACTCAAGCATCATTGTGAGATAACAAATCCATCCGAACCGGATGGTATTGTTAGAACAGTCTTAGAAATAAGTCTCCTCTTAAGCTCTTGGAAACTCTTTTCGCATTCTTCACTCCAAAGCAATTTTGTATCCTTCCGAGTTAGCCGAGTTAATGGAGTAGCGATTCGAGAAAACCCTTCCACGAATCTCCGATAATAACCATTTAGGCCCAAAAGCTACGTGACTTCATCACCAACCGGTTGCTCTAACTTTGTATTGCTTCAATCTTCACGGATCAACAGATACTCCATGTTTCGACACCACGTGCCCAAGGAATGCTACTTCCTCAAGCCGAACTCACATTTCTTCAATTTGGCATATAGTTGGTTTTCACGAAGCCTTTGGAGTACCGACTTCAAATGGTGCTCATGATCTTCACGGCTTTTGGAATATATGAGGATGTCATCAATAAAGACAACAACGAATTGATCCAAATATTCCTTGAATACTCGGTTCATCATATCCATGTGAAAAGCGCAGGAGCATTAGTTAGTCCAAAAGACATGACTAAGAATTCATAATGCCCATACCGAAGTTACAAGGCGGTCTTTGGAATATCCTCGATTCTAATCTTGGTGATGATATCCGTAAGCTAAGATCGATTTTTGAAAAGAATTGTGCCCTCTGCAATCGGGTCAAACAAGTCATCAATACGAGGTAGAGGATACCTATTCTTGATGGTGACATGGTTCAATTCGATAGTCAATACAAAAGTCGCATACTCCCGTCTTTCTTCTTTACAAATAAAACAGAGCACCCCAAGGAGATGTACTAGGACGAATGAAACCGATGTCCAACAATTTCGTAGTTGGACCTTTAACTCCGAAGTTCAATAGAGCCATTCGATATGGGGTTTTAGAAATGGGCTTTGTACCGAGTTCAAGATCAATAAAGAATTCAACTTCACGCCGGGGTAGGCCAAGGAAGTTCTTGGAAATACATCAGAAAGTCAATAACAACGGGAATATTATTCAAATTTGACGTGTCTTTATTCAAATCCATAACATGGGCTAAGAAAGCTTGACATCCGCTTTTCAATAAGCGAATAGCTTTATGATTAGATATGATAGTGATTGATTTTAATGGTTTAGTTGCTTGAATTGCATACAATGGGTTGGTTAGGAATATGAAAACTAACAACCTTACGAAAACAATCAATTTTGGCATGATGAGTAGTTAACCAATCAATCCCTAAAATCACATCAAAAGCAAGTATCTTTAAAGAGATAAGGTCAATGGGTAAGGTGATGGTGCCAACTTGAATCAAACAAGATTTATAAATAGTGGATGTGATGAAAGTTTCTCCTATGAGTTTCCACGAGATAGGTCAAAGTCTAATTTCTTGAGTCAAGTTTAAACGTTGAGCACATGCAGGAGAGATAAATGAATGGGTAGCACCGGTGATCAAGTAAGGTATAAACTTCGCAAGAATTTATAAATAGCTTACCCGTGATCACCTCGTTTGGGTTCCTCGCATTATGACCGATCACAACAAACGCTCTTCTTGGAATCGTTGACTTTGACTTTTCCGGGACGATCTTTTTGAGTCATCGTCCTCATTGAACTAGGTTTCGCCACCGCATAATCTCGAAAGCGATATGTCCTTCCTTTCCACAATTATAGCATACCTTGAAGCTGTCAGGCGTTTGGAGTGATATGTCCTCTTTTACGCATTTGTAGCATATGATGGGTGGTCGTTCTCCTCCCTTAGAACTAGTTCTCACTTAAGACCGCATCATCTTTACATAGTGGTTGTTAAATCTCCTCTTTTAAAATCTCCTCCGACTCGCTTCTTCTATTTTCATGGCCATGATTACCACCAGTGGTTACCATTTCGTCGTCGCTTTCTTTCTCCGCAGTTATCATTATTACATTGATCGCTATCTCGAGCACGATCCTGGTTGTGGTCCCTCGGTTGGACCGTATTTCGTTATCTCGCTTTCTAATAATTGAGCCCCATTTACAACATCTGAATAAAGAGAAAATTTATGAGAAATGAGATATCGACGTACGCTGGGTTTCAAACCTCTAAGAAACATCCGCGTCATCGTTCCTCATTCTCCACCAAATGAGGTGCAAAACACGGATAACTCTGCAAACTTTGCCTCGTCTTTGAGACACCGTCATGTTGTTTTGCTCTAATCGATGAACTCCACTTCCTTCATACGCCGAACACTTTCGTGAAAGTATTTGTCATTAAATAGTTTCAAACGCGTCTCCCAAGACATCTTTGAGTGCGGTGGATGGGTACGTTTCACGAGACTCCACCAAGTCCTGCTCGCGCCGGAACATAAAGGTGGCGAATGGAACCTTCTGTTCTCCGTGCATCCCAAGACATCGAATATCTTGGTAATTTGTTTGACCCATGTTTCCGCCATGATCGGATCGGCTTTCCTTAAATTCGGTGGTCCCAACTCTTTGAAGCGCTCATTTGTGACAACCCGTGAATTGCTATCATTTCCTCCTCAGTATTTTGAACACGAGTTTCTCTAAATGCGATTTTGCATGAACCGCAAAAACTTCTAAACATCCCTCGTTCATCATCCGCTTCAATGGTGTTGTTCACGGGAGGAACATTGCCCGACTGTTGACGTTCTCCTCGTTGGTGAGTACAGGCATCTCCACGGTCTCATTTCCATTGTTAATATTCTCGATTCGACATTCTCAAATACTGTCATAAAACAAGGGTTAATTAGGAAATCAATAAATCACATAATATCCCTATATCTTGACCAACTAACAAATAAGCTTAGGTAGACACACCTTTAGCGAAGGATTTACTCGTCTCTCCCTCCTAGTTCTATTCCCCGATCTCCGCATGGAGATCATATCCATAAGCTCGATACCAATTGTGACGCCCCAAAATAGGTATACATCACCTATTACGAGTTGTCAATACATGAATACGTAAACAACTACAACTTTATTATTACAACAAGAAACTGTGAGTTTGAATACAAATATTATCTTCTAGACAATATCTATACTCAAATAAATCCTCATCACATTTATTGATACATTATTTTACAAAATGGTGAGGACTACTAAACAATCCTTTCTAAAACCTTCATTCCATACCAGGACTCGTACTCGCTTTATATTCTCGCCTCCACGAGAAAAATGGAACAAAAAGGAAAAGGGTGAGCTCAACTAGCTCAATAAAGAATATTATGACTAAGATAATATACAACAAATTATCGTTAGTCTTCAACAGGAAAAATATAATAGAATCTGATAGACAACAAATTTTAAATCAATATTCGCAGTGGAAATAATAATTCATTAGAAGAGTTAAGTAGAGAATGCAAACTACTATCTTCATGTATGAATTTAAAAGTTCATCGCTCTATCTTTTATCCCCTGTAACATCAATCAATATACATCCGAATTAAATATTCATCTTTGCACTACTGAGCCAAAGATATTCATCGATTGGTCATGTTCATTTAAACACTGTTCATCTTTGACTACGGGCCAAAGATATTCTTGAGAAATCATTCATCTTTGCACTCTGAGCCAAAGATATTCTTAAGAAATCATTCATCTTTGAACTACGTGCCAAAGATATTCCATAATATCATCATTTAAGACCGAGGATGATGAAAAAATTTTTTTTTTAAAGAAAGCGAATCGGTGAAACAAAATGACAAGGATTAAAGATTAAGGATTCGTACTTGGTTTTATCCACGTCCAAAAATACCTCAAAAATAATCATAGTGGTGTAAAATTCAAGAATGATCAAAACATGGATACAATCAAAGCTAGTATCCAGAATAGATATTTTGAGACGAAAAGAAGAAATTTTATTTTTCGATGAATAGTGTCAGATATCGTGAATAGCCGTATACGTGAATAAGAAACTCAGACACCAAAAATAGAAATTCCACCAAAAAAATATCTTCACGCTTCATGAATAGTAACTTCGTGAATAGTAACTCGTGAATAGTAACTCATGAATAGTAACTCGTGAATAGTAACTCATGAATAGTAACCCGACATGAAAAAAAGTTCCAAATTTGATAAAAAGTTCCAACCAATATTTCAAAGATAATGATATTGAAGAAATAATATCATTTGAGAAAAAAATAACATCCCTTACCTCGAAAGATCAAGACTTCTAGCTAGAATAGGGTATAGTCTTTCAAGGAACTTGCAGACCGTCTAGCAATACTCAAAGTATACTCAAAATACTCACAAGAATACGCCGATAATATAGAGAGAAAATGTGGCGCCCCAAAATAGGTATACACAACACCCATTCCGAGTCGCCAAATACATGGTACAAGAAGCAAACTACAACTTCAATAATACAAATGTCGTGTGAAATACGACAATATATATCTTGTGAGTTTAAATATAATATTGTCTTCTAGACAATATCCACACGCAAATAAATCCCCATCATAATTATTGATTCATTATTTTACAAAAATGGTGAGGACTACTAAACAACTCTCTCTAGAACCTTCATTCCATACCCGACTAGTACTCGCTACATTCTCGCCTCCCGAGAAGAAAAATGGAACAACAAGGAAAAGGGTGAGCTCAACTAGCCCAAAAAAATATTATGACTAAGATAATATACAACAAATTATCGTTAGTCTTCAACAGGAAAAATCGATAGAATACAATAGACAACAAGTTTCGAGATCAATATTCGCAAGTGGTGAAATAATAATTCATAGAAGAGTTACGTAGAGAATGAAATCTACTATAATCTATGAATTTAATAAATCCATCATCAATATTTTATCCTCGTAACATCAATCAATATGCATCCGAATCAAATATTCATCTTTTGCACTATGTGCCAAAGATATTCATCATTGGTCATGTTCATTTAAACACTGTTCATCTTTGCACTCACAAGCCAAAGATATTAATCAATCCATCATGTTCATCTCAACACTGCTCATCTTTGCTTTCTGTGCCAAAGATATTCTTCAGAAATCATTCATCTTTGCACTACTATGGGCCAAAGATATTCAATAATATCATCATTTAAGACCGAGGATGATGAAAATATTTTTAAAGAAGCGAATCCAAAGAAAACAAAATGACAAGGATTAAGGATTAAGGATTCGTACTTGGTTTTATCCATACCTCAAAAATAATCATAGTGGTGTAAAATTCAAGAATGATCAAAACATGGATACAATCGAGTTAGTATCCGAATAGATATTTGGACAAAAGAAGAAATTTTATTTTTAGGTGAATAGTCTTGAGTATCGTGAATAGTTCAGATATCGTGAATAGTAACTCGACACCAAAAGATAGAAATTCCACAAAAACATCTTCACGTTTCATGAATAGTACTCGTGAATAGTAACTCGTGAATAAGAACTCATAAATAGTAACTTCGTGAATAGTAACTCATGAATAGTAACCCATGAATAGTAACCCCGACATGAAAAAGTTCCAAATTTGATAAAAACTTCAGATCAACATTTCAAAGATAATGATATTGAAGAAATAATATCATTATTTGAAAAAAATAATATCCCTTACCTCGAAAGATCAAGATTACTTAAATTTAAAACAGGATATAGGCTATGACTTGGACTTGCACCAGTATAGCAATACTCAAAGTATACTCAAAATACTCACAAGAATACGCTCGATAATATAGAGAGAAAACTTGATTTTCGGTGTGATTTTCAATTCTAACCCAAGACCCTATTTATAGGAAATTGCTTAGAACACCAAAGCAGAAAATTTAATAAATTAATAATATAATTATATTATTTTCTACACATGTCTAGAATCTGATTTCAGCCATCAAACACATGCCACCTTCTAGAAAAAAAATAAGAAAAACGTTTTTCTAATTTTAAATATTTTAAACTTCAAAAATCAATTATTTTGAGCTTGAACTTCAATAATTCATAATAAATAGCCCTTTCATCAGAAAATTGAATCTTGCGAGTTGTTATAGGAAATTCAATTCTCTACAACTTTGCAGAAGAAAGTTTTCCAAATTCCAAATAGAAATTGGATGAAATCCCAAAAGCAAGGCGATTTTATTGTGTTATAATCAAATTTCGATCAATAAATGGGGTCCAATGAGCATGTTTAACATGTTTTAAACATTTATTGCAACAAAATACTCTTCCTCCTCAGATACTCATATATCCCACATTCGTTGTAAAAATATCATCGTTAATATATTATTAAAATAATATATTTAAATGAATTATTTTATCGAGAAAAAGATAAAATATTAATTTTCAACAATTGTCATTTTAAAAATTTTCTCCATCTATATCCACATAAAATCAATATTTTCCTCATCATATAAATCAATAATTAATTATTCACAAATAATATTACGTAATCACAATATTGACAACCAGTGGGTTCAGGAAAGGGGCTTTCCAATAAGAATTTCTTCTTCTTGGCGCAATGATTAGGTGACCAAACCTCTCCTCCTTACACGAACTTTCTAGACATTGCCAATAATGTTATCTAATAATATTATTAGGATAATATGAATTATTGCTTCGATAATGAAAAAGATACGTGTAATGACAATTATTCAAACAACAAAGAATATAAAATATCAACGCAAAGAATTATTAACTCGATAAAATATTGAGCGGTAATTATCGTAACCATTATTGAGTAGTGCCTTCACGTAAGAATCAATAATTGGTGCAATACCAAGTGCCACTTGTTCAACAACGCTTATTAGTGTGTTTTAACCCCGGGTATTCCAACAAAGATTAACTTGGTAATAACTACTGTAGTTATTTAAAAACAACTTATATTTGTCGTTTTCTTCATCCAATCGCTTTTCAGTTATGGGCTCCACACATGGTGCAAGGGCGTCGTAATACGAATATTCCTGACCGCATTTAATATTCCACGACCAAACGAATATTCCCCGACAACAATGAATATTTTATAACCACTTGCTTATTTTGAAATATTTGCATATTTAACCCTTAACTATCCACATTAATCAAATCAACCCTTACTATTTCAAAATAATAAATAAAGGAAATTCATTTTTAATTAAAAAAAATTTTGGGGTCTTACAACCTCCCCTCCTTATGAAATTTCGTCCTCGAAATTGACGTACGTATCTGGTGTTTTGAAAAGGTGAGGATACCTCGCTTTCATTTCCGTTTCCAACTCCCAGGTCATTTCCTCTATAGCATGATTCCTCCACAAAACTTTAACTTGTGGTATGACCTTTCTTGGCGTAGGACATGCTCCTTCCTATCCAAAATCTTGACAGTACCTCCTCATACGTTAAGTCTTGGCTATCTCATGGGTTCTAACTCAATAACGTGGTTCGGTCTTTCACATATTTGAAATACAGATATGTGAAACACATTATGAACACGAGACATACTCGGAGGTAACGCAAGTCTATAGGCTACATTTCCTACTCGGTCAAGAATTTGAAATGGACCAATAAATCGTGGATTGAGCTTTCCTCTCTTCCCAAATCTTGTAACTCCCTTCCATGGAGCAACTCGCAACAATACATGATCCCCTACATTAAATTCCACGTCCTTTCGATGAAGATCCGCATAACTCTTTTGTCGATCTTGTGCCGTTTGTATACGTTGTCGAATCATTTGGATCTTTTCGGTGAGTCATACGTCTTAACTCGGGTCCCAACAATGTTGCTTCACCCACCTCATCCCAACATATTGGAGAACGACATTTTCGTCCATATAATGCTTCGAATGGAACCATGCCTATATTTGTTTAATAACTATTATTGTATGAGGATTCCACCAATGGCAAGTACTTATCCCAACTTCCTTTGAAATCTAGGACACGAGTTTTAATATATCTTCAAGAGTTTGATTGTCCTTTCGATTGCCCATCCGTTTGAGGATGGTATGCCAAATCAATCGTAAATTCGTGCCCATAGCTTTTCAACCCAAAATCATGAAGTGAATCTTGGGTCACGATCTAAAACTATGGATCTTGGCATGCCATGCAACCTCACAATCTCATTCACGCATATATACTAGCAAGACGTTCAAGGAATAAGTCTCCGTGTCGGCAAGAAATGAGAGACTTGGTTAATCTATCAACAATAACCCAAATAGCATTGATGCCTTGAGAAACCGTAGGAAGACCCGTAACGAAATCCATAGTAATGTGTTCCCACTTCCATTCCGGAATCTCAAGTGGTTGCAACGGACCCTTAGGTACAAGATGCTCCGCCTTTACACGTTGGCAAGTTAAACACATCGAGATAAACTTTGCAATCTCTCTCTTCATATTGTTCCACCAAAATGTATGTCGAAGATCACGATACATTTTAGTACTTCCAGGATGGATTGCAAATGGCGTATTGTGTGCCTCCATCATAATCTTGTACTTCAAATCAGAGTCGTTAGGAACACAAAGTCTAGAGTGGACTCGAAGTATTCCTTCTTCATCAATTCTCGCTTCCGAAATAGCTCCTTCTTGTACTTTCTTCTTCATACGCATCAACTCCGGGTTGGTGGGCTCGAGCAATCTTAAATTTTTCTATTAAAGTTGGCTCTACGTCGTATACTTGACATCATCGCACTCGTTCCTCAAGATATGATCTTCTACTCATCGCGTCAGCTACCACGTTCGCTTTTCCAAGATGGTATGGTTAGAATATGTGCCGAAATGAGTCGCCTCTTGAGCTCTTGGAAAATCTTCTCGCATTCCTCGCTCCATATGCAATTTTGTATCTTTTCGAGTCATTAAGTTAACGGAGTAGTGATTCAAGAAAATCCTTCCACGAATCTCCGATAATAACCAACTAAGCCTGAAAGCTACGATTTCGATTCTTGACTTAGGTTGCTCTCAATCGTGACTCATATCCCAATCTTGGATAAGACGTCACAATGACACCTATCGCCTTTACTATCGCATCGAATATGACGTCCCCTACGAGAGAGTCTCGCTTAGGTGAATTCCACAAAGGAAGTCACAAGATAAAGGCTCAGTACCAAATTTATAGTTGAATTTTTAACTCCTCAAGTTCAATAGAGCCATTCGATATGAGATTTTAGAAATGAGTTTTGTCTAGGGTTCAAAGTCGATACAAAATTTAATATCGAGCTTTGGGAGTAAGCCAAGAAATTCTTCAGAAATACGCCGGGAAAAATCAATAACAACAGGAATATTATTCAAATCGACGTGTCTTTATTCAAATCCATAACATGGACTAAGAAAATTTGACATCCGTAATAAACGAATGACTTCATGGCTTGATATGAAAATGTTTGACTACAATGGTTTGATTGCTTGAATTGAATAACAAAGTTGCTTAGGAATATGAAAACTAACAACCTTACAAAAGCAATCAATTTGGCATGATGGGTAGTTAACCTTAAAATCACATCAAAAGCAAATATCTCTATAGAAATAAGGTTAACAGTGTAATGTGATAGTGCCAACTTGAATCAAGCAAGATTTTTAAACAACGGATGTAATGAAAGTTTCTCCTAATGGAGTCTCCACAGATAGGTCAAAGTTTAATTTCTCCGTAGTCAAGTTCAAACGTTGAAGCGCAAGTAAGAGAGATAAAAGAATGGGTAGAACCAATATCTAGTAAGGTATATACTTGCAAGAATTTATAATTAACTAAACCGTGCTACTAACCGTTCGGGTTCCTCGCGATTTTGACCGGTCACAACAAACGCTCTTCCGGAATCGTTGACTTTGACTTTTTCCGGGACGATCTTTTGAGTCACCATTCTCATTGGATCGGGTTTCGATATCGCATAATCTCGAAAGCGATATGTCCTTCTTTTCCACAATTATAGCATACCTTAAACTGCTGTTGGGGCGCCAATGATATGTCCCTCTTTCATTTGATTTGTAACATATACGACCGATGGTCGTTCTCCTCCCTTAAAACTAGTTGCTCATTGGGCGCCGACGTCTTCACATGGTCGTTGTTGAATCTCCTCTTTTAAAATCTCCTCCCACTCGCTTCTTCTATTTTCACGGCCACGATTACCACCGGAGTGGTTACCGCCTTTGTCTCGTATTCTTCTTTCTCCGTGGTTATCGTTATTACGATGATCGCTATCTTGAGTATGATCTCGGTTATGGTCCTCGGTTGAACATACTCGTTATCTCATTTCTAACAACCGAGCCCTCGTTGAAAACATCTCGAATAGAGAGAAAATTTATGAGAAATGAGATATCGACGTATGTCGGGTTTCAAACCTCTCGAAACATCCGCGTCATAACGTTCCTCATTCTCCACCAAATGAGGTGTGAACTCGGATAACTCCGCGAACTTCGCTTTCGATTGGGACAACGTCATGTTATTCTCGCTTCTAGTCTAATAAACTCCACTTCCTTCATACGACGAATACTTTCGTGGAAGTACTTGTCATTGAACTGCTTCAAACGTCTCCCACGACATCTTGCCGAGTGAAATTTGGATGGGTACGCTTCATGATTCCCACCGATGAATCGCTTCGCCACACGGAACATAAAGCGCGAATGGAACTTTTCGTTCTCTCCGCATCCCAAGACATCGAATATCTTGGTAATTTGTTTGACCCACGTCTCGCCTTTAATCGGATCCGCTTTCCCAGCACTCGTGGTCCCAACTCTTTGAATCGCTTGGTGTG
Organism: Panax quinquefolius; assembly: GCA_020205615.1. Classification (NCBI taxonomy): domain Eukaryota; kingdom Viridiplantae; phylum Streptophyta; class Magnoliopsida; order Apiales; family Araliaceae; genus Panax; species Panax quinquefolius. The sequence goes on from CM035161.1 coordinate 128,178,288, forward strand.
TGACCACCCGTGAATTGCTATCATTTCTCTCAGATTTTGAACACGAGTCTCCTCGTCCGATTTTGCATGAATCGCAAAAAGCTTCTAAACATCCCTCGTTCATCATCTCGCTTTCGGTGGTGTTGTTCACGGGAGGAACATTACCAATTGTCAGACGCGTTCTCCTCGTTGGTGAGTACTGAGGCATCTCCACGGTCTCATTTACTCCCATGTTAATATTCTCACGACATTCTCAAACATCGCCATAAAACAAGGGTTAATTAAGGAAATCAATATATCACATAATATCCCTATATCTTGACCAACTAACAAATAAGCTTAGGTAGGACACACTAGCGAAGGATTTACTCGTCTCTCCCTCCTAGTTCTATTCCCGATCTCCGCCAGAGATCATATCCCTAAGCTCGATACCAACCTGTGACGCCCCCAAAATAGGTATACACAACACCCATTACGAGTCGCCAAATACATGGTACAAGAAGCAAACTACAACTTCAATAATACAAATGTCGTGTGAAATACGACAATATATCTATGTGAGTTTAAATATAATATTGTCTTCTAGACAATATCCACATGCAAATAAATCCCCATCATAATTATTGATTCATTATTTTACAAAATGGTGAGGACTACTAAACAACTCTCTCTAGAACCTTCATTCCATACCCCGACTAGTACTCGCTACATTCTCGCCTCCCCGAGAAGAAAAATGGAACAACAAGGAAAAGGGTGAGCTCAACTAGCCCAAGTAAAGAATATTATGACTAAGATAATATACAACAAATTATCGTTAGTCTTCAACAGAAAAAATCGATAGAATCTGATAGACAACAAGTTTTGAGATCAATATTCGCAATGAAATAATAATTCATAGAAGAGTTACGTAGAGAATGAAATCTACTATAATCTATGAATTTAACGATCCATCATCAATATTTTATCCTCGTAACATCAATCAATATACATCCGAATGAAATATTCATCTTCGCACTCTGTGCCAAAGATATTCATCACCGGGTCATGTTCATTTAAACACTGCTCATCTTTGCACTACTGAGCCAAAGATATTAATCAATCGGTCATGTTCATCTCAACACTGCTCATCTTTGCACTACTGAGCCAAAGATATTCTTCAGAAATCATTCATCTTTGCACTATGTGCCAAAGATATTCAATAATATCATCATTTAAGATCGAGGATGATGAAAAATATTTTTAAGAAACGAATCTAGTGAAACAAAATGACAAGGATTAAGGATTAAGGATTCGTACTTGGTTTTATCCACGCCCAAAAATACCTCAAAATAATCATAGTGGTGTAAAATTCAAGAATGATCAAAACATGGATACAATCGAGTTAGTATCCGAATAGATGTTTTAGATTTAAAAGAAGAAATTTTATTTTCTAATTGAATAGATCAGATATACGTGAATAGTGACGATACGTGAATAAAGAATTCGACACCAAAAGATAGAAATTCCACAAAAACATCTTCACGCTTCTATTTAATAGTACTCGTGAATAAGAATCGTGAATGAAAGAACTCGCTTAATAAGTAACTCGTGAATAGTAACTCATGAATAAGAACCCATGAATAGTAGTAACCCGACATGAAAAAGTTCCAAATTTGATAAAAACTTCAGATCAACATTTCAAAGATAATGATATTGAAGAAATAATATCATTACAAAAAAATAATATCCCTTACCTCGAAAGATCAAGATTTCTAAATTAAACAACAGGATATAAGGCTATGACTTGGACTTGCACAGATATAGCAATACTCAAAGTATACTCAAAATACTCACAAAAACGCATTTCGATAATATAGAGAGAAAACTTGATTTTCTGGTGTGATTTTCAATTTAACCCCAAGACCCTATTTATAGAAATTGCTTAGAACACCAAAGCGAAAATTTAATATAATATATTATAATTTTTCCACAACTTCATACGCACACTAACAATCTGAATTCACCCTCCTAACCACATGTTAAATGAGTTTCAAAAATGAAAAAAATGTTTTTGTAATTAAAAATATTTTAAACTTCCAAAAATTAATTATTTCGGAACTTCAGAACTTCAATAATTCATAATAAATAGCCCTTTCATCAGAAAATTCGAATCTCGCGGTTTTTTATAGGAAATTCAATTCTCTACAACTTTGCAGAAGAAAGTTTTTCCAAATTCCAAATAGAAATTGACCGAAATCCACAAACGAAGCGATTTCAAAGTTATAATCAAATTTCGATCAATAAATGGGGTCCACGGACATGTTTAACATGTTTTAAACATTTATTGCAACAAAATACTCTTCCTCCTCGTATACTCATATATCCCACATTCGTTGTAAAAATATCACCGTTAATATATTATTAAAATAATATATTTAAATGAATTATTTTATCGTAAAAAGATAAAATATTAATTTTCAACAATTGTCATTTTAAAATTTTCTCCATCTATATCCACATAAAATCAATATTTTCCTCATCATATAAATCAATAATTAATTATTCACAAATAATATTACGTAATCACAATATTGACAACCAGCAGCAGTTCCAGGAAGATAGGGCTTTCCAATAAGAATTTCTTCTTGGGGCGCCGCAATTAGATTTAATCAAACCTCTCCTTGATGTAACTTTCTAGACATTGCCAATAATGTTATCTAATAATATTATTCAGATAATATGAATTATTGCTTCGATAATGAAAGATACCGTGTAATGACAATTATTGAAACAACAAGAATATAAAATATCAACGCAAAGAATTATTAACTCAATAAAAATCAACAAAGAATTATCGTAACCATTATTGAGTAGTGCCTTGTTACGTAAGAATCAATAATTGGTGCAATACCGTGTGCTACTGTTCAACAACGCGTATTAGTGTGTTTTAACCACCGGGTATTCCCATAGTATTAACGGTAAAAACTACGCCGTTATTTAAAAACAACTTATATTTATCGTTTTCTTCATCCAATCACTTTCCGTTATGGGGCCCACACATGGTCGCTTGGCCGCATGCGAATATTCCCGACCGCATTTAATATTCCACGACCAAACGAATATTGCCCGACAACAATGAATATTTTATAACCACTTGCTTATTTTGAAATATTTGCATATTTAACCCTTAACTATCCACATTAATCAAATCAACCCTTACTATTTCAAAATAATAAATAAAGGAAATTCCTTTTTATTTAAAAAAAATTTCGGGGTCTTACATGCCTCGCCACGGAACATAAAGGCGGCGAATGAAACTTTCATTCTCCGTGCATCCCAAGACATCGAATATCTTGGTAATTTGTTTGACCCACGCCTCTCGCCTTTAATCGGATCCGGCTTTCCTGCATTACGGTGGTCCCAACTCTTTGAATCGCTGGTCGTGACCACCGTGAATTGCTATCATTTCCTCCTCAGTATTTTGAACACGAAGTCTCCCTCGTCGATTTTTGCATGAACTGCAAAAAGCTTCTAAACATCCCTCGTTCATCATCTCGCTTCAAATGGTGTTGTTCACGGGAGGAACATTGTCACCTGCAGACGTTCTCCTCGTTGGTAAAGACAGCATCTCCACGGTCTCATTTACTCCAATTGTTTAATATTCTCGGTCGACATTCTCAAATCACCGTCATAAAATAAGGGTTAATTAAGGAAATCAATATATCACATAATATCCCTATATATCGACTAACTAACAAATAAGCTTAGTAGAACACACTAGCGAAGGATTTACTCGTCTCTCCCTACTAGTTTTATTCCCGATCTCCGCCAGAGATCATATCCCTAAGCTCGATATAAACCGTGATGCCCCCAAAATAGGTATACACAACACCCATTCTCGAGTCGCCAAATACATGGTACAAGAAGCAAACTACAACTTCATAATAATACAAATGTCGGTGAAATACGACAATATATATAATGAGTTTAAATATAATATTGTCTTCTAGACAATATCCACACGCAAATAAATCCCCATCATAATTATTGATTCATTTATTTTACAAAATGGTGAGGACTACTAAACAACTCTCTGTAACCTTCATTCCATACCCGACTAAGTACTCATTACATTCTCGCCTCCCGAGAAGAAAAATGGAACAACAAGGAAAAGGGTGAGCTCAACTAGCCCGGTAAAGAATATTATGACTAAGATAATATACAACAGATTATCGTTAGTCTTCAACAGGAAAAATCGATAGAATACAATAGTACAACAAGTTTCGGATCAATATTCGCAATGAAATAATAATTCATAGAAGAGTTACGTAGAGAATGAAATCTACTATAATCTATGAATTTAATAAATCCATCATCAATATTTTATCCTCGTAACATCAATCAATATGCATCCGAATCAAATATTCATCTTTGCACTACTGTGCAAAAAGATATTCATCATTGGTCATGTTCATTTAAACACCTATTCATCTTTGCACTTCTGTGCCAAAGATATTAATCAATCGGTCATGTTCATCTCAACACTGCTCATCTTTGCACTCTGAGGCCAAAGATATTCTTCAGAAATCATTCATCTTTGCACTCTGTGCCAAAGATATTCAATAATATCATCATTTAAGATCGAGGATGATGAAAATATTTTTAAAGAAACGAATCCATTGAAACAAAATGACAAGGATTAAGGATTAAGGATTCATACTTGGTTTTATCCATACCTCAAAAATAATCATAGTGGTGTAAAATTCAAGAATGATCAAAACATGGATACAATCGAGTTAGTATCCGAATAGATATTTTGGACAAAAAGAAGAAATTTTTTTTTTTAGATTGAATAGTCTGCCAGATACGTGAATAGTGTCAGTATACGTGAATAGTCTTAGATACACGTGAATAGTAACTCCGACACCAAAAGATAGAAATTCCACAAAAACATCTTCACGTTTTCATGAATAGTACTCGTGAATAAGAATCGTGAATAAGAACTTCATGAATAGTAACTCGTGAATAGTAACTCATGAATAGTAACCCATGAATAGTAACCCCGACATGAAAAAGTTCCAAATTTGATAAAAACTTCAGATCAACATTTCAAAGATAATGATATTGAAGAAATAATATCATTACGAAAAAATAATATCCCTTACCTCGAAAGATCAAGATTTCTAAATTTAAACACAGGATAAAGGCTATGACTTGGACTTGCACCGTATAGCAATACTCAAAGTATACTCAAAATACTCACAAGAATACGCTTCGATAATATAGAGAGAGAAAACTTGATTTCGATGTGATTTTCAATTCTAACCCAAGACCCTATTTATAGAAATTGCTAGAACACCAAAAGCAGTAAAATTTAATAAATTAATAATATAATTATATTATTTTCTACACATGTCTAGAATCTGATTTCAGCCATCAAACACATGCCACCTTCTAGAAAAAATAAGAAAAACGTTTTTCTAATTTTAAATATTTTAAACTTCAAAAATCAATTATTTGAGACTTCAAACTTCAATAATTCATAATAAATAGCCCTTTCATCAGAAAATTCGAATCTTGCGAGTTTTATAGGAAATTCAATTCTCTACAACTTTGCAGAAGAAAGTTTTTCTAAATTCTAATCGAAATTGACCGAAATCCACAAACAAGCAATTTTACAAAGTTATAATCAAATTTCAAATCAATAAATGGGGTCCACCGACATGTTTAACATGTTTTAAACATTTATTGCAACAAAAATACTCTTCCTCCTCGTATACTCATATATCCCACATTCGTTGTAAAAATATCATCGTTAATATATTATTAAAATAATATATTTAAATGAATTATTTTATCGAAAAAAGATAAAATATTAATTTTCAACAATTGTCATTTTAAAATTTTCTCCATCTATATCCACATAAAATCAATATTTTCCTCATCATATAAATCAATAATTAATTATTCACAAATAATATTACGTAATCACAATATTGACAACCAGTGCGGTTCAGAGAAAGAGGGCTTTCAATAAGAATTTCTTCTTCTTGGCGCCGCAATTAGGTGACCAAACCTCTCCTTAGATGTAACTTTCTAGACATTGCCAATAATGTTATCTAATAATATTATTCAGATAATATGAATTATTGCTTCGATAATGAAAGATACCGTGTAATGACAATTATCAAACAACAAAGAATATAAAATATCAACGCAAAGCAATTATTAACTCAATAAAATATGAGCAAGAATTATCGTAACCATTATTGAGTAGTGCCTTCACGTAAGTAAGAATCAATAATTGGTGCAATACCAAGTGCTACTTGTTCAACAACGCAGACATTAGTGTGTTTTAACCACGGGTATTCCAACAAGATTAATTCTGTAATAACTACGCCGTTATTTAAAAACAACTTATATTTGTCGTTTTCTTCATCCAATCGCTTTCCGTTATGGAGCCCACACATGATCGCCAGGTCGTTGCATTTAATATTCTTTAATCGCATTTAATATTCCACGACCAAACTAATATTCCCAAACAACAATGAATATTTTATAACCACTTGCTTATTTTGAAATATTTGCATATTTAACCCTTAACTATCCACATTAATCAAATCAACTCTTACTATTTCAAAATAATAAATAAAGGAAATTTTTTTTATTTAAAAAAATTTTGGGGGGTCTTCTGAAAACTTTAGTTTCGGTGTGATTTTCAATTCTAACCCAAGACCCTATTTATAGGAAAATGCTTAGAACACCAAAGCGTAAAATTTAATATAATATTAATATAATTATACAAATTTTCCTTAGCCCACCTTTTGGTCAAAAACACCAGCCACACATGTTAATGATGTCCAAAAAAAAATACAACAAACGCTTTTTTCTAACAAAAATAATTTAAACTCCCAAAAATCAATTATTTTGAGCTTTGGAACTTCAATAATTCATAATAAATAGCCCTTTCATCAGAAAATTTGAATCTCATGAGTTTTTATAGGAAATTCAATTCTCTACAACTTTGCAGAAGAAAGTTTTTCCAAATTCCAAACAAAAATAGACCGAAATCCACAACGCAGGCGATTTTATTGTGCTATAATCAAATTTTCAATAAATGGGGTCCACCGACATGTTTAACATGTTTTAAACATTTATTGCAACAAAAATACTCTTCCTCCTCGATATACTCATATGTCCCACATTCATTGTAAAAATATCACCGTTAATATATTATTAAAATAATATATTTAAATGAATTATTTTATCGTAAAAGATAAAATTTCAATTTTCAACAATTGTCACAATAAAAATTTTCTCCATCTATATCCACATAAAATCAATATTTTTCTCATCATATGAATCAATAATTAATTATTCACAAATAATATTATGTAATCACAATATTGACAACAGCAGCTTCCTGTGAAAGAGGGGCTTTCAATAAGAATTTCTTCTTCATCATGCCGCAATTAGGTGACCAAACCTCTCCTTAGATGTAACTTTCTAGACATTGCCAATAATGTTATCTAATAATATTATTCAGATAATATGAATTATTGCTTCGATAATGAAAAATCTTGTGTAATGACAATTATTCAAACAACAAAGAATATAAAATATCAACGCAAACAATTATTAACTCAATAAAAATATCGAATAAAGAATTATCGTAACCATTATTGAGTAGTGCCTTCACGTAAGAATCAATAATTGGTGCAATACTGGTGTCCATCGTTCAACAATGCGTATTAGTGTGTTTTAACCACCGGGTATTCCAACAAAGATAATTGTAATAACTTCACGCCGATTATTTAAAAATAACTTATATTTGTCATTTTCTTCATCCAATCTCTTTCAGTTATGGGGCCATACACATGGTCTGCTACTGTCATACGAATATTTAAAACCGCATTTAATATTCCACGACCAAACGAATATTCCCGACAACAATGAATATTTTATAACCACTTGCTTATTTTGAAATATTTGCGTATTTAACCCTAACTACCCACATTAATCAAATCAACCCTTACTATTTCAAAATAATAAATAAAGGAAATTCCTTTTATTTAAAAATTTCGGTCTTACAAAGGCTATTGATAATTTAATTATCTTTAGTCATGATATTCTTTATTGGGTTATTTGTGTTTCACCTTTTTTGCTTCACAATTCCTTTCGTGTAACAATAGTGTAGTAAATTTGGGTCGAATGGGGCAACAGGAAATAGAGCAAATGGTCTATAGTCGTTGAGGTTCTCCCTAAATAGTATGGAAATAATTTTATTGAGAACTTTAGATAAGTGTGTCGTATTGTATACGTCATTTGATATTTAATTTTGGTTAACCGAATAGGGTGACGCGAACCCAACTTTGGAAGGGTGTTTTGTCACTATCATACAAGATGTCTAATGATATACAACCTCGTGTTATCATAAGACAGGGTTGTGCACATCCACTTGCTGATAGTTATATGTCAAGAGAAGACTCACCATTAGAAGGAACATGATAGTAATCTTCTCATTTTTCTTTGGGGTCTATTGGATCAACCAAGGATAATTCTCTAGACATATGATATCTATCATAACTTAGATTCATGGCCTCCCATGTACGAAGGTTTTCTTGAGCATTTTCCAAAGATTTTAATTTCTAAAACAGTTATTGACTGTACCTTTATGTAAGGTGTTAGTTCCCGGTAGGCACAATAGATCTAGAAGGGGGTTTGAATAGATCCTTTTACTTTTAAATACTTTTCTGGTTAATTTTACATTGCTAATAATTTAGCATGTGACAAACGTAAGAATCTTTTCAAGCACAACGGAATAAGTAAAAGATCCCCTTCATTAATATATTCATAATCATATATACATTGTTCGTAGAGTTAGTTCAGTGGTAAGCAGTTAAAACATACATAGCAGTTATAGCAGTTAATGTACATAATGTAAATGACATAAAGTAAAAGACACAAGGGATTTTAAGTGGTTCAGAGACTCAAGCTCCTAATCCACTCTTCTGCTTTCAACTAGCGTGAGATTTCCACTAAGGAAGGGCAAAGACCGAATCATTAAGATTCCTTCAAGGCCAGTTGCCTTGGGACTTCAGTTCAATAAGAACTCTTCAAGGCCAGCAGCCTTGGAACTTCTCTAGTTCCCTAGGAACTCTTCAACCCCAGCAGGCTTGGAACTTCATTTAGTCCCTCCGGACAAGGACCCCTCAGGCCCTGGCTTCTTGTTGTTGAGGTTGTTGTTGTTGGTGGTGGTGGTGTTGTTGGTGCTGAGCTGCTAAGATGTTATTAAGCTCTGAACATCTTTTGTACTTAGCAGCTTAGTATGATCCTCTTTGCTTTTCGACCGAGTCAGGACCACATCTTCTTTGGTGCAAATTGATCTTTTCTCTTTTCGCTCATCTTCATCTCGGTATCGTTTGTGCACCATCACCATCCTGGGTTTGCTAAGTCTCTCGTGCTTTTAGTAGACTTTGTCCGCACTTAGCAAACCCTGAACCCTTCTTGAATACTTTAGAGACAAGGTTCTGCACTTGTTCACTTTTAGCTTTCGATTCATGGCGATTCATAGAGTGGCTCTCTTGATCTTCCTCAGACTCACCACTTTCCCGAATGCTATCTTCGCCTTCTCGGCTCTCGACTTGGTACGCCATCTTTAGTGGCATTCTCATCTTTGTTGAGTGGAGCTTTGATCTGTTTGAGTCCTTCTTCAAAGCTGTTTTACTTCCACCTTGGTAGTCTCACTGTCACTGAGACTTGTTCTATTGATCTTTGGTGGAACTCGTAGAGTCAACAATAGCATTCACCAACTCAACGATTCTGCAACTTTACAATCATCAGCAACTCTTGATCTTTGAAGCTCTGTTTATTTATACTACTTCCCAATCTTCCCATTGGAAAGTAGCCGTTGAAGGTTATTCAAATTGCTTAGCAGATCTCGAGTTATTTGGTGCAGACTGCAGATGTGACATGACATCTTTTTCTGACTTCCTAACACTGCAGTCTACTGTTTCACCTACCCTGTCAGATATGTCACTTTGAAATCTTGGGTAGGTCGAAGACTTTATTTTACCCTTCTGATTTCTCGATCAGAGGTTGTCCTTGCATCGATGCTCTCAATAAGCTTTTGTCTGAATATTACCCTTCAGATTGAACCGTTGCCAATGCTTCAGTCCTCAGCTATTCGAACGTTTCTGATGCATGTCTTCATGGACCTAATCGTAGTGTCTTGTTGACAGGTAGAAGCAACACTACGATCTTGAGGAGTGTTCACTTGATCTTTAGTGTAGAACACCTCTTTGTTCTCTAGTGCAGTGCTTCAACACTTCTGTTTGCCTTGACTGTTCTTTATTAATCGATGGCTCGACTTCTTTGCTTCTCGCCCCTTCTAAATAATAAGACACTTCAAATTTGTGGGCGGTCATTTCGCTTTCTCCTTGTGATCTCCCGTTCACTTATCATCAATGGACTGACCCAATGCTTAATCACTTTAGCCTTGTTATTCAGAGGTTGACCAATATCTTTGTGTATACTCTATCAGTTTCTTCTTTGTTTGGCAAACACTATGATTCTGATTACTTTCATGATCGTTGTCATCTTTCTTCTTGATATACTACTACATTGTCGATTTTCTTAGTAAGCTACTGAAGTCTTCTTATGATCATCTTGTGGAAGACTTTACCTTGAATAACTTCTCAACTCAATCTGGATGCAGATTTAGTTGATGCTTATATCTTCTATTAGCTTGCATGCCATTCGTTGAGTGCTCTCTGGCTTCCTTCAAGTGAGATGTATCTTTGCATTACCAACCAGAGGCTTCATTCCTTTGGATATTCTGGGAGTGCTCAATTGTTGAGAATCGTGTTTGTTCTACGATTCTACTGTGGCCTTGTGAGCACATCTGTTAAGGTCTTAGCTCTGCATTCCATGATTCAACTTCGGCTGTGCAGACACTACGACTTTGAGATCAGATCTTGATACTATGATTTGTCTTCATCTGATCTTGCTCGACTACGATCTCTGCCTTTGATACGATCAGTAGACTCTACGATTCCGAAAAGTGCGACGGTTCCACGATTCTTCAGATTAACTTGACATTAGTAGACTCTCACGACTCGAAAAGTGCGATCTCACGATTCTCGACCGGCTTTGGCAGATGCTCTCGGTCGGCCAGGCGGGTTGTCTCTACGATTCTGAACATAACTTCCTCAGCAGACTACGGCCCTGAGGAAGTTCTCCTCGACACACTACGATCCTTCCTCGTCTCTCCTGGAAGTCTACGAACTCCGAGATCTACTATCTCGCAGACTACGATTCTGCCTCGATAGCTCTCGAGTTTTCCTTGACTCTCCAAGGCATCACGATTTCTAGTGTAGTGCTCGACGATCAGACAAGCCTATCTATTGCATCATAAGATCAACCTAACATGCTTGATCTTACTATATTTATATTCCTTGTACATCATTTCTTTTTAAAGACTTTACAAAGTTGTTTTGCTTAAGTAGGATCAACCTAACACATTTGATCAATTCATTCTAAGTCCTTATACATATGTTTCTATTATCTATCAAAGGACTTTACAGCTTTTCTTAATGCAAGCATACTTATATATTCATTCATATATATACATATCATAATCAAATCATATGTAAATAGGAATTCATTCACATGCATATTCCTGACAATCTCCCCCTATTTGATTATGACAAAAACAATAAGTGCATATGCATGTTATGAATGAATCTTATATACAGTGAGTTGCAGTATTTCTAAAATAGATAATCATGAATGTCATTTATAATAATATGAAATTTAATACACTATGACAATTTACATCCTGGATCCAGAACATACCTAACTAGTTAGAGATGTACCTCTTTAGCTCCATGTATGTTTCCAGGATGTCTGTTGATCAGTTATTCATCTGTTTGATTCCATTGCTCCTGCTCCTCCTAGGATGTGGAGCTATTCCTTTCTTCTTTTTTCTGGTTCTGGCTCTGGCTCCCCCTCAGCCTTAGGCTCATCATCCTTTGGCTCCCCCTCGGATGATGAACTATTTTCTTGTTCTTGTTTGCTTCTGCTCTCCTTGCCTTTTCTTGAATGCCTTTTACTCCACCTCTTTCTATGCCTCTTTTTCTCTCCCTTTATGTCATTAATCATTTGGGAGAACTGCTCCATATTGGACATAAGCTGCTCCATCAGATAGGAGACGTTATCGACTTCAATCTTGAGTTCTTGTTGGCTTAACTCAAGTTGCATATAGAATGACTGATTCACATTATCAGTCTTGTCAGAGAGGGCTTGTAGTTGCTCTTCATTGGCTTTCTGAGCTCGTAGTGCATCTGCCTTCTGATCATTTAAGGCCTTCAGATAGACGTGATCTCTATCTTTAATTTTGAGAGATACATCAGCCATAGTTGCTTGGATTCTATCTTGAACTGAATTATCTCCAGTTGCTTTCACCCTCTTTGATTCTTCATGGATTAGAGATATCTTCTTAATCAGTTCATCAGAGTTTTTCATTAGCTCTTGCTCCATAGAAACTTCGTCATTTGGTTGGGCAGTCTCTTGCTGAACACCAGATTGGACTCTACGATCTTCATCCTTGGACATATTTTCTAAAGTGTTGACAATCTGAAAGATCGTTGAGTACCAATCCTGGGAGGATGTAGGAATGTCAGATAGTTGTGCTTGGACAGATAGAGACATCTAAATCTGGACTTGATCATCATCAGTGGTAGAGTGAACAGACTCTACTATCAATGTCTTCTCCATATTCCTTTTTCCATCAGAGTTCACTCTAAGATCGTAAGGAATATAATGATTTTCAGCATGTCGGTAGATCTTATAGTGGGGCTTGTCGTTGATCATCATGGTTGCAAACTTCTTAACCCTGGGGAAATTTTGTGACACCAGTTCCAAATTTGGAAACTGAGAGTAGCACCAGCTGAAGTAACTCTCATCTCTCTCACTGTGTGCTTTTAGCCAAGGCATCCATGGAAAGAACCACCTCATCAGATTCAGAATTGTACAGTATAGTTGTGCAATCTAACTCCATATTTTTTCAATTATGAAGCACTTCATCTGTAGTCATCCTTACAACTCGAAGTTGTTCATTTCCATGATTTATCCATCTAGCTGCTGGCTCTGCTGGTGGCTCATCAAAGACTTCCACTACAATTCTTCTGCTAATTCTGGCCGGAGAGAGAACAGGATAGTATTCTAGTTCCTCAGATTCCTGATGTGCAGAATCGGAATCTTTTTCTATCTCATTCCTTTTTGAGCTTGAATTTTGCTAATTTCTTTCATCAGATTCATCAATGAATTCTTCTGGTTAAATTTCATTTTCAGAACCTTCTTCAGCAGTATCTTCCTTGGATTCATCACTAGTTCCATCTTCAGCACTTTCTTCATCAGATTCATTATCACTTACTTCAATGACTGCAGTAGAGTGATCATTTCTCTCGTTAGAGAGCAAATTTAGCTTGATGATCGTAGCTCTTCCTCCTCCTTGGAGGTTCAGCTATGGGTGAATCAGATTCTTCTTCTTCTTTAGACTCTAAAGCCTTGGAGTTAACAGGCAAGCTTCCTTGATTTTCATCATTGACAGGGGTAGGTGATTCTTTTTTGAATTCATCATCTTTTGAGTCATCATGAGGGCTTATTGGAGCACTTGCATTTGGAGATCCAAATGGGTCATTTTGCAGCTTCTCTTCAACTTCAAAGTGAGTAATCTGAGAATTGGCCATATGACTTGAATATTCTTCTTCATCAGTAGAGTTTACATCTTCTTTCATGGATCCAGCTCCACCTTCATTGTTGGATCTGATCTCCGGGGATTCAGTATTGAGATCATCAGCTACCTTTTCTTCTTTTGACTCTACATTTTCTTCTTTGTTAGATGTGCTTCCTTGGGGAACTGGAACTGATTTCTTCGTCCCTTTTGCTTTCTTCTTGGGTGGTTCTTGAAGCGATCATTGCTTAGCTTCTTCTTTTTTGGGTTTCAAAGAATTGATCTGATTTTTCTTCCGCTCTTGTATTTTTTTATCGGTGGGGACATAGCTTGACGAAGCCTTAGCATTCTTTATATTCTTAGGCTTCTTGTTTGCTGGTGTGGCAGTAACTGATGTCGAGTCACCAGACTCAGAGCTTTCTTCCTCCTTTGCCTTTCTCTTCTTTGCAGAGATCTTTCACGCTTCTCATTGTAGTTAACCTTCTATTCTCCTTTGGGTTTTTCTTCCAATTTACGAACAGTTGTGGAGACATTACCTTGTGAACATTAAGAATTTTGCCATCATCATCATTGATTTTATTCTTCAACTTTTTCTTCAAGATGATATTTAAGAATCTCCCATGAAAAACCTTTGTGAGTGGTTTTTCAGTTAATCTTTTCTTTTCTTCCTTATCCAGCCACTTAGACATATGATCGAGCAGGACAGCTCCAAAGTTGATGTGTTCCTTCATGACTATGGCAGACATGATCTTCAGTTGTTGGTCAATCACAGTATCATGTGCAGTGTCTTTGCATAAGATACATTTCCCCACGATTTTAGCAAGGAACTCGAATTCTTCAGGAAATTCTTTTTTCTTCATGTCCTTCAGACTAGGGTTTCTTCTGTACTGCATAATCTTCTTAGCTTTTTCTGTTTCGATCTCCTCCAAGCTTTTCAGATTTCGGTTAGGAAGGCCTAAGCATTGATTGATGTCAGAAGAGTTTAGCTTCAGAATATGACCCTTAACCTTGGTGGAGAGGATTCTAGAATTTATGGTTGCGTTTGAATGAAACTCCTTGACCAGGTCACCATATATTCGTGTGTTTTCCTCAAGACATTCTGAGAACCCGGCCTTCCACACAAGTTCAAGAATATCCCTAAACTTCTTCTCAAATTTTCTGAATGTCTTGGTTCCTAGCTGAATGCCAGTGATTACTCGCTAATCTGCCATTTGAGGAGTTCGAGGAATATGGGTGTTGGTTTTAGGAAGGCTTATAAGAGATAGTTGACTGTGATTTAGATAAGGATTTAGAGGGTTAATGGATTCAGAAAGTGAACAGGCTTTTAGGGTTTGAAAATGAGAGGGAAGAAGTTTTGATAGTTTCTAACAACATCAATGGACAGGCTATTTGTCTTAACTGTTCTCGTATTAATCGATGGCTTGACTTTTGCTTCGGCCCTTCCGAATAATAAGACACTTCAGATTTGTGGCATGTCCAGCTCGCTTTCTCCTTGTGATCTCCCGTTCACTTATCATCAATGGACTGACCCAATGCTTAATCACTTTAGCCTTGTTATTCAGAGGCTGACCAGTATCTTTGTGTCTACTCCATCAGTTTCTTCTTTGTTTGGCAAACACTATGATTTCGATTACTTTGTGGATCGTTGTCATCTTCTTCTTCGACAACATCGTGATATCTTTGACTTTCCTTAGTCATTCATCAAGTCTTCTTATGATCATCTTGTGGAAGACTTTACTTTGAATAGCTTCTCAACTCAATCTGGATGCTGATTTAGTTGATGCTTAGATCTTCTATTAGCTTGCATGCCATTCGTTGAGTGCTCTCTGGCTTCCTTCAAGTGAGATGTATCTTTGCATTAACAACCAGAGGCTTCATTCCTTTGGATATTTTGGGAGTGCTCAATTGTTGATGTAAGACCCCAAATTATTAATAAATGAAATTTATTTTCCTCTATTTATTATTTTGAAATAGTAAGGGTTGATTTGATTAATGTGGATAGTTATGGGTAAAATACGTAAATATTTGAATAAGCAGTGGTTATAAAATATTCATTATTGTTTGGGAATATTCGTTTGGTCGTGGAATATTAAATCGTCTTGGGAATATTAAATGCGACGGTAGCGATCTCTTTTGTGGGCCCCATAACGGAAAGTGATTGGATGAAGAAAACGACAAATATAAGTTGTTTAAAAATAACTGGCGTAGTTATTACAGCTATTAATATTGTTAAAATACCCGGTGGTTAAAACACGAATGTCGCGTTGTTGACAAGAAGACTTACGGTATTGCACCAATTATTGATTCTTACGTAAGAAGGCATTTACTCAATAATTGTTACGAGAATTACTATTCAAGATTTTATTTTATTGGTTCAATAATCTTTGCGATTGATATTTTATATTATCGTTGTTTCAATAAATTGTCATTACACAAGATTTTCCATTATCGAAGCAATAATTCATATTATCCGAATAATATTATTAGAAAACATTATTGGCAATGTCTAGAAAGTTACGTCTACAGGAGAGGTTTAATCACCTAATTGGCCAAGAAGGAGAAATCTTTATTGGAAAGCCCCCTCTTTCCTGGGAACGGCCTGGTTGCCAGTACTGTGATTCTGAAATATTATTTGTGAATAATTAATTATTGATTTATATGATGAGAAAAATATTGATTTTATGTGGATATAGATGGAGAAAATTTTTAATGTGACAATTGTTGAAAATTAATATTTTATCTTTTTCTAATAAAATAATTCATTTAAATATATTATTTTAATAATATATTAACGGTGATATTTTTATAATGAATGTGCGATATGTGAGTATATGCGGAGGAAGAGTATTTTTGTGGCATTAAATGATTAACACATGTTTTGTGTGTCGGTGGACCCCATTTCTTGACTGAAATTTAATTATAGCCTGTAAAATCGCCCATTTGTGGATTTCGGTTAATTTCTGTTTGGAATTTGGAAAAATTTCCTTCTGCAAAGTTGTAGATAATGGAATTTCCTATGGCAAATCGCGATTTTCGAATTTTTCTGATAAAAGAGCTATTTATTATGAATTATTTAAGTTCCGAAGCTCCGAAATAATTGATTTTTGGAAGTTTTAAATATTTATATTCACAAAAACGTTTTTTCAATGTGTGGGCCTCATTTTGCATGTGTGCAATTCTTTTAATTCGAATTCAAAGGTGTGCGTAGCAATGGTTAATATAAATAATAATATTATATTAAATTTTCTACTTTGGTGTTCTAAGTATTTTCCTATAAATAGGGTGATTAGGTTAGAATTGAAAATCACACCAGAAACTGAAGTTTTCTCTCTCTATATTATCGAGCGTATTCTTGTGAGTATTTTGAGTATACTTTGAGTATTGCTATACGGTGCAAGTTCAAGTCATAGCATATATCTGGTGTTTTAACTAGAAGTACTGTCTTTCGAGGTAAGGGATGTTATTTTATTCGAAAATGATATTATTTCTTCAATATCATTATGTCGAAATATTGGTCGGAAATTTTTATCAAATTTGGAACTTTTTCATGTCGGGGTTACTATTCATGAGTTACTATTCACGAGTTACTATTCATGAGTTACTATTCACGAGTTACTATTCATGAGTACTATTCACGAAGCGTAAAGATGTTTTTTTGTGAAATTTCTATCTTTTGGGTTCAGAGTTACTATTCACGTGATACTCAAGACTATTCACGATATCTGTGACTATTCACTTAATACTGAGACTATTCACCAAAAAATGAAATTTCTTCTTTTTGTTCAAAATATCTATTATGGATACTAGCTTTGATTGTATCCATGTTTTGATCATTCTTGAATTTTACTCCACTTCGATTACTTATGAAGTATTTTCAACTTGGATTGTTTAAAATACGAATCCTTAATATTTGTTCTTTTGTTTCTTTGGATTCGTTTCTTTAAAATATTTTTCATCATCCTCGGTCCTAAATGATGATATTCTTGAATATCTTTGGCCCTGTAGTGTAAAGATGAATAATTTCTTGATGAATATCTTTGGTAGTAGTGCAAAGATGAGCAAATTATTGAGATGAATACGACCGATCGATTAATATCTTTGGCCGCATGATGCAAAGATGAGCAGTGTTTAGATGAACATGATCAATCGATGAATATCTTTGGCTTGTAGTGCAAATATGAATATTTGATTCCAGATATATATTGATTTATGTTACAGGGATAAAACATCGACGATGAACTTTTAAATTCATATATAGAAGATAGTAGTTTACATTCTCTACTTAACTCTTCTAATGAATTATTATTTCCGCTGTGAATACTGATTTAAAACTTGTTGTCTATTGTATTCTATTAGATTTTTC
The DNA here is from genome assembly GCA_020205615.1 of Panax quinquefolius. Taxonomy (NCBI): domain Eukaryota; kingdom Viridiplantae; phylum Streptophyta; class Magnoliopsida; order Apiales; family Araliaceae; genus Panax; species Panax quinquefolius. Next base: position 128,196,344 of record CM035161.1, read on the forward strand.
CCTGTTGAAGACTAACGATAATTTGTTGTATATTATCTTAGTCATAATATTCTTTACTGGGCTAGTTGAGCTCACCCTTTTCCTTTTTGTTCCATTTTCTTCTCAGGAGGCGAGAATGTAGCGAGTACTAGTCGGGGTATGGAATGAAGGTTCTAGAGAGAGTTGTTTAGTAGTCCTCACCATTTTTGTAAAATAATGTATCAATAATTATGATGGGAATTTATTTGCGTGTGGATATTGTCTAGATGGAAATATCTGTATTTAAACTCACAGATTATATGTTGTAATAATAAAGTTGTAGTTATTTCTGTACCATGTATTTGGCGACTCAGAATGGGTTGGATGGAATGGACCTATTTTGGGGGCGTCACAGTTGAGAATCGTGTTTGCTCTATGATTCTACTGTGGCCTTGTGAGCACATCTGTTAAGGTCTTAGCTCTGCATTCTATGATTCAGCTTCGGCTGTGCAGACACTATGACTTTGAGATCAGATCTTGATACTACAATTTGTCTTCATCTGATCTTGCTCGACTACCATCTGAGCACATCTGTTGATTGCATGGCCTTGAGGCGAGTGTACACCGCACATTGGGAGGCTTAAATGGAGCATCTGAAGGGACAGCAGTATGAAATTTCCAACTACGTGAAACTTGATTCATACATGGCTTGGTATAGGAAAATTACACATAGGAAACTGCATCGCTCTCGACGGGAAGGGGACCAAGACCCTACATATGAGCCTCGGACTTCTTATAGCCAACAACATCATCTTATACAAATGGTACACTAACATTTGCATATTTTAACTTGTAAGACCCCAACTTTTTATAAATGAAATTGAATTTTCTCTATTTATTATTTTGAAATAGTAAGGGTTGATTTGATTAATGTGGTTAGTTATGGGTAAAATGCGCAAATATTTTAAATAAGCAAGTGGTTATAAAATATTCATTGTTGTTGGGGAATATTCGTTTGGTCGTGGAATATTCTTACCGCACGGAAATATTCGTACGACTCACAAGTTAAATTGTGTGGGCCCCATAACGAAAAACGATTGGATGAAGAAACTGACAAGTATAAGTTTTTATAAATAACGGCGTAGTTGTTACCGTTAACACTGTTGGAATAATCGGTGGTTTAAAAAAAATAGTAATACGGGGTGTTGCACAGTAGCACACGTTATTGTATCAATTATTGATTCTTACGTAAGAAGGCACTACTCAATAATTGTTACAGTAATTACTGTTCCATATTTTATTTTATTGATTCAATAATTGCTATGTTGATATTTTATATTATTGTTGTTCAATAATTGTCACTGCACAATATTTCCCATTATCAGATCAATAATTCATATTATTTGAATAATATTATTAGATAGCATTATTGGCAATGTCTAGAAAGCTCTGTCGAGGAAAGGGGTTAGGTCATCTAATTGCGCGCCAGTAAGGAGAAATCCTTATTGAAAAGCCCCCTCTTTCCTGGGAATGGCATGGTTGTCATTATTGTGATTCTGTAATATTATTTGTGAATAATTAATTATTGATTTATATGATAAGGAAAATATTTATTTATGTGGATATAAATGGAGGAATTTTTAAACAAGTGACAATTGTTGAAAATTGATATTTTATCTTCTCTGATAAAATAATTCATTTAAATATATTATTATATTTCAATAATATAATAATGGTAATATTTTTACAATGAATGTGTGATATATGAATAAATGAGGAGGAAGAGTATTTTTGTTACAATAAATACTAAAAACATGTTAAACATGTTGGTGGACCCCATTTTTGACTGATATTTGATTATAGCATGCAAAATCGTCCTTATGTGGACTTCGGTCAATTTTTGTTTAGAATTTGGAAAAACTTAAAGCTACAAAGTTGTAGAGAATTAAATTTCCTATGGAATGGACTTAAGATTCAAATTTTTCTGATAAAAAGACTATTTATTATGAATTATTGAAGTTCCGGAATATTGGGTCTAGATTAATTTTGTTACAAAAAAATGTTTAAAACATGTTTTGTGTGTTGGTGGGCCCCACTTGTTGTTGCAAAATGCTGAATTCAGATTTCTAAGGTGGGCATAGGAATTTTTTTTTTATAAATATTATTATTTTATTAAATTTTCTTCTTTGGTGTTCTAAGCATTTTTCTATAAATAGGGTGCTTAGGTTAGAATTGAAAATCACACCAGAAACTGAAGTTTTCTCTCTCTATATTATCGAGTGTATTTTTGTGAGTATTTTGATACTTTGAGTGTTGCTATACGGTGCAAGTTCCCTTCAGCGTTATATTTGATATTTCAGCCAGAAGTACTATTCTTTTGAAGTAAGGAATGTTATTTTCTTCGTAAATGATATTATTTCTTTCAATATCATTATGCCAAAATATTAGTATAATTTTTCTTGTGAAATTTCTACCTTTTTGTGTCGGGATTACTATTCACGTATACAACACTATTCACGTATACGGCACTATTCACAGAAAAATTAAATTTTCCTTCTTTGTCCAAGATGTCTATTATGGGCACTATTTTTTTATTGTATCCATGTTTTGATCTTCATTCTTGAATTTTACTCCACTATGGTTTATTGTGGAGTATTTTTTAACTTGGATTGTCTAAAGTACGAATCCCTAATATTTGTTCCTTTGTCTCACTGGATTTGTTTTCTTTAAAATATTTTTCATCATCCTCAGTCCTAAATGATGATATAACTGAATATCTTTGGCCTATAGTGCAAAGATGAATGATTTTCTAATGAATGATTTTCTAATAAATATCTTTGGCCCGTATTGCAAAGATGAATAGGTGTTGAGATGAACATGACCAACTGATGAATATCTTTGGCCTCTAGTGCAAAGATGAATATTTGATTCAAGATGTATATTGATTGATGTTACAGGGATAAAATGTGACGCCCCCAAAAATAAGTATACATCACCCATCTTGGGTCGCCAGATACATGGTACTGAATACAAATACAAACTAATTATACAACAGTCGTGTAAAATACGACAAAACATATGCTGTGAGTTTTAATACAAATATTGTCATCTAGACAATATCCACACTCAATGGAGTCCTCATTACGTTTATTTTTACACTATTTCACAGAATAGTGAGGACTACTAATGCACCATCTAGGACCATCATCACTCTCCTCGACTAGTCCCATCCCACGCTTCTCATTTCTCAAGAAAACAATGAAAGAAAGGGTGAGCTCAACTAGCCCAAGAAGAAATATTATGACTAAGATAATGCGTAATAAATTATCGTTAGCCTTCAATGATGTTAAACCGATACAATATAACAAACATCAAGTTTAACTGCGCAAGAACAAGCAATCCATTAGAAGAGTCAAATAGAGAATAAAATCTACCATCTTCTATGATTTAAAAAGTTTTTAATCACTTTTATCGCTGAAACTTAGCTCAATAAATAATCCACATCATCAATTCATCCCTGCACTACAGGCCAAGGATATTATTTAGTATCACGACCACGAATTATCCATACACTACGGCCAAAGATAATTGTGTTTTCATCAACTATCCTAATCATGCCATAAAACAATTCATCTTTGCTCCTCGTCGAAGAGAATCCATAGCCATAATCATACCAAAATTCATGCCCATCAATGCACTACGGCCAACGAGGACCTTTTACATCATTTGTAACATACTACCATGATTATACCCAAGAATCCTCGGTCATAATTATACCAAGTCCATCTATGCACTACAGGCCACAGATGACTTTCAACAAAATATAAACATGAGGATGATGACAATGATATAAGAATTTAATAAAAACAAGTTCAAGAATTAAATTATCTAGGAACTAATAACGTCCAAATTGTCAACATGATACTTCTTTGTAGAGTAAAATTCAAGAATACTCAGAAGAATATTTCCATGAAAAGATACTGGATGAAGCGCAAATATCAAGGATATTCCACTAATTTCATGGAGTATAGAAGTCAAAACTTTAATCAACGGAGTATAATAAAGAATGGAATAACAAAAGAAATCACCATGCATGCAGTATGCAGCATGTATAAAGTTATTCCAATAGAATAATAAATAACGGAACCGAAGTCAGCGTAATATGCAACCGGCAGGATATTCCAATGTAATAATAAAGAATGGAATAACAATGAAATCACCATGCATGCGGTTATCAGCATGTAGCAGGATGTTCCAACAGAATAATAAATAATCGGAACCGTGTCAAAGTAAATTCGCACCGAGCAGGATGTTCCAATGTAATAATAAAGAATGGAATAACAACAGAAATCACCATGCATGCATGCAGATAGACAAAGCAGGTTATTCTAACAGAATAATAAATAACGGAACCAGGCCCGGCGTAAAACGCACAGACAAGATATTCTAACCAAATAATAAAGACGGAACCAGGTCCAGCGTAAACGCACAGACAGGATATTCCAACAGAATAATAAAGAATGGAATAATAACAGAATTTCACCATGTATGCGGTACATCGTATAGACAGGTTATTCCAGTAGAATAATAAATAATGGAATAACAAAAGAATTTCACCAAGTATAGGGTAGACCGCGTATACAGGTTTTTCCAACAGAATAATAAATAATGGAATAACAGAAGTTCTCTTCATGAATACGAAAAAAATAATACCCCTTACGAGTACAACAAATAATATCCCTTATCTTATAGAAGAAACTGGATATAGAAGTAGTGAAGTAGCATAATACTTTTCTTCTTTCTCTCTATAGTTTCTCTCTCTAAAGTTTCAGTGAATTCATGAGAAATAATGAAGGAATGAGATTCTATTTATAGAAGAATGGATTGCATAGTAACTAATTCATGAACGGTCCAGATTGATTTACTTTTTTAATCGATGGTCGATTTAAAAGCAAAATCTTTTAATAAAATATAATATATTCTATTTATAATCTAATAAAACGAATAACTTTATAAAAGTATTACATTTTATATAAAAAGATTTTACTATGCAAAACACTACGCATAATAGAATATAATATATTCTATTTATAAAATAACTTTATAAAAGTATTCATTTTATATAAAAAGTTTTTCTGTTTTATTACATTAATAATACTAATAAAACAAAACTTATATAATATATATATATATAACAATCAACAATAATTGAATCAAATAACGTGAGATACTTATGCACGTATTCATCGTAATAATAATTGAACAAAACCGGTGACTTCTCAAGTAAACATCAATAATCAATACCGCAGGTGTGCTACTATGCAACCACACGTATTATTGTACTTTACTTTACTACCGAGTAGTTCAACAAGATTAACCAGTAAAACTTTCGTTATTATTTTCATAAAAATATTTTTTGCTTTTTTCTCAATAAAATAATAATTACATTGTAGGCGTCCACCAATGATTGTGTTGTTGTACGAATATTCCCTGATAAAACGAATATTCCCCGACCAATCGAATATTATATAACAACTTGCATACTTTGTAAAATTTATAAACACTACCCACAACTATAACGTTATATCAAATCCACGCCATAATATTAAAAAAATTATTTTGAGAAAAATAAATATTTATTCATAAAATCTGGGTTCTCACATAAAATATTGATGATGGACTTTTAAATCATAGAAGATAGTAGATTTCATTCTCTACTTAACTCTTCTAATGAATTGTTATTTTCGCTGCGAACATTGATCTGAAACTTGTTGTTTATTATATTCTATCATATTTTTCCCTGTTGAGGACTAATGATAATTTATTCTATATTATCTTAGTCATAATATTCTTTACTGGGCTAGTTGAGCTTACCCTTTTCCTTTTTGTTCCATTTTTCTTTTCAGGAAGTGAGAATGTAGCGAGAAGTAGTCGGGGTGTGGAATGATGGTTCTAGAAAGTTGTTTTAGTAGTCCTCACTATTTTGTAAAATAGTGTATCAATAATTATAATGAGGACTTATTTGAGTGTGGATATTGTCTAGAAGACAATATTTGTATTTAAACTCACAGTTTATGTGTTGTCATATTTTGCACGATAAATGTATTAATAAAGTTTTAGTTGTTTTTGTACCATGTATTTGGCGACTCAGAATGGGTGATGTATGCCTATTTTGGGGGGCGTCACATAACTTGTGTGTTGTGCATTTATTTATGCATATTATATTTATACATACTATCTTGTTTATTAATAATACTAATATTGTGTTCATCTTACATAACAGGTTGAGAGTGCAAAGTCTTTACTTGATAAGTGCTTTGCTTTTATTGAGATGCATCCAGACTATGTAGTTGAGAAACAGGTATGGGACCATCATTAGGGTGTATACAACTCTAAAGTTAGAGGGAACAATAGTGAAGAGCGAGAGGAGCCAAGTAATGTTGCGATACAATAGAGTTACATCCTCACCACCCAAACTTATGTTCCCTCTTACTCATTCGAGTCTGACTTCATAGAGAAGGCGAAAGTTCAGGTACTTAATATGAATGTTAATATTAATATTATTAATGATTAATAATAATATTAGTAATAGTAATTATCATGCTTAATATTATCCAGGCCCAAGATATAGCAGAAGGGTACATCCCCACCACCCAGGCTTATGTGCCCTCCTACTCATTCGAGTCTGGCTTCATAAAGCAAACATAATTATAGGTATTATTCCCTCTTAATTTTATGTTGTAATATTATTAATATTATTAATATTATTAATATTTTCAGGTACAAGATATAACTGGTGGGTACATCCCCAATCCCACCACCCAGGCTTATGTTTCCACCCAGGCATTCGAGACTGGCTTCATAGAGCAGGTGGGTAAACTTGTACTATTATTCTCATGTTATTATTATTAAATTCCTCTTAATTTTATTACATAAAGATATTAATATAAGTAAATATTATTAATACTATTTTTATGTTTATCAATATATTTTCCAGGTACAAGAGCGGGAGGAATTACACATTTCTTATGGTGCGAAAAAGTGTCCGACCAAAAAACTTAGGGAATACAAGATAGAGTTTATAAATAATCACTTGTTTGGGAACACACTTTATAATCCACCAATATTTCCTATCATACATCTGCAAAACTTGTATACGCTGCATCACGACACATTCAAGGCCTTAAGCCCTACAACTTGGATTTTCAACATTCGCTAGACGCGTATATGCTATTACTGCGGGATAGAGAGGAGTACTACAGGACGCAGGGAATTAGAAGGTGGGCAAAATTTGGCTTCATGGAATCATTCTTTATGCATCTTGGCTAGAGCTTTGTGTCCCCAAGCCAGACAAATGGGGCAGAGAGTTTTTGCCACCCCTATATCCACCCAGATATGGGCCCGGCATTACACGAATGCATGTATATATTCATGCCAGTGTGTACTCAAGAGACCAAACATTTTATCTTGTTTGTATTCTCGGTGCCCGAATGGGCAGTCACCATCTTTGACCCTCTCTACGATGATACCGCATACATGACCATCCAGCAAATGTATAAAGAATTTGTTAAAGTTGCGGTATGTATATTAATTGTTAGTGTTGTACTTTTATATATGTATATCCATAAAACATATTACTTTGTGCACGCAGGTTAAATTGATACCAGTTTGTTTGAGAATTGGTGATCCGCAGCGTGAGTGGCCAACATAGGATCTGCGCGTGCTAATACCAAAGACAAGACCTGTGCAGCCAAACAATTATGATTATGGTATTTTTCGTTTGCAAATATGTTAATTACTTTGTCAGGGGCGATGTAAATATTCGTAGATAAAAATGGTCCTTAGAAGATTTAATGGTATTTTGATACCGAATTGCATGGAAACTCTTTAGATGTCAAGCTAGACTTCTTCCTGCGGATGATACTTAGACTTATATTTTAATAAATATTATAATGGTACTAATTATGAAATCTATGAAAATTCCTGTTTATGTTTACCGTTTCATGTTTACCGTTGTTTAGTTGATTTTATTATTATTATTAATACTACTATTTTTATTTTTATAATTATTATTAGACCTGTTACTCTTAGTAATTATTATTATTATTATTATTATTATTATTATTATTATGTTTAATAATAATAATAATAATCATAATAATAAATAAAAACATCGATTTTGTAATACAACTGAGCATAATACAATATTTGCATAAATAAAAATATAGCGTAAATAATACAACTGAGCATAAATAAAAACATAGCTTACATAATACAATACTCGTATAAATAAAAATCATGTCGTAGATAATACAACTAAGCATAAATAAAAACATAGCTTACATAATACAACTGAGAGCTATTTTTTAGGCTCAGGAATCCCTAACACTCGATAGTGACTGCGCTTATCATGGTCGGTTTCAAAGCCACAAATTGCACATTTTCAATGAGGCTTAGAACCCACAATTTTCTTGAATGCACTCTTTAATCTCGATTATTTTTTACGGCCCTTTGTTTGAGAACTAACTCGTGGCAAGAACTCGATTTCTTTCACTTCTTCCCTTGCATCTTCATCGTCATTATCATAGCCCATTGCCTGAGGAGTAACTCCAACAGTGAAATCAATGTCATCGTCTGCCAATTCAGTAAGATTCTCATCCGGATCACACTGGTCAATTAACGCTTTTCCTCGAGCATTCAACTTAAGATGAGTCTTGTAACCTCAAATTGAGCAAGCAGCTTTATTGGCTAACTCCTGGCAATCATTCATCAAATGATTAAAACGCATTGCTTGATCTTGTTCAAAGTCAGCAGTTGTTGGGCTAAAGAGTAATTCTTCAACATCGGTTTTGTTCGCGTTTCTTGTCCACCAAGGAAGAATCATGTCGCTCGGAATTTGGGAAATACTCTTAGCCAAGAAATATCTCAAGATGTGCATGCATAATTCACCAGAATGAGAAAATAATTGACAATTACATGTTATGAATTCTAAATGGCGATTGTTGACGATTTCTTTATATCTTCCACCATTTTCAGCTGCATCTGCTTTATACACTGCATAAACCTTTGTTTCAGGGCCACACAACTCACTAATTTTACTAACATTGTACATCATGGAATCGACAAATTAATGTTGAAAACGTTTAAACATCTCTTTTGTGTACACTTGTGCAACATACACTTCCAAAGATGACTCGAGTACCATATTCCTTTTCTGATGTTGTGTTATGTAGTCGGCCTTCCTCTCTCTAATAAATTGTTTTTCTATAGCCTTCTGACTCTGCACTACAAATTCTTTCATGCCCGTTGAAGCATTGACAAACTCATCAAAAAATGATTCATGCTCTCACTTCTTCAAGTGGTTGTCATTCCCGCCGCAAAATATCTCTTTGTATACGCGGGAATCCATTTCTCTCGTACATCATACAAACTTCTAATCCACTCATTGTTATACAATTCATAATTCCTCACCAGAATCTGCCAACGCTCTTCAAACTCCCCGATGGACAATGAATTATACACACAATTGTTAAAATGGTCTTTGAAGGATGGGTGCTCAGAATAAACATGATGCAATTTCTCAAGAAATTTGTTGCTAATATGCCAAGAACACAATAAGTGATAAGTAGAAGGGAGTACCTTAGCAATTGCATTACTCATGGCTTTATCTTGGTCAGTGATGATGGTTATAGGTGTCTTGTAGTCCATGGCTTCGAGCCATGTCTCTAATACCCACATGAAAGTGTCCTCTGTCTCATCCCTTAACAATGCAAATCCAAACAATATAGACTGAAAATGGTGGTTGACCCCGATAAATGGAACAAACGGCATGCCATACTTATTTGTCTTGTACGTACTGTCAAATGTCACAACATCTCCGAAATGTTGATACATCAACCTTGATCGGGCGTCAACTCACAAAATGCATGCTATACGATTTGTTTCGTCTGGTTTGACACGATAAAAAAATTTACTCAAACTTCCGGATCCAAGTTTTTTCAAATAATTTACAGCAGCTTGTGCATCATTTTCATCTGCAGAATCACGCCTTAAATCTCTCACCACATTCTGAACATTAACATTAAAAAAAGGAACATTTTGCAACCCGCCACCCATTCTGCTCAAAACGTTCATCATCCTACTAGGTCCAATTCCAGACTTATTTAAAGTGTGAATTAATTTTCTTGCAACCGGAGTAATATTTCTACGTGTCTCGATCAAATCTACCTTGGTAGGGGTCACTAGGTGTTGATTGTGCTCTAATTGAACAGTAGAAATATGCCAATTATCTTCTTTCTTATTATGAACAACATATATTCTAGCTTTGCATAATGTGCGTCCTACAGAGTCTCGCGGCCTAGTTATTTTTTACTACCATCTTCATCATCCGGAAAACTCTTTACAGAAGTTAGTGTACGGACTTTTTTACAAACATACAACCTAGACGACACATCATTAGTACCAGCATGTTTATGACTAGTTGCAATTCGAATCTCAAAACCATTTTTTTTAGCATACGACCTATAAAAAAATTTAACTTCTTCCAACTTAGAAAATAATTGACCAATGTATGGCATCATTTCAGATTTACTACTTTCAACTTCACTTACAAACTTAGATGCATTTTCATAAATATCTAAACTAGCAACAAAATCTGAAGAACTTGATACAAACCTTTTATGAGCAGGTATGTTGTGCTCCATTCTAAAATAAGAAGGACGAATCTTCAGATCCGAATTTCAACTTGAATTTGAGAGTGAAAATGAACAACATCAACCAAAAGGAAAAGAGATGAAATAGAAGAGGGGAAAAATCGAGAGAAAATTGATGTATGTAAGATCTGTGAAATGAAAGGTTACAGATATAATTCAAAATCGAATGAAGCAAGTAGAGGTTTTTAAAGCAAATGCTGGATGTCGCTACAGCTATTAGCGGCAAAGTCAAACCCGAATTTACAGACTATTAATTGGTCACATAAAGCACATAAAAAGCTGACAAAAAGAAAGCTGACAAAAAGGCTAACAACAAGCAGTGGTGGGGCCCTGCCGCTACAAGCTCATGCGGCAGGGGTGAAATATTTGCACACTTCCACGCATTCTAGGGATTAAAAGCACGCATTCCAAGTATTAAAAGCAGGGGCATCAAGGTCATTTAGCACGCATTTTGGATTTAAATGATCATCACTCTGACTTCAGTAGCGGTAGGCCTTTTTTTACAATTAATCCCATCTTTTTTCATTGCAAAGATCAACGATGATGAGCTCGTTTTTTGAATAGTACTTTGTGTGGCAATTTTGCCACGGATGAAATCCATATATATATATATATATATATATATATATATATATATATAATAAAATTTTGTTTTTTCAAAAGTTGGGCATCTGTGAATTTGAAGAATTCAACCCGTGAATTCCTTCAACTGTTGGTCCGTGAAATATTCTAAATAGTATCCTTCCATTCTCATATAAATATGATGCTTAGTGTGAGATCCCGAATTTTATGAAATAAAAGTATTTAATTTTTCTATTTTGGTAAATAGTTAAATTGATCCCGAACCACATTATTGAGTTAGAACCAGACGAAATAGCGGAAGATTTGACGTATGAAGAGGTTCCTGTTCAAATCTTTGATAAGAAGGAACATATTCTACGCTCCAAGGTTATATCTAAAGTCAAAGTTTTGTGGAGGAACCATGATGTTGAGGAAATGACTTGGGAGTTAGAATCTGAAATGAAATCAAGGTATCCTTACCTCTTCGACATACCAGGTACGTACCCTAATTTCGAGGGCAAAATTTCATAAGAAGGGGAGGTTGTAAGACCCCAACTTTTATAAATAAAGATGAATTTTCTATAAATATTATTTTTGAATATTATGGAATAAATTTGATATAATGTTATAGTTGTGGGTAATATTTATAAATTTTGCAAAGTAAGCAAGTTGTTATAAAATATTCGTTTGGTGGGGAATATTCTTTTTGTGGGGAATATTAGACGACGACTCAATCATTGGTGGACCCCATAAGCGGAAGTATTGTCGTAGTTAGAAAGCGACAAAATTATATTTCTATAAAAATAACGGCAGAGGTGTTACCGTTAAAAGCTGTTGAACTACTAGGTAGTAAAAAAATACGATGTCTGGCGTAGTTTTATAGTAGCACACGATATTGATTATTGATGCTTACGTGAGAAGTCACTCGGTATGCTCAATTATTACATACGATAATTCTTTGCATCATATCTCTTATATTATTGATTCAATTATTGTCACAAAGTATCATTTGTATAATATGTTATAGTATTAAATCAATAATTGAGACGACAAGTTATAAATGATTAATAATTGTTGAAAGATTAAATATGTGTTGATTAAAATAAAATGATTTTTGGTAATATTTATTCAATCCTTGATGTATATAAAGAGTACATTATGGGACGTTTGTGGTAAGTTTGATTATTTTATGGGAATATATGTCATCATCTAAGAGTCTCTTTCGTCAATAGTAATTACCTTCGTCAATAGTAATTACCTTTGTGAATAGTAATTACCTTCGTCAATAGTAATTACCTTTACCAGACGTCAAACCACTTGCTAGTTTCACATTTAAAAGCGCCGAACCACTTGTCGTTTCACATTACAGACGTCGAACCACTTGTCGTTTCACATTACAAAAGCGTCAAACCACTTTTCTTTTCATATCACCAAATCGAGCCACTTGCGCTTTTCACATGGCGGTGCTAAGCTAGAAATCTTCTATAAATAGAGGCCTAGTGCATCATTATTTTTTCACGAATTCATTCAAGCTATAGAGAGAGAAAGTATAGAGAGAATAAGAGAAAGAAGAAGAGTATTTTGTTACTTACACTACTAAAGATTCAATCTCCTACTAAAAAGTAAGGGTGTTATTCTTTCTTATTCATGAAGAGAAGCTGTTGTTATTCCATTGCTTATTATTCATTGGAATAACTCAGATATCGTGGTTTACCCTATACTTGGTGACATTCTTCTATTATTCATTGGAACATCCCGTCGTGTGTTTTTACGGACCGGTTAAAATCTTTATTATTATTCTGTTGGAACATCCGCCATATGTGTTTCACAGGACTGGTTCCGTCTTTATTATTATTATTCTGTTGGAACATCACATGCTGTGTGTTTTACACCGGACTGGTTCCATTCTTTATTATTTCGTTGGAATATCCTGCTCATGCATTTTACGACGGACTGGTTCCGTTATTTATTATTCATTGGAATAACTTTCGCTGTCTTGAGGCCTATCGCATGCATGGTGATTTCTTTTGTTATTTCATTCTTTATTATACCCGGTTGGTTAAAACTTTGACTTCTATACTCCATGAAATTAGTGGAATATCCTTGATATTTGCGCTTCATCCAAAGATCCTTTCATGGAAATATTCTTCTCAAGATTCTTGAATTTTACTCTACAAAGCAAAGATCATGTTGACAGTTTGGATGTTATTGGTTCCTAGATAAATTAATTCTTGAACTTGTTTTATTGAATTCTTATATCATTGTCATCATCCTCATGTTTATATTATGTTGAAAGTCATCGTGCATCTGTAGTGCATAGATGGACTTGGTATGATTATGACTGAGAGACTATTTGGTGTAATCATGGCCAGTAATGTTACAAATGATGTGGTAAAATCCTCGGTGTCCGTAGTGCATTGATGGACGATTGTTGGCATGATCATGACCATTAATGAATACATAAATATTCTTGGCCCGTAGTGCATGAATAATTGTGGTCGTGATACTAAAGAATATCCTTGGCCAGTAGTGCGGGGTGATTCGATGATGTGGAATATTTATTAAAGTCGAGTCTCAACTACAACAAATGATGAAAAACCTTTTAAAATCATAAAAGATAGTAGATTTTATTTTCTACTTGACTCTTTTAATGGATTCTTTGGTTCCATTGTAGTTAAACTTGATGTTCATTATATTTTATTAGTTTAACATCTGTTGTAGGCTAATGATAATTTATTCTCGCATTATCTTAGTCATAATATTTCTTCTTGAGCTAGTTGAGCTCACCCTTTCTTTCTTTCACCGTTCTCTTGTGAAATGAGAATATATTTGGGACGAGTCTGGGAGCAGAGTAATGGTCCGAGAGGATAGCATTAGTAGTCCTCACTATTCGTGAAATAGTGTGATAATAATTGTAATGAGGACTCCTTTTGAGTTTGTATGATCTCTAGTAGACAATATTTGTATTCAAACTCACGGTTTATGTCGTATTTATTACCGCACGTTATATTAGTAAGTTGTATTTAAATTACGTACCATGTATCCGACTACCCAAGATGGGTGATGTATACTTAATTTTGGGGCGTCACGTTTAGTATCAAAGCTTAGGGATATGATCCCTGGCTAAGATGTGAGAATAGTACTAGGAGGGGAGAGACAGGGAATACCTTCGCTAGTATGACCTACCTAAGTTTATGTGTTATTTTATTGGTCGGTCAGAATATAAGGATAATATGTTACATGTCAATTAACCTTTTGTTTTGTTGCAAAGATGTCGAAAATGACATCCGAGAATGTTGAGAATAAGAATGGAGCACAAAGTGATCGTTGATTCACCACATATCAATAATCAGGATAATGTGCATCAGGAAGGTGACAATCCTCATGCAAACAACAACACTGACCAAATGATGAATGATCAAATGTTCAGAGGCTTTATGCAATTCATGCAACAAAGAAAGAGAGGAAGCGACTCTTGTCCAAAAAACGAGGTGGAAACACGGAAAACTCTCGGTGATCAACGCTAAACAATTCAAGGAGCCTGGGACCACCATAGTTTAAGGAGAGCCAAAACCACTTTCGGCGGAAGCATGGATAAAGCAGATTAGCAAGATATTTGATGTCTTGGGATGCTCGAGGAGCAAAGGTTCCCTTTGCACGCCTTTATGTTGCGGAGAGGCGATTCTTGGTGGGAATTCCAGAAGCGTACTCAACTCTTTGTCTGCATGAAGATATCTTGGGAGAAGTTCTAGAGTCATTCAACGACAAATACTTTCTTGAAAGTATTCGCCACACGAAGGAGGTGGAGTTTATCAAGTTGGAACAAAACAATATGACCGTGTCGCAATACGAGGCAAAATTTGTGGAGTTATCACGGTTTGCGTCCCCACTGGTGGATAATGAAGAGAAAATGGCGCGAATGTTTTTAAGAGGTTTGAAAGCGAGAGATACGTCAACATCTTATTTCATAAACCGTGTTTGTATTCAGATGTTGTAAATAGGGCTCGATTAGTGGAGAGCGATAACGAGTCAACCTTAACTAAAAAAGAGCAGCAAGCAAGCAAAATTATAATACCAAATGAGAGTAGTCATCAAGCGGTGACAACAAGTGTGGAGGGAATCAACAAAGCGGATATGGTAACCACTTGGTGGTAATCGGGGCCAAAACAATAAGAATGGACATTTCAAGAAAAGGAGATTCAACGATGATGGAAAGACGACAGACCAAAGACCGTTGTTAAGGAATGAGAAAGACCACCTATCATATGCTTCAAATGCGGAGGAGAGGGACACATCAGTCCAAATTGCGTCATGCCGTCCAAAGCATGTTATAATTATGGAAGAGAAGGTCACTTAGCTCGATTTTGTCGTTTATCGAAGACAAATTCAGCTAGGATGGAGGCACCAAAGGCCGTCCCAGAAAAGTCAAAACCGGTAGTGCAAGGGAGAGCGTTTGTTGTGACCTCCCAGAGAGCAAGGAACCCGAATGAAGTCATCACGGGTAAGCTTATCATAAACTCTAATGAAGTCTATACTTTATTTGATTCCGGTTCTACCCATTCTTTTATTTCTCCTACTTGCGCTCATCGATTAAATTTGACTCCGGAGAAATTAGACTTTGACTTATCTGTGGAAACTCTGTTGGGAGAAACCTTCATTACATCCACTGTTTATAAGTCTTGTTTGGTTCAAATCGGTACCCTCACACTACCTGTCGATCTTATTTCATTAAAAATACTTGCATTTGAGCGTGATTCTAGGATTGATTGGTTAACTACTTATCATGCAAAAATTGATTGTTTTCGTAAGGTTGTTCGCTTTCATATTCCTAACCAACCTATTATGCGAATTCAAGCAACCAAACCATTAAAATCAATCACGGTCATCTCAAGCCATAAAGCTATTCGTTTATTGAAAAACGGATGTCAAGCTTTCTTAGCTCATGTCACAGATTTAAACAAAAATACGTCAGTTTTGAACGATATTTCTATTGTTAATAAATTTCTGACGTATTCTAGAAGAACTTCTGGCCTACCCCGAGCGTGAAATTGAATTTTGTATCGACCTTGAACCCTGCAGACAAAACCTATTTCCAAAGCCCCATATCGAATGGCTCTATTGAACTTCGTGGAGTTAAAGACCCAACCGCAGGAATTGTTAGACATTGGCTTTATTCGTCCCTAGTACTTCTCCTTGGGGTGCTCTCCATTACTATTCGTGAATAAGAAATATGGGAGTATGCGACTTTGTATTGATTATCGGAATTGAATCATGTCACCATCAAAAATAGGTATCCATTGCCACGTATTGATGACTGTTTGACCCGATTGCAAGGAGCCAAATTCTTTTCAAAGATTGATCTTCGTTAGGATATCACCAATTGAAGATTAGAAACCGTGACATTCCAAAGACGGCGGCCGAACTCCAGACGGGCATTATGAATTCCTAGTCGTGTCCTTTGGATTGACTAATGCTCCGCCGCCTTTATGGATATGATGATGAACCGAGTATTCAAGGAATATTTGGATCACTTTGTGGTCGTCTTTATTGATGACATCCTTATTTATTCCAAAAGCCGTGAAGATTATGAGCAACACTTGAGGTCGACACTCCAAAAGCTTCGTGAATATAAGCTTTATGCCAAGTTGAAGAAATGCGAGTTCGCTTGAAGAAGTAGCATTCCTTGGGCGCGTGGTATCAAGTCATGGAATATCATTGACCCAAAGAAAGATTGAAGCTATTCAAAGTCGGGAACAACTTAAATCAATGATAGAAATATCGTAGCTTTCTCGATTTAATTTGGTTATTATCGGAGATTCGTGGAAGGATTTTCTTGAATCGTTACTCCATTAACTCGGTGACTCGGAAAGATACAAAGTTCGATTGGAGCGAAGAATGTGAGAAGAGTTTTCAAGAACTCAAGAGGAGACTTATTTCAAATTTTATTACGACAATACCATCGGCTCGGAGGATTTGTCATCTATGATGATGCTGAAGCAAAGGGTTGGGATGTGTTCTCATGCAACATGGAAAAGTTATAGCTTTATGCCTCGCGACAACTCAAAGAATATGAGAGGAATTATCCTACTCATGATCTAGAGTTGGCGGTATTTGTTGTCTTCAGACTTAAAATTTGGAGGCATTACTTGTATGGGGAGAAAGTGGAGATCTTTACGGATCATAAAAGCCTCAAATATTTCTTCACTCAAAAGGAACTCAACATGCGACAACGACGTTGGCTTGGCTATTGAAAGATTAGGATCATACCATCCAATACCATCCGGAAAAGCGAACGTGGTAATGGCGCATTGAGTAGAAGATCATATGCAAGCACGAAAAGTGCGATATTGTCAACGCAGAGCCCATTTTATGTGACTTGCAAAGGATTAAGATAGAGTTAAAGACTCTCAGGATGCGTGTGATGATAGCGAGTATACGAGTAGAACCGACTTTAATCGATAAAGTTAAAGTCGCTCAAGCTACGGACACGGAGGTGATGCGTATGAGGAAGAAAGTGCTAGAAGGTGCTATCTATGGAAGCAAGAATCAATGAAGAAGGAATACTTGAGTCAACTCCGGACTTTATGTTCCTAACGACCACGATTTAAAAAGTATAATATCATGATGGAGGCGCACAACACACCATTTGCAATCCATCTCGGGAGTACCAAAATGTATCATGATATTATTCGCTATACATTTTGGTGGAGCAATATGAAGAGAGAGAGATATTTGTTTATCTCAAGGTGTCTAACTTGTCAACGAGTTAAAGCGAGCATCAAGTACCAAAAGGTCCATTGCAACCACTTGAAATTCGAGAATGGAAGTGGGAGCACATTACCATGGATTTCGATTCACGGCCTTCCTAAGGTTTCTCAAGGCATAGATGCGATTTGGGTCATTGTTGATAGATTGACCAAGTCCGCTCATTTTTTACCGACACGAGAAACTTATACACTTGAACGTCTTACTCGTATGTACATAAGCGAGATTATAAGGCGCATGGTATGCCAGTATCCATAGTTTCGATCGAGACCCAAGATTCACTTCACGATTTTGGGTTAGTTTGCAAAAAGCTATGGGCACAAACTTACGATTTAGCTCAAGATATCATCCTCAGACAGACGGAGACGATCGGAGAGGACTATTCAAACTCTTGAAGATCTATTAAGACTATGTGTCCTTGATTTCAAGGAAGTTGGGACAAGTTCTTACCATTAGTGGAGTTTTCCTACAACAACAGAGTTATCAAGCAAGTATTGGCATGGCTCCATTCAAGCGTTGCATGGAAGAAAGTGTCGTTCTCCAAGATCTTTGGGATGAGGTGGGTGAAGCAACGTTGTTGGGACCGGAGTTGGTATGTATGACTACGAAAAAGATTCAAACGATCCAAACAACGTATAAAAACCTCACAAAATCGAAAAAAGAGTTATGCTGATCTTCATCGAAAGGACGTGGAATTCGATATAGGAGATCATGTGTTGTTAAGAGGTTCTCCATGGAAAGGAGTTACAAGATTTGGAAAGAGAGGAAAACTTAATCCTCGATTCATCGGTCCATTTTAATCCTCGATCGAGTAGGAGCGTGGCCTATAGACTACGCTTTTCGCTTAAGTATGTCTCGTGTTCATAATGTTTTTCACATATCCATGTTACGTAAATATGTGAAAGACCCGAACCACATTATTGAGTTAGAACCAGACGAAATAGCGGAAGATTTGACGTATGAAGAGGTTCCTGTTCAAATCTTTGATAAGAAGGAACATATTCTACGCTCCAAGGTTATATCTAAAGTCAAAGTTTTGTGGAGGAACCATGATGTTGAGGAAATGACTTGGGAGTTAGAATCTGAAATGAAATCAAGGTATCCTTACCTCTTCGACATACCAGTGCGTACCCTAATTTCGAGGCTGAAATTTCATAAGAAGGGAGGTTGTAAGACCCCAACTTTTATAAATAAAGATGAATTTTCTATAAATATTATTTTTGAATATTATGGAATAAATTTGATATAATGTTATAGTTGTGGGTAATATTTATAAATTTTGCAAAGTAAGCAAGTTGTTATAAAATATTCGTTTTGGTCGGGAATATTCTTTTTGTTTGGGGAATATTAAATACGACGACTCAATCATTAGTGGACCCCATAATGTAAGTATTGTCGTAGTTAGAAAGCGACAAAATTATATTTCTATAAAAATAACGGCGGAGAGGTGTTACCGTTAAAACCGTTGAACTACCCTTAGTAGTAAAAGTACACGATGTACGCGTAGTTGTATAGTAAGACACGATATTGATTATTGATGCTTACGTGAGAAGTCACTCAACTATGCTCAATTATCACTCTGATGAATTGTTGTATCATATCTCTTATATTATTGATTCAATTATTGTCACAAAGATCATTTGTATAATATGTTATAGTATTAAATCAATAATTGAGACGACAAGTTATAAATGATTAATAATTGTTGAAAGATTAAATATGTGTTGATTAAAAATAAAATAATTTTTGGTAATATTTATTCAATCCTTGATGTATATAAAGAGTCTTTTTATGGACGCGTTTGTGGTAAGTTTGATTATTTTATAGGGGCCCATATGTCATCATCTAAGAGTCTCTTAAATCAATAGTAATTACCTTAAATCGATAGTAATTACCTTTGTGAATAGTAATTACCTTCAAATCAATAGTAATTACCTTTACCAGACGTCAAACCACTTGGCGCTTTTACATTATAAAGGCGTCGAACCACTTATCGTTTCACATTATAAGCGTCGAACCACTTGTCGTTTCACATTACAAGCGTCGAACCACTTGTCGTTTCACATTACAAAAGCGCCAAACCACTTTTCTTTTCACATCACGATCGTCAAGCCACTTGCCTTTTTCACGGTGGCGGTGTGCTTTTAGAAATCTTCTATAAATAGAGGCCTAGTGCTTCATTATTTTTCACTTAATTCATTCAAGCTATAGAGAGAAAGTATAGAGAATAAGAGAGAAAGAAGAAGAGTATTTTGTTACTACACTCTGCGTAAAGATTCAATCTCCTACTAAAAGTAAGGGTGTTATTCTTTCTTATTCATGAAGAGAACTGTTGTTATTCCATTGCTTATTATTCATTGGAATAACTTTTGTATCGTGATTTACCCTATACTTGGTGACATTCTTCTATTATTCTGTTGGAACATCACATGCGTGTGTTTTTTACAGGACTGGTTTCGCTCTTTATTATTATTCTGTTGGAACATCCACGCCTATGTGTTTCACAGGACTGGTTCCGTCTTTATTATTATTCATTGGAACATCCACATGCGTGTGTTTTAGGACGGACTGGTTCCATTCTTTATTATTCTGTTGGAATATCACGCCTCATGCATGCATTTTACGGGACTGGTTCCGTTATTTATTATTTTGTTGGAATAACTTTGCGCTCTGCGAGGCTCTATCGCATGCATGGTGATTTCTTTTGTTATTCCATTCTTTATTATACCCAAGTTAGTTAAAACTTTGACTTCTATACTCCATGAAATTAGTGGAATATCCTTGATATTTGCGCTTCATCCAAAGATCCTTTCATGGAAATATTCTTCTCAAGATTCTTGAATTTTACTCTACAAGCAAAGATCATGTTGACAGTTTGGATGTTATTGGTTCCTAGATAAATTAATTCTTGAACTTGTTTTATTGAATTCTTATATCATTGTCATCATCCTCATGTTTATATTATGTTAAAAGTCATCTCGTGGCTGTGGTGCGTAGATGGACTTGGTATGATTATGATTAGAGACTATTGATTGTATTATTCATGGTAGTAATGTTACAAATGATGTGGTAAAAATCCTCGGTGGCCCGTAGTGCATTGATGGGACGAGTTGTTGGCATGATCATGACCATTAATGAATACATAAATATTCTTCGCCCGTGAGTGTAATGAATAATTGTGGTCGTGATCTTAAAGAATATCCTCGTCAGTAGTAGTGCGAGGGTGATTCGATGATGTGGAATATTTATTAAAGTTGAGTCTCAAACTATAATAAAGTGATGAAAAACCTTTTAAAATCATAAAAGATAGTAGATTTTATTTTTACTTGACTCTTTTAATGGATTGTTGGTTCCATTTGTAGTTAAACTTGATGTTCATTATATTTTATCGTTTTAACATCACAGAGGCTAATGATAATTTATTTCGCATTATCTTAGTCATAATATTTCTTCTTGAGCTAGTTGAGCTCACCCTTTCTTTCACCGTTCTCTTCAAGAAATGAGAATATAGCTGGGACGAAGTCGGGGACCGGAGTAATGGTCCGGAGGATAGCATTAGTAGTCCTCACTATTCGTGAAATAGTGTGATAATAATTGTAATGAGGACTCCTTTTGAGTTTGTATGATCTCTAGTAGACAATATTTGTATTCAAATTCACAGTTTATGTCGTATTGTACACGACAGTTATATTAGTAAGTTGTATTTAAATTCTATACCATGTATCTGACTACCCAAGATGGGTGATGTATACTTAATTTTGGGGGCATCACAGTTGTTATTCCATTCTTTATTATTATGTTGGAATAATGCATACATCAAGCATCCGCATACATGGTGAAATTCTTCTGTTATTCCATTCTTTATTATTCTGTTGGAATAACCTATCTCATCTTTGTCTATCGCATGCACTGGTGAATTCTGTTGTTATTCCATTCTTTATTATTCATTTGAATATATCATGCATGCGGATTACGCACGACACGGTTCCATTCTTTATTATTACATTTGAATATCATGTATGCATGCGGATTCTTGTATTGACCTAGTTTCATTCTTTATTATTACATTGGGAATAACACGTTCATGCATGCGGTCTATCACATGCATGGTGAATTCTTTTGTTATTCCATTCTTTATTATTACATTTGGAATAACACATGCCTATGTGAATTACCGCATGCATGGTGAATGATCCTTTGTATTCATTCTTTATTAAATTATGGAAATGATCTGTCTACGTGGATTACCGCAATGCGGGTGAAAATCCATTTGCAGTTTCGTATAATCTATTATACTCGTATGAGATATCATTTCTTTTGTACTCGTCATGGAATATCATTTTCTTTGGTATTTTTTACGAGTTACTATTCACGGGTTACTATTCACCCGGTTACTATTCACTCTAGTATTATTCACTCGGGTATTCGGGGTACTTTTTGTGTCGAAGTACTATTCATGAGTTACTATTCACGGGTTACTATTCACCTAATTACTATTCACCCGAATATAATTCACTCATGTATTTGGAGTACTTTTTATGTTGGGGTACTATTCACGAGGTACTATTCCCGAAGTACTATTCATGGGGTACTATTTACCCGAAAAATATATTCTTTTCTGTCCAAATTATTTTTGGTACACGAATATTATTCTTGAATTTTACTCTACAAAGCAGTATCATGTTGACAATTTGGATATTTTTAAACTCTTGATAAATTTAAAGTCTTTAATATTTATCCTTGATTTTGTTTGATTAATGCCTATATAATTTTCATCATCCTCATGCTTATATTGTGATGAAAGTCATATGTGGCTTACGTGCATAGATGGACTGTTGATTATTGGTTTTATAGTTGTATTTTTTTGGCTTACGTGCAAAGATGGACTATTGATTATTAGTTTTATAGTTGTATATCTTTGGCTTACGTGCAAAGATAGACAGGTGTATGACATGATCATAACCATCGGTGATAATAACGAATATCCTTGGCCCGTAGTGCATGGATAATTTGATGATGTGATTGGCAGGATCATGACCATTAGTTAACAGTTGAATGTCTTTGGCCATAGTGGCCTGACAGACAATTGATTGGTATAATCATGACCATTGGTGTTATAGTTGAATATCTTTAGCCGGTAGTGCAAAGGTAGACAACTGATTGGTATGAACATTGTTATTACATTTGAATATCTTTAGCCTTTGGGATAAGGATATTGAGTAAACGTTCTATTAAGTCTTTGTGGTAAGGAGAAACTGTTGAGTTATATGATTATAAATATGAATTATGGATTTAACTATAATCTTTGGTGGTTCAGGTGAAGACAGGCGATGAGAGTTCTTTTCGTCTTGGGTATAATAAAGAACTATTAATGGGTATTACAGGGATAAAGTTGATGAAAAACTTTTTAAATCATAGAAGATAGTAGATATCATGCTCTACTTGACTCTTCTAATGGATTGCTTATTCCGCTGCAGTTGCTGATCTAAAACTTGTTGCCTATTGTATTCTATCAGTTGTTATACTGTTGAAGGCTAAGGATAATTTATTCTGCATTATCTTAGTCATAATATTTCTTACTGGGCTAGTTGAGCTCACCCTTTTTGCTTTCATTGTTCTCTTCAGGAAATGAGAACGTAGCCGGGACTAGTCAGGAAACGGAGTGATGGTCCGAGAAGGTGTATTAGTAGTCCTCACTATTCTATAAAATAATGTGATAATAATTGTATTGAGGACTCCATTGAGTGTGGATATTGTCTAGAAGGCAATATTCGTGTTTAAACTCTCAGCTATGTTTTGTCGTATTTTGTACGACAGTTGTATACTTAAGTTTGTAGTTGAGCTCTGTACCATGTATCTGGCGACCCAAGATGGGTGATGTATACCTGTTTTGGGGGCGTCACACTTAGTTTAGAAATAAAAATCACACCAGAATCAGAGAATTCTTTTTCTATAATATTAAGTGTATTTCTTTAGAGTTTAAGGAAACTTTGAGCGTAGAAAACAATATAAGTTTTCTTCAAGAATATCCCCGCCCCACCAGTCATAAGTACTCTCCTTTTAAGGTAAGGGATATTATTTTTGTTCAGTATTCGTAAGAAATAATATTTTCTTCCACACTCTGTAGTATGTGAGTAATATTATTTCGTTTCAGATTCTGAATTATATACTCATTTTGTTAAAGTATTGCTTCTATACTTCGTGAAATTAATAGAATTTCCTTGAAATTTGTACTTCATCTAGTATCTTTTCATTGAAATATTATTCTGAGCATTCTTGATAATTTTTAATCTTTTCATGCCGGGGTACTATTCCTGAAGTACTATTTATGGGGTACTATTCACTCGGGGTACTATTCATGACAACCATTAATTTCTTTTCGGTCAAAATCATTTTTGATACAATATTATTATTGAATTTTACTTCACAAAGCAGTATCATGTTGACAATTTGGACATTATTGAATTATGGATAAATTAAATTATAAATCTTTAAAATTTATCATTGTTCTCATTTAATTGAATTCTTATATCATTGTCATCATCCTCGTAATTATATTATGATGAAATTCATATTTGGCCCGTAGTGCATAGATGGACGATTGATTGGTATGATTATGATAATGGATTATTCGGTATAATCATGACCTGTAATGTTACAAATGATGTGGAAAAAGTCCTCATTGGCCCGTAGTGCATTGATGGACAGTTGTTGGCATAATCATGATCATTGGTGATAACACGAATATCCTTGGCCCGTAGTGCATGGATAATTTGTGGATGTGATACTAATGAATATCCCTGGCCCGTAGTGCATGGATAATTCAGTGATGTGGATTATTTATTAAGCTGAGTCTCAACGATAAAATTGATGATAAAATTTTTAAATCATAGAAGATATTAGATATCACGCTCTACTTAACTCTTCTAATGGATTGCTTGTTCCGCTGCAGTTAAACTTGTTGTTTATTGTATTCTATCAGTTTAACACTGTTGAAGGCTAACAATAATTTATTCTGCATTATCTTAGTCATAATATTTCTTACTGGGCTAGTTGAGCTCACCCTTTTACTTTCATTGTTCTCTTCAGGAAATGATAACGTAGCCGGGACTAGTCGGGAAACGGAGTGATGGTCCGAGATGGTGGCTATAGTAGTCCTCACTATTTTATAAAATAGTGTGATAATAATTGTAATGAGGAATCCATTTGAGTTTGGATATTGTCTAGAAGACAATATTCGTGTTAAAAACTCTCAGCTCATGTTGAATAATTAAGTTTATATTTATATTCTGTACCATGTATTTGGCAACTCAGAATGGGTGATGTATACCTATTTTGGAGGCGTCACATACACAGTCGTCTATGACGACGGTTTTTTTGAGCTGTAGCGACGATTCACCCGTCACTATAGCTATTTTAGTCTATGGCGACGAGTGAACCGTCGCTATAGCCCAAAAAAACTGTTGCCATAGGTTACTGTACTAAACAGCTGTGTGTGTGTGTATATATATATATATATATCAATGATGGAGATTAAAAAATATTACTCGCTTTCCCCTAGTTAAACTAGCGGACTGGAAAAAAAAATTAACAGGTCGATTATGTTTATGCCCTCCATCAACGCCATCCATATTAAAAAAGTTGGACTGTTCGCTAGTTAAACTAATGGATGTAATATCTATACAATTTCTCCGCCTTATGTTAAGTATAATGTAACATTTCTAAAGACTTGAGTATTAGTGATTTATGACATGACATTCAAACTGAATCCTTTTTTAATCTATTACTCCCTCCGTTCCTAAATAAGTGATGTTTTAGAAGAAAAAAATTATTTCAATTTATCTGTAGTTTACAACTTTCTAGGAGAATAAATTATTTACTTTCTTATATCACCCTTACATTCTCTTATTGTGACGCCCCCAAAATAGGTTTACAACACCCATTACGAGTTAAATCGATAACATGGTGCGAAACAACTACAACTTTATTGTCTGACAACATAAAAGCTGAGTTTAAATACAAATATTGTCTTACAGACAATATCAACACTCAAATAAGTCCTCATTACAATTATTGATATATTATCTTACAAAAATGGTGAGGACTACTAAAACAACTTTTTAAAACTTTCATTCCATACCCCGACTAGTACTCGCTACATTCTCGCCTCTTGAGAAGAAAAATGGAACAAAAAAGAAAAGGGTGAGCTCAACTAGCCCAGTAAAGAATATTATGACTAAGATAATATAGAACAAATTATTGTTAGTCTTCAACAGGGAAAAATCGATAGAATATAATGAACAACAAGTTTCGAGATCAATATTCGCAATGAAAAAATAATAATTCATAGAAGAGTTACATAGAGAATGAAATCTACTAATATCTATGAATTTAAAAGTCCATCATCAATATTTTATCCCTATAATATCAATCAATATACATCTTGAATCAAATATTCATCTTTGCACTACAGGCCAAAGATATTCATCGATCGGTCCATGTTCATCTCAACACTGTACATCTTTGCACTACTGAGGCCAAAGATATTCATAAGAAAATCAACCATCTTTTTACTACTGGACAAAGATATTCGGTAATATCATCATTTAGGACCGAGGATGATGAAAAATATTTTAAAGAAAACGAATACAGTGAAACAAAAGAACAAATATTAAGGATTCGTACTTTAAACAGTCCAAGTTCAAAAATACTTCATAAATAATCATAGTAAAGTAAAATTCAAAAATGATCAAAACATGGATACAATCAAAGCTAGTATCCAAATAGATATCTTGGACAAAAACGAAAATTTAATTTTTCTGTGAATAGTGCCATATTCGTGAATAGTGTCGTATACGTGAATAGTAACCCCGACACTAAAAGACAAGAATTTCACAAGAAAAATATTACAAATAATCTGGCATAATGATATTAGAAGAAATAATATCATTTTAAAAAAAAATAACACCCCTTACCTCGAAAAGAATAGTACTTCTGGCTGGAATATCAGATATAACGCTGAAGGAACTTGCACCGTATAGCAACACTTAAAGTATCAAAATACTCACAAGAATATGCTCAATAATATAGAGAGAGAAAACTTCAGTTTCTGGTGTGATTTTCAATTCTAACCTAAGCACCCTATTTAAAGGAAAATGCTTAGAACACCAGCAGAAAATTTAATATAATATTAATATAATTATAAAATTGTCACGCCCACCTTTGAAATCTGATTTCAGCTCATTTAAACCACATGTGAGACCCACTCAACTCATCAAAAACATTTTTCTTAAATAACATAACTAAAACTTTTAAAAATCAATTATTCTAGAACTTCGGAACATCAATAATTCATAATAAATAGCCATTTTATCAGAAAAATTCGAACCCTATGTCCTTTCTATAGGAAATTCCATTCTCTACAACTTTACAGAAGAAAGGTTTTCCAACTTCCAAACAGAAATTGACCGAAATCCACAAACGAGCGATTTTACAGGCTATAATCAAATTCCAGTCAAGAAATGGGGTCCACGAACATGTTTTAAACAATTTTAGTTAAAAAATACTCCTCCTCCTCATATACTCATATATCCCATATTCATTATAAAAATATCACCATTATTATATTATTAAAATATAATAATATATTTAAATAAATTATTTTATCAAAAAAGATAAAATATCAATTTTTCAACAATTGTCACTTTAAAATTTTCTCCATCTATATCCACATAAAATGAATATTTTCCTTATCATATAAATCAATAATTAATTATTCACAAATAATATTACATAATCAAAATACTAGCAACTGAGTAGTTCCCGTGAAAAGGGGCTTTTCAATAAAGATTTCTCATCTTTGGCCTTATGATTAGGTGACCAAACCTCTCCTTAGACAGAACTTTCAAGACATTGCCAATAATGTTATCAAATAATATTATTCAAATAATATGAATTATTGATCTGATAATGGAAAATACTGTGTAGTGACAATTATTAAAACAGCAACAATATAAAATATCAATGTAGCAATTATTGAATCAATAAAATAAAATATTGAATAGTAATTACTGTAACAATTATTGAGTAGTGCCTTCTTACGTAAGAATCAATAATAGGTGCAATACCGTGTGATACTGTGTTTTAACCACCGGGTATTCCAATAGTATTAACGGTAACAACTACGCCGTTATTTATAAACATCTTATATTTGTCGTTTTCTTCATCCAATCGCTTTTCGTTATGGGGCCCACACAAGTCTGCGTCGTCATACGAATATTCCCCGACAATAAGAATATTCCATGACCAAACGAATATTCCCCGACAACAATGAATATTTTATAACCACTTGCTTATTTAAAATATTTGCGCATTTTACCCATAACTAACCACATTAATTAAATCAACCCTTACTATATCAAAATAATAAATAGAGGAAATTCAATTTCATTTATAATAAGTTGGGGTCTTACAACCTCCCCTCCTTATGAAATTTCATCCTCGAAATTGACGTACGTACCTGGTGTTTCGAAAAGGTGAGGATACCTCGCTTTCATTTTCGTTTCTAATTCCCAAGTCATTTTCTCAATAGCATGGTTCCTCCACAAAACTTTAACTTGTGGTATGACCTTTGTGCGTAGGACATGCTCCTTCCTATCCAAGATCTTGACAGGTACCTCTTCATACGTTAAGTCTTCGGCTATCTCGTCTGGTTCTAACTCAATAACATGGTTCGGGTCTTTCACATATTTACGTAGCACAGATATATGAAAAACATTATGAACACGAGACATCCTTGGAGGTAACGCGAGTCTATAGGCTACTTTTCCTACTAGGTCAAGAATCTGAAATGGACCACTAAATCATGGATTGAGCTTTCCTTGTTACCCAAATCTTGTAACTCCCTTCCATGGAGCAACACGCAACAATACATGATCCCCAATATTAAATTCCACGTCCTTTCGATGAAGATCCACATAACTCTTTTGTCGATCCTATGCCGTTTGTATACGTTGTGGAATCATTTGGATCTTTTCTGTAGTCATACGTACCAACTCGGGTCCCAACAATGTTGCTTCACCCACCTCATCCCAACATATTGGAGAGCGACACTTTCTTCCACTCAATAATTGTTACAGTAATTATTGTTCAATATTATATTTTATTGATTCAATAATTGTTGCGTTGATATTTGATATTATTGTTGTTTCAATAATTGTTATTGCACAATATTTTTCATTTTCAGATCAATAATTTATATTATTTGAATAATATTATTTGATAGCATTATTGGCAGTGTCTAGAAAGTTCTGTCTAAGGAGAGGTTTGGTCATCTAATTGCGCGCCAGTAAGGAGAAATCCTTATTGGAAAGCCCCCACTTTCCTGGGAACGGTCTGGTTGCCAGTATTGTGATTCTATAATATTATTTGTGAATAATTAATTATTGATTTATATGATAAGAAAAATATTCATTTTATGTGGATATAGATGGAGAAAAATTTTAATGTGACAATTGTTGAAAATTGATATTTTATCTTTTTCGATAAAATAATTAATTTAAATATAATATTATATTTTAATAATATAATAATGGTGATATTTTTATAATGAATGTGGGATATATGAATAAATGAGGAGGAAGAGTATTTTTTTGTTGCAATAAATGTTTAAAACATGTTAAACATGTCGGTGGACCCCATTTCTTGACTAAAATTGGATTATAGCCCGTAAAATCGCCCGTTTGTGGATTTCGGTCAACTTCTGTTTGGAATTTGGAAAAACTTAAACTTACAAAGTTGTAGAGAATGGAATTTCCTATGGTGAGTTCATAAGATTCAAATTTTTCTGATAAAAGGGCTATTTATTATGAATTATTGAAGTTCCGAAGTTCTAGAATAATTAATTTTTGGAAGTTTTAATGATGTTTATTAAGAAAAACATTTTTTGGGCTACACTAACATGTGCAAAATGAGCTGAGATCAGTTGTCTAAGGTGGGCTTGAATTTTATTAATTATATGATTATTTTATTAAATTTTCTGCTTTGGTGTTCTAAACATTTTTCTATAAATAGGGTGCTTAGGTTAGAATTGAAAATCACACCAGAAACTGAAGTTTTCTCTCACTTTCTCTCTCTATATTATCGAGCGTATTCTTGTGAGTATTTTGGTACTTTGAGTGTTGCTATCTATATGCAAGTTCCCTTCAAAGACTATATCCAAAGATTCCACCAAAAAATAATTTGTCTTTTCGAGGTAAGGGATATTATTTTTTAAAATGATATTATTTCTTCTAATATCATTATGCCGAAATATTGGTAAGATTTTTCTTGTGAAATTCTTGTCTTTTAGTATCTGGGTTACTTATTCATGTATACTAAGATTATTCACGTATACTAAAGACTATTCATTTTATCGAATTGAGACTTATTCACAAAAAATTAATTTTTGTTTTTGTCCAAAATATCTATTATGGATACTAGCTTTGATTGTATCCATGTTTTGATCATTCTTAAATTTTACTTCACTATGGTTATTTATAAAGTATTTTTGAACTCGGATTGTTTAAAGTACGAATCCTTAATATTTGTTCTTTTGTTTCACTGGATTCATTTTCTTTAAAATATTTTTCATCATCCTCAGTCCTAAATGATGATATTACTGAATATCTTTGGCCTTTAGTGCAAAGATGGTTGATTTTCTTATGAATATCTTTGGCTCAGTAGAAAAGATGATGCAGTGTAGAGATAAACACGACCGATCGATGAATATCTTTGGCCTGTAGTGCAAAGATGAATAATTGATTCAAGATAAATATTGATTGATGTTACAGGGATAAAATAATGATGATGGACTTTTAAATTCATATATTATAGTAGATTTCATTCTCTACGTAACTCATTTATGAATTATTATTTCCGCTGCGAATATTGATCTGAAACTTGTTGTCTATTGTATTTTATCAGATTTTTCTCTGTTGAAGACTAACGATAATTTGTTCTATATTATCTTAGTTATAATATTCTTTACTAGGCTAGTTGAGCTCACCCTTTTCCTTTTTGTTCCATTTTTCTTCTCAAGAGGCGAGAATGTGGCGAGTTCTAGTCGGGGTATGGAATGATGATTCTAGAAAGTTATTTTAGTAGTCCTCACCATTTTTATAAAATAATGTACCAATAATTGTAATGAGGACTTATTTGGGTGTGAATGTTGTCTAGATGGCAATATTTGTATTTAAACTCACGGTTTATATGTTGTATTAATAAAGTTGTAGTTGTTTCTGTACCATGTTATTAGCGACTCAAAATGGGTGATGTATACCTATTTTGGGGACATCACAGTTGGTATCAGAGCTTAGGGATATGATCTCTGGCGGAGATCGGGGAATATAACTAGGAGGGGAGAGACGAGTAAAACCTTCGTTAGTGTGTCCTACCTAAGCTTATTTGTTAGTTGGTCAGTATATAGGGATATTATGTGATATGTTAATTTCCTTAATTAACCCTTGTTTTATAACAGTATTTGAGATTGTCGACTGAGAATGTTAACAATGGACTAAATGAGACCGTGGAGACACCTTTAATCACCAACGAGAGAAGCGCAACAGTCGTGGCAATGTTCTCCCGTGAACAACACCAACCGGAGAGAGATGATGAACGATGGGATGTTTAGAAGCTTTTTGCAGTTCATGCAAAATCAGACGAGGGAGACTCGTGCACAAAATACAGGTGGAAATGATAACAACGCACAGTTTGTCACAGCCAAGCAGTTCAACGAGTTGGGACCACTAGAATTCTGGGAAAAGCCGGATCCGATTGAGGCAGAAACGTGGGTCAAACAAATCACCAAGATATTCGATGTCTTGGGATGCATGGAGAAACAAAATGTTCCATTCGCCACCTTTATGTTCCGTAATGAGGTAGATTACTGGTGAGAATCTGTGAAGCGTACCCATCCAGCCGCACTCAGTATGTCTTAGGAGACGTTTCAAAAATTGTTCAATGACAAGTACTTTCCTGAAAGTATTCGTCATATGAAGGAAGTGGAGTTTATTAGACTGGAATAAAACAACACGAGCGGTGTCCCAAAGACGACGCGAAGTTTCATAGAGTTATCGTGTTTGCACCTCATTTGGTGGAGAATGAGGAACGTATGACACGGATGTTTTCGAGAGGTTTGAAACCCAGATACGTAAATAGCTCATTTCTCATAAATTTTCTCTATTCGAGGATGTTGTCAATAGGGCTCAATTATCGGAAGCGAGATAACGAAAGTACGTTCAACCGAGGGACCACAACCGAGGATCATACTAGTGATAAAGAATCATCGAACAACGATAACCAAAGAGAAAAAGAAAATGCGGACAAGAGCGTAAGAACCACTCCGTGGTAATCATGGCCATGAGAATAGAAGAAGCGAGTCGGGAGGGATTTTAAAAGAGGAGATTCAACAATGATCATGTGAAGACGTCAACACTAAGAAGAATCGGTTTTAAGGGAGGAGAACGACCACCGGCCGTATGCTATAAATGCTAAAAGAGGGACATATTAGCCCAAATCGTCCACAACAGTTCAAGGTATGTTATAATTATGGAAAAGAAGGACATATCGCTTGAGATTTATGCAGAAGCGAAACCAAGTCCGTGGGGATGGTGACTCAAAAGGTCGTCCCGTAAAAGTCAAAGTCGGCGGTTCTGGAAGAAGCGTTTGTCGTGGATCGATCAAAATGCGAGGAACCTAAACGAGGTGATCACGGGTAAGCTAATCATAAATTCTTGCGAAGTTTATACCTTACTAGATACCGGTGCTACCCATTCATTTATCTCTCCTGCTTATGCTCAACGTTTAAACTTAACTCTGGAGAAATTAGACTTTGATTTATCTGTGGAGACTCCGTTAGGAGAAATTTCATCACATCCACTGTTTATAAATCTTGTTTAATCCAAGTTGGAACCATCACATTACCTGTTGACCTTATCTCTTCAAAGATACTTGCTTTTGATGTGATTTTAGGGATTGATTGCTTAACTACTCATCATGCCAAAATTGATTATTTTCGTAAGGTTGCTAGTTTTCATATTCCTAACCAACCTGTTGTACGAATTCAAGCAACTAAACCATTAAAATCAATCAATGTCATATATAGTCATAAAGCTATTTGTTTATTAAAAAACAGATGTCAAGTTTTCTTAGCCCATGTTATGGATTTGAATAAAGACACGTCAGATTTCAATAATATTCCTGTTATTAGTAAATTTCCGACGTATTTTCTCAAGAACTTCCGGTTTACCCCTTAACGTGAAGTTGAATTCTTTATTGATCTTGAACCTGGTACAAAGCCCATTTCTAAAACCCCATATCGAATGGCTCCTATTGAACTTCAGGAGTTAAAGGTCCAACTACAAGAGTTGTTGGACATCGGTTTCATTCGTCCTAGTACATCTCCTTGGGGTGCTCCTGTTTTATTTGTAAAGAAGAAAGACGAGAGTATGCGACTTTGTATTGACTATCGGGAATTGAACCATGTCACCATCAAGAATAGGTATCCTCTACCTCGTATTGATGACATATTTGACCAGTTGCAAGGAGCACAATTCTTTTCAAAGATCGATCTTCGTTCTGGATATCATCAGCTGAAGATTAGAACTGAGGATATTTCAAAGACTACCTTCAGAACTCGATACGGACATTATGAATTCTTAGTCATGTCTTTTGGATTGACTAATGCTCCTGCGACTTTCATGGATATGATGAACCGAGTATTCAAGGATTATTTGGATCAGTTCGTTGTTGTCTTTATTGATGACATCCTCATATATTCCAAAAGCTGTGAAGATCATGAGCACCATTTGAAGCTGGTGCTCCAAAGGCTTCGTGAAAACAAGCTATATGCCAAGTTAAAAAAATGCGAGTTCTGGCTTGAGGAAGTATCATTCCTTGGGCACGTGGTGTCAAAACATGGAGTATCTGTTGACCCGGTGAAGATTGAAGCAATACAAAGTTGGGAGCAACCGAAGTTGATAACCGAAGTACGTAGCTTTCTGGGCTTAGCTGGTTATTATCGGAGATTTGTGGAAGGATTTTCTTGAATCGCTACTTCGTTAACTCAGCTGACTCGAAAAGATACAAAATTCGTATGGAGTGAGGAATGCAAAAAGAGTTTTCAAGAGCTTAAGAGGAGACTCATTTTGGCACCTGTTCTGACAATACCATCTGGTTCGGATGGATTTGTTATCTACAGCGATGCTTCAGGCAAAGGGTTAGGATGTGTTCTTATGCAACGTGGGAAAGTCATAGCCTATGCCTCGCGACAACTTAAAGAGTATGAGAGGAATTATCCTACTCATGATCTAGAGTTGGCAGCAGTCATTTTTCGCGCTAAAGATCTGGAGGCACTATCTATATGGGGAGACAGTGGAGATATATTCAGACCATAATAGCCTCAAATATTTCTTCACCCAAAAGGAACTCAACATGCGGCAATGAAGTTGGCTCAAGTTGTTAAAAGATTATGACCACACCATTCAATACAATCCAGAAAAAGCAAACGTGGTAGCTGACGCGTTGAGTAGAAGATCATATGCAGGAACGAGTGCGATGATGTCAAGTATACGCATAGAACCAACTTTAATCGATAAAGTTAAAGTTGCTCAAGCCACAGACCCGGAGCTGATGCGTATGAAGAAGGTGTTATCCTAGAGGCAAGAATCGATAAAGAAGGAATACTTCGAGTCCACTCCAGACTTTGTGTTCCTAACGATTCTGATTTGAAGAACAAGATCATGATGGCGGCACACAATACACCATTTGCAATCCATCCTGGAAGTACCAAAATGTATCGTGATCTTCGACATACATTTTGGTGGAACAATAAGAAGAGAGAGATCGCGAAGTTTATCTCGAGGTGTTTAACTTGTCAATGTGTAAAGGCGGAGCATCAAGTGCCTAAGGGTCCATTGCAACCACTTGAGATTCTGAAATGGAAGTGGGAACACATTACCATGGATTTCGTTACAGGTCTTCCCACGGTTTCTCAAGGCATAAATGATATTTGGGTTATTGTTGATAGATTAACCAAGTCTGCTCATTTCTTGCCGATACGGGAGACTTTTTCCCTTAAACGTCTTGCTCATATGTATGTAAATGAGATTGTGAGATTGCATGGTGTAAGACCCCAGCTTTTATAAATAAAGATGAATTTTTCTATAAATATTATTTTTGAATATTATGGAATAAATTTGATATAATGTTATAGTTGTGGGTAATATTTATAAATTTTGCAAAGTATGCAAGTTGTTATAAAATATTCGTTTGGTCTGGGGAATATTCTTTTGTTAGGAATATTCGCATAATGGCTCAATCATTGGTGGACCCCATAATGTAATTATTGTCGGATTGAGAAAACGACAAAAATATTTTATAAAAATAACTACGGAGGTGTTACCGTTAAAAGCGCTGTTGAACTACCCGGTGGTAAAAGTACAAGAATACGCGTGAAGTTGCATAGTAGCACACTCAGTATTGATTATTGATGCTTACGTGAGAAGTCACCAATTATGCTCAATTATTACTATGATAATTCTTGATCATATCTCTTATATTATTGATTCAATTATTGTCACAAAGATCATCTCGTATAATATGTTATAGTATTAAATCAATAATTGAGACGACAAGTTATAAATGATTAATAATTGTTGAAAGATTAAATATGTGTTGATGAAAAAAAAAATGATTTGTGGTAAGTTTGATTATTTTATGGGGGCTCATATGTCATCATCTAAGAGTCTCTTCATCAATAGTAATTACCCTTGTGAATAGTATTTACCTTCACAATAGTATTTACCTTCGTTAATAGTAATTACCTTTACCAGACGTCGAACCACTTGTCGTTTCACATTACAAAAGCGTCGAACCACTGTCGTCGTTTCACATTACAGGCGTCAACCGATTCGTCCAGCCACTTGCCTTTTCACACGGCGGTGCTAAGCTAGAAATCTTCTATAAATAGAGGCCTAGGGCTTCATTATTTTCACTTAATTCATTCAAGCTATAGAGAGAGAAAGTATAGAGAGAATAAGAGAGAAAGAAGAAGAGTATTTTGTTGTTACTACTTCGCCGCAAAGATTCAATCTCCTACCAAATGTAAGGGTGTTATTCTTTCTTATTCATGAAGAGAACTGTTGTTATTCCATTGCTTATTATTACATTGGAATAACCTGTATAAGTGGTTTACCCTATACTTGGTGACATTCTTCTATTATTCTCATTGGAACATCCTGCTCATGTGTTTTTACAGGACCGGGTTCCGTCTTTATTATTATTCATTGGAACATCCTGTGCTGTGTGTTTTTACCGGACCGGTTAAAATCTTTATTATTCTGTTGGAACATCACATGCATGTTTTACACAGGACTGGTAAAATCTTTATTATTCTCGTTGGAATATCCTATCATGTGTTTTACACCGGATCCGGTTCCATCTTTATTATTCGTTGGAACATCCCGCGATTGTGAATTTCACCGACACAGTTCCGTTATTTATTATTACATTGGAATAAACGTCTGCATGCGGTACCATCGCATGCATGGTGATTTCTTTTGTTATTCCATTCTTTATTATACCCGGTTGGTTAAAACTTTGACTTCTATACTCCATGAAATTAGTAGAATATCCTTAATATTTGCGTTTCATCCAAGATCTTTTCATGGAAATATTCTTCCGATCATTCTTGAATTTTACTCTACAAAAAACAAGATCATGTTGACAATTTGGACGTTAATAATTCCGGATAAAATAATTCTTGAACTTGTTTTATTGAATTCTTATATCATTG
Source organism: Panax quinquefolius (assembly GCA_020205615.1). NCBI lineage: Eukaryota > Viridiplantae > Streptophyta > Magnoliopsida > Apiales > Araliaceae > Panax > Panax quinquefolius. The sequence continues at coordinate 128,233,172 of CM035161.1, forward strand.
TCATCATCCTCATGTTTATATTTTTTGAAAGTCATACGTGGCCTCATGTAGTGCATAGATGGACTTGGTATGATTATGACCGAGAGACTATTCTTGTAATCATGACCGTAATGTTACAAATGATGTGATAAAAATCCTCATTGGTAGTAGTGCATTGATGGACGATTGTTGGCATGATCATGACCATTAATGAATACACAAATATTCTTGGCCCGTAGTGCATGAATAATTGTGGTCGTGATACTAAAGAATATCCTCGGTCAGAGTAGTGCGGGGTGATTCGATGATGTGAAATATTTATTAAAGTCGAGTCTCATTTATACAATGATGATGAAAACCTTTTAAAACCTAAAAGATAGTAGATTTTATTTTCTACTTGACTCTTTTAATGGATCAGATATTCATTCATGATTAAACCGGTTGTCTATTGTATTTTATCGGTTTAACATTATTGAAGACTATTGATAATTTATTCTCGCATTATCTTAGTCATAATATTTCTTCTCGGGCTAGTTGAGCTCACCCTTTCTTTCACCGTTCTCTTGTGAAATGATAATATAGCCGGGACGAGTCTGGGAAACGAGTAATGGTCCGAAGATAGCATTAGTAGTCCTCACTATACGTAAAATAGTGTGATAATAATCTGTAATGAGGACTTTTTATTTGAGTTTGTATAATATCTAGTAGGCGATATTTGTATTTAAACTCACGATTTATGTCGTATTGCATACACGGCAGTTATGTTAATAAGTTGTTTTTAAATTACGTACCATGTAAGTGTCGTAACCCAAGATGGGTGATGTATACCTAATTTTGGGGGCGTCACAGTTGGTATCAGAGCTTAGGGATATGATCCCTGGCTAAGATGTGAGAATAGTACTAGGAGGGGAGAGACGGGGAATACCTTCGCTAGTATGACCTACCTAAGTTTATGTGATATTTTATTGGTTGGTCAGAAGATAGGGATAATTTGTTACATGTCAATTAACCTTTTGTTTTGTGGTAGTATCTGAAAATGACATCTGAGAATGTTGAGAATAGCAATGGAGCGCAGGCGATTGTTGATTCACCACATATCAATAATCAGGATAATGTGCATCAGGAAGGCGACAATCCTCACGTAAACAACAACACACGACCAAACAAATGACGAATGATCAAATGTTCGGAGGCTTTATGCAATTTATGCAACAAAGAAATGAGAGAGCGACTCTGTCCAAAACGTAGGTGGAAACACTTGAAACTCTCTCAGGTCCACCGCTAAACAATTTAAGGAGAGTGGGACCCACAGGAGTTTAAGGAGAGCCAAAACCACTTGGCGGAAGCATGGATAAAGCAGATTACCAAGATATTTGATGTCTTGGGATGCTCCGAGAGCAAAAGGTTCCCTTCCGCTTTTATGTTGTTGCGCTGAGAGAGGCGGATTCTTGGTGGGAATCGGAAACGTACTCAACCAATTTGTCATCAAGATATCTTGGGAGAAGTTCCAGAGTCGTTTCAACGACAAATACTTTCCGAAAGTATTCGCCACATGAAGGAGGTGGAGTTTATCAAGTTGGAACAAAACAATATGACCGTGTCGCAATACGAGGCAAAATTTGCGGAGTTATCACGGTTTCGTCCCCACTGGTGGATAATGAAGAGAGAATGGCGCGAATGTTTTTAAGAGGTTTGAAGCGGGAGATACGTCAACATCTTATTTCTCATAAACCGTGTTTGTATTCGAGATGTTGTAAATAGGGCTCGATTAGTGGAGCGCGATAATGAGTCAACGTAACTAAAAGAGAGCGGTAAGAAAATTATAATACCAATGAGAATAGTCATGGCGGTGACAACAAGCGTGAGGGAATCAATAAAGCAGATATGGTAACCACTTCGGTGGTAATCGGAGGCCAAAACAATAAGAATGGACATTTCAAGAAAAGGAGATTCAACAATGATGGAAAGAGCGTCAAAGACCAAAGACCCATTGTTAAGGAAGGAGAAAGACCACCTATCATATGCTTCAAATGCGAGGAGAGGGACACATCATCAAATCTGCGTCATGTCAGTCAAAGCATGTTATAATTGTGGAAGAGAAGGTCACTTAGCTCGATTTTGTCGTGCCATCAAGACAAATTCAAGCTAGGATGGAGGCACCAAAGGCCATCCCGTAAAATTCAAAACCCAGAGTAGCAAGGGAGAGCATTTGTTGTGACCTCCCAAAGAGCAAGGAATCCGAATGAGGTCATCACGGGTAAGCTTATCATAAACTCTAATGAAGTCTATACTTTATTTGATGATGGGGTTCTACCCATTCTTTATTTCTCCTACTTGTTCGCCATCGATTAAATTTGACTCCGGAGAAATTAGACTTTGACTTATCTGTGGAAACTCCGTTGGGAGAAACCTTCATTACATCCAATCTGCTTATAAGTCTTGTTTGGTTCAAATCGGTACCCTCACATTACCCGTCGATCTTATTTCATTAAAATACTTGCATTTGACGTGATTCTGTGGATTGATTGGTTAACTACTTATCATGCAAAAATTGATTGTTTTCGTAAGGTTGTTAACTTTCATATTCCTAATCAACCTATTATGCTAATTCAAACGACCAAACCATTAAAATCAATCACTGGTCATCTCAAGCCATAAAGCTATTCGTTTATTGAAAAACGGATGTCAAGCTTTCTTATCTCATGTCATGATTTAAATAAAAATACGCCGATTTTAAACGATATTCCTATTGTTAATAAATTTCCGACGTATTCTCAGAAGAACTTCTGGCCTACCCCAGAGCGTGAAATTGAATTTTGTATCGACCTTGAACCCCAGACAAAACCTATTTCCAAAGCCCCATATCGAATGGCTCTATTGAACTTCGTGGAGTTAAAGACCCAATCGCAGGAATTGTTAGACATTGGCTTTATTCGTCCTAAGTACTTCTCCTTGGGGTGCTCCTCGTTTCTATTCGTGAAGAAGAAAGATGGGAGTATGCGACTTTTTGTATTGATTATCGGGAGTTGAATCACGCCACCATCAAAAATAGGTATCCATTGCCACGTATTGATGACTGTTTGACCCGATTTGCAAGGAGCCAAATTCTTTTCAAAGATTAATCTTCGTTAGGATATCACCAATTGAAGATTAGAACCACGACATTCCAAAGACGGCTTCCGAACTCCCAGACGGGCATTATGAATTCCTAGTCATGTCCTTTGGATTGACTAATGCTCTCGCCGCCTTCATGGATATGATGAACCGAGTATTCAAGGAATATTTAGATCACTTTGTGGTCGTCTTTATTGATGACATCCTTATTTATTCCAAAAGCCGTGAAGATCATGAAAGCAACACTTGAGGTCGACACTCCAAAAGCTTCGTGAATATAAGCTTTATGCCAAGTTGAAGAAATGCGAGTTCGGCTTGAAGAAGTAGCATTCCTTGGGCACGTGGTATCAAGTCATGGAATATCCATTGACCCAAAGAAAGATGAAGCTATTCAAAGTCGGGAACAACCTAAATCGATGACCAAGCACGTAGCTTTTCGGTTTAAATTGGTTATTATCGGAGATTCGTGGAAGGATTTTCTCGAATCGCTATTCCATCGATTTCGGTGACTCGGAAAGATACAAAGTTCGGTTGGAGCGAAGAATGTGAGAAGAGTTTTCAAGAACTCAAGAGGAGACTTATTTCAAAGACTGCTCGACAATACCATCCGGCTCGGAGGGATTTGTCATCTACAAATGATGCTTCGGCAAAGGGTTGGGATGTGTTCTCATGCAACATGGAAAAGTAATAGTTTATGCCTCATGACAACTCAAAGAATATGAGAGGAATTATCCTACTCATGATCTAGAGTTGGCAATTGTTGTCTTCAGACTTAAAATTTGGAGGCATTACTTGTATGGGGAGAAAGTGGAGATCTTTACGGATCATAAAAGCCTCAAATATTTCTTCACTCAAAAGGAACTCAACATACGACAACGACGTTGGCTTGAACTGTTGAAAGATTATGATCATACCATCCAATACCATCCCGAAAAGCGAACGTGGTAGTGACGCATTGAGTAGAAAATCATATGCAAGCACGAAGTGCGATATTATCAATGCAAAGGCCCATTTTGTGTGACTTGCAAAGGATGGAGATAGAATTAAAGACTCTGAGGACGCATGTGATGATAGCGAGTATACTGAGTAGAACCGACTTTAATTGATAAAGTTAAAGTCGCCAAGCTACGGACTGAGTCGTGATGCGTATGAGGAAGAAAGTGCAAGAAGGTGCTATCTTGGGAAGCAAGAATCGATGAAGAAGGAATACTTGAGTCAACTCCGGACTTTGTGTTCCTAACGACCACGATTTTAAAGTATAATATCATGATGGAGGCACACAACACACCATTTGCAATCCATCTCGGGAGTACCAAAATGTATCATGATATTAAATCATACATTTTGGTGGAGCAATATGAAGAGAGAGATATATTTGTTTATCTCAAGGTGTCTAACTTGTCAACGAAGTTAAAGCGGAGCATCAAGTACCAAAAGGTCCATTGCAACCACTTGAAATTCCAGAATGGAAGTGGGAGCACATTACCATGGATTTCGTTCTACCGGCCTTCCTAAGGTTTCTCAAGGCATTGATGCGATTTGGGTCATTGTTGATAGGTTGACCAAGTCCGCTCATTTCTTACCGATACGAGAAACTTATACACTTGAACGTCTTGCTCAGTATATACATAAACGAGATTGTAAGACCGCATGGTATGCTTAAGTATCCATAGTTTTCGATCGAGACCCAAGATTCACTTCACGATTTTGGGTTAGTTTGCAAAAAGCTATAGCACAGACTTACGATTTAGCTTTCGGCATATCATCCTCGGAGCCGGACGGACAATCGGAGAGGACTATTCAAACTCTTGAAGATCTATTAAGACTCGTGTCCTTGATTTCAAGGGAGTTGGGACAAGTTCTTACCATTGGTGGAGTTTTCCTACAACAATGAGTTATCAAGCAAAGTATGGCATGGCTCCATTCAAGCGTTGTATGGAAGAAAGTGTCGTTCTCCGGTGTCTTTGGGATGAGGTGGGTGAAGCAACGTTGTTGGGACCGGGAGTTAAATGCGTATGACTACGGAAAAGATTCAAATGATCCGACAACGTATAAAAAACCTCACAAAATCGACAAAAGAGTTATGCCGATCTTCATCGAAAGGACGTGGAATTCGATATAGGAGATCGTGTGTTGTTAAGAGTTGCTCCATGGAAAGGAGTTACAAGATTTGGAAAAGAGGAAAACTTAACCCTCGATTCATCGGTCCATTTTAATCCTCGATCGAGTAGGGCGTGGCCTATAGACTCGCTTTTACCACCAAATATGTCTCGTGTTCATAACGTTTTTCACATATCTATGTTACGTAAATATGTGAAAGACCCGAACCATATTATCGAAGTTAGAACCAGGATTTAAATAGCGGAAGATTTGACGTATGAAGAGGTTCCTGTTCAAATTTTGGATAAGAAGGAACATATTCTACGCTCCAAGGTTATACCTCAAGTCAAAGTTTTTGTGGAGGAACCACGATGTTGAGGAAATGACTTGGGAGTTAGAATCAAATGAAATCAAGGTATCCTTACCTCATCGACATACAGTGTATCGCACTCTAATTTCGAGGGCGTAAATTTCATAAGAAGGGAGGTTGTAAGACCCCAACTTTTATAAATAAAGATGAATTTTTCTATAAATATTATTTTTGAATATTATGGAATAAATTTGATATAATGTTATAGTTGTGGGTAATATTTATAAATTTTGCAAAGTATGCAAGTTGTTATAAAATATTCGTTTGGTCGGGAATATTCTTTTGTTAGGGAATATTCGCATAATGGCTCAATCATTGGTGGACCCCACAATGTAATTATTGTCGATCGAGAAAACGACAAAAATATTTTATAAAATAACTACGGAGGTGTTACCGTTAAAACCGTTGAACTACGTATGGTAAAAGTACAAGAATGTCCAGCGTAGTTAATAGTAGCACACAGATTGATTATTGATGCTTACGTGAGAAGTCACTCACCTATGCTTCAATTATCACTACAAGAATTCTTGCGTGCATCATATCTCTTATATTATTGATTCAATTATTATCACAAAGATTATATCAGATAATATGTTATAGTATTAAATCAATAATTGAGACGACAAGTTATAAATGATTAATAATTGTTGAAAGATTAAATATGTGTTGATGAAAAAAAAATGATTTGTGGTAAGTTTGATTATTTTATGGGGGCTATATATGTCATCATCTAAGAGTCTCTTCGTCAATAGTAATTACCCTTGTGAATAGTATTTACCTTCGTCAATAGTATTTACCTTCGTTAATATAGTAATTACCTTTTACCAGACGTCGAACCACTTGTCGTTTCACATTACAAGCGCCGAACCACTTGTCGTTTCACATTACAAAGCGTCAAACCAATTCGTCAAGCCACTTGCCTTTTTCTTTTCACGGCGGTGCTAAGCTAGAAATCTTCTATAAATAGAGGCCTAGGGCTTCATTATTTTCACTTAATTCATTCAAGCTATAGAGAGAGAAAGTATAGAGAGAATAAGAGAGAAAGAAGAAGAGTATTTTGTTACTACACCTCGCCGCAGATTCAATCTCCTACCAAATGTAAGGGGTGTTATTCTTTCTTATTCATGAAGAGAACTGTTGTTATTCCATTGCTTATTATTACATTGGAATAACTTGTATAAGTGGTTTACCCTATACTTGGTGACATTCTTCTATTATTCATTGGAACATCCACGTCGTGTGTTTTACTTAAGGACCGGGTTAAAATCTTTATTATTATTCTCGCTGAACATCCTGCGTGTGTTTTACACCGGACTGGTTAAAATCTTTATTATTCTCGTTGGAACATCCTCGCTCGTGTGTTTTACACCGGACTGGTTAAAATCTTTTATTATTCTCGTTGGAATATCCTATCTCGTGTGTTTTACACCGGATCGGGTTCCATCTTTATTATTCTGTTGGAACATCCCCGCTTGTGTGAATTTCACCGACTCGGTTCCGTTATTTATTATTCTCATTGGAATAACTCCGTCTGCATGCGCTTCTATCGCATGCATGGTGATTTCTTTTGTTATTCCATTCTTTATTATACCCGGTTGGTTAAAACTTTGACTTCTATACTCCATGAAATTAGTAGAATATCCTTAATATTTGCGTTTCATCCAAAGATATCTTTCATGGAAATATTCTTACGATCATTCTTGAATTTTACTCTACAAAACAAAGATCATGTTGACAATTTGGACGTTAATAATTCCGGATAAAATAATTCTTGAACTTGTTTTATTGAATTCTTATATCATTGTCATCATCCTCATGTTTATATTTTTTGAAAGTCATACGTGGCTCAGTAGTGCATAGATGGACTTGGTATGATTATGACCGAGAGACTATTCGGTGTAATCGCTTAATCGTAATGTTACAAATGATGTGATAAAAATCCTCAATTGGTAGTAGTGCATTGATGGACGATTGTTGGCATGATCATGACTATTAATGAATACACAAATATTCTTGGCCCAGTAGTGCATGAATAATTGTGGTCGTGATACTAAAGAATATCCTGGTCAGTAGTGTGGGGGTGATTCGATGATGTGAAATATTTATTAAAATTCGAGTCTCACTATAAACATGATGATGAAAAACCTTTAAAACCTAAAAGATAGTAGACTTTATTTTCTACTTGACTCTTTTAATGGATTGCGATATTCACCGCAGCTTAAACCTGGTTGTCTATTGTATTTTATCGTTTAACATTATTCAAGACTATTGATAATTTATTACGCATTATCTTAGTCATAATATTTCTTCTTTGGGCTAGTTGAGCTCACCCTTTCTTTCACCGTTTCTCTTGAAATGATAATATATTTGGGACGAGTCTGGGAAACGAGTAATGGTCCTCAAGATAGCATTAGTAGTCCTCACTATTCTCGTAAAATAGTGTGATAATAAGCTGTAATGAGGACTTTTATTTGAGTTTGTATAATATCTAGTATTTATATTTGTATTTAAACTCACGATTTATGTCGTATTATATACACTACGCTTATGTTAATAAGTTGTTTTTAAATTTCGCACCATGTAAGTGTCGACCCAAGATGGGTGATGTATACCTAATTTTTGGGGCGTCACACATGGCATGCCAAGATCCATAGTTTGGATCGTGACCCAAGATTCACTTCACGATTTTGGGTTAGCTTGTGAAAAGCTATGGGCACGAATTTCATTGATTGATTAAAAGATACCATCCTCAAACGGATGGACAATCAGAGAGGACTATTCAAACTCTTGAAGATCTATTAAGACTCTGTGTCCTAGACTTCAAAGGGAGATGGGATAAGTATTTACCATTGGTGGAATTCTCCTACAACAACAGTTATCAGACAAGTATAGGTGTGGCTCCATTTGAAGCATTATATGGACGAAAGTGTCGCTCTCCAGTATGTTGGGATGAGGTGGGTGAAGCAACATTATTGGGACCAGAGTTGGTACGTATTACTACAGAAAAGATCCAAATGATTCGACAACGTATACAAACGGCACAAGATCGACAAAAGAGTTATACGGATCTTCATCGAAAGGACGTGGAATTTAGTATTGGGGATCATGTATTGTTGCGTGTTGCTCCATGGAAGGGAGTTACAAGATTCGGAAAGAGAGGAAAGCTCAATCCATGATTTATTGGTCCATTTCAAATTCTTGACCGAGTAGGAAATGTAGCCTATAGACTCGCGTTACCTCCAAGTATGTCTTGTGTTTATAATATTTTTCATATATCTGTGCTTCGTAAATATGTGAAAGACCCGAACCACGTTATTGAGTTAGAACCGGACGAGATAGCCGAAGACTTAACGTACGAGGAGGTACCTATCAAAATCTTGGATAGGAAGGTGCATGTCCTACGCACAAAGGTTATACCCCAAGTCAAAGTTTTATGGAGGAACCATGCTATTGAGGAAATGACTTGAGAGTTGGAAATGAAAATGAAAGCGAGGTATCCTCACCTTTTCGAAACACCAGGTACGTACGTCAATTTCGAGGACAAAATTTCATAAGGAGGGGAGGTTGTAAGACCCCAACTTATTATAAATGAAATTAAATTTCCTCTATTTATTATTTTGAAGTAGTAAGGGTTGATTTGATTAATGTGGTTAGTTATGGGTAAAATGCGCAAATATTTCAAATAAGCAAGTAGTTATAAAATATTAATTTTTATCAGAGAATATTCGTTTGGTCGTGGAATATTCTTACCGCTTGGGAATATTAAATATTGACGCCTAGCGATTTTTGTGTGGACCCCATGTGGAAAGCGATTGGATGAAGAAAACGACAAGTATAAGTTGTTTATAAATAACGGCGTAGTTGTTACCGTTAATACTGTTGAAATACCCGGTGGTTAAAACAGAGTAGCATACGATATTGCACCAATTATTGATTCTTACGTAAGAAGGCACTACTCAATAATTATTACAGTAATTACTATTCAATATTATATTTTATTGATTCAATAATTGCTGCGTTAATATTTTATATTATTGTTGTTTCAATAATTGTCACTGCACAGTATTTTTTATTATCAGATCAATAATTCATATTATTTGAATAATATTATTTGATAGCATTATTGGCAATGTCTAGAAAGTTCTATCTAAGGAGAGGTTTGGTCATCTAATTACGCGCCAGTAAGGAGAAATCTTTATTGGAAAGCCCCCTCTTTCCTGGGAACGGCCTAGTTGCCAGTATTGTGATTCTATAATATTATTTGTGAATAATTAATTATTGATTTATATGATAAGGAAAATATTCATTTTATGTGGATATAGATGGAGAAAATTTTTAATGTGACAATTGTTGAAAATTGATATTTTATCTTTTTCGATAAAATAATTCATTTAAATATAATATTATATTTTAATAATATAATAATGGTGATATTTTTATAATGAATGTGGGATATATAAATAAATGAGGAAGAAGAGTATTTTTGTTGCAATAAATGTTTAAAAAATGTTAAACATGTCGGTGGACCCCGTTTCTTGACTGAAATTGGATTATAGCCCGTAAAATCGCCCGTTTGTGGATTTCAGTCAACTTCTGTTTGGAATTTGGAAAAACTTAAACTTACAAAGTTGTAGAGAATGGAATTTCCTATGGAAAAGACATAAGATTCAAATTTTTCTGATAAAAGGGCTATTTATTATGAATTATTGAAGTTTTGAAGTTCCAGAATAATTGATTTTTGGAAGTTTTAATGATGTTTATTAAGAAAAACATTTTTTGGGCTACACTAACATGTGCAAAATGAGCTGAGATCAGTTGTCTAAGGTGGGCTTGAATTTTATTAATTATATGATTATTTTATTAAATTTTCTGCTTTGGCGTTCTAAGTATTTTCCTATAAATAGGGTGCTTAGGTTAGAATTGAAAATCACACCAGAAACTGAAGTTTTCTCTCACTTTCTCTCTCTATATTATCGAGCGTATTCTTGTGAGTATTTTGATACTTTGAGTGTTGCTATATGGTGCAAGTTCTCTTCAACACTATATCTAGTATTCCAGTCAGAAGTACTGTCTTTTCGAGGTAAGGGATATTATTTTTTTTAAAATGATATTATTTCTTCTAATATCACTATGCCAGAATATTGGTAAAATTTTTCTTGTGAAATTCTTGTCTTTTAGTGTCTGGGGTTACTATTTACGATACTCAAGACTATTCACGATATCTGACTATTCACTTAATACAAAGACTATTCACGTAAAAAATTAAATTTTTATTTTTGTCCAAAATATCTATTATGGATACTAGCTTTGATTGTATCCATGTTTTGATCATTCTTAAATTTTACTTCACTATGGTTATTTATGAAGTATTTTTGAACTCGGATTGTTTAAAGTACGAATCCTTAATATTTGTTCTTTTGTTTCACTGGATTTGTTTTTTTTTAAATATTTTTCATCATCCTCAGTTCTAAATGATGATATTACTGAATATCTTTGGCCGTTAGTGCAAAGATGGTTGATTTTCTTATGAATATCTTTGGCCCGTAGTGTAAAGATGTACAGGTGTTGAGATGAACATGACCGACTGATGAATATCTTTGGCCTGTAGTGCAAAGATGAATAATTGATTCAAGATGAATATTGATTGATGTTACAGGGATAAAATAATGATGATGGACTTTTAAATTCATAGATTATAGTAGATTTCAGTCTCTACGTAACTCATCTATGAATTATTATTTCCGCTATGAATATTGATCTGAAACTTGTTGTCTATTGTATTTTATCAGATTTTTCCCTGTTGAAGACTAACGATAATTTTTTCTATATTATCTTAGTCATAATATTCTTTACTGGGCTAGTTGAGCTCACCCTTTTCCATTTTGTTCCATTTTTCTTCTCAAGAGGCGAGAATGTAGCGAGTTCTAGTCGGGGTGTGGAATGATGATTCTAGAAAGTTATTTTAGTAGTCCTCACCATTTTTGTAAAATAATGTACCAATAATTGTATTGAGGACTTATTTGGGTATGAATATTGTCTAGATGGCAATATTTATATTTAAACTCACGGTTTATATGTTGTATTAATAAAGTTGTAGTTATTTCTGTACCATGTTATTGGCGACTCAAAATGGGTGATGTATACCTATTTTGGGGGCGTCACATTGCAAACGGTGTATTATGTGCCTCCGTCATGATCTTGTACTTCAAATCAGAATCGTTAGGAACACAAAGTCTGGAGTGGACTCGAAGTATTCCTTCTTCATCGATTCTTGCTTCTGGAATAGCACCCTCTTGTACTTTCTTCTTTATACGCATCAGCTCCGGGTCTGTGGCTTCAGCAACTTTAACTTTATCGATTAAAGTTGGTTCTATGCGTATACTTGACATCATCGCACTCGTTCCTACATATGATCTTCTACTCAACGCTTCAGCTACCACGTTTGCTTTTCCAGGATGGTATTGAATGGTGTGGTCATAATCTTTTAACAACTCGAGCCAACGTCGTTGCCGCATGTTGAGTTCCTTTTGGGTGAAGAAATATTTGAGGCTTTTATGGTCTGAATATATCTCCACTTTCTCTCCATATAGATAGTGCCTCCAGATCTTTAGCGCGAAAATGACTGCTGCCAACTCTAGATCATGTGTAGGATAATTCTTTTCATATTCTTTAAGTTGTCGCGAGGCATAGGCTATGACTTTCCCATGTTGCATGAGAACACATCCTAACCCTTTGCCCGAAGCATCGCTGTAGATAACAAATCCATCCGAACCAGATGGTATTGTCAGAACAGGTGCCGAAATGAGTCTCCTCTTAAGCTCTTGGAAACTCTTTTCGCATTCCTCGCTCCATACGAATTTTGTATCTTTCCGAGTCAGCTGAGTTAACGGAGTAGCGATTCAAGAAAATCCTTCCACAAATCTCCGATAATAACCAGCTAAGCCCAGAAAGTTACGTACTTCAGTTACCGACTTCGGTTGCTCCCAACTTTGTATTGCTTCAATCTTCACCGGATCAACAGATACTCCATGTTTTGACACCACGTGCCCAAGGAATGATACTTCCTCAAGCCAGAACTCGCATTTCTTCAACTTGGCATATAGCCTGTTTTCACTAAGCCTTTGGAGTACCAGCTTCAAATGTTGCTCATGATCTTCATGGCTTTTGGAATAGATGAGGATGTCATCAATAAAGACAACAATGAACTGATCCAAATATTCTTTGAATATCCGGTTCATCATATCCATGAAAGCCGCAGAAGCATTAGTCAATCCAAAAGACATGACTAAGAATTCATAATGCCCGTATCGAGTTCTGAAGGCAGTCTTTGGAATATCCTCAGTTCTAATCTTCAGCTGATGATATCCAGAACGAATATCAATTTTTGAAAAGAATTGTGCTCCTTGCAAATGGTCAAACAGGTCATCAATACGAGGTAGCGGATACCTATTCTTGATAGTGACATGGTTCAATTCTCGATAGTCAATACAAAGTCGCATACTCCCGTCTTTCTTCTTTACAAATAAAACAGGAACACCCCAAGGAGATGTACTAGGACGAATGAAACCGATGTCCAACAACTCCTGTAGTTGGACCTTTAACTCCTGAAGTTCAATAAGAGCCATTCGATATGGGATTTTAGAAATAGGCTTTGTGCAGTTCAAGATCAATAAAGAATTTAACTTCACGCTCGGGGTAGGACCGGAAGTTCTTCAGGAAATACGTCAGGAAATTTACTAACAACAGGAATATTATTTAAATCTGATGTGTCTTTGTTCAAATACATAACATGGGCTAAGAAAGCTTGACATCCGTTTTTCAATAAACGAATAGCTTTATGACTTGATATGACAGTGATTGATTTTAATGGTTTAGTTGCTTGAATTCGTACAACAGGTTGGTTAAGAATATGAAAACTAACAACCTTACGAAAATAATCAATTTTTACATGATGAGTAGTTAACCAATCAATCCCTAAAATCACATTAAAAGTAAGTATCTTTAAAGAGATAAGGTCAACAGGTAATGTGATGGTGCTAACTTGGATCAAACAAGATTTATAAACAGTGGATGTGATGAAAGTTTCTCCTAACGGAGTCTCCACAGATAAATCAAAGTCTAATTTCTCCGGAGTCAAGTTTAAACGTTGAGCACAAGCAGGAAAGATTAATGAATAGGTAGCACCGGTATCTAATAAGGAACCGTTGACTTTAACTTTTCTGGGACAGTCTTTTGAATCACCGTCCCCGCTGAACTAGGTTTTGCTACCGTACAATCATGAGCGATATGTCCTTCCTTTCCATAATTATAGCATACTGAATCTATTGTCAGGCGGTTTGACCGATATGTCCCTCTTTCCGTGATTTATAGATACTGACCGGTAGTCGCTCTCCTCCCTTAGAACCCGATTCTTCTTTGGTCGACGTCTTCGCATTGTCATTGTTGAATCTCTTCTTTTTATAATCTCCCCCCGACTCGCTTCTTCTATTTTCATGGCCATGATTACCACCAGAGTGGTTACCATTTTGTCCGTATTTTTTTTTCTTATTTGGTTATCGTTGTTACGATGATCGTTGTCACCAGATGATGATCCTCGGTTGTGGTCCCTCGGTTGAACGTACTCGTTATCTCGCTCTAATAATTGAGCCTCGTTGATAACATCCGAATAGAGAGAAAATTTATGAGAAATGAGATATTGAAGTATATCGGGTTTCAAACCCTCGTAAACATCCGCGTCATACGTTCCTCATTCTCCACCAAATGAGGTGCAAACTGGATAACTCGCAAACTTCGCCTCGTCTTTGGGACACGAAATCATGTTATTTTGTTCCAATCCAATAAACTCCACTCCCTTCATATGATTGAATACTTTCGTGAAAGTACTTGTCATTGAACGATTCAAACGTCTCCCAAGACATGCTTTGAAAGCGGCCGGATGGGTACGCTTCATGATTCCCACCAAGAATCCGCCTCATTACGGAACATAAAGGTGGCGAATGGAACCTTTTATTCCTCCGCATCCCAAGACGTCGAATATCTTGGTAATTTGTTTGACCCACATTTTCGCTTTAATCGGATCCGCTTTCCCTGCAATTCGGTGGTCCCAACTCTTCGAACTCGCTTCATTGTGACAAACCCGTGTGTTGTTATCATTTCCACATGTATTTTGTGCACTAGTCTCCCTCGTCTGATTTTGCATGAACTGCAAAAAGCTTCTAAACATTCCGTCGTTCATCGTCTGATCAGTGGTGTTGTTTACAGGAAGAACATTGTTGGCCTGTTGCACGTTCTCCTCATTGGTGAGTAAAGGTGTCTCCACGGTCTCATTTACTCCACTGTTAACATTCTCAGTTGACATTCTCAAATACTGTCATAAAACAAGGGTTAATTAAAGAAATCAACATATCACATAATCTCCCTATATACTAACCAACCAACAAATAAGCTTAGGTAAGACACACTAGCGACGGTTTTACTCGTCTCTCCCCTCCTAGTTCTATTCCCCGATCTCCACTAGAGATCATATCCCTAAGCTCTGATATCAATTGTGACGCCCCCAAAATAGGTTTACAAAGACCCATTCGAAGTAAACAATAACATGGTATGTAAAACAACTACAACTTTATTAATACAACATAAAAACTGTGAGTTTAAATACAAATATTGTCTTCTAGACAATATCAACACTCAAATAAGTCCTCATTACAATTATTGATATATTATCTTACAAAAATAGCGAGGACTACTAAAACAACTTTCTAAAACCTTCATTCCATACCCCGACTAGTACTCGCTACATTCTCGCCTCTTGAGAAGAAAAATGGAACAAAAAGGAAAAGGGTGAGCTCAACTAGCCCAGTAAAAAATATTATTACTAAGATAATATAGAACAAATTATCGTTAGTCTTCAACAAGGAAAAATCTGATAGAATATAATAGACAACAAGTTTGAGATCAATATTCGCAGCAGAAATAATAATTCATAGAAGAGTTACGTAGAGAATGAAATCTACTAATATCTATGAATTTAAAAGTCCATCATCAATATTTTATTCCTGTAACATCAATCAATATACATCTTGAATCAAATATTCATCTTCGCACTTCTGTGCCAAAGATATTCATCGATCGGTCATGTTCATCTCAACACACATGTACATCTTTGCACTACAAAGCCAAAGATATTCATAAGAAAATCAACCATCTTTGCACTTTCTAAAAGCCAAAGATATTCAAGAATATCATCATTTTAGATCGAGGATGATGAAAATATTTTAAAGAAAACGAATCCGGTGAAACAAAAGAACAAATATTAAGGATTCAGTACTTTAAATAGTCCAAGTTCAAAAATACTTCATAAATAATCATAGTGAAGTAAAATTCAAGAAAGATCAAAACATGGATACAATCAAAGCTAATATCTATAATAGATATCTTGGACAAAAAAGAAAAATTAATTTTTTTTGTGAATAGTGTCGTATTCGTGAATAGTGTTGTATACGTGAATAGTGCCGTATACGTGAATAGTAACCTCGACACTAAAAGACAAGAATTTCACAAGAAAAATCATACCAATAATCCGGCATAATGATATTAGAAGAAATAATATCATTTTAAAAAAAATAACATCCCTTACCTCGAAAAGAATAAGACTTACGGGTCGAATATCGATATAATTTGAAAGAACTTGCAGACCAGATAAAGAACACTCAAAGTATCAAAATACTCACAAGAATACGCTCAATAATATAGAGAGAAAAAACTTCAATTTCTGGTGTGATTTTCAATTCTAACCTAAACACCCTATTTAAAGGAAAATGCTTAGAACACCAAAGCAAAAAATTTAATATAATTATAAAATTGTCACTCCCACCTTTGAAATCTAATTTCAGCTCATTTAAACCACATGTGAGACCCACTCAACTCATCAAAAACGTTTTTCTTAAAAAACATAACTAAAACTTTCAAAAATCAATTATTCTAGAACTTCGGAACTTCAATAATTCATAATAAATAGCCATTTTATCAGAAAAATTCGAACCTTATGTTCTTTCCATAGAAATTCCATTCTCTACAACTTTGCAGAAAAAGTTTTTTCAAATTCCAAACAAAAATTGACCGAAATTCATAAACGGGCAATTTTACAGGCTATAATCAAATTTTAGTCAAGAAATGGGGTCCACGAACATGTTTAACATGTTTTAAACAATTTTAGTAACAAAAATATTCCTCCTCATATACTCATATATCCCACATTCATTGTAAAAATATCACCTTTATTATATTATTAAAATATAATAATATATTTAAATAAATTATTTTATCGTAAAAGATAAATATCAATTTTTCAACAATTGTCACTTTAAAATTTTCTCCATCTATATCCACATAAAATGAATATTTTTCTTATCATATAAATCAATAATTAATTATTCACAAATAATATTACGTAATCACAATACTAAGAACTGTAGCCGCTCCGTGAAAGCAGGGGCTTTCAATAAGGATTTCTCCTCATCGACGCGGCAATTAAATTAGGTGACCAAACCTCTCCTGTATGTAACTTTCTAGATATTGCCAATAATGTTATCTAATAATATTATTCAAATAATATGAATTATTGATCCGATAATGAAAAATTTGTGTAGTGACAATTATTGAAACAACAACAATATAAAATATCAACGTAGTAAATTATGAATCAATAAAATAAAATATTGAACAATAATTATCGTAATAATTATCGAAAGTAGTGCCTTTTACGTAAGAATCAATAATTAGTGGAATACCGTAAAGTATCTTCTTGTGTTTTAACCAACGGGTATTCCAATAGATTAATTCAGAATAACTACGCCTGCTATTTATAAACAACTTAGATTCATCATTTTCTTCATCCAATCACTTTCATTATGGGGCCCACACAAGGTCAAGGCCATTACATACCTAATATTCCGAACGGTAGTAGAATATTCCATTTACAAAGTAAGAATATTCCACGACCAAACGAATATTCCCTAACAACAATGAATATTTTATAACCACTTGCTTATTTAAAATATTTGCGCATTTTACCCATAACTAACCACATTAATCAAATCAACTCTTACTATATCAAAATAATAAATAGAGAAAAGTCAATTTCATTTATAATAAATTGGGGTCTTACACTTATTGTCCCAAGAAATTTTTATCCTTAGTATTAATAGTTTTTAACTTCCTATAAAGGGATAGTGATGGAAATTCACACAGATTTTAATTATTAAATGACTTTCTTAATCCATGTGCAAAAACCTTAAACGACACTTATTTAGGAACGGAGGGAGTATTACATAAAAAAATATCACATAATACTCACATACACACACTGTGACGCCCCCAAAATAGGTATACACAACACCCATTCTGAGTCGCCAAATACATGGTACAAGAAGCAAACTACAACTTCAATAATACAAATGTCGTGTGAAATACGACAATATATACTGTGAGTTTAAATATAATATTGTCTTTTAGACAATATCCACACGCAAATAAATCCCCATCATAATTATTGATTCATTATTTTACAAAAATGGTGAGGACTACTAAACAACTCTCTAGAACCTTCATTCCATACCCGACTAGTACTTGCTACATTCTCGCCTCCCGAGAAGAAAAATGGAACAACAAGGAAAAGGGTGAGCTCAACTAGCCCAAGTAAAGAATATTATGACTAAGATAATATACAACAAATTATCGTTAGTCTTCAACAGGAAAAATCGATAGAATACAATAGACAACAAGTTTCAGATCAATATTCATAGTGAAATAATAATTCATAGAAGAGTTACGTAGAGAATGAAATCTACTATAATCTATGAATTTAACAAATCCATCATCAATAATTTATCCTCAGTAACATCAATCAATATGCATCCGAATCAAATATTCATTCATTTGCACTCACAGCCAAAGATATTCATCGATTGGTCATGTTCATTTAAACACTGCTCATCTTTGCATCACAGCCAAAGATATTAATCAATCGGCCATGTTCATCTCAACACTGCTCATCTTTGCACTATAGGCCAAAGATATTCTTCAGAAATCATTCATCTTTGCACTATGCATCAAAGATATTCAATAATATCATCATTTAAGACCGAGGATGATGAAAATATTTTTAAGAAACGAATCCAAATTGAAACAAAATGACAAGGATTAAGGATTAAGGATTAAGTACTTGGTTTTATCCACGCCCAAAAATACCTCAAAAATAATCATAGTGGTGTAAAATTCAAGAATGATCAAAACATGGATACAATCGAGTTAGTATCCGAATAGATGTTTTAGACGAAAAGAAGAAATTTTATTTTTCAAATTGAATAGTATCAGATATCGTGAATAGTGTCAGATATCGTGAATAAGGCAGATATCGTGAATAGTAACTCTCGACACCAAAAGATAGAAATTCCACAAAAACATCTTTACGCTTCATGAATAGTACTTATCGTGAATAGTAACTCGTGAATAGTAACTCATGAATAATAAGAATCGTGAATAGTAATTCATGAATAAGAACTCATGAATAAGAACTCATGAATAGTAACCCCGATACATGAAAAAGTTCCAAATTTGATAAAAACTTCAGATCAACATTTCAGCATAATGATATTGAAGAAATAATATCATTTGAGAAGAAAATAACATCCCTTACCTCGAAAGATCAGTACTTCTAGCTGAAACACCGGATATAGGCTATGACTTGGACTTGCACCGTATAGCAATACTCAAAGTATACTCAAAATACTCACAAGAATATTTCGATAATATAGAGAGAAAACTTGATTTCGGTGTGATTTTCAATTCTAACCTAAGCACCCTATTTATAGGAAATTGCTTAGAACACCAAAGCAGAAAATTTAATAAATTAATAATATAATTATATTATTTTCTACACATGTCTAGAATCTGATTTCAGCCATCAAACACATGCCACCTTCTAGAAAAAAATAAGAAAAAACGTTTTTCTAATTTTAAATATTTTAAACTTCCAAAAATCAATTATTTCGGAACTTCAATAATTCATAATAAATAGCCCTTTCATCAGAAAATTCGAATCTTGCGAGTTGTTATAGGAAATTCAATTCTCTACAACTTTGCAGAAGAAAGTTTTTCCAAATTCCAAATAGAAATTGACCGAAATCCACAAACAGGCGATTTTATTGTGCTATAATCAAATTTCAATCAATAAATGGGGTCCCGCAGACATGTTTAACATGTTTTAAACATTTATTGCAACAAAAATACTCTTCCTCCTCAGATACTCATATATCCCACATTCGTTGTAAAAATATCACCGTTAATATATTATTAAAATAATATATTTAAATGAATTATTTTATCGAAAAAGATAAAATATTAATTTTCAACAATTGTCATTTTAAAAATTTTCTCCATCTATAACCACATAAAATCAATATTTTCCTCATCATATAAATCAATAATTAATTATTCACAAATAATATTACAGTAATCACAATATTGATAAACCGTGCAGTTTCAGAAAGAGGGGCTTTCAATAAGAATTTCTTCTTCATGGCGCGCGCAATTAGGTGACCAAACCTCTCCTTAGAGCAGAACTTTCTAGACATTGCCAATAATGTTATCTAATAATATTATTCAGGATAATATGAATTATTGCTTCGATAATGAAAGATATTGTGTAATGACAATTATGAAACAATGAAGAATATAAAATATCAACGCAAAGAATTATTAACTCAATAAAATCTTGAGCGAAGAATTATCTGTAACCATTATTGAGTAGTGCCTTCTTACGTAAGAATCAATAATTGGTGCAATACCGTGTGCTTCTTGCTCAACAACGCGTATTAGTGTGTTTTAACCACGGGTATTCAACAAGATAATCTGGTAATAACTACGCCGTTATTTAAAAACAACTTATATTTGTCGTTTTCTTCATCCAATCGCTTTTAGTTATGGAGCCCACACATGATCGCTCGCGTCGTGCATACGAATATTCCCCGACGAAGCATTTAATATTCCACGACCCAACGAATATTCCCCGACAACAATGAATATTTTATAACCACTTGCTTATTTTGAAATATTTGCATATTTAACCCTTAACTATCCACATTAATCAAATCAACCCTTACTATTTCAAAATAATAAATAAAGGAAATTCCTTTTTATTTAAAAAATTTCGGTCTTACAACCTCCCCTCCTTATGAAATTTCGTCCTCGAAATTGACATACGCACACAGTGTTTCAAAAGGTGAGGATACTCGCTTTCATTTCCGCTTCCAATTCCCGTGTCATTTCCTCTATAGCATGATTCCTCCACAAAACTTTAACTTGTGGTATGACCTTTCTTGGCGTAGGACATGCTCCTTCCTATCCAAAATCTTGACAGTACCTCCTCACACGTTAAGTCTTTGGCTATCTCATCAGGTTCTAACTCAATAACGTGGTTGGGTCTTTCACATATTTACTGAAGTACGGATATGTGAAACACATTATGAACACGAGACATACTCGGGAGGTAACGCAAGTCTATAGGCTACATTCCCTACTCGGTCAAGAATTTGAAATGGACCAATAAATCATGGATTGAGCTTTCCTCTCTTCCCAAATCTTGTAACACCCTTCCATGGGGCAACTCGCAACAATACATGATCCCCTACATTAAATTCCACGTCCTTTCAATGAAGATCCGCATAACTCTTTTTGTCGATCTTGTCTTTTTGTAGTATCGTTGTCGAATCATTAGTCATACGTGATTTAACTCGGGTCCCAACAATGTTGCTTCACCCACCTCATCCCAACATATTGGAGAACGACATTTTGTCCATATAATGCTTGAATGGAACCATGCCTATATTTGTTTAATAACTATTGTTGTATGAGAATTCCACCAATGGCAAGTACTTATCCCAACTTCCTTTGAAATCTAGGACACGAGTTTTAATATATCTTCAAGAGTTTGAGTAGTCCTTTTCGATTGCCCATCCGTTTGAGGATGGTATGCCAGCTCGAATCTTAAATTCGCGCCCATAGCTTTCTACAAACTAACCCAAAATCATGAAGTGAATCTTGGGTCACGATCTAAAACTATGGATCTTGGCATGCCATGCAATCTCACAATCTCATTTACGTACATACGAGAAAGACGTTCAAGGAATAAGTCTTTCGATCGGTGAAGAAATGAGCAGACTTGGTTAATCTATCAACAATAACCCAAATAGCATTGATGCTTGAGAAACCGTAGGAAGACCCGTAATAAATCCATAGTAATGTGTTCCCACTTCCATTCAGGAATCTCAAGTGGTTGCAACGGACCCTTAGGTACAAGATGCTCTACTTTACACGTTGGCAAGTTAAACACATCGAGATAAACTTTGCAATCTCTCTCTTCATATTGTTCCACCAAAATGTATGTAGAAGATCACGATACATTTTAGTACTTCGAGGATGGATTGCAAATGGCGATTGTGTGCCTCCATCATAATCTTGTACTTCAAATCGTAGTCGTTAGAACACAAAGTCTAGAGTGGACTCAAGTATTCCTTCTTCATCAATTCTCGCTTAGGAATAGCTCCTTCTTGTACTTTCTTCTTCATACGCATCGAAGCTCAAGTCGGTGACTTGAGCAATCTTAACTTTTTCTATTAAAGTTGGCTCTATACTTGACATCATCGTACTCGTTCCCGCATATGATCTTCTACTCATCGCGTCAGCTACCACGTTCGCTTTTCCAAGATGGTATGGTTAGAATATGTGCCGAAATGAGTCGCCTCTTGAGCTCTTGGAAAATCTTCTCGCATTCCTCGCTCCATACGAATTTTGTATCTTTTCGAGTCAGCTAAGTTAACGGAGTAGCGATTCAAGAAAATCCTTCCACGAATCTCCGATAATAACCAACTAAGCCTAGAAAGCTACGTATTTCGACATCGACTTAGGTTGCTCTCAATCGTGACTCATATCCCAATCTTGGATAAAGACGTCACAATGACACCTATCGCTTTACTATCGCATCGAATATGACGTCCCCTACAGAGAGTTCGGCTTAGGTGAATTCCACAAAGGAAGTCACAAGATAAAGGCTCAGTACCAAATTTATAGTTGAATTTTTAACTCTCAAGTTCAATAGAGCCATTCGATATGAGATTTTAGAAATGAGTTTTGTCCAGGGTTCAAAGTCGATACAAAATTTAATATCGAGGCTTTGGGAGTAAGCCAAGAAATTCTTCAGAAATACGTCGGGGAAAATCAATAACAACAACAGGAATATTATTCAAATCGACGTGTCTTTATTCAAATCCATAACATGGACTAAGAAAATTTGACATCCGTAATAAACGAATGACTTCATGGCTTGATATGAAAATGTTTGACTACAATGGTTTGATTGCTTGAATTCAATAACAAAGTTGCTTAGGAATATGAAAACTAACAACCTTACAAAAGCAATCAATTTGGCATGATGAGTAGTTAACCTTAAAATCACATCAAAAGCAAATATCTCTATAGAAATAAGGTTAACAGTGTAATGTGATAGTGCCAACTTGAATCAAGCAAGATTTTTAAACAACGGATGTAATGAAAGTTTCTCCTAATGGAGTCTCCATGATGATAGGTCAAAGTTTAATTTCTCCGTAGTCAAGTTCAAACGTTGAGCGCAAAGTAAGAGAGATAAAAGAATGGGTAGAACCAATATCTAGTAAGGTATATACTTCAAGAATTTATAATTAACTAACCTGCGCTTACCGTTCGGGTTCCTCGCATTTTGACCGGTCCACAACAACGCTTCTTCCGGAATCGTTGACTTTGACTTTTAAGGACGATCTTTTGAGTCACCATTCTCGCCGGATCTGGTTTCGATATCGCATAATCTCGGCGATATGTCCTTCTTTTCCACAATTATAGCATACCTTAAACTGTTGTGGGACGGTTTAATGATATGTCCCTCTTTCCGCATTTGTAACATACGATGGGTGGTCGTTCTCCTCCTTAAAACTAGTTACATCTTGTGGCGCCGACGTCTTCACATGGTCGTTGTTGAATCTCCTCTTTTTAAAATCTCCTCCGACTCGCTTCTTCTATTTTCATGGCCACGATTACCACCAGAGTGGTTACCGCCTTTTGTCAGTATTCTTCTTTCTCCATTTGGTTATCGTTATTCGATGATCGCTATCTTCTGGTATGATCTGGTTATGGTCCCTCGGTTGAACATACTCGTTATCTCGCTTCTAACAACCGAGCCCTCGTTGACAACATCCGAATAGAGAGAAAATTTATGAGAAATGAGATCTCGACGTATGTCCGGGTTTCAAACCTCTCGAAACATCCGCGTCATCGTTCCTCATTCTCCACCAAATGAGGTGCAAACTGGATAACTCCATGAACTTCGCCGCGTCTTTGGGACACCGTCATGTTATTCTCGCTCTAGTCTAATAAACTCCACTTCCTTCATATGCCGAATACTTTCGGGGAAGTACTTGTCATTGAACTGCTTTCAAAGCGTCTCCCACGACACATCTTGAAAGGTATTTGGATGGGTACGCTTCATGATTCCCACCGATGAATCTGCCCGCCACGGAACATAAAGGCGCGAATGGAACTTTCTGTTCTCCGTGCATCCCAAGACATCGAATATCTTGGTAATTTGTTTGACCCATGTCTCGCCTTTAATCGGATCCGCTTTCCCTGCACTTCGGTGGTCCCCACTCTTTGAATCGCTTGCATTTGTGACCACCCGTGAATTGCTATCATTTTCCTCTGTATTTTGAACACGAGTCTCCCTCGTCGATTTTACATGAAGCGCAAAAAGCTTCTAAACATCCCTCGTTCATCAATACGCTTTCGGTGGTGTTGTTCACGGGAGGAACATTACCAACTGTTGACGTTCTCCTCGTTGGTGAAGTACGGGCATCTCCACGGTCTCATTTACTCCATCATGTTAATATTCTCGGTCGACATTCTCAATCATCGTCATAAAACAAGGGTTAATTAAGGAAATCAATATATCACATAATATCCCTATATCTTGACCAACTAACAAATAAGCTTAGGTAGACACACTCAACTTGGCGAAGGATTTACTCGTCTCTCCCCTCCTAGTTCTATTCCCCGATCTCCGCCAGAGATCATATCCCTAAGCTCTGATACCAACTGTGACGCCCCCAAAATAGGTATACACAACACCCATTATGAGTCGCCAAATACATGGTACAAGAAGCAAACTACAACTTCAATAATACAAATGTCGTGTGAAATACGACAATATATACTGTGAGTTTAAATATAATATTGTCTTACAGACAATATCCACACGCAAATAAATCCCCATCATAATTATTGATTCATTATTTTACAAAATGGTGAGGACTACTAAACAACTCTCTCTAGAACCTTCATTCCATACCCACTAAGATTTCGCTACATTCTCGCCTCCCCGAGAAGAAAAATGGAACAACAAGGAAAAGGGTGAGCTCAACTAGCCCAAAAAGAATATTATGACTAAGATAATATACAACAAATTATCGTTAGTCTTCAACGAGGAAAAATCGATAGAATACAATAGACAACAAGTTTCGGATCAATATTCGCAATGAAATAATAATTCATGTAAGAGTTACGTAGAGAATGAAATCTACTATAATCTATGAATTTAACGGTCCATTATCAATATTTTATCCCCTGTAACATCAATCAATATGCATCGGAATCAAATATTCATCTTTGCACTACAGCCAAAGATATTCATCATCATTAGTCATGTTCATTTAAACACTGTTCATCTTTGCACTCATGGGCCAAAGATATTAATCAATCGATCATGTTCATCTCAACACTGCTCATCTTTGCACTCACAGCCAAAGATATTCTTCAGAAATCATTCATCTTTGACTCACGGCCAAAGATATTCAATAATATCATCATTTAAGACCGAGGATGATGAAAATATTTTTAAGAAAACGAATCCAAAGTGAAACAAAATGACAAGGATTAAGGATTAAGGATTCGTACTTGGTTTTATCCACGCCCAAAATACCTCAAAAATAATCATAGTGGTGTAAAATTCAAGAATGATCAAAACATGGATACAATCGGAGTTAGTATCCGAATAGATGTTTTAGACGAAAAGAAGAAATTTTATTTTTAAATTGAATAAAACTAGTATATGTGAATAAGTCTTAGATATCGTGAAAAGTGTCGTATCACGTGAATAGTAACTCGACACCAAAAGATAGAAATTCCACAAAAAACATCTTCACGCTTCATAAATAGTACTTTCGTGAATAGTAATCGTGAATAGTAACTCATGAATAGTAACTCGTGAATAGTAACTCATGAATAAGAACTTTCATGAATAGTAACCCGAGCATGAAAAAGTTCCAAATTTGATAAAAACTTGAGATCAACATTTTAGCATAATGATATTGAAGAAATAATATCATTCGAGAAGAAAATAACATCCCTTACCTCGAAAGATTAAGATTTCAAATTTGAAAACACAGGATATAAAGCTATGACTTGACTCAGCACCAGATATAGCAATACTCAAAGTATACTCAAAATACTCACAAGAATACGCTCGATAATATAGAGAGAGAAAACTTGCTTTTACGGTGTGATTTTCAATTCTAACCCAAGACCCTATTTATAGGAAATCGCTTAGAACACCAAAGTTAGAAAATTTAATAAATTAATAATATAATTATATTATTTTCTACACATGTCTAGAATCTGATTTCAGCCATCAAACACATGCCACCTTCTAGAAAAAATAAAAAAAACGTTTTTCTAATTTTAAATATTTTAAACTTCAAAAATCAATTATTTGGAACTTCAATAATTCATAATAAATAGCCCTTTCATCGAGAAAATTGAATCTTGCGAGTTGTTATAGGAAATTCAATTCTCTACAACTTTGCAGAAGAAAGTTTTCCAAATTCCAAATAGAAATTGGATAGAAATCCACAAACCAGGCGATTTTATTGTGCTATAATCAAATTTCGGTCAATAAATGGGGTCCAATGAGCATGTTTAACATGTTTTAAACATTTATTGTAATAAAAATACTCTTCTTCCTCCTCAGATACTCATATATCCCACATTCGTTGTAAAAATATCACCGTTAATATATTATTAAAATAATATATTTAAATGAATTATTTTATCGAAAAAGATAAAATATTAATTTTCAACAATTGTCATTTTAAAAATTTTCTCCATCTATATCCACATAAAATCAATATTTTCCTCATCATATAAATCAATAATTAATTATTCACAAATAATATTACGTAATCACAATATCGACAACTGAGGCAGGTTCAGGAAAGAGGGGCTTTCAATAAGAATTTTTTTTTCTTGTGCAATTGATTAGGTGACCAAACCTCTCCTTAGATGTAACTTTCAGACATCGCTAATAATGTTATCTAATAATATTATTCAGGATAATATGAATTATTGCTTCGATAATGAAAGATATTGTGTAATGACAATTATTGAAACAACAAAGAATATAAAATATCAACGCAGCAATTATTAACTCAATAAAATCTTGAATAAAGAATATCGTAACCATTATTAAGTAAAGGCTTTCACGTAAGAATCAATAATTGGTGCAATCTGGTAAGCTTCTTGTTCAACAACGCGTATTAGTGTGTTTTTAACCACCGGGTATTCCAACAAAGATAATCTGTAAATAACTACGCCAAGTTATTTAAAAACAACTTATATTTGCTGCTTTCTTCATCCAATCGCTTTCAGTTATGGAGCCCACGTACGTTGGCTTGGTCGCACGAATATTCGACAGCATTTAATATTCTACGACCAAACGAATATTCCCAAACAACAATGAATATTTTATAACCACTTGCTTATTTTGAAATATTTGCATATTTAACCCTTAACTATCCACATTAATCAAATCAACCCTTCTTATTTCAAAATAATAAATAAAGGAAATTCCTTTTTATTTAAAAAAAAATTTTGAGTCTTACACACACATACATACCGTAGGTCCCCTCACCGACATGTGCACTCAACAGATGTCGTGTGTGTATATAACATTATGCAACTTTTTTTTATGTGATAGTAATATTATTTTTAATTATATACTTGGATATGTATTTGCGCATAAATTTTTTTTTAACTCTATTTAATATATGCTACCAAAATTTAATTATCGCACAACAATTTATCATCTTTTTATTATATTTTATTTTATTAATTATACGTATAAATTTATTATTAACAAAATGAATAATCCCGCCGCAACGCTTCTAGTAATTAATGAAAAGGTTGACTTGATAAACATTAAAACACGGTAGGACAGCTATCGCCACGTGTGCAAATCAACTTCGTTTTTCAGTCACCGGCTGGAAATATAATCAATGCTCATTTAACCCAAAAAAATGAAAAAAAAAAAACAAACAGTATCATCATCTTCCTCCGTGGACTGTCCCTGCCTAACCGCGGCCTCAATTTCTCTCTGAGCTGCTACAGCAATGGCGGCAGCTTCGGCAGTTGCAGCAGCTTCCATAAACGGCGTAAAAATGGCTGCAACATCACAAGCATATTTGGAGAGCAATCAAGTGAGGGAAACTAAGAACTTGATAACGGAGCTGTGCCGTCAATTTTATACTCTCGGATGGGTATCTGGTACCGGTGGAAGTATCACCATTAAAGTCCATGATGACTCGATCCCCAAACCCCAACAACTCATCCTCATGTCCCCATCTGGTATTTCCATTTTCTTCCCTTTCTTTTCTCTATCTACATATCTATATATCTACATATCTCTATACATATATGTAGTGTAGTGAAGTGATGGATTTTGGGTATTTGGGTAGGTGTGCAAAAGGAAAGAATAGTTCCAGAGGATATGTATGTGCTATCTCCAAGTGGTTCAGTTCTATTTTCGCCTTTGCCCAAGCCATACCCCCATAAGCCCCCTAAAAGTTCTGATTGTGCTCCTCTATTCATGAAGGTATAGTTTGTTTTACTAGTATTATCCGTTAAGAAAATTGTTAGTTGTAACTGTTTCTTAAGATTTAAATTGTTGTGAATTTGTCCAATGTAATATACTAATACGTGGTCAAGTTCAACACTTCCACCCCTGTTGTTATTTAATCCTGAATAAATCCTGCAAATTTGAAATTAATCAGCTTAAATTTCGGTATTCTGTTGATTGTCTGGACACCCAACTAATTCGGGACAGAAAGTGTTGCTAAGTTGAGTTTTTGATTGTGTAAACAATCCAGTTATTCTTTATTCATTTGTTTATTTTTTGTCAAATCCAAGTTTTCTGAATGCTACTTAATCCTAATGGGAAGTTGGGCTCATTCTGCAGTGTTTGGCTGCTTTCAAATATACTAGAAAGCGTAAAAGATGATTTGTTAGCAGGTTCAATCGTTCACTGATTTTAAAGAGTGAAGGGTTAGAGCTATATGTACAATAAGCTTGTAGGTGCATCATCTATTAGAGTGCAAGAAGGGGAAAGCGTTGGGGGTGTGTAGAAAGATAAAAAGCTTAATGAAAGGAGCATAATTATCAAAATCCATTCTTTCTGTTAGCTTCTGAATTTTCTTTCCTTGTTTGATCTGGAAGAGTATCCTAGGTGTATCTGCTCTCTCAAGTTCCTTTTTTTTTTCTTTCCAGATATAGTTGGCAAAATAGCAAAGCCACTTCAAGTATGTTTCAATAACTATATCCAATGCATCTGAGTGCAATTTGCTGCCTCTGCAACACAATCCTTGATATGATAACCTTGAATAATTTGTTAGCCTGTCTATATCCCTTCTGTCTCAATTTTATAGTAGGCTTGATATGTTGAAGACATTGTTCTAACCTCATGTGGTAATGGTTGGAACTTAGAACCTTTAGTGAACTGCTGTGATCTATTATTTCAAATATTCGGAATAAATGTATATTTTGGACAAGTGATTTATTTTTCTTTCAAAATTTGTAGCTTTTTTTAAAGTTACAATAATCTTGTTTACTCTTATTTTCCAGGCATATGAGATGCGTAATGCTGGTGCTGTTATCCACAGTCATGGAATGGAATCCTGTATCGCGACTATGATCAATCCTTTAGCAAAAGAGTTTCGTGTAAGTTTTATGAACTATGGCTTCTCTAGTTGCAGCGAAAAGGTTGAGCTCAGTCTCATTAATCCATTTTCCTTACAATCACTAGTTCTTGTATTTCTCAATTTACACCTAGGAAAATTTACCTACCTGCTGTTTATTATTACTATTATTTGTTGGGCACAGAACATGGAGTTGCCTCGCCCTCCATACGACCAATGCGTTGAAAGTTTTAAACTTGAACATTACCGATGCTACTCAGATCTTGGTTAGATTCGGTTTGTGGAACAAAATTGAAAACAAAATCACTTTTCGGGATACAAAATATGGTAGGGATAGGTTTTTTTGAATCGCTTAGTTGGTATGAAAAAACGTGATATGCTGGAAATAGGTTTCTAAAAAAAGTTATATAAAATATAGTTAAAAATTCGATGATTTAGTTCTAAGCATAGTGTCACAACAAATGCATTTTTAGTGAAATTAAGCTATGTCATTGCTTACTTGACACTCAAAAGGGACTCATTTGGCTACATTAGGTGATATCCTAGAATATTCTGTTACATAGTAGGGTTTCTAATAGAGTACTCATGCAATTAATATACTTTTATAATATCCTAGATATTTCAGAGCATGATTCTAGATAGTGGATCATGATTTGATCCTAGCCATTGGTTGTATGACCCAAGGGCTAGGTAAGAGGATGTTCCTAATTTTTAAGTCATGAAGCGAAGTTGTAATTAATATAAGTTTTAAGTAAATAGGAGAAAAAAGTTTTAGATAGCCACTTTTGATGTTTCAGAATGGGTAATACAACCCATTTAGTCCTTGTACTCTTACTCTAGTTTCATTTTAGTCCTTAAACAAATTTTAATAATTGTCCTTGTACAATTTTCTATATGAATAATTTAGTCCTTAGTGTGAGAGTTAATAACGTGGGTTAAAAAACAAAGACAAAATCCATGTGGGTTTTTTCACCTAATCAATGTGGAAAATGTAGTGTATTTAGGTCTTTTAACAGTCTCCTTCTTAACCCTTTCTCCTTCCCAACGACTCCTTTCTCCTTCCCAACGAGTATAAGTCGACAAAATCAATTTGGCTAATTTAGAACCTAGTTTAATAGGCTATCACCGTCACATCTTTCCTATCACCTAATTTTCTGGTGAGCCCCGGTGGTGCAAGTTACAGACTTCAGAGGTATTTCTTGCCCCAAGGCGTTGTTCCAAATCCAAGAATCCTGAACTCGCGTCACATTTTTATGAGTGTCGGATTTTCCGGTGAGCCCTTCTTGTAGTGCAAGAACTAAACCAAAGCTTCTTTTCTTCATTCATTTTTAACATCTTTTTCATTCAAATCCAAACCTTATTTTCCTTCATTCGAAACGAATCCATTGGCGTTCAAACCCAAACCTTCTTTATTGAAAATAAGTTTGTCATCCCATCCTGGTCTTAGATTGCAATCTTGTAGGGATAATTGCCATACCACGTTTTTGGGTATTTCTTTCTTCGAAGACCCAAATGCCTATAATATCCCTTTCACCCTCTGTTTGACACATAATTTCCACTCCAGTAAGCTTGTTTTTATATAATTCCACGCTCAACTTTTAACCTCATAAAGACTAACATCAATTAATAGCGAATTTTGGTAAGTATTTTCAAAAACAGTCAATTTAGATTCTTTCATATCTAAAACACCCAAACCTTTGCAAATGCAATAAGCAAATACAAAGATATTTCTAAAGAAAAGGTTTCTTGCCACAAAAAAAATGACTTTCTTGCAAAGCAACATAATATAATATAATTAGGTGTGGATCTAATACCCATATGTTTTCAATGACAATATGAAGAAACTAATGAAACAAAAAAAGAACACAAACTGGCAAACATAATATTTTTCGGAACTTCACCCAAATCATTTTCAAAAAATCTTTTAGAAAAAAATCAATTTTGAGCTGTGTGACATGGACTCTTCACTTTACCCTTAAGTACCCGTGTACGATACGACCACACTTGGACAAGGATATTTTTATGAGACACTTCATGTAAAAAATTTACAAAATTGAGGAGCACTGATGTCAAACTCTTCAAAATATTGTGTCCAACCGGACACTCCATCCGAGTCCGTGTAACATAGATCTTGATTGCTTCATCATTCATCAATTTCATTCCCCAACAGAATCGAGTCCCATTTTTCTTGATAGACAGTTTCATCTCTTGACTCAAATTAACCCAATAGATTTTGTTGACTTATAAACATTGGGAAGAAGAAAGGTCTAAGAAGGAACTAGTTAAAAGACCTAAATACCCTTCATTTTCCACGTTGATCTCCTTAAAAGTGCAACATGGATTTTGTTTTTGTTTTTTTAATCCACGTCATTACCTCTCACACAAATTAAAAATTACATTGGTAACATAAAAAAATTGTACAAGGACATATATGAAATAAAAATTGTAGGAGTATATCACTAGAGTATGAGTACTAGGGTTAAATGAGTTCGGAATGAAAGTGCACCTCATGGTTTGGAATGTTCGTACCAAAACACAATTTATTACCATGCTATGTTTTATGGGCAATCATTATGCCTTCTCGTTTTAATTTGAGACATCTAACTTTACCATGTCCCAATTTAGTAATCAAATTTTGAGGCTCCAGGGCGAATATAAAATTGAATGGACAAAAGCAACTGCATTTGACATTTTTCTTAGACTTTAAATTTAAAGAAAAATAATCTTCTCAATCTCAAAATTAGTTAAGCAATACCAAATGAGACTTATAAGGTAGGGAATGCTTTAAACAAAGTTATAGCCAAGAAAGGAAAAATAAAAAGAAACAGTAACATGTAGTGATAGTAGTCTAACCAAAGATGAATGATCGGTGAAACATTAACATGTAATTATAGAAATCTAACCAAAGATGAACAATTGGTGATAAATTAATTTTCATGAGTTTATGTTGATAATGTTTTGCATTTAGGTCACTGAACTTTTTTGATAACTACTATGTTTTTTGTATTCTACACTTTTATTAGCTTGATTTTGAGCTCTTGAGATATCGATATCCTTTTTTGAGTAAGAGTTTCTGAAAAGGTGATCTGGGAGTACCTTAACAACTCTGTAGAAATTATCAACAGATAAGTCTATTAAGTTGTTGAAAATGTCTCTGCCTCCTTTTCTTTTTCTTTTTCTTTTTTCCCAGAATTTCTATTTTTTTCTTCATCTCAATTATTGTCATTTTTTGCAGATCACTCATATGGAAATGATAAAAGGCATTCAAGGGCATGGTTACTATGACGAGCTTGTGGTTCCAATAATTGAAAACACTGCTCAGGAGGAGGAGCTTACAGAATCTCTTGCTGCAGCTGTATGTTCTTTTATACATCTTTTCAAATTTTGGTTTCATTGATATGCATGCTGATAGAGGATAATTCTTTTTGCTGTTATGTTGAAGTAGATTGCCAGGACATTTATGTGCATCACTTATTTTGGTACATAGGATGCTATTATACCTATTTCTTGAAGAGATTATAGGAAGCACAAAATTGCGTTGAAACTTGAAAATTAAATGATCATGGTTAAAGCATATACGCAGAGAAGCTAATTAATTAGTGAGGATTAATATATCTATAATGGTACTTTAAATTGACTATTGATTTCCTTAATTTAGCATCCTAATTGCAACGTGTTGTGTGTGTTGAAAATTTGAAATAATTTGAACAGAACTACTTGATTAAGGTTGAGTTGTTAATAATCATGAGAAAGAAGCTCTTTTGATTTATAGACAATAACTTGAGAATAAATATATTTTAAAGCTCATGATCAGTTTATTATTTTTCTAATTTCCAGTCCCAGACACTACTGCCATGATCTGAGACTTTAACTTTCTACAGGAATACTTTTATAAAATGCATCCAATTGTCATCATTGGGTTTGGAAATTCAGCATTCTGCGTTTGTTTCATGTGAACTTAAAACCAATCATGCCTGCTCTTCGGTTCATTTGATCTTATATTTTAAGTATAAAGCATAACATCAGACTGATTTAACTTTCCCTCCTTTTATAGATTGAAGCTTACCCAAAAACAACAGCTGTGCTGGTCCGGAACCATGGCATATATATATGGGGGGATTCTTGGATCAGTGCCAAAACTCAGGTTTTTGTTGCTACAGAAAGATTTTCTTATATTTAATCGGTTGAACATGTTTGCTGATCATTCTTTTGTTTGCAAGGAATAACTAGGTTGAGATCATAAATTTCAAATACTATCTCCATTACAAAGAAAGAGTATCACTTGACTTTAAAATTCAATTCACGAAATCCTAAAATTTAATACTGATGTGAATTCACTTAACTTTTGTAAACAATAATTTTTTTTATTACCAGTACTTTTTAAATTAGTTTAACAATAATCAAGATTGTATTGACTAAAATTAAATGAATTCATTTCAATTTTAAAGTCAAAATTGGACTTCTTTTTTGGAAATTCCAGGGAATATGATGTAATAATTATGAAGAAAGGATTGATGTTTGTTAAATGTTCTGTTCTTGCAAACTTCTGAAATTTAGTAAGGCCTCAACTCAATTTCTCCTTTACTGTGGTTGCGTTTTTTGAGATAGAGCTAGACGTAGATATGTTGATTTGATCTAGCCACAATTAATTTAAGTTAGTTGAATGTAAATAAATTCGGCAACAAAAAGACTAAGATATACTGATTTTCATCTTTTCTATTTCAAAATGCACATACAAAGTATAGATGCAGACAATGTAGATAAAACACTTCCATGAAATTACTCCAGTGTATTTACTATTTTGGAAATTAGGAGCTAGTGAAGGGTTTTTTGTTCAACAAGTGTGACACAGCTTAAGAAATAACAAACACCAGAATGATAAAGGTGAATTGGGTTTCTGAGCTTCACAGATTGCATAGTTGCCTGCGCGAGGGGCTTAGTCTTTGATGTCTTGAAGTCACCTTAACTTATCACAAAGGAGTCCTACCAGGAAAGAAAATGCCTACTTAAATGATACTTCACACACAAGAGAAAAGGTAAACAAGAAAAATAAAATCTAGAAGCTCAATTTTGTTATCATATCTCCGTTTTTGCTTTGTTCCTTTTTGCAACTACTATAGAGGGTAGCATGTGTCTAAAAATCAAATTGAAGAACTTGAGCATAATTTTCAAAATCACGGTTCATTTGAACTGAAAAATATTGAAATTTAACTCTTTAACTAAAATTAGTTCACTTTTACACTTCTAATTTAAAAGAGTTTCACTTGCAAGTTGCAACCCTATATTAAATTATTTTGAAAAAACTGGTGGGGTCTACAAACCCCATTAGGCCCTTCTTGTATTTTCCCTGACCAATAAGGATCATGGTCTTGATGAGCTTGATTAATTGATTCTGAGTTTGTTCTCATACTCTACTACCGTCTGTTGTGGACAATTTTGACATAGCCTAGTGAAAACGTGCAAATACCTTATAATATAATTTTAAATTGCCAATCGCTTTAAGAGTTTAAGTTGCTATAGAAGGGACCTAATATGTTTATCATGCTTTAACAGTTTCTGTCACATTCAATTACCAGTTGCATGTGCAGAGATACAATAAGGAGCTTCATTATGCACAAAGTAAACACTGCATACTCCACCAACAAAGAACCAAGTACAAACTGGAAACTTACCAAAAAAAAAAGTACAAAGTAGATGATTTTTCCTAAACCTTAACAATTTCTCTAAAAAGTAAAAACTTAACCTGTTGAATAATGAATATAGGTTTCTAACAACGTGTATCATGGTTACAATAATTATTTATGTTGAATAAGTGTATAAATTATGGACGCATAATCTGCAGGTATTTTCTTTTACTCATCTGTTTTCTTTATACTGATGCAACTTTAAGGAATTAAGTTTATCTTGATGTGCTCCAGCTGACAGTATACTGTTTTTCAGGCTGAATGTTATCATTATCTCTTTGATGCTGCTATCAAACTTCATCAGTTTGGTCTGGACTGCTCAACTCCTAATCATGGCCCAATCCATAGTTTCAAAGGAGTATTAAAAGGTGACTCTAATGCAAGTATGTCTGTCAAGGCCGGGACTGTTATCTCAAATAATGAATTTGACCCTTCACATGTAAGTTGTTGAAGTGTTCTCCCATTCTACTATAAATCTTATGTGAGCTTCACTATTGCGATTTTGATTCATCTAGTTATTTATTACAATGTGTGGCAGCGTTGCATTGTTCTTGACATTGAAGGGACTACTACTCCTATATCATTTGTTACTGATATTCTCTTTCCATATGCCCGTGAAAATGTGGGAAGGCATCTAGATGCAACATACGATACTGCAGAAACTCAAGATGATATCAAGTTGTTACGCTCTCAAGTGAGTCTTTTTCTTCTTACAATTTTTGAATTATATCACTGGATCTAGAGAGTTTATCTTCATATAATTCCACCATTTAGTATAAGAGATGGGTGATTGTTTTCTTTGTTATTCATGTATTTTACCCTAGATTGTAGTTTATTTTTTGAACTTCGAAGCAAACTTCTATTTATCAATAGGCAGGCTACTATAGGCTGCTTTGCCCTTGTTCTTATTTTCTCCCCTTCGTTTCAGAAGTTGTTTTGTTTTTCTACATCTGTTTCTTTCTCAATTTGTCCTAATGTCTATAATTGAGCAAGCAAATATTAGCAGGGAGTGTCTTTCTCCATAGGTGAGAGCATGTTAGGCAGTTCACATGACATCTCTTTTGAATAACTAGTTACATTAATTCAGAACTTCCAGACATTCCTTTATAATGGTGAACAAAAACTGGATAACTTTACATTCTAGTCTTCTTGGTTTATTTTGAAATGCATGGTGCATCATCTTTGTACAACTGAAAATTGCGTTAGACATAATATCTTTGAACTTTACATCCAATACGTGCACTTTACGGTGGTTCATCTTCAAAGTATCATCTCTCTTCCTCCCCATCCCCCCCCCCCCCCCCTCTCACGTATTCACTAGTTTATTTAAAATTTTGTCATCATCTTATGATTTTTCATTACTGGAATTGGTATGGCTGTTCATCTCACAAGCAATAGTTGAGAATTTCTCTAAACAAAAATAAACAACACTAATGGTTCGTTGCGAGTTGGGGGAGATGCTAGCCACAAGATTAGAGATGGATGGTTGAACATTGAAGTAGCGTGGTGCATCAGGGTTGTTAATTGTAAAATCCCATCCAAGTTGAAAGGAAGTTTTATACTGATGTGGTTAGCAATGCTATATGGAGCTGAGTGTCATATGCATAAGATGGGATTTGAAAGCCATTGATGAGTATATCATGTGCATTGTCTAGTTTTGGATAAAAGGTGATGTTGAGTATTATTTTCTAACTCTTTATTTTAGTTTTACGTTTGTGCTATCTTTTTTTTAATCCCTCTCTTTTGTCCCAAGTTTTCTTTGTTTCTTTTTAGCATCATTTCATCTATATATGCGTGTTTTTAAAATTTTTATTTGCGGTTGTGTTTGTATTCTATTTACAATCTTTTACTTATATTCTTTTAGTTGCATTATTTTATTCTATCTTCTCTTTTATTTATTTTCCTTTTTTTGTTTATGTTTTTCCTTTTCTCTTGCCTTTCTGCTTTACGTTTACACCTGTGATTCATTTTCAGCCTACCCCAACTTGTTTGGGATAAAGGCATTGTTGAGTTGAGTTAATGGTTCGTAGTGCAGTATAGGTTCCAATTTTATGTGTTATCCGAAGTTCTTGCTTTCTCTTTCAAACTAGCATATGGAACGCAATAATATTTTAATGTTCTACTTCCAGGTAGAGGATGATCTGAAGCATGGAATTATAGGTGCTGTGCCTATTCCCTCTAATGACGCAGGGAAAGAGGAGGTGATTGCAGCTTTGGTTGCTAATGTGGAAGCAATGATAAAAGCTGACAGGAAAATTACTGCCTTGAAACAATTACAAGTAAGCAAAATGCATGTTATACACACATTATTCTTTCCCTCCGAATCCTTAGAATCTGACTAACATCTAAGCTAAGCACACAGGGTCATATATGGCGAACTGGATTTCAGCAAAGTGAAATAGAAGGTGTAGTTTTTGATGATGTACCTGAAGCTCTTGAGAAGTGGCATGCTTTGGGCATCAAGGTTAGTTTCACATTTTAATTGGCTTTTGTTCTTTATTTTGTAATTAGCTCAGAATTGTATATTGAAAGAAAAGGTACATGGATTATGGATGGACTTTTTCTTGGCAAAGTAAGTAGAACCTGTCCCTCATAATACCCACTTTTCGTTTTAATTTTCTATTTCAGGTTAATTTTGTCCTCCCTCTCCCTACTTAGGTTACCACTTTTAGCCAAATTACTATTGTTCACATGATGTCTTTTTTAACTTGTCAACAATAGAAAATTATTATTGTTCAGAACTTCAGATGTATCCATTCCCCAAAAACTAAAATTGGACGCCACACCTTTAATTTTGTTGGATTGTCATACATTTTGAATTCAATTGGTTATATATATATATATATATATATATATATACATATAGGACAAAGGTCCAAAAATACCTCTGATGTTTTTTCCGAAGTCCCACTTCTACCCTGAACTTTTTTTTTCCAAAAGTACGCATAACGTTATAAAACGTAGCTCAAATATACTCTTCCCGTTAAAAAAATGCCAGTTATACAAACAGAAGTTAATTTATTTTTGATGTGGCTGATACGTGTCAAAAATAAAAATTAATAAAAAAATATTTTTTCTCTCTTCCTCTTTTCTCTCTCTCATCTCCTTCCTCCATTCTCTTTCTCCTCCGTTAATCGCAACCCCCAGTTGCATACGAGAGTTACAGATCTCATCACATACCATCAACTCATTATATTGAATTTGTCTACACAAAGTATTTCAATATTTATTACTCAATTTTCGTTTGGGTCTTTCATATTCACTCACCATGGGAGTGCTGCCACAACTGTCACTGGTGTAAACTTTATCTATTGGATAATTTGAAGCCCTTGATCACCTGGAATGCCACACTTACTGGCTGAACAATCCCCACAACATGCTTTAGTTCATCTTCGGCACCCTGTAAACATATTTGTGAGTAAGAAACTATGAAGAAAATCTTTTAGCTTGTAAATATTATCAATTTGTATCTGACAGAGTATTGTGAATTTAACATCTGAATCGCACTGCATTTTACTATTAATTCCAACTTCAGGTGATAAAAAATGAAGAATATATGGACAATAAGCTCATACCATTCATCATCATTGTAACAATCTGGTTTTCTATAATAATAATAATAATAACTGTCATCTGTTAACTGAATCCTACATTTAAGGATTTGTGTTATATTTTAAAAACAAAGGGATAATTATAGTTTTTAAATTTGAATTAACATTTATCTGTTTTCATCTTTTAAAACGCTGGGATTGGGATAATATTAATGAGGGTTTGAGAAAGAAATATCAAACGAGAGAAGAACGTAAACATTTATTTGGCTTTGGGACTACTGCAGAACAGAGAAGAATAAAGGAAGAAAATTCAAAAAGGTAAAACTTAAACCCTTCTTTTCAATTATGAGATAATATTTGTATTATATATGAAAATTTTAGATTTTTAAACCCAAGATCATGCAAATGTTTTTTGTGAAAATAAATGATATTTTTTTTAATCGCATATATATATATAATTATTTCGGTATAGGTGTGCGAAAATTTTAGTCAGAGTAGACTTGCAGAGTTTGTAATTTCATTGACGTGTGTTAGTATAATTGTATAATTACATATTGACTATCGTGCATGTAGGTGTATATATGTGTGTGTGGGTAAGGAATCTTTTTATCTTTAGATATGCATATATATATATATATATATATATATACAGACAGGATCAAGAGTAGACTTCTTAAGTAGTCTTAAATAATAGAATTTTATCAAAACGACGTAGTTTTGATAAGACGCATGACATTTTTGTAAATACGCACCGCGTCTTATCAAAACTACGTCGTTTTGATAAAATTCTATTATTTAAGGCATTCTGCTATTTAAGAATTCTACTCTTGATCCTTTCTGTGTGTGTATATATATATATATATATATATATATATATATCAATGTTCTAAAAGGCGCTAGGCAGGAGGCGGGTGGTCGAGGGTGGCCTTTCGCCTACGAGGCTTAGGCGGAATTTTTTATTTTAAGTCAGTTTTAATATTTTATCTTATATTTATCCAAACAAAATAATAATATAAAGCAAAACAATCTATAATAAAGGCTTTTTATTAAAGTTCAAACACATATCCATATTGCTAATGTCAAAGTTCAAACACAAACATGCAATTGTTTTCCAACATATTTTTAACGTATTAGTTTTATTTATAAACAAGATTGCTATTAAATAATAAAATTTAAAATTTCAAGAATTTAATTCAATATTAAAACTTAAGAAACTAAACATAAATTTAAGAATTATATTGAATTAAACTAAATATTACAAATGTATCATCATTTATATAATTTGAAGTTGGTACAAGTTCAAAAAATTACAACTATAATAAAATTATCCATTTTGATTTGATATTGTTCACTTGTTGTGATTTGATATGTTACAACATATATTATGAATATGGTAAATCATTAGAAAAATAAATATATCAAGATTTGGATTTGGTAGTTATTAAAATAAAAAATCTCTCACTTTAGACCACTTTAATTTTTACGGAGGATTTTTTTTTGTCATTGAGCCTAGGTGTGAGGCGCATGGGAGCCTAAGCGCTAGAAAGGATTTTAGAATAGTGATATATATATATATATATATATATATATGATGTTAATAGAAGTTTGGAGTTTTGTGTATATAAATGATTAGTATAAATTTTGGATCATGGTTATTGTTTGTAATTATATGTGTAGGTATTGGTATCTTCGCATGAAATTATTATGCAAGTATATTTATATCTATAAAATGAATTCAATATTTAATATTAAATTTAGGACCTACTAAAGGCGCATACATTTTATATCTTACACACACTAATATTTAATATTTATTTATTTTTAATTCAATTTTATTTAATTAATATACCTAAAATTATAATAATCTTCTGAAATTATAATAACTTAAATATTGAAACTATAACTTTAAAATTAAAACAAGTATTTTTTTGTTATTAGTTTAGAATTCATTTTATAGTTATAAATATACTTGCATAATAATTTCATGCAAGATACCAATACCTACACATATAATTACAAACAATAACCATGATCAAGAATGTATACTAATCATTTATATGGGTTAAATACACTTTTTCCCATTCTACTCGACCTCGGTTTACATATGAATCATTGAACTGAATTTTTTTTCATTCGACTCACTGAATTACAATTTTTTTACAAACCGTTACAAATTCCGTTAAATTGTTTGACTTTTGAACGGAAAAATTACACAAGTTGCCACGTAAGAGAGAAATCCTACGTATAGGATATTTTTCTTTGTGGCATGCCTAGATGGAAACTTGTATAAATTTAATGCTAAATTAATCTCAAATCAAATAAA
Organism: Panax quinquefolius; assembly: GCA_020205615.1. Classification (NCBI taxonomy): domain Eukaryota; kingdom Viridiplantae; phylum Streptophyta; class Magnoliopsida; order Apiales; family Araliaceae; genus Panax; species Panax quinquefolius. Next base: position 128,274,397 of record CM035161.1, read on the forward strand.
TAAAATAAAATAATGCATTCAAAATAAAAGTACAATAAAAATAATTTTTAAATTTTATTTTAATCATTAATATCTCATACAATTTTAAATAAATTATATAAATTACATATAATTATATAATTTTCTTTTAATTTAAATAACTTATTAAATTCATTAATTTAATTAACCTCTCTTCGAGATAAAACTAAAATTAGTAATATAACATATAAATGTCTCGACATGTTATTGTATTAAGATATATTACATATATTATTAAAATAAGAAAATTTTGGGTAAATTTTAAATTTGAGTAATGTCTTTAACATTATCCATAAGTATTTTATAATAAGCACAAATTAAAAATTAAAATTTATAAAATAAATTTAAACTTCAAAAATATAAATAAAATTTTGAAAATTAATTATTATTTTTATTTTTGAAAACTAATATAATTATTATTTATATTATGAAATCATTAAATAAATATTATATATTAAATATATTAACAAATACTTAAAGTAATTAAAAATATATTAACAAATAAGTAAAGTAATTAAATAAAATATATTAATTAAAGTACTTAATAATAAAATATATCAATGTGTAATTTTTACAAATATATTTATATAAAATTAATGAATTCATTTTTTTTATTCAAAACAGAGGATCATCCGATCATGTTAATTACAGGAGTTTTCAAAACAGAGGATCATATTAATTACAAGAGTTGTAACCACAAATCCAAATAAACTTCAATTTCACGTTGATTCAACCTGGTGCCCGAAATCCACGTTCTTCTACTATATTAAAAAAACAATCTTCAAAACAGAGGAGAAATCGGGTGGAGAAATCGGAAGTATAGAAGTTCATATCTGGATCTGGGTTTTTCAGATCTGGATCTGAATAGACTTGATTAAAAGGCCTCTCCCTCTTATACTTTCTTCAAATCCTTCTTCTAAAATTCATTTCTCAAAGCAATCGCGTTCATCTGGTGTTCAAGCAATCGCGTATATCAATGGAAGTCTTGTTACCTCTCTCAACCTTATCTAAGGTGTCTTTGTTGCATAATAAAACAGGGCCAACGAATTTGGGTTGTTAGGATTTGTTTTGATTTTGATTTTGATGAGTTTCAGATTAAGTACTGCTTTCATATTTGTGGCGAAGAAGATGAGTTTCAGATTTGATGAGTTTCAAAAGTACTATTTCATATTTTGATCAGTTTCAGATTTGCTTTGATTTTGATTTTTGATGAATTTCAGATTATGAATCTGGGTTGTTAGATTTGCTTTCATATTTATGGTGAAGAAGATGATGAAGTACTCTGTTTACTATGATGAATTATATTTGGATTTGTGGTGAAGAAGATGATGAATTAGATTTGAATTTGGATTTGTGATGAAGATGATGAATTCAGATTTGGATTTGTGGTGGAGAAGATGATGAATTATATTAGATAATTTTGTATCTTTAAGGTTAACTTCAAATATTTAAAAATTTTAAAAAAAAATATGTGTTCATTAATTTTATATAAATACATTTATAAAAATTATATATTAATATATTTTTTATTAATTAATATATTTTTATAAATTTAATTATTTGTTATTGTAAAAAAAGAGAGAACTCAAGTTTGAAAATCAAAAAAATTTAAACTAAAGTTATTTTATTATTATTATTAAAAAAAATTCACGCTGGATCTTATATTTCATATAAGCATTGCCACGTAGACTTTCCGTTAACTTTTAACATTTTTAGACGGAAATTTTAATTTTTGTAAAAAAATTATACTTCAATGAGTTGACCGTAAAAAAATTCAGTCTAGTGATGTATTTGTAAACCGAGGTCGAGTAGAGTTGGCAAATATGTATTTAACCATCATTTATATATACAGAACTCCAAACTTCTACTAACATCACAATATATATATATATATATATATATATATATATATATATATATAGTCCGGATCTTAAGCTCACCTCTTATCCAACTCACCCGAGCTCACCCCCCTTTAGCGACGAGACTTCGATGACGGTTGATTAAATACAATAACCGTCGTTTATACTTTTAACGACGCTATATGTTGTCCATCGCTAAAAGTATAGGCGACGGCATCGCTAAAAGTATAAAGCGATTGTTGTATAGAAGAGGCAATCGTCAGCTTCAGTCCGCTACTAAAGGGGGTGAGCTCGGATGAGTTGGATAAGGGTGAGCTTAAGATCCTGACTCTCTCTCTCTCTCTCTCTCTCTCTCTATATATATATATATATATATATATATATATATATATATATGCACACATCTAAAGATAAAAAGATTCCTTATCCACACACATATATATACACCTACAGGCACGATAGTCAATATGTAATTATACAATTATACTAACACACGTAAATGAAATTACAAACTCTACAAGTCTACCCTGGCTAAAATTTTCGCACATCTATACCGAAATAATTATATATATATATATATGCGATTAAAAAAAATATCATTTATTTTCACAAAAACCACAAACATAACACCCATTTTCAGGATATTGGCTTTAAAAATCTAAAATTTTCATATATAATACAAATATTATCTCATAATTTGAAAAGAAGGGTTTAGGTTTTACCTTTTTGATTTTTCTTCCTTTCTTCTCTGTTCTGTAGTAGTCCTAAAGCCAAATAAGTTTTTACGTTCTTTGCTCTCTCTCTCTTGTCTGATATTTCTTTCTCAAACCCTCATTAATATTATCCCAATCCCAGTGTTTTAAAAGATGAGAACAAATATATGTTAATTCAAATTTAAAACTATAGTTATCCCTTTGTTTTTAAAATATAACACAAATCCTTAAATGTAGGATTTAGTTAACAGATGGTAGTTATTATCTTACTATTTAATTATTATTATAGAAAACCCGATTGTTACATTGTACCCATCTTAAAAGAATTTGGTCCTCCAAATTCCTAAATCACAATTGTAAAGAAAACATAAATATTACACGATGAAGAAAATTTTATTATTTAACTAATTAGCACAATTGACAAAAGAGTTTTATACCTTAATTTTGGTTGCCTGAAAGTTGAATCACACGTCCTCGAGTTGGCCTCAGACTTGCCAGGGTTATTTCCTCTTACCATCTCTTTTTGGTGGAGGGTTCTTGGGGCATTGCGCAATCTTATGGCCGAAATCTTCACAATGAAAACACGCTCCCGTATTCCAGCGGCATTCCTTGTTTCACACCTCGTACACTTCAGTTTGTTCTCTTGATTCCATTGGTTTCCTTGATTTCCTCTAAATTTAGTGGTTTGCGTATTCGACTTCTTCGTAGGTCCTCCATGGCTCGACTGTCCCCTGGATGGCTCTTCTCTCTTATTGTTCTTCCCTTTCTCCATTTCTGCTAAGCCCTTCTGGATCACTAACGCTTTATTGAACACAACATCATATGTGGGCAGCTTAAAGATGCCACACCATGTCTTATGCCAGCTCGTAACAGTAACCCATCCTCCAACTTACGCGCTTTCGAAAAAGTATTTTTGCAAATGATATTTGATCCACCTAAATAGTGATCATAACTTGTTGGGTTTCACCGCTCCACCCTTACAGATTTTTACAGGTCCCATCGTTGAAAGCTGAGCACTTATTTGATATGCTTGGAATAGCTGGAGTTTAGTTTTAGATATTATTTCTTTTGTCGATGGATTTTGATAAAACTCTTAATTTCGAAGAGTTATGTCTCCGTTATTTGAATGTGGTATTTATTAGTATTTCATTTGGATTGAATTAAAATATATTTGTTGTTGGGTTTTAAACTAAGATTATTGTTGAGTTGTTTTGTTTGGGCTGCGCGTTATTGATATTGTTGCCTTGCTGACCTTTGGACTTGTGGCGTGCATCACTTCGGGCCTGTATCAGGTTCGGGGTGTTACAATCACAGCCTCATAAAATTATATACTCCCTCCATTCCCGAAAAACAAAGAAATGCAAAAAACAAAGCAATCTGCATAATCTTCATCACCCCCACACACAAAATGACATCAACCGATTAAAATTAAGTTTGGAAAGAGAACCAAACAGAAATTTCAAAAAGATTAGGAGCTCAAACCTCATCAAATCATCTCAAAATCAACCCCAAAATTCAGAAATTTTGCTAAATCGTGAAACTAAAAAAACCTAAAATCTTGCTTCAAATCCAATCAGATCATTCGATTAGAGCTTTCAAATGACTGGGCTTTGTTCCCCAACAAATTTCGAGTAGAATTAGACCAAAATCAGTAACAAAAAGCTCAAAATAATGATCAAATCTCACCTCAAGCGTATTATAGCGAACTTCGTATCGCGGAGGTAATTTTTAGCCAATTTCTTCATCAATTCAGGTTCAAATATGATGAGTAAACAGGGAAAGGCTGATGTGGCTTTGATTTGTATACAGATTTTAATTGGTGGGGTTTTGATTTGGGGTTTTTTTGATCATGGAGGTTTCGTATGGCACAGATGAAAAAAATAGTGAAAGGAGATTAGAGAGAGAAAAGAGGAAGAAGAAAGAAGAAAGATTTTTTTTTTATTAACTTTTATTTTTTACACGTGTCGGCCACGTCAAAAATAAATTAACATCTGTTTGTCTAGCTAGCATTTTTTTAACGGGAAGGGTATATTTGAGCTTCATTTTATAATGTCAAGTGTATTTTTGGAAAAAAAAGTTCAGAGTGGAAGTGAGAGTTCGAGGTAAACATCAAGGGCATTTTTTCACCTTTGCCCTATATATATATATATATATATATATATATATATATCATTTTTGGTCATCATACGTAACATAGTACGCTGACCACAGGGTCCAAGATACTTGCTTCCCCAGTTACTACATTTGGGGTTGGCGCAATGCCCAAGGGATACTGCATATATTCATTTTTGTGTACCCGGGGCATATGTTTAGCATTTTTAGGATATTTATTTTTGAGAATAAATAGTCTTGTGTTAGTTGCAGTTCATTATCTCTGAAATAGAATTGTTTCAAGTGTGGAGTAACTTTATATTTTCTCTCCTCCTCAGGTATACATATATTCCAGCGGTAGCAGATTGGCGCAGAGGCTTTTGTTTGGCTACACAAATTATGGTGACTTGAGAAATTACTTGTGTGGATATTTTGATACCACAGTGGGGTAATATTTTGAATTTCCATAATAATTTCAATAAGAAAGAAACAAGAAGTTATATTGACTCGGTTTTTCACTAAAACCACCATCCTATTCTTCTATTTTTGCTTAGGAACAAGAAAGAAACAAGAAGTTATATTGAAATTTCAGAGACTCTTGGTGTGCATAAGCCATCAGAGATTTTGTTTGTTACTGACGTCTATCAAGAAGGTGTAGCTGCAAAGGCAGCAGGTAAAACCCAGCTCTCTTTTGATAGGTTAACCAATGTACTGTTTCCCCAAAAAAACAAAGAATTCGAAAACACATTTTTTAAGGCCGTCGGACCCAATTACTATGAAGGTTTTGCCTAAAGGACTAGTATATTCTTATGGCTTGGTTTCTGAGAGAGTGCACGCAGATAGCTTTTGGTGTGTATAGGATTTTCCTTCAGCACTGACGACATTTGAATTTTAATACTATATGTTTCAGGTTTGGAGGTGATCATATCTGTCCGGCCAGGAAATGGACCGCTTCCAGAGAATCATGGATTTAAGACGGTAACATCTTTTTCAGAAATCTAGGATTGGGTGTGTTCTCTTCTTGGAATGTATTTGTATGGGGTTATTATTGCTTATTTTTACCTAATGCATGCATGAATGATATATAAAATTACAGCTTATATTTGAATAAATAAATGTGAAACGCATTAGTCATTATTATTCAACTTCCATGAGATGTTCAAGCTTGGCCATCATACTTTCTATACATTTCCAGAAATTTGAATTCTGTGCTTGATTATAATTGATTCTCTTTTGTCGGAAAAACGCTCAGCATTTCCAATAAAAGTTACCTTGTGCCCTTGTGGTGGTGTTCGTTGTTTGCTTCCTGTTTATTTTTTTTATGTTTCTAATGTGATTATGATTATAAGAGTTTATTACTTTTAAGAATTAAGTTTTGATTCACTAAAAATATAACCAGATTTAGAATACATATTCATTTTGCTAATGGTTTAAAAAAAGAAGAGGAAGGCACCATGGCTTGAACCTCAAAGCTTTGGAATAAATGGAATTTTTGAATGTTGACATTTTATAACGTCATCCGGATCCAGTCCGGGATCCCGGACTTTCTTAAATTACGGATTTTTTTTAAAAAATAACTAAAATAAAAGTTTAATATTTTATGGAACAGAAATTTTTACATAATACAGTGTTTTAGGTGTGATTTGGATACATATAACAAAACAAGTTTGTACTATAACAAAACAAGTTTGTACAGACTTGTTTTGTTATATGTATCCAAATCACCCCCAAAACATTGTATTATGTAAAAATTCCAGTTCCATAAAATATTAAAAAAAAAATAGTTGTTTTTAAAAAAAAAGCAACCAAAAAAAAAGGTTCAAATTTTAAAAAAAATCGGGATCCCGGATGAATCTCGATTATATATATATATATATATATATATATATATATATATATATATATATATATATATATATATATATATGAGTGTTCTAAAAATCGCTTAGGGCGCTTTAGCGCTAAGCCCTCCCTTGGCGCCCGCTTTAGGTGTTAGGGCCTCGCTTTAGGTGTTAGCCCCGACACCTTTTTACCTAATTGGCCTGGCAAAAAAAATCCTTCAGAAAATTAGGCGGAATTGCAGGCGGAGAGTTTTTTTTATTTTATTCTAATAACTACCCAAACCAGGATCTTGATATATTTATTTTTCTAATGATTTACCATATTCATAATATAGATTGTAGCATATCAAATCACAACAAGAAAGTGAACAATATCAAGTCAAAATGGATAATTTTATTATAGTTGTAATTTTTTGAACTTGTACCAACTTTAAATTATATAAATGATGATACATTTGTAATATTTAATTTAATTCAATATAATTCTTAAATTTATGTTTAGTTTCTTAAGTTTTAATATTGAATTAAATTCTTAAAATTTTAAATTTTATTATTTAATAGCAATCTTGTTTATGAATAAAAGCTAATACGTTAAAAATATGTTTGAACTTTGAACAATTTCAGATGTTTGTGTTTGAACTTTGACATTAACAATATGGATATGTGTTTGAACTTCGTGCAAATGCCTTTATTATCTTTATTATAAGTTGTTTTGCTTTATATTATTGCTTTGTTTGGATAAATATTAGATAAAATATTAAAAATTGGCTTAAAATAAAAATTTTCGCCTAGGCCCCCTAGGCGCTAGGCCCCTCTGGCCGTCCGCCTCCCGCCTAGCGCCTTTTAGAACATTGTATATATATATGATCTCTAGCAAGTACTTGATATAGATAAAAAAAATAGTTAAATATTATCTCTATCTTTCAATTTAGGAACTAATGGTCAAAATTATAAGTGAAAAATTCATGTCCGCAATTATTTTTAGCGGCATCCGTTATTATTAGTAACGGACGATATTCGTCATCTGTTATTATTAGTAGTAGACGTAATTCGACGTCTGCTACTAATAGTAGTGGACGTAAATTTCAGTTCTAATTTTGACCGTTGGTTCTTGTATTTAATGTTAATGATAGTGTTTGTTGTAGTTTTGATTCATAACAAATACTATTTGCTACTATATATATATATATATATATATATATATATATATATATATATATATATATATATATACACACACGATTCATTTCTCCAACGAACCTCAAATAGCAAATTAAAACGAAAGCATTTATAACGACAATTTTTTGAACTATAGCGACAGTTCAAACCGTAGTCATAGTTATGTCGTCGGCTTTGTAATAATGACGAAAAAATTATCGTTATACTCGATTCGTTTTTTGGTTGACTGTTTAAATTTTTTCTTTGGAGAAGAATAATTATATATATATATATATATATATATATATATATATATATATATCAAACATTCAACTGAATAGAGTATTTATGTGCGTCGCTTTTTGTTTTTTAATTATTGGGGCGACGTAAAAATACCTAAAATATCTTAGCTTTTGGACAGTTTCTGCTCATCGCACTACATAAAACAAACAAACAAACAAAAATTAAGGAAAAAGATGAGGGAAAAGGGATGAGGAAAATCAGAATTTTCTTTTCTTTTTGTTAATTTTGATATTATCATACACAGGCCAGGCCCTTGGCCTGTTCCTATTTACCATCTTTTTCGGTCATCATTATAGCTATTAACATGACACTCTTGTCCAAGTCAAACGATTGCAACTGGGGGATTTGTGCCACTCTCTCTCTTTTTAATTTTAATAGATATATTTTTGACTATTCAGGATATTTTAAAATTAAAACTTTAAACACAAAATTATTTATTTTTTTGTCAAAACAAGATGTAAACTAATATATACTGGAGTATTATATTTGTTGTTCTCATAACTTAAACAAAATCATAGTAATAAATTTATTTTAAGAAATTAAAATACATTTCTAATTTTAGAACAAAAAGGAAAATGATTAAAAACAAATTTTATAATTGAAAAGTAAAATTGATAGTTGTATTTTATCGTTTTCACAATCAACCCAAACTATTTTTCAAATAACATTAAATAAATGGTTTATACTACAATGAAAAATACATGTTCCCTGTTATTCGAAGATTGTCAATGAGTATAAAATATTCTTTTCATTTCAAAATACTTATATAATTATCTTGATAAAAATTAAATATTAAAATATCTTTTTACATAATTTTATAATTTATAAAATAGAGTATAATTTATCAATTGTATTTCACCGTAAAATAACTCTTATTTTATTTTAAATTTTAAATAATTTATGGAGTGAGTATTGAATGGATTGTAGCTACAAATGTACATAAGATCAATATTAACTTTTAAAAGTTAATTTGTGATATTTTTAAATTTAAAATTAATGTGATTAATTTAATTTAAATTTTAAAAACAATAAATTTTATAATTAATAGTACTTTTATAATATTTATAATTATATTGGCATGAGTTAAATAAATTTATATCAATTTTAAATTTGAAATTAATTTTTAAAAAATAATTCAATATTAATTTTATAATTTGAAAATGAAGATGAGTTGGATAATGTTTGATGAGTTGTCCACTTAAATGAGGGTGTGAAATATCATTTTGTATACATAGATAACACACTTTTGACTCCCTATATATATATAGTAAGTAGAAAGATATTATAAATAATATTACAATAATAATGCACCAATTAATTAATTATATAATATAATGCAATAAATAAATTAATAATCCACAATAAAATATAATCCTAAAATATAAAACCAAATCAATCAAATACAAACACCTTAATTTAAGGAGAAAACTACTCCACTATTCACGCCGCCATATATACTAAAAAACACCAAAATCATCAAAAAAAAACGAATGCTTCTACTTTCACATCAATCAAATTTCTACAGATAATCATCATCTTCAACTAATTGATCATCTTCAAGATAAGATCAATCGATAAGAAATGTAACATAAAACCGATCGTAGGTTTCAAAAGCACTAAAAGCTTAAAAACAGAGTATCGTAAATCGATATGCACAAAACCGATCGAGGTTTCCAAATCGAAAAGAAGATATATAAACAAAGATTGAAAACCTAACTCGATAATCGAATACAAAGGTACTAATCGCTTAATATATATAAATTGAAATCATGTTTTGTTACCTACTTAATTCAACTTCGTGGGGAAATATTTATAACAAAAAAATATTTGTTGTTCACTACAATTTTGATACGCATACAAAGTTTTGGGGACATTCATATATGAAGATTTGTTTACCTTGTTTTAAGTGTTCAAAAATATACTACATTATAATTTGTGTTTTTGATATGGAAGCAATGAAAACATTAATTTACAAAAAAAAGATACCAATATCTTATATTTGGTTATTGAATAATGTTAGTTTGGTAACCAATTAAATAGTTTTTTTTAATTTCAAGAGAGTCAAATACTATTGGTTATAAATGCCAATTTTGAAAACATTTATATAAAACTTTGGAAACATTATTATAAATATTTGGATTCCTTTGTTTTTAGTGTTTAATATTTATTATTTCATTTGAGGACATTATAATTTGTGTTTTGCTCGTGGAAGTAATTAAAACATTAATTTACAAAGAATAAAAATACCAATAACTTATAATTTTGTTAATGAATAATGTTAAATTGGTAACCGAGTAGATAACTTTTGTAATATCAGTATACAAATACTATTGGTTACACATGCCAATTTTGGAGTCATTTGTATAACAATTTGGCCACATTCATATAAAAATATTTAGATTCCTTGTTTTTAGTGATTAATATTTGGTATTTCATTTTCAAGGACATTATAATTTGTGTTTTGATATGGAAGCAATGAAAACATTATTTTACATTACAAAAGAAACCAATAAGTTATATTTTGTTATCGAATAATGTTAGTTTGGTAACCAATTAAATAGTTTTTTTTAATTTCAAAGAGCTAAAAACTATTGGTTACAAATGCCAATTTTGGAGTCATTTCAGTATACAATTTGGCCACATTCATATAAAAATATTTAGATTCCTTGTTTTTAGTGTTTAATATTTGGTATTTCATTTTCAGCACATTATAATTTGTGTTTTGATATGGAAGCAATGAAAAGATTACTTTACAGCCATAAATATACTAATAACCTATATTTTGTTAATGAATAATGTTAAATTGGTAACCGAAAGTTAATAACTTTTTAATTTCAAAGAGCTAAATACTATTGGTTACAAATGCCAATTTTGGAGTCATTTATACAACAATTTGGCCACAATCATATAAAATGTTTGGATTTTTTGTTTTTAGTGTTTAATATTTGGTATTACATTTTCGTGGACATTATAATTTGTGTTTTGATATGGAATGAATGAAAACATTACTTCACAATAATGTATATACAAATAACGATATCTCTCGTTAATGAATAATGTTAATTTGGTAACCAATAAAATAGTTTTTTTAATTTCAAGAATCGAATACTATTTGTTACAAATGCATAATTTGTAAGCATTTATATCAAAATTTGGCAACCTTCATATAAATATTTCGATTACTTTTTTTTTAGTGTTTAATATATAGTATTTCATCTTAAGGGCATTTTAAATTGTGATTTGTTTATAAACAAACTAAAAGCAGCATCGATGCGATAATAATTGATACTAAATACGCCTACTTTGGTTACTTAATAAAGTTGCTTTAGTATCTTAATAGTGTATATGAATTATATAAGTTACAAAATAGTTTGAGAAACAAAGAATATTCATAATTCATTACGCATACAAATATTTGGAAACATTCATATAAAGATTTGGATACTAATTACATTATTGTGTGAATGTTATCGCTTTCAAAGATTCGCATCATGGAAATGCTTCCAATTGTAGTTTACTTCAACTAACGTGGACCGACAAAAGAGCTAATATACAAATTTCAAGTTACCTACTTACTAAAGACCTTCAAACTGTTTCATTCACGTAAATGCACAACATGATATGTATCGACAACTGACTACAACACAACTGAATCGGGCAATCAAATTTCAGATTAAAAGCAACATTCCTCCAATCAAGGTGACAAATGAAGCAACCTTAAGATTCTATATGAAGTCTCGTAGAAGATCGATGATCATGTCAAATTTCCACTAATTATAGATTATGAACAAATCATCGAGGACTACAAGCTTACGTAACGTGATAAATGAAGAAGAATATATATAGTAGCAAGGTAAACGCCAATGAGATCGACATAGTGGAATTATGAATTTGGTTCGTGGCAACACAAGAAGACCAAAATGAATCACAATATGTCGAAAACCGGCAATCAAGTAATCGACAAAGAAACAAATGAAAAAGCGTAACATATCAAACATCGCAAAGACAATATGATGAGGTCATTTCAGATCCAAATAAGTTTGAAGTCAAAATACATCAAACTTACATAAACAAAAAAATCCTTTCACAAGCAATAAGGTTACATTCCATAAGGCGAAACAGACAACACAAGGTTGAAAGAACAAGTGGTCGAGATTTTGTTCTGGTATGCCTAGACAATGGAAATTGCAAGTGGAAACTAAGAGCATCAAAGTTTCGGAAAACAACTATGTTCAAGGTAAGAGAATTTAATGATGTACACACTTGTTCGTCAAACATATTGCTTTGAGAGATCATGCATAAGCAAAAACAAATGAGATGGTTAAGTGAGTGCATTAAGCATAAACTAACTAACTTCAAGAAAATTTACACACCAATGCATACATATGGGAAGACATGATGACGAGTATAACGTGTCCATCTCCTACCAAAAAGCATGGAGATCAAAGGAAAAAGCAATGCAAAAAGTAAGAGGAAATCCACACGACTACACTCGATCCTTCTTCGTCGTCATATGTTGCAAAAAACTAATCCAGTAGCAATTGCAAACTATTTATTAAATGTTTCAATTTATTTTGGTTACTCAAAGTAAGAAGTTTAGACACTTACAAAAACATATACGGCTACTACCTATTTTAAATGAATAAAACTAAACTGATTTTTGCAGTAAAACAAATATATAAATGAATCAAACTATTAAACATCATTTTAGATACCATCTAAACACTATAAAGACATAAAAATATAAGTTATTATAAAGCAAAAGTAATACACATAGTAATCATATCTACAAACCGACAATAATTATTGTATATAATTACATTAACCTTACTTTAAAATTCATTTCGTGATCCATCACATCATCGAGTTGGAAAAAAATGGTCGCCTCAAATATCTCTTCTTCGCGCACAGAGCATCCATCAAGCATGGCAACATTGTTTCCCAATCATTGTAGTTGATGGGACATTCATACAAATAAACCACGGGTACATCGCTTCATAAAGAAGAACACGCAAGATGCAAACAGAACATCATACCGATTGCTTTTTTGCAGCTTGTCGACAAAGTGAAAATGAATCATCATGGAGATGGTTTTTCATCAATTTGAGAAATGCTTGTGGTGTTAGAGAAGGACAAAGGCATCGCTTCGCATGCATATGAAGCAATTATCAAGGGACTTAACTGTGTTCTCGATGTCATGCATTTGTTCACGCACCTACCATATTCTCAAAAAATATTAAAATAGATTCAAAAAGAAAGGAGAAGATATAAAAAAGCATACAACGCAATTGTAGGGCTTACACTATGTAAGAATTCAACATACATACGGGTGAACTTGATGCAATTGATAATAGAATAAGAACATATCCGGAGGAAGAAGTTAAGTTAGAAAAGTGCACGAGGTCGCATGGAATCGTAAAGTTAGTATTCAACAATGACTTCAAACACACCGAAGTCTATTAACCATGCAATCAAGGGAATTAGAGATCTTCCAATAAGGCCGATGATCGAATGCCTACGTTGTATGGTTCAAAGGTGGTATTTCACAAACAAACAAACAAAGAATATCAACATTCACAAATCTATCCACGACAAATTGAGAGAAGATTGCAAGATAATATCAACGAGTCAAAGAAACTTAAGGTCACCTATAAAGCCCATAAATTGTTATCGCACATTTTGGAAAAAAAAATATCATTAACAATTATATGAAACCAATTATATGAATTATTGGTTACCAAAATAAACCGTAAAAGTTACTAACAATACATATAACTTTAATTATTCTATATATTTTTTAAAAAAAAAATAATTATTATACATACTAACTAAACTATTAAAATTTGTCAGTAGGTCGAGACATCGCATCTAGTGATTTTTACCGCTTATGATGTCACCAAGCAATTTATCGTGGATACGGGAAAAAGACACGCACACGCCGTAAATTTCAATACCATGAAATGCTCGCTCACATCGTCATCAAGTTATTAAGAAACTAATATGAGTAAGTTATGATTTTTGCTCAAAATACTATTCAAAAAAACTTTGATGGACACATATTCAATTTTCGGCTCATGCCATCGATCTAACAAAGAGAATTGAATGTTCCGCATTTAGATTAAAAAACATATGTGTCAAACCACCAAATACAAGAAGACCAAATGGACGACCAAAGATCGAAAGGTACAAGCACGTGTCCGAAAATACCATTCGTAATAAATGCGCATTTATGCAAAAAAAAAAAGGACACAACAAAAAAAACATGCAATAATCCACAAATTTTGGAGCCGAAAACGTTGTAATATATTTCATTTTTAACCAAAAAAATTTGTAAATACTCATTGATGATTACCGAGGTCGCTTCAATATACATTCATATTGTAATCATTTTATCGATTAAATAAATAAAAATTTATATTGCACAATATTGAAATATGTTTATTTTTCATTAATTTTTTTTAACAATAAGTAATTATATCTTAAAATCAACAAATGTATATTATAATTATTGATGTATATTTTATTTACTACCTAAAACTACAAATCATACTCAGAAATGCAATTTTGGATACCAAGTGTAAAATGAAAAAAATTTGTAAAGTACTCAACAATTAAATTAATATATTAATTTTAATTAATATAACTATTTGGTAAACCACAAAAAACTGCTTATTATAATAGATACAGAAATGAAATTATGGCTACTATATCTGTACTATGTTAAAAAACTATAAAAGTACTATTTGGTTACTATCTAAAACTAAAAAATAGATATTCAGAAATGAAATTTTGATACTAACTGCAACCATGTTAAAAAACTATAAAATTACTAAAATTAATTAATAGAGAATTTTAAATTAATATAAATGTTTCATAAACCTCAAATAATCGATTATTATAAATAATATATGTTGTTAGTGAACCATCACTACCATAACAAAAAAAAAAAACATAAAATAGTGTGTAAAATGTGATATAGTTTCCTCATATGACCGATTACCTTTTTAAAATGTTTTTATTCTAATTAATATCTTTAAAAAACAAGTAGTTCTAATTACAAATAAAATAAAATGTTATCGATATATTTATGTATATTTTGGTTACTATTTAAAACTAAAATAGTTACTCAGAAATGAAATGTCATACCAAACTGCATTTATATGTTAAAAAAAAAATAAAATTACATAAAATAATTATCCATACTAATTCCCTAAACATTTTCTATTGACACATATTCAATTCTATTCATTTTTGGTTGTTGGGGAAGTAGACCAACCTTAGGTCTCTGCTTTTACTATTCAAGTCTGTAAGTTGAAACATCGATTAGGTTTCGCTTAGCTTTTTCCTCCACTTCCACATTGTTGTCATTTACTTGTTTGGTTTTGAACCCACCTAACCTTTGTACACATGATTACTTATAAAAATGGAAACTCTCTTTACACGCTTTTAGTGCCATCGCCACGCTTAAATGTTGTTTTTTTGCAAATGTAAACTCACTTTATAAAACATTAGAAATGCTAACAAAAAATATAAATTTATATGGGTCAACAAACTATATCTCATTGTCATTGGTTTGAATACACATTACATGTATAACATTATTAATGTTTTTAATTTTTTTTACAATATATTATCCATACTAATTGGATACCAATACCAATTCAAATAGATAACATCATATCAACATTTAGAAACCAACTGCACGATAAAAAAAAATGTTAATAAAGAATAAGTAAAAAATTAAATAAAAAAAAAAAAACAACAATGTGAGCCAACAAAACATACTCATACTTCCACTAGTAAAAATTAATACATCATTCAACCATCATAATAATTACAAAACATTCCACAACAAATAACCACGCCAAATCGTAATAATTACAACGAATTTCCACAACCAATAACCATATCAAGATTCATAATCATACTAGTCTTCAAGAGCTAATCTTCCCGGATATTCGAGTCGATTCATATCCAACTAAATGTTTGTTCCTCGCATGATTAAACAAGTCGACACATATCTTCCTACCAGATTAAGTATCGAAATGGTTTTGCATTTTATATCATCCGATGAATGAAATGTGCCAAGCAAAACAAATGGTAAACATTCCGCAATCGCCGAAAAAACAATAAATATATAACACAAATCAAAACAGATTTCATATATATACAAAATCGAACAAATATAAGTAATTGAAACTTACCTTCAATTTGTTCCTAATACCTCTCCGCAAATTCTAGCTCAATGATATCATGTTCTCTTTGTCATGCAGATGGAACACTATTGAAATCAATATCCGTTTCTATTCTTCCAAAACCCGCAACTAGACAAAAATTATGGGGAGAATAAAGATGTACGGCCAAGACACATCCATAATATTTGTGCGCATAACATTCCTATCCCGTCAAGAGAATTATAAACCACAAAATACTCGCGACGCACGCCAAACACAAGCAGAACCAATGACTGTGAGTCGATATATGAACGGGAAACATAACAAAATCGACGTTAACCTGTGGTGTGTCGATTCCATAAGATACCCATGAATGTACTCACTATATCACCGTAGTCCAACAAATGATTCTTATCACAATTTCTATTACAATATTTCCCAAATAAATTGGTCAACTTGATATGAACCAACAATCATTGTCAGAACCCTTATTTGAATTTGGTTCGAGTGTTTAGCCACTTTATTTAATGTAATACAAGCATATGTTGATGTGTCAACAAAAATTAAAAACAAAATAACAATCGAGTTAAACAAAGGAAAATAAAAAATAATAATGTAACATAATAGTTTCCAATAAATATTCAAATAGTTACCAATATAATTCAATAAGGTGACCAAAACTAACAAACATGTATTCAAAGGTAAAAAAACTCACATCATCATCAAGCCATCGCCCTGGGTCTTAAGCTTGTAAAACCACATTTTGAAGCTATCGCATGCACTCCAAACTGAATGAAGGCTCAATTTTGTCATATACCTAAAAACTTTTCAATCCTTCAAAACAAGAATACAATGCAAAAACCAAGAAAATTATTTTATATCCTACTAAAAAACATAATGAAAATATATTATACTCCAATATACATACCTTTTCCTAAGTTATTTAATCCAATCTTAAACCATCGCTCAAAAAGAACATCTTCATCTTTTCAAGGAATACACATACAGATATCCGAAATGCCGACAGAGTGGGGTAATCGATTTAACATCCACATCTCAAGAGGTAGAACCAAATGAACCAAACTTTGAAGTAAAAGGACTCTTCAAAACAAAGACTTTCGAACTGCAAGCAATGAACGGGCCCGCTTAATTGGTGTTCAGCAGCAGATTTTTCAACTTCAAAACATCAATTAAATCGAGTGTAAACACCATTTCATCAAGTATAGAAATGTCCGATCCTTCAATTTATTACCTCGTAATGTTTTACAATACATGACACAAAAAACAAGGTCAATATCAAGTTAAAAAATACAAAATTTTGATCAATACAAACATAAACACTATAAAGCAAACTAACTAATACAACAAATTAATTAAATTGTCGATAAAAATAATAACAAACCTCAATGGGGTAAAACAACAATTTTCTTTCCACTAGATCGACTTAAAATATCAAAGCTAGAACATCATCCATCTTCTCAAATTATTATAAAAAAAAAGTTTATAAATATAACAGATTAAAAAAATAACATTTTTAAAAAAATGATTAACCTTTTCATCATCAACATGAATTTTAACCCTCTAGAGTATATAAACAACTATCTCTTTTCCCGTAAGAATTTAAACCAACATTCTTGCTTTGAATCATAAAAAAAACAAAAAGAAGTAAGCATTTACTTAATAAGCATGAAAAATAAAATGAAAAACTAAAATAATGTAAACCCGCATGCATCCTCTCGATCGATTTCCAACAACAACAACACTAACAATGAGAGGATCAACACTCCCTTTTTATTAATACCAACATCAACGCTCTCACCCAACCATCATCATCATCATCATCATCATCATCAGCAGCAGAACCATCAAAGATCATCAACATCATCATTATCATCACCATCATCATCACCATCATCATCATCACCATCACCATCACCATCACCATCACCATCACCATCATCATCATCATCATCATCATCATCATCATCATCATCATCATCATCATCATCATCATCATCATCATCATCATCATCATCATCATCATCATCATCTTCAACAAAAAAAACATTTTTATGTTTGCATATAACTAGATCGACCATCGACCAACTTTCTAATCATCTTTTTATATCCATGCAAATCAGATTGAAAAACACTTGCAGCTTGGTCTTTAACTCAACACCCAAATTCTCAATATCTTTTTCATCTCCATCATCTTACCTTCTAAAGGTTTTACCCGCTTATCAATAACTTCTTCCACATCGTAAATAGAAAACCCAATATCATTAAACTTCCTTGATGAGTCAACTTTAACATAAGAAATTTTGCTCGCAATATCATTTCCATTAAAAAATGGAAATCCCTAACCCCAACCGAACCTTTTCATCAACCGTAGAACAATATTCGAACGATCAACCTAAAAATAATAATAACAACAAATATACCATGTCAAAAAGATTAAATATAAAACATAAGCAAAACAATACAAAAAAAATTTTTTTTTTAACAAAACCAATATAAAATATAAATGGAAACCAAATATAAACCAACCTGAAACCAACATATTCGACCAGATCCAAAAATAAGGTCATTCAATTTCTCATTTTGGGAGGCTTTCCTAACTCCCTCCATCTAAATAATCTCAACTCGCAAAGATGGTCATCAACACAAAATCCTCTCGACTTTGAAAGTAGGTATTGTTTCAAACAAAAAACTTGAAACACATAAGGCAATCCATTAAGTTTGTAAGATTTAAACGACCATCCCTATAAAAATTGTAAATCACCCCACCGTGCTTACCCTTCCTTATACGACCTCGATCGCAATGGATAAAGAATTTTTGTCGTTGAAATGCAAAATTTACCCCATGGATAACTTTCAATATCCCCATAAGACAAAAAGTCGAACAAAGTTCGATCAAGATAATCATTAAAAATGTAAGCTAGAATGAAATAAAAAAACCAATAAAATAATGGACATCCTAATCGCTTCATCATCATCATAAAAAACAACGCCCTATATATCCTCCCAATAGTAGAATCCGGTGACAACCTCATCACCAAAAAACTTCTCCACCAACGGATTTTAATCCCCTTAAAACCATCAATATTTTCATTTCTAGCCAATTCAAGCCGTAAATCAAACAAAATTCGGCAATCCAAACCTTACCCGCCTCTCACCAAATAGAAACTATTAACTCCCCATCATCCCTTCGATAAACTTCCCTAATCAAAAGCTCGATGAATAATCAGGAAAACATTTGTGGTCGCCCAAACTCTAAAAAATTTTCCAAAACATGTCAACCTAAACTTATTCAATCAGCACTCGCATAATTTGTTCTCGATAATATTAGAACATCCATATCACACCAATAAATTACTTTTTGTCAAAAAATTTTGCTATTATCCTCATCATAATAGATCCCAAATCAAAATGCAAAACTTACATTAAAAAAACACATTAACCAAATTAAAAAACTACATTAAAACTTTAAACCAAAAACTTTTAAATGAACAATATCAATGATAACCAAAATAATTTCAAAGAATGATCATAACTAAAATTAATTATAATTTTTAAATAAAAAATCATCAACAATCATCAATCTCCAAGTCTATTGAATAAAATACATGTTAACAAGAATGATATCAAGAATTTCCAATCATTTTGCATGTTGGTAACAAAAAATAAAATAACAAGTTACATGCATAATATAAATCTAAATAATAACAATAATCTAAAGTATTTACCAAAAATAAATCTAATAGTAATCGATACTCAAAAGAATGAAAAAACAATGATTTAAACAATAACATTTTGAAAAATCCTTAAAACAACACAAACTCTAATGAAATATTATACATTTTAACAACTATTACAAAAATCAGCTTCAAACATATAAAGGAAGGTAACCAAATAACAATTAAGAAAGTTACTTTAATCAAACAAAATACATGTTAACAATTATAGTATCGTATTAGCTTAAATCATTTCAATATTGGTAACAAAAATAAAATATCAAGTTACCAAAGATATTATAAATCTAAATAATAACAAAAATGTAATGTAGTAACCAAAAAAAATCTAATAGTATCTCGAGACTCAAATAGAAATGAAAAAAAAAGATTTTTAAACAAGAAATTTGAACAATCCTTAAAATAACACAAACTCTAATGAAATATTATACAATTTAACAACTATTAAAAAAATCTTCCCTAAACATACAAAGGAAGGTAACCAAATAACAAACAATTATTATATTTATCATAAACAAAATACATGTTATTTAAGTAAGTATCAAGTTAACAAGTATAGATCGTTAGCTTCAATCATTTCAATATTGGTAATAAAAAATAAAATAGCAAGTTACCAAAGATATTATAAATCTAAATAATAACAAAAAAATGTAATGTAGTAAACAAAAAATAAATCTAATAGTATCTCGATACTAAAATAAAATGAAAAAATGTTGATTTAAACAATAACAATTTGAACAATCCTTAAAACAACACAAACTCTAATGAAATATTATACATTTTCACAACTATTACAAAAATCAGCTTTCAAACATATAAAGGAAGGTAACCAAATAACAATTATCGTGTAACTACAACAAATAACAACCTCAGATGATCACAAAAAGAAACTTTAAGGACCAACGAAAAAATATACTCAGACGTACACTAAAATATGAATGAAAAAAAAAATTTTAACAACAACAAATTGAACAAAACTTAAAACATAATATAATGTGTTTTAAAATACACTGAATGGAAACAATGATTTTATCAAACAACAAATTCAACATCCATAATACTACCGAACAACAAAAAAAAACAACAATACAAACCAAAACACCACCATGCATAAAATAAAAACACAAAAACCAAAAACAACTAAAAATATATATTTTTAAAAAATTAACAAACCTTCAAATGTTTCATTGGAACCATTTTCCTGGCCATGAGCCTCAACTTTATCTTCTTTGACAACTTTTTCAAAGCAGAACCTTCAAAATCTAATCAATATACACCGTTGATTTCGCTTTCTTCCTCTAATGTCTCCCAATATTCTTATCATCAACATCCGATTTCAACAATAACCTCTTCCTCGCTTAGAAGACTTTGACTACTATCCTTCACCATTACGTATAACTTCAATCCTCCAAATAATTATCTTCAAACTCTTTTCCTCTTCCTATCGCCTTTCTTAACCCCCATTCCTCCACGCTCTTCCTCGTGGAGACCATCACGAAAAAAAAAGAGAGAAAGAAGTTAAAATGTGGTACCGATAAATAGGAACAAACCAAAAACTTGAGAATAATACGATCCAAGCAAAATACGACAAGCACGTAAGTAGAAAATCAAAACGCCGACAACAAAAAATCTACAGAGAGAAGAAATCAATAAACAAAAAACACAGAGAAGAAGAAGAATAAGGGTTTGCTTAGAAAGTAAACAAAACACCAAATAAGGGTTTCCAAAAGAAAAGAGATTTACATACTAAAAGAAAAAAAATTTAAAATTAACACAATATTTAAAAAAAACGCTAAAAATTTTTTTTTCAAAAAAAAAACTGAATTGCCATGTCATCGTGAAATTAAAACACATCCCATAATTAAAGGAAGCATAAATATGTACTAATAATGAAAATAAAATTTTAAAAATATTAATTGTGTAAATATTTAAAAAAGTGCACTTTTTTGTAATTATGTTTTCAAATGTACTATAAAATGTAATTAAATGTGTTTGTGCACAAATGGAATTTATATATGGAGGAGAATTTATTCCAAATTAGACCAGATCCCTAGAAATTAGCCCCAAAGATAAACCCTTGAGGGGCCTAATTATGACATTCTTTCCTATATTAATTACTAACCACATTCATGTGAATAAATATCAATTGTCAAAGAAAAACAACACAACACTTATGATGTCCGGATAGAACACTAAGAATATCGACAAATATCCGGGCACCATAATTTTTTCGGAAAAAAATAAAATAAAAAACACTATATACTTAGAGTAATGCTATACAGACCGATTTATTGGACAGGCGGATTTTTTTTTTTTGCTTGTGGCTCTCAAAAAATATATAGTATTTATTATAACAGAAACTTTTACAAAATATAATATTTTAAGTATAATTTGAATACATATATAAAAACAAAATTACAATTTTTTTTTTGAAAATATCCGATATTCATGTTCAATAAAAATATCTGCCAAAGACTTATTCATATACTTAACAGTTTCGCATAGATTCCTAAACTAACTAAGGCATCGGAAGTTTCCAAAGCCATGTCCCCCAACAAGTTCTTTGCTTTTGTTTGTTTTTCTAATATTATCTGCTCTATCAACACATAAAAAAAAAAAAAAAAAAAAAAAAAAAAAAAAAAAAGTTTATTGAGTCTGAGCATCAAAATGTACTAGAGGGACAAAACACACTAAAATGAAGTTTATTATGCCTTGGTTAAAAACACTAAAATGACTTTTTTTTATATAAAATATAAAAGTAAAAAATTCCTTTCTTTGACTAACTAAAACTGTTGTCTTGGAGTTTTTAATAGAAGAGAATGAAAAAAATTTCTTCTCACTTTTGATAAGAAAACCAAAGGAAAAAAATTTCTCTTATTTTTCAACTTTTTTTTTCCTTTTTCTAAATACATATAAACATATCACAAGATGCATCAATGTCACCTGAATAGTGTCATTTCTTGTTGATTGTTTAAGTTTAAAAAGTACAAAATGGAAAATAATAATAATAAAAAAGACAAAACAAAAAAAGAAAGAAACAGCTTTTCTGTTTTTGAAACAGAAAACAGAGAGGTGATCAAATTGTACAATTGAACCAAATTAAAATCTCTACCTGTTTCTCTCCAAATCATCCATTAATACCTTCTTTCAACAACTCACAGTTGGACAACCACTCCTTCATACGACACTGTTCACCCCCCTCAGGAAGAAGACCCCGAAATTCGCGGCGAAGTCACCGGAAACAGAGGCAGCAGCTGCGGCTCCGGTCCACCTCTCGGCGTACTCATCGGAGACGGGTGCAAATAAAATCCCTTCTCGGCAATTGCTTTATCTTCCTCCGACGAATTTCCGGATGACTTATTAAACTGATCTTCCCTCAGCGGCGTCACCGGACTCAGAACCAGCGACGGAAAATCAAGAATACTCGGCGACAAGATCTCTGGCTTGCCACGTGGCGAAAACCCAGAATTATTGTTATGATGAGCAAAATTATGCATCGAGGGGTTAATCATTAGGCCATTCTTTAGGCTATTTCTTCTTTCATAAAGCTTGAAGCTCTGTTTTTTCTGCGCTGTTCTGATTGGCGGTATACTGCAGCATTTTCCGGAGGAGGGTGGATCTGAATTGGAGGCTTGTTTAGCAGTTTCCGATGATCCGGTAAGCAGTTGGACTACTTGTTTGAAGGTAGTGGAATCAGCTTGAACAAAAGTCGTTGGGTATGGATTGGATTCGGATCTGGAAACGGGTTTTGGGGTAAGCGGGGGAGTTTGAATTTGGGCGGATCCAATTCCATTGTGGCTGCTGTTCGTACTGCTTCCATTGCTGTTTGGGGAGTTTGGGTTCTCTCTCTCTCGAGGTTTTGAGGTGGTTTCCATTGATGGGTCTGTTTTGTTGCAGGTGGAGCTCCACCTTTCAAGAGAGAAAATGGAGGGTTTTGGTTGGTTTAAGCCTTTAAGGTGAAGGGGAAGAGATGGATGAATGAACAACAAGGACTTGATGGGAATTGAAAAAGGGTATTTGCTAATTTGCTTTTGCTTTTGCTTTGTTGTGGACTTGAGCTCTACCTATACTCACACAATTCACTATTTCTATCTAGTTTTTTTTTCTCTCTCTAGACTTATTTTTGCTATATGCCCATTTTATACTGAAACTCTGTTTTTGAGTTTTGAACAGAAAAAAAAAATAAAAAATTTAAATTAGAATAAAAAAAAAGAATAGAAAATTTAAAGTTTTTTTTTTGTGTTGTTTTTGAGTTTTTAATAAAAAAAATAAAAATTTAAAGTTAAGGACATGAGTTATAATTAAAAATTTATTATATTAAAAATTGAGGATAATATGGGAATTATAAAAATATTACTTATTTCAATTTTTTTTCTGTCCAAATCAGGCCAATTTTGGACGGAAAACTTTGGCAGGAAAAGTGGCCAAGTTTTCTATCCATTTCTTTTTTTTTTCGTTTATTAAAAAACTCAGAAACATAAGAATTGAAAAGAAAACTTAAATTTTTTGTCCATTTTAAAACTCAAAAACAGAACGTAAATCATGTTTAAAAGAATCTGAATGACTTAACGAATTGAAAGTTTTGAATAGATAATGAAATAACGTGTTTAATAATTATCTATGTAAAATATTTGAATACATTTTTTTTTATTTTAACTTTTTAAATTATTATAAATAAATTTATTATATAATTATAAATAAAAAATACTATCTAATAAAAATAAATATAAACTTGTAGACAATTTTGATGGAGTATATTATTAGTAATATAATTTTATGAACAAACACTAAAATTTTTCAATAACATTATGTCGGTCTATAAAATCAAAACAAAAAAATTACAACAATATTCATTAAATTAATTATTGAGCAATTTGTTAAAGAAAAAAATAATTTGTACATAACAAAATTTGTTCATAATAGTAAAAAAAGATGAATATTAAATGTATTTTTAATTATCTAAAAATATCATGCAACACTATTTTTTACCGACTCAATCATAATTTTTTAAATAAATCGGTCAAATATATTTAGATATATTCAGAGTTTAAAAATTATAAAATAAATAATTTAAATGACTTTTATTCAAATATAAACAAAGAACACTTCAATCTCTGCATTTTCTTGTTTTGTTTATTGGGGTGGTTGGGTTGATCGAGGAGATTGATTGACTACTTAGAAAATGCTCAACTCTGAATGGCAGTATCTCAGGAGTGTAGTATAAAAATATGGTGATTGGTTGGTATTGGAATTTTGATGGCAATGGAGTTGGAAAATTATAAAGTTCAAAACATATATTTACACTCCCTCTGGCCTCTGCTCTTTTTTACCCGACATTTTAGTTTTTTTTTTAATGTAATTTGAAAATTTTAAAGAAAAATTAATGATTTAATTTCACATATTATTTTTAAATGTTAAATACTAATTTTATTTTATTTTTATCTTTTTCATGAATTTTAAAAAGATAATGTTGGGATTTTATATTCAATTTTAATTAAGTAGACAAAATATTAGTTATGTTCTTTATTTTATATGTTATTTTATTAAGCATCAATTAAAAAGGAATAAAAGTAGTATAAGAAAAGAATTAAAAAAAAAAATATTACAAAGGTCTTTGCCGACCTTCTTTGGTTTTTTATAACTAATATATCTTCATACAGTCATACTCCCTCTGTTCCAAAATAATTATCTTTTTTAGAAGATTTTTTTTTTTAATTTATTTATGGTTTACAATTTTTTAGGAGAATAAATTATTTATTTTACTGTATTACCCCTAACTTCTCTCACTCTCCTAATAAATTTTCTTTCTTGCATTAATAATTTTCAACTTTCCATAAAAGGATAGTGATAAAATTTCATACAAATTTTAATTCTTAAATGATAATAATAAATAATTTTCTTAATTCATCTGTATGAAGTTAAAAAGACTGTAACCAAGTGAGTATCATTTTACTATTAGTTTTTCATACTCCTATTATTTTTGAACAAAACAATTCTTTCATTCTTTTTTATTTTATGCAAATATTTTTCGATTCACGACCACTTATGAGTATTATGTTATATATTATAAAAAAAGTTAATTAAATTATAATTACGACGTATATTTATAAACAGAAAAACGAACGACAAAATATATAACCAAGTGGTGGCACTAAAAGCTTAAAAAAAAACGAAATGGGAAGCATTGACTTCAATGCCTTAACTACATAAAGATTGCGGCTGGTATTTCTAGGTCTGGTATGATTGGGATGAGAGCAGATTCTATTTTCTCAAATTCTCTATTCTTTTATATTTCTCGCTTAAATTTTGACACATGTCTTTTTATATAATTTTAGAATTAATTAGTGTTAAGTAAGAGATTAGGTGTTAAAATTTAAGTAGAGGGACACAAGGAGACAGGAAATTTGGGGACAGGATCTGCTCTCGATTGGGATGAGAGATGTTAACATTAAGGAAATTGATATTTTCACATAATATTTTTACATAAAAATCGTCGTTGTACATCTTATAGCGACGGTTTTTATCGACGATTTTTACTGTCGTATAGCAACAATTTTCATATAAAAATATTAAAAAATTATATAAAAATATCAACTTCCATGCATTACATTTACATTTACACAACACAAACATGCACGACCCTTAATTTGTGCTATATGCTTCAATTATTTAGTGGTGTTTTATTTTCCTCCAACTCCATGAACATAATTATTCCTTTTTCTAATATTCTTGCAAGATGTTACTTTCACTCCACTCTAGTTAGTCTAATAAGGTTGAATTTTTTTTACAATAAAATGTTGACTACACTCATGGCCAACTCATGAGTCATAAAAGATTGATCAAAGGTCACGATCATTACTAGTTCCTTTTTTTAAGTCTTTAGTCAACTTTTAATTAATGTACATCAAGAACAATGTTAGGCATGATTTATTCCCAAATAAAAATGTAATTATAATTGTCTGTTATGCGCGTGACACGAATTTATGTCACTTTTTAATAAATGAAAAAAATAGCAGTAACGAGTGGGGTGATATGAATATTTTGCTTATTTGACGTACAATTTTTTAAATTTAAATTTGAAAATTGAAACTTAATATATTTTTCAGGTGAGAAATCAAATAATGTTGTAGATAGTTGGTTTGATCGTGGTTCCATATTTAAATACTAGTTGTGTCCCGTGCCTCCAGCACTATATGGACGGTAGAATTTATCTCAAACTTTGGACGACCCATATGATTTATTAGAGTGAGCGAGAAATTCAAAATCAGTTGTTTTTGTTAGATAAATAACTGTGGGAATAAGAACAAACATGTGTAGTAAAAGCAACTTTAAGTTGAGAATTCTCTCATCAAATTCATCGTCCTATTTGCTATTCCAATTTAATATACATAATGGTGTTCGGAATCCACTAATTGTTGTGATTCCAGTAATCATATTCATAAGAAATGACAAAGATAAAAGAGAATCAAATTCCCATGTATATTGGAATAGAATTTCTTAAAAGACAATGGGGAAAACTGGGGGACCAAATGCCCTCAATGCACTACTACTATCACTACCTCAACATCATTGTGATGTG
Organism: Panax quinquefolius; assembly: GCA_020205615.1. Classification (NCBI taxonomy): domain Eukaryota; kingdom Viridiplantae; phylum Streptophyta; class Magnoliopsida; order Apiales; family Araliaceae; genus Panax; species Panax quinquefolius. The sequence continues at coordinate 128,301,885 of CM035161.1, forward strand.
GGATTATGGAGGTTAATTCTTATTTAACAATTATTTTTTAATATTTGTATAATTAAATAAATTTAAATAATTAGCTGAATCCATACCAAATTGATTATTCAAGAAATTTCTCTGTACTAAAATGTAAGTTTCATTTTTATTTTGCTTTTTTTTTTCTTTTTTTTTTAATTTTGACTTTTTCAAGCATATTAAAGTTGGTATTGATTTTAACTCATAAAGTGAGTAGCTAATTGATAATAAAAGAAGAAAATAAAGATTCAAAATTAGTTGTATAATACTGTTATAGCTTGGCCGGCTTGACTCTTATATTAAACAATGTTTTAGCATTACGTAACAATAACAATGCTTTTGGTACTTCTTATGCTTTGAACAGAGAGACAACACAGCATATGCAAACAAATATTTAATATTTAATTCTTTTAGTTTATGATATTTTTTGATCTATATCTAAAATTCTAAAATTTAAAATCAATAAAAGATTATTGTTATTACTTTTAATACTTACAAGATTTATCAAAAAGTTAAAATGTATTTTTTGATTTTAAAACACGACTTTAAATTTAATAGACTGACAGTATTTACACGAGTAGTGTTATGATCATAACACGTCATTAAAATAAGAATAATAATAGACGACATAAAACTGACAGTACTATTCACTATATACATTGACAGTGTATGAAAGTTTAATCTTTATTAACTTAATAAGCCCCACTTTCATGTATTCTAATTAAAAGTCATATGGCCCCTGTGGGAATAAATTAATTTTTGGTGTCTGTACTAGGATTCGACTTATAAGTTGGTGTAAGACCTCAGTTTTTTATAAATAAAATTGAATTTTCTCTATTCATTATCTTGAAATAATAAGGAGTTAATTTGATATAATGTTTTGGTTATGGGGGAAATGTGCAAATTTTACAAAATAAGCAAGTGGTTGTAAAATATTCATTTCTGTCGGGGAATATTCGTTTGGTCGTGGAATATTCTTTTTGTCGGGAATATTCGTACGACGGCGCAGTCATTTGTGGGCCCCATAACGGAATAACTGTTGGATGAAGAAAACGACAAGTTTGAGTTTTTATAAATAACTACAGCGTAGTTATTCAATTAACATTTGTTGGAATACCCGGTGGTTAAAATACAAGAATGTCTGGCGTGGTGGCACAAGAGATACCAGTGACATTGACAGTGATTGTTGAATTATTGATTGCACGTGAAAGCAAGACTACTCAATAATTGTTCTGTAATTCTTTATTCAATATTTTATTTTATCGATTCAATAATTGTTGCGTTGATATTTTATATTATTGTTGTTTCAATAATTTTTACTGCACAGTATTTGTAAGATCCCAACTTATTATTAATGAAATTTAATTTTCTCTATTTATTATTTTGAAATAGTAAGGGTTGATTTGATTAATGTGGATAGTTAGGGATAAAATACGCAAATATTTCAAAATAAGTAAGTGGTTATAAAATATTTATTGTTGTCGGGAATATTCGTTTGGTCGTGGAATATTAAAGATTGTTGGAGAATATTAAATGACATCACAAGCGTATGACCAATGTGTGGCCCCATAACTGAAAAAGCGATTGGATGAAGAAAACGACAAATATAAGTTGTTTAAAAATAACGACAGTAGTTATTCTACTGATTAATCTTTGTTAAAATACTCGGTGGTTAAAACACAAGAAGCACACCGTATTGCACCAATTATTGATTCTTACGTGAAGGCACTACTCAATAATGGTTACGTAAATTCTTATTCAAGATTTTATTGATTTAATAATTGATGCGTTGATATTTTATATTCATTGTTGTTTCAATAATTGTCATTACACAAGATTTTCATTATCGAAGCAATAATTCATATTATCTGAATAATATTATTAGATAACATTATTGGCAATGTCTAGAAAGTTACGCTCTAAGGAGAGGTTTGGTCACTTAATTGGCCCAAGAAGGAGAAATTCTTATTCGAAAGCCCTCTCTTCCAGGAACCTGCTCGGTCATCAATATTGTGATTTTGTAATATTATTTGTGAATAATTAATTATTGATTCATATGATAAAGAAAATATTGATTTTATGTGGATATAGATGGAGAAAATTTTTAATGTGACAATTGTTGAAAATTGAAATTTTATCTTTTTCTCGATAAAATAATTTATTTAAATATATTATTATATTATAATAATATAATAATGGTGATATTTTATAATGAATGTGGGATATATGAGTATACGAGGAGGAAGAGTATTTTTGTTGCAATAAATATTTAAAACATGTTAAACATGTAAATTGGACCCCATTTATTATTGAAATTTGATTATAGCTTTGTAAAATTGCCCGTTTGTGGATTTTGGTCAATTTCTGTTTGGAATTTGGAAAAACTTTCTTCTGCAAAGTTGTAGAGAATTGAATTTCCTATAAAAACTCATGAGATTCGAATTTTCTGATAAAAGAGCTATTTATTGTGAATTATTGAAGTTTGATGATATATCGGGTGTGAATTGATTTTTAGAGTTTAAATTATTTTTGTTAGAAAAATGTTTTTTGTATTTTTGGACATCATTAACATGTGTGGCTGGTGTTTTTGACCAAAAGGTGGGCTAAGGAAAATTTGTATAATTATATTAATATTATATTCAATTTTACGCTTTGATGTTCAAGCAATTTCCTATAAATAGAGTGCTTAGGTTAGAATTGAAAATCACACCGTAAATGAAGTTTTCTCTCTCTATATTATCGGCGTATTCTTGTGAGTATTTTGAGTATACTTTGAGTATTGCTATACTGGTGCGAGAGTTCAAGTCATAGCTTTATATCCAGGTTTCAACTAGTAAATCTTGTCTTTCGAGGTAAGGGATGTTATTTTCTTCTCAAATGATATTATTTCTTCAATATCATTATCTTTGAAATATTGGTTGGAACTTTTTATCAAATTTGGAACTTTTTCATGTCTGGAGTTCTTATTATTCATGAGTTCTTATTCACGAGTTACTATTCATGAGTTACTATTCATTTAATTACTATTCACGAAGCGTGAAGATGTTTTTTTGTGAAATTTCTATCTTTTGGTGTCTGAGTTACTATTCACGTATACGATTAATTATTCACGATATCTGACTATTCACGAATACTTGCACTATTCACGAAAAATAAAATTTCTTCTTTTTGTCAAAATATCTATTATGGATACTAGCTTTGATCAGATATCCATGTTTTGATCATTCTTGAATTTTACTCCAATCTAGTTATTTATGAAGTATTTTTGAACTGGGATTATTTAAAGTACGAATCCTTAATACTTGCTTCTTTTGTTTCTTTGGATTCGTTTTCTTTAAAATATTTTTCATCATCCTCATCTTAAATGATGATATTATGAATATCTTTGGCCCGTAGTGCAAAGATGAAGCGGTGTTGAGATGAACATGACGGTGATTAATATCTTTGGGCGTAGTGCAAAGATGAGCAGTGTTTAGATGAACATGACCAATGATGAATATCTTTGGCTCAGAGTGCAAAAGATGAATATTTGATTCCGGATATATATTGATTGATGTTCTGAGGATAAAATATCGACGATGAACTTTTAAATTCATATATAGAAGATAGTAGTTTGCATTCTCTACTTAACTCTTCTAATGAATTATTATTTCCGCTAATGAATATTGATTTAAAAGCGATTGATCTATCTATTGTATTCTATTAGATTTTTCCCTGTTGAAGACTAACGATAATTTGTTGTATATTATCTTAGTCATAATATTCTTTACTGGGCTAGTTGAGCTCACCTTTTTCCTTGTTGTTCCATTTTTCTTCTCAGGAGGCGAGAATATAGCGAGTACTAGTCGGGGTATGGAATGATGGTTATAGAGAGAGTTGTTTAGTAGTCTTCACCATTTTTGTAAAATAATGTATAAATAATTGTGATGAGGATTTATTTGGGTATATATATTGTCTAGAAGACAATAATTGTATTTAAACTCACAGTATATATGTTGTCGTATTTTGCACGACAAATGTATTAATAAAGTTGTAGTTATTTCTGTACCATGTATTTGGCGACTCGAGAATGGGTTGGATGGAATGGACCTATTTTGGGGCGTCACGGTTGGTATCGAGCTTACTGGATATGATCTCTGGCGGAGATCGGGGAATAGAACTAGGAGGGAGAGCGAGTAAATCCTTCGCTAGTGTGTCCTACCTAAGCTTATTTTTTTAGTTGTCAAGATATATAAGGATATTATGTGATATATTGATTTCCTTAATTAACCCTTGTTTTATGAGAGTATTTGAGAATGTCAACCGAGAATATTAACAATGGAAATGAGGCCAGGAGACGCGCCTTTGTACTCACCAACGAGGAGAGCGTGCCTTGGTGACAATGTTCCTCCCTGTGAACAACACACCTAATGAGCAAATGATGAGCGAGGGATGTTTAGAAGCTTTTTGCAGTTCATGCAAAAATCGGATGAGGAGACTCGTGTTTAAAATACTGAGGAGGAAATGATAGCAATTCACGGGTTGTCACAAATGCAAGCAGATTCAAAGAGTTGGGACCACGAATTTAAGGAAAGCCGGATCCGATCACGGCGGAAACATGGGTCAAGCAAATTACTAAGATATTCGATGTCTTGGGATTCACGGAGGAGCAGAAGGTTCCATTCGCCACCTTTATGTTCCGTGGCGAAAGGCAGATCATTGGTGGGAGTTCGTGAAGCACTCCATCCACCAAGACTCAAAGATGTCTCTTGGGAAACGTTTGAAACTATTTAATGACAAATACTTTCACGAAAGTGTTCGGCTATATGAAGGAAGTGGAGTTCATCGATTAGAGCAAAACAACATGACGGTGTCTCGAAGACGAGGCAAAGTTTCTGAGTTATCGGTTTGCACCTCATTTGGTGGAGAATGAGGAGCGATGACGCGGATGTTTCTTAGAGGTTTGAAACCCCAGATATGTCAAGTATCTTATTTCTCATAAACTTTCTCTCTATTCGGATGTTGTAAATGAGGCTCAATTATTAAGCGAGATAACGAGTACGGTCAACCGAGGGACCATAACCAGGATCGTACGGAGATAGCGATCAATGTAATAATGATAACCAAACGGAGAAAGAAGCAGACGGACAAAATGGTAACCACTCTGGTGGTAATCATGGCCATGAAAATAGAAGAAGCGAGTCGGGAGGAGATTTTAAAAAGAAGATTTAACAACGACTATGTGAAGACGCGGTCTTAAGCAAAGAATCGGTTCTAAGGAGGAGAACGACACCCGGTTATATGCTATAAATCACGGAAAAAGGGACATATCACCAAAGCCCACAACAGTTCAAGGTATGCTATAATTGTGGAAAGGAAGGACATATCGCCGAGAGATTATGCGAGAATGAAACCTAGTTCAATGGGGACGGTGACTCAAAAGATCATCCCGTAAAAGTCAAAGTCAACGATTCCGGAAGAAGCGTTTGTTGTGATTGGTCAAAATGCGAGGAACCCAAACGAGGTGATCACGGGTAAGCTATTTATAAATTCTTGCGAAGTTTATACCTTACTTGACAACCGGTCTTACCCATTCATTTATCTCTCCGCTTGTGCTCAACGTTTAAACTTGACTCGGAGAAATTAGACTTTGACCTATCTGTGGAAACTCCGTTAGAGAAACTTTCATCACATCCTTTGTTTATAAATCTTGTTTGATTCAAGTTGGCACCATTACCTTACACCATTGACCTTATCTCTTTAAAGATACTTGCTTTTGATGTGATTTTAGGGATTGATTGGTTAACTACTCATCATGCCAAAATTGATTGTTTTCGTAAGGTTGTTAGTTTTCATATTCCTAACCAACCTGTTATGCATTTAATTCAAGTAACTAAACCATTAAAATCAATCACCATCATATCTAATCATAAAGCTATTCGTTTATTGAAAAGCGGATGTCAAGCTTTCTTAGCCCATGTTATGGATTTGAATAAAGACACGTCAAATTTGAATAATATTCCTGTTGTTATTGACTTTTCCGCCAGTATTTCTGAAGAACTTCCTTGGCCTACCCCGTAACGTGAAGTTGAATTCTTTATTGATCTTGAACCTAGTACAAAGCCCATTTCTAAAACCCCATATCGAATGGCTCTATTGAACTTCAGGAGTTAAAGGTCCAACTACGGGAATTGTTGGACATCTCGGTTTCATTCGGCCCTAGTATACCTCCTTGGGGCGCTCTTCTTTTTATTCAGTAAAGAAGAAAGAAGGGAGTATGTGACTTTGTATTGACTATCGGGAATTGAACCATGTCACCATCAAGAATAGGTATCCTCTACCTCGTATTGATGACTTGTTTGACCAACTCTGAGGGCACAATTCTATTCAAAATCGATCTTCGTTCCGGATATCATCATTTGAAGATTAGAATCGAGGATATTCCAAAGACGCGCTTTAGAACTTCGGTATGGGCATTATGAATTCTTAGTCATGTCTTTCGGACTAACTAATGCTCCTATGGCTTTTATGGATATGATGAACCGAGTATTCAAGGAATATTTGGATCGATTCGTTGTTGTTTTTATAGATGACATCCTCATATATTCCAAAAGTCGTGAAGATCATGAGCACCATTTGAAGTTCGGTACTCCAAAGGCTTCGTGAAAACAAACTATATGCCAAATTGAAGAAATGCGAGTTCGGCGAGGAAGTAGCATTCCTTGGGCATGTGGTGTCGAAACATGGAGTATCCGTGGACCCGTGAAGATTGAAGCAATACAAAGTTGGGAGCAACCAAAAGTCGGTGGCCAAATCACGTAGCTTTTTGGGCTTATTTGGTTATTATCGGAGATTCATGGAAGGGTTTTCTCGAATCGCTACTCCATTAACCCAGCTAACTCGGAAGGATACAAAATTCGTTTGGAGCGAAGAATGCGAGAAGAGTTTCCAAGAGCTTAAGAGGAGACTTATTTATTTAAGACTGTTCTAACAATACCATCCGGGTTCGGATGGATTTGTTATCTCAAATGATGCTTCGTGCAAAGGGTTAGGATGTGTTCTCATGCAACGTGGGAAAGTCATAGCCTATGCCTCATGACAACTTAAAGAGTATGAGAGGAATTATCCTACTCATGATCTAGAGTTAGCGGCGATCGTTTTCGCGACTAAAGATATGGAGGCACTATCTATATGGGGAGAAAGTGGAGATATATTCGCACCATAAAAGCCTTAAATATTTCTTCACTCAAAAAGAACTCAACACGCGGCAAATGACGTTGGCTCGAGCTATTGAAAGACTATGACCACACTATTTAATACCATCCGAAAAGCGAGCGTGGTAGCTAACGCGTTGAGTAGAAGATCATATGCAGGAACGAGTGCGATGATGTCAAGTATACGACAGAGCCAACTTTAATATAGAAAAGTTAAGGTTCTTTCAAGCCACCAACCCGGAGGCGATGCGTATGAAGAAGAAAGTACTGAAGGAGCTATTAGGGGCGAAATGATGAAGAAGGAATACTTGAGTCCACTCTAGACTTTGTGTTCTAACGACTACGATTTGAAGTACAAGATTATGATGGAGGCACACAATACACCATTTGCAATCCATCACGGAAGTACTAAAATGTATCGTGATCTTCGACATACATTTTGGTGGAACAATATGAAGAGAGAGATTGCAAAGTTTATCTCAATGTGTTTAACTTGTCAACGTGTAAAGGCGGAGCATCACGGTACCTAAGGGTCCGTTGCAACCACTTGAGATTCCGAAATGGAAGTGGGAACACATTACCATGGATTTCGATTACGGGTCTTCCTACGGTTTCTCGTGGCATCAATGCTATTTGGGTTATTGTTGATAGATTAACCAAGTCCGCTCATTTCTTGCCGTCATCGGAAGACTTATTCACTTGAACGTCTTGCTAGTATATCGTGAATGAGATTGTGAGGTTGCATGGCATGCCCGTATCCATAGTTTGGATCGTGACCCAAGATTCACTTCAAGATTTTGGGTTAGCTTGCAAAAAGCTATGGGCGCAGTTCTACGATTCGATTCGGCATACCATCCTCAAAGCAGACGGACAATCGAAAGGACTATTCAAACTCTTGAAGATTTATTAAGACTACGTGTCCTAGACTTCAAAGGCGGTTGGGATAAGTATTTACCATTGGTGGAATTCTCCTATAACAACAGATTATCGAGCAAGTATAGGTGTAGCTCCATTTGAAGCATTATATGGACGAAAGTGTCGCTCTCCAAAGATATCTTTGGGATGAGGTGGGTGAAGCAACACTTTGTTGGGACCCGAGTTGAGTACGTATGACTACGGAAAAGATCCAAATGATTCGACAACGATACAAAGCGGCACAAGATCGACAAAAGAGTTATGCGGATCTTCATCGAAAGGACGTGGAATTTAGTGTAGGGGATCATGTATTGTTGCGAGTTGCTCCATGGAAGGGAGTTACAAGATTTGGGAAGAGAGGAAAGCTCAATCCACGATTTATTGGTCCATTTCAAATTCTTGACCGAGTAGGAAATGTAGCCTATAGACTCGCGTTACCTCCGAGTATGTCTCGTGTTCATAATGTGTTTCACATATCTGTACTTCGTAAATATGTGAAAGACCGAACCACGTTATAGAGTTAGAACCGGACGAGATAGCCGAAGACTTAACGTATGAGGAGGTACCTGTCAAGATCTTAGATAGGAAGGAGCATGTCCTACGCCAAGAAAGGTCATACCACAAGTTAAAGTTTTGTGGAGGAATCATTCTATAGAGGAAATGACACAGGAATTGAAAGCGGAAATGAAAGCGAGGTATCCTCACCTTTTGAAACACCGGTATGTACGTCAATTTCGAGGACGAAATTTCATAAGGAGGGAGGTTGTCAGAAGACCCCAACTTATTATTAATGAAATTTAATTTTTCTATTTATTATTTTGAAATAGTAAGGGTTGATTTGATTAATGTGGATAGTTAGGGGTAAAATACATAAATATTTCAAAATAAGCAAGTGGTTATAAAATATTCATTGTTGTGGGGAATATTCGTTTGGTCGTGAAATATTCGTGACCGTTGGGGAATATTAAATGCAATGTAGCGACCGCCCATGTGTGGGCCCCATAACTGAAAAAGCGATTGGATGAAGAAAGCGACAAATATAAGTTGTTTAAAATAACGCAGTTGTAGTTATTTTAATTATCTTTGTTAAAATACTCGGTGGTTAAAACACAAGTAGCACGGTATTGCACGATTATTGATTCTTACGTAAAAGGCACTACTTTCAATAATGGTTACGGTAATTCTTATTCAATATTTTATTGATTTAATAATTCTTTGCGTTGATATTTTATATTGTTGTTGTTTCAATAATTGTCATTACTACGGTATTTTTCATTATCGAACCAATAATTCATATTATTGAATAATATTATTAGATAACATTATTGGCAATGTCTAGAAAGTTACATCACAGGAGAGGTTTGGTCACTAATCAAGGCGCTTGAAGAAGGAGAAATTATTTTGTTAGAAAAACGTTTTTTGTATTTTTTTGGACATCATTAACATGTGTGGTGGTGTTTTTGACCAAAAAGGTGGGTTAAGGAAAATTTGTATAATTATATTAATATTATATTCAATTTTACGCTTTGGTGTTCTAAGCAATTTTCTATAAATAGGGTGCTTAGGTTAGAATTGAAAATCACACCGTAAGCTGAAGTTTTTCTCTCTATATTATCGCGTATTCTTGTGAGTATTTTGAGTATACTTTGAGTATTGCTATACGGTGCGAGTTCAAGTCATAGCCTATATACGGTGTTTCATTACTAAATCTTGTCTTTTCGAGGTAAGGGATGTTATTTTCTTCTCAAATGATATTATTTCTTCGATATCATTATCTTTGAAATATTGGTTGGAACTTTTATCAAATTTGAAACTTTTTCATGTATGTGGGTTACTTATTCATGAGTTCTTATTCACGAGTTCTTATTCATGAGTTACTATTCACGAATTACTATTCACGAGTTACTATTCACGTAAGCGTGAAGATGTTTTTTGTGAAATTTCTATCTTTTGGTGTCGAGTTACTATTCACGATACTAAGACTTTATTCACGATCTGAGACTATTCACGAAACTAAGACTATTCATAGAAAAATAAAATTTATTCTTTTGTCAAAATATCTATTATGGATACTAGCTTTGATTGTATCCATGTTTTGATCATTCTTGAATTTTACTCCAATCTGGTTATTTATGAAGTATTTTTGAAGCTGGGATTATTTAAAGTACGAATCCTTAATACTTGCTTTTTGTTTCCTTTGGATTCGTTTTCTTTAAAATATTTTTCATCATCCTCAACCCTAAATGATGATATTCTTGAATATCTTTGGCCCGTAGTGCAAAGATGAGCAGTGTTGAGATGAACATGACTAATGATTAATATCTTTGGCGCGTAGTGCAAAGATGAGCAGTGTTTAGATGAACATGACCAATCGATGAATATCTTTGGCTGTAGTGCAAAAAGATGAATATTTGATTCGAGATATATATTGATTGATGTTACGAGGATAAAATATCGACGATGAACTTTTAAATTCATATATAGAAGATAGTAGTTTGCATTCTCTACTTAACTCTTCTAATGAATTATTATTTCATTGCGAAGATTGATTTAAAAGCCGGTTTGTCTATTCAGATTCTATTAGATTTTTTCCTGTTGAAGACTAACGATAATTTGTTGTATATTATCTTAGTCATAATATTCTTTCTTGGGCTAGTTGAGCTCACCCTTTTCCTTGTTGTTCCATTTTTTCTTCTCGGAGGCGAGAATATAGCGAGTACTAGTCGGGGTATGGAATGATGGTTATAGAGAGAGTTGTTTAGTAGTCTTCACCATTTTTGTAAAATAATGTATAAATAATTGTGATGAAGATTTATTTGGGTATATATATTGTCTAGAAGACAATAATTGTATTTAAACTCACAATATATATGTTATCGTATTTTGCACGACAAATGTATTAATAAAGTTGTAGTTATTTCTGTACCATGTATTTGGCGACTCAGAATGGGTTGGATGGAATGGACCTATTTTGGGGGCGTCACAGTATTTTCCATTATTAGATCAATAATTCATATTATTTGAATAATATTATTAGATAGCATTATTGGCAATGTCTAGAAAGTTCTATTAAGGAGAGGTTTGGTCACCTAATTGCGCGCCAGTAAGGAGAAATCCTTATTGGAAAACCCTCTCTTTTCTGGAAACTGTCTGGTTGTCATTATTGTGATTCTATAATATTATTTGTGAATAATTAATTATTGATTTATATGATAAGAAAATATTTATTTGTTGCGGATATAAATGATGGATTTATTTATGTGGTTATAAATGAAGAAATTAATGTTGAGGTGTTGTATCAGTATTTTGTCGGATTGAAGGTATTAAAAGATCAAATCAGTGTTCTTAAAGCTTTATTGCGTGAGTTGTAATTTTAATCCGACCGTTGGATCGTTGTAATTTTTAGATATGTTATACATATATGAGTTGAGTATATGTCCACAAATTTTGAACCGTTGAAAATTAACGCATGATTTGTTATGAATTTTAAAAGGTGTTGAAACGGTGTTAAAAATTGTCCGTTTGTGGATTTCAGATATTTTTGGTTTGGAATTTGGAAAAACATAAAGCTACAAAGTTGTAGAGAATTCGATTTCGTGTGGAATGGACATAAAATTCATATTTTTCTGATAAACGGACTATTTTCTATGAATTACTGAAGTTTCAGAAAATAAAATGATTTTTATTAAATTATGGGTGAGACCCACTTTTGTTTTTAACATGTGAAATTTCTTTGGGATTTTTCAAGAATGGCGGCCTAGATTTGTCAACAAGGTGTGCGTGGATGATGAGTAATGAAATGATAATTTTTATTATTTTAGTCTCCTTTTGCGTTCTAAAGATTTTCCTATAAATAGGCGCTTAGGTTAAAATTGAAAATCACACCAGAAACAAGTATTCTTTCTCTCTAGATTATCGGCGTATTTTTGTGAGTATTTTGATACTTTGAGAGTTCTTTATTCAAGACAAGTTTTCTTGACTTTATATCCCAGATATTCGATCTCAAGTCACTAGTTATTTTGAGGTAAGGGTTGTTATTTTCTTCTCAAATGATATTATTTTTTTCAATATCATTATGCCAAAATATTGGTGAGCTTTTAATCAAATTTGGAACTTTTTGTGTTGGGAGTTACTTATTCACGATATCGACACTTTATTCACGAATCTAAGGCACTATTCACCAAAAAATAAAAATTTTCTTTTTGTCCAAGATGTCTATTTTGGCTACTATCTTTGATTGTATCCATGTTTTGATCGTTATTTTTGAATTCTGCTTCACAATCGGTTATTATGAAGTATTATTGATCGTAGATAAAACTGTTATCTGAATCCCTAATATTTGTCATACATCTCCTTTGGATTCGTTTTCTTTAAAATATTTTCATCATCCTCGGTCTTAAATGATGATATTATTGAATATCTTTGGCCCTGTAGTGCAAAGATGAATGATTAATCGATGAATATCTTTGGCCCGTAGTCTGAAGATGAGCAGTGTTGAGATGAACATAATGGCCACCGGTGATATAAATGAATATCTTTGGCTGTAGTGCAAAGATGAATATTTGATTAAAGATGTATATTGATTGATGTTACAGGGATAAAATATTGATGATGGACTTTTAAATCTTAGAAGATAGTAGAATTCATTCTCTACGTGACTCTTATAATGGATTGTTATTTCTGCTGCATTTGTTGATCTAAAACTTGTTGTCTAATATATTCTATCAGATTTTTCCCTGTTGAAGACTAACGATAATTTGTTGTATATTATCTTAGTCATAATATTCTTTACTGGGCTAGTTGAGCTCACCCTTTTTCTTTTTGTTCCATTTTTCTTCTCAGGAAGTGAGAACATAGCAGGATCGACTCGGGGTATGGAGTGATGGTTCTAGAAAGATGTTTTAGCAGTCCTCACTATTTTTGTAAAATAGTGTATGAATAATTATAATGAGGACTTATTTGAGTGTGGATATTGTCTAGAAGACAATATTTGTATTTAAACTCACAGTTTGTGTTGTCGTATTTTGTACGACAATTGTATTATTAAAGTTGTAGTTTGCTTCCTGTACCATGTATTTGGCGACTCAGAATGGGTGTTGTATACCTATTTTGGGGGCGTCACAGTTGGTATCCCAACTGAAAAATAATAATAAATTGGTGCTTGTATTAGAAAAAAATTACAAGCGGGTGATTGTACTTGAATATTTATGTAAAATTGTTAAATTTAACTAACGGACATGACATAAACTCTTAGTAGGCTAACAATTCTACGTGGATAATGACATTTGTATCAAGAACCCATTAGAGGTCGAAAGTGGAGGGAAATTTCCCTCCTAGTTACCATGGGCGAAACTAGTGGGGGGCTAGGGCGGTCATATGACCCCCCAACTCTAGAATCTGAAGCATGTTAATATTAGTTAAACTTGTTCTTTGTTACGAGATGATATTAATTTATTTGCTTCCTCGTGTCCTTCCACCTATAATAAATTAACAATATTACTATAAGATAAAATAATGTTAAATAAGTTTGATGATTAATTACTTAATATTACACTCATTTGTCTTACTGACTTAATCATACCTTAGTATCAATTTTTTTGTAAATGAGAATAACTTAATTCATTTTCTTGCTTTGAGTGGCTCCTCTCAGTTGTCTCTAAGGAAGATGACTAGAACCACAATATAAGGTTTTGAATATATAATGTAAGACCCCAAATAATTAATAAATGAAATTTATTTTTCTCTATTATTTCTTTTAATTAGTAAGGGTTGATTTGATTAATGTGGTTAGTTATGGGTAAAATGCGCAAATATTTTAAATAAACAGGTGGTTATAAAATATTTATTTTTGTCGGGGAATATTCGTTTGGTCGTGGAATATTAACTACTTTGTCGGGGAATATTAAATATTTACCTGCGTAGCCTTATGTGGGCCCTATAACTAAAAAGCGATTGGATGAAGAAAGCGACAAATATAAGTTGTTTAAAAATAACTACAGGCGTAGTTATTACTGAATTAACAATTGTTGGAATACTCGTTGGTTAAAACACAAGAATACGATGTCTGGCGCACAAGAAGATGCATTTGTATTGCACCAATTATTGAAGGCACTACTCAATAATGGTTACGATAATTCTTATTCAAATTATTTTATTTTATTGATTCAATAATTCTTTGCTTTGATATTTTATATTCTTTGTTGTTTCAATAATTGTCATTTACGGTATTTTTCATTATCAGAGCAATAATTCATATTATCTCGAATAATATTATTAGATAACATTATTGACAATGTCTAGAAAGTTACATCTAAGGAGAGGTTTGGTCATCTAATCAAGCGGCAAGAAGGAGAGATCCTTATTGGAAAGCCCCCCTATCTTGGGAAGCTGCACGGTTGTCGATAATGTGATTCTATAATATTATTTATGAATAATTAATTATTGATTTATATGATGAGGAAAATATTGATTTTATGAGGATATAGATGGAGAAATTTTTAATGTGACAATTGTTGAAAATTAATATTTTATCTTTTACGATAAAATAATTCATTTAAATATATTATTTTAATAATATATTAACGATGATATTTTTACAATGAATGTGGGATATATGAGTATATGAGGAGGAAGAGTATTTTTGTGGCATTAAATGTTTAACACATGTTTTGTGTGTTGGTGGACACAATTATTGACCGAAATTTGATTATAGCCTGTAAAATCGTCCGTGGTCAATTTTTGTGTGTTCTAGAGAGAGTTGTTTAGTAGTCCTCACCATTTTTGTAAAATAATGTATCAATAAATGTAATGAGGATTTATTTGGGTATAGATATTGTCTAGAAGATAATATTTGTATTCAAACTCACGCTTTTCTTGTTGTAATAATAAAGTTGTAGTTGTTTCGCACTACCATGTATTGACAACTCGAATGGGTGATGTATACCTATTTTGGGGGCGTCACGGTTGGTATCGAGCTTAGGGATATGATCTCTGGCGGAGATCGGGGAATAGAACTAGGAGGGAGAGGCGAGTAAATCCTTCATTTAGTGTGTCCTACCTTAAGCTTATTTGTTAGTTGGTCAAGTATATAGGGATATTATGTGATATATTGTTTTCCTTAATTAACCCTTATTTTATGGCGGTGATTTGAGAATGTCGATGAGAATATTAACAAAGTGGAAATAAGACCGTGGAGTAGGAGCAAGTACTCACCAACGAGGAGAGCGTCGGCAACAGTGGCAATGTTCCTCCCTGTGACAACAACACCTTGAAAGAGATGATGAATGAGGGGATGTTTAGAAGCTTTTTGCAGTTCATGCAAAATCGAAGAGGAGACTTCGTGTTCAAAATACTGAGGAGGAAATGATAGCAATTCACGGTTTGTCGCCAATGCAGTTCAAATAATTTGGGAATAGCGGAATTTAAGGGAAAGTCGGATCCGATCGTGGCGGAAACATGGGTCAAGCAAATTACCAAGATATTCGATGTCTTGGGATGCACGGAGGAACATAAGGTTCCATTCGCCACCTTTATGTTCCGTGGCGAAAGGCGGAGACTCTTGGTGGGAGTCAGAAGCGGACCCAAATGCCGTGACTTAGCATGTCTTGGGAAACATTTGAAACTTTTCAACGAAAAATACTTTCACGAAAATATTCGTATATGAAGGAAGTGGAGTTTATTAGGCGGAGCGAGAATAACATGACGGTGTCCCAAAGACGAGCTTAAGTTCAGCGGAGTTATCCGAGTTTGCACCTCATTTGGTGGAGAATGAGGAAGCGATTACGCGGATGTTTCATAGAGGTTTGAAACCCGACATACGTCAGTATCTCATTTCTCATAAATTTTTTCTCTATTCAGATGTTGTAAACAGGGCTCAATTATTAGAGCGAGAAAACGAGTACGGTCAACCGAGGGACCACAACCAGGATCATACCGGGGATAGCAGTCAACAAAATAACGATAACTAGCGGAGAAAGAAAAAGACGGACAAAAATGGTAACCACTTTGGTGGTAATCATGGCCATGAAAGTAGAAGAAGCGAGTCAAGAGGAGATTTTAAAAAGAAGAGATTTAACAACGACCATGTAAAAGAGCGAGCGAAAAAGAATCGGTTCTAAGGGAGGAGAAACGACCATCGGTCGTATCTTATAAATGTGGGAAAGAGGGACATATCGGTCAAGCGCCCACAACAGTTCAAGGTATGGTATAATTATGGAAAGGAAGGACATATCGCTCCAGATTATGCAGTAGCGAAACCTAGTTCAATGGGGGCGGTGACTCAAAAGATCATCCCGAAAAAGTCAAAGTCAACGATTTCGGGAAGAAGCGTTTGTTGTGGATTGGTCAAAATGCGAGGAACCCAAACGAGGTGATCACGGGTAAGCTATTTATAAATTCTTTGCGAAGTTTATACCTTACTTGATCTGGGTGCTACCCATTCATTTATCTCTCTCTGCTTGTGCTCAACGTTTAAACTTGACTCAGGAGAAATTAGACTTTGACCTATTTGTGAAAACTCCGTTAGGAGAAACTTTCATCACATCCATGTTTATAAATCTTGTTTGATTCAAGTTGGCACCATCACCTTACCCATTGACCTTATCTCTTTAAAGATACTTGCTTTTGATGTTATTTTAGGGATTGATTGGTTAACTACTCATCATGCCAAAATTGATTGTTTTCGTAAGGTTGTTAGTTTTCATATTCCTAACCAACCTGTTATCATTTAATTCAAGCACCTAAACCATTAAAATCAATCACTGTCATATCTAATCATAAAGCTATTCGTTTATTGAAAAATGGATGTCAAGCTTTCATAGCTCATGTTATGGATTTGAATAAAGACATGTCAGATTTGAATAATATTCCTGTTGTTATTAACTTTCCTGACGTATTTCCTAAAGAACTTCCCGGTCTACCCCCGGAATGTGAAGTTGAATTTTTTATTGATCTTGAACCTGGTACCAAGCCTATTTCTAAATCCCCATATCGAATGGCTCCTATTGAACTTCAGGAGTTAAAGGTCCAACTACAGAGATTTGTTGGACATCGGTTTCATTCGTCTAGTACATCTCCTTCGGGGTGCTCCTCTGTTTTATTAAGTAAAGAAAAAGAGCGGGAGTATGCGACTTTTGTATTGACTATCGAGAATTGAACCATGTCACCATCAAGAATAGGTATCCTTTACCTCGTATTGATGACTGTTTGACCGATTGCAAGGAGCACAATTCTTTTCAAAGATCGATCTTCGTTCGATATATCGAAAGTCAAGATTAGGCGAGGATATTCCAAAGGCGCCTTGAACTCGAGAGAGGCATTATGAATTCTTAGTCATGTCTTTCGGATTGACTAATGCTCCTGCGGCTTTCATGGATATGATGAACCGAGTATTCAAGGAATATTTGGATCAATTCGTTGTTGTCTTTATTGATGACATCCTCGTATATTCCAAAAGTCGTGAAGATCATGAGCACCATTTGAAGCTGGTACTCTAAAGGCTTCGTGAAAACAAGCTTTATGCCAAGTTGAAGAAATGTGAGTTACGGCGAGGAAGTAGCATTCCTTGGGCGCGTGGTGTCGAAACATGGAGTATCTGTTGATCCGCCAAGATTGAAGCAATACAAAGTTGGGAGCAGCCAAGTCGGTGGATGAAGTACGTAGCTTTTTTGGGCTTAATTTGGTTATTATCGGAGATTCATGGAAGGATTTTCTCGAATCGCTACTCCATTAACCCGTGCCTAACTTTCGGAAGGATACAAAATTCGTTTGGAGCGAAGAATGCGAGAAGAGTTTCCAAGAGCTTAAGAGGAGACTCATTTCGGCACTGTTTCTAACAATACCATCCGGTACGGATGGATTTGTTATCTACAACGATGCTTCGTGCAAAGGGTTTGGGATGTGTTCTCATGCAACGTGGGAAAGTCATAGTTTATGCCTCGCGACAACTCAAAGAGTATGAGAGGAATTATCCTACTCATGATCTAGAGTTGGTAGCCGATTTTTTCGCTTAAAGATCTAGAGGCACTATCTATATGGGGAGAAAGTGGAGATATATTCGGACCATAAAAGCCTCAAATATTTCTTCACGCAAAAGGAACTCAACATGCGGCAACAACGTTGGTTCGAAGTTGTTGAAAGATTACGACCACACTATTCAATACCATCCCGAAAAAGTTTAACGTGTAGTGGTGACACGCGTTGAGTAGAAGATCATATCACGCAGAACGAGTGCAATGATGTCAAGTATACGATAGAGCCAACTTTAATAGAAAAGTTAAGGTTGCTTTCAAGCCACCGAATCCGAGTCGTGACACGTATGAAGAAGAAAGTACAAGAAGGTGTTATTCCGAGCGAGAATCGATGAAGAAGGAATACTTGAGTCCACTCTGCACTACGTGTTCCTAACGACTTCGATTTGAAGTACAAGATTATGATGGAGGCACACAATACACCATTTTCAATCCATCTCGGAAGTACTAAAATGTATCGTTATCTTGACATACATTTTGGTGGAACAATATGAAGAGAGAGATTGCAAAGTTTATCTCGATGTGTTTAACTTGTCAACGTGTAAAAGCGGAGCATCTAGTACCTAAGGGTCCGATTGCAACCACTTGAGATTCTGAAATGGAAGTGGGAAAACATTACCATGGATTCGATCACGGGTCTTCCTTTGGTTTCTCAAGGCATCAATGCTATTTGGGTTATTGTTGATAGATTAACCAAGTTCGCTTCATTTTTCTTGCCGACACGGAGACTTATTCCTTGAACGTCTTGCTCGTATGTACGTAGATAAGATTGTGAGATTGCATGGCATGCCAGTTTCCATAGTTTCGGATCGTGACCCAAGATTCACTTCAAGATTTTGGGTTAGCTTGCAAAAAGCTATGGGCACGGATTTATGATTCGATTTAAGATACCATCCTCAAAGCGGACGGACAATCAGAGAGGACTATTCAAACTCTTGAAGATCTATTAAGACTCTGTGTCCTAGACTTCAAACGGAGTTGGGATAAGTATTTACCATTGGTGGAATTCTCCTACAACAACAGTTATCAGGCAAGCATTGGTGTGGCCCCATTTGAAGCATTATATGGACGAAAGTGTCGCTCCGGTATGTTGGGGACGAGGTGGGTGAAGCAACATTGTTGGGACCCGAGTTGAGTGCGTATATGACTACGGAAAAGATCCAAATGATTCGACAACGATACAAATGGCACAAGATTGACAAAAGAGTTATGCGGATCTTCATCGAAAGGGCGAGATTTTAGTATTGGGGATCATGTATCGTTGCGTGTGTTGCCCGTGGAAGGGAGTTACAAGATTTGGAAAGAGAGGAAAGCTCAATCCACGATTTATTGGTCCATTTCAAATTCTTGACCGAGTAGGTAATGTAGCACTGTAGACTCGCGTTACCTCAAAGTATGTCTCGTGTTCATAATGTGTTTTTATATATCTGCACTTCAGTAAATATGTGAAAGACTCGAACCACGTTATTGAGTTAGAACCAGACGAGATAGCCGAAGACTTAACGTATGAGGAGGTACCTGTCAAGATCTTGGATAGGAAGGAGCATGTCCTACGTACAAAGGTCATACCACAAGTTAAAGTTTTGTGGAGGAATCATGCTATAGAGGAAATGACCTAGGAATTAGAAACGGAAATGAAAGCGAGGTATCCTCATCTTTTGAAAACACACAGTATCGTCACGTCAATTTCGAGGATTTAAATTTCATAAGAAGGGAGGTTGTAAGACCCCAAATAATTAATAAATAAAATTTAATTTTCTCTATTATTTCTTTTAATTAGTAAGGGTTGATTTGATTAATGTGGTTAGTTATGGGTAAAATGCTTTAAATATTTTAAATAAGCGGTGGTTATAAAATATTTATTTTTGTTGGGAATATTCGTTTGGTCGTGGAATATTCTTCTTGTAGAGAATATTAAATATTTGACCACAGCTTGATTTATATGGCCCTATAACGGAAAGCAATTGGATGAAGAAAATGACAAATATAAGTTGTTTAAAAATAACGGCGTAGTTGTTACCGTTAACATTGTTGGAATACCCGGTGGTTAAAAACACGATGTCTGGCGTTGTTGCAGACAAAAGGTACGCAGTATTGCACCAATTATTGAAGGCACTACTCAATAATGGTTACGATGAATTCTTTATTCAAAGATTTTATTTTATTGATTCAATAATTGTTGCGTTGATATTTTATATTCGTTGTTGTTCAATAATTGTCATTACACGGTATTTTCCATTATCAGAGCAATAATTCATATTATTTGAATAATATTATTAGATAACATTATTGACAATGTCTAGAAAGTTACATCTAAGGAGAGGTTTGGTCATCTAATCTTGGCGCCAGGTAGGAGAGATCCTTATTCGAAAGCCCCCTCTATTCAGGAAGCGCACGGTTGTCAATAATGTGATTCATAATATTATTTATGAATAATTAATTATTGATTTATGATGATGAAAAATATTGATTTTATGAGGTTATAGATGGAGAAAATTTTTAATGTGATAATTGTTGAAAATTAATATTTTATCTTTTTCTGATAAAAAAATTCATTTTAATATATTATTTTAATAATATATTAACGATGATATTTTTACAATGAATGTGGGATATATGAGTATATGAGGAGGAAGAGTATTTTTGTGGCATTAAATGTTTAACACGTGTTTTGTGTGTTGGTGGACACAATTATTGACCGAAATTTGATTATAGCTTGTAAAATCGTCCGTGGTCAATTTCTGTTTGGAATTTGGAAAAAATTTCTTCTGCAAAGTTGTAGAGAATTGAATTTCCTATACAGAGTTGAGAGATTCGGATTTTCTGATAAAAGGGCTATTTATTATGAATTATTGAAGTTCCGAAATAATTAATTTTTGGGAGTTTTAGTTAATTATTTTGAGAAAAATGTTTTTGCAACTAAGTTGGCCTCACATGTGATTCAAATGGGCTGAGATCATTGTTTCTAAGGTGGGCTAAGGAAAATGTGAAAAATATATTAATATTATATTCAATTTTCTACTTTGGTGTTCTAAAGATTTTCCTATAAATAGGTGCTTAGGTTATAATTGAAAATCACACCGTAAACCCAAGTTTCTCTCCATTTTCTCTCGATATATTGAGCGTATTCTTGTGAGTATACTTTGAGTGTTGTTATATGGTGCAAGTTCCTTTAGCCCTCAGTATCCAGCTTTTTCAATGAAGTACCGTCTTTGTGAGGTAAGGGATATTATTATTAAAATGATATTATTATTAAAATGATATTACTGAATATCTTTGGCCTGTAGTGCAAAGATGAATGATTTCTTGATGAATATCTTTGGTAGTAGTGCAAAAAGATGAGCAGTGTTTAGATGAACACGACCGATCGATGAATATCTTTGGTAGGTAGTGCAAAGATGAATATTTGATTCAAGATGAATATTGATTGATGTTACTGAGGGGATAAAATAATGATGATGGATCGTTAAATTCATAGATATTAGTAGATTTCATCCTCTACGTAACTCTTCTATGAATTAATATTTTCCACGCGAATATTGCTTCTAAAACTTGTTGTTTAATGTATTCTCTCTCGATTTTTTCCTGTTGAAGACTAACGATAATTTGTTGTATATTATCTTAGTCATAATATTCTTCTTCGGGCTAGTTGAACTCACCATTTTCCTTTTTGTTCCATTTTTCTTCTCGGGAGGCCGAATGTAATGAAGTCTTAGTCGGGGTATGGAATGAAGGTTACAGAG